>JAVQMF010000043.1:20113333-22542500 GCA_032878935.1 Erythrophleum fordii | reverse complement strand
CCACCCGGTATTAAATTGGGCCGGGCCAGGCCAGGCATTGGGCTTCAATTTTGAAGCCCTAATAAAATCGGGCCGGGTATCGGGCAAGGCCAAAATCCTGCCTGGCCCGGCCCACGTACACCCCTATCAAGAATTCTTTGCGGATGAAGAGATGTCAATGAGGCTTTTTGACTAATTCAAGGTGAAAAAAGGGGTTACTCCCTCAGCAAAATTGGGATAAAGTTGAGCCAAAAGATCCTGATTCAAGATAAATTCATGAGGAAGTGGGATCTCTTTAGGATCTACTCCAGCATTTAGAAATTGGTTAATCGGTAAAGATACATGTACTTGATGCCCCGCCCAAGAAAGAGACCCAAGTCCTAGTAGCCCTGCTAAATGGTGATTCAACATAGATTCTACATCTTGGAACCAAGCCAATTTTGGAGCAGCTTTGTGATAATGAAACCAACCAGCAAAAAGCATTAAGGCTGCAAAGACCAATGCACCAATTGCGGTACAATAGAGTTGTAATTCACTAGTTATTCCAGATGCTCGCCAAATCTGAAAAAAACCAGAGGTTATTTGTATTCCTCGGAAACCCCCGCCTACATCACCATTCAATATTTCTTGGCCCACTATTGGCCAAACCACCTGGGCGCTAGGTCCAATGTGAGTAGGATCGCTTAGCCATGCTTCATAATTGGAAAAACGAGCACCATGGAAATACATGCCACTCAGCCAAAGAAAGATGATGGAGAGTTGGCCGAAATGGGCACTAAATACTTTTCAGGAAATCTCCTCCAAATCACTATTATGGCTATCGAAATCATGAGCATCAGCATGTAGGTTCCAGATCTAAGTAGTAGTATTAGGTCCCTTGATTGTTGAATTGGGTAGTATAATTGCTTAATTATTTAATTAGGTAATTAAAACCAAATTGTTCAGAATTAATTGAATCCAATTGTTGAAGGATTTGATGAGTTTAATTGGCTTAATTACTTGCAAATTACTTGAATTAGCTAAGGGTTTCTTAGTTAAGTCAAGTGATGTGCATTTAAGTTTAGGGTTTCCTATCCTTAGATTAAGTTAATTAAATTCATTGGTCTACTGTTTAATCAATTCTCTTAATCTCAATTAATCTTTGGTGAGTGATGAGGGTCGAAATCCCCTTACAAAACTTTGGTTGCCTCTTGTTTGTTCTTTGCATTTTCACAATCACTTTAATTTTAATTTAGAGCAATCTAGTTTCATTACTAGTTTAGTTTTTCTCTTTTAGTTGAAGTTTAATTTGTTAATTAAAACCCCCTAATTGCATGCATTTAGTTCAATTAATTTTGCATTTAGCGTAGAAAGAGTTTTCTAAAATTTGCATAAAATTTCAAGTATCAAATAATCACCTAGAATCAATTCAAGCTAACCCCTAAATTGCTTCTTGGGAAGAATGACCTAGGGTTGACCCATACTATATTAAATTAATCTTAGTTTAATTGAGTGCTTAAGTGACTAAGGCATCATCAGCTACTTCTTACTCTTTCTTTTCAATCATAATATGTTACTCTTTATGGTGTGCAGGTCATTTGCTCACTAAATTAACGGGGCTTACACAAGCAATGGAGCGAAATAATTGGACTAACCTTCAATAATGACTTCTACTCCAATGAAGAAGCAATTGCGTTTAGGAATGACTTGGATTTATAACTATTATACTACAACTTTTGCTCCTGGCCTACCAGTTATGGTAGTTGTTAAAAAGAACTAAATCTAATTGATAAACATAGTTAGAGTGGGTGAACAAGTGTAATATGCAAAAAATTTCACTATTTAAAATTTATTGAAAGAAAGTGGACAATGCACGAGTGGATCGAGCAAATGTATATTGGAATGAGCAAACATGACTAAAAAAACTATATAATCTTAATGCGATATGTAAAGATTAAATGGAGGAAGCAAGAAGATATATGTAAAATAATAAAGTTAAAACATGTTATGCTATAAGTAGAGGAAGTAAAAAGTTTAATGATGTAGTAGGATAATAAGAAGCAAGTGGAGCAGCAAATGCAGTACAAAGATAACTATATATGAAAAATGAAGGATCCTCCAATAGTGGAGGCGGCAAACTATGTAGAAAGTAAAAGAGATTAAGAGTAAGAGAAACACATAGGGATTTATTTTGATTCATCCCCACAGAATATTTCCAATCTCTTTAAATTTTTAAGGGACTTTTTTTTTTTTTACTTTCAAAACAATCTTATAGCAGTGATAGTTTTTGCTTGCTTATTACCAACACAGGTTTTTCAACCTCACATTAAACTTTCTATTAGGTTTTGTACAGCTCACCCTCAATTAATTCACTTACAAAACTTACAATAGCAATGGATTTCTCTCTTTTATGAGATTTTTGATAAGCTTAAAGATTATTTCTAATAAGTTGATAGACCATAATAGGTAATGTAATAATTACAATGATTCGAAATTATTTTGTATTTTCTCTTAATTTGCATATATATATATATATATAGGTTTTCAATAGCTCATAACTGTTAGAAATAGTCTTGATTATGCAGTGTCTTTTTAGCTAGAGCACAGTGTGTCTCTAACATTCATAATCTTTCATCTTTGTAGTTATTAGCAGCTTCAAGTAATTTTTCCCATGCAACCCAAATGGTCTTATTATCATAAATGTTATTCAAGGCTTAATACATAGGTTAAAGTAAAATACCATTTTCACGACCAATAGAGACAGTTGTAGTAATGAAAGACAGAAAGAATTGTAGCTTCAAACTTAGTTTGCATTTTACTTACACAAAAATTGTTCTCTTTTGTCATTTGTACATTAAGAATTTTGTTTTTTAGTTAACAACAAAGAATATATATGGGCCAGCAGATATCGATGAGCTTTTACATAAATAATTTTTATGTTTTGTTATCATTAAAGTCATAGGCCTGGTTAACCTTGGATTAATAATATCTCCAATTTAATAATGACAAAACCATTATGCAAAATGAATTAAGAATTTATGTAAAAGACTATTTTATGCTCCTTTTGAATTGTTGCACACAAACATAAAGAAGATTCACTGGAGATACAAGATAACTATGCAAAGAAATCAAGAATTCAACATAGTTTGCATATGATTCTCCCTTTTTTTGTCAATAGTAAAATGGAGGATAACAAATAATCAGAGTAATGAAGGCAATAAAAGTACAACAAAAAATTAGAAAGGATAAATGAAACATTCAGGCAAAAGATATGATTAAAAAAAAAACCATCACTGACATATGTCAAAGTATTGAACTAGTTCTCAAACTATTGTACATCCTTAAGTTGCTGATAATACGATTAAAGGCTTCGTCCATCCAATATGTGGGATAAATAAGAGAAGAGTCAATGTCCTAAAGATGCTATAGGAACTCTTATCTATTAACTTGGAATGCTTGCTTGGTCTCATGTAGTTCGGCAATGATAAAGTTAAGTTGTTGCTAGATCTCACCTTGACTGCTCACCATATTTTAGATGTTTCCAACATTTGTTGCCATACAATCAACATCATTACATAGGGTCTGCACGTTGTCATTTAAGTTTCAAAGAAGCTAGAGAATTTCATCGTTGGATGGAGGAACAATTGTTAGAAGAGGTGAGGGTGAATAAGGCAAAGTCTATTGATGATTATTAGAAGGTGGAGAAGGAGAGTGAGAAGGAGGAAAAGGGATAGTTGGGGGAGAGTCTAAAGGTAGAGGTGGTGTAAGTGGAGGAGAATTGGTTAGAATTAGTGGAGAGCGTGAGGGTTCAAGTGTAGGTACAGATGGAGGAGAAGAAGGAAAAGGTGATGGAGGTGTGAGAGGAGGTGTGCTAGTGGGAGTTGGAGGAGAGAATAAAGAGTCAGGTATAGTCAAGGTTGGTGGAGAAGAAGGGGGTGGTCATGGTGAGAGAGATGGAGGGAGAAAGTTAAGAATTTTTTGTTTACAAGAAGAGGGATATAAAAGAGGTAGAGGAAGATGTCTTCTTTGGAAGGAGAGGATGTATTTGAGGCAATCTTCTTTCATTTCTTCAAAGAGGTAGAATGAGATGGAAAAGGCATTGTAAGAGTCAGAGAAGGTGCAAGAATAGTAAAGAAGGGTGGTGGAAGAGGCACTGCAAGAGTTGAAGAAGGTACTGGAGTTAGAGCAATGTCACCTTAGTGCACGGGGGAGTAAACAGAAGATGCTGATTCACCCAAAACATGTTCTTTGTTAGCTAAAAGGGCAACAACTTCATTTGCAACACTTCCTTCAAGTGGTTTCTCCATTATGGGCACTATAACTTTCTTCCCTTACTTGGAGGAGAAAGCTTTTGCTGCTTTTTCTTTAGCTCTAAGTCTGTTTTAAATCCAATTAGTTACAATGAGTGTGTACTTCATATGTCAAAGAATTAATGCATCATAAAACACTGAAACTACTTGAGGTGAGTAACCTTTAAAACTGACTCTATACTATTTGAAAATCCAAGTGAGAAGCATCCTGTAAAGAAGGTTCATCACTTGTGAAGATCCTCTAACTGCTTCCTCCATATACTTCAACATCTAGTAAGAGATATCAATGCCTTGTGCCATTAATATACCTAGAGCATATCTCCATGAGATAGCACATCTAATGTTCAAATCCAAGGAAATGTTATTGTTCCAATGATGTGTGCTGCGATGTGATAAGGAAGTTTTGGTGCCTTGGCATTTATCTTTCTGCTAGTGATTAAATCTTTTCTTTCAATCAAAATTTCAAAGGCATAAGCATATTTAGCCTTTATCTGAATGGACCAAGAGTATCTAGCAATGTAATACTCTAGATTTCCTTTAAAATAAACTCTAAAAATATTTTCCAAAGTATGTACCCCAATAGTTATAATCTTACTATTGACCATTGAACTTAAAGCCTTGCCTTCTTTGACAACATGTAGATTAGTATAAAATCTTTGAACTACATCATCATAAACGGGTTCATCTATTGTTACCAAAGGGGTCCACTTCATTGCTTTAAAATCTAATTCGATAAGGCAATTCATATGGGTTAATTTGGCAAAATCAACACATTTAGCTATTACAATGGGCCGATGCTAAAAATCCACAAGATATTTGTCTAGATATTCTTATGAGCGAAATTTTGGTACCAAATATGAAAATATTTTTTTTCCTCTTCTTTAACCTTCTTTTTCCCTTTTCCTTCTATTACTGAGGTTTTCTTACTTGGGGTTTCTTGGATAGAAATCCCTTTAAACCATCTGTGTTGTTTCTTAATAGCTTCTGTTTCTTCCCAGTTTGGGTCTTCATTAATAACTCTCTTTCTTTTTTATTGTTGGTTTAGAGTTGAAGATTTCTTCATTCATTGCTTCTTCTAGCATTCTAATCTCTTTAATTAAAGTTTCTCTACCACTTGCTCTTGCTTCTTGTACTTTTCTTCTAGGTTTATTACGCCTTGATATGAATAAATTTCTTCTGTCATTAGGATCTTCTAAGGTGAAATGTGAAACAATTTATATTTTGGTCTATAAACTATTCTAGGGTTAAGGCTGAGTTTTTTTAAAGAGAAAGACATAGGGGAGGTTACTGGAAATTATGCTTCATTTCTTGCTTATGAGTGGTTTATTTTAAAAAGGGTCATTTATTCATTAATAAATTAACCACCATTAATACTTGTCATTATTAATCAACTAGAGGATAAAAAGCTAATCCTTAAAATGTACTATTTGAAAACTAATTAAGATTTTGATAAACATCTCAGTATATGTGATAATAATCCAAATAAATTAATTTGCCTATGGGCTGAACACTATACACATGTCAACACTATAGAGAAGTAATAAATAAATAAAGAAAAAGCAAATGAGTAACAAAATGATCAAATGAATATAGATGTTTAATAAAATAATGGCAGCACATGACACAAAAATAAGTGACTGTTAAGATGAGTTAGGGAGGGACACAACTTAAAGCTGAGGAGGCAAGTTTCTTCACTCTAAAAACTTCACAGAAAATATTATATATTATCAATCATTCTTAGTTTTTTTTCTAAGAAGGACAAACCTATTTTCTAGCAAAGGTTTGGTGAATATGTCAGCATGGTTTTCAATTTGTACATATGTTACCTCCACATTTCTTCTTTGGATATGGTCTTTACTGATGTGATGCTTTACTTCAATATGCTTTGTTTGATAATGGTGAACATGATTCTTTGTGAAGCATATAACACTTGTATTATCACAAAATATAGGAATGTGGTGGAAGCTGAGTGAATAATCTTCTAGTTGATGTTTCATTTACAACAATTAGGGGTAGCAATTTCTAACTACCATATATTCAGCTTTAGCAATAGAGAGGGCCACATAAGTTTACTTTTTTGCTGTACCAGGACACTAATGATTTTTTAGAAAATTGGAAACAACTACTGGTACTTTTTCTATATAGTTTATCACTTACAAAGTCAGCATCTGCATGTCCTACTATAATAAAAGAATTAGTTCTAGGATGCCACAACCCATGGTTTTATGTTCCCACCAAATATCTAAAAATTCTTTTAACATCAATATGATATGATTCTTTTAGATTTGCCAGAAATTTCACACTTGCATACACTAGACATTATATTTAGCCTATTTGCAGTTAAATATAATAATGAGACTATCATACCTTTGTACTTCTTTTGTTGAAAATCCTTACTATTCTCCTCCTTGTCCAAGGTGGAGGATGGACATATTAGAGTTCCCTTGGTTTTGAATTTTGGAAGCTATATTTATTGATAAGCTCTTTTGTGTATGTGGTTTGGCTAATGAAATTTCCTTCCTTCCTTTACTTTATCTTGTAGTTTGAGAAAAAAATTCATCTCTCCTATCATACTTATCTCAAATTCTCCTTTTATTAATTCAACAAATTCCTTGCATAAAGTTTCATTAGTACTACAAAAAGTAATGCTACATAGATTTGTACAAGTAGTGGTTTCTTTTTATTTTTATTTTTCTTGATGAAAAGGGTAATATCAAGTTTGCCTCTTGAAAATTCATTTTCTAGAAGAAAAGTACTCAACCTCTTATACTAAGCTCTGAGAGCTTACTTCAATCCATAAAAGGTTTTTAAGAGTCTAAACACATAGTTGGGTAATTTTTCATCTTCAAAACTGGAAGGTTATTTAACATACACCTCTTCATTTATATACCAATTTAGGAAGGAACTTTTACATCCATTTAATATAATTTAAAGTTCATATAAAATGCATAAGCAAGCAATATTATGATATATTCTAATCTAGCTACAGATACATAAGTTTCATCAAAGTTAATACCTTTTTATTGTATATAACCTTGGGCCACTAATCTTACTTTATTTCTGATGACATTACCTTTCTCATTTAGTTTATTACAAAACACCCATTTAGTTCCAATAATAAAAGCACCTTTAGGATGCTCTAGTAGATTTCATACTTTATTTCTTTCAAATTGATGTAATTCCTCTTGCATTATATTATTCAGTTTTCATCTCCCAGCGCTTCTTCAACAATCTTAGGCTTAATTTGTGATAGAACTACAAGATTGTTTTTGCTAGCTCTAAAAGAGGATCTAGTATGCATTCCCTCATTTGGATCTCCGATGATGTATTGAGATGGATAGGTGGAGGAATGTCTCTACTCTTTGGGCAACCTAATGTCTTTTAGTGCAATTTCCTATATGTTGGGTCTTTGTTTGCTTATTGATGCTTTAGCATCCTTACTTTGTTGATCTTTACCATTTTTGTTGTTTTCCTCATGATGTATGTGAAAGACTTCTTCTAAATTCTACCCTTTACCCCAGTTCTAGACATCTTCATTAATTGAAGGATAGAGTTCGCTCTGGTTTTTAGTAGTAATTTTGAGTGGGCTTGAATAACTTTCCTTGTTTTCTCCTTTTATCTTATTTGTCAATCTTTGATTTGGCTATTGATATGGATATTTTCTTCTTAAAATATGTTCATCTTCATCTATAAAGACTATTTTTCTCAAAATAGGATTAGCTTCATTTAGTACTATTTGCATTGACTCTTTTACCACCATGGTTCTTTTATTGTATACTTTGTATATTGTACTAGATATTGAGTATCTTAAGAATGTTTTGTTATCACTTCTAGCATCAAATTTCCCTAGGTTGTCCTTTCCATTATTATGAATGAAGTATTTATAGGCAAGTGCCTAAAAATAACTAATGTTAAAATTTCTACCTTTTCGCAATTTATATGGAGTCTTTTTAAGAATCGGCTTAATAAGACAAGGATTTAAGATATAGCAAGTAGTATTTACAACTTACGCCCAAAAGTATTTAAGGATATTATTTTTAAAAAATATGATTCTAACCATATCTTGGAGACTCTAGTTTTTTCCTTTAAACAACTCCATTCTACTATGGAGTTCTTAATGCAAAAAAGTTATAACTAAAACCTTGTTCATCATAGAAATTTTCAAACAATTTGTTCTCAAATTTCCCACTATGATCACTCTGAATACTAGAAATTAAATGCCTTTATTCTCTTTAAACCTTTTTGCAAAAGACTAAACAATTATTAAATACTTTATCCTTATGTGAAAGAAAGAGAACCTAAGTAAACCTAGAAAAGTCATCAATAGTCACAAATGCATATCTTTTTCCTCTAAAGCTTTTAGTTTGTGTTGGATCAAAGAGATCCATATATAATAATTAGAGTAGCCTAGTGGAGGAGACAAATTCCTTTGATTTAAAGAAAAATCTTCCTTGTTTTTCCAATTCATATGCATCACATATATGATCCTTTTCAAAGTCCAACTTTAAAAGTCCTTTTACAAGATTAAGGTTGGACAATTTGGATATAGTATACATACTAGCATGGCTAAGCTTTCGATGCTACAACCAAGGATTATTACATATAGAGGAAAGACATATCACATTCTTGGAACCTAGATGATTTAAACTAAGCATGTAAATGTTTTTAAATCTTTAACCAACAAACAAGGCTTTGTTACCATTGTAGATATTGCAATGTATAGGATCAAATATTACTTTATATCTTTTGTCGCATGGTTGACTGATGCTAAGTAAATTATCTTTTAAAACAATAATAAAGCAAACATTGTTTAAGGAACAATTCTTCCTTTCCTTCATTGCCTAGAATAGCCACTGTTTAGAAACCATTGCTATTTTAATATCCTTTCTTTCAATTAAATCTGAAAATATTTCAACAGCTTTTAGGTAGCCAAATCTTTTTGGGTCCTTTCAAATTAGTGTTAGGCTTAATAGTTCCTTTTAGAACCCATACAAGTTTTTCCTTTCTAGATTTACATTTATAACAAATATGACCATATTTATTGCAGTACAAATAAGAGGAAGAGGAAACTAATTTAACAAAGAAATTTCTATATATTTTTACATTTTCTTTTCCCCCATTTCCTATTCTTGATTTATCAAACATGCACCTCTATTTACCTAATAGTATATTTAAATTTTTTTCTCCTCTAACAAAACCTGTTAAATCTTTTGTTAAGGTAGTGATTTGTTGCTTTAAATTTTTATTTTTTTTCTAGAACATATTCTAGTTTAGATTAGAGTGTTTGAACATTCTTTTCTATTTTGGAGTTTATTTGTAATTGTTCTTCATATTTAACAAATAAATTTTTGAAATCAATAAGAAGCTCATTAAATGTTTCATCTAGTTCAACATAAGATAGAGAGTTTTTATTTGTTACCTCACTATCTTCAAGAGCCATAAAGCATATGTTGGCCATCTCTTGTTAATGTCTTCTTCATCTTTATCATCATCGCTCCATGCTACCATAGCCTTCTTCATCCCATAGGATTTAACAAGTTTCTTCTTCACATAAGGACATTTTGATCTAATATGTCTATTTTTTCTACACTTGTAGTTTGTAATTATAACCCTTTCCTAGTTTCTTATTTTTATTGTTGCCTTTTGATGTGCTTTCCTTATTTTTCCAGATTTCCTTCTTCCTTTTGGCATATTTATCTAGCTTTTTTGAGAAAAAGGCTATATTTTATGCATCTAATTCTCTTTCATCTTCTTCTATGGAAGCTTCTTCAATAGTAACAACTTTTAACACGACTGACTTTCTCTTCTGCTCTAACTCATGCGTTTTCAAATGATTCTTTTCATAGGCAATAAGTATACCTTAGAGTTCGTTGTATGAGAATGCATGAAGATTTCCACTTTTAATGGAATTTATTTTGGATTGCCACCTTTGTGGAAGACTTTTTGAGAATCTTTCTATTAAGATTAAGATTAATGTACTTTCAATTAAAAGCTTTTAAATCCCTAACTAGTTTGGCAAATATATTATATATTTCTTTAATATCTTCATTCCCCTTCATATGGAAGAGTTCGCCTTTATATATGAGCATATTTAGATTACTCTCCTTCACCTTCAAAGTTCCTTCATGAGTAGCTATGAGTTTCTTCCACATTACTTTGGCTATCTCACAACTGGATATCTTGTCATATTCTAATCCACTGATGGCACAGATCACAATATTTCTTGCTTGATGATTGCATTGGACCAACTTTATATCATCTTCTATCCATTTAAGTCTTGGCTTGTCTACAATTGCTCCTATTATAAGATCCCTTCCTTAATAACTTCATACACTAGATAATCAGTTGAACAAATGTATATTTTCATTATTTCATTCCACAGTGAGAAGTGCTTTCTTGTGAAGCAAGGTCTAACAGTTGAGAATCCTTTCTAAAAGTAAACTCCTTCTAAAGTGTTAGTATTCATTTTCTGCAACAAAAGAAAGGACCTTTTCTCTTAGCTGCTAAGCATAGAAAGAAGTGAGACCTACTCTAATACCAATTAATAAACACACATAAAAAGGATGAATAGGTTTGATATACAGAAAATTTCACTATTTAAAATTTACTAAAAGAAAGTAGAGGGTGCACAGGTGGAGTGAGCAAATGTATATTGGAGTAAGCAAACAGTGACTAAAAGAATTGTATAATCTCAATGTGATACATGAAGATTAAATGGAGGAAAGCATATATATATATATAATAACAAAATTAAAATATGCTATGCTATAAGTGGAGGAAGCAAATAGTTTGATGATACAATAGGATAATGAGAACCAAATGGAGTGAGTAAGTGCAACACAAAGATAACTATATATAATAATAAAGGATCCTCTAATAGTAGAGGAGCCAAACTATGCAAAAAGTTAAAGAGATTAAGAATAAGAGAAAAACATAAAAATTTATCCTAGTTCGGCCCTTTAAACCTAAGTCCAATCCCTTTAAACTTTGAAAGATTTTTTTTTTTAACTCTCAAAACAATCTTACAACTTGTGATAGTTTTTGCATGCTCATCACCAACATAAGTTTTTTCCAACTCACCTTAAACTTTCTATAAGGTTTTGTATAACTCACCCTCAACTAATTTACTTAGAAAATTTACAACAAGAACAGATTCTCTCTCTTTTATGAGGTTCTTGATAAGTTTAAAGATTACTTCTAATAAGCTGATAGACCAAAAACTAGGCAATATGAAAATTACAATGATTAAAAATTCTTTCATATTTTCTTTTAATTTTCTCTTTGATCTCTCACATATATATGGTCTTAGCAGCTCTTAGCTATTAGAAATAATCTTGATCGTGCAATGTCTCTAATCTTCATAATAATTTATCTTTACAGCTATTGGTAGCTTTAAGTAATTCTTCCTTTGCAACCTAATTGGTCTTATTGTCAAATGTAATACCTTAGCTTCCTAGCCTTCAAACCACATCACGAGAGACATTTATCATTTACTTGCATGAAATAACACTTTTGGCAGTAGTTTAAACCGTCATTATAAACCAAATTAATTCAATTTAAGGCATATGAAGCATTTGAACTTATCTAAATTATCCTCCATCCATAACATACTCATTCATGTCAAAAATATCATAATTCATGGCTTACATCCCAGCTTTTGAACCATACATCGCAAATTCCATAAGTTGCTATCAGGTTGCAGCATTTATTTTAGGATATGAATTTTGGAAATTCATAACTAATTTTTAAAAAAATCCAAATCATACAAATGATAGCTTTTTGGAAAGATCTGGATGTCTTAAAAGTAATTCTGGATCAAGACAATGGCAGTTAACTCATGAAAATTAATAAAACAGTATACTGGGTCATACTCTTAAACTGCTATAGACCCAAATTTTTAAAAATTCATATCTCTCTTTATACTTATCCAAATCAAGTGCTCTTAGTGGCTATAGAAAGCTTATAATGAGACCTAGTAGTTGTAAAAAGTTTAAGGGCATATGAGTTCATTTGTCTCATGAAATCTAGTGCATATCAGATGTTGCCACAGTATTCAGGCATCATTAGACCTCTAATTTCAAAAATTCATAACTCTCTCTGTATAACTCCTTTTCATGCAAACTCGGTGGCTTTAGAAAGTTTATAATGTCTGCTATATGCTTGTAAAATTTTAAGCATTATATAGACCCTAAATAACATAGAAATGCAAACTGAACATATGAACAGTGACTGAGGCAATTCTCCATAATTTGGCTAACTTTAAAAATTCATAATAAATTCTCTACAGCTTTAAATTGGATGCTCTTTAGCTTTATGAAATTATCTAGGTGAGCTTTATAGGTATGCCAAATTTCATGCCAAGACTAGTCCATTTGGTCAGATTTTAGTATAGGGTTAGTTTATGGTCAAATTTTGCTTCTAAATGAACCTAAAGAGTACCAAATGACCTTTTTCATAACCCATGGCCCTCTGAGCACGTCCCATAATACAAATGTAGCATTTATAAGCATTCCAAGTAGCATAAATCATCATGGCACTCAATTTCACTCTTCCACATGAATTCATGCACATTCACATCAATGCTCAAGAGTGTTAAAATCATGCATTCTTATTCAATTGAGCCCAAATATGATTTAGATACAATATATACAAACATTTACACTTAAGACCTCATTTACACCTCAAGTTCATCATATAATTACATACTTTGATATCAAAATGCATATAAACTTATTCTAATGTCAAAGTACCACCTCTTATGTTCCTTGACTCTCAATCCTTGCTTCTTGAGGTTCACTTAAATTTGTTAGACATAATATGGGGAAAAGTGAAATTCAAAGAATCCTAATAGCTCTTAACCCTTTTAAACATACATATATGATGCATTTACATGTCAAAGAATGCAAATATGCTATAAAAATTCTAAATAAACATACATAAACATATTTCCATATCATATAAACTCATACATGTCAAACATAGGCTCTAAGGGATGTTAGTCTAGCTTCACCCAATTTCTTTAAGACTTTTGGATTTGCCTCACCTACTTTAAGGGACTTTTAACTTAGCTTCACTTTTTCTTAAGATATTTGGCTTTGCCTTAGCGATTCTTAGAAACTTTTGGCTCGTCTTCACTCATTCTAAGAAACTTTTAGAACAATCTCACCCATTCAAGCCATCTTACATTCAAAATATGTTTTAAAAAAGCACAATAGTATCATTGCATGTAATTAATGGATATAAGCATATCTCATAGTTCAAACTTAAACAAAAGCATCCAATGACAAGCAAACACCCAAGCAATACATACAAGAAAGGTTAGAAAGCTATCTTGTATCAAGAACATAACTTTTCTTCCTTGGTTATTCCTTCCCCTTCTCGACCTCACACTTACACTGTAACAACCGGGAAAAGGGAAAAGAAAGAGAGAAAAAGAAAGAAAGAAGGAAGCTGGGAATTTTCGGAATTCAGAAATTTTTCCAAGTCTTCTCGCAATAGCGAGAAATGGTCTCGCTATAACGAGATTTCCTATTCGCAATAGCGAAGGTGATTCTAGCTATAGCGAGTGCGAGCAGCAGTAACCTTCTGAAGTTCTGTATCAGCATCAGAGAGCTCACCCGACCTCCGTTACTGTTCCATCGGTTTTCAGGGTGTAGGGGCTACTGAACTGATCTGGACTTATTTTTCTCCTCTAGTAGACATCCATAGCTTTCCAAATTGGTATAGTTAGCCCAGATTGGACTTTTGTGGATTTAGTTATAAATTTTCGAAAGTCATGATAGTAAGCTGCACCAGAAACAGTGACAGCCGGACCTTCTCCCCATTTTCGATGTCAAACATGGTCTAAACCCATAGATTACGATTGGGAATTATTTTTAGTGTAAAGATAATACTTAGAGCTTTCCAGAGAGCTATGGTTTGCTAGATTCCCATTTTTCTATAATTAGTTATGATTTTCCAAAGTTAGAGCCAAAATATGACTTTTGGGCCCAAGTGAGAAAATGCATTTTTTCTGGTTTTTGGCTCCATTCCCGTGGCTTATGGCTTGTTTTATGCTATGTGTAAGTTGTATAAATAGAGTGTGAGTTGAGAAAGTGAATGATGGGTTCACAGGACCTACGGGGTAGAAGATGAGTGTATGAAACCCCATTTCATAGCATGAGAATGCCACGGAATGGTATTGTTTCTTTAAAAATCATATAGAACCGAGCCCAGGGAGAGGCTAGATAGCGGTAGTAGATTAAGGTGTTACATACACCTAGGGGGATCTTGATTTGCTTGGCCCAAAGACATCAAATAAGACACAAATTCATCATTAGAATCATTTTTAGTCTCACATAAACTCTAGATAAGTTTACTTTATCTTATAACATGGTTTTGGTTCCATATAAAAGTATAATGAAGCAACCTTTATAATTCATGATCTTGGCTCCACTTTCTCATTCCATCTAGGTCTCTTGACTCCATTTGTAACACCATATTTTTTTAGCGCATTTCATATTATCTCTATGCCTTATATCAAACAACTCACAAAGAGGCAAGGAAAATAGTATTAAATAATGCATTTCTTAGCGTTACGTTGTGTATGAAAATTCCATTCGGTGTCACGTGGACCATGTGAGCTCATACAACACATTCCCATATTTAGTTACATGAATAAAATTCATTTGCATCATAAAAAATGACCTACATCTCGTGAAACTCAAATGGAAGCATGAAATACATACATATATTTTCGGCCAAATTTTTCACATTTCTATCACAAATTTTGGAAAATCATAATTAATTCTAGAAAAATTGAAATGATGCATTCTTGGCCATTCTAGAAAGTTACACATGTTTACTTCATACTAAAAATATGTCCAGACTACAACATTCAACACAGAGGACTTTTAACATTCAAAAAGATCCAGAGGTCAGGCTGTCTACTGGTGTTGTCACATAATTCTATAGCAAACTTCAAATATATCTAATTAATTCCACAAAAATTCAATCCATGCAAATATACAAATATGAAAATTTGTGAATGTTATCTAAAGGGTAAAAATAAGTCCATACTAGCTTAGGCATGCCCAGATCTTGAAACTCAATCAAACGGTAACTGAGGTTGGCTGGAGTTCTTGATACTGGACAGATTTTTTAAAAATTCATATCTCCATCTCTAGACATCCAAATGAGGCACGTCTAGTTAGCACAAGTCACTGAGAATGTCTAATTTCTTTGTATAAAATTTTGTGATAATTTGACATCATTTGATTCCTATGTGACAGATTTCATTTTCGGATCAGTATGAACAATGACATAACCAAAACTAAAATATTTTCCAACTTTGAAAATTCATCAAATATTCTCTAGACGTCCAAAAATTCTGTTCTTTATCTTCTCAAAAAGATCTCAACAAACTCTAATTGCATGCCAAATCTTAGATCAAGAAAAGTTCATTTGGATAAAAAGTAATATAAGGTTCCATTATGGTCAATTTTAGCTCCATATAGAATACCAAAATATTCAAATGGCTTTTCTTAGGGTTTGGCACCTCTTAGGCAAGTCTAAAAGCATAATTAGGACTTATGTGACTACTCAAATGGTCCCAAACCTCATGCCTCTCATTTTGGCTATGCCACTTGCAATCATACACAATTACATAAACTCATTCAAGAAGCCACATTGTCACAACATAGTTAAATTGCATTCTAATGGTCTCATAATGTATCCTCCCATTTATACATGATATATTATCATAAATACATGTGTTCATAATATCATAATACATATACATCCATTGGTTATATCTTTTGCCATTTGTATGGCCTTAAAGTAGCAAAATTCATATTCTTAGATGTCATACTCTCATCTTCAAGGTGGTTCACTTCTATTACCTTGTCCACTTGGTTCACCTAGCATGTTAGATCATTAAAGAGGAGGGGATGAGATTTAAAGAATTCTAATAGCTCATCTCCCATTCAATCATACATAAAGGATACAAAATAAGTTTTACAAATGCATGCATGACATATGGACATGTGCAATCATTCAAGAAGCAATTTCAACACTTGAGCAAGTCATACATAACATACAAAAACTTGCCAAGCAAGTAGATTGGCATCACCCATTTACTTGTGGATTTTGGACTTGCTTCACCCATTCTTTAAAAGGTTCTTAGACTTAACCATGCTCTTGAAAGTCAACCTCACTTCTGGGAGACTCTTTACTTTGTCTCAACTAATCTTGAGGGTTTTTGGCTCATCCTTACCATGGTTAAGGGTTCTTGGCTTCACCACATTCAAGCAAACCAAAGTAAGTATCATAAACATCATTTGGGAATATAATGCATCATCATGGTACCATGGCATATAAAATCATATTAAAATACTTTTCATGGCTTAAAACACATACACATATTCAAAGACAATATAAGCATACATCTATGCATGATAGAAGGTAGAGAGAGCTACCTTGCTTGCATTTTGCACATTTTTTCCTTAAGCCTTGAATCCTCTCCTTTGACCTCACACACCCAAGAAGGTGGAGATCATTCCTCTTGGCTTAGACACATTTTATGGAAGCCAATTAGGTTCATGGAATTAATTTTAAGGCCACACAACTTGCTTAAACTCTAGCTTGACTTATAAACCCCTTTATAGTTCCAAAATGTACCTAATGAAGCAACACCCCTCAAATAAATTCTGGGCTTCATTCTTTCCTTTCAAATATGATTCTTGACTCCTTTAAAGCCTCTTGGAGTTATCACACAATTAAAACAAAGAGCCTAACTATATATTGCTTCTTTAGGTCATATTATGGAACATAAAGCACCGTCTCGCTTTTCTTTATATTCATTCATCATATATGACTTAAATATGGGTTTAAAAAAATTTAAAACTCTCTCTAGCTACCCTAACCTCCTTAGGCTGAGACCATGAAGCTTAATGGCCTTCATGGAACTTGTTCTTAAGGGGAGATGCATGTGGGGAGCCTCTTAGGGATCTTAGAAACTTAACTAAACTCTTATTTAAGCCTAGAAATCATTGTACAAAGTTAGATTTCATAAGGTGTAATTGAAACCCTAGAAATTGCATCTTGAAATCTAATAGCTTTTTGTTAATTCCCTTTGTATATTCTTAATCTCTACACCCTTTTTCCTTAGAATTACCCTTGGTTTTGCCTAAAAATCAAACCCTCCTAGGGTCTTAAGTGGGTTGAAATGATAGAGGAAAGGAAGGAAGAGATATTAACCATGGAAGAAGAAATTACCTTATTTTCTTACTTTTTCTCACTTGAATCTTGCTTTCTCCAAACTCCTCTCTTCAAATCTAAAATTTCCCTTTAATATCTCCCTTAAAACAAATTTGAAAACTTCATTTTAATCAAAGGAAACAAAGGAGAATGGAGGAGAAAAGATTTGGATGGAAGAAAGTATGAAAAACTACTAAATTTTCTTATCTTTTAGCTCGAATTTCTCCTCCTTTTCTTCCTTCTCTTATGTGCCTCATCCCCTAGGGTTTTCTCTAGTTTTTAGGCAGAAACATATGAAGCTACATGAGGGTGAAAGTGGGGCACCACTTATATATATAAGAGAGGAAGAAGAATTTTTCAAAAATTTCTATTTTGTCCTTCGTTCTTGGTATTTTCATTTCTAATTCGTTTTAACTTCTTTTTGAGAATTGTCTTTTCTATTATGAAATTTAGGTTTCCAATTTAGTAAAATGCCTTTGGAATCACTCAAATAAGAGATAAAACCTTCCTGAACGAATCAGTTAAAGTTTGGGTTAATCGATATTAGAAAACATTCACCGGAGGGGTTTTAACTGTCCCAGGGCTTCCCATGGTTTTCAAAGCTTCTAAGAACCCCAGAGAACTCAAAACCTTCATTTAAAAAGCCCTCTTATGTGAATTCCAAAATTTACTCAAAATTACAAAAATGCCATTACGTTTCGTAAGTTTTTCATAAGAAATTATTTCTTCATTCTAGCTTCATTTTTCTTTCCATCTGAGCCTGGGATTCTCAATTTTAGGAGTCTAGAATGCTTTCCAAATATTTTGGGACCTTAACTACATCATCTGAGGGGACTTCCTTTTATATCCAGTGAATTTCATTCGTTTATAGAGAAACTATACGTTACGTTTCTCATGTTTTCTCTCGCTTTCAGAGAATTAGATGTTACACCATTTAAACTCCTTAGAGTCATCACAATTTCAATTCAAGGAGCTTAAGCTCAAGTTGTTTCTAAATGCTTTAAAATGGAGCCTGAACTTCCATCTCATAAACTATGGCTTCTAAATTGAAACCAATAGTTTCTTTGATGTATGTTACTCATATCTAAGTCATTTCTATCCTTAGAATCAAAGAAAAATCTTTTTAGGTATTTCATCTTCTCTAGGTTGAGACATATAGCAATGTGAGCACCTATGGACTTTGCTTGGTTTTTTTTTAGGGAAATGGAACTTGTGAAACTTCCGAGATGTCTTATGATCTCTTACATACTCTTACATAGGCTAGATTATCAATAGAAAGCTTCAAAATTGGCTAGGAGCACTAAGAACCCTAAGTCATATAACTTGATTTCTAAAGCTTCTCTTTTAAATCTAATGGTATATTCTTATTCCTTATGATTGAAAACCCTTGTCTCTACCTTGTTTTGGCTTAAAATAATTCCCTATGGAGTGGGCCTAGTGTTGGCTGAACATGTGCATGGAGGGAGCAACTAAGAAAAGCAAGAAAGTCATGGAAGTTTACCTTGATTTCAAAGCTTTTCAAGAATACCTTCACTTGCTTCTAGCTTCTCCTTTAATTTCTAACTTTCTCTTACTAAATTAGTCCTAAAATAGTCCCAAAATAGTCATGAAAACCATGGGAGAAAAGAGGAGAAAGAAGAGAAGAAGATTGGTGAAGGAAAAGATATGAAAAACCATAGATTTTCTTACCTTTTTGCTTGTTTTCTCTTCCCTTCACTCCCCCCTTTGGTGCACCACTTTAAGGTGTCTAAGAATCTAGTTTGAGGTAAAGGTAAGTTGATTAAAAGAAGGGAGAAGTGGGGGACGTGCTTTATAAAAAGAAAGGGGTCCATTTAACACTTTTTCAAAATGATAATTTAATCCCTTAACTTGTTTTCTTTCATCTGGACTCATTTCAACTCCTTTTTGAAAATAGTCTTTTCCATCATAAAATTTAGGTCCTCTAATTCATAAAATACCTTTGGTTTCATCCAAATTGGATTTAAAACTATTTCGAACTATTTAGTCAAAATTTTGGTCAACCGATGGCCAAAATCGCTTACTAGAGCAGTTTTTAACCATTCTAAAGGTTCCTATGGATTTTAAGGCCTCTGAGAATCCTAAGAAACTTAATTTTTTTATTTAAAGATCCCTCATTTGAGTTTTCTAAGAAATTTTTGAATTACAAAAATGCAACTGCTTTCCTTCCTAATTTTCTTAACTATTCTAGCTCGAGTTTTCAAGTATCTTAAGCTTCATATTCTCATTTTTTGAAGTCTAGATTATTGCTCTAATTTTTTTTGACCTTAATTCTTTCCATATAGAGGATTTCCTTTTATAACTGACTAGTTTCAAACCTTTTTAAAATAGTCGGGTATTACATCATAAATGCCATTTATTGCTCTATATATGGGTTAGAGTAAAATATTATCTTTACAAACAATATAAATGGTTGAAGAAACAAAAGATAGAAAGAATTATTGTTTTAAACTCAGTTTGCATTTTACCTACATGAAAGCTATTCTCTTTTGTCATTTGTGTATACCAAGAATTTTGACTTTTAGTTAATAACGAAGAACATATATGAGCCAGCAAACATAAATAAGTTTTTACATAAATAATGTTTGGGTTTTGTTATTATCAAAATCATAGACCCAATCAACCTTATGCCAACACTAACAATTCCATTTTGCCTTTTCCCTATTTACCAATTTCACATTTTTGTTTCTTTGTAATAACTTATGGTCAATATTGTGTCAGGAGAGATGGAAGGAAGTTGTCTAGTCTTGTTTGCTCTATGACCAACTTTTAAACAATAGGCTTTGCCTACTGGATAAAGACATCTTCTGCACATATAAGGCAAAGAGACACAAAGTCAATTTCTTCACACTTCGATGGATGTTTTCCAATGTTGGTGTGCCTGAACTTTGACGGACTAATTCGAGAAGGTTTTAGTTTCGATTTGAGTGATTCCAAAGGCATTTTATTTAATGGGGAACCTAAATTTTATAATGGAAAATATGGTTCTAAAAAAGGAGCTAAAACGAAGGAGAAACAAAAATGCCAAGAACGAAGAGCAAAATAAAAATTTTTAAAAAAGTGTTTCTTCCTCCCTTATAAATAGGTGGCACCTCACACTCTTCCTCATTTAGCTTCAGATTATTCTACGCCAAATCAGAAGAAAAACCCTAGGAGAGTGGTGCACCAAGGGAGGAATAAAAGGGAGAGAAAATCTAAGCTTAAAGTATGAAAATTTGCTTCTTTTTCATGCTTTCTCTTAGCCAATCTCTTCTCCCCTTTTTCCCTCTTCTTCTCTATGATTTTTTTGAAGTTTTAAGGACTGATTTGAAGGAAGAACAAAGGGGAAAGTTCAAAATTCAAGGGAGGGAGCCAAGGAAACCAAAGAACAAGCAAGAAAAACCAAGGAAATCAAGGTATCATGCAATCCTTCCACTTGATCTTCTTCCTCCCTTCTCTTATGCATATTTTGACCCATATATAGCCAGCCTTAGGGAGTTAAATTTTCAAAAAAAACCAAGGGCGAATCTTAGGTATTTGAGGGAGAAGAACAAGAATATACAAAGAAACAACAAAATAACCATTAGATTTCAAGATGCAAATTCTAGGATTTCAAGTGTCCATTCTAAATTCTGATTTTGTATGATAATTACTAGGCCTAATTAAGAGTTTAAATAAGCTCCTAAGATCCCTAAGATGCTTTCCACATACTTCCTCCTTCAAGAAAACTAAGAGAATTCCAAGGAGGCCAAAAAGGGGCTATATCTCGGCCAAGAATGGATTAAGTAGCTAGGGAGAGTTTTAAATTTTTTCAAACCCATTTTTGTGTCATATATGATGAATAAATATAAGGGGAGGCCTTGGAAAAAGTTTATAACCTATGGAAAGTGAATTGGTGCCTTAGGTTCCGTATTATGACCTAAAGAAGCAACATGTAGTTAGGCTCTTTGTTTTAATTGTGTGATGACTCCAAGAGGCTTAAAAGGAGTCAAGAATCATATTTGAAAGGAAAGAATGGAGCTTAGAAATTATTTGAGGGGTGTTGCTTCATTAGGTACATTTATGGATCATAATGGGGTTTATAGAACAACCTAGTGTCTAAGCAAGTTGTGTGACCCTAAAAATTATTTCATGGACCTAATTGACTCCCATAAAATGTGTCTAGACCAAGAGGAAGCATATCTACAAGTTTGTGGGTGTGTGGCCAAAGCAAGGGAGGGAATTTCAAAACGAAAAGTGTGTGATTGTATGCAAGGTAGCTCTCTCCACCTTCTCTTATGCATGGATGTGTGTTTAGCTTGTCTTAGAATGTGTGTATGTGTATTTTCAAGCCATGAAAATTATGCTAGTATAACCTTATATGCGATGACTTCATGATGACATATTATGTTTTAAATGATACCATGATGTTTGTTTGAGTTTGCTTGAGCGTGGTGAGGCCAAGAACTCTTAACTATGATGAAGATGAGCCAAGAACCCTTGAGATTGGTTGATACATAGCAAGAAGTCTCCCAAAAGCAAAGTGGACTTCCAAGAGAATGGTTAAGTCCAAGAATCTCTTAAGAATGGGTGAGGCAAGTCCAAAATCCATGAGAAAAAGTGTGAGGCCAATCCATCCTCTTGGCAAGCTCTTGGATGACTTGTATGACTTATTCACATGCTAAGCTTACTTCTTGAATGTTCATAACATCCATTATATCCATGTAGGCATTTTCAAGGCTTGCTTTGCATATATTATGTATGATTGAATGGGAGATAAGTTATTGGAATTTTTTGAATCTCATTCCCTCCTCTGCAATGATCTAATATGCTAGGATGACCCAAAGAGCAAGGCAATGGGAGTCAACCATATGAGAGATGAAGCAATGACATTGAAATGTGAAAATTTTGTTACTTTAAGGCTATGAAAATAATAGTTGATGAATTCAATAGATGTATATGTAGTATAATGTTATGAACATATGTAATTATGATATTATGATATGTATGAATGAGAGAATATGCTATGTGACCACTAGAATGAAATTTGGACATGTTATGGCATTATAGCTTCCTTAATGATAATATGGAATTATGCATAAGTGTGGATGAGATGGCCAAAATGAGAGGCATAAAGTTTAGGACCATTTGGATAGCTTACACAAGTCTTAATCATGCTTTTAGACTTACCCAAAGGTGCCAAACCCTAGGAAAAACCATTTGGCTACTTTGGTACTCTATATGAAACTAAAAATGACCATAATGAATCTCTACGTCACTTTTTAGCTAAATGAGCTCTTCTTGATCTAAGATTTGTCATGAAATTAGAGCTTTTTTAGAGCTTTTTAGAAAGCTAAAGAACATAATTTTTAGAGGTCTACAGAATATTTGATAAATTTTTAAAGTTGGCAATTTTTCTAATTTTGATATACTATACTATTCATTTAGTTTAAAAATGAAATCTATCACACAGGGCTCAAATGATGTCCAATTGCTATGAAATTTTATATAAAAAAAATTAGACATTCACAGTGACCTATGCCAACTAGAAGCACTTCATTTGGAGGTCTAGAGAGGGAGATATAAATTTTTAAAGATTCTGTTTAGTGTCAGAACCCTTACCCGACAATAGTTACTATTCCATTGAATTTTGGGGTCTGGGTTGCCTAAGCTAGTCTAGAAATATTTTTTCCCTTTAGCTAACATCCATATCTTTCCAGATTGGTATCATTTGCATGGATTGGAGTTTTTTAGAATTAATTGGATATTTTCAAAATTTGCTACAGAAATCAGTGACAGCATCAGTGATAGTTTGACCTCTAGATATTTTCAGATGTCAAACGTCAACTATGATGGATGTTATGATTTGGACATATTTTAGTATGAAGTAAACATTCGTAGCTTTCCAGAATAACTAAGAATGCATGATTTTGATTTTTCTAGAATTAGTTATAAATTTTCAAAATTTGGTTAGAAATGGGGCTAATTCTGGCCAAAATTTAATAGGTATATTTTAAGCTCCCCTTCATGATTCTTGAGATATATGCCACATTTTATGGTGCAAATGAGTTGTATTTATATAATTAAATATGAAAATGTATGGTATGAGCTCATATGGTCCACGTGACACTGATTGAAAATTTTAAATATGACGTAACGCAAAGAAATTCATTATTTTTATTCCCTTTTTCATACACCTTCATGGAATTTAATGATGTGAAGCATATGAGTATTATGGAATAAGCTAGAAATTATGGTGTTACTCACATGATTTGCATCATTGAAGCAATTTGATTCAAACATATGAAGGCTTGATTAATAAAATGCTTTTTCCATGAAATGCATTTTTTCTTGAAACTATTTAGGCAAATTTTTCAAATCATATTTCTTTTAAAAAACTTTTGACTCCACTTGATTTTTCTCAAAAACACTTTTGGCACAAGAAGATTAAAACATTTTCCTTAAAATCTCTTTGGCTAAAATTTTCAAATCAGAGTTTAAAAACACTTTTTGCCAAGAGTAATATTTGTGCCAATTTGATTTTCCAAAAATATCCTTTTTCCAATATATTATTTGACATAATTAAAAGTCATTAAAAATGGATTTAGGGATTTTACATCAATAATTTTTAGTTATGAATTTGTGTAAATGCTTGTATTACTATTAGTTATGAAGTTGCATAGTGACATATGTTCATGTTATTAAATTGCATAACAATAGGCTATTTCTACATAGCATTAGACTTAGAATACCATGGGAAAGATGAATAGCCCTACCTGTTATAAGAAAATTATATTTATAATACTATCGGCAAGATGAATAACCTTACCAATTATAAAAAAAATTATGTTCATGCCACCTTAAGCAAGAAGGAAAACCTAACCATTGTAGGGAAATTACACTACTACATAATTGTAAATTTTACCACAAGTAAGACAAATAACATGACCCATTATAGAAAAATTATATTTACGATAACATGAGTAAGGAAATGAAGAATCTTGTTTAAGGCAAACAAGAAGGACAACATTGCCTATCGTAGGAAAATTGTACCACAAGTAATAAGAAGGACTTGACTTGTCACAAGAAAAGCCATACCACTACCTACAATCTTTCTTTGCAACAAAAACAATGTTTTTATCTCTTTGAAAGTTGTCTTTCATTGAGTTTTCAAACTACTTTTCAGACTTTGACAAAATGTTACTTCGAAATGACTACTTTCTCACTCTTTTCCTTAGAGAAACTCATTTCAACTAATTGCAAATTATCCATATTTCAAGTCGATTTTGAAAATATATTTCAACTATGATCATGTTAATTAAATTTGAAAATTATACTTTCCACTAAGGAAAATGGGTTTCAACTAACATCTCTTTTCAAAAATCAATACATGATTTTTACACCACCTATTAGGAAAAAGCCTACACTAAAGAGCTAAGAATCTGAGCCTATACCTTAACACAATATTAACATGCTACAAAAAGGCCAAAGTCTCAAATACATGCAACATCACACAATGTGCTATGACCTTAGTAAAGGCTATGCCCTAAGTATGTGCTACTAACAAGGCCATAACCTTAGGTACGCACCACTACTTGTGCTAAGACCCTAATGAGATTGAAAGCCTCATGTAAGCATTGTAAACAATATCTAAGGTATCTTATTCAAAGCCCCTAGACATTTAGGTAAAAAGATTTGTAGCAACACCAAATTTTTTTAAAAGATCTCAAACCAAAAAGGGCATGCCTTCCTACAAAAATTGATTAAAGATCAATGATACTTCCTATTTGTAAAATATATCTTTCCAAATGCAACATCTTATTTATGAAATGAATATTTCCCATTTATGAAATGCATCATTTCAAAGGTATTCCTTTTAAAATAACTTACTTATTTACAAAATACACTTCTTAAAAAAATTAAAAAAAAAAGATTTGTCTTTTATACATGTGCTTTTCAAAAAAGCATCTTTTAGATCTACATTTACAAAACATGCTTTTTATTACTTACATCCTTGGTTAATGATTTTACAAAGGCTTGACTTCTAAAGCAATTTTACAAATATATATTTTATAACTCCATGAAGATTTACACAAGACTACTGGCATAAGAAAAGTTATTGATTAAAGCTAGCAAAGAGTGATCCAAAGAGCTTGAATGGTATGAACCCAAAAGCTCGAATGTATAAATTGCCCAGCATAGTAGCTTCAACTTAATGGCTCCGTCATAAATAACAAATAGTAGGTAAAAAGCTACCACTCTAGGAGCCTACTACTAGTGACTAGTTAATGGGACCCTATCACACCCTAAACTAAGGGAAGTGATCAGCACAACATATGAGTAAAGACCCCCTCTATAAGCCTATTTAAATAATTAAACCTATACTTGCACACTTGCTAAAGTTGACATAGATAAATTCAAACAAGGTACACCATTCAGTTGTAATGTTAATCCTATATCCCAAATTTTCTTTATTATATAGCCTATTCACTTCTAACTTTCTATAGAAAGTTTGATATACTGTCCCCTAAACTAGGACATTCTAAAATTTCTACAACACAATATAGAGAGCTCCTCTCTCTAGTTCTAATAAACATACAATTCACAAATGGGGTAAAAAAGTCTACCTGTGAAATTATGAAGCTACTCTAGATTCCAATCATTAATTACATGAGAAAGAAAATATACAACCTTACTTACAGAGCAATGCGAGACTTGTAACACCTTAATCTACTACTGCTACCTAGCCTCTCACTGGGCTCGGTTCCTTATGATTTCCAAAGAATCAACACCAATCCGTGGCATTTGCATGCTATGAACCGGGGTTTCATACACTCATCTTTTGCCCCGTGGGTCCTGTGAACCCATCATTCACATCCTCAACTCAAACTCTATATATACGACTCATACATAGCACAATACAAACCATAAGCCACGGGTATAGAGCTAATAACCAGAAAAATGCATTTTCTCACTTGGGCCCAAAAGTCATATTTTGGCTCTAATTTTGGAAAATCATAACTAATTAGAGAAAAATGGGAATCTAGTAAACTTTAGCTTTCTGGAAAGCTCTAAGTGTTAAATTTATGCTAAAAATAATTCCCAATCGTAATCTCTGGGTTTGGACCATGTTTGACATCGAAAATGGGAAGGAGGTCCAACTGTCACTGTTTCTGGTGCAGCTTGCTGTCATGACTTTCGAAAATTCATAACTAAATCCACAAAACTCCAATCTGGGCACACTATACCAATTTGGAAAGCTACGGATATCTACTAGAGGAAAAAAATAAGTCCAGATCATTCAGTAGCTCCTACACCCCGAAAACTGATGGAACAGTAACGGAGGTCAGGTGAGCTCCCTGATGCTGATATAGAATTTCAGAAGGTTCATTCTCTCTCTACAGACCTTCGATTTGGGTGATTCTAGTCCTATAAGTCACTGTGGTTGTCTAGTTTGTGTGTATAAAATTTTACCACATTTGGACTCCATTTGGTCTATGAATGCCATAGATTTCATTTTCTAGTGTATATGAACAGTACATGACCAATCCATTAAAGTTTCCCAAATTCAACAATTCACCAAATATTCTCTAGCCCTCAGAATATTACCCACTTTAGCTTCTCAAGAATCTTTCTACAAACTCTAGAGGCATGCCAAATTTCATGGCAAGAGGAGCTCATCCGGTCATACTTTGACGGAGCTCTCAAAAATACCGGTTTTGGCACCCAAAAGGTCTAAAATGGGTCCAAATGGCCTCTCACACATTCTAACCACTTATGGACAAGTTTAAAAGCATAAAACTAGGATATATAACATGTTCATATGATCCAAATCAACATACATTCCAATCTTGCTATGCTACGGCCAAATATACATTATCACACATATTCAACAAAAGGGGCAAAACCCTCATTTCCATTAATTTGGCTATCAACATAGTTTATACATCATCTCTTCATACATATACACTTGCTACAACATTTACATCTTAAAAATAGTGGGCGTATATTCATTGTGGCACCACTTTACATCAAAATAATAAAAAAATGAGCTAATATCTAGCTAAGCATACTCCTAGGCTCCTTGGTGTGCACTTGCCTCTCCTTGTGCTCCACCTAGCATGTTAAGTTGGGAGGGGAAGGGGTGAGATTCAGGGAATCTCAATAGCTCATGCACTCAATCAAGTAAATACTCAAGGTATATAACTAGTCAAAGCATATGAATAAGCATTTAGCCATTCTTAAACATCCAACACACATTGTACATGCTATGGAAATTACAACAATGCCAAAAATGGGCTCTAGGGACTTTTGGTCTAGCCTCACCCGAGTTTAGGGACTTTTGGATGGCCTCACCCGAGTTTAAGGACTTTTGACTTGGCCTCACTCAGTTGAGACTTTTGGCCTTGTCTCACCCATTCTCAAGGGACTTTCGGCACTACCTCACCCGAGCAAATCTCACAATTCATCACACAAGCATATTGGCATCAATGCATCAAAGCAATAGCATATGGCATATTCCACACAACAAGCATATACAAAAACATACAATGACTATTACATCCAAGAATGCAACAAGAAAGAGTGGGAAGAGAGAGCTACCTTATGAGCCAAAGCCAACACTAGCTTTTCCTTTCAATTTCTCCTCTCCCTCCTTAGGTTCACAATCACACCTTGATGAAGGTGTTTCTCTTGAGCCTAGGCACAATCAAGAACAAGGAATTACTCTCTTAGAATATAATCTTTAGAGCAATTCTCCTAACATACCAGAACTCAGAGTTCTCTCTCTCTCTCTAGAATGTCATCAACTCTTCCTCTCTCTCAAGCTCCCATGGTAGTGGAAACAACATTTTCAAAGAAAACACAAAGATTCAAAGGTGTTTTCCACTTTCCCTCTTCTGACCCATGCCCAAAATCCAACCATTTTCACAAACAAAATCGTAGGAAAAGAGGGCAAAGGGAGGAGATCAGAATTCTAAGGAGAAAAGAGAGAAATGTACTTACCTTTCCCTTGCTCTCCCTCCTTCTCTTGGTCTCTCTCACTCTCCACGTCTCTTTTCTCTCCTTGGGTCGAAGTCTAGGGCAGAAATGAGAGAAGGAATGAGTTTGAGCTTTTAATGAAGTCAGTTTCTCGCTCTTTACTCTCTTCCAGACTGACGCTCGCTACGGCGAAAATTAACCTTTGGTATAGCGAGCTCGTGTTATCTGGCTTCGCTATGGCAAGGTGTAACCTTCGCTACGGCGAGCTCGTATCAGTTCCCTTCGCTATGGCGAGATTTAACCTTCGCTATGGCGAACTCGCGCCAGTTCCAGACTTTCACTCTCGCTATGGCGTCACTACAGCGAGCAACTCCCTAGTTTCTGTATGGACTGCTGCCTGCACTCGCTATAGCTAGAATCACTCTCGCTATTATGAACAGGCATTCTCGCTATGGCGAGGCCATTTCTCGCTATTGCGAGAAGACTTGGAAAAATTTCTGTATTCTGAAAATTCCTAGCTTCCTTCTTTCTTTCTTTTTCTCTCTTTTCTTTTCCCTTTTCCCGGTTGTTACAAGACTTGACCGTTACATACCAACTTACCCACACCACATGCCCACCTTGAGACAAGTTTTCTAATTTGTAACTTGTAAAATGTTAAAAAGGGTGAGTGGGGATACTCAGTGAGCAAATAATACTCTCTACATTTGGAAGGAACAAGCTATGGGTATAGGAGTTTTTCAAAACAAGAAATTTCATTAATCATGTAGTTAAGTAAAAGTAGCAATACTAAGTTCATTCATAATTACATAATAATCCAAAACCAATAACTTATATAATAAAATTGAATAATTATTACTATACTTGTTAAATGAGAAACTTCTAACTAGAACCAAGTTAGAAAATAGCCTAATCATGTAAGAGTACAAAGCTTACAAAGTAATTCCCTCCAAACACATCAAGTCATAACATCTAAGAGCATAAAACTCATAACATAATTCCCTCCAACCACACTAAGTCATATCATGTAAGAGCACAAAACTCATAACATAATTCCCTCCAAATATACCAAGTCATACAATGTACATAACAAAATTCCCTCCAAGCACACTAAGTCATATGACATTGTATCAAGTCATATTCTTTTACTTCATGATGCACTATGATGAATAGTTATTATTATTAAGTGTAACGTCCTAAATCAAACAATTTTACAAAAAATCATTTCAAACATATTTAAAAAATGCAAATAAATTGAATTTAAAATATCACTAAAATTCTTATCATCACATCGAAGTTATTGAAATTTAAAAACTAATCTATAATCTAAGTACTAATATTCAATATGAAACAAAGATTATAGATTAAAATACCTTCTAAATTCAAAAATGTCATTTCTCATGAAAGTTTTCCTCAGATGGTATTACCAAAAAAATTATAATTTATTTGGATAGTTAAATGATCAAAGGATCCCTACATAGCTTTTCAAATTTAAGAAAAAATATAAAGTTATCCCCAAGGCATAAGAATACAAATTACCAATTATATAAAATGAAATAAATGAGGCAAAAGTATAAAAATATGCATATCTAGCATTATTTACTCACAGTACATGAATGATGCTAATATATTGCTATCTCCTTCCATTATCATCAGGTGTAGAATTAACCCTGAAGCTTCCTAAAAAACCCATGCTAACTCATTAATTCACATATAGTTTGATTATCCTAATTTATCCAACTTCTAAGGCCTTATAGTGAATACCTAGCCCTAACTTTAGGAATAATTTACTTATCTCACCATTAACCTTTAATAGAAATTTTTCTACAATATAACTTCACTACACTCTTTTAGTAAATCATTCCACCATGCTACATGGTAGTCCTTAATTAGTTTATAGTGTAACAAGAAGGATTAAAAATTTACCTTTAGAGAATCCACATTAGAAATATCAACAAGTAAAATAAGAAAAATAATAAGTAACGAATAAATAATTTAAAGAGATAATATACAAATCCAATCATAATCAAATGAGGGCAAATCTCATACGTCAATTAAAGAAAATGATTTGAAAATATTAAACTAAAAACACAATACAATTTATGCAAATAAAACTTATTATGGAAATAGAGATAATTTACTTAAATACAAGATGATAATTTAAAGATTTCATCCTTGTCATCTCATCACATACACATATTTTTGCATGCCTCATTACTTTCACTTAGCATTTTCCATTTGCACAACTTTTGTTTCTCAACTATATTCTTTCATTCTACATACATCTCATTCAACAACCTTTATCCACCATTAACCACAACTCAAGAAATTCACTTATTACATTATTAACACATTCTTTACACACACACACACACTCACAAAACAAAGATATATATATATATATATATATATCACACCATGCAAGGGAAATTTTTAAAACCACATATATATTTCCCCTAGGATGGTAGAGCTTGAAAAAAATATAAAAATTAAAAGTTAGTCAAGAAATTATAATTAAGGGATGAAATAAAAGTTGCTAATTATACACTTATTGATAAAAGATTGATAGTAGAAGTTCATATTCTCCTACTACTTAGGATTAAACTCTAATTGAAGAAGTATCCTTAATGCTACCTAAAATTATATCCAACATGAAATTGTTATTATAGCTATTCAATCAACGTATATAATTTTCAATCTGACCAATTACACCTTCTAGCTCTTAAACCCCTAATTTTAGCCTAACTTTCATATGATTATCACTAACCTAGATTTTTCAACTTAAGCTTCTATAATTTAAATTGAGCTTAGATGAGATGGAAGTTTAAATTCACACTTTAAACATTCAATCATAGAAGCTCAAATTTAAAAGCTTGCTTACGGTAACAATGGAAGGTAGGATAAGCGATGCACAAATAGGCATCAATAATCATGAGAAAGGAGAAAAAAAAAATAAAGGGAAAAAGATGAAGGAAAGAGAAAACTCGACCTCCATTAACACATAAGTTTCATGCTCAACTTAATAAAAAGGAAGATGAAGAAGGAGAAAGGAAATGGTAGAGTTACAATTTTGAGAAGGACCTCCATTAATAGTACACACATTGGAGAAGAAGAATGATAGTGGCTAAGGGTGAAGCATAGTGGAATGTTGTTGACTAAAGCAAGATGGAACACTACACTTCAAAGAAGAAAGACACTACATAATGAACAAGAGAAAGGAAGCTTTATGGAAAATGAGAAGGAATGAGGCATGAAGGGAAGAAAAAACAAAGAAAAGGAAAAGGATAAAAAGGAAAAGTAATAAAAATGCAAGATACTTTGCTATTAGGATCAAAATGAAACACGTAAAGAATTGTTTTTACACAATGGATGTCAAATAGGAACCCATAAAATTTTTAAACTCTTAAGGTTAACCTACTATGAAATTTTAAGAAACAAAAGTATTCTCATGGATACAATAAAATATCAAAATAGCTCCTTAAGAAAATTTCTAAGCTCCAAAATTATTCTAAAATTATCTAGTCCTTGTTTACTACCTCAAAGAAATTAATTTGAATTAATAAACATTTTTTAATTTCCTTACTTTATTTATTATCCATTATAAATCTAATTGTAAATTTTTTTAAAAAAACAATCAGGGTATTATAAGCCCCCTACGTAAAGCAAGATGCTATAGAAGTAACTAGGACATAAGGAAGGCCATTGACCTCGACCCAAATCCTTTATCCTACCTATAACAAAACAAAAGCTCATTAGACAAAACCTCTTCCTTGGGATTGATATGCCAACTCGTGCTATGACAAATGAGATATCCAAATATAAGGTAAAATGCCATCTTTCAAATTCCACCCATCAGTAGGTAAATCAAATTTCTTGCCTTTAATGAGCTGTTATACGAATAAAATCCACCTATGTACATATATTCTAATTTCATATAATAAGTATATACAGTAATAAATATATGCACTAGACTCCATAATATACTAGGTAAACCATCTCTAAACATTTCTCAAGCACCTAAGGCCTTTACTCTTAAGCATATCCACTAGTTAGCACTAGTTGCTTAAAATTAAGTTAGCCAACTACTATATACCACTTAAGATAAGGCAAAATAGTACAAACAAATTGATAAAATAAGTGTTCTTACATGAAACACATCACCTTAGATGGCACATATCCCTTAGGTAACATGCATCCAAGCTATAAGGTAGTTGCTTTTGATTAGGACAAAAGTAGGAAAAGTTATAGAGGCTATAAGTTCCCTATAAAGTTACATGTCAAAGGAGTATAAGGCATTAGTGTTAAAAAAGTTTCAAGGTTGAACAAGGAATAGATATAACATAAAACAATGAAATTAGTTGTCAAGAACTCACTATCAACTTAGTGATTGAACAATGTTGATTCGAGGAAATTAGTTGATGAATAATGAACGATGTTGCTAATGAACTATGGAATAAGGTTGATTAAGGATATTAGTTAAGAGTGATGAATGATGTTAGTTGATAGTGATGAATCTTGTTGGTTGAGAAAAGTAACATAGATAAAGGTGCATAACATAGATTGCAAATTAGCAATGAATAGTATTAGTTGATGAAAATAGCACATTTATGAGCTTCCGTGATTAATGATGAATAGTGTTGGTTGTGGAAAATTGCATATTTATGAGCTTAGGTGATTAGTGATGAGCAGCATTGATCAAAGAAAACTTTAGGAATTAGTTTATTAGGGAATAAATTAATAGTATCTAGTTAGGATCTATGGCATTTAGTTCAAATTATAAGACTAGTTGAGGGCTAATTGATTTTACATGAACTCGCACTGGGAAAGAAAGAGGATAAAGTTGGAAAGACCCTATGTCTTATAAATAAGAAGCATTACTGCATGAATATTGTAACGAACAATAAATTCTATAAAATGATGAAATGAGCTGTATAAAGGCAAGTCCCCTGAAATGAACTAGATAGTGTCCCAAAAAATTTGGGTAGTGTCCTAGGCTCCTAAAAATAATAATCCTAAGCTCAGATAGAAAGAAAAACAGAGCTAGGATGGTGAAACAAAATTGTGACGAAAACTAACGAAACGTAATGGCATTTTCGTAAATACGCACAATTTTTGGAAATACTCACAAGAGGACTTTATAAATGAGAAATTTGAGTTGCCCAAGATTCTCAGAGGCCCTAAAAATCATAGGAAGCTTCGAGACAATTGGAGCCCCTCCGGTGTACATATTCCAATGACGATAAACCTAAATTTTGATGAATTCGTTTGAGAAAGTTTTAGCTTCAAATTGAGTGATTCTAAAGACATTTTATTAAGTTAGGAACTTAAATTTTATGATAGAAAACACGGTTCTCAAAAAGGGTCTAAAGCAAAGCTAAAACAAAATTGCTATTACGAAAGGATGAAATTAAAAATTTTGAAAAAAGTTAATTCTTGAATGTTCCACACTTTTCATGCCATTTCCTCCCCTTCTTTAGGCCAACACTCTTCTGCCCAAAAAAAAAAAAAGAGGCAACAATTTAGGCATACCAGGAGGAGACAAAGGAGGAAGAAAACAAGGAAAAAGGTAAGCAAATTCAAAGATTTTCATGCTCCTTCTTCTTCCAATCTTGTTCTTCTCCTTCCAAGTTTTCTTTCTATGATTTTATTGAATGAATTGGTTCTATTTTGAGCCCAAAATATAGAGGGAATTTTTGAAAATTGAAAAGAGGATTCAAACAAAGAAAGAATCATTAAAAAGGAGCTAAGAATCCAAGGTAATTTCTTGTTTTGGTTGCTTCTTTCTCTCGTGCCTTCCTTGTGTGTATTTCAACCTAAACCAAAATCAAGGGAAGGGAAGATTTTCTATCCAAAAACAAGAGAGAAACTTGGGTTTTGGACCATTGGAAAGTAGGATATGCCAAGAAATTGCAAAAAAAATCAATAGAAATAGTTAAGAAAGTATAGGACTCTTGAGGGTTTTGTAAAATCTGATTTAGTACATGAATTTCTTAGGGTAGGTGACTGTTCCATTAAGTCTCTAAGACCTCTAGAAAGCCTCTCAAGTGACTCTCCTATCAAGAAAAAATCAAAAACTCCATGAACCTCTCTTGGTGTGTATATCTCAGCCTAGGCTAGTAGGAGAGGTTAGGGAGTGTTTTAATTTGTTATAGTCTTGGTTTGGGACTTTATATGGTGGGAAAAGGTAGAAGGAACCCTTGGGAAAATTTTAGGAGCCATGGTTTAAGAGATAAGAAAATGGTATCCATAATGGAGCTTTATGAAGTAACACATGTTTAGGCCCTTGTAAGTGAGTGGATGATGGCTCCAAGGACCTTAGATGAGGTCTAGAAATGAGAAGAGAATGGAACTTAAAACTTAAATCATGAAAGTTGCTTCAATAGACCATTTATGGAACCATTATGTGAACCATGGACCCATTTATGTTTGTAAGAAAAAGTATAGTGTCTTGGCTTGCTTCAAGAGTATAATTGTATGCTATTTGTGATGTTTAGGCCAAGAGAACACCAACCCACCAAGGTGTCCTTGTGGAACCAAAAAGGGGAAGGAGAAAGACTACGAAAAGCTTGCATAAGTTTGAAGAATCTCTCTACTTCATTCTCTTTGCATTCTTGGTTGTATATATGTCATTATATGCTTGTGTGTGTCTTTGTGATTTAAGAACATGCCACTTGATGCTTTGAGATTGCATTGGTACTAATGCGTTGTCTTGTATATCATTGATTATGGAATGGCTCATAAGGGTGAGGTGATGCCAAAAGTCTTTAAATGTGGGTGAGAAGATGCCAAAAGTCTCAAGGCATGGGTGAGACAAGGCCAAAAGTCTCTTACATGGATGAGGCCAAGTGAAAATTCCTTAAACCAAGGGTGAGGCAAATCCAAAAGTCCTAAAAATGGGGTAAGATAGAACTAAAAGTCGTTAAAGCACATTCTTGAATTTAATGTGGATTGGTGGCATAGAAATGTAATCTTGTATGATTTATGGTTGTGTTACCTTCCATACTTGTGCCTTTGATATATATATCCTATGAATGTGTGTGTGAGCTATTGAGATTCTAAGCTATTGAGATTTTAGGAATCTCACTCCCCTTCCCTCCTTCATCTTAATATGTCTAGGTAGTATTCAAGAACCAAGAGATACAAGCTGAGGGACATAAGGGACCATCCTTTGATCATTATATGGCTTTCTTTGTATCCAAATGTCAAAGTGAACATGCATATGTAATTTTTGGTTTGTGAACACTTGAACAAATGTAATATTATGTATGAATGATGTATGAATCATAATTGGTACCAAATCAATGCAATTATGCAATTTGACTATGTAATGGTTTGGAGTCATTAGTGTATTCTTGAATGTGGAATGACCAAAATGAGATGCATGAAATTTGGGACCATTTGGGCAGCTCATATAAGTTGTATTTATGCTTTCAAATTTGCCCAAGAGGTGCCAAATACCATGGAGAGCCATATGGACCAAGTTGATACCTTATATGGTGCAAATTTGACCATAATGTTGAGTTATGGCATAAACTATCCAAATGAGCTCTTCTTGGTATGAAATTTAGCGTGCATAGATCTTGTTAAGAGATTTTTGGGAAGCTAAAGTGGGTAATATTTAGAGGTCTATAAAAATATTGGCAAATTTTTAAAGTTACCAATTTTTCTAGTTTTCGCCCTGGTACTGTTCATATGATCTGAAAATTGATCTCTATTATTCATAAGGCAAACAATGTCCAATTGCCGTGAAATTTTACAGAGAGAAACTTGACCTTCCTAAAACCTATGTCAACTAAAAGCACCTTATTTGGATGTTTAGAGAGGGTGATATGAATTTTTAAAATTTTTGTTCTATTCCAGGCGCATAATTAAACCTCCATCACTATTCCATTCACTTTCGGGGTGTGAATGCTCTTGGATGGATCTAAAACTATTTTTTCCATTTAGCTAACATCCACACTTTCCAAATTTGTATAGTTTGAATGGATTGGATTTTTTTGGAATTAATTATGCATTTTCAAAGTTTATACCAGTAAGTTATATCAGTAATTCTGGATAATCCGACCTTTGTGCCTTTTTTCTTGTTAAACATGGTCCAGATGAGATTTTCATGACTTAGACTTTTTTTTAATGTAAATTTGACATCTAGAGCTTTTCAAAAAGCTATGGTTTGCTTGATTTCAATTTTTTAAAATTTAGTTATGATTTTCCAAAATTGCTAACAAAAAATTGAAATTCTGACCTAAGGCAAAACATGGGTACTTGTGGTTTTTAGCTCTTAGTCCATGGTTTGTGCAGATTTTTGGGATGTTTATGATTTGTATAAATGGAAAATAATTTGAGAATATTGTTGGTAAGTTTCCGGAGTCCACGGATCAAAATTTGAATTTTTAACCCCGATGTAATGCAATTAAATGACATTATTTCATTCCTTTTGTGATTTTCTTTACTTGCACATGAGAGTTATTTTGAATGAAAGAATATGGAGTCTAATAAAGTATGGTGTGACAAGTATGATCCTACTTTCAAGAATAATGTATCAACACAAGATACATAACATCATGCTATGACCCAAGATTTAATAATTAAGTTCGGTATGTATACTAAAACATGGTCTACATGACCCAATATCATGACCTAAGCTTGAGAAACCTAGTGGATATACACACTAAATATTATTCTTTGATAAATAAATACTTAACAATTTATTATTGATCTTTTACATATTGTGTTATATCTTTTATATTATCATGAAAGCCTAAATTTGAGCATGCCTCAATAGCTTTTTGGATGCATTCAACAAATCCATTAACATATATAGATTGACTTGGCATAGCCTCATTTTTTTCCTTTAAAGAATTCTTAACTTCACTGAGGTCATCCTTGAACAAAGGCGCAAATGCCTTTCCTTTAATATCATCCTTAAAATCTTGAGATGATTCACTTGCCTCTTAATAGTGCTTTCGTGAAGTAACTTCTTTACAAGAATGAGATGAAAAGGTTGCAAATGGAGAACTTGTTGGAAGAGCACCAACTAGAGGAGTAGTAGCTAGAGTAGGATCTAAAGGAGTTATAAGAAGAACATCAAGACTACTTCAATTAGTATGCCTCAATAACTGCTTAACACATCACAATCCTAAGGCAAAGTCCAGCGATCACAAGTAAACTAGCAATTCACCTTGGCAAGCTTCAACACCAATTCCAAGGACATCAAACATAAAGGAATTTTGCTCAAACGAAGCCTGTTGGCCTCATCCAAAAGGACAACCACATCATTCTTGATAACACCTTTGCTTTACCTTTTAGCCTCATTAGGATCGCAACCAATTTTGTCTACATAATGATGAGAGATAAGGAAAAGACCAACAATACTCTACACATACAAAAAGCAATAAAATCATAATGAACTCGAACTCATAAAACCACCAATAAAGAGATGACAACAGGTAGATCTATTGGTAATAATGAATATATCCCAAATAAAGGCATATTCACTAACATTGAAAAAATAGCAAAACAAAGGAAAATATAGTGTAGATACCATTTTTTTTTAGTAAACTTTAGAAAACTTATGAAAAAAAATACTAATAAAGGGAAAATGAAAGAAATAGAGAAAATAATAAAAATACAAAAATCTTAATTGAATTTTAAGTGTTAGCCCATTAAGAGAATTTTTATTTTATGATTAAGTATTATAAAGTCTTTAATAAGTTAGTGGAAGCCTAAAAATATAGTCCAATATGCAAAATAAATAAGAATAAATAAATAAAAGAGCTTGGGTCAAAACATAGGAGGGCTAACCTTTTGACCCAATACCTATTTCCTTGATCAAGCAAGCCCCTTATATGAAATGCTATTCTATATTGTTGCCACCAAAGCAGCATTGTGTCCTACTTGATAGATCCTTATCATCCACCACATCTAGGGCACAAGATTCAACCACATTTCCATCAAACTCAAAACACACATTTTGAGCTAAATATCCACCCTTTAAATGCACTATCTTCCTCAACCAAATGGAGAAGCCTTGAAATGGTGATGAAACTCATATATGAAGGGCTTATGTAATGGTCTTTGACTTCATCACCCAATGAGCAGGAGAAGAAGAAGAAGAAGAAGAAGAAGGGAATAACTTCGCTGGTTTAATGAGGAAAGGTGCTTGCGTTCCTTAAAGATTATTTTTTTCTTTGAAAAAAAATATAGAAGTCATTGAACTCAACTACTCGTTAACTGAATCTCACAATTTAGATCTATATATGCATTATTGCTACTACTATTAATATGGAAAAATCTTAAATAACAACTTATGCATTACAATTTTTTTCTTACAAAGTAAAGTATAATTGGTTAGATTTAAAAAATGACACCAATGTAAAAGGGATTATGATGTTGGTTCATTTTTTGTTCAATTTATATTACTTAATTTTGGTTGATTTATGATGCAAGTTAATTTGGTGTTGTAATTTGTAATTCATGGAATTCATTTATGATGAATTGGTTTAGATTCAAGTTGCATTTGTTTGGATCTTTCTAGTTGATTTTCTTTTGTGTAAGACTAATAATATTAGTTTGGATTCAAGTTGCACAACAGAAAAATGATGTATTGCTACCTTGGTGTAATGTGTAAGGCATCAAATCTAAAACACTGCATTCAGAGGGTGAATATTCAACTTAAAATTGAAGTAACACAATTCTTTACTATTGCTACCAAATCAACATCCACCATCTACCACATCCAAGGGATGAGATGCGACCACATTTCCATTAAACTAAAAACACATTATTTTGAGTTGAATATCAACCCTTTGAATGCAATGTTCCAAATTTGAATGCCTTACATAATACACCAAGGCACTATTTTTCTTTTATGCAACTTGAATCCAAACTAATGTAACTAGTCTTATGCAAAAGAAAATCAACCAAAAAGATCCAAACCAATGCAACTTGAATTCAAACCAATCCATCATAAATCACTTCCATGAATTATAAATTACAACCTAAATTGACTTGCATCATAAATCAACTAGAATCAAGCAATATAAATTGAACAAAAATGAACTAGCACAATATTTCCCTCTTTGTCGATGTTATTTTTAGATTCCAACTAATCCTGCTCTACTTTATAAGAAAAAAAATTGTTATGCATAAGTTGTAATTTTGAATTTTTTTTATATTAATAATAGTAACAATAATACATATATACATTTAAATTATGAGATTGAGTTGATGAGTAGTAAGGTTAGAGGCTTTTACTTTTTTTTTTAAGAAAAAAAAATCTTCAAGGAATGCAAGAAGCTTTCATCATCAAACTAGTGAAGTCATCCCCTTCTTCTTCTTCTTTTCCTTAAACAACAAAGCTGAAGACCATTGCACAAGCCTTTCAAATTTAAGTTTGATTGACATTTTAGAGCTTCATCATTTGGTCAAGGAACATAGGCTACAAGGGGATGAAGAATGAAATGGTGGCTAAGGAAGATGGTGCATTTAGAAGGTGGATATTTAACTCGAAACGGTGCATTTTGAGTTTAATGGAAACATGGCCAAATCTTATCCCTTGGATATGTTGAATAGTGGGGATCTCTAAAGTAGCATGCAATGCTACTTTGATGGTAGCAATAGAGAATCATGTTCCCTCCCTGCTCCCCCCCCCCCTAAGTACCTTAGTAGCAAGCCCTATGCCCTAAGAAGGTGAGGCAAAGGTAAAAGCCTTATGTCCTACCAAAAGCTCAATGAAGTAATGGAAGGTTGAAGATGGCATGAACAAAAAGAGAAGGTTTAAGGAAGGATGAAGCCTAGTGATTGTAAATTGGGAGAACACAATGAAAAAGAAGCAGATGAAAAAACCTAATCTGAGAGGAAAGGAAACAAAGGGAAGAGAAGAAATGCTAAGTGAGGGAAAGAGAAGGTGTTAGACACTTTCTTGAAGATTCCAAGTGGTATATTTCCTTTTTTCCATTTCTTTCGTCTCTTAATCTAGTCTTTGAAAATGTAAGCCATTTGTTGATTTTAGACTAATTGTTTTAAGGTTCATCTTGGATTTGATCCTAGGATTTAATTTTAGGTCTTGATATTTTTTAGTAGCAAAAGTCACTAATCCATGGATATGATGTTGACTTTTCTAGATGCCATATGTAACAATAAAAGTTTGATTATCTTACTTGCCATTCTCTGTGTGTTAATTCTACTCTTAATATTTGCTAATCTATTGGTGGGTCAATTTCTGTCTAAAATTATTATCAATGCTTTATAGTAATTTCCTAGTATAAGATAAGAATCTAGTTGTCGAGGCTTTTGAATGCTTGCCATGGGAATTTTGGAAAATTTTCTTAATGCTTTAGTTTAAGACTTGAGTACCATTTTCTTGCTATTTTTCATTGCTTAATACTGCTCATTTTAGCATGAAATTTAAGTGAATTCTTGTTAATGCCATGTATGTTTGCTTGGGTTTAGAATTGAAATCAGAGTGATATTATTTTCATGTTTTAGATCAAAAAGTCATTAAGTGATAGAATGATGTGTTATGAAAACATACACACAAATATACATATCATACAAGTAATACCATGAAGTGTAAAGTATTGTTCCTGCAAGGATTTGTTACTAAGATAATTACAAAATACTAAAATTGTATTTCTTAATTTAAATCAAGCCAACAATAAAGGTGATAGAAAAGTAAGCGAAATAAAGACATAAAAATGAAAAAATAAAAGAAAGACATCATTTTAGATTAAATTGAAAAAGAAAAGGTTTGGGGTTATAATTCCCCTTAATGTTTCATATAAAAGTAATTACCTCTCTTCATCTTACTCTTAATGTCATTACTAACATAGAACTTTAATTTACCTACAAGCATATTTTGAATTATATATAGGTATTTCTCTAACCAGTCCATAATTCAGTATGCAATTGTTTTAAAGGCTTAATCAATAATAGGTCCTAATATGGCTATGTGAAGTTAGTAGGTATATTCTTATCCTACAAGTGAATCAATTCACTCAATATTACAAGTTTTATAAATCCACACTACCTAGTCCAAGGTCTAGTCTTAAAATCCCTTTTCCAAGTTATTTAAGTTACGTAAATCATCTAATAGTTTTCACATATTTAAAAATATAAAATACAAGAATTGAGTAAACAAATCACATCATTAATTGCAAATAAATTAAAAGCTAGAGTTCATAATAATCCCAAGTCAACTAGTGTAGCTTATAAATATAAGAAATAACAATATTAAGAATAGAGTATAAAATAAATAAGTAAAGAAATAGAGGGAAAAAGAGAAAAAAAAAAAAAGATTTAATGGGTGAAATTTTCTCAAACCCAAGCTTTTCTCATGACAAATGAAGATTTGAACCCTTCCTTTTCCTCCCCAAGAACCTTAAAATGGCGGTCTCCATGAGAAAATGTCAAAGTCCACCTTAAAACCATTAAAAAAAAAAATGCAACAATAAATGTAGCATTTCACATTTTGTATGACAGATGCTTAAAAGCACCTTGGTGCCACTAAATTTGTTTTGTAATGGTTAAGACTACAGCAATGCTAAATTTTTATGTCATAATGTTGTTTTGTTGTATGAAGATTTTTTTAATTAGGTGCCACAACTCTTAAATTTGCCACTGCGATGCTAAATTTTTTATAACAACACCTTTAGAAATGATCTTTTTCTTTTTCCTCTCTTTTTTTTCTTAATATGTCTTATTTTTAGCATCCTAAGTCCAAACTTTCATGATTTTAGCTCTAATATGACTTTGCCTTATAACTCCTTATATTTTTTGCCTAAAAAAATGGTCAAAAAATAATTGGTTCTTATTCACAGTAAAATTAAGCCAAAATATATCATTTATAATGTCAAAATTTAATATATAGAGCTTATTACAATAGAAGGCACATTTAGCCAAAAGTTAGCATTTTATTTATGAATTAACAATTTAAATACTTGTTTCCAAGCCAAAAAATATGCAAAATAACAAAAATAATTGAGACTTAATGTAAAGTTCCACATTAAGTAGGAAGACTCTGGGTTAGGGCCTTATAAGTAAAATTAGTACTCTCCCCATGTGGACGCATTTTCCTGGGAGCTAATGGGAGAAGTCATCTTTCAGGAAAAACAAAACCCGAAGCTAATGGGAGAAGCCATCTATTGGGGACAATATCCATGAGGCTCTATAAGGTGTTTGGTATCAGAGTCGGCCTAGTTGCATGTATAACTCGAGGATGGCTTGGCCCCAAAAGGGGGTGGAATGTAAAGTTCCACATCAGGTAAGAAGTATCTGGGCTAAGGCCTTATAAATGGGAGTAGTACTCTCACCACATGGATGTGTTTCCCTAGGAGCTAATGGGAGAAGCCATCTTCCAAGAAGAACAAGACCCCGGAGCTAATGGGAGAAGCTATCTACTAGGGACAATATCCATGAGGCTCTGTTAGATATTTGGTATCAGACCTGGCCTAACCACGTGTGTAACCCAAAGACGGGTTCTCCCATTAGCTCTGGGATTTTATTCTTCTTGAAAGATAGCTTCTCCCATTAGCTCCTAGGAAAATGCGTCCACGTGGGGAGAGTACTACTCCCACTTATAAGGCTTTAGCCTAAGGTCTTCTTATCCAATGTGAGACCTTACATTTTCTATTAGATTTGGTTCAAAATCAAACCCCTTACATAATTCTTTAGCTCTGGTTGAAATAGTGCATCCATGGAAGAATCAAGAACAGTAATTTATCTATAGTAAATCATACCTTATTAACTTCCTTGCAAGATGAATTTTCTTATCCTTCCACGCTTTTCTCTAAATTCTTTCTTCCCTCTACTGAATCAGCCACAAACACCTCTTTTCAAAACTTTAAAACAATGAGAAGAAAAAGGGGAAGAACTTTAGTGAAGGGAAAATCATGAAAAAGTTACAAATCCTTTTTGCTTGATTTTCTCCTTCTTTTTCTTCCTCCTTGGTGCACCTCTTCAAGAAGGTTCTGGTTCTATTCTAAGGCAGATTAGAGTCGGTGGTTATGAGGAGAAGAGGTGGTGTGTTGAAATAGAAGGAAGGGAAGGCTAATTATAACAAATTTAAAATTTTCAATTATGTCTTTAAACTTTGCTTTCTCCATTTGAACTCATTTCTAATCTTTTTTTAGAACCGTTTTTTACATCATAAAATTTAAACTTTTTAATTCATAAAATGTCTTTGGTTTCACCCAAATTAGATTTAAAATCTTACCAAATCATCTTATTAAAGTTTTGGTCAACTAATAACTTAAAATATATACCGAAAGAGTTTTAACTATTCTAAGAGTTCCTATAAATTTTAGGGCCTCTAAAAATCCTAAAAAAATTCAATTTTCTCATTTAAAACTCTCTCCTTTAAATTTTTAAAAAGTTATCCAAAATTATGATTTTGCCATTATGTTTACTTTTTAATTTAGTCAATCGTTTTAACTTTGATTTCGAACTATCTTTGGGCTTCTATCTATATTTTTAAATGTTCTAATTATTATTCTAATATCAATTAGCTTCAATTTGCTTTTGCTTTAGGGTGATCCTATCCCATTTTATCAGATTTAATTTAATTTTTGAAAAATCGATTGTTACATTTAGCTTTCTTATCTATTATAAAGATATATACAAACCACCTTGAAGCTCAAATTTAGCCAAAATATTTTCAAGAATAATATTAATTTGCTATTAAAAAATTCATTAAAAAATATATTTTTTAACTTCTATTTCCATATTATTTATTGTGTTAAAAACAATAAATTTAATTTATTCTAAATTTATAAAATTGACTACATTTTATATTGATTAAATATATATTTAATACTATATTATACTTATTATATTACTTAAGTAATATATATGGGTATTTTGGTCCAAATAGATATAATCGTAAACTCATTTTTTGCGGAAAGGGAAGTCAATGTAATACATATTTTGATTTTAAGAGAAAGAAGTGCAGATTTTCAAAATAGAATAGAAGGGATGTAATTTGAACATCTTTCAGGCTAAGGGAGAGTAATTTACCTATATATTGTTTTAATAAAAGTTGCTTTTAACATATTTATACATTTATTATAATTTTTTTGGCTTAAATCCATGTTGATTATCAGTACTTTTGTTTTTTAATTTTACTTAGTTTTCAATTTCATCATTTATATTTACCTCAAGTTTTACTTTCATCCTTTACCTTTATTTGCTTCCAATTTAATCCCTTAATTATACCTCAAATTTCACTTTCATTTTTTAATTTTTGTTCCAATTTGTCTCTTAATTTTCAAAAACTACTCACATATTTTTTTTTCCTCGCTAAACACTATCAAATTAAAATACTTAACAAAAAAGTCTTATGTGTCTCATTATTGAATTAATTTTAATAACTTCTTACCAACTTGAATTTATCTATTATAATACCTTTTTTATAAGTTTAATGATTAAGTTGGAATAGAATAAAATTAAATGATAAAAGTGAGACTTAAAATAAAATTAAAAAATATTAAAATGAAACAAAATTAAAGAATAAAAGTAAAATTTGAAATAAAGTTAAAAAATTATATTGAAATAAAATAAATTTGAGAAATAAAAATGACATTTGAAATAAAATGAAAATAAAAAAGTATATTTTAGCCTTAGTTTTATTATCTTTTGTAGTTTAAAAATCTTTCGTGGATAGTATACAACCCCAAAAATAGATTATATGAGTAGGCTTAAAAAAAAAAAAACTAATTTCGGGTTAATATTGGTTATTTAAAGAGTCCTGCCACGTATTCAGATTGATTGCCCCTGACAACTTAACATGTGCTTGAGGAAGCCGATAATGAGACCTTGTCAACACCAAAACAGCAAATGAATAATTGAAAGTTAAAGACTAACACCTGTTGAAAGGTTAGAAGGAACGCTTGTTGCCCTTCAATGATAGTATACCAAATAAGTAAAAAAGAGACACCGCATCACATAATCCTCTATTTTTTTGTTCCATGGCTACTGTAGTTAGCATGTGTCAGCTAGGCATTGCGTCTCTATAAGGTTTCGGCCTTAAGATGACAGTTTGCGACGTGTGGCATATGAACGTGTGTTGCACTGACGTTACGTGTTAAGATTTATTCTTTGCCCACACAAATATATGAATTTGGCAGGTCAAACTAATAGTAATTCTCTAATACAAATTTGTTGCTTTTTTTTTTTCAGTTAAGTATAAAAGAATTAAGTGTATTAGTATAATTAATAATTTATGCTATATGGTATTGACTAACTAATAATAACAAATAGAACTACTAACATGTAAAATTAACTGTTAGTAACAAAATAGGAAAACCGGCAAATAATTAATTGCATCATGATGTTAGCTTTCCTATTTTAGGTTTGAACTTTATATTCAATTTATTGTCCGGAATTTGAACATTTGATTTGACAAATGGACTTCTTGATTTAGTATGCTACAAATGTCAATCTTAATTAAACTTAAATTTGTTTAAGTTTCTTTGTTTGGTATTTTGACACGTGTATAAAAAAAATTAATATGTATAACCATCAAAACTTATCCTCAATATATATAATTGATTTCATTTTTAAAAACCCAAAGGTATACCTTTTATATTTAACAAAAGATATATTTTTTTAATCAAATAAGAGAATGCAGAATAAGATAGTCCACGTCTTTTTAATTTTTTTTTTTAATTAAGTAGGAAATGTAGAGTTAGAGACTCCGCATTCCCCTTAATCCAAAATTTGGGATAATATGGGAGGGGGACTGATTTGTCTTTTTTTTTTTTTTATGGAGGGGGGGAGGCATTATCATAATATATATATATATATATATATATATATATATATATATCAGGAGTTACCAACAAGGATGGCGCTCACTGTCACTCCGAGCGGCGACCGAGAGCGCTGCCGATTAATATTTCTGTGAAGGAGACGTCTCATCTCAGGCGGCCGCAGCGATGGCTGCTTCAGCTTCTCTATTTCTTGCTTAATCTTCATCACTTGGCTGTGAACTGCAACACTACCATGATGATCACCTTCTTCACCACTCCTAATGCTCTGCTTCTTCTTCTTCTTGTTGACGGCGGCGGCTGCGGCGGCGGCGGCGGCGTTATTTTGTTCCATCTGGAGATAGAAACTCAAAATTGTAGGAGAGCTGGGAACGAAAATAGGAAGGGAATGCTTCGGCCCTGTTTGGAGAACCTATATGGCTATATACCTCGGAAGAAATGAGAAAAGAGGACACGATTTCTCCACGGGTGGGAAAAATTTTTGGTTAAATCTTGGAGTAAATTATATAGATTACTTTTGAATTTTGTTAAATTATATAGATATCTTTTTATTTTTAAAATATATATAGACAACTTTTAAAATAAAAGATTATCTTATAATTTAGTTTAATTTTAATTTTTTTATTATAGTATTCTATATTAATCTAATTATATGTTTTTATAACCAAAAAAATTTAAATAAAAGATATTTTGATCAAATAATTTAAAACTAAACTGAAATATAAGGCAATATTTTATTTTAAAAAAAGTTATAAAAAAAATTTGTGTAATTTAATAAAAATTTAGAAGGCTTCTATAATTTTTCTAATTTTTTTTAAAAAACCAAGACAAAAATTTTAAAATAAAAGGGTCAATAGGATTTTATTGTAGAAAAATTGAGTTTCTTTTTATTATTGAATTACTTTTCCATATAAGTGTGTAATAATAAAAAAAAGATTTAATGTAATTTTAAATATCTTTATTTTTAGATTTTTAAATAAATATATAACGTGTAAAATTTTTTTAAAAAATTTCAATTATGTGATGCTGAATTATACAAATAATATATTAGTCATATTTTTAGTAAAAAATCACAATAAAGATATAAAAATTGTATATAAAATTTTCAATAGAAATATTTTACATAAATTTTTTTAAAAAAAATCCAACAATAAGTACGAGAGATCTCCAGAGCAATATTGCCTAGACGGGCAAAATATATATATTTATATTTTTTAAAAGTGAGGACAAATTTTTTGAAAATTGAAAGGTGTCCTACACATTAGGGCTTCCACCTTCTCCATTTGGATGGATTTGAAACGGCCTTTTGAACTACACCTAAAAAAATAATAATAATATCTGTAATTTGGTTTCCGATCAAAACAGCCATAACTGACCCTTTTTTTGTTGATTTGATTTCAAACTTTCATATAACATCAACAATAAAACAATTAATAAATTTATTTATTAAACAGCCAATAGTTTTTTTAGGCAATTAAATAACCAATATTAGTTAAACAAGAAATGTCGACATTTAATTATATTTATAAGAATATATATCAATTCTTTTTTAAAAGGTAGAGGTATATGCTTGCACAAATTATAATTAATTCTCCATTTCAAAACCATAAATTTATCCCCAACATAGGAATTTTCTATGAAATCTCATGATCTGTTCCTAACAAAACTTAAAATTAAATTTATGATAAAACATCTCATATATGACTCTTTCATTATGCTATCATCTTAGGTTATTTTTTGTACTTTTTTTTTTCTTTTTTATGGTTGAGATTCAGCGAATTGCGAGATTATGTTTTAATGTTAAGAAAAAAAAATAAAAAAGATAGGCGCAATTATATTTTGATATTAACTATTGCAAATATTTGAATGACCAAAAAATATTTATTGTATTAATGGAAGATTGAGATTGAAACTTGAACAAACACGTGGACGAAATCCATTATTTTTCTAAATTATGATAGATATCACGATAATAATAATAATAATAATAATAATAATTATTATTATTATTATTATTATTATTATTATTATTATTAAAAGCCATTCAATTTCACATATGCTTCCCGTTTATGCTCAATAAGCTGTCGCTTTTGATTAGAGCAAGAAATGGTTTCCACGACATCGATGCCTAAAACGACAAGAAGAAGGCAGCGAATAGAAATTGGCCAAGTTTCATGAATTGAACCTTATAAAATAAATTCTTATCAGTATTGTATAGAAAGAGGATAAGTAAACAGTTTTTAATATTAAAAGCTGCTTGATTTTATATTTTAGATATATCTTTTTTTTAATTTTTTCTAACTAAATGCTATGCAATTGCCCCTAAATATAAAAGATTAAATAATCAGTTATATCATAAAATTAGATCATTTACAATAATACAGTAAAAAAAAAGTAATATAAAAAAATTAAAATATATATATAAAACCTATTTCCTTTCTTTATATACATTCTTTTTTTAATCTTTTCTCGATTTTATTATATATAATTAATTTATTACTGTAAAAAATTTGGACTCTTATATCATTATGATGTGTTCATGCTTTGATTCATGCCCACTATTCAGTTCAAGTCAATTTTATAAATGTTCTTTGAATTGTTGTTGGTCTATTGTTCTTTTCGTTGGAGCTAAGATGCCGTGAGTCGCAACTAATCTTAGCATGCCAAATAATTGCATGCTATGACCCCAAAATTGTTTGACATAGAGCAATAATCTTAATTTAAACTTCGACCAAAACCAAAAAAAAAAGTTTGATAAACTCATATTTTATAATTTTGACTATTGTAAATGTTTGAGAGTGAAATATCAAAGTACTTCGAATGTTGATGATTAAAATAACAATTAAAATTTTACCAATTTTACAAATTAAAAATTTATTTCTTTTTTTCTTTTACTTTTTTTAACTAATAAATCTATTCGAACTTGTCTGATATGCATTGAAGATCTAACAAAAGTCTTTTGATTTGGGTTATTTCTCGATAGATTTAAAAGGGTTTTAGTCTTTTGATTTTTCTTGCTTGATAGACTTTAAAATGTTTGTCCCATTATTGTTGGTGCTTTTATTCTTATTTAATAAGTTTTTATTTTTGTTTTTTTATTTGATCTAAGAATATTATGTCATTTTGAAAATTGTTGGATGTGATACACAAAGTGAATAATCATAATTGTTTTGCGCTTCCAGCATTGATGATGGCGATGACAAATTTTTATCCCAAAGCTATAATTTAAAAATCAATAAGACATTTTTCATCTTTTAATTCCACGAAAATTATAGATTTTTATTTGTTATTAAATCAAAGATTTCTATAACTCTTGGAAGTGTTGTTACACCTTGTATTTAAATGAAATTTTGTGTTCTTATAAAAAATTTTAAATTTCATTTAACTGAGATATTTAATATACTCAATATCTTCAAATGCGATGAAATTAAGTTTTTTTTTTTTTCATGTTCAATATTATTAAACGTAATAGGCTCATTTTGTAGAACAGTCAAACGAAGGAACTCTGAAAAATGAAATCAGATCACTTACAGTGAGTGGGTTGTAAAGTGTGTCTGCAGTGTCTCTTAAATATTTTATTTTTTTATTTTTTTATTTTTTATCCTTTTGATTTTATCCCACCTCACAAAATTTTACTGCACAGGCACTTTACGGAATTCTCACTGCAAAGGATCCTGGTTCCTAAAAAATAAAAGGCAAAATGATTTTTACCAACAAAAAAAAAGGAGGAGGCGGGGCGAAATGATTGCTATTGTGGCTGGACCAAAAGTAAACAAGGATATGTGTATTATGTGCAAAAGAGTTGGATAAGCCCATATAAGATCATACCTAGTGATTCATACTGCAAATTGATGTAAAATTAATAGGAATATAAAAAAAATATAGTAAGAATAAGAAAAAAAAATATTGAAAGAAGAAAAGAGAAAATAATTTTGTTTCACTTAAATATTTCATATTTAGTATAGAATTTTTATTTATATATTTTTAATAATAAAGATAGACCTATAAGTTATAATAATATAAACAAAAAATTAATTTATATAATTGTACAACATAAATTCTTTAAAATTTATAGAATATATGTTATTAAATATAAAAAAATCATAAATAGTCATCCTTTAAAAATTACAAACATTTACATAAGTATATGATTTTAAAAAAAATTCTATTGAAGTAGAAAATCAGTAATGTACTGCCTGTACCTTGGTGTTGTAGTTTGATGATTTATAATTTTACTTCCTATGCATCGCAAATTTTGTTGTAAAACAAAAGGCAAAAATATAATTTTGATGTTTTAGTTTTATTTTAAGTTTTATTTTTACTCTTTAATTTAATTTAATTTTAAATTAATTTATTAATTTGATCTTATATTTTACTTTCATTTTTTTTAATTTAATCATTTAATTTTATCTTGCATTTTATTTTTATTCCTTATTTTTTTTTCCTAATTTGATTCTTCAACTTTCAAAAACTACTTAAATATTTTATTTTTGCTAAGATTATTAAGATATTTAATGAGAAAGCCTTCATATGGCTCTTTGGTGGCATAATTCCAATTATCTCTTGCCAACATAAATCATACCTGTCATAATACCATTTCCAATCACTATTCAAACGTTACGTTTTATTCTTTATGGATTTCTTGCTCTAAGACTACCATTAATCTTCAACTGTATGATCTTCATTAAAACTTGAATAAACTGAAGGCCTCCTGCCAATTTGACAAAAGCCCACTAAATCCTAAGAGCATGACAAGGTTTAGGGTTGAAAGGAAAATTGTGAGGTTAGTCAAAAATAGGCATACATTATCTTGAATTTACAAAATGTAGTCACTGGATAGTAAGAAGAAACAATTTTATAATAGATAGATTCAATTTGACAAGAGGTTATTAAAGTTACCGATAACTCATATATAGGACTAATCTGTTAAGTATCTTAAGTTTACATTTGAATAATTTCTATTAGGTAAATGATTAAATTGAACTTTTATTATAGTATCAAGGTTTGGATTTTTTATTTTTGAAAAAGATATTAGATTCATCTTTAGATTTAAATTTGTATTATTCAAAGAAATTTTAGACTATGCAATTTTTTGCTCACGCCAAAAATTATTTACTTGAAATTTATTACACGTCGCAGAGCTAATAAATATGAGGGTTAAGGGAACCAAAGTAATTTTTTGCAAATGAATCCACTACAATGGCCTCTAGGATAATTTTTGCAGTGGAAAATCTGAACCATTTAGATTAATCTAAACAATTCAAATCTATTTATTTTTTAAAATTTTAAAAATAAAAAAAATTAAATATAAAACATAAAATAAAAATGATTTTTTAATTTTGAATTTAAAAAATAATATTTTAACTTAAAAAAATAAAAAAAATTCATATCATTCAAATTCCAATTTGAATGGTGGAGATTTCATGGGAGAAAGAACAGAGATAATGGTAAGGGAAATTTGAACGGTGGAGATTTCATGGGGGAAAGAACAGAGATAATGGTAAGGGAAAGGATCTGAATCCTAATTTTTCTCATATTGGATAATAATAGGAGGGCACGTGATGTGACCTTGTCCGCTTTATGAAACGCAATACAGAGGGACCTGAACATGGCAACACGATGGAACGCGTTCCTTGGGATCTGTCTCCCCCCATGAGTTGTTGTTATAATACCATGAAAAAATTACTGACTTGGTTAATAGAATATTTAAATGTCAATTGGCAATGCATAAGTGGAGACAATAATGTATAAGAGACCAATTAAAAAACGAGGTAATTAAATTAAAAAAAATATAATTTTAAATTGCAGTTGCAGTTACGGTTGCGACTGCGTTGCGGTTGTGAGTGTTATGAACCGTTACGTTGTGGATTATTATAGATGCGGAGCGGATCGCATCCGCAATATTGCGGTCGCATCATGTGATGCGGTCCGCATTTTGAAACCTTAAAAAAAATTAAGAAAAAAAGTTAATCGATACAATCTTACATGGACAAAATGTTTAACGTCACTTCTTGCTTGTAGCACACAAGTAATTTGTTAGCCAACTTAGTGTGAGTTTGACAGAGTTAGTTATACATAAGCCATTGTCAGGGACTTGTTTGAAAATGATAAGAAAATATAAGGATTTGTTTGCAAGAAAAAAAAAAAGAGAATTAAAAATTCAGTCATTACATATAATGAATTTAGACAAACGAGAATTGTAATAGAATTGAAAAAAAAAATATGAATAAAAAAAGAAGAACTTTTCCCTTATTTGAAAATTTTAAATAGAAAAGGGAGAGAATGGAATTAGGAGGTGATGTTCTCATTTCTTTTCTCTTGTAACACCAATTTTTATTTTCTCTTCTACGTGGACTTCACACAACATCGACATGAGGAAAAATTGATAACTTCATTAGCATCAGTAATGTACTCCCAATACAAAATTGAGTGATCAATAGTAAATGTTTGAAGAGTTTTGACATAAGGAAAAATTGATAACTTCATTAGCATTAGGAAAATCTGGCTTAATAATATGAATCCTGATTCTCTTCTACCGTGGACTTCACACAACAGGTGTTATGGTCTCCTAAATACTCTGATAAAATTTTACTCTTAAAAAAGGTTATATTATCAATTAATGATTAGGTTGTGTAAAATCTCAATTTTGTAAAACTAATGAATTGTTTTGATCAGAGAAAGATATGCCGAGACTAAATTTAAAAATTTTATCTTCAAAAGACCAAATAAAAATAAAATCTTTTAAAAACTAAATTATTATATAAATGATAGGGAGTTCCAGAAAAATAAGTTGTATCATGTCATTGGCGTAAAGTATATTAAAAAAGTTAGGTATTCAGGAAATAATTCAAAATCCGCATAATATCCTTTGCGTGTTCCACTTTTTGAGAATCTTCAATGCAGGATACTACAATCGAAGCATAATCTTCCAGTTCAATTACAAGTATTGCAACAAGATATTTATATAGAGTTTTGGCGTCTAAATTTTCTTCGGCCAGATATTTATGTATTTCGCAGAATTTAGATTTTCAGTTGAAAACTCAATTCCAGAACGATGTAGCGTTTATTTTATAAATTAGTTTTCGTTTTATCCAAAAAAAAAAAGTAATTACCTTTTTTTAATCGTTTTATCTATGTATGCAATAGTTAATAACGGTGCCGACTGAGAACAGTATCGATACATTTTGTGGTACCAAGGAAGGACTTGGGTCCCTCATGTTGCTCTCCCTCGTGTTCCTTCGTGTTTCTCACAAGCTTCATTTTGTTTTTTTATTTTTTTGGAGAGAGAATAACTTCTCCTATTAGAAGAACATGAGCAAACATGAACAAACATAACATGAGCAAATCCATTTAACCGTCGACTACACAAAAGCATCGATAAATTATGAGAACCGTAGAAACTTCCCTCTCTCTCTCTCTCTCTCTCTCTCTCTATATATATACACACACACAAACATATATATATATATATATATATTTCAGGAGTTACCAACAAGGATGGCGCTCTCTGTCACTCCGAGGGGCGACCGAGAGCGCTGCCGACGATTAACGTTTCTGAGAAGGAGACGTCTTATCTCCGGCTGCTGCAGCGATGGCTGCTTCAGCGTCTCTGTTTCTTGCTTAATCTTCATAACTTGGCTGTGAACTGCAACACTACCATGATGATCACCTTCTTCACCACTCCTAATACTCTGCTTCTTCTTCTTATCGTTGACAGGGCTGACGGTGATGGCGGCGGCTGCGGCGGCGGCGCTATTTTGTTCCATCTGGAGATAGAAACTTAATAGGAGAGCTGGGAACGAAAATAGAAGGGAATGCTTTGACCTTTTTCTGGAAAACCTATATGGCTATATACCTCAGAAGAAATAAGAAAAGAGGACACGATTCCTTCACGTGTGGAAAAAGTTTTTGGTTAGATTTTGGAGTAAATTATATAGATGTCTTGTTAAAATTATATAGATTTTTTTATTTATGAAACATATATAGATATTTTTTAAATAAAAATTTATTTTATATTTTAGTCTAATTTTAAAATATTTTATTATAATAGTCTATATTAATTTAAATGTATAGTTTTTTAATTAAAAAATTTTAAATAGAAAGTATATTGGTCAAATATTTTAAAATGATACTGAAGTGTAATATAATATTTTATTTAAAAAAGTTATAATTTCTGTAATTTGTTCTAAATTTTGTTTTTAAAAATAAGGACAAAAATTTTAAAATAAAAGGGCCAATTGGAATTTGTTGTGGAACAATTGAGTTTTTTTTAATTATTGAATTACATTTAGATATATGTGTATAATAATAAAAAGAAGAATAAACTTGATATAATTTTTAATATTTTTATTATTAGATTTTTCAATAAATATATAACTTGTAAATTTTTTTTGAAAATTCCAATCATGTGATCCTAAATTATACAAATAACATACTTGTCATATTTTTAGTAAAAAATCAGAATAACGATATAAAAATTATATCTAAACTTTTTTAATAAAAAAATATTTTACATAAGTTTTTAAAGAAAAAAGTCCAACAATAAGTGCAAGATCTGCGTAGCAATATTGCCTAGACAATATATATATATATATATATATATATATATATATATATATATATATATATATATATATATATATATATATATATTCCTTTTTAAAAAGTGAGGACAAAATTTTTGAAAGTTGAAAGGTGTCCTACATATTAGGGCTTCCACCTTTTCCATTTGGATGGACATGAAACGGCCTTTTGAACTATACCAAAAAAAATCATATCTATAATTTGGTTTCCGATCGAAACAGCCATCCTCCATATTTAGACTACAAATCTGATCCATTTTTTGTTGATTAGATTTCAAACTTTCATATAACATCAGCAATACAACAATTAATAAATTTATTTATTAAACAGCCAATAGTTTTTTTTAGGCAATCAAATAACTAATATTAGTTCAACAAGAAATGTCAAAACTTAATTATATTTATAAAAATATATTTCATTTTTTTTTTAAAGTAGAGGTATATGCTTGCACAAATTATAATTAATTCTCGTATTCAAAAGCATAATATTTATCCCCAATATTAGAATTTTCTATGAAATTTCATGATATGTTCCTAACAAAATTTAAATTTATGATAAAACATCACATATCTGACTCTACCATTATGCTACATCTTAGGTTATCTTTTTTTTTTTTTATTGTTGAGATTCAGTGAATTGCGAGATTATGTTTTTGTGTTAAGAAAAAAAATTAGAAAGATAGGGGCAATTATATTTTGATATTAATTATTGCAAATATTTGAATGACCAAAAAATATGTATTGTATTAATGGAAGATTAAGATTGAAACTTGACCAAACACGTGGACGAAATTCATTATTTTTCTAAATTATGATAAGTATTACGATTTTAATATTAATATTCTTATTAATGTGAGGATGAAAAAGCCACCCAATTTCACATCTGCTTTCCGTTTACGCTCAATAAGCTGTCGCTTTTGAGTAGAGCAAGGAATGGTTTCCACGACATCGATAACTAAAACGACAAGAAGAAAGCGGCGAATAGAAATTGACCAAGTTTCATGTATTCAACCATGTAAAATAAATTCTTATCAGTATTGCATAGAAAGAGAATAAATGCAGAGCTTTTAATATTAAAAGTTACTTGATCTGATATTTTAAATCATCTTTTTTTTTTCGCCTGCATACTATGTAATTATCCCTAAATATAAAAGATTAAATTACCAACTATATCATAAAATTGGATTATTGACAATAATACTGTTAAAAAGAAAATAATATAAAAAATTAAAATATGTATAAAGCATATTTCTTCTCTTTATATACATTTTTTAATCTCTTTTTTATTATACTATATATAATTAATTTATTACATTCAGACTCTGATATTATTATGATGTGTTCATGCTTTGATTCATGCCCACTATTCAGTTTAGGTCAATTTTATAAATGTTCTTTGAATTGTTGTTGCTTTATTGTTCTTTTCGTTCGAGCCAAGATTTCGCGAGTCGCAACTAATCTTAGCCGGCCAAATAATTGCATGCTATGACTCCAAAATTGTTTAACATAAAGCAATACTCTTAATTTAAACTTTGACCAAAACAAAAAAAAATGTTTGATAAACTTATATTTTATAATTTTGACTATTGTAAATGTTTGAGAGTAAAATATCAAAGTACTTCGAATGTTGATGATTAAAATGACAATTAAAATTTTATTAACTTTACAAATTAAAAATTTTATTTCTTTATTTCTTTTACTTTTTTAACTAATAAATCATTTCAAACTTGCCGGATATGCATGGAAGATCTAACAAAAGTCTTTCGATTTGTGTATTTCTTGATAGATTTAAAAGGGTCCTAGTCTTTTGATTTTTCTTGCTTGATAGACTTTAAAATGTTTTGGTCACACTTTTGTTGGTGCTTTTATTCTTATTTAATAAGTTTTTGTTTTTGGGTGTATTTTTATTTGATCAATAATATTATGCCATTTTGAAAATTGTTGGAAATGATACCCAAAGTGAATAATCATAATTGTTTTGTGCTTACAGCATTGATGATGGTGATGACAAATTTTTATCCCAAAGCTACAATTTAAAAATCAGTCAGACTTTTTTCATCTTTTAATTCAACGAAAATTATAGATTTTTATTTGTTATTAAATCAAATATTTCTATAACTCTTGGAAGTGTTGTTACACCTTGTATTTAAATGAAATCTTTTGTTCTTATAAAAAATTTTAAATTTCTTCGAAACTGAAAATATACTCAATATCTTAAAATGCGATGAAATTAAGTTTTATTTATGTCCAATATTATTAAACGTGTAATAGGCTCATCTTGTAACCAGTTAAACGATGGAACTCTGAAAAATAAAAGGGCAAAATGATTTTTACCCAAAAAAAAAAAAAAAGAGGGGGGTTGATTGCTATCGTGGCTTGACCAAAAGTAAAGAAGGATTTATGTATTATGTGCAAAATATTTGGATAAGCCCATATAACATCATAACCAGTGACTCTAATTAAAAATTGTTGTAAACTTAATAAAAATATAATAAAAGAAAAAGAAAAAATTAAAAAAAGGAGAAGATAATTTTCTCTTACTTAGATATTTTATGTTTAGTATATCATCTCTATTTATATACTTTTAGTCATAAACATAGATCTATAAATTATAATAATATAAATAAAAAAATTAATTTACATAATTATATAATATAAAACATTTAAAAGTTTCAAAGATTCATTCTTTAAAAAGTCATAGATATTTATATAATTATATTCTTTAATAAAATTTTATTGATGCAAAAAATCAATTATGTACAACTTGTACATTAGTATTGTAGTTTGATACCACTTGGAGTTAGTTCAAGTAGTAAGAGTGAGATGAAAGTCTTGTAGTATTAAGAGTTCGATCTCTTTAATATACTATAAAAAAATAATATTATAGTTTGATGATTTTTTTTTTTATGCACCGCAAATTTTGTCTAAAAAAATTGTAAAATAAAAAGCAAAAATATAATTTTGACATCTTAACTTTACATTAAATTTTATTTTTTATTTTTTAATTTTATTTTATTTCAAATGAATTCTTTAATTTTATCTTAAAATTTACATTATCTTTAATTTTATTTCTTTTTAATTTAATTTTTACCTCTAGCTTGTGTTTTATTTTTATTCCTTGGTTTTATTTTGTTCTAATTTGATTTTTCAACTTCCAAAAATTACTCAAATATTTTATTTTCTCTAAAATTATTAAGATATTTAAAAGGAAAGTCTTTATATGACTCTTAAGTGACATAATTCTAATAATCTCTTACTAATATAAATCTTCCCTATCATAATATCATTTCCAATCACTATTCAAACGTTATGTTTTATTCTTTATGGACTTCTTGCTCTAAGACTACCATTAATCTTCAACTGTGTTATCTTCATTAAAAAGTGAATAAGCTGAAGGCCTCTTGCCAATTTGACAAAAGCCCACTAATTCCTAAGAGCATGACAAGGTTTAGGGTTCAAAGGAAAATTGTGTGGTTAGTCGAAAATATGCATACATTAACTCGAATGTACAAAATATAGCGATTGGGTTGTAAGAAGAAACAATTTTATAATAGATAGGTTCAATTTGGTAAAAAGCTATAAAAGTTATGCTACTAATAACTCATATAAGACTAATCTATTAAATATTTTGACGATGTTAGAGGGAAGTTTACATTTAAATAATTTTTATAAGTTAAATGATTAAATTGAACTTTTATTATAATATCTAGGTTTGGATTATTTATTTTTTTAAAAAGATATTAGATTCATCTTTAGATTTAAATTTGTATTATTCAAAGAAATTTTAGACTAAGAAATTTTTTGTTCATGCCACCTGAAATTTATTACACCTCGGAGAGCTAATATATATATATGAGGGTTGAGAGAACCAGAGTAGTTTTTATCACATTGGATATAGGATGGAGAATCACAGTTAAAGATTCAAAATTTTAAAAAAATATATTTTTTAAAAAATGTTACTATTATTTTAAGATAAATTACTATTAATTTTAAATAAAATCAGTGATATTTAGTAATAACAGGTTTTTTTAAATAATTAGGGCACATAATGTGATCTTGTCGGCTTTTGAAATACAATCGAACGCATTCCTTGGGATGTGTTTCCCACCCTGAGTTGTTGTTATAACGCCATAAGAAAATTACTGACTTGGCTAGTAGAATATTTAAATGTCAATTGGCAATGCCTAAGTGGAGACAATGCTAATGTACGAGAGACCAATTAAAAAACGAGGTAATAGTATACGAACTAAATTAAAATTATAAAAAAGAAAAAAGTTAATAGTTAAAAAAGAGGAACTCAATATAAAGATTTGTTTGCAAGAAAAAAAGTATAGAGACTTAATTGAAAATTCAATCATAATATATAATGAATTTGGATGAATGAGAATTGTGATAAAATGGGGAAAAACACCTGAATTAAAAAAAAAAAGAGAGGAACTTTCCCCTTACTTAAATATTTTAAATAGAAAAAGGGAAGAATAGAATTAAGAGATAATGTTCTCATTTCTTTTCTCTCATGACACCAATTTTATTTTCTTCCAAATTGGGAGGTAAAGAAGGAACTAAGGTCATGTTTGGTATCAAACAATGCATCTAAGGAAATAAAAAAAGTTTAAAAAAATTAAAAATACCTATTATATTCTTATTATTATTACTTAAAATGATAGTACAATTGATGACTTTTACTTGGCACGTAACTTTTACTCCATTTTTTCCCACATTTTTTGACTAAGAATATGGAATTCTCATCTCTAAATTTAAATTTTCATACGAAATTCTTGTTCCTTCTCTTATTCAGGAACTCCCTGGTAGTATTTTTGTTTGTTGTGTTTCTTCTATTAAAATTGCATCCAAATAGATATTAAAATGCAAATAATATGATGCCCATTACGAGTTTTATTTTATTTTAAATAAAATCACTTGGTTCAAATTTGGTATCAATGATATTTATCCTTCTACTTATTTTTAGTATAACTCTCAGACAAAACAAGATTAAAATTTTCATCCATTTTCATAATTTACTTTCAAATAAAGAGAAGATAAATCTGCTATGTTTCCTTCCTTCTTATTCCATTTATTTTTATTTTTTTTCATATTATTTAGTTATGAAATTTCCCAACATAACCTTAAATAATTTTGTGTGTGTAATTTTTAAATAAAAAAGCTAATTTCAATGAGATACAGAAAATGTGAAAGTGATCTACTCCCAAAAAAAATTGATTCATCAAGAATAAATATTTGAAGAATTTTGACATAAGGAAAATTTGATACTTCATTAGCATTTGTAAAATCTAGCTGCTGCATAATATGAATCCCGATTCTCTTCCATGTGGGCTTCCCACAACAGGTGCTATGGCCTCCTAATACAGTGGGCCCCCCTTAATGCTTTTTTTTTTTTAATATAATTTAAACATTTCAATTGGGACAGCACAATACTATCATAACAGGATTCTTTTTCAAATAACATGAAGCAGCCATATGACTTTTGAATGGTATAGAAGCAGAGTCCATATCGCAAATCACTGATCAAAATAATTAAGGATAAAAAGGAGAAGAAGATACATTTAAACAAGACTTCAACCAAAGAATTTTGCTAAAAAAATTCATTTTTGTTTTATAACGTGATGGCTTAATAAATTAATAACTTAGTTTTCGAAAAATTATTTTTTAATTTAATTCTTTAAGGAGAAAATTTCTTAATTAATTTTTGAATATTTTTTAATCAAAATAGTCATTCCTAAGAGCATTTTTAGCTCTTTGATGTATTTAAATGTAGCTCTAATATACAACATCTTAGTTTTTATGGTTAAAGGCACATGATGGAGTTAACAATACTTCATTTGGGTCCTTCACAAATGTAGTATTTTTTAATTTAGTCTTTTATAAAATTATTTTCTCAATTTGATCCATCGTAAATAGGAAAATTCTTAATATAATTTTTCATAAAATTGTCTTTTTCATTCGATATTTTATGTAACATCTTATTTTTCATAAAATCACCGAAATGAATTAATTTGAAAAGCAAGTCTTCTAAAATAAGGGATTTGAGGCCAAATAAAATTAGAATAACATTTTAAATAATGAAAAATGAAGATTTAAGGTCTAAAATGCCTGAAAATCCAAGCTAAGGTAGTTCAAGAAAATTGTTGAAAGCATAATAACATTTTTGTAAATACGGACAACTTTTTTAAATGAAAAATTTGAACTTTCTGAGATTTCTAGAGGCCCTGAAAAACATGGGAAGTTCTGGGACAGTTAAAACCCCTCTGGTATATAGTTTTGAATGTTAGTTAAACCGAACTTTGACCTCTTTGTTCATGAAACTTTAAAATCCAAATTGAGTGATTCCAACCATTTTATAAAATAGAAGACCTAAATTTCATGATAAAAAAGATGATTCTAAAAAAAAGCTAAAATAAATCTCAAATAAATTAGCCAAGAAACAAAACGTAAACGGCATTTTCTTAGAACAAATTCTTCTTATTTCCTCCACATAAGAGGCGTCCCACTTAGAGCTTCTTCTAACTAACTTTTGTTTGCCCAAAACAGAGGAGAGAGGCTAGGGAGAAGGGCGCACAAGGAGAGGCTTCAAGGGAGGAGAAAGAACAAGGAGAAAGGTATGTAAATTCAAGACTTTATATGGTTAAACCTTTAGGAATCTTGCTCCCCTCTCTTCCCTCTTTCTTTCCATAGTTTTGGATGGTAATATAGGACTGTTTTGGCCTTGATTCAGAGGGAGAAGGATAATCCTTGAAAGAGAAGGCTAAAGCAAAAAAAGAAGCTCTTGAAGAAGCAAGGAAATCAAGATAAATATCTATGCATCTTTGCTTCTTCTTCCTTGCTCCTTGTTTATGTTGGTTTGGCCAGAGGGAGAACTTGTAGGGGGGAGGAATTTCTGATCAAAAGCAAGTAAGAAACCTAAGGTTTAGGCTATGGGAACCTAGGAAATGCAAAGAAACTTGAATAAAAGCAAGTGAAATACAAGATAGAAAAGTTAGGGATTCATGGGGGCATTATAAAATTTGGGTTAATTCAAGAATTTCCTAGCTCATATGAGAGTTTGCATGAGTTCCTAAAATATCAAGGAAGCCTCCCACATGCATCTCCCATCAAAGAAACAAAACAAAGTCCATGGGTACCAAGAAGGAGCATGGTTTCGACCTAGAGGGAAAGTAGCACTTAGGGAATGTTTTAAATTTTTCTAAGTCTATATTTGCATCATATATGATGGGAGAATATGAGAGGAAGCCTTGAAAAAAATTTAGAAAACCTAGGATATGAGATGAAGGTGTAGGTTTCATAAAGTAACTTAAAGAAGTAACATATATTTAGGCTCCTTAAAATGATTGTGTGATGGCTCCAAGGTGTCTAAATGGAGTCAAGAGTCATAGATTAAAGGAGAGAATAAAACCAAGATCATGAATTCTTAAGGTTGCTTCATTAGGTGCTTTATGAAACCATAATTGAATCAAATAAGAAACTAAGATTTTCTAAAGTGTGTGTGGTGCTAGAATTTGTTTTAAGAGTGTAATTGAATCCTATTTGATGTGTCTAGGCCAAAGAAATCCTACTTCACCCACTTGCAAGGGTGTAGCCAAAGGAAGGAAAGAGAAATCAAACAAAAAATTGTGTGTTTGCATTCAAGGTAATTCTCTAACCTTTCTCTCATGCATGCTTAGTTGTTTTCTTGTCTTTGGATGTGTGTATATATAATTTTACCATGAGAAATGTTTCTAGTAATTTTCTATGTGCCATGGTACCATTATATGTATAGTATGTGTTTTATGAATGTTGGTTGGCTTGAATAAGCTCAGTGAAGCCAAAAGCTTTTTAGCAAAGGTGAGGATGAGTCAAAAGTCTCTAGGATTAGGTGAGACAAAGTCAAAAGTCTCAAAAAGAGTGAGACTTAGTAAAAAATTTCTTAAAAATGGGTGAAGCAAGTTCAAAAGTCCTAAGAAAGGAGGTGAGGTTAAACCAATGCTCTTGAAAGCCAATATGTGATATGTATGAGTTTCTTGAACATGAAAATGGTTGTATATATGATCACTAGTAGCTAAAAGTTCATGCATGCATTCTTGGACTTGAAATCATGGCTTTTATGTATAATTAAAAGGGTAAAGAGTTATTGGGATTCTTAGAATCTCACTCTTCCTTCTCCATTACCTAAATATGTCTAAGTGAACCAAGTGAGCAAAGAGATGGAAGCCATCGCACTTGAAGATGAATGATTTACAAAAGAATATGTTAGATGATCCTTTTGTCACTACTTTGTTGTCAAGTGATGTAAGCTTATATTGTATATGATATATAACCATTTGAACATATATAAATATATGGATATGTGATGTATGTATAGGAATTGGAAGCATATTCATGAGATTGAATGTTTTTGACATTGGGATACATGAATGAGTTTGTAAGATCTTGTATATGTGAGCAAGGGAGATAGTGATTTTAGAATGTATGGATATTTGGACCTCTTGGGCAAGTTTAGGGGACTATTTGTAACCTTTCACAAGTGCCCAAATGGCCATTAACAAACTAGAAGCAAGAATGGTTCCTATTTGACCCCTTTGGATGCTTAAAATTGACGTTTTGGAACTCAATATCACAAAGTGACCAAATGAGCAATTTTTTTTTCATGAAATTTGGCTTGTATCTAGTTCTTATCTAGGGATTTTTGTCGAGCCAAAGAGAACCCAAATTGGAGTTCTATATAATTTATTATGATTTTTTAAAATTGGGAGAAAAATGCTAAATGATAGGATGTACTGTTCATTTGATCAGATTCTTTGTCTATATCATTCATGGGCCAAACGGTGTCTAATGACTATGAAATTTTATAAACATAAACTAGATATGATAATATTTCTATAACACTCAAGAACACCTCATTTGGATTTATATTGGGAGAGAAATAAATTTTTGAACTTCCATATCAGTATCAGGAAGGCAGCCAAACCTCTATTATTGTTCTATTAGTTTTCATGGGCTCTATACTTCTGTTTTGGTCTGGAGTTATTTTTAGTTTCTAGTTAACATCAATAACTTTTTAAAATGGTATGATTTGTTAGGTTTTAATTTTTTTAAAATTAATTATGAATTTTTGAAATTTATATCAATAACCTATAATAACAAACCTAGGCAGTCAAACCTTTAGTACTCTTCTATTGTCAATTGTGATCCAGCTAGGTTTTCATGACTCAGAATTATTTTTAACCTATAGTTGATATCTAGAGCTTTCCAGAAAGCTATCATTTGTCAGATTTCAATTTTTTTAGAATTAATTATCATTTTTCAAAATTGGTGATAGAAACTTGAGTTCTAGATCCAAGGAAAAACTCCATTTTTTCTAATGTGTGGCTCCTAAATCGAAATGTATGGAATGTTTTACAATGGTTATAACTTGTTTAGATGGAATATGAGTAAGGGATGATATCGGAGAATCCAAAGGATCTACAGAGCGATATTCAAAATTTTAAAGTACTATACGACGCAAGAAAATATCATTTTTTTTATTCCTTTTCTTCAAACTTGTATGAGATTAAGCATGAGCACTAGTCTAAAGAGATTAATGAATTATGGTATTATATTTTATAGATAGATATTTTTTAATTTATACTTTCACAAATAAAATTGTTATTAATAATGTCCTTTTATCAATATATTAGAAATGAAAACAATAATAAATTAATAAAAGGACATTAATTTCATTCGTAGTAGATTAAAAAAAATGAAATTATTGATAACAATTTCTTTTGTGAAGAATCAAATTGAGAATTATACATATATATGAAACCAAGTTAAAATGTACTCTATTTGTGAGAAACTGAAATAAAATTTTACTCTTCAAAAAGTTATATTATCAATTAATAGTTAGGTTATGTAAAATCTCATTTTTGTCAAACTAATGAACTGTTTTGATTAGAGAAAGATATGTTGTGGCTAAATTAAAAAATTTTATCTTTAAATGAAGAAATAAAAATAAAAAATAAAATATTTTAAAAACTAAATTATTAATTTACTTATATAAATAATAGAGTTCCAGGGAAAAAATTGTATCATGTCATAGTTGTAAATTGGAACTATATGTCCACGTTGCTAAGTGCATTAAAAAAGTTGGGTATTCAAGTAATAATTCGAAATCCGCATGTATATATCCATTGCATGTGTTACTTTTTGAGAATTTTGAATGCAGGATACCACAATCGTAGCATAATCTTCCAATTCAATTACAAGTATTGAAACAAGATATTTATATAGAGTTTTGGCTTCTAAGTTTTCTTCGGTCAGATATTTATTTATTTCGCAGAATTTAAATTTTCAGTTAGAAACTCAATTCCAGAACGATGTACTGTTTATTTTATAAATTAGTTTCTGTTTTATCCCAAAAAAAAATGGTTACCCTTTTTTTAATAGTTTGATGAAAATAAAAAAGGAAAATGTGCGGTGGTGTGCTTGTTAGTTATTAGCGTATGGAGTCCATAAACGTAGCAAGAATTTGGCATATTTGCTGTAAATAATACGTTGTGTCTGTACAATTAACTTTCAACCTCTTTGGATTTAAATTTTGAATTCAGCAATTAAAAAAATTATTTTTATAAATATATTGAATTAATATGGAGATTGTATCTTTAAAATTATAAAAAAAAGAAATAATTTAATCTCAATTAAAGCCTAAATTGGCCTAAAGATAATTTTACTCTACATTTACAAGCATTCTTTTAGTAAAACAAAATAATAACTTGAATGAATTAACGATTTAGTCTTCAAATAATTTCTTTCAATTATTATGTTTCTTTCATTAGACAAAAAATAAAATCACATATAATCATTAACTAATGATATAAATTTGTTCACATATCTTCAATATTTAAAATTACACCAAAACTAGACTTCAGGGTATTATAAAATTACAAACAAAAACATTTTTATTAAAAAAAAAATTTAGTAGATTAAATTAAAAGATTTTATTTCTAAAAAAATTAATCTGAGGGGAGTAATATTTAAAGAATTAAATTAAAAAGAGAGGTACTTTAAAGTACCTCATTAAAGTGGAATATATATATATATATATATATTCACAAACAAATACACACACAGAGAGACAGCGTACTAGGTTTCGAACCTGAAGCATTGTGGTTTACACAAGGTGTAAGCACCAGAAGGCAACAGGGGAAACTAGTGGACGTAATCGCAAATGGTAAATAGATAACTAGACAAAAGCAATAACAAGTACAGCTGCATTTTGATTGTTCAAGAAAAACATTTTAAATGGGTCAAAAGGCCAACTTTACCCCATCTATTACAATCCTATTGAGAATCTGTCCATTTGTATCTTATATAATTTTCTAAGAAAGATCTGAATTGATTTTTCTTATAATCGTAGGTTAATATTTCTAATTAACCACTGTATGTTCTCTGCAAAAGACTATAATAATTTTAGAAGACTTGTCCGTACTTCCTGGTTTTTATTAAATGTCTTGTAATCTCTGATGCCACTTAAGGTTTCCAAAGCTGAAAGTTAAGCTTGTTACAATATGCATAATCAACTTCGTCTTTTCCAACATATCTTCAAACAACGTTGGCTTTATGCCTTTATCTTTCAGCGTTATTTTGTCGCATTTGTCTTATACTGCTTATAAATCTAAGTCCTTTATCTGATTGAAATAATGATGGTTATTTCAACAATTTTTTTCATTTAATTAATAATATCATATCTTATATTTAGGCTGCATCTCAAGCTTTTTTTCCTTTTGGTGACTGGATTTGTAGTATAATGAATCTTTTGTAATATTGCATAAGGTACACTTAGAGAGAAAAAGATGAAGCGTAGTTAGAAAGGAAAAAAAGTTAAAGAGCTTTCAATATTAGAAATTTCTCTTTACAACTTCCAGCATTGAAAGTTGTTTGGCCCTAAATCTCTAAATTTATATTTCTTCAATTTCTCGGTATCGATTTAGGGAGGAACTACAGAGAATCCAATTTATACTAGGACACCTGAAATTGTAAGCATCTGAAAAAATGAATTTCTTCTTCCATGATAAGTACCTTCTTGATGAGATTGAACTTAGCATTATAAATAATTGGTGGCTTCTGTCCTATGTTCCTTCTTTTTTCTATGGTTACTAATTACATTATCTAAGTATTTAGACTTGTGCTATTTTGCTGAGTACTGGAATGGTGTTCTAAATTTTCATGGCTTCACATTTTAAGGCTCTGTTTGGTTTAACAGAAGAGAAGGGAGAGGAGAGGAAAAAATTTAATGAGTTCTGTTTGGTTATAAGAGAAGAGAGGAGATAAGAGATTATTATTTGGTTGGGGAAGGGAGATGAGGTAATTATATTTGGATAAATTTATCTTTATATTATTTTAATTTTTTTTTATAAAAAAATTATTTATATCAATATTTTTTTAAAAAAATTTTGAATTTCAATCTTTTTTATTTTTAATTCTTGATGAAAAAAAATTTATCTTAATTTTTATTAAATATTAATATATTAAAAAATTAAAGGACAATAAAATAAATTACAAATTAAAAAATTTCTTCCCCTTCAAAAAAAACCCCTCATCTAAGCACATCCTAAATGGTTATACAGAAGCATCTCAGTCTCACTAATCTTCAATGTTGCTGTAATGACAACGATGTTCTTAGGCTTGTTTGTGAATCATGGATCCGCAAGCAAGTGAATTTTTGGTGTACAAAATATAATTAGAGAGAAAAAGATTAAAAATCTTTTAATATTAAAAATTTTTCTCTCCAATTTCAAATATTAAAAGTTATTTGACTCTGTTGTTTTCAATTTATTTCCTCCTAACTATATGCCATACATTTATCCCTAATTGTAGATATTTGGATTGGGCCCACACAGAGAGTAAAAATAGTTGTGACTTGGAATTGACCCAGCAAGGGTAAGACGAGCATCCTGCTATTTCCACGTGTTTTGTCTATGATTTGTATTTCTTACAAATCTTTCTGGGAATGATTGCCTACAATCCATGAGTTTGATTTGACATAGATGACGAAATTATATGGCATATTTTTCCCCTGATAAGGTAATTTATTTTATTTAATTACCAGAGTCTGTTATTTTGGCAATGCCTTTTTTTTTTTTCCAAATTTAATTTTAGCTACCAAGGTATCAACATATTTTTAACAATTTATTTAGCATCAGACAAATTGAATCCAACTTGGCTACCAAGGTCGCAACTACTAATTTCACCGGTTATGTGTTACTTCATTTTATAATCTTAATTTGAAGCTCGATTCATGATTGAAGGATTAAAGAAAGTAAATCTTTATTTAAGAAAAAATGATTTGAACTTTTAATTTTTCTAACAAGAAAGTTATCCTTCTTAAACAGCCACAACACTTCATGATCAAAGTAGGCAATTCATGATCAATTCAGCCAAAGTTGCAACAAAGTCACATTTTCACAAGAAAGTTGTCCTTATAGCCTCTTCTGCACCACCTTAGTTAATCAAACTTATGTCTCTATTTTTTCGGTTTTACCCTAATACAAAAACTTAAATTTGAAGGTCATGTTTAGATGCATTCGAGAAAATGTAGAATACTTAATAAGCAAGATATGAACAACAGATAACTTACTAGATTAGAAGCAGAATGATGACAGGAAGGATGAAATCATGATGGAAAACACAAAATCATGAAATGGGAAGAAGAAAAGCGCAGAAAAAGAAGTAATGGATGAAGGAGAGCTTACCTTTAGCCTACAAGATGAAGCAACCGGCGAAGGACTGAAGGAGGGGCTACAGTGAGTGGTGGGACATCCTTGGTTGTGATATTGTATTTGGACAATGGAAGAAGTGGAAGATCTACCCCAAGACACCCAAATCCAGACGCTCTAAACCATGAGAACGAAGGAGGAAACAGTTATGGGTTTTTGCAGAATGAGTTTTGAGTATCTGATATATTTAATGATTTTCTCGTGGAAATTTCTCACGGAATTTTCTGTGAGAAAGCTCAAATTTTTAATGAATTTCACATAGTATTATTCCGTGAGAAAATACTGTAAGAATACAATTTTTTTTCATAAACGTTTCTACTTTTCCTATTTTTTCATGGAATAAAATCATTAGGAAAAAATAATATTAATTTTTTTCCCAATGATAATTTTCTATGCGAAGAATTAACTTTACCAATTTTTTTATTTCCCACAAAAAAATGTGCAACAATGACTTTTATTTTTCCTCCAAACACTTGTAAATTTTTTTTTAATTTCTCATGGTTTTTCTCACTTAATTATGCCATAAGAATTTAGAAAATTGGAATTTTCTTTTCTTGTGGTAAAAGACTGTCACAGGAAAATTCTGTGAGAATATTTTCAAGGCTTCTCTCTATTTTTCTCATGGATATTTTCTGTCAAAAATGTAAATATATTTTTTAATATTTTTTCTCAAGGAAAAGTACTACGAGAATTTATTCCTGCCATACCGTGGTGCCTTCATCACGGTATTTGTCACCAAATTGTCTCACAAAATTGTCACAGAATTTTTTCCAGAACAAGTTATCATGATAATGTTATAAATATTGCACATCATGAAAATTTTAGTGAGAATTTTCATGAAAAGTTCTCTCAAAAAAAATTTTGCAAGAATTTTCTATGAGAAAATCCTTATTTCTTGTAATGTTTGGATAAGCCCATATAAAATCATACCTAGTGACTCAAATTAAAATTTGTTATAAAATTAATGAAAATATAAAAATATAATAAGAGTAAAAAAATATTAAAAGAAGAAAGGAGAATATAATTTTCTTTCATTCAGATATTTCATATTTAATATATAGTATCTATTTATATATTTCAATCATAAAGATAGATCTATAAATTACAATAATATAAATGAAAAAAAATTAATCTGAATAATTATATAATATAAATTCTTTAAAAGTTATAAAACATATATTATTAAATATAAAAAAATCCTAAATAGTCATTTTTAAAAGTTACAACATTTACATAATTATATGATTTAAAAGAAATTCTATTGAAGTAGAAAATCAGTAATGTATTGCAAGTACATTAGTATTGTAGTTTGATTATTTATATTTTTACTTTCTATACACGGCAAATTTTGTCCAAAAAATTATAAAACAAAAAGTAGAAATATAATTTTGATATTTTAATTTTATCTTAAGTTTTACTTTTATCCCTTTATTTTATTTTATTTCAAATTGATTCGCTAACTTTATTTTTTATTTGACTTTTATCCTTTAATTTAATTTTTTTAATTTAATCTTTTAACTTTATCTTGCATTTTATTTTTATTTCTTAGTTTTAGTTTATTTTAATTTGATTTTTCAACTTTTAAAAATTACTTACATGTTTTATTTTCTCTAAGATTATTAAGATATTTAATGTGAAAGTATTTATATGGCTCTTTTGGTGGTATAATTCTAATAATCTCTTGCCAACATAAATCATACATGGACAAAATAAACAACCATATATCACTTCTTGCTTGTAGCACATAAGTAATTTGTTAGCCAACTTAGTGTGAGTTTGACAGAGTTATACATAAGCCAATGTCAGGGACTAGTTTGAAAATGATAAGAAAATATAAGGATTCGTTTGCAAGAAAAAAAGTATAGAGACTTAATTGAAAATTCAGTCATAACATATAATGAATTTGGACAAATGAGAATTGTGATAGAATTGAAAAAAAAAAAAAAAAGTGAACTAAGAGAAAAAAAAAAAAAAGAAAAACTTTCCCCTTATTTATATATTTTAAATAGAAAAAGGAGAGAATAAGCGGTAATATTCTCATTTCCCTTTTCTTGTAACAACATTTTTTATTTTCTCCTAAATTAGGAGGTAAAGAGGGAACTTAAAGCCATGTTTGGTACCAAACAATGCATCTCAGGGAATGAAAATATTTTTTAAAAAATTAAAAAGTATCTATTATATCCTTATTATCATTACTAAAAATAATAGTACAAATGATGACTTTTTTTTTTTGGCTCCATTCTTTCCCGCATTTTTTGACTAAGATTATAGAATTATCATCTCTGAATTTAAATTTGCACATGAAATTCTTGTTCCTTCTCTTATTCAGGAACTTCCTGGTTTTCCTTTAGATTGGTAGTATTTTTGTTTGTTGTGTTTCTTCTATTAAGATTGCATCGAAATTGATATCAAAATGCAAATAATGTGATGCCCATTAAGAGTTTTATTTTATTTTACATAAAAAAGACTTGGTTGAAATTTGGTATCAATGATATTTATCCTTCTATTTATTTTCAGTATAACTCTTAAATAAAACAAGAATAAAATTTTTAGCAAAATTCTTTGGTTGAAGTCTTGTTTAAATGTATCTTCTTCTTCTTCTTTTTTATGCCCGGTGGCCCTTAATTATTTTGATTAGTGATTAGTGACTTGGAGTCTGTTTCTGTACCATTCAAAAGTCACATGGCTGCTTCGTATTATTTTTGTTTGTATAATGTGATGGTTTAATAAATTAATAAATTAGTTTTTGAAAGTCTATTTTTTAATTTAATTATTTGAAGATAAAATCTATTAATTTAATTTTCAAATATTTTTAATCAAAATAGTCATTCCTAAAAGCATTTTATAGCTATTTGATGTATTTAAATATAGCTCTAATATACAACATCTTAGTTTTTGGGGTTAAAGACATATAATAGAGTTGACTAAAACTCCATTTAGATACTTCATAGATGTAGTGGTACTTAATTTAATCTTTTATAAAATTATTTTTTCAGTTTGGTCCATCATACATAAGGAATTTTTCGATCTAGTCTTTTATAAAATTGCTTTTTTAACTTGATATTTTACAAATAAATAATTTTTTAATTTAGTTCCTCATAAATAAAATCATTAATAATAATGTCCTTTTGTTAATATATTATGAAGAAAATTAACAATAAATTAATAGCAGGATATTAGTTTCCTTCACAATAGATTGAAAAAAGATATTATTGATAATAATTTCTTTTGTGAGAAATCAAATTAATATATATATATATATATATAACCAAGTTAAAAAGTATCCTATTTGTGAGAGATGAAAATAAAATTTTACTCTTAAAAAATTATATCACCAATTAATGGCTAGGTTATGTAAAATCTCATTGTTGTCAAACTACTGAATTGGTTTGATTAGAGAAAGATATGTGGTGATTCAATTTAGAAATTTTATCTTCAAAAGATCAAATAAAAATAAAAATAAAATCTTTTAAAATTTAAATTATTAATTTACTTATATAAATGATACAGAGTTCCAGGGGAAAAAAAAATCGCATCATGTCATTTTCGTAAAGTGAAACCATATGTCCACGTTGCTAGATACATTAAAAAAGTTGGGTATTCAGGAAATAATTCAAAATCCGCATATATATCCTCTGCATGTTTTACTTTCTCAGAATTTTGAATGCAGGATACCACAATCGTAGCATGATCTTCCAGTTCAATTTCAAGTATTGAAACACAAATATTTATATAGAGTTTTGGCTTCTAAGTTTTCTTCGGTCAGATATTTATGTATTTCGCAGAATTTAGATTTTCAGTTAGAAACTCAATCCCAGAATGATGTAGTGTTTATTTTATAAATTAGGTTCTGTGGAATCCCAAAAAAAAAATGGTTACCCTTTTTTTAATCGTTTGATGAAAATAAAAAAGGAAGATGTACAGTGGTGTGCATGTTAATTGTTAGCGTATGGAGTCCATAAACATAGCAAGAATTTGACGTATTTGGGTAAATAATACGTTGTGTCTTTAAAATTATCCAAAAAAAAAAAAAAATCTCAATTAAAGCCTAAATTGGTCCAAATATAATTTTACTCTACAACCATTTTTTTGTTTTTTTAGTAAAACAAAAATAACTTGAGTGAATTACTGATTTAGTCATAGAAATATTTTTATTTTTTTTAATTTTATCAGATAAAATCTTTTAATTTAGTCTTTCAAAAATAAAATAGTTTGATGTAGTCGTCAAATAGTTTCTTTTCAATTATTATGTTTCTTTCATTAGACAAGAATGAAATCACACATAATCATTAATATACAGTTGCTCACATATCTTCAATCTTTAAAATTACACCAAAACTAAATTTCAGTATTTTAGAGAATTACAAACCAAGACCATTTTATTGGAAAAAAATATATTTAGTAGATTAAATTAAAAAGAGAGGTACTTTAAAGTACCTCATTAAGGTTGAATATATATATATATATATATATATTCAACATACAAACACACAGAAACCCCGCACTAAGTTTCGAACCCGGAGCATAATGGTTTACACATAGCGTGAGCACCAGAATGCCAGAGGGGAAACCAGCGAATGAGGCTGCAAATAGCAGATAGATAACTACAAAAACGCGAAAATAAGTGCAAAGTCGGCCAATTCCCCTAAAAAAAAAAAAAAACTTTTTACCGGATTTTAAGTGAGTCAACATGCCAACTTTAACCCATGTATTACGATCCTATTAAGAATCCGTCCATTTGTATCTTATATAATTTTCTAAGAAATATCTGAATTGATTTTCCTTATAATTCTAGGTTGATATTTTCAATTAACTACTGTATGTTCTCTCCAAAAGATTATACTGATTTTAGAAGACTTATACACAATTCCTGGTTCTTATTATATGTCTTGCAATCTCTGACGCCATTTGAGTTTACAATATGCATAATCAACTTGGTCCTTTCCTGCATATCTTCAAACATATAACGTTGGCTTTATGCCTTTCTCTCTCAGCGTTATTTTGTCCCATTCGTCTTGTACTACTTACACGTCTAAGTTCTTTATCTGATTAAAATAATGACGGTTATTTCAACAATTTTTTCATTTAATCGATATATCATATCTTATATTCGGGCTGCATCTCAAGTTCTCATTTTTATTTTTATTTTTTTGGGAGCAGGAGGGATTTGTGACTAAATTTCTACCATTGTGATCCTCTGCAACACTGTATAAAGTACAGAGAGAGAAAAAAGATTGAAGAGTTGTAAACATTAAAAACTTCTTTTCACAACTTTCAATGTTGAAAACTACATGGTCTCATCTCACTAAATTTATCTCTTTTCAATTGTAGGATATCAATTTTGGAAGGAACTACAGAGGATTCAAATTGAATTTGTAAATGGTTCTGTCAGACTGATATCAAGACACCTGAAAATGTAGGCATCTAAGAAAAATGAATTTCTTCTTCCATGATAAGAACCTGTTTCATGAGCTTGAACTTGGCATTATAAATAATTGTTGGCTTCTGTCCTATGTTCCTTCTTTTTTTATGGTTACTAATTACATTATCTAAGTATTTAGACTTGTGCTACTTTAATGAGTACTGGAATGGTGTTCTAAATTTTCGTGGCTCCACAGTTTAAATGGTTATATTGAAGCATCTTAGTTTCACTAATCTTCAATGTTGCTGTAATGACAACGATGTTCTTAGGCTTGTTCGTGAATCATGGATCCGCAAGCAAGTGAATTTTTGGTGTACAAGGTATAATTGAAGAGGAAAAGATTGAAAATTTTTAATATTAAAAACTTTTTTCTCCAATTTTGAATATTAAAAGTTACGTGACTCTATTGTCTTCAATTTATTTCCTTTTAACTATATGCCATACATTTATCCCTAAATGCAGATATTTAAATGCAGATATTTGGATTGGGCCCACATAGAGAGTAGAAAGAGTTGTAGAGATAAGCCCTCAACCTAATTATTTTTTATGATCTTGTCTGTAAGTTGTATTTCTTATAAATCTTTCCAGGAATAATTGCCTGCAATCCATGAATTTGATTTGACATAATTGGCGAAATCATATGGCCTATTTTTACCTAAGATTGTAAATAAGCTCTTTGATATGCAAAAAGTTAGATATAAAAATAAAAAAAAAATATTGTAGATAAAAAATATCCATAATACCCTTACTTTTAATAATTGAATAATTATTATTATAAAATATTTAATAATGGTTGAGTAATAATTATAAGAGTAAAATTTTCTCTTTTCATTTTTTTTCCCTTCCCCTTTTGTCCCCTATCAAATAGGCCCTAACAGTATGTTTGGATGGTGAAAAGATTAGAGGAGAAAGTAAGAGAGAAAAGAGATTTTCTATCGTTTAGATTGGAGAGAAAATCAAGAAGAAAAAAGTTAGGAAGAAAATACGTGTAGGTCTCACCAAAAAAATTTCTTCCCAAATGTAGAGAGGTTTTGGAGAGAAAAGGTAGAAGGTAATGCATATTCCGACTATATTACAGTTGGACGTTGAAAAATATTTAAAAAAAATCTAAAATTATTAATTTAGTTATAATTTTTAAATATTTTAATTAATTAATTAATATTATAATTATTCATTTAAGATTTTATTATAAAATTACTTAATAATAAATATATTTTATAAAACAATAATATATTTTTAAATATTAAAATTAATAAATTATATATATTTTAAAAAAAACTACTAACTGCCCCAACCAAATGGTAATCAGTACACATTACCGATTGCCATTTAGTCAGATGATAAAAAATATTTTAAAGAATTTTGAAATAATTAATGTAGTCAAAATTTTGTAATATTTTAATTAATTAATATTATAATTATTTATTTAAAATTTTATTATAAAATTACTTAATAATAAATATATTTTATAAAATAATATATTTTTTAATATTAAAATTAATAAATTATATATATATATATATATTAAAAAAAGAGAAAAAATTCAATCTGTTAGCTTCTAACCAAATTGCAGTCAGTACATTACCAATTGCAATTTAGACAAAATGCATCCCATTAAGCCCAATGGGCCCAATAAAGAATGGCGGGTTTATGAGAGAAAGAAACGGGAGAGAGGTCATCAGGGGAAAGGAATGAGCGAAGGAGGACAAAATAGAGAGTTACTAAGTATAATTGATTTTGACCAAACAGGGATAGGTGGCAGAGAGAGATTGGGTGGAAGGGAGGACGGAGAATATAGCGGAGGAGGTGTATAGCTGGAGGGGGATATCGAAGGAAGAAAGGGGAGAGAACTTGGCCTCTCTAAAGTTATGAGGATGGGGAGCTGAGCTCTTTCATTTATGTTGTTCTTCTTTACGTTTCTGTTATCCTTTATTCTGTCATCAATCTCAACATTTAGCTAGTGTAACCATTTTCCTTTCTCTCTTCACTACCAAGAAGAAGGGAATATACTACCATATAGATATACAATAGAAATCCATTTCCTCTGGGCTCCATCATTTTGGTATCAGAGTGTATTGTCCAGGCATGGTGGGCACAAGAATGGAGAGTCGAGTAGATTCATTGGAAAAGAATGTGGAAAAGATGCGAAAGGACCAGGGAGAAATGTGAGGGGAGCTATTGACGGTGTGTGAACTACTTTTCGAACTGAGGCAACAGTGGGGTGAGTTCCGAGCTGCCTTCAATCCGAGGAACCAGCAGGATGAACCTCGAGCTGAGCCTCAGAAATCATCGACATTTGAGAAGGAAGCAGTAAACAATACCGAGAGCGCCGAGACTATTGGAGGAAAAGAGATAAATAATCTCCGCCGGTTGGAACTCCCTATCTTCTCCGATGAAGATCCGATTGGATGGATTTTCAAAATGGAAAGGTACTTTACAGTGAACAGAATTTCCGAAAAGGAGAAGTTGGACGCCGCAGCTGTGGGACTGGAAGGGAAAGCTCTCAACTGGTTCCAGTGGCTCGAGACAAGGGCCCCTGTCTGCAGTTGGAGAGAGTTTAAGGGGGAGGTTTTGGACCGTTTCCATTGTCGGCAACTGGGAGATAGGTATGAGTGATTGATGGGTTTGAGGCAAGATGGTTCAGTGGAAGAATTCAGAGAGAAGTTTAAGTTGATTTCGGCACCATTGGGAAATATACCAGATGAGGTGTTGATGGGAATTTTCAAGAACGAACAGACTGAGGAAATAAGGGAGGAAGTTAGGCTTCTTCAGCAGAAGAATTTGAAGCAGCTGATGGATTGGGCATATCAGGTGGAGGAGAAGAATATGGTTTTACACAGAGCCAGAGAGGAAAGGAAGTCCAGGAGATTAAAGGACTATTCAAAAGCTAAATGGGGAGGACTGAAATCTAACTTTCCAAAATTTTCAAGTACAACAGAATTCTCCAAGAATACCACTAACAACGTAACCAGCAAAGTGCAAGAGTTAAAACCTGGTGAAGAGAGTAAGACAAGTGGAAATAAAGTAACTATCCTAATCACTACTAGCACAGGCAGCAACAGTAGTAGCAACAGTAAAAGGAGATTATCAGAAGCAGAGATAAATCGCAGAAGGGAGCTTGGGCTATGTTTTAAGTGTGAGTAGAAGTTCAGTCCCAATCACAAGTGCAAAAACAAGCAATTGCAAATGATGATAGTGACTGAGGAAGAGGAAGTAGAGGGAGTTAAGGTGCCAGACTTAGAGACACCAGCAGAAAAAGGATCAGAGAAGGTGATGGCAGCGATGGAGTTATCATTGGCATCAGTGGTGGGGATGACCAGCCAAAAAACGATGAAGCTAAAAAGAAGCCTTAGAGGAGAGGAGGTGTTGATGCTAATTGACAGTGGGGCTACCTATAATTTTTTATCCACTCAATTGGTTAAGAAGTTGGAGATTGGGGTGCAAGATACCAAATGGTATTCAATCATAGTGGGAGATGGTAGGAAAATTATAACAAATGGCAAATGTGAAGATGTGAGAATTGAGCTACAGGGACTTATCATTTGAGAATTGAGTTACAGGGACTTATCATTACCCAAACATTTTATCCTTTCAAATTGGGAGATGTGGATGTGGTGTTGGGAATAGAATGGCTAGAATCTTTGGAAGAGTTACGGGTGAATTAGGGACAATCTTACATGAAAATCAAAAGAGACAAGGAGTGGGTTTGTTTAAAAGGGGACCCCACCTTAACCCATACCGTGGGCTCTTTCAAAAGCATCATGAAAGCCCTCAAAGGGAAGGAGGGGGGTTTTTACTGGAGTTTGGGACACTCATAGTAGAAATAGAGTTGGGACAACAAGAAATCAATGAAAAGATTCAAGGATTGCTGGAGAAATTTCCTAAGGTGTGCCAACCGATGGTGGATTTACCTCCTCACAGATCTAGGGATCATTCTATCACCATTAAGGGAGGCAAACAACCCCCAAACATAAGACTATATAGATATGCCCATTCCCAAAAAAATGAGATTGAGAGGTTGGTCCAAGAGATGTTGGAAGCTGGGATTATTTAGCCAAGCACTAGCCCAAATTCGAGCCTGGTGTTACTAGTAAAAAAGAAAGGGAGTTGGAGATTTTGTGTAGATTATCGGGCCTTAAACAAGATAACGGTTCCAGATAAATATCTCATACCCGCTATTGATGAACTACTTGATGAGTTAGATGGAGCTACCTTATTTTCAAAGTTGGATCTTAAGTCGGGGTACCATCAAATACGGATTAGGCATAGGGATGAAGCCAAAACAACCTTTAGAACCCACAATGGCCACTATATGACACCTTAATCTACTACCGCTACCTAGCCTCTTACTGGGCTCGGTTCCATATGATTTCCAAAGAGTCACTACTCTTCCGTGGCATTTTCATATTATGAACCGGGGTTTCATATACTCATCTTTCACCCCGTGGGTCCTATGAACCCATCTCGAGCATCCTCAACTCAAACTCCATATATACGACTCATACATAGCATAAAACAACCCATAAGCCACGGGTATAGAGCCAAAAACCATAAAAATTACATTTTCTCACTTGGGCCCAAAAGTCATATTTTGGCTCTAACTTTGGAAAATCATAAGAAATTTTAGAAAAATGGGAATGCAGCAAAATTTAGCTTTCTGGAAAGCTCTAAGTGTCAACTTTACACTAAAAATCATTCCCAACCACAAACACATCGTTTGGACCATGTTTGACATCGAAAATGGGAAGGAGGTCCAGCTGTCACTGTTTCTGGTGCAGCTTTCTATCATGACTTTCGAAAATTCATAACTAAATCCACAAAAATCCAATCTGGGCACATTATACCAATTCGGAAAGCTACAGATGTCTACTAGAGGAAAAAAATAAGTCCAGATCAGTTCAGTAGCTCCTACACCCCGAAAATCGATGGAACAGTGACAGGGGTCAGGAAAGCTCCCTGATGCTGATACAGAACTTCAGACGGTTCAATCTCTCTCTACAGACCTCCGATTTGGGTGATTCTAGTTCCTACAAGTCACTTTGGTTTTCTAGTTTATGTGTATAAAATTTTATCACATTTGGAATCCATTTGGTCTAAAAGTGCCATAGATTTCATTTTCTGGTTTAGATGAACAGTACATGACCAATCCATTAAATTCTCCCAAATTCAACAATTCCCCAAATATTCTATAATCCTTCGAATATTACCCACTTTAGCTTCTCAAGAAGCTTTCTACAAACTCTAAAGGCATGCCAAATTTCATGGCAAACGGAGCTCATCCGGTCATACTTTGACGGAGCTCACAAAAATACCGGTTTTGGCACCCCATAGGTCCAAAACGGTTCTAGCTAGCCTCTCACACATTCTCACTCCACATGGACAAGTTCAAAAGCATAAAACTAGTATATCTAACATGTCCATATGATCCAAATCATCATACATTCAAATCTCACTATGCTATGGCCAAATTTACACAACAACATTCATGCATCAAAGGGGTAAAAACCCACATTTCCATTACTTTGGCTAATAACAGAGTTCATACATCATCCTTTCATATTTCTACACGTGTTACAAACTTTACATCTTAAAAATAGTGGGCACTTCTTCATTTGGCATAACTTTACATCATATTTACATCAAAATATCAAAAGAAAGTAATATCTCTAACTATGCATGCTCCTAGGCTCCTTGGTGGGTGCTCGGTTCTCCTTGAGCTCCACCTAGCATATTAGTTGGGAGGGGAAAGGGGTGAGATTCAGGGAATCTCAGTAGCTCATGCACTCAATCCAGTAAGCAATCAAGGCATATAACAAGTCAAAGCATGTGAATAAGCATTTAGTTATTCTCAATCATCCAACACATAATGTACATGCTATGGAATTCACAACAATGCCAAAAATGGGCTCCAGGGACTTTTGGTCTAGCCTCACCCGAGTTTAGGGACTTGTGGATGGCCTCACCCGAGTATAAGGACTTTTGACTTGGCCTTACTCGTTTGAGACTTTTGGCCTTGTCTCACCTATCTCAAGGGACTTTCGGCTTCACCTCACCCATCTCATGGGACTTTCGGCACTACTGCACCCGAGCAATTCTCACAATTCATCACACAAGCATATTGACATCAATGCATCAAAACAATAGCATATGGCATATTCCACACATTCAGCATATACATATCATACAATGACTATTACAACCAAGAATGCTAAAGAAAGAGTGAAAGAGAGAGCTACCTTTGGAGCCAAAGCCAACACAAGCTTTTCATTTCAATTTCTCCTTTCCCTCCTTAGGTTCACAAACACGCCTTGATGTAAGTGTTTCACTTGAGCCTAGACACACCAAAAGCATGCAATTACTCTCTTGTAATTTAATTTAGAACAACCCTTCTATCACACACAACCTAGGGTTCTCTCTCTAGAATGCCATTACCCCTTTCTCTCTCTCAAGCTCCCATGGTAGTGGAAAACCTCATTTTCAAAGAAACTCAAGGATTCAAAAGAGTTTTCCACTTTCCCTCTTCTGACCCATACCCAAAATCCGTCAATTTTCACAATTAAAACTGCAGAAAGAGAAGGCAAAGGGAGGGGATCAGAGTTCTAAGAAGAAATGGGAGAAGTTACCTTACCTTTCCCTTGATCTTCCTCCTTCTCTTGATCTCTCACACTCTCCACACCTCTTTTCTCTCTTTGGGTCGAAGCTTAGGGCAGATATGAGAGAAGAAATAAGTTTGGGGGTTTAATGAAGTCTAAATCTCGCTATTTACTCTCTTCTGGACCGACTCTCGCTACGGCGAAAACTAACCTTCGCTATAGCGAGCTCGTGTAATCTGGCTTCGCTATGGCGAGGTGTAACCTTCGCTACGGCGAGCTCGTGCCAGTTCCCTTCGCTATGGCGAGATTTACCACTCGCTATGGCGAAATCGCGTCAGTTCCAGACTTCGCTCTCGCTATGGCGCACGCTACGGCGAGCAACTCCCTGATTTTTGTATGGGCTGCTGCTAGCACTCGCTATAGCTAGAATCGCCTTCGCTATTGCGAACTAGCTCCCTCGCTGTAGCGAGACCGTTTCTCGCTATTGCGAGAGGACTTGGCAGAAATTCTGGATTCCGAAAATTTCCAGATTTCACTTCCTTTCTTTTCCCTTTTCTTTTCTTTTTCCCGGTTGTTACACACTATGAATTTTTGGTAATGCCGTTTGAGTTAACTAACACTCCTTCTACGTTCCAGTCACTTATGAATGACATCTTTAGGGACTACTTATGGAAGTTTGTCCTTGTCTTCTTCGATGACATTTTAGTGTATAGCAAAGATATGGAGGAACACATAGCACATTTGGAAGTGGCTTTGGAAATTTTAGAAAAACACCAGCTGGTCATCAACTTGAGCAAGTGCGTTTTTGGGCAACACAAGTTGGAGTATTTAGGACACATCATATCTTCGGAAGGTGTGCAAGCAGATCCCTCTAAGATTGAGGCTATGATAAGGTGGCCAAAGCCTCAAGATATTCATTCATTAAGGGGATTCTTAGGATTAACTAGTTATTACAGAAGATTTGTTAGAAATTATGGTAAGATAACTGCCCCACTTATAGAGCTACTTAAAAAAGACTCCTTTAAATGGAGTGAAAATGCTCAACAGGCTTTTGAAAAGCTAAAAATAGCCATGGTGTCAATCTCTGTTCTTGCGATGCGTAATTTTTCTTTACCATTTGAAGTAGAGACAGATGCTTCAGGAAGTGGAGTAGGGGCTGTGCTTATGCAAAAAGGGAGGCCTATCGCATATTTCAGTCAACAACTCTTTGTGAAAGGAAGGCAAGGCTTAGTTTATGAAAGGGAGCTCAAGGAAATGGTCATGGCTATAAGAAAATGGTGCCATTACTTAACTGGACATCCATTTGTATTTAAAATAGATCAGAAGGCTTTGAAGTTTCTGTTAAAGCAGTGGATCATAGATCTAGATCAACAAAAATGAATTTCCAAGTTGATGGGATACCAATTTCAGATTCAATATACATCGGGGAAGGAGAATCGGGTGGCTGATGCACTTTTGCAAAGAGAAAATGGGGCAGAATTCAAGGCCTTTTCTCTATGGTAGCATGAAGGAATGGAAAAGTTGGATGAAGAGGTTAAGAATGACAGCAAGATGATGGAAACTACCCACAAACTGATAAGAGGGGAGGTTGTAGCAGAAGGATACAGCCTTAAAAGTGGTTGCCTCTTATATCACAACAAGTTGGTGGTGCCTAGAAAATCTCCGAAAACAAAAGAGCTCATAAGAGAATTTCGTGATTCACCCATGGGAGGACATTTTGGGTATTTTAGAACTTACAAACGTTTGAGTGCAGTAATTTACTGAGAGGGAATGAAAAAGGATGTACAGGATTATGTGGCTAGGTGTATAACCTGTCAACGGAACAAGTATGAAGCTATGAACCCAGCAGGATTACTTCAACCACTACTTATCCCTCAAAGGGTGTGGGAAGATATTAGTATGGATTTTGTGGTGGCTCTCCCTAAATCAAACCTGTTTGACACTGTTATGGTGGTGGTGGATAGACTCACTAAATATGGACACTTTATTCCACTATCTCATCCTTTTACAGCTAAAGAGGTTGTAGAAATTTTTTGTCAAAGAAATAATCAAAATACACGAATTTCCAAGAACCATCGTTTCTGATTGAGATCGTATCTTTATTAGTCATTTTTAGAAAGAAATGTTTGCTTTGGCTAGCACTACTCTTAAATATAGCCCTGGGTACCACCCGGAAACAAATGGGCAAACAAAGGTGGTTAATAGGAGCTTGGAGACTTATCTTCGCTGTTTTATAGGAGATAAACCCAAAACATGGGTTAAATGGCTACCTTGAGCTAAGTATTGGTTCAACACCAGCTACAATCGTTCGATAGGGATGACTCCCTTTAAAGCATTGTATGGAAGGGATCCTCCTACTTTGTTGAAATGGCAAGATAATATTTCAGTGCTGGAAGAAGTCAATGACCAGCTTAAAGAAAGAGACCAGATTTTAGCAGAGTTGAAAGGTCATTTAGAGCAAGCCCAACTGAAAATGAAGGAGCAGGCAGACAAAAAGAGAAAGGAAAATGGTTACACTAGCTAAATGCTAAGATCGATGATAGAACAAAGGATAACAGAAACGTAAAGAAGAACAACAGAAATGAAAGAGCTCAGCTCCCCATCCTCCTAACTTTCGAGAGGCCAGGTTCTCTCCCCTTTCTTCCTTCGATATCCCCCTCCAACTACACACTTCCTATGTTATATTCTCCGTCCCCCTTTCCACCCAATCTCTCTCTGCCACTTGTCCCTGTTTGGTCAGAATCAGTTATACTTGGTAACTCCCCATTTTGTCCTCCTTCGCTCATTCCTTTCCCTTGATGGCCTTTCTCTCGTTTCTTTCTCTCACAAACCCGCCATTCTTTATTGGGCCCATTAGGCTTAATGGGTCCATCATTACCCTCCTCACCAAGAGTCACCTTGTCCTCAAGGTGGAAAGTAGGGAATTGCTCCTTAATAATATCTGTATCCTCTCAAGTACTGTCACAATCAGGCAAATGTCTCCATTTAATCAGCACCTGATGTTGCCTATGAGTTAAAATCCTAGTTTTGAGCACCCTTTCAGGTAGAACTGGAAGCTCCATCTCCTCAGATAAGGATGGTGGTATTTCTTGGGTATGGATAGTGGGATGAAGAGATTTTTTTAACTGAGAGATGTGGAACACTGCGTGAATTCTGGCTGTGTCCGAGAGTTCCAATTTATAGGCTACTTTTCCATAATGTTCCATCACCGTATAGGGCCTATAGAATTTTGGAGATAATTTTTCATTTTGTTTTTTAGTAAGAGCTTTCAATCTATAAGGTTTCAACCTCAAATAAACCATGTTTCTGATTGCAAATTCTATATATATTATCATTATATTATTAAATATATAATATTTATATATTAATATATATAATATTATAATGTATAATAATATATTATATATAAAATCTAAATATAATTAAAAAATATTTATTACATTTATAAATATTATATTTAAATTAAAATATGATTTTTATAAATTTACTTTTTAAAATTTATTATTTTTATTTCTTTTTTAATATATATATGTATAAATTCATAATAATTATTTTATATTTAAAATATAACTTTTTTTAAAAATATCTCATCTTTCTTAAAAAATTATTAATATTATATAATAAAAAAATTATTTTTATAAGTTAACAAATTTTATTTCTGTTTTCTTTCTTTTCATCCAAACATATGGAGAAAAAATATTTTTTTTTGGTTTTTTTTCCTTTTCTCTCCACTTTTCTTTTCCTCTACTTTTCTTCTCCTCCATCCAAATACAATGTAGGTGCTTCTTTGGCAGGGGATACATAATTGAGAAAATTATAATTCAGAATCTATATTAAAACATCTTAAATTTTGAAAATATTTTTAAAGATTTTAGAACTAATAATTTTAACTGTGAAAAAATTAATTTCAAGATTTTAAATTAAAATTTTTAATCCTCTTAAAGTTTTTAAAAATAATTTTAAAATATAAAATTTCTTAATATAAATATCATTAACTTTAAGCTTTTAATTATAATCTTTCGTATACAATTCCTTGATTCAGAAATCAGAGGTCCCTATCTCACTATTGACGCTCACAGGGGCTCAATTACAACTTAAGTTGGAGGCTTTGGCAAATAATAATATTTTCTTGTATGTGTAATTATTTTACCTTTCTACTATGTGTGTTATTTCGCACCCTTTCCCATTCTGTATATTTTCTTTAGTTGAAATCATAATCTAGTGCGGCTGAAGGGTTTGACTTGACTCCTGAAAGGTTGGCACATCCACCCATGCTTGTAATTCCCGCGGAGTTAGGCCCTGTTGGAAAAAAAAAATAGTATAATATCTAATTTATTTTTATAATTATTATTCAATATTATCTATTAATTATTATTCAATTATTAAAAATAAAAATATTAAGATTATTTTTTATCTCTAAAATTATATTTTTTTTTTTCGTTTTTATTTCTATAATTAATTTTTTACATATCAAACAACCCTAAATCCTTAGGTTTAGCCAACATGTAATTAAATTCAAGTTTGGGCCAGTTTGCCGTCTTGTCTTCTTAGCCCGTATCAATTATTAATCTCATACTATAAAAAACTATCTGTAGGATTAATTTTTTCACAAAATTTATCCATTAAATTACTGAGTTTTATCATGGAAATTATCCAAATAAAATGACATTAATTCGAAATTATTTTATGCTCCTTCAATTAATGTAAAAATTAATATGCCTTACATATCTATTTGATAGCAAATTCATAGTTATTTAATTTTTCTAAAATTTAACACCATTATTTCTATCCAACAGCTATATTACTAAAAATAATATTAAAGGGTGTGAGTATCAAATCTTATCTATATGTATATATAGGTATGATTAAATAGTAAATTAATAGTATAAATTAATGCAAGAATCACCATAAATAGGCAAATATCTCTAATTCTCTAGTTCTCTGTAGCTCCAAGAGAACAGTATTTTAATTAAAAATTATTAGCCTTATGCCTTGCTTGTATTAATTGACATCTTCAGTGGAAGCAATCTTAAGATTCGAGTTCCTATTCTGCACTTCTTCTGGAAAAAAAAAAAAAGAAAAAAGAAAAAGACGGTAACATCCAATAATGGCCTTACAGTCAAGCGGAAGGCCAACATGTAATGGCGGCAAACGACGTGATCAGTTGGTTGAACCATTTTGCTCACCATTATTACTCCTATTCCCACTGCAACAGAAGAAGTGTGGAAGCTTGACACGGCCACAACTCCTGCAAAAGAGTAATGTATTATACTCGCATCTGAATCAGAAAGACACACGTGCACGCACTTAATTTCTTGGTCTCTTGGCAATAGAAAACAGACGGATTCATCATAAGTAGAGCATAAACAACATTTATGTTAGTAATTTCAAAAGAACAAACCTATCATAAATGCTTAAGCTATGTTTGGGAGTTTATAAAGAAATGCAATAGAATGATAAACAATGCAATGGAATGAAAAAACAAGGAGTAGAATGATGATGGGAAACGCTCCGTATTGGTAATTATTAATAGTAGGCAAACACCTCCACCAAAGTATGGAGTAGCAGAGATGAATTACAGTGATGCAAGAAAAGAAGAAAAAAATGAAGACAAAAGAAAAAGGATCTAGTAGTTGAGAGGTTAGTCCCTCTACAGATGTCACACAAAATCTCCTCCCCCTCCTCTCACACTCCCCATGCCCAAAATATTCCCGTAACAAAAAATCACACCCTCGCTCTCTTGCCAAGTTGGTTATTGATACCAAAGTGTCTATTTTGCCCTCCTAAGCCACCTCAGCATTCTTTTTTTCCTTTCTCCTTGAATACACGTGCAAGGTCTAGCATGCATCATTATCCCCCTTTAGGGACACCTTGTCCTTGAGGTGAAAGTTAAGGAATTGAGTTTGAATAACATCATAACTCTCTCATGTATTGTCATGCTTTGCGAAGCATGACTACGTCTATTTATGGGCCATACTTGTATCAGATATGTATCTGGTATGGGTACATGTACTATGCAGGTACAAATATAACCAAAATGTTTTTTTTTTCAAAAGGTATGTTTCGAAATGTTTCAGTGCGCATTGAAATGTTTTGATACGAGATGAAATAGTTGCATCCTAAGAGATGTCATTTTTTGTAGCATTTGACCGAAAGCCCTGCATCCTTCAAAAGCCATGCACTCATGCTTCGTCCTAGCTTTTGCGTCTGTAATTCGTCACCTACCTTCGCCCTCGATGCTTTGGTTACTCCTTTGTCTTCTACGATAGGTGCTAGTGCTGGTGGCTGGTGGTTGGTGCATACTGGTTCCTTCATGGGGGAAAATGATCTCGTAGTCCAATGAAAATGATTTGACCTCCATTAATTTTGCAGTTTGGGGAAAACGATCTTGTTCGTTCTGGTCTGCACTTCGTGGAAAGCTTGGGACATTGCATTTTTTTTAGAGGAGGAAGGAAGAAACCAATTTTGAGGTAAGCATTTTAACCATACAATTTTCTATAGCAAGAGCATGAAACCCTAATAATTATTTTGAATGGGAGCATATCAACTGACATTAATGAAATTTATTTCCATCTTAAAGTCTTATTCTTTCAGCTTAATGGATTCATTATTTCCTATTGAATTGATAATTATTTTGACTGATTATTTTTCATTGATTTTGATTTGATTTGATTAGTGGAGCTTTTTGGTTTGATTAGTGAAATTTTGAAGGAGAGCATAACTACTAATTCTGATTTGGTTAGTGAATTTTGTTTAAAAGCTAATGACATTTGTTGTAACATTGGCAACAAATGACAAGTAGGCTACTAATATTTCTAAAAGCTTCATGCTAGTGAACCTCTCCTTACTATTCAATTGGTTGATCTAACTAAATATGGTTTGATGTTCTGCTTGTGAACTAATGATTCTTTATGGTTAGTCTATGTATTGGAAATATTATTTGTCTATGCTGCTTTGCTGTCCCATTTGGAGAGGGCTATGATTATCAAGGTTCTTCCTACTACTTAGTTGGTTTTTTGTTCAATTTCAATTGCACAAAGAAAGGATTGGTGCTATATATTTGTGAAAATTGCATCTTTTGGATTTCATTTTGTGCAATGAAAAGAATGCTGAATGTAAAATCTATTTGCTGTGTTCACTCTATTATAAGTATGTGATGTGCCTTGTGTAACATCCAATCTTTCCGTAAACATAAGAAATGCAATGTTCGGTTTCTCCGTAAACGGCAAAAATGGGCCAGATATAAAAGGAAGTCCCTGAAATAGAAGGAATTGGGGCCAACTAAAATTATGATAAAATTTTAAATATTAGAAAATGAGGATTTGAGTCTTGAATTGCTCAGAAATTAAGGCCAGAGTGATTCAAAAAATTTGTCAAAAGGCCAATAGTATTTCGTAAATACGGGCACTTTTTGAAAAACACATAGGAGGACTTTTTAAATGAAAGTTTTGAGTTCTCCGGGGTTCTCAGAGGCCCTAAAGACCATGGAAAGCCCCGGGACAGTTAAAACCCATCTGGTGGACGTTTTCTAACGTCAGTGTGCCTAAACTTTGACAGATTCGTTCGAGAAGGTTTTAGCTCTAATTTGAGTGATTCCAAAGGAATTTTTCTTAATTGGAAACCTAAATTTTATAATGGAAAAGACAGTTCTAAAAAAGGAGCTAAAATGAAGGAGAAACAAAAATGCAAAGTATGAAGGACAAAATAGAAATTTTTGAAAAGTGTAACTTATTCCCACCTATATATATGATGTACCCTTCTCCTCCCTTCATTATGCATGACCATGTTCTGCCTAAAATTAGAAGAAAAGCCTAGGGTATGAGGCTCACAAGAAGAGAAAGAAAAGGAGGAGAAATCAAAGGCTTAAGGTATGGAAATTATTAGTTTTTCATGCTCTTTCTCTTCCAAACCTCTTCTCCTCCATTCTCCTTTATTTCCTATGATTAAAATGAGGTTTATAAATCTGATTCAAGGGAGATATTCAAGGGAAAGTTCGGATTTGAAGAGAGGAACTTGGAGAAATCAAGATTTAAGCCAAACTAAGCAAGAAAACAAGGTAAAAATGCATCCTATGGTTCATATCTTTCATGGCCTTTCTTCTCCATTTCGACCTAGACTTAGATAGACCTAAGGAGTTAGATTTTTAACCAAACCAAAGGTAATTCTTAGGTATTTGATGGAGAGAAATAAGAATATGCAAAGAAAACCAAGAAATAGGCATTAGAAATCAAGATGCAAAACTTAGGGTTTTAAGTGCACCTTCCAATTTCTGAATTTGTATGATGCTTCCTATGTCTAAGTTAGAGTATAAATGAGTTCTTGAGACACCAAAGATGCTTCCCACAAGCTTCTCCCTTCAAGAAAACTAAGAAAACTCCATATGGCCCAAATGGTGTCTATGTCTCGACCAAGAAGGGATTGTGTAGGTGGGGGGAGTTTTAAATTTTTCTAAGGCTATTTTTGAGTCATATTTGATGAATGAAGATGAGGGGAGGCCTTAGAAAAAAATTTAGAACTCATGGAAAGTGATTTGGTGTCTTAGGCTTCATAATATGACCTAAAGAAGCAACATGGTGTTAGGCCTTTTGTTTTGATAATGTGATGACTCCAAGAGGCTTAAAAGGAGTTAAGAATCATATTTCAAAGGAAAGAATAAAACTTAGAAAGTATTTGAGGGGTGTTGCTTCATTAAGTGCATTTATAGACCATAATAAAGCTTATAAAGTAATCTAGCATCTACGCAAATTGTATGGTTTTAGAGATTGTTTCATGAACCTAATTGGCTCCCATAAATTGTATCTAGGCCAAGAAAAACTATCTTCACCAATTTGTGGGTGTGTGGCCGAAAGAGGAGGCTTGAGTCCAAAGAAAAAAGTGTGTAATTGTATGCAAGGTAGCTCTATCCACCTTCTCTTATGCATGGATGTGTGTTTAGCTTGTTTTAGAATGTGTGTATGTGTATTTTCAAGCTTTGAAAAGTATGCTAGCATACCTTTATATGTCATGATGCTTGATGCCATGTTATGTTTTCAGATGATTACATGATGTTTGTGTGAATTTGTTTAAGTGTAGAAAGGCCAAGAACTCTTCCCTTGGGTGAGGATGAGCCAAGAACCCTTGAGCTTGGTTGAGATAAAGTAAAGAGTCTCCTAAAAGTAAAGTGGGCTCCCAAGAGTATGGTTAAGTCTAAAGCTCTTAAAGAATGGGTGAGGCAAGTCCAAAATCCATGGGGAGAAGTGTGAGACTAATCCAAGCACTTGGTAAGCTCTTGGATGTTTTGTGTGATTGATTCACATGCCAAGATTGTTTTAAAATATGCATGTCTTCCACTTTCACCATGCATGCATTTGAAAAGCTTGCTTTGCACATATTATGTATGATTGAATGTGAGAGAAGCTATTGGGATTCTTTGAATCTCATCCCCTCCTCTTCAATGATCTAACATGATAGGTGAACTAAGTGGATATGCTAATGAGAGCCAACAACACTAAAGGAAGGAGATTGACAAATTTATGCCTTGATGTTGGCCATTTTGGAACCATGCTTATGTATCTTAATGTCTATGATATTGTATATGTACAACGAACCTTGAGACATGCATAAATATACTATTATGTAATATTTATCACTATGAATATGATGTATGAGCTTTAGAATACAATTTGAGTATGAAATGCCAAAGTGTGCAATGTAGAAATTTGATAGAAATATGCATAAGTGTGGGTTGAATGACCAAAATAAAAAGTATGAGGTTTGGGACCATTTGGGCAGCTCACACAAGTCTTAAATATGCTTTTAGACTTGCCCAAAAGGTGCCAATACCAAGGGAAGACCATTTGGCAAATTTGGTATCTCATATGGAGCCAAATTTGACCATAATGGAACCTTATGTCACTTTTTATCCAAATGAGCTAGTCTTGATCTGAAATTTGGCATGGAATTAGGTCTTATTGAGGGCTTTTTGGAAAGCTAAAGATCATAATTTTTGGAGGTCTACAGAATATTTGATGATTTTTCAATTTGGTCCACTGCACTATTCATTTGGTTCGAAATTGTTTTCTATCACACGAGACTCAAATGATGTCCAATTGCCACAAAATTTTATACAGAGAAATTAGGAAATCACAATGACTTGTGCCAACTAGAAGCACCTTATTTGGAGGTCTAGAGAGAGAGAGAGAGATACCAATTTTTGAAGTTTCTATCCAATATTAGTGATTTTACCCGACCAGAAGTTCCATTTTATTGAGTTCCAGAGTCTGGGCTTAATGAACTGATCTGAAGATATTTTTTCTCTCTAGTTAACATCTATAGCTTTCCATATTGGTATCATTTGCATAGATTGGATTTTTGTGAAATTAATTGGACATTTTCAAAGTTTTCTATAGAATTCTGTGACAATTCCAGATTTCAGTCAAACCTCTATAGCTTTTTGGATGTCAAACATCTTGGGTGATGAATATTGTGACCTGGACATATTTTTATGTGAAGTAGACATCCCATGCTTTCCAGAATAACCAAGATTGCATAGTTTTGATTTTTCTAGATTTAGTTATGAATTTTCAAAATTTGCCCAAAAAAAGGACCAATTCTGGCCAAGAATGATCTTTAAATTTCCATGTCCCATTTCGGTTTCCATGGGTTGTAAGCATGTTTTTGTGATACAAAGGAGTTGTAATAATAAAATTAAATATGAGGAAGTATAGTATGAGTTCACACGGTCCACGTGACATCGAATTGAATTTTTTTAGATATAGCGCAATGTGAAAAAGTCTATTATTTTCGTCCCCTTTTTCATATGCTCTTGTGGGATTGATAATACAAAGCTTATAAATGATATGAAATGAGCTAGAAGTTATAGTGTTACACCTTGTTGTTACTCCTTCATTATAGGTATTATGGCCACTGGAAGTTTTAGTTCTGCTAGTAATCTTAGGCCCACTGCTTCTGCTAAATATTGTTCCAATAATGTTCTTAAAAAAGAGGGAACTCCTTTGTGGGCTTATGTAACTTTCATAATTAGAAGCAGACAGGGAGATAGAAACAAGTATTAGAAGTGTAATTATTGTAACCGTGAATTTCAAGGGTCTTATTCTAGAGTTAAGTGGCATTTACTTAAGGAATCTGGTAAAAGAATTTCTATGTGTTCCAAAATTAATGCTCACTATTTAGTAAAGATGAAAATTTTATAAGAGGAGGCTGAGAATAGATTAAAACCAAAAGAAATACCATTACCATCACCAGCTAGAGGCTTATCTCCTTTAGGTATTGAAAGTGAGTACAGTCAAGGAAAAAAGAAAGCAGTTGGCACTTTGGAAAAAGCCTCCAACCAAACAGCTAAAGAAAATTTGTGTCCAGAAATTGTTAGGATATTTTATTCAGGTGATTTATCTTTTAATTTGGCACACAATCCATATTGCATTAATTTTTATCAATATGCTACAATCAATGTGATTTTTGATTTTAAACCTCTTGGTTATAATGCACTAAGAGGCTCTTTGTTGTAATAAGAAAGAACAAATGTTGAGAGGTTACTTGAGCCTATAAAAGGAACTTGGAGTGAGAAGGAAATAAATGTAGTGACAAATGGTTGGACTAATGTACAATGAAGGCCATTAATTAATTTTATGGCTATATCTCATGAGGGTCTTATTTTTTTGAAGGCAATTGATGGAACTAGAGAATATAGGGACAAATTCTATATAGCTGAGTTGATGAAGTAGGTAATTGAAGAAGTAAAATCTCAAAATATGGTTTAAATTATTATTGACAATGCCCCTGTTTGTAAAACTACTGACAAAATTATTGAGACTGAGTATCTTTACATTTTTTGGACATCATGTGTTATCCACACTCTCAATCTCGCATTTAAAAACATATGTGCACCTAAAAATATTGAAGCAAATGAATTAGTATATGAAGAATGCCATTGGATCACTTAAATGAGGGATGATGTAATTTTTATTAGGATTTTCATCATGAATTTCAATGAATTTGTACCCTTAAAATTGTTTGCCATTGCTAAGACTAGGTTTGCTTTAACCATTATGATGCTAAAAAGGCCTAGACTCATAAAAATGTCTCTTTGCCTAATGGTAATTAATGATGAATAGAATATATATAAAGAGGATGATGTTAGAAAGACTAATACTATTAAAGAGTTAATTCTTAATAACCCTTGGTGGGATAAGATTAATTACATTCTTTCTTTCACAACGCCTATTTATGACACGCTTAGATTTTGTGATATAGACAAGTCTACACTTCACTTGATTTATGATATGTGGGGTTCAATGATAGAACAAGTAAAGTTATTAATATACAAGTATTATAAAGTTGTATATGGAATTATAATTGATCGTTGGAGAAAGAGTTGCATACCATTTCATTACCTTGTTTATTCATTGAATCCTAGGTAAGTTATACTAATATTCTATACTTATATTGTTCATATTCTTTCCACATTTAATTTTATGCTAAACAAGTCCAATTCTCATTGTTTTTATTATATACTACATAGGTATTACACTCCTCAATGGTTTGACGTGACACCAAATAAAGTTCCTCTTCATCTAGATGCTAAAATTTCAACCGCAACGACCAAATGCTTTAATATGTACTTTAGAGATTCTAGGGAGAGAAATTGATCCTTCAAGAGTTTTTAATGTTTTATGGAGTTTTATATGCATATTCATTATTTGATTACTTACAAGATAGGTGAAATTTGGAGCCTAAAAGTTGATGGTTAAATTATGGTTCTTCAACCCCAATGCTCCAATGGCTTGCATTAAAGCTTCTTCGTCAACCATGCTTATCATCTTGTTACGAAAGGAATTGGAGCACCTACTCTTTCATTCACTCACTAAAAAGGAACAAGTTGAATCCAAAAAAGATTGAAGACTTAGTTTATGTTCATACCAATCTTCGTTTTCTATTAAGAAAGAGTGAAAAATATTTTAGTGGAGTGACTAAGATGTGGGATGTTAATGGAAATCATTAGGAGCCATTTGATAGAGTTGAAGGTCTTGAAGTTGCAAATTTATCTTTAGATAAACCAAATTTAAAACAGAAGTTCATAGAGAATGTTACTGATGTGGATGTGGATGAAGATGAAGATTAGTTTGAATTGAAAATTCTAGCATTAATGATTGTAGGGAATGTAATTTATTATGGACATTTTATTTATGTTTGTAAGTTATTTTATCATTTATACTATTGTAACTTATTTATGATTTAATTTAGTTTTTAATGTGTTTATATTTCATATATATATATATATTCCCATAATTGAATGCTAAAATTTTAGAAATTGTCATATCTTACATATTGTATTGTGTTGTACTCGATCATGCTCAAGTAAATTGGTCCATTTCACTAGGACTTTAGTCTATCCATTGATCAGTAGCTTGGATTTTCGAATAACTTCAAGTTGAACCTGTAGTTCCATGTCTTCAGTTAAAAAGTTAGGGAGATCTTTGTTGGAGATTGTGCCCTAGGCTAATCATTGTATTGCGAACATTATTTTTATTACGAAATAAGAGTTTTCTTTTATTTACATTATTATATTATTTGCATGTTTATATATAATAATATCCATAGATAAATCATTTTTTTAGATTATGCAAAATGTCCCTAGTCAATCATCCTTGTGGGAACAACAATGAATTAAGACTAGAATGATTTTGATTGATTAAGTGTTAAATCATGTATGATGATATGAATCAAAATCATAGGTGTGTATTAGAGAACAGGACGCTGGATAGACCCGTCATGAGATAAACTACATGGATTAGGTCATAAGTTTATCTCATATATAACCGTGTCATTGATCCTTTAGACCTGAGATCGCCATAAATTCCTACATGAAGGACACTATACTTTGGCATAGTCTAATGTCACCTTTAATTGGGTAATTATAAAGACTATGATCAGGTATAATGGAATTCATACAGAGGAAGATGAGTGGTCAAGATGGAATTTGTCCCTCTAATTAATAGAGAGATATCTCTGGGCCCCTCGATAAGTGTGACTGAGAAATACATGGCTATGCTCAGATGGAAAGGGTTCTATCTTATATAAGTCTACTCGGAGATTGAGAAAGTTACGATCGAGCAAGTTGGGGATGATATTTCCATGCCTCATACTCGATCTAGATATCGTGTGACAAAAGGGATATGATAGGGTTATAAGATAGGTTGCATTGGATCACCGATCCCATATGATTTGAGTAGTTACAATATCTTGCTAGAGGTTGCTTGTGAATTGTGGGTCAAACAGTGTAGTTGGCCCACTGCCAATATCATATGGGCCTGCAGGGTCACACACAAGAATGGACTAACTCGGGCTAAAATGTCCACATTTATTGAATCAGAAATGTGTCTAAATTCAATGAATATCTAGGATGGAGGAATTATTTATATATACATATATATATAAAAATAATTAAATTCGAAATATTATATATATATTATATTTGATATTATATATATATATATATATGTATATATATATATGAATTAGTTTAAATTTGATTATATTAGATAGATTTAAATTTAAACTAATAAGATAATTTAAATTTAATTCTATTAGATAGATTTAAATTTAAACTAATCAGATAATTTAAATTTGATTCTATCAAAAAGATTTAAATTTAAACTAATCAGATAATTTAAATTAAGCTCTAGATATTATAAATTTAAATTTAAACTATATGATAGATTTGAATTTAAACTAATAGATATATTTAATGATATATTTAATTTTGATTAATTAAATATATCTAAAACCCTAGTCTATAAATAGGGGTTTTCATATCAGAAAAGATTTGCAAGAGCTGCCTCCAAAAACCTTAGAGAGAGGGACACCATACGGACGTCGTACGGAACTGTACGAAAATTGTACTAACAGGCTGCTAGCACACCATTTGAGTTGCTGAACCCCGTTTGTGTGGATATCAGTAGAGGGAGCCGATCTGCAGTCAGTTCCTGTGATCCAAATGAAAAGTAAACAACAAACTCAATTGATAGAAAAAGGTAATTCTCTGAACCTATTCGATTTAAGCGATTTTGATAGATCCTTGGTGGGAATCGGGATCAAAATTTTAAATGTTTTCGCTGTGTGACTCCCATGATTCCCAACAATCTTGGGAGATAACCAAGCAATGGAAGGATGGTTTAAGTTGAGAGACATGAAATACTCGATGAATATGAGCTGTAGGTGGCAAGTCCAGATTGTAAGCCACTTCACCTAACTTCTGAATAATTTTGAATGGACCATAGAAATGTGGGCCAAGTTTCTCATTAGGCTTTTTTGCAAGAGACTTAAATTTATAATAAGGCTGCAATTTTAAGTAAACCATGTCCCCAATGTTAAAAGTAACATCTATTCTCCTTTTTTTGTATGGAGCTTTATCTGAACCTGAGCTTGCCCCAAATTAGTCTTTAACTTTACTAGTATCAGATTTCTTATTCTAATGATCATTGACCTTATCAACTCCAATAAAGCTATCCTCCAACTTAAAAAGAGTAGTGGGATCTTTACCATACAAAGCTTTAAAAAGAGTCATGCCCGAGAACCTATTATAATTGGTATTGAACTAATATTCAACCTAACTTAACCATGTAACTCATTGCTTAGGCTTGTCACGAATGAAACACTTAAGGTATGTTTCTAATCCTCTATTTACAACTTCTGTTTACCCATTAGTTTAGGGATGGTACTCTGAACTATAAGCAAGAGTAGTTTTTAATTGCTTGAATAATTCTTTCTAGAAGACATTAAGGAACACTCTATCCCTATCTGATACTATAGATTTTGGGAATCCATGCAATCATACCACCCGTTAATAAAAATAGCAGCAGCACCTTTGGTTGAGAAGGGGTGAGGGAAAGGTATAAAATGGGCATATTTTGTTAACTGGTCAACCACCACCATAATAGTATTATATTTGTGAGATCTAGGTAGACTAGTGATAAAATCTATACTTATATCTTGCCAAACATGTTAAGGAATTGGTAAAGATTGCAAAAGACTAGCTGGGCTTAAAGCCTAATGTTTGTAGTGCTAGCAAACATCACATTTAGCAATATAAGCTTGCACATCCTTCTACATTTATTCCTAATGAAATAGAGAAGCTAACTTCTTTTATGTCCTTAAATATCCCGAGTGTCCCCTAAGTGGTGAATCATGAAACTTTTTAAGTAAGAGAGGAATCCTAATAAAGGATTTAGGGAGCACTAAGCAACCCTTGTAAAATAGACAACCACATTTCATAATGTAATTTGGATGGTCAATGGATACCATTGTAATTTGATGTAAAATAGAAGACAATGCAGGGTCTTGGTGAATCTCATTTTCCCAGTCATCCCAATTACTTAATTGCCACAAAGAAACATTATGCAACTCCATTGTTGTTTCCCTCCTTGATAGGGTGTCAGCTATTGTGTTTTCTTTTCTTGGTTTGTATTGGACTTCAAAACGATAGCCTATCATCTTAGAAACCCACCTCTGCTAGTTAGGATCAATGACCCATTGTTCCAAGAGAAATTTGAGAGCTTTCTGATAAGTTTTGATAAGGAAAGGATATCCTATCAAATAATGGCGTCATTTCTTAATTGTAAACAAAAGAGCCATTAACTCCCTCTTATAAATTGAACAGTGCTCATGTTTGAGAGATAAAACTTGATTATGGTAAACTATTGGTCGCCCTTGCTACATTAACACTGCTCCAACACCAAAACTAGAGGCATAAGCTTTTATTATAAAGGGTTGAGAAAAATCAAGTAGAGCTAAAACTGGGTAGTTGCCATAGCTTTTTTCAGAGCTTCAAAGGCTCATTGCACCTGCTCACTTTATTGAAAAGTGTCTTTTTTAAGCAAGTTTGTTAAAGGGGCAGCAATCTTACCATAATCCTTCACAAATTTCCTATAACACTCCATAAGCCCCAAAATCCCCTCAAAGCCTTCAAATCTTTAGAATAGGTCATTCTACCATATTCTTAATTTTTTAGGGATCAACTTGCACTCTATCACCTAAGATGATATGCCTCAAGGATTCCAACTTCTGTTAAGCAAACATACTTTTTGGTATTAATAACCAATTGATTTTATTAGAGTGTCTACAGGGCTTGTCAAAGGTGTTGAAAATAAAAAGGAATATCTCCACTATAAACCAATATATCATAACAAAACACCAAAATAAATTTGTGAAGATATTATCTAAAGATGTCTTTCATTAAAAATTGGAAGGTAGAAGAGACGTTAGTTAAGCCAAATGGCATTACCATAAACTTCCAAATGCAAACTTCCACTAAATATGAACATCTGTCAATATAACCACCAAGGCAAGAAACAACCACCATCTTAAGCAAAAAGGACAAGGTAAAAACACCAAAATAAATTTTTGAAGATATTCTCTAAAGATGTCATTCATTAAAAATTGGAAGGTAGAAGAGACGTTAGTTAAACCAAATGGCATTACCATAAACTTATAATGACCTTTATGAGTCCTAAAAGCTATCTTGTGCTCATCTCCCTCTCTGATGTGCATTTGATAGTACCCTAATTTAAGGTCTAGTTTGGAAAACATCTTGGCTCCCTTAAGTTCATCAAGTAATTTATCAATGGCTAGAATAGAAAATTTATCAAGTATAGTTATTTTATTGAGAGCCCTATAGTCCATGCAAAAGTGCCAACTTCCATCTTTCTTTTTTTACCAAGAGTACTGGACCTGAGTAAAAGTTGCAACTAGGTCTAATGATCCTTAACACAATCATCTCCTTAATTAAACATTCAATCTAAGCTTTTTAGGAGTGGGGATACCTATAGGGTCTTATGTTAGGAGGTGCCTCCCTTGGTTTGAGCTCAATGGCACGATCCCTGGAGCGATTAGGAGGTAGTCCATTCAATGGTTCTTGCACTGCAAAAAAATCATTTGGTATACCTTGAATTTTAGGTGCCATGGTTGAAGTAGTCACTGTAGCAAGGGTCAAGCCTTGTTCTCCCCCTCTTAAAGTTTGGATCATGGATTTAGTTGATATTAGAGTCTTGGATGATGATGGATTTCCATGCAAACATACTCATTTTCCCCCCATGTTAATTTTAAGAGTTGATTTTTCCTAATCGACTCTAACTTCCCCTAACAATTCAAGCCAATCCACTCCCAAGATTAAATTAGCTCCTCCCAAGTTAAAAGGGTAAAATGATTGCTAAACCCTTAAATTTCGCATCTCCAACATTATATTATGGCAAATTCCCACACTCTTAACATGATACTCGTCTCCAACTTTCACTTCCAATGAGATAGTTCTGTCTAAGTGCAAATGTAGCTCATCAATCAGATTTGCATCAATAAAGTTATGTGTAGCCCCACAATCTATCAATACCATCACTTCCTTGTTTTGAATTTTTCTCTTCAACTTTAGTGTCTTACTTTCAGTTATTCCCATAATGGAATTCATAGATAAAGTCATTAATGGTTCATTTGGTTAGGTCTCCTAGTTCTGTTTCAGCTATCTTTGCCACTTCTGGATCTTCATTGTCATCATTCAATTTAGATAAAATCAGCACCAAGAGCTCTTTTTTTTTTTTTTTTTCATCTATGATTTGGGCCAAATTTTTCATTATATTTAAAACACAATCCCATATCTCTTTTCTTGGATATCTTTGCATAAGTCATTCTTCTAGAATTGCTAATTGACGAGGAGTAAGTCACTAGTATGCTAGTAGATTTTGAATATTAGCCTCCCTTCATATTTGAGTTCTTGTTGGAACTTACAGTGAATGTACTCTTTATAGGTTTTGAAAAACTAAATGACCTGGTTACCTTAGTCCACATCAATTCCTTCGCTCTTTCCAAAACCAAATTTCTATCATTAATCCTCTAGGCCATATCCATTAGCTCTTATAAGGAATGGATTTTAAGCATGCGAATTTCAACTTCAATATCATCTTTTAACCCATTCTTGAATGCTCTTATTAATACATCATATGCCACTTTGTTTAAAGTTGCAGTGAGAAGCTCAAAACGTTCTCGATATTTAACCACCGTGCTCTCCTACCTCAAGGACATCATCATCTCATAAGTGTCTCCACACTATGAATTATGAAATTGCAGGATGAGGTCCCTTTTGAGCTCAGTCCATGACTTCGCTGGACACTTGGCCTCTTTCTATTAAAACCAATTTAACGCACGTCCTTCGAAGCATACTGTTGCTACATCTAATATCTCTTCCTTGGCTATTTTATTCACATGGAAGTATCGCTCAACTCAGAAGACCCAACCCATCAGTTCCTCTCCAGCAAACAACAATAACGTTAGATGTCAGACTTTGGGGATTTTCGTTCAACTTCATTGCTTTCCCCCACTTCCACTTGACACATCAAAATCTCTATCATGCTAGAAGGGGGTGCTTCTTCTGGTGACTTCATTTTTTTCATCCATCTTTCATTCATTTCTGACCTCATTTAGCACTTCGACTACCAAATCTTGTAAAGTAGCAACCTCTTATTCCATTTTCGTCACACTCTATCCATTCCCATCATATGTTTCTCTACAGTTTTAATTCTCCCCTCCATTCTAGCGTTTACCATTCCCCAAAATTGATTGCTTTGATACCAAAATTGATGGGAAATGCTCTGTATTGGTATTATTAGTAATAGGAAAACACATCCGCCAGATCATGGAGTAGCATAGATGAATTACAATGATGCAAGAAAAGAAAAAAAAAATATGAAGAAAGAAGAAGAAGGATCTAGCATTCAAGAGGTTAGTCTCTCCGCAAACATCACACAAAATCTCATCCCCCTCCTCTCATGCTCCCTTTCCCAAAATACTCCCTTAACAGAAAATCACACCCTTTCTCTCTTGCCAAGTTAATTACTGACACCAAAATGTCTATTCTGCCTTCCTAAGACACTTCAACATTCTTTTTCCTTTTCTTCCTTGAATATAGATGCAAGGTTTGGCGTTCATCAAATGGCAAGTCATATGTAATTCCATTGTTTGGAAACTTAATGAGGAAAGGAGGGAGTCGTCAATGAATTAAGTGGCTTATAAATTATTTTTTTTAATATTATCTTTAAAATTAGAATGGAATTCTAGCAAGTTTTTAGCTAAAGAGGACAAGATTGTAAATGTTTCATATAGCTATTCCATTGCATCTCAAACTCACCAATTTGGAAGGACCAAAAAAAAAAAAGAATTGGATTTTGAATAACTACGAGAAATCTTTGAGTCCCTCTTTTGCCATTCCATTTTATCTTTTAAAAAAAAAACTTCCAAAGAATGATTTAGCCTACATTCCTTGTCATTCTATCTTTTGTTATCTATTCAAACACACCTTAAAAAACCCTATGCATAGCCACCCCCCCAAAAACACACAAAAAGGCGCCAAACCTTACTTTGGGTAGGGTTAATTCAATAAACTCGTCATCAGATAAAATTATTGAGAATTTACAACATTTGTTGGATCTTGAAGAATTTTAGAGTTTAATGATGCTTTGACTCTTGTTCATTAAAGCTGAATGGTTTAAGTACAATTAGGGGTTGAAGTGTTAGGTTGCAATGTCCAAAATCCCAAGGAAATAGCTAGTATGAATTTCAAATTAAAACTAACTTGACCAAAATATAAAGTCAAAATAAAAGCTTAATAACCTAACAAACATATAAAAATTTAAAAGCTAATTATCCTATCCTAACCAAAAGATAAGATAATAAAAAACCTAACAAAATAATGTCTTTTAGAATAAAATAAATAAATAAAGTAATATTAAAATGCTACTAAATAATAATAAAATGAATATTAAAAATGCTACTAAATAACACGTAGAATAAAGGATGTTATTTTAACATCTTCAAGAATGACGTTCTCCAACAGATCTCATCTCATATTCTTAGCCAAAAATACATAACGAGGTATTTTCATTCTTATGTACTTCATTCTCCCCTTATGCTTCTTCCAAAATATCTATGATCACTATGTCTGTTTCAATCAAAATTATTGAGGCCGTTCAATTTAAATTATGCATAATACGGAGCTAACATGAATTTGCAACAATTTATCGGATCCCGTATACAAGTTACCAATTTATTTTTATGTTCCTTCTGAAGCTAGATCCGCATGTGAAAAGTTATTGGTGCTTGGCAGGGGAGTGAAACTGAAGTAGAATGGGAAGGTTTTAATTTTCACTCCTTTCTAGGAATTGGGTTCGCTAGTGTTTTAAGTCAACTTGCATGAGCCTAAACCAAAATCCATTCCCTGGTTGATCAAATGCAAGCTGTGACGACCCTAATTTCTAAACATTGTAATTAAGGTTTAATATATGATTAATAATCATAGGTTGGGGTTACAAGGCATTACGACTAATTACATTATGAAAATACGAGAAAATTTGAATCTCAATGTGATTAGAGTCATCAATCATACAATTACAAGCACTTATATTCATAAGGGAAATAAACATTTATTTATAAGCTTTTGATTCTATTACTCATCAATTATAACTCATCACAATGTCTCTAAATCATCCCTTGAGATTACCATATGAAAAACCAAGATTTCTTAATTAATATAAGGGTTTCAAGATGTTTGCCGCGGCCAATTTCCCCTTAGCCGTTGCCAATTCCTTTTGGTTTCACCCTTTACTTCGCCGCGGCCAACCTACATGGTGCCACGGAGAAGAAACCTCCTGGAACCTCCTTCGCTCGCCTCTCGCTATTGGCTGAGGCCAATACCTCATTTCGCTGTGCCCAATTCCTCTCTAGAATGCCTGGCTTATTTTCATAAAAGTTTACCGCGGTGAATTTCCCTTTGGACGACTCCCAGTTTTGTCTCTCACATTTCGTCGCGACTAATTACACATTTCACAGTGAAGAATTCCTCTTTGGCACTCTCCCTAGGCAACTTTGCTCTTATTGGCTGTGGCTAACTCTATTTTAGCTACGGCGAAGTGCCTTCTAGTCTTACAACTCCTAAATTCTTGTCTCATACTCTCCACTCTCCCTCCAATGACACCCTAGGGCCATTCTACCTTAATTTATGCAACTCTAATGGTAGTTATGTACCTTAATCACTCAGCTAATCTATCATTACTAGCTTAAGACTTAAGTGTCCATTTCTACTCCCTCAATTACCTTATATCAGCAAGTTCATAGAGTAATAACAACAAAAATTCATACACTAATGACAATTAACATCCGATACCCATTCTGTTAGAAGTTCTATATATCAATGATTCATATCAATATCTAATATATTACATAATTATGTTTCTAGCAATATACTATACCATAAATTCAATAACATTCCTACATTAGGTGTCATGAGATTCATACATCCAATATCAAGTTATGATGAGGCCTAACCTCTCAATAAATACATCCTAAGTAATCAAAATATAAAAGCCTACACTAAGCAATATGAATACAAAATGATGCTATACAACAAGGAATACAAAATTTAGCATCTATACTAAATGAATCAGCCTAAGTGTAGCCTTCTCCCCACATGTTGGAGCTCATGGATTATCATCCACTTGCTTTCCCTTATCCTTACCCGAAGAACTTTCACCTGAAATATTAATCCCATGAAACGGGGTGAGATAAGAATCTTAGTAACCAAGGCAAATTCCATCATACATTCTAGTTTAATTAATATATATGCATAATTTCACATAAGTATCAGAAACATACCAGTCATATCAGTAAATGAAATAATTAGGCTATCATGATTACTATCCCATACTAGCAATCATATTTTTACATGTTAAAGGCCAATAACATCGGGAGAGGCCCATTCACGGCACCCACTCCTTAATGAGCACAACCAAGGCTCATTGCATTCGGGGTTTGATCATAACTTGGTGCCCGATCAAAGCACATGCAAAGGTGGTAGTTGCACCACAGCTCTACCATGGACTCCCAAGGTCCAATCACAATACATAGATAGCCAACTAATTCATTTAGCATTTCAAATCATTCATATATAACAAATATGAAATTAAAATAGATATATGCATGGAATTAATGTAAACCCTAGTTACCTCACTTGTAGACAATTTGCAACAGCCACCAATGGTACAAAAATCTCCCTATAACCATAGCATCAGAGAATTACTACTTTAATTTATCATTTACAGTAACAACAAGTATCCAAAGAATTTAAATGCTAATAACTACCTAAAAAACACTTATCAAGCCACCACAAATCTCAAATTCAGATTGAAGTGTCCTATACCAGAAACCTCAATATTTCACCCAAAATCCTAAGCAAATTCATACAAAATTAATACCCATATTATAAATCAGCTATGGGAGTCTCAAACTAGCAAAGAAAGCATCAAAATGGAGGGTTTATACTTACCTAATGTCAGCCATAACCTTAACCTACGAATTTTCACCATAGAAACACCAAACAACTACATTTCAAATTTTAGGTATGGTGAAAATATTCCAAATGAAAAACTAATCAGGCCAAATTAAAGAGAAAGATGAGGGGATTAAGTTATATAACTATTACCTTAGCTGAATCTTGCTCTAAATGTGAGAAAATATGGAATTCTTGCCCCAAACCTTAGCCTCCCTTCACATCTCCGATTTTCTCCTTTGTGCTTCAGAAAAATATGGAAGAAGATGAAGTGTTAGGGTTTTAGTTAGGTTTAAGTTGGGTCTACGATGGGTCATATGTTGCGCCAAGGTCTAACTCCAAATGGGCTTCAGATTTTAACTTTGTTGGGCCAGCTCTTATGTATTGGGCTGCTGAATTTTAATTAAGTTTGGGCTAAGTTTAAAAGGCTCAAGGATTTGAGTCTGCATAAGGGTTATTGGGCCATCACTAGGTGCTCTCTCTTGGGCCAAGTCTCACAATAAAAAGATTGGTCTGCACATATAATTATTAGGCCTCCATTAGTTTTAACCTTGGCCTACTCAATTTAATTTGGGCCTAGATGAAGTTTCTATCCCAATTAAATTTCAACCCATATTAATAATTTATCTCTCTAAAATCTCCATTCACTTAACTTGCCCAATTATCCCATATTAATTATTCCTCATTAATCTAAATCCATAATTAACACCTTAACTAATTTTGGGGTGTTACACAAGCCCCCGACACCTGCCACAATGAGACTGATGCATAGCCATCACCACCAAGCCAACCCCTTGGGGATTGATTTTCATTCTTTGGTGCTTGTATGCTTAGAATGGAAATAAGTTCATCACTTGCAAAATTGTACAAAGCAAGGATAAATTTCACTCCACCCTTTCTACCTCCCTGTTTTCACCTGCCTGTTTTCAGCTCAACCAGCGCACCCTAAAACTATGATTCATAGCTTGGCATATACGGCTAGGTGCGGGCAAGATTAAGTAATTCACAAGAAGCATGACACCCAAATGAAACTATCTTAGAAACCAACTAAAAGCACAAACTCAGCATGCAGAGACTCCACTATATTTGATAATGAAAATGACGAGACATTTCCAAAACATAATAATTTATATAAAGCACAATATGCACAGCTCAGATAGCATTATTGGGGAAAAGAGCTAAAGCTTACCTGCGTCGAACTATCACGGGAATAGGTTTCAAAGCTTTTGGTCCATTTCTTATTCCTCTTTTATGGGGAGAGACCTACATGACAGACAAAGTTATGAAAGAAAAAATTCAAATCCAGTAATGAAATAATAGAACAGCAGTCAAATTAAGACACTCGCACCAATTTTGCCTAAAATATGGTATTTCTATGATAAATTGACTAATATTTCTATAATAAAGTGCCAATCAAGAACAAGAAATGCTAAATGAAAGATAAGTTAAAAGGGTTCCTTCTTTTTTGGGACTGCCATAAGCTCCATAGATCCACCAAAAGAGAAACTTGGGAAACTAAACTCAGGCAAAACATATTGAGGTGAAGCAACCCCGTGCTTAATGCTTCCAGATAAATGTGGAGGGTGGGGATTGCAATGGGTCCACCTTTTTAATCCTACCATGTTAGCCATTTTCCAAGTCTCATTGCCATTGCTGTTATTAAGCAACACCAGTAGGCCATTGAAGACAGAAAAAAAAATTTCAATTTCTTCATCAAACCCGTAGGAATTTATAGATAACATCTGGGGAGTCGGAAAGCTGGAATATGTCAATTTTCTCTTCAAAAAAATGTCCATATCCTATTCAAAAAAATTTGTACTTTTACAGTATATTTTTTTAAATAAAAAGCTAGAAATCGAAATTATAAATAAAATTTAACATGAGAAATTGCAAGGCTTATGAAATAATAATATCACTGACGCTTGAAATGTAGTAAGCACTAATACATCAAAAAAAGGGGGGGTATTCGTATCGACACATCCGATACGATACATGCTCCAGCATTCATATTTGGCTTCTTTTTTATTTTTTTGGAAACGCTCCAAAACATTTAAAATACACGGAAACAACTACCAAAAATTTTAGCGATATGAATAAAGATAAAAATTAATATTTAGTTTAAATTAGAAACTTTACTTTTAATTTATCTTATACTTTTATTTGTAATTTGTAATGTACATCTTATTTTACATTTGAAATGCTTATTTAAAATTTATTTTTTTTCTTACTTACATTTTAAAAATTATCGTATCTCATATACCATATTACGTCGTGCCTATATTGGTGTGGTGCTTCTTAACTTAAAACTCATGAAAAGAAAATTAACAGAACCAGATTTTATAAAAAAAACAAAGCCAGCATCACAGAATTTAGACCCAAGATTCATATTGATTCGCGATGAAATTTCAAGCAACCATAAGACGGGGACCCAGACAAAATAACCCCAAGCTAAAACAATAAGGAATCAACCAGTATTTGAACCAAAACCCCAAGACCAAGTCACCAAATACAGAAAATTGCTTGAAGAATCAAATGAAAACTAAGAAGAACCCATATGTCTCAGCATGAATCATTTGATGGCAAGCTTCATGAAATAGAGAATCAAACCCAGAACGAAGGGAAAATCTTACAATGAGGATGAAGGTTTGCCGAATCGCCGTTTTCGTCTATGAATCAGACTCAGCTGCCTCCCTCCCTCTGGTCTGGTTCGTCCCTCTCCGTCTCTCGGATACTCCTCTCCCTCAACACTCCCAGACAGTACAACGCGTTATCATGAAGACGAACACAATTTTGAGAGTGGTTAAAATCCAAAAGAACACAAATTTTGAGTCTGGGGCTTCGAGCATTGCCATTTCTTTTGGGTCACTGGGTGGATTGGGGGTTTGACCTCGCCTCAATATTCTAATGTAAAGTTAAAATTTCATGTATTTTTTATTATGATTTTATGATTATTATTTGATAGTATTTTTTATTATTTTCTAAAAAAGAAGTATAAGTGCTATTTTTTATTTTTAAAATTATTTTTTTATTTTACTAATTTTGTATGTTAAATAAATCATTATACACGTGTGTAATTGAGTGATTCAAAAATTTATGAAAATTTAAAGCTCAACATTATATACATATAAATTTATCAAATTTGAGGAAATTATTTGTCCATCTTCAAATACATGCAACTCTGCCATTGATCATAGAAAAATAATTAAAGAAATTAATGAAACAAAGCTTACTCAAATTTTCCTGAGGAAAATGTCAATTTTTCCATGTGAAATTGAAATATAGATGAAACGCTTTAACTAGTGAAGAATATAATCAGAGAAAGTACTGGCGGCAAGAAATGGAATAGAAAAAAAAAAAAAGGTACACAGTTACCGAAATAATAATAAAACAAATTATTGAGAGAGAGAGAGAGAGAGAGAGAGAGGAAATCAAGTGATTAAGCGAAAAATGAGAGAAGAGACAGCGAGGTGATGATTTCAAGGTATAGGAAATTTATACACCAAAACTACCAAGACTAAAGCAAGCGCACACACGGTACCTGAGGTTGAAATTTCTGCCCACATCAATACACAGCATAATCCTCAATTTGATCTCCAACCACCAATTCTAATTAATTTCAAACACAAAATGAAGGAGTAGGATTAAAAAAAATTCTAAAGTTTGTTGTTGTAATATAAATTTTTTTTATGAAAATATAATATATATAATCGCATACAAATCATATATTTGTTATATACTATTATAATACTAGACTTAATGAGTATGAGTTTTATTTACCGAGACAATAATCTTAAGCTTGAAAATCTCCGAGAAATATATCATAGCAGATCTTAGCACAATTCAATGGGTTTTAATAGACCTTAGTCAAGCTCTAAACAATCACAATAAGTCTAGAGGATCACCGTAAATCTCACAGAATTACTGAGAGCTCAGAGTTACAACACAATAGTTCTCTTGGGAGATAAATGTCTATAATGGTTTTTATAGATCAGTTAATCTCAAAAATTGATACGATATTAGACAAGTTAGTCTTAGAAGCTTGAATTTTTATAAGCTTGGCAAACTATTGATACATAATTATTAAGGGTTTACTTAGATAGCCAAACCACTGACTAGATCTTCTTTGATAGGTACATAAAGCATGTGGGATAAGAGAAGTAAGAAAGTAATTCCTATATACCAAAACTTAGAAAAAGGGTCAGGTGTAGTTTTTCATGCTACATTAAGTGGTATAGTATGCTTCTTGTAACACTTGGTTTGCTGAAAAAGGGCTAGAACTGTGCCATTTTTCAAAGCAAGTCCTCTAAAGCAAGGGGCCAAATAAAATTAAAGTGATAATATAAACCCCTAAAAATAAGGATTGGATGCTTGAGTTGCCTGGAAACCCGAACCAGAAGAGCTATGGAAATTTGCAAAACGAAGTTGGGGCATTTTCGTAATTTTTGAAAATTTTGAAAAACTCACACGAGGGCTTTTTTAACAAAAAATTTAAGCTTTTCGGGATTCTCAGAAACTCTGAAAATCATGACAATCCCTAAAATAGTTGAAACCTCTTCGATGAGCGATTTCAACCGTTAGTTGATTAAAACTTTGATTGAATAGTTGAGAATGGTTTAAATCCAATTTGGGTGAAACCAAAGGCAATTTATAAGTTAAAGGACCAAAATTTTATGATGAAAAAGACGGTTCTAAAAAAGAAGTTAAAATGAGACCAAACAGACAAACAATGGTTTAGGGACTAAAATAAAAAATTGAAAAAGTGGATAACTTTACCTTTTTGATTCATAAATCACATCCAGCCACTTCGCTTTCATTCTCCATGACCTGAAGCAGCTCCAAATAGATCTGGAATGGCATCCAAAAGAGGGAGGAGAAAGAAGGCAAAATAGGTATGAAAATTTACAAAATTTCCTGGTCTTGTCTTTATAAATTTTCTTCCCTTCTTTAAGCCCTTTCCAATGATGGTTTTATCTTATTAAAAGGAGCATGTTCATGGCTGGTCTCTTAGAGGAAGGGGAGAATTTAAGAAAACTCTTGATGGCATAAATTGCTCCATGGAATAAGGAATCAAACAAGGTAAGACACTAACTAAAATGCATGCTATTTCCTTATACTTTTCTCCCTTGTTTGTTTGGCCACCCTAGAAGCATGCTAGAGGGAATATATTTGTGATTAAAACATGGTTGAATTAGAGGTTTAGAAGCAAGGGGAACAAGATTATGCAAGTGGAATTAATTAAAAGGTTTTAGGATTCAAGATATGGAAGCTAAGGATTTAATTGCACCTAGCCATTCTTGAAGCTCTCTAGGGATAATTTAACTTATGTAAGAGTATGAATGAGTTCTTAATTCACCTAGGAAATCTTACAAGTGACCATTCCTTTAAGAAAAGCAAGCAAACTTTATGGGTCCAATTGCTCCCTTCTATTTCGGCCTAGGCCACTTAAAGTACCTAGGAAGTGTTTTAAAATTTTCTAAGGCTAGAAAGGGACTAAATATGATAGATGAACATCAAAGGAAGCATTGGAATGAATTTAAGAAGCATGGGTTGTGAGATAGAGGTTTAGGTTCCATTTTAAGACATTAAGAAGAAACTTGTATCTAGGCTCCTTGAAATGAAATTGTGATAACTTCAAAGAGTCCAAATGGAGTCAAGAGACTTGGATTGAAGGAGAAACTGGAGTCAAAATAATGAATTATATTAGTTGCATCATTGTGTCTTATATGGAGCCATTATGTAGTCATATGAGAAAGTAGCCCTCTATAGAGTTTGTATCAAGTTAGAGTTTGTTCCAAGGATTGAAGTATGTCTCATTTGATATGTTTAGGCCAAGAAGATCAAGTGCCACCTAGCTCCAAGTGCTTGGCCAAAAAAAGGGAAGAAGAATTAAAGAAAAAGTGTGTGATACTTGCTTCAAGATAGCTCTCTAACCTTTCTCACATGTATAACTTGGTTGTTTTCTTGTCATTGAGTACTTGTGTATATGTTTGCACTATAAGAAATATTTCTAGCCATTAATTACATATTATGATACTATTATATTTCTTAAAATGTGTTTATGTATGAAATGTAGCTTGAATGGGTATGGTTAAGCCAAAAATCCCTTAGTATGGGTGAAGATGAGCCAAAAGTCCCTAAAATTGGGTGAGACAAAGCCAAAAGTTGTAAGAAGAGTGAGATTTAGTCAAAAGTCCCTAGAAAGTTGGGTAAGGCTAGACCAATGCCCTTGAGAGTCTATGTATGATATGTATGAGTCTATATGATGAAGAAAATGATTTATGTATGTTCATGACAAGCCTAAAGGACATAAATGCATTCTTTAACTTGAAATTGCATTAATTATGTATGTTTGAAAAGGTAAAGAGCTATTAAAATTCTTTGAATTTCACTCTCCCCCTCCATATGACTAATCATGTCTAGGTCAACTAAGTGGACTAAGAAATGGAGACCAAACCCCTTGAAGAGCAAGACTTTAACAAAAGAGTGGAGAAATAGGCATTTTAATAGTATTTTGATGTCAAGTATTGTACTCATATGGTGTATATGTAATATAGACCATTAAGCATGTTCAAAAGTGTGTAAACATGATGTATATACTTATTTTGGAACCATATGAATGAATATGTAAGTTTTTGCCACCTATAAGCCTATGTATGCATGTGTATAAGTGTGAGTGGCATGGTGAGATTGAGCTCCATGATTATTTGAACCATTTGGCATGCTTCCCTAGGCTAGAATGGTGCTTTGGGATATGCCCAAGTGGCTATAGAACCATAAGAAGGCCATTTGGCATCTTAGCATCCTATTTTGTACTTCAAAATTAACCAATTTTTGAGTTAATCTAAAGTTTAACCAAATGGATGAGTTTTTGCATGAAATTTAGCCATAAGTAGGTATCATCTATAGTTTTTCATAGAGCTAAAGAGTATCCAATGTGGAGTTCTAGAGAATTTATTATGTTTTTTTAAAGTTGGCTAAATTATGCAAAATTGGTATGTATACTATTCATATAATCAGTTTATTTTTCTATGTCAGATATAGGACAAATAAAGTCTAATGCTCATGAAATTTTATAGATATAAATTAGACACCATAAAATTTTCATAGCCACTAAGATCTCCTCATTTGGATCTTTGTAGAAGGAGAACCAAATTTTTGAAGTTATAAGCTCGGGAGATATCTAAGAAATGACCTGAGCTATTGTTCTATTACTTTTCATGGGATAAATGCTTTTGTTTTAGTTTAAAACTATTTTTATCCATTAGTTAACATCTAGAGCTTTCTAAAAAACTATTATATCCATGATTTTGATTTTTCTAGAATTAGTTATGAATTTTCAAAGTTTATATAAAAAACTTGTGACAGCAACCCAAGAGCAATTATGCTTATTCTTGAATTTTGGTTTCAAATCCGTGGCATATGAGATGAATTGGGATGTTTATGACTTGAATGGATATGTTATGGATGGAAAATAATATTAGTAAGTTCAAAAGGCCCCCAAAGCCATGGATCATATATATGGCTTCCTTGTTACACAATCATCCATGTATAAAATATATGTTTTCTTGCAAAATGTGTCCCAATATGCATTAGATATACTATGTGACCATGGTATAAGAGTTAGGAGGTTATGGTATTACACTTCTAGAAGCTGAGGCTATGAGAAACTAGTCTCCCTATGAATACAGTATTAGTCAGTATTAATTGCTTCTCAATAATAGCATAAAAGAGTTAAGGTTATGCAAAGTCAATAGTAAAATTGAGAATTTGAATAATGCTCACTATCAAGTAGCTAAAAGAAATAAAGGAAATTTTAGATTTGAAAAGAAAGTATAATAGTGAATAAGGAAGAGGGGATAATAAAAAAAAAATATAAGCTCATCAGAAGAGCTATAATCCTAGTAATTAGCCAATATATGAGGCCCTATTATGGAATGGGCTAGTAAAAAAGAAACTAAGGATAAACCATTGACTAAACCTTTGAATAAGATAAGTTAAACTAGAAAGAATATTTAATAGCTTGCAATGAACAAAGAAAATAAGGAGACTTTACAAAAAGCTATTGGAAAGTAATATTGGAGATTGGATATTAGTAAGATATCTCCAATTACAAATGCAAGAAAGTCCACTAAATAGAATAGCTCAACCCATATAAATTGGTTTTGGACCAACTAAATATAGAAAAGTATAATCTTTAAAACTTTTGCTTAGAGATAAGTTAAGGATGAGTGATAGTATCAGAGATAGCCCTCTTACCATAAGAGGTAAGAGAGTAAGTAATGACCTTATAATATACTTCATGAGAAGAAAACCAAAGGAATATAATATTTTTAGCAAGTTATTCAAACTTTCCGTATAAAAGAATCTTGGAGGAATTAGCCTAAAAAAGTATAAGAAATACAAAATGATGACTATACTCCAAAAGTTCAAGGATGAAATGTTATTAAAAGAGGGAAATGTAATACTCAGTTTTCTAAAAACTGAATTGAAACCGATGAGATATAAAATGAAGACCTTAGAATAAAATGGTTAGAGGCTAAATAAGATTAAAATAATAATCTAGACATTTAGAAATGAGAATATAAAGCCAAAGATGCTCACAATCGGAGTTAAGATGGCTAAATAAATTTTTTTGAAAACATAGTAACAATTTCGTAATTTTAGGTTATTTTTTAGAAACTCAAAGGAGAGAGTTTTAAATGATAAAATTGAGACTTCTAGGATTCTCAGAAGCCCTAAAAACATAAAAACCCTTAGAATGACCAAAACCTTTTCAGTGTATATTTTAGGCCGTTAGTTGATCCAAAATTTGATTGGATGATTCAAAATAGCTTTGACACTCATAAAATTGAAAGTAAATGTTTTTAATAAACTAGAGGACTTAAATTTTCATATAGAAAAGACGGTTCTAAAAAAAAGATTTAAAACGAATGCAAACAAAGCAATTCAAGTTGGTGGCAAAAGTGTAATTATAGGAAAATACTATAAAATCTCTCCCACCTTTTATTATATGGCACACCTTCTTCTTCTTCATTTCCATCGACCTGAAGTAGCTCCAAATAGGTCTAAAATGGCATTTAAAGGAAGAGGAGAGAGAAGGAAGAACAAGGCAAAATAGGTATTAAAATTTGCAAAATTTCATAGTCTTGCCTTCACTAACTTCCTTCTCCTCTCTAAGCTCTCTCTAATGGTGGTTTTAGCTTCTTGAAAAGAACACTTTTGTGGTTGGTCTCTTGGAAGAAGGGGAGGATTTGAGAAAACTATTGATAGTATCAAATTCTCCATGGAATAAATAATCAAGCAAGGTAAGATACCAACTAGAATACTTGCTCTTCCCTTTTGTTCTCCTTTTTCCTTGGTTCAACCTCCCTATGGAAATGTTAGAAGGAATATATTTGTGGCTAAAACATGATTGAATTAGAGGGTTAGAGGCATGAGAAACATAAATATACAATTGGAATCAGTTAAAAAGCTTTAGAATTTAAGATATGAAAGTTATGATTTTAATTGCACTTTAGGAGTTTGGGAATCATTGAAAGGTATTTTGGGCCATATGAATTTATGGCTAAGTTGTAAAGAAACCATGGAACATGAGTATGCATCAAACTTTTAGCAAGAATCAACAAAAGTCCATGTTTGCTTCTCTTGTCATGGTGTCTCGACCTAGAGAGAAAAGGAGCACCTGGGGAATGTTTCTTTGAATTAGAGACTTAGATATGATGAATAAGTAATTATGGAAACATTGGATTGAATTTATGAGTCTTAGAATGAAAGTTAAAATTTTAAGGCTTAAAAGAGGTTAATGAAGCAAGTTGGCGTTAAACCCTTCCAACCAAGCATGTAATAATTCAAATGAGTTTCTTGAGAGTTATAAGACTAGTAATAATCAAGAGTTTGGGGTTTTAAAAGCAAGAACCAAAGGTAGCTTCATTATGAACCAAAAATTAGCTTTTTGTATTACATAGAGCTTTAATGAGACTAAGCAAGAATCATAAGCCTAGGATGAGTTATATGAGGCTAATGTGTCTTAAAATTGTTATGTGTAGATCCATCTAGCCCAAACACTATAAAGTGTAAGTGCCAAGAGAAAGAAAGGCAAGAGAAAAGCTAAGATCAAGTGGGTCAGTGGATATTTGAGTTCTTGCAAGCTTTAAGGTAGTTTTATCTCTTTTCTTGAATACATTTAAGTGATTGAATGAGTTTGAATGCTTTTATATGTTGTTGCTTGATTCATTCATGAGATACATTTAGCATGATTTCCATAATGAGCTTTATGCATAAATATGGATGTATTTGGGCTCCTAACTCTCCTAAGGCATGGAATTCAGTGCAGTAACTCTTTCTTAGCCTCAAGTTGAGAATAGTTAAGCCTAGCGAGTTTATGATGATGCCATGGCTAAGAAATTTATAAGCTTTCATGTTTTATGATACATTTGATTCATATAAAGGATAAGCATAGCATTCTTGCACCACATGCATGGCATACACTCATAGGATTATTGTATACATTGAATTGGTAAAGATTAGCTACTGAGATTTTCCTGAATCTCACCCCTACGCTCCCACTATCCATTTTTAAGGTCACCAAGCAAGGGATGTTGAAAGAATTTAGACTTTATGGACTATGATTCTATTTTGTACCAAAATTTGATGTATAAATGTATATGGCATTCTGCATGTACCATGATGGTTTTATGATGTAATTGATGATGATACTTTATGTTTAATGATGAAACTATATATAAGAGTATGAGAATATGGATGTAGAACAAGTTATGGTAATGTATGAGCATTTTGATGACAAATGACCATGTAAATGCCAATATGGATGTGTGTAAAATTGGATGTCAAGGGGTCAAATTTTGATCCAACCATTTTGATATGTTATGGGATGGTTAGAAAAGCCATTTAGGATGAAAGAAATGTATTCAAAGTGAAAGAAAACCAATTGGACATCAAATAGTCCAAATTGAAACCAAAGTTAGTCTTAGATTTTCTATAAATAACTACTATATCAAAAGTTATCTTACTGACCTAGTTTGATCCTAAGATTTGGTATGTATTTAGACCCTTCCTAGAGCTTACTAACAAGCTAAGAATCATAATTTTTGGAGTTGTACAAAATATTTTAGAAACTTCCAAAATTGTGTAGAATTATCAAATTGTCTTGATATTGTTTACATTGTACAGCTTTGATGTTTCATACATTTGAGGGGCCAAATGAATTCCAATACTCATAAAATTTTATAAGTATATATTTGGAATTATAAAATTTTCCATAGCTACTGAGATCACCTAATTTGAAGTTGTGTAACTGAAGATATATATTTTCAAAGTTTAGGTCTGTCATATGGCTTCCAACCCAAACTAGGTTATTCTTCCATTGCATTTGGTAGGGCAAATGAAATCAATTTCACTTGAAATTTTAACAACATGTAGGTCACATCCTAAGCTTTCCATGTACATCTATTTTGCATGATTTGAAGTTGTATAGCCTGAGTTATGAATTTTCAAAATTAGTGTAGATTTTTGCTTTATGTTATCATTTTGGGCTATAACCATTTCTTGGGTATCGTACAAGTTAAACGTGATAAAATGGATATAAATAGACTTGCTTATGATGAAAATGAATAGAGGAAAAGAAAAAATTAAGTTTGAACCCCTATAACTCAAAATGAACCATAAATGGACTAATTTTGGTGTCAAAAAGCTTATGAATGAATATGAATTTGTCTTAAACCTTACATAATGTATGAATGGGTAATGGAGAGCTAGGTATGACATATACAATATAGTATTACAAATGATCAAAATAGGCATAAGCTTAGATTCAATTTTAAACACTTACAAAAATAACAAAAGAGTGAGTGTGACACTTGAAATGTAATTGTAAGATGCCAAAAAAGAAAATTTTGATTATTGAAAACAAAAATCAAGTAAACTAGAGTTATCACTAAAATTTTATTTTAGAAAGGTAAAACTTAAAAAAAAAAACCTTTTTGTAAAGGATAAAATGCGATAATTTGCAAACCAAAAATAAATTTGGAAGTCAATTGTGTATGAAAAAGGTGTTAGGCACCTTATAGCACATGTTCTTAAAAGAGATTACCTTAAGTTAATTATGTAAAAATAATATGATCTTAATTTTATTTTAATTATTCTTATTAATCACATGTAAATAAATAAAAAAGAAATTAATAAAAGAAAAACAAAAGAAAAAAAGTTTATTTACAAAGATAGACTTAATTTATAATAAAAACCTAAGACTTATGTACCTTATGAAAATGATCAAAATCTATGTAATTCGACTAAGTAAAAATTCATGTCTATTGGTTGATGCTTTTTTTTTTGTCTATGAAAAAAAAAAGAAAATAAGAATTAACTTGTCTTTACAAATAAAACAATTTTTGAATTAGTTGATGTATTTTAATTTGTAAAAGTTAAATTAATTTCACTTTTTTATTCTCTTTATTTTTTTTTTAAATTTTGGAAATGAAATTTTTTTATTTAAGTAAAAAGGATTTTTTAAAATTTTATGAAGTATATTTTTAAATCTTATAGTTTCTTTTTAAAAGAAAATTTAAAGAAAATTTCTAAGTTTATAAGAAAGAATTTAATTCATTTTTTATTTTTATTTATTTTTGGAATGAAAGTCTTTTAAAAAAATAGTTGAATTGAAAATTTTAAAACACTAACTTTTGAATGTAAAAAATTTCTAAGAAAAAGAGGCTTATTTAATCTTTTTGTTTTTCAAAGATTAACTTTTGAATTTTAAAAAATCATTTTTTTTAATTTTTGATTTTTTCATGTCTAATTTTTTATTGTTAAAGAATAAAAAAAGGATTTATTTAATCAACTAATTTTATTTTCATACTTCTCATTAAAAAAAAATCGACAAAATATGGGCCATTGGAATCCAACTTGATTTTGTTTTAGTAACTTTTTGTAATCTTATTAAAAGAAAATTTTAAGAAATGTTCCTATAAAAAAGGAAATCATTTGACTTTTAAAAAAAACTAACTTTTGAACTTTTTCTAATTTTTTTTTGGACTTTTGAGAACATAGTTAACTAAATATAGGTTGTTGAAATCCCAAAATTGTTAAAATGTGATGATGCGATCTAACTAATATAGAAAATTATTATCACATACGATTCACTAATTAATAACTTATGAGCGTCAAGAGACAAAGAGTCTCATATGACAATTTTAAAATTAAATTAAAAATAAAATAAAATAGAATATAAATATTTACAAATGTGCAGTGTCTAATGTATGTGAAAGCTTTGTGCAGCTAACCAAATATTACATTATTCATGTATACTATACAAACATAAAATGGAAGAACCTAATTGCATTAACTTGTTTGCCTTTGCACTTCTCAACTTCTCTATGTTCTCTTTAGTCATGCTTGGTATGGATTACTTTTAATCACATGCCAAATGAAATTAGAAATAATTCCAAGACATAAGAAAATCAAAGAATGAAAGGAGTATCACACTGACAGAATTTAAACACTAATAAGATAAGTATCAAAAGGAATTTAATCTCTTATGAGCAAAACCCTTTGAATAAAGATCATATGGTCCAAAATAACATCCACCATTTTTATTAGGTCAAAATGCAAATAAATCATCATCCAACATGTTTACATTTCATATTCTATACACAATATCATAAATCTTTTACCAAACTCCCTTAGGCATACTGGTAGTCTCTCTCATCTTGATTGTTCTAGATTACCCATATCCAATCTTGTAGCAAAATGCACCAAGATAGATTTAAAATCACCATTTAGTAATGACAAGTAGAAACTAAAACAAACCTCCCAAATGAACTAACTATGGTGATAAAGACGGGACATCACCAAAATAGGGGAGAAGGAAATCAACAACATAAGAAATATATGGAAGGCTCAGAGAATCTCTTTCATGCACACATATTTGGCATATCAATTTTAGATCCAAGCCAATAAACAAGAATCAAAACCAAAACCAATGAAGAGAAAAAGAGACATCAAAGCAATACTCATATTAAAAGGCAAACTAAACCCATTATTTATCTAACCAAAAGATCTAGTAAAGAAAATAAAAAAAGCCAAAGGAAAGATCTAGCATCTATTCTTTGTTTATATTTTTATCTCCTTTTGTTCTTGGTCTTCTGCTATCTCAAATCCTTCTCTATGTCTCTTTCTCTATTTCAGTTGTCCTTAGCACATGACCTTTTCTATTCTTCTTAATGTCAACTTCTCTTTAACATTTTTTCTTAATTTCTTTATCACTCATTTGTATTGCTTCTTCCACAACCTAAACAATAACAATAACAAGCTTTTTTCCACTAAATAGGGTTGACTATATAGATCAATTGACGACATAAAGTCCTATCATAAATCATAATTTTAGATAAACCATGAAAAGTATAAATCCTTTTTAATGGTTTCATCTTTAGTTTTTCTTAGTCTTTCTTTACTTCTAATTATTGCACTACTTTTCATCTGATCTACTTTCCTTACTGGGGCTTCTACAGATCTTCTTCACACATGTCCAAACTATTTAAGGCATGATTCTATAATTTTTTCTACAATAAGTGTGATCTCCACTTTCTTTTTAATGCATTTATTTCTAATTCTATCTTATTTGATGTATCAACTCATCTAATGTAACATTCTCATATCTATAACATTGAGTTTATTCTTTTCTTGACTTTTTATTGCCTAATATTTAGTCCCATACAACATTGTAGGTCTTATAATTGTGTAATAAAATTTTTTTAAAAGCTTGAATGGTACTCTTCTATCAAAAATAATACCTGAAGTATTATTTCATTTCATCTACTTTACTTAAATCTCATGTTTTACATCTTTCTTTATTTTTCAGTTATATTGTATGATAGATTTAAGATACTTAAACTGTATGACTTGTAGTATGGTATGTCCTTCAATTTTCACTTTTACGCTAGAATTAGTGTGTCTCTCACTAAACTTGCATTCTATATACTCCATTTTACTTTTATTTAAATAGAATCCATGTCCTTCTAAAGCTAATATCTACATCTTTAACTTCTCATTCATTCCTTTTCTTAATGCTCACTATATTATTTGCAAAAAGTATACATTGTGGCATTGCTCTTGGATATGTTCAGTGAACATATTTAAGACTAAAGTAAAAAGATAAAGGTTCAAAGTTGACCTCTGATATAGATTAATATTTATAAAAAAATATTCTATAGGCCAACATTTTGTTCTCACACTAGTTGTAACCCAATTATATATATCTTAGATTGCTTAAATATAAGTAATACAAACTCCTTTTCTTCTCAAAGCCTTCTATAAAACCTCTCTTAGCATCCTATTATATGCCTTCTCCAAATTGATGAATGCCATGTGTAAATCTTTTTTATTCATTCAATATCTCTCCATCAATTTTCACCACAAGGGTATAACTTTCATGGTCAACCTTCCTGGCATAAAACTAAATTGATTCTCGATAACTTGACTCTCTTGCCTTAATTTCCACTTAATTACTTTTTCCCATAACTTCATAGTATGTCTTATGAACTTAATTTCCCTATAATTTGTACAGTTTTGTATATTTCCCTTATTCTTATAAATAGGGATTAAAGTATTTCTCTTTTACTCGTATTGCATTCTCTCATACCTTATAATTTCATTAAATGATTTTGTGAACTAACTTATCCCTTTCATCCTTAAACCTTTCTATATTTCAATAGGTATATTTTCTGGTCTAACTGCTTTATCATTTTCTATATACTTTAATGCTTCTTTTACTTCTAACTTTTGAATTCTATAATAAAAGGTATAATTTTGGCCTTCTTCTTTAGTGTCTAATATATTTGAGTGCAATAAAATCTCGTGTCTTTCATTAAATAATTTATAAAAATAACCCTTCTATCTTTCCCTGATATCTCGTTCTATAACTAAAACTTTCCCTTTTTTATCCTTAATGCATTTTAGTTAGTCCATGACTCTTATCTTTATTTTTTACCTTTAGTTAGCTTATAAATACTTCTTTTACTGGCTTTAGTACCTAAGGACTGGTATAAGTCATCAAGTGCCTTAGTTCTCACTTTGTTCACTGTCTTTTTAATGTCATTCTTAGTTAACTTATATTTTTTCTAATTTTCATCACTTTTACAAAAAGACCATGCTTTATAACACTCCCTTTTAACTTTAATTTTATCTTGCACGTTTGTATCCTACTACTAAGATTCTTTATCCTTAGATCCAAAGCCTTTTGATTCACTAGATATCTTTTTTACCACATTCCTAATCTCTTTAGCTATTTTGTCTTACATATTGTTAGCACTTCCTTGTACTTTTTAGAACCCTTCCTCTAAAATTCTTCTTTCTAAGCTCTTTTCTTTATCCCCCTTCAATTGTCACCATTTGATCCTTAACCTTAATCTACTACTGCTACCTAGCCTCTCACTGGGCTCGGTTCCATATGATTTCTAAAGAATTACTACTCTTCCGTGGCATCTGCATGCTATGAACCAGGGTTTCATATACTCATCTTTATGCCCCGTGGGTCCTGTGAACCCATCTCCAGCATCCTCAACTCAAACTCCATATATACGACTCATACATAGCATAAAACAAATCATAAGCCACGGGTATAGAGCCAAAAACCAGAAAAATTACATTTTCTCACTCGGGCCCAAAAGTCATATTTTGGCTCTAACTTTGGAAAATCATAATTAATTGTAGAAAAATGAGAATCTAGTAAAATTTAGCTCTCTGGAAAGATCTAAGTGTTAAAGTTACACTAAAAATAATTCTCAACTACAACCACAGTGTTTGGACCATGTTTGACATCGAAAATGGGAAGAAGGTCCAGCTGTCACTGTTTCTGGTGCAGCTTACTGTCATGACTTTCGAAAATTCATAACTAAATCCACAAAAATCTAATCTGGGCACACTATCTAATTTGAAAATATACAGATGTCTACTAGAGAAGAAAAATAAGTCCAGATCAGTTCAGTAGCTTCTACTCCCCGAAAACCGATGGAACAGTAACGGGGGTCAGATGAGCTCCCTGATGCTGATACAGGACTTCAGATGGTTCGTTCTCTCTCTACAGACCTCCGATTTAGGTGATTCTAGTTCCTATAAGTCACTGTTGTTGTCTAGTTTATGTGTATAAAATTTCACCACATTTGAAATCCATTTGGTCTATGAATGCCACAGATTTCATTTCTGGTTTATATGAATAGTACATGACCAATCCATTAAATTTTCCCAAATTCAACAATTCGCTAAATATTCTCTCGACCTCCGAATATTACCAACTTTAGCTTCTCAAGAAGCTTTCTACAAACTCTAGAGGCATGCCAAATTTTATGGCAAGAGGAGCTCATCCGGTCATACTTTGACAGAGCTCACAAAAATGCCGGTTTTGGCACCCAAGAGGTCCAAAATGGGTCCAAATGGCCTCTCACATATTCTAACCACTCATGGACAAGTTTAAAAGCATAACACTAGGATATATAATAAGTCCATGTGGTTCAAATCATCATACATTCAAATCTCGCTATGCTATGGCCAAATATATACTATTGCATTCATTCAACAAAAAGGGCAAAACCCTTATTTCCATTGATTTAGCTATCAACATAGTATATACATCATCTCTTCATACATATACACTTTCTACAATATTTACATCTCAAAAATAGTGGGCACATATTCATTTTGCACCACTTTACATCAAAATATCCAAAATAAGCTACTGTCTAGCTAAGCATGCTTCTAGGCTCCTTGGTGTGTGCTCGGTTCTCCTTAAGCTCCACCTAGCATGTTAAGTTGGGAGGGGAAGGGGTGAGATTCAGGGAATCTCAGTAGCTCATGCACTCAATCAAGTAAGCAATCAAGGCATATAACAGGTCAAAGCATGTGAATAAGCTTTCAGCCATTCTCAATCATCCAACACACATTGTACATGCTATGGGAATCACAACAATGCCAAAAATGGGCTCCAGGGACTTTTGGTCTAGCCTCACCCGAGTTTAGAGACTTTTGGATGGCCTCACCCGAGTTTAAGGACTTTTGACTTGGCCTCACTCATTTTAGACTTTTGGCCTTGTCTCACCTATCTCAAGGGACTTTCGGCTTCACCTCACCCATCTCAAGGGACTTTCGGCACTATCTCACCCGAGCAAATCTCACAATTCATCATACAAGCATATTGGCATCAATGCATCAAAGCAATAACATATGGCATATTCCACACAATAAGCATATACATAAACATACAATGACTATTACATCCAAGAATGCAACAAGAAAGAGTGGGAAGAGAGAGCTACCTTATGAGCCAAAGCCAACACTAGCTTTTCCTTTCAATGTCTCCTCTCCTTCCTTAGGTTCACAATCACACCTTGATGGAGGTGTTTCTCTTGAGCCTAGACACACAAAAGTATGCAATTACTCTTTTATAACTTAATTCAAAGCAACCCTTCTATCACATAAAAACCTAGGATTCTCTCTCTCTCTCTAGAATGCCATCAACTCTTTCTCTCTCTCAAGCTCCTATGGTAGTGGAAACAATATTTTCAAAGAAAACACAAAGATTCAAAGGTGTTTTCCACTTTCCCTCTTCTGACCTATGCCCAAAATCTAACCATTTTCATAAACAAAACCGTAGAAAGAGAGGGCAAAGGGAGGAGATCCAGATTCTAAGAAGAAATGGGAGAAGTTTCCTTACCTTTCCCTTACTCTTCCTCCTTCTCTTGATCTCTCTCACTCTCCACGCCTTTTTTCTCTCCTTGGGTCGAAGTCTAGGGCAGATATGAGAGAAGAAATGAGTTTGGGCGTTTAATGAAGTCTAATTCTCGCCTTTTACTCTCTTCCAGACTGACCCTCGCTACGGCGAAAATTAACCTTCGCTATAGCGAGCTCGTGTTATCTGGCTTCGCTATGGCGAGGCTTAACCTTCGCTACGGCAAACTCGCGTCAGTTCCCTTCGCTATGGCGAGTTTCGACCTTTGCTGTGGCGAACTCACGTTAGTTCCAGACTACCACTTTCGCTATGGCGTACGCTACAGCGAGCAACTCCCTGATTTTTGTATGGACTGCTGCCAGCACTCGCTATAGCTAGAATCACGTTTGCTATGGCGAGGAGGCACTCTCGCGACAGCGAGATCATTTCTTGCTATTGCGAGAAGACTTAGCAAAAATTCTGAATTTCGAAAATTTTCAGCTTTCTACTTTCTTTCTTTTCCCTTCCTTTTCTTTTTCTCGGTTGTTACATTAACACTCTATCTTGGTCTTTGCTTTTTACTCTTCTATTAATTTGAATATCTATAACCAAGACTCTATGTTGGGTAGTCAAGTTCTCTTCAGGTATAACTTTGCAATCCATGCAAAGTTTTCTATCCGCTTTCTTTATTAGAAAGAAATCAATTTGAGAATATACCATTTTATTTTTATGCATAATAAGATGTTCCTTATGCTTCTTAAAATAAGTGTTGGCTATTGTAAAGTCAAACGCTAGTGAAAAGTCTAGAATAGTTTAACCTTTTGTATTTACTTCCCCTAAGCTATATCCTCTATGCGAACCCTCATAATCTCTAGATACACTTCCACATGCCCATTAAGATCTTCTCCTAAGAGAATTTTTTCTCTCAAAGGTATTTCCTAAGTTAAACTTTATAAATCCTTTCAAAATTTTATCTTGTAATGTTCTTCTAATCATACTCGTAAGCACTAATAAAGGTGTGATGTTCTTCCATAACCCAAAAAAGGAAATAAATCTAAAAGCCTTCTCCCTCCCCCCCCAAAAAAAAGAAAAACCCTTTTGCTTTTGATTTAAACTCATTTTATAGGAGATTTGATAGTGCCTTTCACTTCCTATCTTAAGTGCGTCACTTGTGGCAAGTTGTTTGAGAAAATCTTAGAATGGGAGGATGCCTTATGTAGCTGCTCTCTGATGAACACTTCATCCCTCTTTCTAATAGAATGATCGAGTGTGTGAGTTGTAGGGTTTAGTTTTGCATTTTCTAATATCCTTTTTGTTTTTGGCGTTTTTTATTTTTGTTTATTATTTTATTAATTTTTGTTTTGCTGCTATTTTGTTCCATTTTTTATTTACTTATTTGTTTATTTATTTGTTACTTTTTTTTAGGGTACTAGGTTATTTGAGCTTTTTTATGGGCTATTAAAATTTTGAACATTTTGTTTTGTCTTATCTTTTTCCCTTTAAAGTCCTTTTTCTTAAGATATTTTTCTTTATTATTTTTTTATTAATATTATTTTTATTTAGAATTAAAAATAAGATTATCTATAAAATAATTAAATATGACTTATATTAAATTAAAATTAAATAAGATTTTATTGGTCTCCTCTAAGACTCTAAAGATTCTTTTTTTTTTAATTCTAATGAGCTTTTTAATATTTTTTAGTTATTTTATTAACTCAAAATAATATTAAAATTGTTGTAAAATTAAATATGACTTAAATAGGTGATTCTAACATTACTTGAATAAAACTTTAAATTCAAATGTTTTAATTCAATTTTTATTATTGTTTTAAGGGAATGCTCAGACAAAATATGATATTCATAGGTGCCCTACTTTATTTGCTTCTTGGATAAGGAAATTAAAATTTTAATTTTTGATATTCTTGCATAAGGAACAAATAAAAATAAGAATTTAGGGTTGACTAAACTAGAAAACATGACTATACTAGACTTGAAGATTTGATGGAATTGAGCTGGGCTTTAAAGCCCCTTGATAAATACAATTGGACTACAAACAAATAGGCGTAAACTCAAATCAAAACCTAAAAGTGAAAAGATTAAGCAACCAAAACAAAATTGGATGTTGATGGGTTGTCCTCTTTACCTACACATTAAGTGAGAAGACTAAAAATGAAAAATTGATATTCTCGACTAAAGAATGAGTAAAGATAAAAATATGTATTCTTTTTTAGATAACTTGATAAGAACATGTTGTTTTCACTTTTTATTGTTGGCATCACTAGACTTAAGTATTTGACTATATTGAGCTAGGTTCAATGAACTTCTCAACATAACTAAACCAGACTTAATTTAAAAGAAGAGAAGAAGTGATCCAAACAAAATATGATGCTAACAAGTTGTCCCTCTTTACTTGTTTTTTAGGTAAAAAGAGATAAAATGCAATCTCCTCTAGGGAATAACTAAAGACAAGAACATGTATTTTGTTTGGGAAGCTAAAAACTTACTTGGAAATATAGGGACCTAGAGTTTCTTTCAAATGCTTGGGCTTAAGCAAAACCTAAGGATGGAAGTAGTGCTTACCATTATAAGACTTTTGAGTAGATGTTTGGCTTGTGTAAGGCTTAAAAGTACCTATTTTGTCTAGGACTTTAAAGAATGTCTATTCTACGTAGGATTTGAAGAGTGCCTATTCTATGTAAGACTTTAAAGAATGCCTATTTTGTACAAGGTTTGAAGAGTGCTTGTTTTATGTAAGGCTTTTAAGAGTACTTGTTCTATGTAGGGCTTTGACATAAAACAAAGATGGTCTTGGTTCAAGATGGAACGTAAATGAGTCATAGCATGGGAGTGAGATTCTTGAATGACATAGGCCTTGTAATGACAAAATGTTGTGTAATATATGTACACATGTGAGATAAATGATTGTTTGATTGTTTTTATGTTTGTGATTTTTGGTTATTTGGAAAATGCTTCTTTTTACTTGCCCCAATATAAACTTAGGTCTGTAATATATGTACATGTAGGATTCATGAAGTATATGAAATGCTTTATTTCGTGAAATATTAATTTTTGCTTTTCCAATTACCTTAGTATTTACACATAGGAAAAATATGACATAGGTGAAGTACTAGATTATTTTCTTGATTTTATCTCAGTAAGAGTAAGAGCAACATTTCAGAGGTATTACCTTTGTTAAGAAATAAAATGGAAAAAGGAGTTGACCTTTTAAATTAAATTTTGTGGAAAAATGATCAATTACGTAGGGGACGTACTTTGCTTTTCCTTGGAGTGATGTCTATTTGACTAGGCCCTTAATACTCTTGTCAACACTTAGATTATGCGTTGACGTTGTTACATCTTCACTAATAGAACTACTATTGAGCAAGTAATTTTAGGTGTCACCCTTGAATGTTTTAGTGGCAAAATTTAAAATGATATTGGGATCAAGCCATCTATTTCCACTATTCCCCTTTAAACTATCTCCTAAACAATGACTATGAGCTCTCAAAGGTTAAATGGTCCAAAGAAAGCATCGAACACATTATGTCAAGCAAACGTTTTGATAAATGCCATTCCTTAGTTATTAATTTATATTTACATAAAGCATAGATGCAATAGCCATGGTGCTAATTAAAATTGAAATATCTATAAAACAAATGAGAAATTATTAAAAGAATGATCCTCATTAATAAGTATTCCAAATAAAGCACTTTTATGGTAGAAGCAACAAGTAACTTAAGACAAAGAAAATTAAAATAACTAGCCATAAAAAGTTATTTTGAGAAATGTCTTCTACTATTAGTTCTGCGTGCTCTCATTAAGTGGTTTGTCATGTTACCATAGATATGCATGTCATTGTTACTGACTAGGAATTCTCAATCTTGCCTAATTTTGTACTATCCATTGCTTCTTTATGTCCTCAAAGATTAGGCTTTAGGTTCAACACGATTGTCCTTATTTTTACCCTATCTTTTGCCTAGTTATTATCTTGAATTGCCTAATAGGCTTTTTTTTTTTTTCACGCTCTTGCTTTTACCTATATTACCTTTTTAGGCTTTTAACCTAGCGAGCTTTTATTATGCTCTAACTTTTGCTTGGGCTACCCTTTTATGTTTTCAACCTAGCCAACTTCTCTTTCTCTCTCTCTCTCTCTTTATGCTCTAACTTTTACCTAGTTGCTCTTTCGAGTTTTCATCCTAATAAGCTTTTTATGCAAAATATTTTTTGACAACATCTGAATTGAGGGGCCTAGCCAAGTTATGACCTTCCATGTCAGTTGAGACTAGTGCACCTCTTAAGAAAACATGTTTAAAAATGCAAGACTATTCATAAGTAGGAGCCCATTTACCCAGAGCATTATCTTAATTTAGCAAAATCTTCTTAAGAATTGGATTACTGACTTTAAATTCTTAGAGGTGAAGCCATTTATTGAAAACTCTTGTGATTCTCTTCTGATATGATTACTTGTGGCATATAGTGGTAAGCCATCATCCTTCAATCATGTTCAACTACTTGTATCTGTAATGTTTGATTTTCGTAAAATAACGAAAATGAATACATTTTAAGAGCAAGTACTTTGAAATGAATTGGTTAAGGTTAAGAAAAAATTAGAATAATAATCTAGATATTAAATAATGAAAATAAGAGGCTAGAAGTACCTTGAAACCAGAGCTAAAATAACCAGATAGAATTTAACAAAATAGTTACGAAACATAATGTCATTTTTGTAATTTCAGGTAATTTTTAGAATATTCACAAGAAGGCTTTTTAAATGAAAATTTTGAGCTTTTCGAGGTTCTCAGAGGCCATAAGAACCATAGGAAGCCCTAGGACAGTTAAAAATCCTCTGATGTATATTTTCTAATGAGGGTTAACCCAAATTTTGAACTTTTCATTCAGGAAGACTTTAGCTCTAAATTAAGTGATTCCAAAAGCATTTTATAAGATTGAGAATCTAAATTTTATGATGAAAAATATTGTTCTAAAAAAGGAGCTAAAATGAACTAGAAACAAAAATGCCAAAAAGACAGGACATAATGGGAATTTTTAATGAACAAATTTTTATTCTTGTTTCTTGTATATGGATGCCCGTTTCTCTCCCTCACTTAACCAACTTTCTATCTACCTAAGAATAGAAGTTAGACCAAGGGAGAGAGGCACACAAGAGAAGGGAAGAGGAAGAGGAAAACAAAGGCAAGAAAGGTATAAAATTCATGGATTTTCTTAGTCTTTCCTTTAGTAAACTTAATCTCCTCCTTCTCTTCCTTTTTCCCATAGTTTTCTTGAAGTATTTGGTTTTGTTTTGAGCTCAAACTAGAGGGGAGAAGTTTGAATTAGAGGGGCAGAATCAAAGCAAAAGGAAGAGCATCTAAGAAAAGCTAAGAAACCAAGGTAGTTTTGCTATTTCCATGCTTGTTCCTCCTTGTCTTCCTTCTTGTAGATTTTAGCCACTATATGGGCAGCCAAGGGGGATTAATTTTAAACTAAACCAAGGATGAATCTTAGGAATTAGAGTGTGGGAAACAAGAATATGCAAAGAAAATAAAGAAAGAACCATGATTTTTCAAGACGCATAACTTAAGGTTTTAGTTACACCTTGGTTTGTAGAAAAGTTTTTAGCCATAATTTAAGGTGTCTAAGAGTTTGTATAAGCTCCTAAGACATCAAAGAAGCCTTCCACATGCATCTCCTATCAAAGGAAATAAAACAACTTCCTTAGTGTCAAGAAGAAGCATTGCCTCAGCCTAGCCTATAAGGAGCACCAAAGGAGTGTTTCAATTTCTTCTAAGCTTAGTTTTGCATCATAAATGATGGGAGAGTATGAGAGGAAGTTTTGAAAAAAATTTAGAAAGCTTAAAAAGTGTGATGGAGTTATATGTTCCATATTGTAGCATAATAAAGTAACACATAGCTAGGATCCTTGAAATGAATTTATGATGGCTCCAAAGAGTCTAAATAGAGCAAAGAGTCATAGATTAAGGGAGAGAATGGAGCTAAGATCATGAATTCCTAATGTTGCTACATTAGGTGCTTTATGGAACCATAATTGAACTATATGAGCAACCTAGCTCTTCTAATGTGTGTGTATAAATTTAGTAGATGTTTCAAGGGTATAATTAGATCCTATTTGATGTGTTTAGGCTAAAGGAATCATGTCCCACCTCTTTGTGACTGTTTGGCCGAGGGAGAGGAAGAATTTCTAAGAAAGAAAGTGCGTTCTTGCATATAAGGTAGCTCTCTCTCTTTTTTCTCATGCATCTTTGGATGTTTTCTTGTCTTTGAATGTGTGTTTGCATGTTTAAACAATGTAAAATGTTTCTAGCAAGTATTTATATGCTATGTTACCATGATACGTTGCTTATGCACTTGAATGATATTTTTATGAATGTGTTTGGCTTGCTTGAGTTTGGTGAAGCCAAAAATCCTTTAGCTAGGGTGAGGATGAGCCAAAAGTCCCTATAAATGGGTGAGACAAAGCTAAAAGTCTCTAAAAGAGTGGGATTTAGTAAAAAATCCTGAGAAAATGGGTGAGGCAAGTCCAAAAGTCCTAAAGAGAATGTGTGAGGCTAAATCATTATCTTGGCAAGCCTAGTATGTTATATGTGACTTCTTGAATGAAGGAAATGTACTATGTATGTTTATGAAATTCAAGATAGCCATGCATGCATTTTTAGACTAAAAAATGCATCCTTTATGTATAGTTGAAAGAGAGATGGGCTATTGGAATTCCTAGAATCTCACTCTTCCCTCCCCATTGCCTCATATATCTAGCTAGACCAAGTGAGTAAGGAAATATGAGCCACCAAGTTGGAAGATGAGAAATTGACAAAGAAGTGTGTTATTTGCATTTTTTGTAACTACTTTATTGTCACAAAATGTAATTCAATGATGTATATGATATATAACCTTTTGAATATGTATGAATACATGGATATGTGATGTATATGTGAGAATTGGAAGCAAATGAATGGAATGGCATGTTTTTGACATTGAATGGCAAAGTAGAGCTTGTATGTGCTTGTGTATATCATCAAGTGGGAGAGTGAATATATGAGATCTGGGTTTTTGAACCTTTAAGACATGTTTAATGTAACATCATGCATTTTTAGCCTTGCCTCATGTCACCGTTAAGTCTCATACCGTGACTTACACTAGAAAGTGGGAAAATAATATTAAAATATTACATTTCTTTGTATTGCGCTATATCCTGGAAAGCTTAAATTTTTTATTTAAAAAGCCATCCTATGAGTTTTTCAAATTTTTCAAAAATTACAAAAATGCCCCTACTTTCTTTAAAAATTTTTTTAAGCTTTTCTAGCTCTGGTTTTTAGGCATCTTAAATGTCAAATCCTCATTTTCTAATATTTAATATTTTATCTTACTTTTATTTTGCTATAAATCCTTTTATTTCGAGAACTTCTTTTTATATCTAGCCCATTCTTTTACGTTTACGGAGAAACCAAACATTGCATCTCTCACGTTTATGGAGGGACTGGATGTTACATTTAATAAGGCAGTTTGATGCTTTACCACGTGCTCAAGTGATCCTAGACAAGCTAGAAGCTAAATGGAACCATTTGTGACCCTTAAAGAGGCCAAATTGTGACATTTTGCAACCCTATGTTACAAGCTGATCAAATGGACGAATTTCTCTATGAAATTTGACATGCAAAGCTTTTTAGGAAGCTGAAGGATAGATTATTTAGAGTTTTATAGAATTAATTATGAATTTTCAAAGTCGCCAAAAAGCTGCTGAATTGGTATAGTTACTGTTCATATGATCAGTTTCTTCTCCTACATTATTCGAGGGACAAATGGTATCCAATGCTTATGAAATTTTGTAGATAGAAACTAGACATAATAAACTTTCTATAACTACCAAGATCACCTCATTTAGATGTCTGAGCAAAGAGATATGAATTTTTGAAGTTTAGAGTCAATATTAGTAACACAATAGTATCTTTGGTATCGTTCTATTAGTTTTTAGTAGATAAACATTCTTGTTTTGATCTAAACCTATTTTTATCATAAAGTTAATATCTGTAGCTTTCTAAAATGGTATAGTATGCTTGATTTTGATTTGTCTAGATTTAGTTATGATTTTTCAAATTTGGCACTAGAAATCTGGCAACAAAACCCGAGGTTGGTTGTGTTGTTTTGTGTATGTATGCCCCAAACTTGAGATTCTTGTGACATTTTGAGATGGTTTTGAGTTTTATGAATATATTTTAATTAGAGAATGATATGAATGAGTTAATATGGTCCACAAAATGCAAAATGAGAAATCTAAGTGCTATGTAACGCAAAATAATCCATTATTTTATTTGAGTTTTTCCTTGAAAAGTGCCATGCTAAAGGAAAGTAACTAGGAATGAGATGGTGAAAGGCTAGATAAATATGGTGTTACAGTATTAGGTTCTTACCTAATCACTCTTATCTAAATTGGCTTTAATAAGCACTTGTAAGGATATAATTTCAACTTTAGTTGGTGTAACAACTTCTATTCCATAAGGCAAGGAATAAAGAATAGCCCTAGTTGAGTTAGGCATGGTAGTACAATAAACATGTAATATTATAAGAGCATCTCATGTCAGTCTTTATAGATGACTATCATTTTAATAATAGTTTTGTTATGTTTATATTTGTTTCCTCTATGACCCCATTCATTAGTGGTCGATATGGCACTAAATTATGATGCCTATTCTTGAACTATTCATAGAGCTTAATGACTTTTATCCCATTCAAATTTGGAGCATTCTCTATGATGATTCTTTTAAGTAATCCATTATGACAAATGATATTTATTTTTAGGAACTTGAGGAAGGCTTTTTGAGTGATATTAGCGAATAACCTACCTTTTACCCATTTGGTGAAGTAGTCAATGGCATTAAGGATGAAATGATGGCCATTTGAAGTCTTGGGATTGATCAAATCAATAACATTATGCCCTACATTGAGAATGGCCAAAGTGCCACCAGATTATGTAATGGGATTAATGGAGCATTAATCTTATTTGAGTAGATTTGACATTTATAACATTTTCTAACATATTAAATGTAATCTTTCCCCATTGTCATCTAGAAGTAACCACATTTTTGGATTTGTTTGTGTAACATCCAGTCCTCTAAAAAAGAGAGGAAACGTGAGAAACATAACGTACAGTTTCTCTGTAAATGAATAAAATTCATTGGACACAAAAGAAAGTCCCCTAAAATGACTTAGTTAAGGCCCCAAAAGATTTAGGAAGTATTCTAAACTCCTAAAAATGAGAATCCCAAGGTCAGACGGAAAGAAAAATAGGACTAGAATGAAGAAATGAAATGTAATGTAATGAAAGATTGATGAAACATAACGGCATTTTCGTCATTTTGAGCAAATTTTGAAATTCTCATAGGAAGGCTTTTTAAATAAAAATTTTAAGTTCTCCAAGGTTCTCAGGGGCTTTGAAAATCATAGGAAGCCCTAGGACAGTTAAAGCCCTTTTGGTGGATGTTTTCCAACATCGATTACCCCAAAATTTGACTAATTCATTTGGGAAGGTTTTAAATCTAATTTGGATGAAATTAAAGGCATTTTATCAATTAGAGGACCTAAATTTTATGATGGAAAAGGTGGTTCTAAAAAAAGAGTTAAAATGAGTCTAAACGGAGCAAACAGGCGCGTAGGGGCAAAATGGTTATTTTGAAAAATTATAAAAAAGGCTTCTTAAGTAAGATTACACCTTATCACCTTCTCCAAGCTTCCATTTGTAGAAATATGGACAGCAATGGCATGACATTAAGAGGGGAGAGAGAGAGAGAATAAGTTTAAGCTTCCATTTAAGTAAGTGAACGATCCCGTTTCATCCTGCGCTAGTTAGGAAAGCTGTTCATCTCCCTAAGAACTCTCTAATGGTGGTTTTCTTTTTTTGAAAACTTGAAGATTCAGGTGTAACAAGCCAAAAAGGAAAAGAAAGCAATCGAAGAAAAATAATCTATGCGAAGAGATATCCATTTTAAGGTAATACTTCACTTGAAATACTTGTAAAATCTTATATTTTCAAGCCATTTAAGCTTCGGTCTAGAGAGAGAAAGTATGAAGAATAGTTTTTCTTTATGTGTTCTTGATGGAACCAAAGGTTATGGAGTGTGATGATTAAGAATATGCGACTAGAATTGAAAAGGGAGCTTTAGAATGCAAGTTATGGAATTTAGGATTTTGATTGCACCTTGAACTCTACCATGAACTCTAGTCATATTTTATGATGTTTGAGTGTCCATATGAGTTCCTAAGACACCAAGAGAGCTTCCTACATGATTCTCCCATCAAAGGAAGCAAAGAAACTCCAAGGATGCCAAGAAGAGTATATGCTTCGGCTTAGAGTAGAAATGGCACCTAGGGGTAGTTTTAATTTGTCCTAAACTTATTTTTGAGTCATGTATGATGGGAGAGTATAAGAGGAAGCCTTGGAAAAATTTTAGAAACCATAAAAAGTGAGATGGCCTTGTGTGTTCTATATTATGGCTTAAAGAAGCAACACCTAACTACGCTCCTTGATTTGATTGTGTGATGACTCCAAGAGGTTTCAATGGAGTCAAGAATCATAAATGAATGGAGAGAATGGAGGCAAGATGATGTTTTCTTAAGGTTGATTTATTAAGTGCATTATGAAACCAAAAAAAAATCCTTATGAGTCACCTAGCATTTCTAGTGAATGTGTGGCCTTAAAATGTGATTCAAGAGTGTAATTGACTTCTATATGATGTGTCTAGGCTAAGAGAAATGATCTCCATTGTTTTGGGTGTATGAGGTCAAAGGATAGGACTCAAGGCTTAAGGAAAAAGTGTGTAAATGCAAGCAATGTAGCTCTCTCCACCTTCTTTTATACATGAATGTATGCTTACATTGTCTTTGGATGTGTATATATGTTTTAAGCCATGAAAAGTATTCTAGTTTGATTTCATATGCCATGGTCCCATAATGATGTTTTATATGCTTGCCTTGGTTTGCTTGAGTGTGGAGAAGCTAAAAACCCTCTAGCCATGGTGAGGATGAGCCAAGAACCCTTAAAGCTGGTTAAGACAAAGTAAAAAGTCTTCCAAAAGTGAGGTTGACTCCTAAGAGTAAGGTTGAGTTAAAAACCTCTTAAAGAAATGGGCAAGGCAAGTCCAAAATCCACAAGTGAATGGGTGAGGCTAATCCACTTACTTGACAAGCTTATGCATGCTATGTATGACTTGTTCAAATGCCAAGAATGTTTCTTGAATGCTCACATATGTTAACATGCTCATGCATGCATTTTCAAGATTTGTATTTTATACTTTATGTGTGATTGAATATGAGATGAGCTATTGGGATTTTTTTAAATCTTATCCCCTCCTTTCCAATATCTTAACATGTTAGGTGAACCAAGAGAACAAGGAAATGGGAGCCAACCACTTAAGAGATGAAAGTATGACATTGAAGTGTATGGAATTTGCTTCTTTAAGGTCATATAAATGGCAAATGTTGTAGCCTATTATTTTATATGACTTATGACCTCTTGAGCATGTGTAATTATGTTAATATGTTATGTATGAATGAGAGTTAAGGTTATATGTATAGAAATGTGCAATTTGGACTTATAATGGCAAACTAGTATTATGGATATGTATGAATAAATGGAAATAGAATGGCCAAATTGAGATGCATGAGATTTGGGACCACTTGGATAGTTCATACAAGTCATATTCATGCTTTTAAACTTGCCCAAGAGGTACCAAACACTAAGAAAAACCATTTGGGCACACTTGGTATCAATATGGAGCAAAATTGACTATATTGGAAATCTATACTACTTCTTATCCAAATGAGCTCTTCGTGATTTGAGATTTGGCATGCAATTAGAGCTTATTGAGAACTTTTTGAGAAGCTAAAGTGCAAAATTTTTGAAAGTCTATGAGGCCTAATTTTCTTGATGGTTATACTTAGACCATTCCAAGATGTCTCACGTAATGCAGTGTGGTATGAGATGAGACTGCGACTGCACATGATTAGTTTAGAGGAGAGATGAGAAAAAGAATTATCTCCTAGTCATAACACCCAAATGTCTAGATGACTTTCAAAACCTGAAAGGCTAATTACCTCAGGCCAGAGGTTTAAGTTACAAGCTACACCCTTTAGAACCCGATAGCCCAGAGGTGACAGCTAGTTATGCATGAATGAAGTAAGAGGTATAATCCTCTAGCTTGATGATGGGCTAGATATGCATGAATGAAGTAAGAGGTATAATCCTCTAGCTTGATGATGGGCTAGATATAGAGGCAATGAGGCTCGGGTTAATAGCTAAAGATGAAATTTCAATTTATGAAAAAGCAAGCCAATCAGAGGCCGTTAGCCACGACTAATTCACTATTTAGTTGCGGCCAATTATTCCATGAAGTAGCGAGGCAATCCAGAGAGTTCCTCGCCATGGCCAATTAAAAAGTTAGCCACGACCAATATCTAGACTGGAAAACTAGGGTGAACCTGAGGTTAATTAGCCGCAACGAATGATAGTATGAATGCTTTGCTAGTCATATTCAGGCCAACCTGAGAAATGAGTTGATAAGGGATTAGACAACCCACAGAGAGTGGGAACCCCTAGTATTAGTAGAGAAAAAGAGTAGTAAATAATCGCAGAAGGTTAGTAAGAAATCTATGGGCCTAGTAGTTAAGACTGAGAACAGAGCTCAATATAGAGAAAGTTAGATACAGGGACTATAAGGTTGTTGAGAACCGCCTTTAAGGCATTGACTCCAACCTAGGGTGTTATCCTGTGAGACACTGAACGATGGAATGTTTATGTAGCCTTAAAATTTATGTAAGATAAGGCTACCAGTAGTAAGGCATATAATGAGTATCCTAGAAATGTGTGCCTTATAGGTAACGCCTAAAGGTGAGTATGATTAGCCTAGTAACAAAGGCTCAGAAGAGAATGAGGATGGTCTAAAAGCACTAAGTTATCATAAGCTACAAGTTTGATAAAATAAGCAGCTCAGACTAAGTATGAGTTGAAGCCAATAGGAAGTGACCAATAGCATTGTCCAAGCGAAATGAGTAAAAAAAGAAATTAATTTAACTGAAAGGCTCAGTAAAAGTTCTCTCTGGATTGAGAGAAGGAAAGATGAGATATCTTAAGTTAGAGAAACCACCCAGTAGTGGTTAGTAAATTTCTTTAGATAGACCCCCCTAAATTATAAAGTACAGTTATAAAAGAAGCGAGGAAGAGATGAGAAACTAGCTACAAAAGAGATGCCCTCCCTTTGGTAATGACTAAATGAGTAAACTGAGCCTAGAAAAGCAAACAGACAGGGGTCTAATAGTTAGTCAGATGAGCTCCTTAAGATGAGAATGATATAGGATTAAGGCACGTGCATGATTTGCGCACCCAGTAGAGCATAAGTTTCCAGTAAGGCAAAACCCAGGCAATGAGAGTACATATCCTAAATTGGGTTAGTAGAATCTTAAAATTAGTATACTGTGCTCCTAGGAATGAGGCTAAAGAGATTAAACAAAGAAGAAGCCTAGCTTTGACCCAAATGTAAAAATGAGCTAAGACAAACAACTAGTGCCTTAGTACCCTCAGGGAAGCTCGAGAGGGCTAGGAACTGCCTCAGAAGGAGAGTCTTATATTGTGTAGAGAAATAGAGTACACTGAGAGTGCCAAAGAATATAATTCTTAGGATTTCATGAAATAGAAACTTTCTTACCAAGGGACAATCTAGTTAAAAGCAGAGTAAGAGTATGAAAGAAATTAGACCCTCTTGATGTTACAAAGAGTGAACAAGTAAAAAAAAAAACCAGGAAAAATACAAGTGCTCTTGAGTGTAAAGAAATCTGAACTAGTAATAGAGATAGCTGGTAGTAGAGCATCCTTCTACCTAAGTAAAAAGATAGTACAAGTAAAATGAGAAAAAAATATATGATAGTGTTCAAGCCAAGGATATAATAGATTGAGAATAAATATCTAATTGATGTGCTTGAGTAGTTTAGAAAGCACACTTGTTCTTGGTATAGATGCCTTTTAGCATGATAGTGCCTGAAGTAAAAATAGTCAGGCAACATAGAGAGATCTCGAGATAAAGTAGAGAAAGAATCCTATTTTCCCCGAGCATTCTATGAGAATAAGGCAGATAAAGAAAAGTAAGAAAGGAATACTTTAGATTGTTGGAAAACTTGTAATATACTAGCGATAACAACCCTGAATTTAGTCATAAGGCACTGGTATATTAGTGTTTGATATTATAGTTTGCTTGCAATAGAGGCTACATGATATTAAGTTTGGCCAACCTAATAGTAATGTGACTTAAGTGCATAGCAAACGACGATATCAATCACCAAAATGTCCCGATAATCGACGGGTATCCAAGTTAGCTAGATAACCAGATAAGTTAGAAAAGAAAGGTAAAGGGATTCCAGTAATATCATAATGATGAGAAAAGCATGCAAAAAGAAATCCCCAGTAAAGAATAGTAACATAGAAAAGAACTTGCTAATAGTAAGGAATGTTTAGATTTAGATAGCACGATTTCAGTATGTGTAGCCTGAGTCCCTTATGGTATAAGCAAACGAATAACAAAGGACCAGTGTATAGCCTCTTTCCTTCTATAGATGTTAGCCACACTTAGTGTGTGAGATGCCCTAGTGCCAAGTCACTCAAAAGTAGAGTATGGGCATAATTAGGAATTGCAGGATATGAGAGGAAAAGATAGTTAAGTATAACTAGAGTAAGAAGAGAAAGCCCAAGTAGAAAAAGGCTGAAGTGAGAATCTGAGGATCCTATGAGAAGTGATGAATGAAAATTAAGATGCTTTTAGGTAGTAGTATGATGGGATCATAAAAAGTTAGATAACACAGAACCCACTATTCATGAAGAGCATGATGTGCCTCTAAGTTTAGTCTTAATTATTATGAGCGATAGTCATCACACTTAGTGAGTATGTGTCTTACTGTTAGATATAGTAATCTTAGGCTTTGATGTCTCCCAAGGATGGATCGTAGTAGATTCTAGCATAGCACAGTAGGTTACAATAGACCCTAGCAGGGCCTTGAGAGGTCACAGTAGACTTAGGGGTCACAGTAGATTACATAGAGTTACAGAGAACCCCAGTCACAACATGATAGTTCTCTGGTGAGATGATAGCCTGAAGATAGTTTTTATAAAGAAGTTAGTCTTAGAGACCAGTATAGTTTTAGCTAGCTTTTGTCTTAAAGACTAGAGATCTTCTGAGTCTGGTAAACTATTGTTACAGTGATATGAAGGCTTTACTAAGATAGTTAGACTATTGACTAAATCTCTTGAGAGATGAGCATAGTGTATGGGATGAGGAAAGCAAGAAATTAACTTTCTAAAGTTAGAGCCAGATGAACACTACCCAACAGACATTTCTCCTGACTGAGGGATAGAGAGATCCCCACATGCTAGCCTATGAATTCAGAAAGGGGTTAGGTGCAGTTTTTTTTTAGGTAAATGGAACAGTATGCCTCCAGTGATTGAAACTATAAGAATAGATAGCATCCCATCATAATTCAGTAGTAGTTAGTGGTAGTCACTTTTTGATGCCAATATGAAACACATATGTTAGGCTTATCAGTGTTGAGATGAGGGATTATAAAATGCCACTGTAAGTAAGCAAAGAAAGTGAGAAAAAGTCCCAGCCTACAGAGATAAATGTAATAGTAAATAGAGAAACTGAGATCATTAAAAGTAGAAACTCCTCAAAGGAGTTGTAACCCTAGTAAGCAATTGAGATGTAAGTCTGTGACAAAAAGAAATGTGAATTGTAATCATGGGATGAGCTAGTAAGAAAGACCGCAAAGATAAACAGTGAACAATACATGTAAATAAGTAAGTAGATAGACTGAAACCTTTAATGGCTATAATGATAAAAAAAGATGATGAGATGTTATGAGAAATCATTGAGAGAGGATACGGGAGACTTGATATAAAATAAGTTACCTCTCGAGATGTGTAAATGAGTCCATTAAAAGAAACGTTAACTCTTGTGAACGGGTTAAAATTAACCTGATATGATTAGTAAGCTTTCCCAAGATAGGCCTTCAGAGTTAGAAATTTCTTTCCTTTATAAGAAGAACTAGCTAGTATGCTATAATAATAGAGCCTTCACTAAGAGCTAGTATGAAAATTGCCTGGCTAAGAAAAACTCAAATGAGCAAAATTGCTGAGAAAAACGTATAGAGCCAGGAAAAAGGGAGAGAAAAGAGCTGTTGGCCAAAATAGAAAAGAGTAAGAGAAAGGTATATCCCAAATTTTAAGGACGAAATTTATTTGAAGGGGGGAGAAATGTAACATCTGGTCCTCCAAAAAAGAGAGGAAACGCGAGAAATGTAATATACAGTTTCTCTGTAAACGAATGAAATTCTTTGAATACAAAAGCAAATCCCTCAAAATGACTGAGTTAAGGCCCTAAAAAATTTGGGAAGCATTCTAGACTCCTAAAAATGAGAATCCCAGGTTCATATGGAAAGAAAAGCAGAGCTACAATGAAGAAATGAAATGTAACAAAAGATTAACAAAACGTAAGGGCATTTGCATCATTTTGAGCAAATTTTGGAATTCTCATAGGAGGGATTTTTAAATGAAAATTTTGAGTTCTCCAAAATTCTCAAGGGCCCTGAAAATCATTGGAAGCCTCGTATAGCTAAAGCCCCTCCAGTGGGCATTTTTTAACGTCTGTTGACCTGAACTTTGACCAGTTCGTTCAGAAAGGTTTTAAATCTAATTTGGATGAAACTAAAGGTATTTTATAAATTAGAGGACTAAAATTTTATGATGGAAAAGATGGTTCTAAAAAAGGAGTTAAAATGAGTCTAAAAGGAGCAAACAAGTGTGTAGGGGCAAAATGGTCATTTTAAAAAATTGTAAAAGAGGCTTTTTAAGTAAGATTATACCTCATCACCTTCTTCAAGCTTCCATTTGCAGAAAAATGGATAGCAATGGCGTGACATTAAGAGGGGAGAGAGAAAACAAGTTTAAACTTCCGTTTAGAAAAGTAAACAATCTTGTTTCATCTCGTGCTAGTTAGGAAAGTTGTTCCTCTTTCTAAGAGCTCTCTAATAGTGGTTTTCTTTTCTTGAAAACTTGAAGATTCAGGTATAACCCAAGCTAAAAAGGAACTCTTTTCAAAAAAGCAATGGGTAAAAAATAATCTACGCAAAGAGAGCTCCGTTTTAAGGTAAGACTTCACTTAAAACACTTGTAAAATCTTGTGTTTTCAAGCCATTTAAGCTTCGTTCTAGAGAGAGAAAGTAAAGAGGAGAGTTTTTCTTTATGTGTTCTTGATGGAACCAAAGGTTATTGAGTGTGAGGATTAATAATATACAACTAAAATTGAAAAGGGAGGTTTAAAATGCAAGTTATGGAATTTAGGGTTTTAATTGCACCTTGAACTCTACCATAAACCCTAGCCATATTTTATAATATTTACGTATTCATATGAGTTCCTAAGACACCAAGAGAGCTTCCTACATGATTCTCCCATCAAAGGAAGCAAAGAAACTCTAAGGATGCCAAGAAGAGTATATGCTTCAGCCTAGAGTAGAAATGGCACTTAAGGGTAGTTTTAATTTGTCCTAAACTTATTTTTGAGTCATGTATGATGGGAAAGTATGAAAGTAAGCCTTGGAAAAATTTTAGAAACCATAGAAAGTGAGATGGCCTTGTGTGTTCCATATTATGGCTTAAAGAAGCAATGCCTAATTAGGCTCCTTAATTTGATTATGTGATGACTCCAAGGGGTTTCAATGGAGTTAAGAATCATAAATGAATAGAGAGAATGGAGGCAAGATGATGTTTTCTTAAGGTTGCTTCATTAAGTGCATTATGAAACCAAAAAAAAAAGTCGTATGAGTCACCTAGCATTTCTAGTGAATGTGTGGCCTTAGAATGTGATTTAAGAGTATAATTGACTTCTATATGATGTGTCTAGGCCAAGAGAAATGATCTCCACCTTCTTGGGTGTATAAGGTCAAGGGAGAGAACTCAAGGCTTAAGGAAAAAGTATGTAAATGTAAGCAAGGTAGCTCTCTCCACCTTCTTTCATGCATGAATGTGTACTTACATTGTCTTTGGATGTGTATATATATTTTAAGCCATAAAAAGTCATCTAGTATGATTTCATATTCCATGGTACCATGATGATGTTTTATGCACTCAAATGATGTTTTATATGCTTTCCTTGGTTTGCTTGAATATGGAGAAGCCAATAACCCTTTAGCCATAGTAAGGATAAGTCAAAAACTCTTAAAGTTAGTTGAGATAAAGTAAAGAGTCTCCCAAAAGTGAGGTTGACTCCTAAAAGTAAGGTTAAGTCAAAAACCTCTTAAAGAAATGGGTGAGACAAGTCTAAAATCCACAAGTGAATGGGTGAGGCTAATCCACTTACTTGGTAAGCCTATGCATACTATGTGTAACTTGTTTGAATGCCAAGAATGTTTCTTGAATGTTCATATATGTTAACATGTCCATACATGTATTTTCAAAGCTTGTATTGCATACTTTATGTGTGATTGAATAGGAGATAAGTTATTAGGATTCTGTGAATCTCATCCCCTCCTTTCTAATGTCTTAACATGCTAGGTAGACCAAGAGAGTAAGGAAATGGAAGGCAACCACTTAAGAGATGAAAATATGACATTGAAGTGTATGGAATTTGCTTCTTTAAGGCCATATAAGTGGAAAATGTTGTAGACTATTATTGTATATGACTTATGACCCCTTGATCATGTGTAATTATGTTAATATGTTATGTATGATTGAGAGCTAAGGTTATATGTATAGAAATGTGCAATTTGGACATGTAATGGCAAACTAGTATTATGAAAATGTATGTATAAATGGAAGAGGAATGGCCAAATTGATATGCATGAGGTTTAGGACCACTTGGGTAGTTCATACAAGTTATATTCATACTTTTAAACTTGCCTAAGAGGTGCCAAACACCAAGAAAAATCATTTGGGCACACTTGGTATCTAATATGGAGTAAAATTAACCATATTAGAAACCTATACTGCTTTTTATCCAAATAAGCTCTTCTTAATCTGAGATTTGGCATGCAATTAGAGCTTATTGAGAGCTTTTTGGGAAGCTAAAGTACAGAATTTTCGAAGGTCTATAAAATATTTGATAAATTTTCAAAGTTAAAAAATTTTCTAAAATTAGTCAGGGTACTGTTCATACTGACTCGAAAATGAATTATGTCACTTGATAAATACATATTTTTATCTAATTTTATTCTCCTAAACTTGGACATTTTAATGATCAAATGTGGCTTTAGAGGTTTAATTAGTTGAAATTTGATTTTAATAGCTATTCTTTGCATTCTAGAAAATAAGTCACAAAATCTTGGATTTTTAATGCATAAATTTCAATAAATAATTTTGAAGCTTTTCCTACTTAATCTTTCTTTCCTTTCTTGGTGTGCAGATCATTGGGTCTTCTTAGTTTCATACATGGGATGGACTTCCACATGTGGCTCCATTTATAGCAATCACACACCAAAACAGAGAAGCAGGAAGCCACAAGCTGAAACTAGAAGAGCAGAGCCAACGTGGAAAAACTGGAGATGACTGGAACGTGAAAGGAGTGGGAATACATCGAGCAGAGGCTGAACTTGAGAATGAGCTAGATAAGAGAAGCACACACACATGCAGTGGCTAGAACTCGAAGAAGTCTGTGAAGAGAAGAAGAAGAAGTTGCTGGAAGTTCTGGTTGATAATGAATGCAAGGCGTGATTCCAGAACAGCTGAGCAGGTTCTACGTGGCAGAAACAGGAAGAAAGCAACGTGTGGTATAAACAAAAGTTGCACGAAGGAAGCAGAACCACGTAAAAGTTGCAGAATGTGGAAGCCTGGACTGAGACACACAAAGGAGAAGAAAACGAAGAGCAAGGAGCTGACGTTAAAGGAGAAGGCTGCCACGTGAAGAAGCTGCAGAAACTGGGGAGAAGTAATGTGACAGCAACGAACGATGAAGCACAGCAGCAAAACGAGGAAGAGAAGCAGAAACAAATACACATGAGCTGCAATGTAGAACCCGACGTGAACATAAACAAAGAGGCATGTAGAAGCTATAGTAGCCAACATGGAATATTATATTGACGACTGGGGCCCACATTCACATAAGCAAAGAAGGAAAACACATTTGGGCTGACGTGGGAATTGAGTTGGAAGATGAGGAATAATTACGTAACTTCAGGGTGAAAATCAGAAGCTGAGGGGCACGTGATTAAAGAGGAGGATGTGAAAATAAAACCTAGGGAGAACGCTATGGAAGAAGCAGAAGGCGAGACGACAGAAAACAGAAGAGAGGTTCCAGCGCTGAAGGAGAAGAATTTTTCTTTCTCGATGGTTGCCTCTTTGATCGATTCTCCTTCAATTGATCCCTCCATGGCAGCTTGAATTCCTTTTGGTAGCTAGCTGAAGATTGAATTCTCCTAGATGAAGATTTGAGCTCTATATCTCCTATTGAATTTGGATAAAACTCTCTTGCCCAATCTTTTGATTTTAGCATTATTTCCTTTATTAATTTGACTAGGTTTAGCTTATTGGTTTAGGAATTTAATTGCTGGAATTACTGGATTGAATTAATTCTTGGATTGAACTTGATTTGAATTTTGGAATTATTTGTGATCATCATGCGTTTGTAAAAATTTTAGAATTAGTGCTGTGCAATTGAACTCTAAATTCCTCTTGATTTAGGCTAATTGATGCAATGGTTATTGGATTAGTTGGCTGGAACTTTTGTGCAATTAATTGCTTGAGGGGTTAATTAATCTAATTGGTGAATTAGCATCTTGAGTGAATTGTGCAGTAGTTTTCATAAATCAATCAAAATTAATATAGTGTGTTCTTATTTTTAATTCAATTAATTAGTTGTTTAAGGTTTCTTGTGGTTGCAAAATTCTTTGAACAATTGATGAATTGGATCTTGGATGGTTATTCAAGAACCTTATGAGGAATGCACTAAAGAGCAAGAACTTAATCCAAAAATTGGTAAGTCAAAAAGAGCAAGGATAATTGAACTCTAGGGAATCCAATTGAAAGCTAGTTACCACATTTACTTGACTAATCACTTGAACTAAATTTTAGATTTCAAATTCTTGTCAATTAACTTTAGTTCAATTAAATTCTAGCATATCAAACCCCCCAAAATAAGTCCTAATTAGTAATACTTAGAATACTCTTCCATAAACAATTTAAGGCACAAACTCCTTGGGAAGATGACCTAGGTTGCACCATTATCTACAAATTTATTTTGCTACCTAGTTTTATTTGAGATTGCACGACACGATCATCATCACTCAAGGGGCAAATGATGTCTAATTGCCACGAAATTTTATAGGGAGAAACTAAACATTCCTAGTGACTTGTCTAGAGAGGGAGATATGGATTTTTAAAATTTCTATCTAATATCAAGTATCTAGACTGACCTCAGGTACTATTTGATTGATTTTTTATGCCTGGACGTACTTGGACTAGTTTGAAGTTATTTTTTCCCTCTAGCTAACATCTGTAGCTTTACAGATTCGTATTATTTGTATAGATTGGATTTTTGTGAAATTAATTGGACATTTTTAAAGTTTACAATAGAAAGCTATATCAGTACTAGTAGCTAGTCAAACCTCTACCCCTTTTTGAATGTCAAATGTTTTTTGTGATGTTTCATGACCTGGTTATATTTTTACTATAAATTAGACATATGTAGCTTTCTAGAATAGCAAAAAATTCATGATTTCAATTTTTTTAGAATTAGTTATGATTTTCCAAATTTGTGATAGACAAGGTAAAGTTCTGGCCAAAATAGCAACTATGAGTTTTATGCATTCCCTTTCCTTGCACGAGCTGTAGGCCACTTTTGATGATGGAAATGAGTTGTATCTATGTAATTAAATATGAGAATGTGATACATGAGTCCATGTGGCCCACAGGACTCTAAAAGAAAAATTTATGCATAATGCAATGCAAGAAAACTCATATTTTATATGCCATTTTCTTATAATCCTTGAGAAGTGCATGGCATGAGGTATAGAATTTGTATGAGAAAGGCTAGAAAGATATAGTGTTATAGTTTAGCCATGGTATGACTATTTGCATGTGTACCACATGTAATACCTATTTGTTTTAAAAAGCCTTAAACTAAGGAAATTACTAAAGGAGGTCCCCTAAATAGAAAGATTTGAAGCCAAATGAAATTAAGATAATAATCTAAAAAATTAAAAATGAGGATACTAAGCTAAAGATGCCCGAAACCTAATGCTAGAGTAGTTAAATAAAATTAGACGAAAACTAGTGGCATTTTCGTAATTTTGGACACTTTTTAAAAAACTGAAAGGAAGAATTTTTTAATAAAAAAAATTAAGTTTCTTGGGATTCTTAGAGGCCCTAAAAAATATAAGAACCCTTAGAATAGTTAAAACCCCTTTGATATCTATTTTAGAACGTCAATTGACTAAAACTTTAACTAATTTGTTCGAGAAGACTTTTAATCTAATTTGGATGAAACTAGAGGCATTTTACGAATTAGAAGACCTAAATTTTATTATGGAAAAGATAGTTCTTAGAAGGAGTTGAAATGAATCTAAATGTAAAAAACCAAGAAAAGGGGACAAAATAGAAATTTTCAAAAAGTGTTTTAACTTAGTCTCCCTTTTATATATCCCGTGCCATTTCTCCCATCTACTTAACTGACCTTATTTCTACCTCAAACTAGAGGAGAGACTAACTTGAAGAGGTGTACCAAAGGGAGAGCAAAGAAGGAAGAAAAGATAATAGAAAAGGGTAAGAAATTTATGGTTTTTCATGCTTTCTCTTTCTTCTAACTAGTTCTCCTCTTTTTCCTCTCTTTTCTTATGGTTTTAAAGATTGAATTGGGGTTGTTCTATGGTTGGTTTAGAAGCAGAGGAGAGACTTTGCAAGAGAGATTAGAAGCTTCAGAAAGCACCTTGGGAAAGCTAGAAAACAAGGTAAGAAACCATTGCTTTTATTGCTTCATCTTGTTTTCTTCTTCTTGGAGAGTCTTGGCCAGACCTAGCCCTATGAAGGAGGGACTGAATATTGATTATAGCAAGGTAGGAACAAGGTTTTGGAGTATGAGAATTAAGATTCTGCAAGTGGAAATAAAAGAGAAGCCTTATAATGTTGTGATGCTTAGGGATTTTGTTGCACCTTGCTATTCTTAGAGCTTTCTAAGGATAATTTTGCTTATGTATGAGTATATAAGAGATCATAAGACATTTAGGAAGCTTCACAAGTGCCAATCCCTTAAAAAAAATTAACAAAACTCCATGGGTCTATTTACTTGTATATGTCTTAGCCAAGCATGCTTCAAGCACCTAAGGAGACTTTTAATTATTTCTAAGGGTAGGAATGACCAAGATATGACTAGTAAATACTAAGAAAACCATTAGTTTGAATTTAGAAGCCATGGTTTATGAGATGGAAGTTTAAGCTCCATTTTAAGGCATAAAAAAGTAACTTGTGTTTAGGCTCCTTGAAATGAGTTGGAGACGACTATAATGAGTTTAATTAGAGTCATATGACTTAGATTGAATGAGAAATTGGAGCCAAGATCATGAATTTTAGAGGTTACTTTATTATGCCCTTTATAGAACCATATTGAAGTCATACAATAAAGTAAGCTTGTATAGAGTTTATGTGAAGCTAGAATTGGTTCCAATAATATAATTATGTCTCATTTGATGTGTCTAGGACAAGTGAATCAAGTTCTCCTAGTTGTGTGTCTGTGTGGCCAAGAAGGAAAAGGAGAAATCCAAGGGAAAAAGTATACTTCTTGACTTGAGGTAGCTCTCTAATCTTTCTTAGATGCCTTATTGTCATTAGATGCTTGTGTGTGTGTTTAAACCATGAGATATGCTTATAACCATTGATATCTTGGTATCATGATGCTTTCTTGAAATTTGTTTTGAATGCAAGATAGCTTGAATGGATGAGGTTGTGCTAAAAGTCCCTTATAATGGATGAGAATGAGCTAAAAGTCCCTAAGAATAGGTAAGACAAAGCCAAAAGTCTTAAAAAAGACTGAGGCTAAGTTAAAAGTCTCTTAAAGTGGGTAAGAAAAATTCAAAAGTCCCAAGAAAATTGGGTAAGGCTAGACCAACATCCCTTAAAGCCTATTTTGACATGTATGAGTTTAAGTGATATATAAATTTGTTTATGTATGTTCATTAGGAGCTTTTCTAGCATACTTGCATTCTTTGACATATAAATGCTTCATATATGTATGTTTAAAAGGGTAAAGAGCTATTAGGATTCTTTGAATCTCACTCTTCCCTACATATGTCTAACCATGTTTAGGTGAAGCTTAATGAACAAGAAATGGGAGCCAAGCACCATGAAGCATAGGACTTTGACAATAGAATAAGAAATTTTGCATTTTGATGTCAAAGTTTGTACCTAAATGATGTGTATGAGATGTAAGCACTTGAGCATGTATAAGAGTATGTAAATATCATGTATGAATGGATTTTGGAATCAAATGTATGCTTATATGGATTTTTGACATCCTTATGCTTTAATGTCCATAGATGTCAGACCAACTAGGATAATGATTTTGAGATATATGATGATTTGGACCATTTGGAATGCTCTCATAGGCTGTGTTTATACTTTTGGATGTGCTCAAATGGTTGTGGAATGATTAGAAGACCATTTGGAACAACTTTGACCCTTTTGTAGTTCCAAAATTGACATAATTTTGAGTTGAACCATAAACTAATCAAATAGACGATTTTGTGCATGAAATTAGGCATGATTATAGGTATCATCTAGAGCTTTTGGTAGAGCTAAAGAGCACTTAATTTGGAGTTCTAGAGAATTTATTATAAATTTTCAAAGTTGGCTAAATTATGCAGAATTGTCCCGATTACTGTTCATATAATTAGTTTGCATTTTTATGCCATTCATGGGTCAAATGATATTCAATGTTCATAAAATTTTACTTGTATAAACTAGATATCATAAGATTTCTATAGCCATTGAGAGCACCTCATTTGGAGCTCTATATAGGAGAAATGGATTTTTGAAGTTTGAGTTCAATTGTAGGATGCATTAGTGACCAGTGTTATTGTTTCATTGAATTTCGTAGGGCAAGTTTGGTTGTTTTGACCTAAAATTTTTATGGTAGTCAGAGGATGTCTATAGATTTACAAAATCATATAATTTACATGATTTTAATTTTTCTAGAATTAATTATGATTTTTCAAAATTCATATCAGATTATGGAAGTTAAGGAAAATTACAAAGTGTAAGTGATTTTAATATGTATGCTTTGGATCCAACTTTTGGGCTTTAAATTGAGTTAGTTTTGCTTGAGCAAATGTGTTAAGGATGAAAAATAAATATGGTAAGCTCATATGGTCCATTTGAAAAATAATGAATTATTTTAGTTTATAATGTCAGTTGTTTCTACTGCCTAAAGTGTAAATTTAATGAAATTGACTACTTTAAGCTGTTTGACATGCATTTTGAGTAACATCTAAATATGGTATGACACCACATATGCCTTTATAAATTTTCACCATTATTTTTTGTGCTTCCTTTGTGTCCACACACTGTAATAATGTGCCATTATAAGTTTTCTTGTACAAAATATCATTATTGACAAAGAAATTTATGGCAAAATACCTAATGATGTCTTTATCACTTTCAGTGGCTTCAACTAGATATACTTTACTTGTTATATAAGCTTTAATGTCATAACATCATGTTCTATATTCAAGCAATATGCTGGTGAACTTCTAGCTTCAACTTGGAGTGGTTGGATATGGATCCTGTAATCAAGTTGGATCATTGCAGCAAAAGTTGTTAAAGCATCAACAAATTGATTCTTGTCTCACATGGTAGAAATTAATCTCCTCAAAATATTTAATTAACTATGTCATGAATTCTTGATACAAAATCAATTTTCAATCCTTGATTTACCATTCTCTGGTTACTTAATGGATTATAAGGGCTGAATAACTAAAGACCTCCAAACTTTTTATACTAAAAACTATAACTACATGCAAACCATTAACACAAGCCTCATATTTGGCTATGTTATTGGTGCACTAAAGCTCCAACTTGATGGCCACTAGGAATTGTTTTTCTTCGAGGAATATAATTATAGCCCCAATGTTATATCCATGTGCATTGCTAACGTCATCAAAATATATCTTCCATTTCACTTCATTGCCTTTTTTGTCATTTTCATCATCCTTTATGGTGAATATATCTTCATCAGGGAAATGGATGTCAAATTGCTAATATTCATCTAAAGGATTCTCTACTAGGTGATTTGTTACGATTCTTTCTATAATAAACTTTTGAATAATGTACTTTTTTATCGTATTTGGATAGTATTACTTACCTTTTTGAAACTTTTCTAGTGATATGTGGACTCTTAAAGATATAGTTTATAGGATCCATTCTAGAAATCAACCAAGTGGTATAATAAAGCATATAGTAGGGGTGTTCATGGGTCTGTTAAGCCTAAGAGGCCCGCCCTAACCCCGTGTTTAAACAAAATTATATAAGGTCAGACTAGGCCACAGGAAAAACATGTTGGGCCGCCCCAAAAATATAAATAGATAAAACTTTAAACAAAATCATATAGGGTCAGACTGGGCCACGAGCGAAAACATGTTTTATCCAGCCCGGCCCAGTAGTTACTTTTTTTTAGTTATTAACATTTTGCCATATTATATTTATTTTTTATTCTTATTTCATCTAATTCTCTCTACATGTTACACTTTTTATTACCTATCTAAACCGTCCCTACTTCTCAGTTGTTTTCATTATTGATATGCATGCTTACTAACATTTTTTTTATTGAATAATCAAAATACACATATTTACCTAAGACTAATTATACTAGTATAACTTATATTTTGATTGATAAAATTTGGCTATTTTCTTATTGAAATTATTTTATTGATAAAAAATGAGGGTTATAAAAGTCCATTATTTTGAAATATATGTTTATGAGTATGCAAAAAGATATTTTTATATTACAAGTATAAATTCATAAAGAAAAAAAAAAGTGGCCCTAACATGCCCTAGCCTAACATAAAATAAGGCTTGGTCAAGCTGGGTCCAGCTATAGGCATAAAAACAAGTTTGATGTCTTAATCAGGTTGGATATTGAGCCTACTAAATGCCTAGCCTAGCTTTACCTATGAATAGTCCTAACATGTAGTACCTTAATCACTTGCTCATCCAAACTAGCCCATAACAAGCCCGTTCAATCATTAAGTAGCACATCTTACATTTATTAAACTTTTTACTCAAGTAGTAAATTGCTAGCTCCTTCCTTCTAGAGACATCATGTTGTCCCAATACAATCCCTATTAATACTGGTAGGATTGTCAAATAGAGAATTAAAGGTTATCCAAGGGTGGAAGAAACTAAAATCAAAGGGTTTAACTGATAATCCTTAATCTTTTCAAAGGCTTGTTGACAGTTGCTATCCTACTTTTTTTTGTAATTTTTCTTTCACAATTTGAAAATTAGCATACAAGTTGCAATCAAATTGGTGATAAACCTTATTATGTAGTTTAATTGACCTAAAAAACTTTGTACTGCCTTCTTTGTCTGAGGAGGTGGCATTTCTTGAATCATTTTTACCTTGTCGGGGTCCACTTCTATTCCTTTCTGATTCATAATAAAGCTCAATAACTTCCATATCAAAGCTATAAAGATGTCATACCATGATACGATAGCACAAATTCTATATCTCATTGTGCTTATAACATCTTTATTCATATATTCAACACTTTTAGCAGTGAAAATTGTTGACATTAAAAGTTAAAATATTTCATTTTTTGTTTAATTGCACTATTGCAACTTACCAACCTTAACTTTCATCCTTAATATGCTTGTTTAATCAAAATATCATAAAAAGAAGTATGGAATTCAGGTTTAAGGTCAACCATCACATGCTAACACAATTACATCATTCCATGCATTTCCATAAATTTACCACTAATTTTAAAACTTTATAACTTAAGCTAGATAACTCCAAATCATGCAAATGAAGGCTTTCTCAAAAGCTCATGACATAAACTACATGTTGTAAAAATTTTAGATAAAAACAAATCCATTTGGGCCACAAAATCTAATGAAATAGTACCATTATCAGATTTTCGTGCATATGTAGACTTGAAACTTTGGAAATGCATATCTTAAGCTACACAACTCCCAATTGAGTGATCTTGGTGGCTATGGAAAGTTTATAATTCACTTAACCCTCAAATACATAGAAAACTAGAATTGACCATATGAACAGTGCATAGGCAAATCTACATAATTAAGCTAACTTTAAAAAATCATAAGAAATTCTACAAAACTCCAAAATTTATGTTCTTTGGCTCTATGAAAAGCTCTCAATGAGATCTAAATATGTGTCAAAATCCATTCATTTGGTTTTGTAATATCCCACATCGAGTAAGAAGACCCTCGGCTAGGGCTTTATAAGTGGGAGTAGTACTCTCCTTATGTGGATGCGTCCTTGGGTTGTACACGCGGATAGACTAGCTTTGATACCAAATACCTTATTGAGCCCCATGGATATTGTCCCAATAGATGGCTTCTCCCATTAGCTCTGGGTTTTTGTTCTTCCTGGAAGATGGCTTCTCCCATTAGTTCTTTGGAAAATGTGTCCACATAGAGAGAGTACTACTCCTACTTATAAGGCCCTAGACCAGGGTCTTCTTACCCAATGTGGGACATTACAATCTACCCCCCTTTAAGACCAACCCATCCTCAGGTTGCACACATAGCTAGATGGCTCTAATACCAAACACCTTACTGAGCCTTATGGATATTGTCCCTGGTAGATGGCTTCTCCTATTAGCTCTGAGCTTTTATTCTTTCTAGAAGATAGCTTCTCCCATTATCTCTCCCGAAAATGTGTCCATGTGGAAAGAGTACTACTCCCACTTATAAGGCCTTAGCCCAGGGTTTTTTTACTCGATGTGGGACATTACAGGTTTAATTTTGGTTCAGGGGTAAATTATGACTTAAAATGACACATTTATGGTATCAAATAGCTCCAAGTGAACTTGCTTAGTGAATGTGACCATTTAAGCACGTCCCAAATATAAAACTTAGCATGTAAGTCCATCTCACAAGGTCCTAAACATCATGCACTCATATCCACTTGGAAATATACACACACTTCCTATAGCGCATAATTGAGCATGTATACATCTACCATTGGTATTTATATCATAATCATACACTTTTACATGAGTGGGTGATTATATTACAAAATAATATGTACAACCATACTTTGACATTAAATTACATAATATTCTAAATCATTGTCAACGTAGCACCAATTATGTTTGTTAGTCTTCATTCTTTGTGCAACACCATAATATATTAACTCCATCTAGCCTCCCTCTGGGCTCAATTCCATATGATTTCCAAAGAACCAGTACCAACCGTGGCATTTTCATGCTATGAAACGAGGTTTCAACACTCATCTTCTGCCCCGTGGATCCTGTGAACCCATCATTCACATTCTCTACTCGCACTCCATTTATACAACTCATACATAGCATAAAACAAGCCATAAGCCATGGGTATGGAACCAAAAATCAGAAAAATGCAATTTCTCAAATGGACCCAAAAGTCATATTTTTGGCTCTAACTTTGGAAACTCATAACTAATTATAGAAAAATGGGAATCTAGGAAACCATAGCTTCCTAGAAATTTCTAAGTGTTAACTTTACACTAAAAATAATTTCCAACCACAATCTCAGCGTTTGGACCATGTTTGACTTCGAAAATGAGACAGAGGTCCGACTGTCCCTGTTTCTGGTGCAGCTTACTATCATAGACTTCGAAAATTTATAACTAAATCCAAAAAAATCCAATCTGGGCAAACTATACCAATTTGAAAAGCTACAGATGTCTAATAGAGAAGAAAAATAAGTCCAAATCATTTCAGCAGCCCTTAGACCCCGAAAACTGATGGAATAGTAACAGAGGTCGGATGGCTTCCCTGATGCTGATACAGAACTTTAGAAGGTTTGTTCTCTCTCTACAGACGTCCAATTTGGTTGATTCTAGTTGATATAGGTCACTATGGGTGTCTAGTTTATGTGTATAAAATTTCACAACATTTGGACTCCATTTGGTCCATGAATAACAAGGTTTTATTTTCGGACCTATTGTAACAGTACATGGCCAAACCATCAATTTTTTCCCAATTTCAACAATTTGCTAAATATTCTCTAGACCTCCAAATATCACCAACTTTAGCTTCCTAAGAAGCTCTCTACAAACTCTAGAGGCATGCCAAATTTCATAACAAGAAGAGCTCATCTGGTCATACTTTGACGAAGTTCACAAATTTGGCAGTTTTAGCACCCAAAATGGTCAAAGTAGGTCCAAATGGCCTCCCACATGTTCTCACACCTCATGGACAAGTTTGAAAGCATAAAAATAGTTTATATAACATGTCCAAGTGGTCCAAATCATCATACATTCCAAACTCACTATGCTACAGGCTAAAATACACTATCACATACATTCAACAAAAGGGGTAAAACCCACATTTCCATTAATTTGGCTCTCTACATAGTTTGTACATCATATATCTATACATTTACACTTGTTATAACATTTACATCTCAAAAATAGTGGATGCATATTCATTTTGGCACCACTTTACATCAAAAGACTAAAATAAAGCTATCATCTAGCTAACATGTTCCTAGGCTCCTTGGTGTGCACTTGCTTCTCCTTGAGCTCCACCTAGCATGTTAAGTTGGGAGGGGAAGGGGTGAGATTCATGGAATCTCAGTAACTCATGCACTCATTCAAGAAAGCAATCAAGGCATATAACAAGTCAAAGCATGTAATTTGGCATCCAACCATTCTCAATCACATAATACATGTTGTACATGCTATGGAAATCACAACAATGCCACAAGTAAGCTCTAGGGACTTTTGGTCTAGCCTCACCTGAGTTTAGGGACTTTTGGATGGCCTCACCCGAGTTTTAGGGACTTTTGACTTGGCCTCACTCAGTTATGAGACTTTTGGCCTTGTCTCACCCATCTCAAGGGACTTTCGGCTTTACCTCACCCATCTCAAGGGACTTTCGGCACTACCTCACCCGAGCAGTTCTCACAATCCATCACATAAGCACATTGGTAACAATGCATCATGGCAATAACATATGGCATATCCCACACAACAAGCATATACATAAACATACAATGACTATTACATCCAATAATACAACAGAAAGAATGAAAAGAGAGCTACCTTATGAGCTAACACAAGCCTTTCCTTTCAATTCCTCTTCTCCCTTCTTAGTTTCACACTCACACCTTGATGGAGGTGCTTCACTTGAGCCTAGACACATCAAAGAGCATAAATTACTCTCTCATAACTTACCAACTCTTAAAGGTTCTTCAGAGCAAAGCCTCCTAACATATAAGAACCTAGGGTTCTCTCTCTCTCTAGAATATCACCAGTTCTTCCTCTCTCTCAAGCTCTCATGGTAGTGGAAACAACATTTTCAAGGAAAACAAAGAGGTTCAAGGGTGTTTTTCCATTTTCCCTCTTCTGACCCATGCTTAAAATCCAACTAATCTCACAAACAAAACCATAGAAAGAGAAGGCAAAGAGAGGAGATCAAGATTCTAAGAAGGAATAAAAGAAACTTGCTTACCTTTCCTTTGTTCTTCCTCCTTCTCTTAGTCTCTCTCACTCTCCACACCTCTTTTCTCTCCTTGGGTCGAAGTCTAGGGCAAATAAGAGAGAAAGAATGAATTGGGTCGTGTAAAGGAGTCCATTTCTCACTTTGTACGCTTTTCCGGACTGACCCTCGCTACGGTGAAAATTAACGTTCGCTATGGTGAGCTCGTGTCAGCTACCTTCGCTATGGCGAGATTTAACTTTCGCTACGGCAAGCACGTATCAGTTCCCTTCGCTATGGCGAGGCTTAACCTTTGCTATGGCGAACTCGTATTAGTTCCAGACCCCCACTTTCGCTATGACGCGTGCTACGGCGAGTAGCCCCCTGGTTTTTTTATGGAATGCTCGCACTCGCTATAGCTAGAATCACTTTCGCTATTACGAACAGGCACTCTCGCTATAGCGAGGCCATTTCTCACTATTGCGAGAAGACTTGGAACAATTTCTAGATTTCAAAAATTTTTAGCTTTCTTCTTCCTTTTCCTTTTTCCTTTTCCCGGTTGTTACACTTTGTTCCTTGAGAATTTCTTAGACATGGTTAGAGATAAAATGGGAGAGAGTGAGATTCAAAGAATTCCAATAGTTTATTCACCTTTTTAAGCAAACATATATGGCATGTTATCATGTCAAAGAAAGTAAGCATGCATTAAATGCTTCTAAACATCAAACATAATCTTTTATATAAAGTCATATGAATCCATTAAAGTAAAAAACAAGCTTTAAAAACTTTTGGTCTATCATCACCCAATTATTTAGGACTTTTGGATTAGTTTTACTAACTTTTAGGGACTTTTGACTTAGCCTCACTCATTATTGAGACTTTTGGCCTTGTTTCACCCTTAATTAAAGACTTTGGCTTCACCTCACCTAAATCAAGGGACTTTTAGCATTTTTTTAGCTATTAACCCTTAATTAATGATTAGAGGCTCAATAAAATTAGAGTGATAATCTAGAAAATTAAAAATGAGGATATAAGGCTTAAGGTGCCTAGAAACTGGAGCCAAAATAGCTAAATGAAATTCGATGAAAATGAAGTGGCATTTTTGGTAAATTTGGGAAACTTTTAGAAAATCTAAAAGAAATATTTTTAAATAAGAAAATTGAGTATCCCAGGATTCTCAAAGGCCCTAAAAGCCGTAAGAACCCCTATAATAGTTAAAACCCCTCTGGTATGCAATTTAAAGTGTTGATTAACTAAAGCTTTGACCGATTCATTCGAGAAAGTTTTAAATCCAATTTGAGAGAAACCAATCATTTTATGAATTAGAAAACCTAGATTTCATAATAGCAAAGATAGTTCTCGAAAAGGAGTTAAAATGAGTGTAAATGGAAAAAACCAAGAAAAAGGGACAAAATTGAAATCATGAAAAAATCTTAAATGAACCGCTTGCTTCTTATATATCACATCCCACACTCTTCTCTCATTTTTGCTAACCTTATTTTGTCTCAAAATAGATTTCCACTCATCTCAAAGTGGCGCACAAGAAGGGAGGGAGAAGGGAAGAGAAAACCAAGTAAAAAGGTATGAAAGTCCATGATTTTTCATGCTTCTCCTTTTACCAATCTTGTTTTCCTCTTTCTCCTTTCTTTTCCTATGGTTTTGATGAATAAATTAGTACTAATTTATGATTGGTTCAGTAAGAGGAAGTTAGAATTGAATGGAAAAGCTAGAAGCAAGTGAAAGCTCCTTGAAAAAGCTTTAAAACAAGGTAAACTTCCATAGCCTTTTTGCATCTCTTGGCTTGTTCTTCTTAAGTCCTTGCTCTGCCAAAGCTAGGTCCATTTAATAGGGAAGGAATTCAAGGTAAAACATGGTAGAGACAGGGGTAATCAAGCATGAGAAACAAGAATATGCAATTAGATTTAAAAGAGAAACTTTAGAATTTAAGTTGTAAAATTTAGGGATTTTATTGCACCTAGCCATTCTTAAAGCTTTCTAAGGATAGTCTAGCCAATGTAAGAGGATACATGAGGTCCTAAGATATCTAGGAAGCTTTACAAGTATCATTTTTCTAAGAAAAATCAAGCAAACTCCATAGGCTCTCCTTTTAGCATATGTATTGGCCAAAGCTAAAAGTAGCACTTAGAGAGATTTTTTTTTATTCCAAGGATAGAAATGGCCTAAATATGATTAACAAACATCAAGAGAAGCATTGGTTTGAATTTAAAAACCATGATTTATGATATGGAAGTTTAGGTTCCTTTTTAAGACATAAAGAGGCAACTTGAGTCTAAGCTCCTTAAATTGAATTTGTGATGAATCTAAGGAGTCTAAATGGAGTCAAGAGACTTAGATTGAATGAGAAATTAGAGCCACAATCACCTCACCTAGGGGTTGCTTCATTATGGACTTCTATAGAACCATAACTATGTTATAGGATAAAGTAAGCTTGTATAGAGTTTATATGAAGTTAGAACTTATTCCAATGATGTAATTGTGTCTCATTTGATGTGTCTAGGCCAAGTGAATCAAGCTTCTCCTAGTTATGTGTGTGTGGTCAAGAAGGAGAAGGAGAAATCCAAGGGGAAAAGTGTGCTTCTTGACTTGAGGTAGCTCTCTAACCTTTTTTGTATGCATTTCTTGGATGTTTAATTGTCTTGGGATGCTTATGTGTATGCTTGAACCATGAGATATGTTTATAGCCATTGATTTTATATTATGGTACCATTATGCTTATTGAAATAGATTTTAAATAGAAAGTAGCTTGAATGGATATGGTTATGCTAAAAGTCCCTAAGGATATGTGAGACAAAGCTAAAAGTCTCAAGAAAGAGTGAGGCTAAGTCAAAAGTCCCTAAAAGTGGATGAGGAAAATCCAAAAGTCTCAAAGAAATTGGGTGAGGCTAGACCAATATCCTTTAGAACCTATGTTTGGTTTGTGTGTGTTTATATAATATGGAAATATACTCATGTATGTTTATAAAAACACTTTATGACATGCTTGTATTCTTTGACATGAAAATGTGCCATATATATATATATATATATGAAAGGATAAAAGAGCTATTGGGATTCTTTGAATCTCAATTTTTTCCACATATGTCTAACTATATCTATGGGAGCCAAATAAAGCAAGAGATGGGAGCCAAGCACTTTGAGAATGAAACTTTGACAATAGAATGAGAAAATTTATATTTTGATGTCAAAGTTTGTAATTATATGATGTATATAAAATGTAAACACTTAAGTATGTATAAAAGCATGTAATTATGATGTATGAATGGAATTTGGAACTAAATGAATGTATATGTGAGTTTTTGCCATCTATGAGCCTTGATGTTCATGTGTATGAATTCAAGTGAAAAGGTGAGAATGAGTGCCATGATTATTTGAACCATTTAGGATGCCTCTATATGCTGCATTTATGCTTTTGGACGTACTCAAATGGTCATGGTATGAGGAGAAGCCCATTTGGTGCACATTGAACCCATTATGGTCTCCAAATTAGCCTCTTTCTTGACCTAAACCACAAACTGACCAAATGGATGAGTTTATACATGAAATTTGGCAAGCAAAACAGTATTATCTAGAGCTCTTTACAGAGCTAAAGAGCACTATTTTTGGAATACTAGAGAATTTATTATGAGTTTTCAAAGTTGGCCAAATTATGGCAAATTGTCCTAATCACTGTTCGTATAATTAATTTGCATTTCTATGTCACTTACGGGCCAAATGAAGTCCAATGCTTATGAAATTTTATAGGCATATAGTAAACATCATAAGCTTTCTATAACCACTAAGAACACCTCATTTGGAGCTCTATAGAGGGAGAAATAATTTTTTGAGGTTTAAGTTCTACTACAGGATGCATTAGTGACCAGTGTTACTATTTTATTGAATTTCATAAGGTAAACCTAGTTTTTTTTATTTGTAATTTTTATGGAAGCTAGATGATATCTAGAGCTTTCTGAAAGCTATTATTTGCATGATTTAGATTTTTTTTATAATTAGTTATAATTTTTTAAAATTCATATTAGGATATGGATTTTATGGCAAAATGCAAAGTGAGATGTGATTTTGTGTTTTATGACTTGGACCTAAGTTTTAAGCTTTCAATTATGATAATTCTAGTTGAACAAATGTGTTATAGATGGAAAATAAATTTGGTAAGTTCACATGGTTTATTGTTCCAAAAATGAATTAATTGAGCTTTCAATGACACAAATTACCGCTGTTAAAAGTGCTATTTGCATGAAAATAAATGCTATAAGCAATTTGTGCTATGAATTAAGTCCCATTTAGTTATGGTATTACACATAACCTGACCCATCAAGAGCCATCTCACATTTTCAAAGCAATTTAAGAAACATAATGTCATCAAATCATCAAATTAATACCAATAGACATGTTTCATGATTTAAATACATATACAAGTAATCAATAACAATCAAATAACCAAGATATGCATACAAGAATGGATGAAGAGCTACCTTGAGTCGAGAAGCACAAGTTCTTTCTTTGGTTCTTACTTCCTTGACTTGGCCTCATACACACACTTGCGAGAGGCTTGATTTGCTTGGCCTATATACATCAAACACGACATAAATGCATCAATGGAACAATTTCTAACCTCACATAAACTCTACATAAGCCAATTCCAGCTCATGCCATCCATATGGCTCCATTTAGTAGCATGATGAAGTAACTCATATAATTCATCATCTTGACTCTAATGTTTCACTCAATTTAAGTCATATGATTCCATTTAAATTCATTAGAGTCATCACAAACTCAAATCAAGGAGCCTAACACCAAGTTGCTTCTTTATGCATAATAGAACCCTAAACTTTCACCTTACAAAATAAGACTTCTAAATTCAAACCAATAGTTTCTTTAGTGTTTATAATTCATATCTAGACCATTTCTATCATTAAAATTAAAGACAACTCTCCTTAGGTATTCCAATTGGAGCTTGGCCAAGGTACCCATACCAAGAAGTGTAACAACCAGGAAAAGGGAAAAGGAAAAGAAAGTAGAAAGTTAGAAATTTTCGAAATCCAGAAAACTATTCTAAGTTTCCTCGCAATAGCGAGAAATGGTCTCGCTATAGCGAGATTGCCTGTTCGCAAACTGTCATTAGATGGAGACAGCGCCTCCTCCTAGGCCACAGACCCAGGGCCGAGTGTTCGCCCTTACTCAGCAGGAAGCCAGCGCATCTCCCAGTTTGATCCGAGGTATACTGATAGTGAATGGCTTTCCTGTAGTTGCTATATTTGATTCGGGTGCTAGTCACTCGTTTATATCTTATGATTGTGTGAGGCAATGTCTTGCCATTTGACTTGTCTGTCACTACACCCACTGGAGGCCACATGGTTACTTCCCATACTTGCTTAAATGTCACTGTTCAATTTAAAGGTGCTTTACTTGAGCCTAGACACAATCAAGAACATGGAATTACTCTCTTAGAATGTAATCTTCAGAGCAACCCTCATAACATACAAGAACTTAGGGGTTCTCTCTTTCTTTCTAGAATGCCATCAATTCTTCCTCTCTCTCAAGTTCTCATGGTAGTGGAAAAAACATTTTCAAAGAAAACAAAGAGATTCAAAGGTGTTTTCCACTTTCCCTCTTCTGACCCATGCCCAAAACCTCACTAATCTTACAAACAAAACTATAGAAAGAGAGGGCAAAGATAGGAGATCAAGATTCTAAGTAAAAATGAGAGGAACTTGCTTACCTTTCTTTTGTTCTTCCTCCTTCTCTTAGTCTCTCTCACTCTCCACGCCTCTTTTCTCTCCTTGGGTTGAAGTCTAGGGCAAATATGAGAGAAAGAATGAGTTGGGTCATTTAACGGAGTCAAATTCTCACCTTTTACTCTTTTCGGGACTGACCCTCGCTACGGCAAAAATTAACCTTCGCTATGACGAGCTCGTATCAGCTGCCTTCGCTATGGCGAGGTTTAGCTTTCGCTATGGCGAGCACGTATTAGTTCCCTTCGCTATGGCGAGTTTTAACCTTTGCTATGGCAAACTCGTGTTAGTTCCAGACTCCCACTTTCGCTATGGCGTAGCTGGTTGGCCACAAATAATGCCATACTTGATTGTGAATACCGAACCATTTCCCTACCTGCTTGTGGGATCATACCTAGGGTAGGAGCTGAGTTATCCTTTATGACTACTGCCCAGGCTGAGAGATATTTAGAGTGTGGATGTAAAGGGTTTCTAGTCTTTTTCTCTATTCAGGCTGAGGTAGAAGGAGGGATAGAGGAGATCCTAGTTGTCAGGGAATTCCCAAAGGTTTTCCCTAAAGAGTTTGACTTTAGTGGCCTACCCCCTGAGAGAGAATTAGAGTTCCCTATAGACATAGTGCCTGGGGCTAGACCGGTGTCCAAAGCTCCTTACAGGATGGCTCCCGCTGAGCTTGCTGAGTTGAAAGAGTAGATAGAGGAATTGTTAGAGAAAGGGTTTATCCACCCTAGTATTTCACCTTGGGGAGCTCCGGTGTTATTTGTGAAAAAGAAAGATGGTAGCTTGCGTTTGTGTATTAATTACAGAGAGTTGAATAAGGTTACCATCAAGAATAAATATCCTCTCCCTAGAATTGATGATCTGTTATATCAGTTGGCTGGGGCATCTGTGTTTTCAAAGATAGATCTTAGATCTGGGTACCACCAGTTGAGAGTGAGAACTGAGGACGTCTCCAAGACGGCCTTCAGAATTAGATATAGGCACTATGAGTTCCTTGTGATGCCATTCGGGTTGACGAATGCGCCTGCTGTGTTCATGGATTACATGAACAGGGTATTCAGACCGTATCTAGATTAGTTTGTGGTGGTTTATTGGTCCATTTGAAATCCTTGAGAAAATTAGACCCGTGGCTTATCGAATAGTCTTACCTCCTAACCTAGCCTAAATCCACAGTGTTTTTCATGTCTCTCAGTTGAAAAAGTATTTGCCAGACCCCTCACATGTCATAGAATATGAGCATATGCAATTGCAGGAAGATCTTTCCTATGTAGTGGACCGGAGAGAATTGTGGATGCTAAGCTGAAACAGCTGAGAAGCAAGAACATTCCTTTGGTGAAAGTGATCTGGAGAGGTCTGACATCTGAGGAAGCAACCTGGAAATTGGCAAATGAAATGAGGCAAAAGTATCCAGAGTTATTCCCTTGAGGTAAGTCTTTAAATTTCGAAGACAAAATTTCTTTTAAGAGGGGTAGAAATGTAACAACCGGGAAAAGGGAAAAGGAAAAGAAAGTAGAAAGCTGAAAATTTTCAAAATCCAGAAAACTATTCTAAGTCTCCTCGTAATAGTGAGAAATGGTTTCGCTATAGCGAGATTGCCTGTTCGCAATAGTGAAAGTTATTCTAGCTATAGCGAGTGCGGGCAGCAGTCCATATAGAAACCAAAGAGTTGCTCACCGTAGCGTACGCCATAGCGAAAGTGGGAGTCTGGAACTAACACGAGTTTGCCATAGCGAAGGTTAAAACTCGCCATAGCGAAGGGAACTAATACGTGCTCGCCATAGCGAAAGCTAAACCTCGCCATAGTGAAGGCAGCTGATACGAGCTCGCCGTAGCGAAGGTTAATTTTTGCCGTAGCAAGGGTCAGTCCAGAAAAGAGTAAAAGGCGAGAATTTGACTCCGTTAAACGACCCAACTCATTCTTTCTCTCATATTTGCCCTAGACTTCGACCCAAGGAGAGAAAAGAGGCATGGAGAGTGAGAGAGACCAAGAGAAGGAGGAAGAACAAAAGAAAGGTAAGCAAGTTCCTCTCATTTCTACTTAGAATCTTGATCTCCTCTCTTTGCCCTCTCTTTCTATGGTTTTGTTTGTGAGATTAGTGAGGTTTTGGGCATGGGTCATAAAAGGGAAAGTGGAAAACACCTTTGAATCTCTTTGTTTTCTTTGAAAATGTTGTTTCCACTACCATAAGAACTTGAGAGAGAGGAAGAATTGATGGCATTCTAGAGAGAGAGAGAGAACCCCTAAGTTCTTGTATGTTAGGAGGGTTGCTCTGAAGATTACATTCTAAGAGAGTAATTCCATGTTCTTGATTGTGTCTAGGCTCAAGTAAAGCACCTCCATTAAGGTGTGATTATGAACCTAAGAAGGGAGAAGAGAAATTGAAAGGAAAAACTAGTGTTGGCTCATAAGGTAGCTCTCTTTCCACTATTTCTTGTTGTATTCTTGGATGTAATAGTCATTGTATGTTTATGTATATGCTTATTGTGTGGAATATGCCATATGCTATTGCTTTGATGCATTGATGCCAATGTGCTTGTGTGATAGATTGTGAGAATTGCTCGAGTGAGGTAGTGCCGAAAGTCCCTTGAGATGGGTGAGGTGAAGCCGAAAGTCCCTTGAGATGGGTAAGACAAGGCCAAAAGTCTCATAACCGAGTGAGGCCAAGTCAAAAGTCTCTAAACTCGGGTGAAGCTAGACCAAAAGTCCTTAGAGCCCATTTTTGGCATTGTTGTGATTTCCATAACATGTACAACATGTAATGTGAGTGAGAATGGTTGGATGCCAAATTACATGCTTTGACTTGTTATATGCCTTGATTACTTTCTTGATTGAGTGCATGAGCTACTGAGATTCCATGAATCTCACCCCTTCCCCTCCTAACTTAACATGCTAGGTAGAGCTCAAGGAGAGACAAGTGCACACCAAGGAGCCTAGGAGCATGTGTAGCTAGATGTTAGCTTTGTTTTGACTATATTGATGTAATTTTGATGTAAAGAGGTGCCAAAATGAATATGCACCTTTTATTTTTGAGATGTACATGTTGTAGCAAGTGTAAAAGTATGGATATATGATGTACAAACTATGCATAGAGCTAAATTAATAGAAATATGGGTTTTGCCGCTTTTGTTGAATGTATGTGATGGTGTATTTTTTGCCATAGCATAGTGAGTTTGGAATGTATGATGATTTGGACCACTTGGACATGTTATGTAGACTATGTTTATGCTTTTAAACTTGTCTATGAGTAGCTAGAACAAGTGAGAGGCCATTTGGACCCATTTTGGACCTCTTGGGTGCTAAAACCGTTAATTTTGTGAGCTCCGTCAAAGTATCACCAGATGAGCTCCTCTTGCCATGAAATTTGGCATGCCTCTAGAGTTTGTAGAAAGCTTCTTGAGAAGCTAAAGTAGGTAATATTCGGAGGTCTAGAGAATATTTAGCGAATTGTTGAAATTGAGAAAAATTCATGGTTTGGTCAAGTACTATTACCATAGGTCAGAAAAGAAATCCATGTTGTTCATAGACCAAACGGTGGCCAGATGTCATGAAATTTTATACACATAAACTAGATAACTACAGTGACCTATACCAACTAGAATCCCCTAAATCAGAGGTCTGTAGAGAGAGAACGAATTGTCTGAAGTTCTATATCAGCATCAGGGAGCCACCTGACCTCCGTTACTATTCTATCAGTTTTTGGGGTCTAAGGGCTGCTGAACTGATCTGGACTTATTTTTTTCCTCTAGTAGACATCTGTAGATTTTTAATTTGGTATAGTGTACTCAGATTGGATTTTTGTGGATTTAGTTACGAATTTTTGAAATTTATGACAGTAAGCTATGCTAGAAACAGAGATAGCCGGACCTTTGTCTGATTTTTGATGTCAAACATGTCCAAACGCTGAGATTATGGTTGGAAATTATTTTTAGTGTAAAGATAACACTTAGAGCTTTCCAGATAGCTATGGTTTACTAGATTCCCATTTTTCTCTAATTAGTTATGATTTTCAAAAGATAGAGCCAAAATATGGCTTTTGGGCCCAAGTGAGAAATTACATTTTTCTGGTTTTTGGCTCCATACCCGTGGCTTATGGCTTGTTTTATACTATGTATGAGTTGTATAAATGAAATGTGAGTAAAGGATGTGAATGATGGGTTCACAGGACCCACGGGGCAGAAGATGAGTGTATAAAACTCCGTTCCATAGCATGAAAATGCCACGGATTGGTATTGGTTCTTTGGAAATCATATGGAACCGAGCCCAGTGAGAGGCTAGATAGAGTTAATATACTAAGGTGTTACAAGAAGCACCTATAAAGTTTTGTTCATTCCTAGGGAGTTTAGCACCTATATGAGTTCCTTAGCCTCTTCTTAACTCAATCATGCCCTTACATGATCTAAAATATCATTTTAAAGGCTCATATTTCCGTAGGTGCAATCAAAACTTTAATTTCTATAACTTGCTATCCATAGCTCTCTTTTAAATTCTTTTGGTTCCATATGATTCTCCATGCTTCAAAACCCAATTTCCTATCAAGTTTAGACCAAACTCAAACTCCTTACATGGTGCTCGTGGTGTAGCCGAAAAGGGAGATGCAAAGAAGAACCAAGAAAAGCAAGATTTCTATCGAAAAGCTTACCTTGTTTGCTTCCTTGTTAAGTGAGCTTTCTTAGGCTTCCAAAGGTTTCTCTAAACTCTTCCTTCCTTTTACTAAACTAGCCACAGATCACTACCATTTAGAACTTCAAAACCATGAAAAGAGAGAAGGGAAAGAGGATAAGAACATAAAAGAAAGGAAGAGCATTAATTCTTACCCTTTTTAGCCTTGTTTCTCCTTCCTTTTCTCCCTTCTTGGTGCACCGCTTGAAGATAAGTTGGGTTCTATTTTGGAGCAGATGTAAATTGGTGGTAATGAGAAGGAGAAGGTGGCATGGTTTTAAGATGGGAGGAAGACTAGTTATAATAATTTGAAAATTCTAATTATGTCCTTTAAACTTTGGTTTCTCCACTTGAGCTCATTTCAAATCTTTTATTAGAATCATCTTTTCCATCTTAAAATTTAGGCCCTCTAATTCCTTAAATACTTTTAGTTTCACATTAATTGGATTCAAAATAACTCTGAACGATTCAGTTAAAGTTTTGGTCAATTGATGATGACCTAAAACGAACACCGAAGTTGTTTGCCATTCTAAGGGTTCCAAAGGTTTTTAAGGCCTCTGAGAACTTAGAAAACTCAATTTTTTCATTTAAAGATCCCTTCTTTGAGTTTTCAAAAAGTTACCCGAAATTATGATTTTGCTATTATGTTATTTCTTAATTCATTCAACAGTTTTGGCTCTATTTCTTAGTTATTCTTAGGCTCTTAATCATATTCTTAGATATTTTAATTATCATTCTACTCTCAATTAGTCTCAATTTGTTTTGCTTTAGGGTCTTATTTTATCAGTTTTAGTTCAGTTTTTGGAAAATCAGTTATTACATTTCACCTCCCTTAAAATAAATTTTGTCCTTAAAATTTTGAATACATATCTTAACTAAATAGCTGGGGATGTTGCTTTCTCATGTCATCCTCCAGTTTTCATGTTGCCTCATCAGAAGGCAGGCCCTTCCAGACCACTTTAACCAGAGGAATGCTCTTGTTCCTCAGCTATTTGATCTTAGTACCAATGATTCTCTTTGGTGTTACCACATAGGATAGGTTATTTTGCAATTAAATATACTCATATTCTATGACATGTGAGGGATCTGGTAGATATTTTTTCAGTTGAGAGACATAAAATACATTATAGATTTGGGGTACGTTAGGAGGTAAGGCCACATGGTAAGTGTTATACTCGAAAATGCGACTGTGTGGCACCTTTAAAAAAAAATTCAAAAAAATTCGATTTGGCTTTTGAAAACAAAAAACTGAAATTAAAATTAAAAGTAGTAGAGTCACCATCAAAATTTTAATTTTTAAAGGGCAAAACTTTAAAAAAGCCTTTTTATAAGGAAAATGGTTTACGAACCAAATATGGGTTCAAGAGTAGATTGTGAGTAGAGAAGGTATTAGACACCCCACAACACATGTTACTAAGAACGGTTACCCTAAATTAGTTGCACAAAATTAATATGACCTTCATTCTATTTTAATTCTCCTAACAAATCACATGCAGAATAAGAAGAAAAAAACTTAAGGAAATCAAATTAAAAGTACAATAAGAAAAAAATAAATTAAAAAGATAAGATTAAAAGTAAAAACAAAAAGAAATTAAGGAAATAAAACTAAAAGAAAAATGTTAATTTACAAGGCGCGGATTTGACCTAGAATGAGAGTTTAGGAACTACGTACCCTACAAAAGGGATCAAAATTCACATAGTTCAGACTTAAAAACTGTATTTTATAGTTGGCGTTCTATTTTTATTTTTTTATTTGTTTTTCTTTTCTTCTTTTTTTAAATTTTTAAATTTTAATTTTGTTTTTATGTTGTTTTCTCTTTCTTTTTTTTTGGTGAAAAGACAAAGAAAATAAAAATTATTTTCTCGTTTAACAAATAAAATAAGTTTAGAATTAGTTGATGTGTTTTGGTTTGCTAAAGGTAAAATTAATTTTGCTTTTCTTCCATTTTCTGTTTTTCCTTTTTCATCATTTTTTATTTTTCAATTTTCCTTTTTTTCTTCTTTTTGTTTCACTTTGTTTATTTGTTTCATTTTGTTTTGTTTATTTGGGTTTTGTTTTATTGTTATATTTTTTGTTGAAAAGGGAAAGGAAGTGAAAATTATTTAGACTCTTGCAATCAAAAAAATTTTAAAGTTAATTTATGTGTTTTAATTTGCAAAACCTGAATTACTCCCACGTTTTAACCCTTTCTTCTATTTTTGATCTTTTCGATTTTTTATTATATATTTTTTAATTTTTTTATATATTTTTAATTAATTTTCTTTTGGTTTTAGCAAACTTTTGAGGAAAAAGAAAAGTTGAATTTGAATTTTAAATTTTTTTTTTACTTATAGAGAAAGACTCCTTTTAAAAGAAAAGATTTAAAACTTAATTCATAAATAGATTGGTTTTTTATATGATAACTTTTCTCTTCTTTTTTTCTTTTCTTTTTTTTAACTTTTTTATATTTAAAACTTAAACTCTAAACTTTGTAAACATATATATTTATTTTAACAGAAGCCCATTTGACTTCCTAAAAACTCTTTTTTGCCTTTATTTTTATTCTTGTTTGTCTTTTTTTCTTTGGCTTTTTCTTTGGTTTTTTTTTTAGGTTCTTTCTTCTTCTTTTGTTTTCTTTTTTTTTTTTTAAAGGGCAAAGTTTACTTGACTTTCCCAAGATTGAATGTTTTTAATTAATTTTTAAAATTTTTCTTTTTTTTAGGGGCAAAGTTTATTTGAATTTCCCAAGACTAAATTTTTTTAATTAATTTTTAAACTCTTTCCTTTTTTTCTAAGAAATGCACTCTACTTTCTAAAACTCTTTGTTTTGTTTTAAAACTTTTATTTTGGAAATTCTCTCCTTTTCCTATCTTTCGAATATATTTCTTTGAAACTAAAATTAATTTGATGTGGGCTATTGGACCCCAAAACTCATTAAAATATTTTATGACCCAATCAGGCGACTGGAGAGACTTATTGTTGCACACAGCCTCGGATGACCTCTATATGCATGAGGAGACAAAAATATCCCACATGACAACTCTAAAAAAAAGTTAAAAATAAAATAAAACTAAAACAAAAGTATCTACAAACTTATAGCATTTTTCTTTTCGTGTGCTTGTGTCCAACCAGCTAAATATCATGTTTCAATACATTTCAAGTATACTAAAAAAAGCTTAAACCAATTAACTCCACTATGCTATCCAATAGGTTTCATACGCTATGGTGAAGCCATCTTTTTTCCTTTCTCATTGATCTTTGCTCAACTTTAGTAAGCCTCCTCAATTCTTTACCATCTTCACCCTCACGCGGGGCTCATGCAAAAGAGACAATAAGGAGAGAGGGTTAAATTCTAGACACCCATTTGCTTTCCAAAAGTGATCAAATAAATCAATGCTTCAATGTTCAAACACATACTTATGTAAAAAGGAAGTCATGAAAATCAGCATGTCTAAAATTCATACGCAATCCAAGGAACATGTCATTAGCCTAAGACAACAAGAATATGACTAGACTTTCAGAGCAATAACAAACTAAGGCATCCATAACGTCAATATCAAACATGGTGGCTTGAGTAGCATTTAAGCATCCCAAGGTGATCGTATAAATCAGAATGCAAATCAGTCCCCTGCAGCAGTTAGAATATATTTGTAACCATGATTTACATTTGCTAAGACCATGAGTGACCTCTGGACAAAATTTTATGTTTAATCTCAAACCAAAAATCAATGTAGAGTCATGTTCAATAGCCTATTTCATAAGACTTAGAATAAAAAGAAAAGACCAGAAACTCAAATTAATGATATCTGAAATTGTGTTTCCTTTAGACCTTGGTCCCTAAAATTAGCAAAATGTGAATTTGGATCACCTCATAATTGCCTGAGGACAGCAAGACCCATTTCCATGTAGTATTGAATAAATTGTACTAACAACCATAGCATAGTAGTCAATGGCTACACGTAAGATTCATAGAAACATGAACACCAAAACAAGATTCTCATTCAGCTCACAGCATGCTGAGGTTCAGAAAAACCAAGCCACACATGAAACCCTTATTCAAAAGCATTATCAATTTACCAACAGTAGCTCAAATACCCAAGCCAAGAATGAAAGGGTAATAGCAGCAAAAATCTAGCATACATACTAATCAAAACATTAAATCTTGTTCTCTAACTTACAAAAAGAACAAAACCAAAATGACTTTCAGTAAATCATTTTACTCGATTAGCTAGATCATCCTTTTGTAGAATTGATTGTAGTATCTTCCCCTTCTTCTTCTGCCGCACCTCTCCATTTCCTCTCTTCACTCTCGATTTCCCATTCTCAAAACTCCCCTTTCACTCTCTTAATCTCTTTTGAATTTCCTCCCTCACGCATTTCTGGTGCATACCCTATTTATCGGATCTCTCTCTTGATTCCCCTTAATCCAAAACCAATTAGGAAACCTCCCTTAATCTTTATCTGCTCCTTTTCTCATAGTCCATTGTTCCAGTGATTTCTTCCTTCTCTCTCAGCCTTACCTCTTTTCAATCTTTGTGACCCGAAACTAGCTCTTCCCTTTTCCTTCTCACTCTCAATCTCAAAACCTTTCTTTTTGATGCATCTCTTTCTGCCTTTTTCCTCTTTGCTATTATGCTTTGTGTTTTTGTCTTGCCCTCTACCCTGTTTGGTCTCTATGTTTTTTGTCTCGATCTCTACTAATGATGGAAACCAAGAGGATGACATGGGAGCTGGGTTAAAATGCAGGAGACCAAGAGGATGACATGGGAGCTGGGTCAAAACACTAAGGTTCCTACATTTTGACCTTCTTTAATCTATTTATTTTATTTTTTATATTTCATTTTTTGACATTAGGTTAATAGGTTTAAGACAATTGAGCTAAAAGTTTGGACTGACTAACAAAAAATTGGGTTTTAAATTTTTTGTTATTTTTTTTGTTGGGACTTAATTTTTTTTTCAAACCCTTTTGTTTTTTTTTCTTTGGGTCCTTTTTCTCTTTATGTTCTCTTTTTTTATTTGATTATATATATATATATATATTATGTTCTTTTTTTATTTAATTATAAATATATTTTTTGATTTTTTATTTCTTGTTTACCTTTTTAAATTTTCTTTCTTGCTTTTTTTTTTTTTAAGGATTGAGTTATAGGGGCTTTTGGTATTTGGGAGGAAAGAAGCCCAAAACTTTCTTTTGAATAATTTTTTTTTTTACTTTTTAAATATGACTCAAACTAACTATTGCTCTCTATTTTTTTTTTTAATTTTGTACTAATTTAATTTTATTATTTTTAACATGTCTGGATAAAATACGGTGTTGACAGTAAGCAATGGGTCCAATTTTTTCAAGGATCTCAAATGGACCAATGTACCTAGGACTAAACTTCTTTACCTTAATAGATCAACCCACACTAGTAATTGGAGATACCCAAATAAATGCATGGTTTCCACTCTTAAACCTTAACAATGTCCTTTTCTTTTTAGCATAACCTTTTTATCTATTTTGGGCCGTAGGGAATTTCTTTCTAATCAAGTCTATCTGTCTGGTGGTCTGGTCTACTATTTCAAGTTTTATCAAACTCCTTCAACTAACTTAACCTAACACAGTGGTGATCTACATTTTCTCCTATACAAAGCCTCATATGGGGCCATCTGAATATTGGAATGGTAACTATTGTTATATGCAAATTCAGCTAATGGTAAATACACATCTTAATTCCCCTTCATCTCTGGAATACATGCTCTTAATATATCCTCTAGAGTCTAGATAGTCTTTTTAGTCTAACCATCTGTCTGGAGGTGATATGCAGTACTAAACCTTAACTTAGCCCCTAAAGTAGTCTATAATGACCTCTAGAAGTTAGATGTGAGCCTAGGGTCTTTATCTAATACTATGTTATTGGATACTCCATAAAGTCACACTATATCATTTATATACAATTGGGCTAATTTATCCAGCATATATGTAGCCCTAATAGATAAAAAGTGTGTGGAATTCATCAATCTATCAACAATTACTCAAATAGCATCATGTCTAAAGGATATCATAGGTAACTCCATATTGAAATCCATGGGTATACTATCCTATTTCCACTCAGGGGTGTCTAGGAGTTGCAATAACCTAGTTGGTCTCTGATGTTCCACTTTAATCCTCTAGAACACTAAACACTTAGCCATATAAGTGGCTATGTCATTCTTTATAATTGGCCACCAGAATATTTTTTTTAAATCCTGATACATTTTAGTGGCACTCAGATAGATGGCATACTTACTTTTGTATGCTTCCTCTAAAATCTTTTCTTTCAAGTCAATTTTATTTGGAACACAAATTCTTTCTTAGTATACTATCATATCATTCTTAGACACTCTGAACTCTAACGCCCTACCCTAAAAAATTTCACTCCTAATTTGTTTCAAGAACCATCCTTTTTATGGGCATCTATGATCTAAGTTCTCAAATCATTCTCTATTTAGGTTTCATTTAATAAAAATTTACCTGATATCATAGGATAAGAGATATTCATATCCTTAAATTTCTCTATGAATTCCTGTTCCCTAACCATCATAAAATTTGTATGGATGGATTTTCTATTTAAGGCATTGACCACCACATTGGCCTTACCTAGATAATATTTCAATGTGTAATCATAGTCTTTCAAAAATTTCTCTCATCTTCTCTGTCTCATATTCAATTCTTTCTGGTCAAACAGGTATTTCAAACTTTTGTGGTTATTATAAATCTCTATGGTAGCACTATATAGAAAATGTCTTTAGATTTTGAGGACAAATGCCACTGTAGCTAACTCTAAATCATGTGTGGGGTAGTTCTCCTCATAAGGCCTCAATTGCCTATAGGCATAAGTCGTTACTCTACCTTGTTATATCAATGCACATCCTAACCTCTTTCTTAAGGCATCACTATAAACCATAAATGGTTTGCTAGGGTTAGGTATAATCAGGACAGGGGTAGTGGCCAATCAGAGTTTCAACTTTTAAAAACTCTTCTCACATCTATCATCCCACACAAAAGGTCTCTTTCCTAGTTAGCCTCATCAATAGTAAGGCTATTTGAGAAAAACTATATATGAATCATCTATAATACCCTGCCTCCTAACTTCAGTGATGCTCTTAGGCCTATCCCACTGTGACACAGCTTCTACTTTATGAGGATCACCCGCAACCACAACCCCCACCTATGATAGTACATAACCTAAAAATCTCACTTCAGTTAGTCAAAACTCACATTTACTAAATTTAGCATACAACCTCTTATTTCTTAAGGTTTCTAGGACTATTCTCAAATATCTCATAATCTTCAAATGATTTGGAGTATACAAGAATATCATCAATAAAGACTACAACAAATTTATCTAAGTACAGTCTGAATACCCTATTTATATAATCCATAAACACAACTAGTGTATTTGTCAGTCCTGAAGGCCATCTTTGGGATGTCTTCAACTCTAACCCTCAACTGATGATACCCAGATCTAAGATCTATCTTAGAGAATATAGATACCCTAGCTAATTAATATAACAAATCATTTATTCTAGGGAGAGGATATTTATTTTTAATGATAACCTTATTGAATTCTCTATAATCTATACATAACCTCTGACTACCATATTTCTTTTTCACAAATAAGACAGGAGCTCCATAGGCTGACACACTAGGGCGTATAAATCCTTTCTCTAACAATGCCTTAATATATTTTTTCAACTCTATTAGCTCTGTAGGAACCATCCTATAAAGAGCTTTAGACACCAGTCTAACCCCAAGCACTATATCAATAGGGAATTCTATTTCTCTTTTAGGAAGTCAGCCACTAAAATCAAAATTCTTAAGGAAAACCTCTCAGAAATCTCTAATTATAGGGATCTCCTCTATCTCTTCTTCTATCTCAACCTATATAGAGAAAGACTAGAAACCCTGGGCATCCATATTTTAAGTATCTCTCCGCTTAAGCAGTGGTCAAGAAAGATAATTCAGCCTTAATACTAGGTATGGTTTACACTCATAGTCAAGTACAACATTATTAGTAGCCATCCAGTTCATGCCAACAATCAAATTAATATCATGGAAAGGCATACAAATCAAATCAATGGTAGTACAACAATGGTTAAACTGTATAGTGACATTTGAATATACGTGAGAAGTAACTACATGGCCTTCAGTAGGGGTGGTAATAGATAAATCATAAGGTAAAATACCAATAACCAAACCTAATTTTCTCACACAATCATAAGATATGAATGAGCAACTAGCACCCGAATCAAAAATAGCAATTATAGGAAAACCATTTACTATGATCATACCTCTGATCAGATTAGGGATGCATTGGCCTCCTGCTAAGTAAAAGTGAGCACTCTGCCCTGGGTCTATGGTTTGGGTGGAAGTGCCATCTCTGATTGAGGGTAATTCTTGGCTATGTGTCCTAACTTCCCACATTTAAAACACATCATTGTAGATAGTTGAGTTCTACTAGGCTATACTTTCTTACCCTTCTGTGGCTTTTTAGTCCACTGCACCTTGCCTTTCTTCCTGTTGCTAGGTGTTACACTAACATTATCCTCTAGTCTTGGTCTCTTCAACTCTAAAGCCCCTCTCTGGCTAACCTCTATCACCAAAGGTAAAATATCTCGCACATTATTCTCAATCACCTTACTGATCTCCACAAGAGCATTAAATGTTATGATCTTTTGTAGAGTTACTGTCTTTGATCAAAGGCTTTAACCCTTTCTCAAATCTTTCACATCTCTATGATTCATCATCACATTTTTGGAGATAAGAGGAATATTGAGACAATTTTATAAATCTAGCCACGTTTTGGTCCATAGACATGTCATTAGTCCACTTTAATCTTATAAACCCTACTTTTTTCTGATCTCAGATAGAGTTTGGCAAATACTTCTCATAAAATTCCACTAGGAAGTTCTGCTAATTAATCGGGATGTTTTTCATCTACATGATAGATTCCATGCTACGCCACCAACAAGTTGCTTCTTTTTCTAGATAAATATGGTGAGCATAGATTTCTACTCAAATGTACATCCTATTACCTTAAAGATCTTTTCAAGTTGCATAATCCATGCCTCAGCTTTATCCACATATAATTCTCCATTAAATGAGGGTGGATTGTTCTTTTGAAATTGATTAAGCTGCTTTTAAGTAGACATTTAGGCTTGTGCTGGCTCCTAAGGGGGTGCTGATGGATTGCCAAGAGCAAGTGGTTATGGTTCAGGGGCTTCTCTTCTCAATTCCTCTTTCCTAGCTAGGGTATGCTGTAGTTGTTGGATCATTTCCTATTGTTGCTATATAATCTATCTTTGTTGTTCTAACATCATCTACTGTTGATCCATTATGGCTTATTATCTATCTAACCTTTCCAAGATGGTCTGCATAGGATCCTCAGCCTTATCCCTAACTAGTCTACCCTTTCTTATGTTCACCATGATGTTTGAAAAGAACCACAACCTTAATAGACAAATATAATTCTACAACATTTATATGCCCAGTTCAACTAATTTCCTAACAAATACACCATAAGCACAAGCCATTGAAGCAATTCGAGATCTAAACATAGAGCTAGGTTTCCTGAACCATTGCTTTGATATGAACAAATGTCATACCATAATGAGATAGCACAAAATTTACACTTTAATGTGCTTAAAGTATTAATTTTCTTATGTTTAGCTCTTTTGGCAACAAAAAATACTGTCATTAAAGGTGCAATTTCTTCATTTTATCTTAAATGCACAATTTCAACTTACCAATCTTAAAATCCATCCTAAATAGACTTGCTCAACTAGAAACATCACAAAAAAGGTTACAAATCTTGGGTTCTAAGTCATGCACATCAATTTAACACATTTCTATAATTTTACATTGATGCATATTGCACCACTAACTTTAAAAATTCATATATTGAGCTAGAGAGCTCTAAATCATGCATATTAGGATGTGAAAAGCTTGGGACATGAAGTACATGATGTAAAAATTTTAGATCAAAACAAGTTTATTTAGGCCATGAAAATCTAATAGAATGGTAATTATATGATTATTTTAGACCCAATCCAGACCTAAAATTTTGAGTATGTATATCTTGGATTACACAGCTCCAAATTTAGTGATTTTGGTGGATATAGGAAGCTTATAATACCAAATATATGACTGTAAACTTTCATGAAACACAGCATGTAAGACCATCTCATTAGGTCCTAAACATTATGCAACTAAAAATCACTCCTCTACTTAGCATTATACACACACTTGCCATGGCACATACATACCTAAAACAAATTGTCTTGCATTTCCACAACTAAAATTGGCATTTACATCACAATTTCATACTCTTACATATGTTAGAGTATTTAAATTACAAAAATAACAGTCACAAATCCTCATTGACAATATATTACACAAAATGTAAATCAATTGTCAAAGTAACACAAATGAAGCTTGTTGGCTTCCATCCTTGGCTCCTTGAGAGTTCCCTAGATATGCTTAGAAATAATATGGGGGAGAGTGAGATTCTAAGAATCCTAATAGCTCATTTACCCTTCAAGCACACTTATATGCATGTTATCTTGTCAAAGAAAGCAAGCATGCATCATAAGCATTCAAATACCAAACATAATCATATTTATGAAATCATATGGATCCATAAAAGTCAAAATCAAGTTTTAGGGATTTTTGGTCTAGTTTCACCTAATTATTTGAGACTTTTGGATTAGCCCCACTTATTTTAAGGACATTTTACTGAATCTTACTCATTCCATGAGATTTTTGGCTTTATCTCACCCTGACTTAGGGACTTTTTGGCTTCACCTTGCTTAAGACATGGGATTTTTGGCACAATCTCACCCACCAAGAGCCATTCACATTTCCAATGTATTCTAAGAAATATAATGATATCATATCATCAAACCAATGGCAATATTCATATTTCATAGTCCAAACACATACACATGCAATCAATAAAAATCAAACAACCAAGATAAGTAACAAGAATGGATGAAGAGCTACCTTTCTAAAGAAGCACAACTTTCCTCTTTGGTTTCCTAGTTTTTTTGCTCAACCACACACACACACTTGGGAGAAGCTTGATTTGTTTGGCCTAGACACATTAATTAAAACACAAATACATCAATGGAACCATCTCTAGTCTTATATAAGCCAATTCTAGTTCTAGGCTTCTATATAGCTCCATTTAATGGCATAATGAAGCAACTCATATAATTCATCATCTTGGTTCTAATTTCTCACTCAATCTAAGTTATATGATTCCAATCAAACTCATTAGAGTCATCATAAACTCAAATCAAGAAGCCTAACATTCATTTGCTTTTTTATGCATAATAGAATCCTAAACTTTCACCTTACAAAATAAGGCTTCTAAATTCAAACTAATGGTTCCTTTGGTGTTTATAATTCATATCTAAACCATTTCTATCCTTAAAATAAAAGAAAACTCTCCCTAGGTATTCCAATTGGAGCTTGGCCGAGGTACCCACACTAAGAAGCACCCATAGAGTTTTATTCATTTTCCTAGGGAGTTTAGCACCTATATGAGTTCCTTAGCCTCTTCTTAACTCAATAATGCCCTTAAATGATCTAAACTATCATTTTAAAGGCTTGTATTTTTCTAGGTGCAATCAAAACTCTAATATCTATAACTTGCTATCCATAGCTCTCTTTTAAATTATTTTGGTTTCATAAGATTCTCCATGCTTTAAAACCCCATTTCCTATCAAGTTTGGACCAAAATCAAACTCCCTACATGGTGCTTTTGGTTTGGCATAAAAGGGAGATGCAAAGAAAAACCAAGAAAAGCAAGATTTCTATGGAAAAGCTTACCTTGTTTGCTTATTTATCAAGTGAGCTTTCTTAGACTTCTAAAGTTTTTTCCAAACTTTTCCTTCCCTTTCTTGAACCAGCCATAAATTACCACCATTTAGAACTTCAAAACCATGAGAAGAGAGAGGAGAAAGAGGAGTAGAATATTAGTGAAAGGAAGAGTATGAATTCTTACCCTTTGTGGCTTTGTTTCTTGCGCCACTTGAAGATGAGTTAGGTTTTGTTTTGGGGCAATGTAAGTTGGTGGTAATGAGAAGGAGAATGTGGCATGGTCTTAAGAGGAGAGGAAGACTAGTTATAATAATTTGAAAATTCCAATTATGTCCCTTAAATTTTAGTTTCTCAGTTTAAGCTCATTTCAAGTCTTTTTTTGAGAAGTGTCTTTTTCATCATAAAATTTAGGTCTTCTAATTTGTTAAATACCTTTGGTTTCACATTAATTGGATTTAGAACAACCCCAAATAATTCGGTCAAAATTTTAGTTAATCGACGATTTAAAATATACACCAGAGGGGTTTTGGCCATTTTAAGGGTTCTTATGGTTTCTAAGGCCTCTAGGAACCCTAAGAAACTCAAATTTTCTATTTAAAAATCTTTCTTTTGAGTTTTTAAAAAGTTATCTGAAATTATCATTTTGCCACTACGTTATTTTTTCATTCATTCAATCATTTTGGCTATATTTTCGATCTATTCTTAGGCTCTTAGCTACATTTTTATATATTCTAATCATCATTCTAATCTCAATTAGCTTTAATTTGCTTTGCTTTAGGGTGATCCTATCCCATTTTATTAGTTTTGGTTCAGTTTTTGAAAAATTAGTTATTACATTTCACCTCCCCTAAAAATAAAGTTTATCCTCAAAATTTGAATACATACCTCAGCTAAATAGTTAGGGATATTGCTTCTTCATGTCATCCTCTAGCTGCTAGGTTGCCTCATCAGAAGACAGGCCCTTCTAGACCACTTTAACCAGACAAATGCTCTTGTTCCTCAGTTTTTGATCTTGGTATTAATGATTCTCTCTGGTGTTACCACATAGCATAGATTATCTTGCAATTGAATATACTCATATTTTATGACATGTAAGGGATCCAATAAGTGCTTTTTCAACTAAGAGACATGAAATACATTAGGGATTTGGGCTGGATTAGGAGGTAAGGCAATATGGTAAGCAACGGGTCCAATTCTTTTAAGGATCTTAAATGGACCAATATAGCTAGGATTGAGCTTCTTTACCTTAATAGATCGACACACACTAGTAATTAGAGATACTTGAATGAGCACATAGCTTTTAGTCTTATACTCTAATGGCTTCCTTCTTTTATCAGCATAACTCTTTTGTCTACTTTGAGTTGTAAGGAGTTTCTTTTTAATAAGCTTTATCTGGTTGATGGTTTGGTCTGCTATCTTAGGTCCTATTAAACTCCTTTCACTTAGCTTAACCCAAAACAGTGGTAATCTACACTTTCTCCTATACAAAGCCCCACATGGTGCCATCTAAATACTGGAATGATAATTATTGTTATATGGAAACTCAGCTAATATGATTGGGTGAGGCTAGACCAAAAGTCCTAAGAATTTATTTTATTATTGGTAAAGCCATATGATTTCTTTGTGCATGAAAATGATTAATGTTCTATTGAGTAACATGCATACATGCTTTGCTTGGCCTTGAAATTGTCTTGTATGTGTGCTTAAATGGTGAATGAGTTATTAGGATTCTTTGACTCTCATTCTTCTCCATATTTCCACTAAACATGTCTAGGTAATCATCATGGAAGTAAAAGTGGTAAGCAAAGGGATTGAGAAGCTAGACTTTGACAATGGTTTATATTTTAATGTATACTATTGCTCAAACATTGATGTATATGTATTTTATGAGATGTAAATACTCTCACATATCCAAAAGTATAAGACAATGATGTACAATCTATTTTTGGATATAAACATACAGCATAACTATATGGGTTCTTAGACTTTCATGTGTAATATGACAAGTAGGATAGTGATTTTGAGATACATGGCTTTTGGCACATATTGGATCCGTTATATTGTGTTTGATACTTAGGACGCACTTAAATGAAGCCTTGACAGAAAATACATCAAAGTGGAGCATTTGACACCAAAAGTGACCATGAATGGACTATAATCTATCCCTAAACCAAAAATTAGTCAAGTGGATGAATTTTTAGATGAAATTTGGCAGACATTTAGAGCTCATTTAGAACTTTCCACAAAGCTAAAGAATACAATTTTTGGAGCTCTATAGAATTTAGTATGATTTTCCAAATTTGGCTAAGAATTGTTGAGCTTATTGAGCACTATTCATATAGTTAGATCTAGTTTTTTGTGTATTTGAAGAGTCAAATAAACTCCAATGCTTACAAACTTTTATAAGCATATAGTTGAAATTATAAGCTTTCTATAGCCACCAAGTTTACATAAAATGAACTTGTGTAGCCAAAGATATGCATGATCAAAATTAGGGTTCAATTTAGGTTTGAGAATAGTAAAAGTTATTGTTTCATTAGTTTTTATGGCACAAATGAACTTGTTTTAGTTTGAAATTTTTACAACATGTAGTTCATCTCCTGAGCTTTTCATAAAATCTTAATTTACATGAATTGGAATTTCTTAACTCAAGTTATGAATTTTCAAAGTTAAGGCAATTTATGGTGCAAAGTTGTCAAATTGAGTAATGATATGGAAATCCAAATTCCTAACTTCTTTCTATGATATTCTAAGTTTTGCAAACATGTGTGGTATGAATCTAAAAATTCCAATGTTGAGAATAACTAATTATGATTAATTTGATGAAATGATGTTTTTATAACGACAAAATCTGCTACCAAAGGTAGTAATATGACAAATTGTTGTACTTAATGGAATGTAAGACTAAATATATAGACATCTTATGATGGTATGGCATACTCCATATAATAAAATCATAACATAAATTACCATAGCAATCCATATATCAATATCAAATATATTAATTTTAAATTAATACAAACAAATTAGAAAAGAAAAGTAGAAATTAAATGTGGAGAGAAAAGGGAAACATTGCTTAGGATAGATGTCCTAAGAAACTAACTATAAGAGACTACAGATTTTTAACCTTACACTATTCCTATTAGTCCTTGAACATCAATAGTTACTTAAAACATTAGATAAACATTCTGATAGCATAACAACACTCCATTGACATCTCTCCCTCTATTGCTCATATTATAATAGGGCATTTATATGTACAAGAGAAAAGCGCATGGCTCACATTAATTTCAATTATGCCATGTATCATAGTTATGAAAGATGTACCTTTTGTAATTGTGCAAGTCATTGAATTTTAGGGCTTTAGAGCACCTTATATCATAGTTGTAGAAAATCATTCTATTGTAGCTGCACAAATGTCTTTTTAGGGTTTCTAAATTCCTCATATTATAGTTGCACAAAATCCATCTTTCACTTCTATGGAACCTCTTTGGTCAAGTTTTTGACATTTTATTTTCTTTAGATATTGACTTGCAACAAGCTTCTTTCTTACACAGATAAGCACATCCCTGATTAAATTTATTTAATTACTAAAAATTAATTAAATTTCATAATTCATTACACAAAATATAAAATTAAAGAAAAATTTAATAAAATAGTATAAAATCAACTAAAAACCTATGATAAGTTCTTAAAAAGAAAAAGAAAAATATAGATATAATTAGGATTTAACAACCTCTAATTTCTCCGAACCTTCAAATACATCTATTTCCACAAACTCATTTTCTTCATTTTTACCCTATATTACTACTCCAATACTTTCTCAGTCTACTATAGCAATAACTTATTCCATTTTGAAATTGGGACTACCTATATTTAAAAAGCTTTCTATTGCTAAACTAAAGCAAGAAAGGGAAAAAGGTTTCTTTTATTATTGTGACAACAAGTATCACCTGATCATAAGTACCTCAATTCTTTTTATTTACTATTGGGACAAGATGAGCTCAATGAATTGATGTCTTCATTTCCTACTTTAGTTACCGAAGTCCAACATTCCCCTAAAACTGAAGTTGCTGTTGGCACTCTCGAAATTAATATGTTACCTTTTCATGAGGAGTTCCACATTAGCACAATCCTATTACAAGGAAGTTGGTAGAGTATGAATGTCCATGTTCTGATAAAAATAAGCTTAGCCTATAACTTCATTAAACCCCTAGTTATTGTAAGGTTAGGCCTATCTTAATTAGCAATTTCACCATTTCAAGTTCTTGTTGGTAGTGGGACATATTTGGAATGCACTTACCAATGTCTTCAAGTTCCTTCAATTTACAAGATCACAAGTTCTCAACAGATTTACATTTATTGGATATTCAAGGTGCTGATATAGTAGTTGGTGTAAATTGGTTGATGATCTTCGGTCATTTTACAACCAACTTTCAAAGTCTCACCATATCTTTTGAGTATGATGGCACTCTAATTCTACTACAAGGCCAATTTCCATGAGGACCAAAACCCCATCAATTTAAATTCCTTATTGACACTAATTCCATATCTTGTTGCTATTACATCACACCTCTTCCCCAAGGCCTTGATAGTGCCACTTCTTCCTTATGCCTAGAATTTATTGACTTGCTATCCTAATACGCTGTTGTGTTCCAAGAGCCTACCAACTTGCCACCAACCTAAGAGAATGATCACCAAATTCACTTTATACCCAATTTTACTCTAATAAATGTCAAGCTATGTCATTACCTATACTTTCAAAAAGTTAAGATAGAAAGAATAGTTAAAGAAATGCTAAATCGTGGAATCATTCAAAAAAGCCATGGTGCTTTCTCCTCCTTAGTATTGTTGGTAAGAAAAAAAAAAGTGGAACATAGTGCTTTTGTGTAGACTACTACACCCTTAACACCATAACCATTAATAAAAATTTCCTTATTATCAATAATAGATGAAATTCTTAATGAATTGGATAGTGCTACTATTTTTCCAAAATTAGATCTTTGAAGTGGTTATCACCAAATTTCAAATTTCTTTTTAAACACCTTTTGGTCATTATGAATTTTTGGTCATGCCATTCGACTTGACAAATTCCCCAACTACTTTTCAACCATTATGAATGAGGCCTTCTAACCAATCCTTTGCAAGTTCGTAGATGGGTTTTTAATAACATTTTCATCTATAGTCCCTTTATAAGCCTTCACAAATTGCACTTAGAACAAGTTTTACAATGCTTAGCTCATCACAATCTTTTGGCCAAACTCTCATAATGCTTTTATTTCAAAGATACCATTAAGTATCTTGGTCACATTGTCACAGTAACAGGAATTAGACCTAACCCTTATAAAATTGAGGCAATTTTATAATGGCTTGTATCCACTTCATTAAAGCAACTTTATACTTGTTGTGATAATTCTGCAAGTGTTTAGGTCATACAAGTAGTAATTGAATAAGTACAGTATTGTTTTCTTGAAGAAGGAATTCAACTATTAATTATTAAAATTTATCCTATTATTTAAATTATCATATTGGAATTAAACCTAGTGAAAATAAACTTAAAAACAATAAGATTTGCTGAACATACACTAACTATATATGAATGTAGAAGCTCTAGAATTTAGAATCCTCTATTCACTTTCCTAACTGTTACTAAGTATAAAATCTTACAATTAAATTCAATTGAATTAATGGCAATCTTACTAATGTGAATGCAATTCCTTTTTAAGATAAGTCATCGTACTCTTATTAAGCTTATATCTAATCTCATGATCATATGCTTAGTAAGCCACTTAAATGCAATTTATATCTCTATACAATTACTATCTTAGTATACTAATTTAGCAATCTACATTGTAATTGACCTCTCAATCCTCTATAATCCTTTAAATGAACAGTGGCCAACCATTTATAAACAAGATAAAAGAGTAATAGATCAATTCAATTGAAAATGTTACAAAAGTAATCCAATCCCAATTTAATCAGTAAATAGTTTTACCTAAACCTTAGATCTAAGATCTAGCTATTCATGATCTTAATTAATAGGAAAGGAACAGTGAATGAAAACAAATCCATAGATTCAAAGTTAGAAAAGAATAAAGAGAAAACAAGTTGGCTAAAGTCAATGATCCATTAATAAGAGCATCAAATCCCTTCATATGTCTAGTAGATCTCTAAAGCTCTACTTCGGGGTGTTGCTTACATCCACCTTGTGTTCCTTTAATCTTTCCCTCCCCTTTCTAGGATGTTGAAGCTACCTCTTAAAATGCCCCAATTTTAGTTAAACACATGCAACTCATGTTGACATCATCCAAATATATGGCCTACCTGTGTTACCTTTTAGAGATTACTTTGATTTTGCATATAGCTATGTAAATACACATGGCCTACTCATGTTCGTCTTTAGTCTTCACTCTGCTTTAGGCCTTTCCACATGCGTGTGTAGCTTTACATGGCTTACTCATGTATGCCTCTAGTTTGTTTAAAAAGTCCTCTTTTTCTACATGCCTACGTAGATATGCTTGGAGGCCATGTAGAGCACTAACTTCTCTTTCTTTTCAATTAAAAACCTTATGTACTATTACTAGTAATTCTTAATTCAAAACATAATTAAATTGCACAAGATGCAACTAAATAAATCATTGAAATTTTGTATTCCTATGAAATTTCATAGATGTAATTTACACTTGATAGTGGCTTTATAAGTCTTATGGGTTATTGTAAATTCATACAACATTATGCCAAAACTATTGCATCCCTCATTGACATTTGGAAGTTAAGGGTAGTTGAAGCTTTCAATATCCTTAAAAAGACCATGATCATGACACTTGTCCTTTAATTACCATACTTTACTAATTTTTTTTATGTTGAAACCGATGCTTCTAAGACTTGGATTGGAGTTGTTTTGACACAAGAGGAATATCCTATTGCATTTTTTTAATAAGATAGTGAGTGATAAGTTAATGTTTAATGCTTATGTCTATGTTCAAAAGTATTATGTAGTCATATAAGTAGTTGCAAAATTAAGGCACTATTTCTTTGGCAAAACTTTTTTCATCTTCATTGACCATAAGAGCTTATCACATAAGCAATTTAAAAACTAAAATAGTATCATTATTTGTCCAAACTTCTAGGCTTCTATTACAAAATTTTATACAAAACAAGACAATCAAACTTGGTAGTTGATGCCCTTTCTTAAAAATTTGAAGATGACAATTCCTTATCAACCTCTTGTGATCATTTAATGTTATTTGCTAGAGATACAAAAGCAAGAAAACCTAACTAATCAAGAGCTAACTAAGCTTGCACAACAATGCAAAATGGAGTGGCCTTATTTGAATTTGCAATCATTAGAAAATTCATCACACATGAAAGGTAAACTCTATATTCTTGCTAATTCTCCTTTCCAAGGTATGCTTTTAGTTGAGTTTCACTATACAATACTTGGTGGACACGACTTGTTAATTCACCTTTCCAAAGACTTGTAGTGAATTTCTATTGGAAGGGGATGAGAAAGGCTATTCCGCATGCCAACAAACCAAATATATTACTATTAAGCTAACTGGCCTATTACAACCCTTACTTGTTTTATCCTCTCATTGGTCAGAAGTCACATTAGACATCATTATTAGGTTACCAAATAAAACTTCCATACTTGTGCTAGTAGACTACTTGACAAAATACGGCCACTTTGGTTCTCTCTTAACTAACTTTATTGCTTCTATGGTGGCATAACTCTTCTGTGATTTAGTTGTCAAGCTTTATAGGCTTCTTAATTGAATCATATTTGATAGGGAGTTTATTTTTCTAAGCCGATTTTGGCAATAATTACTTCAAAGTAGTGGGAGTACTCTTAAATATAGAACAACCTACCATCCCTAAATTGATGACCAAATGAAAGCTTTCGACAAATGTGTGGAAGAATATCTTTGAGTTTTTGTAAGCATAACTCCATACCAATGAACCTCATATTTCATTTCATTCCATTCTTCTATAAAAATAGATGCCTGTCAAACATTTTATGGCCAATTCCCTCTTTCAATTCCTCATTTTAATCCAAATTCCATGTTTATGGTTGCTTTAAAAGATCATTTCAAATTCAAGGATTAGTTGCTAAGTGCATAAAGATCTAACTTGGAACATGCTTGGACAAGAATAACCAAATATACAAATCCCTATAGGCAAGACAAGCACTTTGTAGTGAAAGATTGGGTTTTACTTAAACTTCAAACACACCAATAAACTTTAATTGTTTATCAGGCCTAACAAAATTATCCATGAGATATTATGGTCCTTATAAAGTTGTTGAAAGAATTGGACTTATGGCTTACAAATTACTCTTATTATTGAAAGTATGATATACCCAATCTTCCACATTTCTTTACTAAAAAATGTTTTAAGGGGTCCTTCAACATCTTCCTCGAATAACATTCCAACACTAACTCAACTTGTGGAACTAGTTGCTATTGTAAAGCATATAATTAATGACCAAGTAAATTCACAAGTTCTAGTGAAGTGGGAGGGTCAACTACATGAAAAGGCTATATAGGATGACTTGGACAGCCTAACTCAACAATTTGCTGATATCAACCTTGATAATAAGTTTGTTTCTTAAGAGGTGGGCATGGTTAGCTATTATAAGTGGATGTGTAACACAACTAAAATAATGTAGGCCAATTAAATGAGGAGGAGAGAGCGACCTAAACAGCTATTTCAAGAAGTAGAAAAAGGCCTAAATGGATAAGTAATGTCATATTGACTAAGTAAAACCATTTTTGGTATTTCGAATAGGCTATTGATGGTCTTGACATTCTCAATGATTAGCACTAAAGATAAGGAGTACGAGAACATGTTTAGTTGTAGTGTAGCTCAATTTTACTATAGGATAGTATTTTATTTTGCTTGTTAATGACTTGTAGAAACTTGTTTTTTTAATATTTTCCTTATGTTGTTTTCTAAGATAGGAAGGAATGAAAAAGCTAGTTGCCATTGAAGTATGCTCTTACTTGAAATAAAGCTCTTGCCTTTTTCAGTTATCAAATTCTATGTTATATACTTACATTTGTTATTATTTTAGTAGCCAAATCTTCTTAGCTATATTTGATACTGGTGCTTTAGATAACACTTAATAAGTGATAAGTTTAAGGAGAAAACTTATGTACAATTTTTATATTTTTATTATCAAGTTCTTTAATAAAAATATGACAAGTCTATAGTTTCTATAAAGAAATGTATGATTTTTTCAAAAATGCATATAACTTCTCTAAATTTTGAGTCATATGTAGAGAACTTCTTTAACATTTAATACTTGGCAGATGACCATCCTAGTCTTCCATTTTTTATGCATAGAACCTTCTTCTATTAACAAAACTATTAAATCACTAACAGAAGTTGTCAAATTAGATTTAACTTAGCCAAGTGTAGTATGATATGGCTTTAAGGGCATTTAAGTCATTTTCTAAAGACAAATGAAGTTGTGTATCAATTTTCTCCTTCAGTCAACCACGTTTGTTGGTCTCCACTAGTTCACTTCATTGAATGCCATCGTCTCCACACCATGGAAGGAACCTGAGTTCATGATAGAGAAGTGGGAAAACAATTTCTATGAAGGAGGAAGAAGGAAAGAAATTTGAACCCACCTATTTCAAGCATGTTTCTACCCTCCATTAACATCTATGTCTATGAAAATGATTTTTATTTTTCACTACAATTAGAACCAAAAAAATATATGATATTTGCTACTTGTATATATAATAAACACCTATTTGAAAAATTTATGTTGTATATCTAATGAATCTTCCAATTTCACTACTTCTATATATAATGAAGGAAAACTATTTAAAGTAAGGACTTTGAACCCATCTACACTCCATTTGTATATGCCCTTTTATGTTTTACATCTTATGAAGATTGATATGCTATGCTACCTACATTGAACCCATCTATCTAAATTTCCTTGTGGTGATATTTTGCATATGGTATGCATCATATTCCCTTATGCCTAACATCAATTTGGAACCCATTTATCTTAATTTTTCTTTATGCTATTTTGAATAGGTATATTGTCCATATTGTTAAAATGTTAATGCAATAACTACTTCATCAGCATCGTTAGTTGCTGAAATTGAAATTGATTGTAAGTTTTTGAAATTGAAAACGAAAAGTCTTTTTTATGTTTTTCAAAGGTTCATGCTATTTTTCTTTATATCTACATCTTTTCTTTTTTGATATTAAGTTTTTAATTTTTAGGGTGGGGGAACGAGTCTTCTCTATACATTCCTTTTTTGATACTAAGTTTCTAAAATTGATAGTAGTTTTCATTATTCCTAAGATTGTTTAAATTGAATGGGAATTTAGACATTCCTTTGGTTTTCTATGGAATTGTTGCTAGGTCAATATGTAGATTTTCTATTTGTCCTTTGCATATTAGAGTCCTTTGTTAGAGCTAAAAAGAAAAAGGAAAAGAATATTGTTATGCTAGGAGAGTACTAAATGAGTAGATGTTAAGAGTGTCACACCATACTTTATCATACTCAATATTCCCATATTTAAGGAAACTTTCATGTACAAGTAAGAAATGCCAAGAAATAGGAATAAATAATATCATTTATTTGCGTTATGTCGCGTCTAAAAATTCAAATTTTAATTCGAGGATCCTGAAAACTTTCCAACATTATTCTTAAATTATTTTCCATCCATACAACTCATAAACATCCTAAAACTTAACACAAACCATGGATCAAGAGTCAAAAGTCTAAAATAGTCACATTTTGCCTCGGGTCCTAAGGTAACAGAATTTGATGCAATTTTAAAAAATCATAACTAAATCTAAAAAAATCAAAATCTTACAAATCATAGCTTTCTAGAAATCTCTAGATATTAACTTTACAATACAAATAATTCCCAGCTACAAAAATCTCATTTGGACCATGTTTGACATAAAAAAATGTAGAAAAGTCGAGCTATCTATAATACTGATATAGCTTACTGATGTAAACTTTGAAAATTCATAATTAATTTTAAAAAAATTCAATTCATGCAAACTATATCAATTTGGAAAGGTATGGATGTTAGCTAGAACAAAAAAATAGTTCTAGATCAATCCAAAAGGTTTCAGATGCTAAAATTTGATGGAATAGTATTAGAGGTCTGCCTAGATGCCTGGAGCAGAATAGCAAATTCAAAAATTAATATCTCTCTCTCTCTAAACATCCAATTAAGGTGTTTCTAGTTGGAAAAGGTCACTGGAAAGTTTACTTTCTCACTGCAAAATTTCATGATGATTGGACATTGTTTGCCCTATAAATGACAAATTTCTTTTTCGAGCTATATGAATAGTAACACTGACCAAAACTAGAAAAATTTCCAACTTCAAAAATTCGACAAAAATTCTATAGACCTCCAAATATTTTGCACTTAAAAAGCTCTAAATAAGCTCTAAATTTATGCCAAGTTTCATACCAAGAAGAGTTCATTTGGATAAAAAGTGACATAGCTTTGCAAATTGACCAATTTTAGCTCTTATAAGGGATCAACTTTGTCCAAATGACTCTTCTAATGGTTTGACAACTCTTGGGAAAGTTTAAAAGCACAAATACAACTTGTAGACACTACCCAAGTGGTCTCAAATACATGCATCTTAATTTGGCTATTCTATACCCAATAATACACTAGTAACCATAGGCTATTCAAGATGCAAAATACACATTTCCATCGATTCAATGTTACCTAAGGTCTACACAATATCCATACATCATATTACAATAACTTATGGTCTTACATCCCAAAAATAATATGTACAAACTCACTTTGACATACAATTCCAATTTGAATTTCATAACTAACAAAGTATGACATATTAAGTCCCTTGGCTTGCATTCCTTTAGTCTTGAGTACCACCTAGACATTTTAAGATAGAAGAGGGAAGGGGAATGAGATTCATGGAATCTCAATAGCTTACACCCCCATTCATATATACATTCATGGCATTCATATATCAAGACACAAATATGCATAATGATTCATACATAAAGCATGCAAATCCACACTTTCATGCCACCATTTCCAATCAAACTCAAGAATATGCTTTAGGGACTTTTAGTTTTTTCTCACCCCAATTCTAGGACTTTTGGATTTGCTTCACCCTTGTCCTAGGGACTTTTGACTTGGCCTCACCCATCCAAGAGACTTTTGGCCTTTTTTCATCCATTCCATGAGATTTTTGGCATTTCCTCACCCACATTAAAGGACTTTTGGCATCACCTCACTCTTATGAGTCATTTTCCCAACCAAAGCCATTCAAAAAAATACATTGGTACTAATGCAATATCAAGACATCAAGTGACATGTTCTCAATTCATAAAAGCACATATGAGCACACACTTACATATATATATGCAACCAAGAATGCAAGAGAATGAGGTGGAAAGCTACCTTGAACTTTATACAAGCTTTTCTTAATCTTTTTCCTTCCTTTTTTTAGGTCCACAAGCACACCTAGGTGGATTAAGATTTTCTTGACCTAAACATCATAAATAGTATACAATTACATATTTAAAGCAAGCCAAGATACCACTTTTGTTCTTAAACACACACTTAGTTCTATAAGTGGCATAATGGTTCCATAAATAGCCCATTGAAGCAACTCTTATCATTCAAACTCTAGGCTTAATTCTTTTTTCATTTCTAGGCCTCTTGACCTCATTTAAGGTCCTTGGAGTCATCACACATTCATTTGCACAATTGAAAGACCAAGTTGCTTCACAAGGCACCATTATGGACACCATTGTCCCATTTCCTAATCTATGGCTCCTAAATTTTTTCCAATGGTTTCTCCCATCTTTTAACATCATATGAAGTCCTAAACCAAGGCTAGAACATTTTAAAACACTCCCTAGGCTTTTCTTCCTAGCTTGGCCAAGACATGCTTTAAGAAAAGGATTGAATGAGCTTTTGATTTTTCCTTGATAGAAGAGCCACTTGGAGAGGTTTCCAGGGGTCTTAGGAGTTTAATGGAACATTTAAATGGCCAAGGACACACACACACAAAATCAGATTTCACAAAACTCTAAAGAACCCCTACACTTTCCTAGCTTGATTTCTATAGGTATTTATCGCAATTTCTTAACATATTCCGCTTCCCCATAGCCTAAAACCCTAGTTCCTCTCTTATTTTTGGACAAAACTCCCTCCCTTCTCATGGTTCTAATTTGGCTAAAAATGTACATAAGGAAGAAAGAAAAGAGAAGAAACTACAAAACTATGAAATACCTTAGATTCAAGCTTGGTTTTAAGACTTTTTCTCCTTGGTTTTCTTCTCCTCAAGTAATTCAAACTACTCCTCCTTGTTTTGGACTCAAAATAGAACTAATTCATTCAAATAAACCATGGAAAGAGAGCTAAGAAGGAGAGGAACAAGAGTGGAAGAAGGAGAAGCATGAAATTCCATGAAATTCCTCACCTTTTCCTTGGTTTCTTCCTCCCTTTCTCTCCTGCTCTTGTGCACCTAAGAGAGAGCTTCTTTTTTCTGTATTTTGGGCAGAGAGGGTTGACCTAAAAAAGGGCAGGAAGAGTTATGAAGCTTATAGAACATTCAAGAAACTAGCTTTTTTCAAATTTTCAATTTCGTCCTTCTGTAATGGTAATTTCGTTTTCGCTTTGTTTTAACTCCTTTTTGAAAATCGTCTTTTCCATTATAAAATTTAGGTTTCCAATTTAATAAAATGCCTTTGAAATTACTCAAATTAGAGCTAAAACCTTCCCAAACAAATCCATCAAAGTTTGGGTTAACCATTATTAGAAAATGTACACTAGAGGGGCTTTACTAGTCTCGAGGCTTCCCATAATTTTCAGGGGCTCTGAGAGCCCTGGGAAACTTAAATTTTCTATTTAAAAAGCCCTCCTATAAGTTTTTCCAAAAATTGCACATATTTACAAAAATATCATTACGTTTCGACAATTTTTACCACAATTTTATTTCACTATCCTCCTTCCATTTCTCTTTCTGTCTGAGTCTAGGATTATTATTTTTAGGAGCCTAGAATACTACCTAAATTTTTTAGGACATTATCTAGCTCATTGTAGGCGACTTACTTTTATATGGCTCATTTTGTCATTTACGAAATTATGTTCATTACAAAGAGCATTGGTTAATGTAGTTGAAGGAGAATATTTGAGTTAGCCACTTAAATGCCTCTATTATAAGGCTTTGATATAATATCAATATGATATCTTGTATTACTTTGGAATTCTTCTTCTTCTTCTCATGTATGTTTATTTCTAAGCTATTGATTATACACTTCCACATTTTTTCAAGACCTACTCTTATAGGCCATATAGAAATGGGCATACATGGTAGTGTTGTATGAATCATTTGGATTTCCTCTTTTTTGTCAGCTCATTTTTTTTTTCATATGTATGATGAAAGACAGGCATTTTCAAGGTGTTATGAGTGGCCATCCACCTATCCAAGGCTCTCAATCATCATAACCATGCTAAGGAAAAAGAAAACTTGTATATATCTATGAGAAGTACTAGATTGTTGATTGTTGATTGTTGATTAAAGGAAACTTGTATATATGCTTGTTAACACAGGAAAAATTGTATCTCTCCATGAGCACTAATAGAAGCTGATCTTCTAAATTATTGTCAATTTGTACTTGATATTATGGCATCATCTTATGTCATTTGAAGAACTCTAAGAATTAAGAACAAAGGAAAGAAAGAAAGAAAGCTACCTTATATCTCTAAATATTTAAGTCCACTCAAGTAGCAAGATGAAATTTATTAGTCCTAGATAATAAAAGGAAATTCAATATTTGCAAATAAGTATTTAATGTAGCATGAAGTATGCCAAAGTAAAATATATGCATTTAAGAACTAATAGTGCTTTAGCTCTTGATCAGATTGAAATTAATGACATACTATATAAAAGAGCAACTAGATTGAAATTAATTACATGTAGAGGTAATAGGTTACAAGGTTTCACTAAAAGCTATAGAAAATTTTCATTATAGTTAACTAAATGCAATCAACATCTCATTCCGAATATTAGGCATCCTAGGAAGGCACCAATGGATGCAATTGGAGGAAAGGCTACTCTTGATTTCTCTTTCTTCTTGGAAAGGCCTATTGGAGATCACATTCTCTTTAACACTCGTTGTAGCTCTACCAATGGTTCAAGAACATGTTAGTGGCTGAATTTGCTTCTTGTAGCTCCTATGGTATAAAAATCATATTAATTTGCTATCCCTCTGAAAGAATAAATAAGCAACAGCATGTGGATGCAAAAAAGATAATTATGCTAAACTACTAAGCTTTAAAAAAAGGAATTAAGACCCATATCATTTAAGAAAAAAAGAAGAAGAATAATTATGAAAATATTAATTCCATTTACAATTCAATTTCAATTCTTACACTATAATCATCCCAAGGGTACCTAATATCAAATGAAAAGTAATGACCAACCATTGTTCATAAGAGCATTGATGGGAAGTAAATATTTAGACAGAAGCTATTTAATAAATCTAATATGGGACTTCTATAACTAAACACAAAGATAAAAGAAATGGATACCAAAAACTGACCTAATCCCATATAACTATAACCCTGTTGGTAAACATAATGGTCTAAACTTAATTCATAAATTGAAATGCAAACAATCTTATAGCTCAGAAACTAAAAATCCAAGAGAAATTAACTAATAACATATATCCCAAAGTGAGAATCATGTATAATTAATACTCTAAATCATAGTATACTAGAGTTGAATACTATGCTTCATGAAATTTGACAAGCAATAGACTAAGGTCAATAAGAACAAATTAATAGAAAACTGCAAAAATAGAACCTATAGCAAGCCATCATCAACAACAACCTACAAAAAGATCACATGCTCTATATTTCAAATGGTGAATCTCAAGTAATGCAGTACATGGATAAAATCTAGAAGTTGATTATAATTATATACTCGAAGTGAATAAAATCTAGAAGCTATGATTGGCCTTTCATTAATAACTAGTTTAATAGTAGTTAACTTTGTTAATTGAAATGGATATACAATTTTAATATACAAACACATATATAATATCTAGATAAATCAAATGTGGAAGTATTTATACTAACCTCCAGCCATTGCAAAATTAATATGAGGGTGAATACGAGAGTGCTTTTAAGCTCTCAAATTTTTATGTTTGATGGTGTAAGGATATTTTTCTGTACAAAAATAAAGCTCAGGGGCCCTATATATATAGAATAATAACCAATAGCTCCTTCCCATCAAAGGTGCCAAAAAACAAGAAGGAAGTGGAGGAAATACAGTTTGGAGTCCAAAATTCATAAACCAACTTCTTGTGAATGTTAGAAATTTACTGCACGTTGCTTGAATGTGCTAGCGTTTACTTGGACGTGCAACATTCTCCTACCTAGTCCATGTATTTTATTTATAATGACTCCTAAAAGTCAAATTACACATATATATTGCAAAGAGAAAACTTAATGCATGAATCATGATGGTAGATTCTCTATAAGTGAGTATTACCTTTCATGTATTATAATGCATTTTGTTTTCTCAACCCACTATAACTTAATGAATAAGCCTTATGCTTATTCTGAATCCTCTTAATGTTGTTTTTCTCTAAATATAAATGTATACACTAAAATGAGAAAAACAACTCAAATAGAATAAGAGCTTTATTGCATATAATATATGTACATATACATCAAAAACTCAACATGATACCAAGTCCCATCTAAGATACAAGATCCTTAAACACTGATGATTGCATGCCTTCCGTTAAAGGATTTGTTAACATCAACTTAGTGCTAGCTTGTCCAATGGTAACTTTGTTTTCCCCATCATGTTTTTGAATAGCTAAGTACTTAATATTGACATACTTGCTTCGACTTTCACTTTTGTTAATCTTAGCCAAAAAAACCATATATGAGTTGTCATAAGAAATTCTCAATAGCCTATAAATCAAATTTATGATTCTAAGCCCAAAAATAAAGTTCTTTAGCCATACAACATGCAAAGTTATCTCAAAATAAGATACGAACTCAATCTCTATGGTAGAAGTAGCAGTCAAAGTCTACTTTATGCTCCTCCAGGCTACGACTCCATTAGCAAACATGAAAATATACCTTGATATTGATTTTCATGAATCAATACATCTAGAGAAATCCAAATCTTAATAGCTAACTACCTCAAGATTCTTAGCTCGTTTGTACATCAACATGTAGCCCTTAGAACCCTTAATGTACCTCATCACCTCCTTTACCGCTCTCCAACGATCTATACTTGGATTACCATGATATCTCCTTAATATTCCAATTGTAAATGTAATGTCAAGTTTTGTACAAATCTAATTATACATAAGGCTTCTGACAGCAGAAGCATATAGAATGTTACACATATATTCCCTTTCTAGATCATTTTTCAGGCACTGATTCAAATTAAACTTGTCACCCTTTATAATGGGTGCTACACTTGGTGAATCGTCCTTTATTCAAAATCTCTCTAAGACCTTATTAATATAGGTTTGTTATGATAGAAGTAAAATATATTGAGTTTTATCCTTATAGATTTTTATGCTAATGACATAAAATGCCTCACTCATATCCTTCATATCAAAATTCTTAGAGAGAAATTGTTTGACCTCATATATCAACCCTTTATCATTGGTTGCAAGCAATATATTGTCCACATATAACACAAGGAAATAGATTTCACTCCCACTAACCTTCTGGTATATACACTGATTCATGACATTCTCTGCAAATCCAAATGAGAAGATAACATCATGAAATTTAAGATACCATTAGCAGAAAGCCTGTTTTAATCCATATATAAATTTCCTAACCTTGCATACCAAGTGCTTAACATCACTAAGGGATAATCCTTTAGGTTGTTTCATATATACTTTCTCCTCTAGATCTCCATTGAAAAATGTCATCTTCACATCCATCTGATGCAGATCTAGGTCAAAATGAGCAACTAATGCCATTATCACATAGAGGGAATCTTTCTTAGATATAGGAGGAAATGTTTTTGTGTAATCGATTCCTTCCCTTTGAGTGAATCCTTTAGCCATAAGTCTTGCCTAATGAGTACTTTTTTATCTTATAAACCCACTTACAACCAATAGCTCTAGAATCATTAGGCAACTTGACAAGATCTTAGACTCCATTAGATACTATGGAATCCATCTCTTCCTTTATGGCATTGTACCATAGTTCAAATTCTCAACTGATGGCTTATAAAAATGTCTTAAGATCATTTTTGTAATATCTGGTTCCTCTGTAAACGTGAGAAACGCGATGTTCGGTTTCTTTGTAAGTGTAAAAAATAGGTCAGATATAAAAGAAAATCCTTGAAATAAAAGGATTTATGGCCAACTAAAATTAGGATAAAATTATAAATATTAGAAAATAAGGATTTGAGGTTTAATATGCATAAAAATCAAAACCAGAAGAGCTCAGAAAATTTGTCTAAGAAACTAGGGGTATTTTTGCAATTTTTAGAAAATTTTGGAAACTCACAAGAAGGCTTTTTAAACAAAAAATTTAAGCTTTTCGCAGTTCTTAGAGGCTTTAAAAACCATGGGAATCCCTAGAACGGTTGAAACCCCTCCAGTGAGCGATTTCGATTGTCGGTTGACTAAAACTTTGACTAAATAGTTCAGAATGATTTTAAATCTAATTTAAGTGGTTCCAAAAGTATTTTATAAGTTAGAAAGCCTAAATATTATTATGGAAAAGATGGATTTTGAAAAAGAGTTGAAATGAGCCTAAAACGAAAAAGCCGAGAAAAGGGACTAAAATGCAAAAGTAAAAAGTTGCATAAAGTGACTTTTAGCTTCTTCTTATCCACGTTCCAACAGTTCCTTATTCCCACGATTTGTTTTTGCCCCAAAAATAGAGAAGGAAGACAGCTCTCTTAGGCACACAAGGAGAAGAGATTTTGAAGAGAGAAAAAGCAAGAAAAAGGTAGGAAAATTTATAAGAATTCAAGCTTTTTCTCTTGCAAGCTGCTCTTCCTTCTTTACCTCTTTATTTCCATGGATTTGATGATATTTTTGGGTCTGTATGGAGGGCAGAATAGAGGGAAAAAATTCGAATTTGGAGAGGAGAGCTAGAAGAAAAGGGAAAGCATTCAAGGCAAGCTTGAAAACAAGGTGAAATTCTTAGTCTCCATGCTTCACATTTCTTGTTCTTCTTGTGTGCAATTCATCCTCCTTATAGCCAGCCAAGGGGAGAGTGTTTTTGGGTAGAACCAAGAATTAATCATATAAATTAGGCTATGGGAACTTAGATTATGTAAAGAAATTGCAAGGAAACCTAATGAATTTTAAGTTTGGAAAGTGTAGAACTCATGAATACAATGGAAAAACTGATTTGATTCTTGAATTTCCTTGCATGTGTGAGTGTTTAATTAAGCTCCTAAGACCTCTAAGAAGCTTCCCAGGTGTGTCTCCCATCAAGGAAAAATCAAGAAGCCCATGAACTCTTCTTCCCCCTCATGTCTCGGCCTAGGCTACTTGAATAGGTTAGGAAGGGTTTTAATTTGTTCTAGCCTTGGTTTGAGACTTCTTATGATGGAAGAGGATGAGAGGAAGCCTTGGAAAAATTTTAGAAATCATAGATAGTGAGATGGAGGTGTAGGCTCCATAATGTGGCATAATGAAGCAACTCCTAGCTAGGCTCCTTAAAATAATTGTATGGTGACTCCAAGGAGTCTAAATGGAGTCAAGAATTATGGATTGAAGGAGAAAAGGAAGCCAAGATCATGAATTCTTGTAGTTGCTTCATTAAGTGCCTTATGGAAGCATAATGGAGCCATAGACCAAAGTAGCATCATGTAAAGTGTGTATAATGCCAAGGCTTGTTCCTATGAGTAATTCATGTTTCTTGTGGTGTATTTAGGTCAAGGGAAGTTAATGCTCCCTAAGCTTTTGGTTAGGTCAAGAAGAAGGAAGAGAAATTTAAAGAAAAAGTGTGCTTGTATAACCAAGGTAGCTCACTTCTCTTTCTCTCATGCATGAATGTATGCTTGGCTTATCTTTAAATGTGTGTATGTGTGTTTTAAGTCATAAAAAGTACTCTAGCATGAATTTTATTCCATAGTGACATGATGTTACATTATGCTTTCATATGATGTTTATTATGTGTGTTTAGATTTGCTTGAGTGTGGAAAGGCCAAGAACCCTTAGCCATGGTGAGGATGAGCCAAGAACCCTTAAAGTTAGTTGAGACAAAGCCAAGAGTCTTCCAAGAGTATGGTTGAGTCAAAAACCTCTTAAAGAAATAGGTGAGGCAAGTCCAAAATCCACAAGGGGATGGGTAAGGTTAATTTACTTACTTGGCAAGTCTATGTATGACTTGTTCAAATGCTAAGGATATTTCTTGAATGCTTACACATTTTAATATTTCCATGCATGCATTTTCAAGACTTATTTTACATCTTTGATGTCTAATTGAAAGGGGGATTAGCTATTGGGATTCTTTGAATCTCATTCCCTCCTTTCCAATGTTCTAACATGCTAGGTGGACCAAGAGAACAAGGAAATGGGAGCCAACCCCTTGAGAGATGAGATAATGACATCAAAGTGTATAGGTTTTGTTTCTTTAAGGCCATATAGTGAAAAATGTTATAACCTATAGTTGTATATGTCCTAAGATGTGATGAACATATGTAATTATGCTAATGTATTATGTATAAATGAGATTTAAAGTTATATGTATGGAAATATGCATTTTGGACATGTAATGGTAAAACTAGTATTATGGAAATACATGTATAAATAGAGGTGGAATGGCTAAATTGAGATGCATAAAGTTTGAGACACTTAAGTAGTTTATACAAGTCATATTCATACTTTTAAACTTGCCCAAGAAGTGCTAAATATCAAAGGAAGTCAATTGGATACATTTGGTATCTAATATGGGGTAAAATTGACTATATTGAAAGCCTATACCACTTTTTTTCCAAATGAAATCTTCTTGATCTGAGATTTGTCATGTATTTAAAGCTTATTGAGAAGCTAAAGTACATAATTTTTTGAGGTCTATGAAATATTTGATGAATTTTTAAAGTTAGAAAATTTTCTAATTTTGGTTTGAGGTACTGTTCATTCATATTCGAATTTAAATTATGTCACTCATGGGACAAATGATGTCCAATTGTCACAAAATTTTATAAGGAGAAATTAGACATTCCCAGAGACTTGTGCCAACTAGAAGCACTTCAATTGGATGTCTAGAAAGAGATATATAAATTTTTGAATTTTTTGTCTAATATCAGGCATTCAGACAGACCTAAGTTACTATTTGATTAGTTTTTGAGTCCTAGACGTGCCTAAACTGGTCTAAAGTTATTTTTACCCTCTTACTAACATCTGTCGCTTTCCAGATTGGTATCATTTATATGGATTAGATTTTTTTTAGAATTAATTGGACATTTTTAAAGTTTATAGTAGAATCTGTATAAGTACCAGTAGCTAGTCAGACCTATGCAATTTCTTGAATGTTAAACATCTTCTGTGTTATGTTTCATGGCCTAGACATATTTTTAAATAAAGGAGACATCTATAACTTTCTAGAATGATAAAGAATGCATGATTTCAATATTTTTAGAATTAGTTATGACTTTCCAAAGTTTGTGACAGAAAGTAAGAATTTCTGGCCGAGGCTACATCATGAAATTCTGTGTGTCTCTTGCCTTGCACGAGTTCTAAGTCACTTTTGGTTAACTCATCCATGCAATTAAATATGAGAATGTGATACATGAACTCATATAGTCCACGGGACACCAAATGAGAAATTTATATACTACGTAACGCTAAAATATTTATTATTTTAAATGCCTTTTCTTGCCTCCTATGTGAGATGCATTCTTTAAGGCATGAAAATAGCATAAGATAAGCTAAGAAATTATGGTATTGAAATTTTTGACTCTTATATTGTAGTTAAATTCTTGTAGATACATAGCATAATTATTAGGAATTGTTGACCTCTTTATCCTAGTCGATCTTCTTAATGTTGGGTTATCATCCACTTAGGAAGCATGTTCCTCAATTAGTTGTTAAATAGTTTCTGGTAATTGTTCAACAACTGAATTAATAGGTTATGGATTTTTAATGATTGGTTGTTCAATAGCCATTTGTACTTGTAGGGTATGGATCACAACTAATCTATCATTTAATATGGAAGTTTGAGAACCATAATGATCATTTTCAGTATCTAAGTGTTAAGTTTGATCACTCCCACTGATCAAGACATTCTCAAGAAATTTTGCATTTCTTGATTCCACAATCTTAGTATTATAAGATGGACAGTAAAATCTATATCCCTTAAATCTTTCAGCATGCCTACTAAAGTATCCACTAATGGTCCTATGGTTCAGCTTTTTCTCTTGTGGATTGTAAACCCTAACCTCATATAAACATCCCCAAACATGCATATATCTTAAACTTGGCTTCTGACGGGCTTGTCGTGCAACCCTCAAAATAAAACTAGGTTGATTAAAAATATAGCAAGTGGCACAACCTAGGTCATCTCCCTTGGAAATGGAATTCAATGCCTAATTGAGTTTCTAAGTATTAAAGAATCCTAAAAACTACCTAATTTGGGGGTTTTGGTTGAATTAAAACTAACCTAAAACTAAATTGAATCAAAATTCCTAAATTCTATCTAATTGGAGAATTATGGGTGGATGATGGTCTTGTGACTAGCTTAGGATTTGTCCCTTGGTATCCATTATCCTTATCCTAATCTAATTGTGATTAATTTTGGTCTAAGAGTTCCTAATTGTGTTCATTACAAGTGTATCTTGAGTTACCACGCAAGAATCAAGAGATTAACAATCTAATGTTGAATTGAGACCTCAATTCCGCATTAAACCGTTAATTCTTGTCTTTAAGATCAATGAACATCCAATTTGATTGATTAACTAATTAATTAGCCTCTGATTCATCATCCAAAAATGTTTAATTAACCAACTAAACACTAAAGAATTCTCAAATAAACAATTAAGCACAAAATCTCACTTATGCATTTCATCGAACACCTTCGTGGCATACATGGGAGATTAGAGAGAATAATCAAAAATCATATTTAAATCTAACCAATTAATCAACAAAAATGTTTCCTAATCAGTGTCTAACTAGCCACTAATTAATTACACAAATTCCTAATCAATTACAACTCAACTGAGATTGCACAGAATGAGAAAAAAAGTGTAGGAAAATTAAAGAAATCTTAGCCCAAAATTCTGCTTCTTCTCCAAGGATTCAAGCTTCAGCCCAAGAGCTTCCTCCTAGCTAGCCTCAAGGATGAATCAGAACTTCATATTGGCGTGGAGATGGAGGTGGAGAATGGAATGGAAATGGTTCTGTGAATGGAGGCGTAAGGGATGGAGAGAATGGGCGAGTGACGTCGCGAAAATGGAATGTGCGAATGGAGGGTGGATAAAGGCGTGGAAAATGACGGAATGAAGCCTTATTCACGTGCTACGCCTTGCCTCATTCTCACGTGGATTTTTTTATTTTTCACGTGCTTGCTTCAGCTCTTCACCAGCCCTTTACCCAAAGTCTTCATTCTTCTTTGCTTATGTGAATGTGGGCCCCATTGAGAATATAATAATCCACATTGGCTACTGTAGCTTCTGCATGTCTCTTCATTCATGTTTACGTCGGGTTCCACATTGTTACTCTTCATTTTGCTGCTGTCCAGACGTGATTCTACATGTGTGTTTATTTCTTCTCCAACTCGTGGCTTCTCTCGTGTAGCTCATTCCAAACTTCAACTCGTTGCTTTCTTCATTTAACACAGCCCTCGAGTTTAGCTTCTGTTGTAGCCTGTAACTAGTGCTTCTGTGTGTATGTGAATTCTTCCTTCTTCTCTCGTTGCCTCTCTTTTGTTCTGCTCACATTTCCACGTAACATCTACTCTTGTTTCTGCTTCTTCATTCTTCACGTTCTGCTTCCTTCTTTCGTGTTTCTTCCTTACATGTTTGCTCTGTTCTGCATGAAAGCTCCTTGTTTGTGTTGCTTTCTACGTGGTTGCTCCATTTAAATTGCTGCATGCCTTTCATTCACTTCCCTTGCCCAGCGTTCTACTTGTTTTACTTCGTGCATGTTTAGCTTCTGCCCCACTTCAGTTTATTTTATTATATTTCACATTGCTTTCTTCGAACCATGCAGCTCGTTATTCTCACATGCAGTTTCTTTGTGTTCTTCTCCTTATTCTTGCTCTGTATTACTTCTGTTTCTGCATGAGTGGGTTGCTCTCTACGAGAGGAATAAAGGAGCTGGAGCTTGCCTCATGTTGCTCAACTTGAGAGTGCTTCCTACTTCTTCCAACTCATGGCTTTCATGATTGTGTTCAAAGCCCATTAAAATCTACACAAAAGAATGGAAAGTGTTAAGTAGGAATACCCATAAAATTATTTAAAAGGAATTCATGCAATAAAATTCAAGAATTTTACAATTTAATTCCTAAAGTACAAAAGTGGGTATTAAAATCAATTTCCATTCAATTGCATTCATTAAGCTACATTTGATTATTAAAATGACTAAGTTAGGAGGAATGGAAGATATAAAATGCATGCTTATCAGCTTCCAACCTTTAAACAACTCAAATGGCATTCTTTCAATAGCCTTGGTTAGAACCCAGTTAAGAATATATAGAGTCGTCTTAAGGGCTTCAGTCAACAAGGATTTAGAAAACTTAGGACTACTAAGCATGCCTTACACCATGTCTAACAATGTTTGGTTTCTTCTTTTAAGTACACCATTTTTGTTTGGTGACCTGGGCATGGTGTATTAGGCAAGAATCCCATGCTCTTGAAGAAATTTTGTAAATGGACCCAGTACTTTTCTATTTTCAATGTATCTACCATAATACTTATCACCTTTATCTGATCTTACTATTTTAATTTACTTATCACATTATTTCTTCACTTCTGCCTTAAAGACTTTAAAGGCATTAAGTGTCTCATTTTTATTATTTAGTAGATAGAGATACATATATCGTGATTAATTGTCAATAAAGGTGATAAATTATTTTTGACTACCAGAGTTTAAATCTAGACTGCATATGTATGTATGTATGATTTCTAATACGGTAGAATTCCTTTTGGTACCTTTCTTGGTCTTATTAGTTTGCTTTCTTTAATGCAATCTATACAAGTATCAAAGTCAGTAAAATCAAATGTACTAAGTACTCCATCTTTTACTAACTTCTTAACCATTTCTATTGAGATATAACTTAGCCTATGATGCCACAATATAGAGGAATCTTCATTAGTAACACATCTCTTAACACCTATGCTACTAGAAACATGCATTGAATTATTAGATGTACTATCTTGTAATTGAATTTGGAAAAGACCATAAAAAATTATACCATTACCAATAAGACTAGATTTATAAAATAACTTAAACATATCATTTGAAAATTCAAAAAAGCATATAGAAGGTACAAGTTTCGAAATAAAAATTAAGTTTTTAGAGAAACTTAGTATATAAAAGGTCCTTTCTAATATCAAACTAAAGCTAGTATCTAAAACTAATTTGTAAGTTCCTACAACTTTTACTAGTAAGCCCATTTTGTTGTTTGAATAGATGTACTAGTTACTGCCCATCGGCTTTCTTTAGTTTAGAAAGCCTTGTAAGGTATTAGAGATATGGATTGTAAAACTAGAATATATCCATTATGTTACTACTAACATCTACCATATAAAATTCATAAAAAAAGAATGAGATTAAGTTACCTTTCTTTTCAAACCAAGCCTTAAATTTGATGTAATCATTCTTCATGTGTCCTTTCCTTTTACAAAAGAAACACTTAGACTCCTTCTCAATGTCAAGTTGAATGGGTGCTTTGCCCTTTCCCTTTGGTTTGGCTTGCCTTTTGTTCTTTCCTTGTGTTGCCATATGCACACTTTCTCCCATCTATGTTATAAGCCTTTCTTCTTCCTGTACAGACATGGTCATTTCTCCTTATGCTTGTTGTAGGAGATTTTGAAAGGCTTATATTGATATGGTAAAGAATTCAGGATGTAGTACACAAGGAAAGACTCAAACATCTCAACCTCGAGTGTTTTCAATTAAGTTGTTATATCCCTCAGTGAGCCTCATAGATAATAACTTTGTCATTAGGGTGCTTGCCAAAGCCTTGTCCAAGGATTCAAACTGTTCATCAATGGCCTTAAACAAACTTTAGATATTTTAATACTCTTTGATAGACCCACGAATACTAATAGATATTTTAGTTTTGATATACATCATGTTAAGACGATTTGATCGCTCCTAGCATTCATAAAGGATTATTACACATGAAATGCTAGTGTCCATAGGTTTATGAGGTTTATCTTTTCTAATTACATCATCAATGTCCATCCATTCTAATTAGACAAGTATTTTCTCTTTCCATATCTTATAGTTATCACCTATTAATTTAGGAATTTAAACGTTAAAGACATTCAAAGGTTGAAAAACTAAACAAAATTTACATGCTATATGTAACAACCAGAATTTCTGAGTTTTTTTTAAGTCTGCTAGCTATAGCCTAGCTATAGTGAATGTACTAGTTCTCTATAGTGAGAATGCTTCTAGCTATAGTGAGTTCGGGCACCCCATACAAAATCTAGGGAGTTTCTTGTAATAGCACGTGCCGTAGCGAGAACAGGGGTCTAGGACTAATACGTGCTCGCCATAGTAAGAGTTATTTTTTGCTATAGTAAAGGTTAGTTCAAAAAAGCATGAAAAGAGGAGAATTTTTCCTCTTAAAAGGTTTAGACTTTTCTCTCTCCCTTTAATTGACTTATGCTTCATTCAAAAGCAGAGAAAAGGATTAGAGAGAGAGAGAGAGAGAGAGAGAGAGACCAAGAGAAGCCAAGAAGAAGGGAGAACATCAAGGAAAAAGGTAAGAAGATTGTAAGAATTCATGGTTTCTTCCTTTAGAAAATTAATTCCTCTCTCTTTGTTCTCTCTTTCCATAGTTTTGGGTACTCATATGGTTATGTTTTGGGCTTAATTCAGAGGGAAAAGTGTAAGGATTTGAGGAGAAGATTTAACAAAGGAAGAGCCTCTTGGAAAGAGCTTGATTTAAGGTAACTTCTTTCTATTTTGTTGTATCTTCTCCCTTTACTTTTTCTTGAATATGTTGGCCAAGGACATAGCCATGAAAGGAAGAAAGTTCTGACCTAAATTAAGTAAGAAAATCTTAAATTAAAGTGTGGGAAGTTGAGAAATGCAAAGGAATTAAAAGAAGAGCTAGTGAATTTCAAGAGGAAGAAACTATGGATTTTTAAATACCTTGTAGAGTTTGCCTTGATGTAAGAACCCTTTAGCCTTGTGAGTGTTTATTTGAGTTATAAGAGAGTAATTGCATGCTATTTGTTATGTCTAGACCCAAGAGATCGAGCTTCATCTAGTTGTGATTGTGAGACTAACAAGGGAGAAGAAAAGTTAAAAGGGAAGGCTTGTGCTAGCTTATAAGGTAGCTCTTCACTCTTTCTTATTGCATTCTTGGATGTATGATGGTCAATATATTCTTGTGTATGCACTTGTATTGTAAGACATGCCATTTGATGTTGCTTTAATGCATTGGTACTAATATGCTTATGTTTGGGTTGTGAAAATTGCTTTTAAAGGGTAAGGTAGTGCCAAAAGTCTCTTGTGATGGGTGAGGTGGAGCTACCCTAGAAATGGGTGAGACAAGGCCAAAAGTCTCATAGATGAGTGAAGCCAAGTCAAAAGTCCCTAGACTAAGGATGAAGCCAATCCAAAAGTCCCTAAAATAGGGTGAGGCTAGGCCAAAAGTCCCTAGAGCTTATTCTTGGTATTGATATGGTTTTCATGGCATGTAAATTATATATTGTATGATTTTAAATGGTTGGATGCCTACTTGCATGCTTTGACATATTTATATTCCTTGACTGCTCCTTGAATGAGTATATGAGCTATTGAGATTCCATGAATGTTACCCCCTTCCCTCTCCCATCTCATATGGTCTAGGTAAAACTCAAGAGCCAAAGAGTAGAGGCCATAAGGCATAGATGGCTATTTCTTAACACTTTTGCACAACTATGCATAGTTTGATGCATAGGAAAGCCAAAGTGCTTATGTATACATATTCTTTTTTAAATATAAATGTTTAAGTAAGTGTAAAAGTATGTATAAATGATGTGTGAATCATGTATAGAACCCAAGTAATGGAAATATGAGATTTGGTTACTTGGTAGCTTATATCTGGCAATGCATTTTTGCCCATAGCACAATGAGTTTGAGATGCATGATGATTTGGACCACTTGGGCAATTCATATGTGATGTATTAGTGCTTTTAAATTTGCTCAAGAGGTGCTAGAACATGTAGGAGGCCATTTGGATCTACTTTGAACCATATATGGTGTTAAATTTGTCAAATTCATGAGTTATATCAAGATATAACTAAATGAGCTCCTTTTAATTTGAAACTTGGCATGCATCTAGAGCTTGTTAAGAGCTTTCTGGGAAGCTAAAGTGGGTATTATTTGGAGATTTTTGGAATATTTGGCGAATTTTTGAAGTTGGAGAATTTTCTGACTTTGGTCACTACCACTGTTATCACTAATCCAAAATTAAATTTTGTCATTCAGGGACCAAACGGTGTCTGATTGCTATAAAATTTTATGGGTATAAATTATATATCCACAGTGACCTATACCAACTAGAAACACTTTAATTGGAGGTCTGTAGAGGGAGAAATAATTTTCTGAAATTCTATGTCATTATCAAGGATGCCAGTCGACCTTCGTTACTGTTTTATCAATTTTTGAGGTTCAACGGCTATTGAAATGATCTAGAATTATTTTCCCATATATTAACATCTATATTGGTATAGTTTGCAAAGATTGAATTTTTGTGAATTAATTATGAATTTTTGTGGAATTAATTATGAATTTTTGAAGTTCATGACTACAAACTGTAGTAGTACTAGAGACAGCCAAACCTTTGTGTCTTTTTCATTGTCAAATATAGTCTAAAGGTTATGTTCATGTCCTAAAATTATTTTTAGTATGAATTTAACATCCAGAGATTTTCAAAAAGTTATGGTTTGCTTGATTCTTATTGTTTTAGAATTAGTTATGATTTTTCAAAGTTGGAGCCAAAAATCTGACTTTTGGATCCGTTTGAGAAATTGTATTTTTCTAGTTTTTGGTTTTATATCCGTAATTCATGAGTTGTTTTATATTATGTATGAGTTATATAAAAGGAGTTTGAGTAAAAAATGTGATTGATTAGTTCACGAGACCCATGGGGCGAAATATGAGTGTTTAAACTCCCGACATAGCGTAATAAAAAGCCATATTTTACTCTTTTCTTTTCTTTGGAAATCATATGGAATCAAGCCTAAAGAAAGATTAGTTGAGGTTAATGCATTATGGTATTACACAATATCAATAATTTAAGGCAATTAAATATTTCTTATGATATGTTTTACCAATGCAAAGCATGTCTTTTCAAACCATGAGTCTAGTAACAAATAAAACTGTCTATAGGCCAAGTTTTATTTAATTAGGCTCATGTAACTTTATAATGAAACTAACAAATTATATCTTTTTCTTAATTTCTATAGGCAACTTAAGAAAAGGAAAAATTTACTATTACACCCTAAATCATATAAAATATGACAATATTTTTGTAGGATAATGATTATCATATTAAATATGATTAATTACAGTTTGATGTCATTTTTTTATGTGATTATAACACTTGATATATAATTTTAAAATAATTAAAGGTATTGTGGCTAAATTTAAATTAAATTAAAATTATACAAATCACATGACATCTTAATAACAAAATTATGTGCTTGAATATGACTTAATATAATGCATAAACAAGCATTATATAATAAGAATTTAAATAAATAATTAATTAGTCAACTAAACAAGATGTGACTACTTTTAATTAATTAATATTCTTCCTTTAAATTAATCTAAATGTGCCATAAATATTGCCTAAAAAAATAATTGACCAAAAATTAGGCATAATTTAAATGGCACCATAAATTAATTTTTTATTCCTAAATATGCCAAAATTGACTAAAATAAATAGTTTTCCAAAATTTAGGCAAAATTTAAAGGCATAAAATTAATTTCACAATATCCTGATGTTGAGGGTGAATACAAGAATGTTTCTGAGCTTTCAATTTTTCATGTTTGATGGTGTTAGGATATTTTTCTATACAAAAACTGAGCTCAGGGACCAATATATATTGAACAATAGCCAACGGCTCCTTCCCATCAAAGGTGCCGAAAAACAGGGAGGAGGTGGAGGAAATGCAATTTGGAGTTCGAAATTCACGGACCAACTTCTTGTAAACGTTGGCAACTAACTGCACGCTGCTTGAATGTACCAATGTTCACTTAGACATGCAACATATCATGGCCCAGTTTATATACTTGAGAAAATTTTGTAACGTAGTTGTGAATATCAAAGGAACAAAATAGATATTCATGCAGTGAAATTGGCACATTCATTATATATACAAGCAAAGAAAAATAGGAATAAGATACTCATTCATTATATATATAGCATAAACTTGCACATTCATTATGAAATTGGCACATTCATTCCATATACATCATAAAATTTTCAGGTTGCAACTAGATGTTTATGCAGTGAAAAATGAAAATCTGTTTTCACAAAAATAGATGTTAATGCTGGGTGGAGGCATGCTTGAAATAGGTGGTTTCTGTTAATGATTTAATAGTTTTGTTATGAGAAGGGAGTTTTATGCATAAAAATAAAAAGATTAGAGGAATTTTAAGTCTAAAGGTTAAAAAAATTCTTTGCACATAATGCATATTTTAGTCTTAATTTAATTTTGTTTAATTGACTTGAGATTTATATTATCATCTCAAAATTTGTAAAAAATAATATTTTTATAATTATATAGAAAATGCCAAAAATGATGAAATCAAACTTTTTCTATAATCACTTAAACTTATTTAAGTAAAACTAATATTATATCTTAATTTAAAATTTTAAAAAATTAGATCTATTGGCCCTGTACATTCTCACAAAATACTTCATCTAATATAGAATTTTCTGCTCACTTATAATCCACACGTAGTACTTCACCCAAACGGACCATCAAGGCGAACATACCCACTACGTACAAAATGATCAACTCGGTAATCATTCACGAACGGAGCGTTAAGCCTTGAAAACAGTACGGGAATGAACGGAGAAGCCTAACTTTCCCGCTTATTCACAGATCCAAAAATACGTTTCGGAATGTACAAGAACGTGTTCCGGATCATTCAAGCGTGTTTCAATCCCAACCTCAGGGGTCAGTTCGCGGGCTGCAAAATTTCCTCCCCAGTTTCTCTCTTTCACAGTCTAGCGAAGACCCTAGCTCCAGATTCGAAGCTAGAGTTCATCTTGAACGAGGTTGAAGAGCTTCAATCTTCAAAACCCACGAATGGATCATTTTCTCTATCAGCATCAGATTCCGAAGACTTCTCCGATCAGGATGTTCCCAAGAAAGGAGAATTGTCTACGGTTCAGATTTCACATCCTTGGCCTGAGTGGGTGGACTTGATGGAGTGGTTGATGAAGAGAGGATACTTTGATGCAGAGGGAAATCCATTTCGAAGTAGTGAATTGGGTTCCAGGGAATCAAACATTATTAGGACTGCGTGCTTGAATTTCGGTCGGGATCGATTTGATCTTTTAAAGTAAGGATGGCTTCTTTGGAGTTCATTTTTAATACTCCTGGAGCAATCGGTACTAGTTTTATTTCTATATTGCCACTTAATCTAATATATATATATATATATATATATTGTTAAAGCTATGGAATCTGGTTTGAATGATGATCAAATTAGATCCTAGATTTTAGGCAAGAATGACTTATTTGTCAAAACATGAGTAATATTTTCCTTCTTTTGGCAGCAGAAAGAGTCTGATTAGTGCAGAGCATATAGTCTGGATTGATTTGAGCTTGGATTTCTTCGTTTATTGGGTTTAGAAAATATTTGCTTCTCGTATTAATGTGGCTAGGCCTTGGCATATGCATTTTAGAGGGTGCAGGCAAGGTGTTTGAGTTTAGGTTTCTTTGACAGATAACGGCAAATATGCTAATTTGTTTGCTGGATGGTGGAGCGTATTATCATCTACAGTTTATGATTTTTGCTCCTACGCCTGTCTCTAGGGCTGGGAAGAAAAGTTATGTTTATGTTGCTATGCTCATAACATTCAATAGTTTAGGTATGAAGTTCTATGAACCTTCAGTATGATTGCAGCATGTCTTTTCTCGTTGAAAGATGGAATATACAAGAAACAGATAGAGCTAGAAGTTTTAGCAGTAATGATTAGAAAGAGTATGTAATTTTATGTATGACTTCTCTCAAAAGTTTATCACTTTCATCATGCTTTAGACTTCGTATTTTCCCAGAATCCAGATCAACTACAACATTAATTGCACATGAATCTAGTAGTGTTTCAGACCTCTACCCAATGTTATATGACTATTGAGATAGGTTGCTGAACTGCAGAAAGAAAAATGGAATGGAACAATGACAGATGGTAGAATGATGTCTGTATATTTTTCTTATAGATGTGGATTGAGTACAGAGAGATATTTCTTCCATTTTGGAGTAAAGGAAGTGACTCCAGATTACAATCAACTGCATACTTCTTCACTGAAAATTCCTTAGTGAGTCACAATCTACTATATAAAGGAACACGTAAAACAACCTGCTAACAGAAACATAACAAACTCTTATTCTATAAATAACAAAATGGACAGACCACCCCCTCCAATGCCAGCTCAACGCCTTCTGGTAATTACCATTTAGCTTATATAGTAGTCATGTGTCCATAGAGGTTTCTTTCTTGTCCTCTTCTCTTGGTCTTTTTGCTTACTTTCCTCCTGCAGAATCTTCTCAACCTTCTCCTTTTGCTGCATTTCTTCCTTGTCATGCTGATGTGTATCAACCAACCATGAGCAATTTTGTGAAATATTGTAGACATCAATTTAAGAAAGTAGATCGAAAAGTGATCTTAGGTCATGTTGTCATATCTGAAAATGTTGTGGGCTTTTGTTTGAAAATAGAAGATTTTGTTGTTTGAGCCTTATGAGCTGTCCTAGAGGATGACATGATACTTCGAATCACATAGCTGTAAATGGAAATAATATTCCTAATCACAAGGAATTAAAGAAGGTTTGGTATCAAACAATAAAATAGTTGGTGTAGATCTATGGATTGATGTGATATTCGTGCTGGCTGGAATTAAGTCAGTTTTATTATTCTCCTTCTAAATTGATGATATTTTAAGTAGAAACTTTTTAACTACCAAATTTAGAGAATTTTTGGCTCCTCATCCGATCAATTATTATGTCTCATGAAACCCATTGGCCTTTAGGTTTACCATGTCCAGAGAAAATATCTGTGATTGGGAATGATAATGTATACACACGAATTATCTAATCCCTTGCTTCCCATGAGTAAGACATCATTTGCAGTAAATATTTTTTTCACTGCCTTTGCTATCAGGTACTTGTCTCGAAAAGATATACAAGTTATTGTAGGACGTGGATGCCCAAGCTTAGATAGGAAAGTTGTGAACTCAGGGAAGCGTCTCAGGGCACATGTGGGCATTGATGAGGGAAATGTATGTGCTGAGCAAGGTTCTATTGATGTTTACCATTTTCATCTTTATTTCACAATTTCTTTTCTTTTCTAAATTTAACTATTGACACCTTTATGAATTGTCAAATCTTCCTTAATTGTTACAAATCCTCTGTAGTAATTATTGTAAGTATAGTTAGAATCCTTGTAACTATTAGTTGGCCTTAAGAATTAGTTGATTTATCAATCCTTAATTGTTAGAGATTTGTCATTCATTTATTTTTTATTTATTTTTCTTTCTAGAATAACTTTCTTTCTATAAATACCCATGTATTTTCATTATTTTTCAATAACAAGAATTTTATGCTTCTCGTAATAAATAATCAAGAACTACATAAATTGGTGCTTTAACTAGGTGTGCAGCACCTGCAATTTGAGGGGAGAGTGTGAAAGGGCATTTGTGAAGGCACGTGAAGACGAAGGTGGAAGGACAGTGGATTTAATGCGCATAATCCTGACTTATGGGCTTGATCCCATTATTGGTTCCGTTGAGAACAAACCATGTCTAAATAAAATGGTAAAAGAATCAGTGAGAAGACTGCTGAAAGAATTGGTGGGGCACAGCATTAAAGCGGATGGTTCTAATGGGAGAGTCAATCTCAATGACAAGGGCAATATAGAAGTTCCAATGAAGCAAGGCGATTGGCTTTGCCCCAAGTAGCTTGATTACATCCCGTAATTATTTCTTGTCATGCACTATTTCTTCTACACTTGTTCACATTTCTTTTGTAACTTTCACTGGCTAGATGCAATTTCATCAACTTTGCCCGAAATATCAAGTGCTTGCGCTGTGATGGCTTATTCCAGGAAAGAATAAGGCAATTACAGAATAATCAGGATCATCTACCTATGAAGAAGGGAGACTGGATATGCGATAAGTAATGGCAGCTAATATTGTTTGGATTTATAAGAATGGTATCCCTATTTCTAACTTAAACCATTAATGTTATTTCTGCAGATGTAATTTCCTTAATTTCGCTAAGAATACAAGATGTCTGCAATGCAAAGAGAAACCTCCAAAGCGGCAGCTCAATCCTGGGGAGTGGGAATGTGAATCGTGGGTTCATGCTACACATATATTGATTTTTGTGTTGATCATATTGTTTGATCTGACAACAGTTTGAACATTCTCTTTGTGTGTTGAAGCAATTGTAATCTTGTTTGTGTAGGTGCAACTACATCAATTTCAGAAGAAACATGGTCTGCCTAAAATGTGATCACAGACGGCCAAAGGCATCAAATGCTTCAGACTCTTCTCTTCAACCACAAATTGAAGATAAAGACCACCACAAGAATAGCAACTTGATTTTCGTGAGAAATCAAGGTAATGTTAATGACCAAACATTTACCATAGCTGAAAGAAAGAGCAGGAGCAAGGGTTTAGGTAAGTGGAGATTTGTGGAAGATAGGAATGAAAATCATCAATGCTCATATTCTTTGAATAATACTTCTCCATTTAATAATTTTCCAATAGCTGGAGGTAATAGTGAATTGTCAAAGAGCTCTCAAAAAATAGAAGCATGGAAGAAAGAGATGCTGAAGATGAACAAAAGCTCCCCGGAGATGACAGAAAGTGAAGAGGAGTTCTGGCCTGCTGATAACCAGAGTAATAAAGAAACTTCTTATTTTACTGATGATGAAGAGATGGAAGAATGGTTTGGTGTGGGTAAAAGTGAAAGAAATAGAATTCGTGGAAGCGAGTAACATTGAGTCTGATCATACACGTTATATCTGTTATACATGACCGTTTGTAGGAGTTTACTCTCGGCTTATATGATCTATGAATTTGTAAGTTAAAATTTGAATGAATTGACTTTTTGGTCCTCCAAAGATAGATTATCTCAATTTAATTCTTCAAACATCCGATGCTGGTCCTCCAAAGATTATCTCTTAAAATAGTCCTCAAATTAAGCTAGTAAATAGTTAGTTAACGAGATAGGTGATATAACCTAACAAAATTAAAAATGCTATTGTTGATTGCGTATCTAACCATCAAAACACTGCATTAGTATTCTTAAAAAATGTGAGTTCAAGTACTTGAAATTTTATGAAATGTAACATTTTGACGGTCACGTAAACATTTCACGACTATATCATTCGAACTATTAGACCACATCACTTGTCCTATTTATCTAAGTGGCTTTAACGTAAGGATCATTTTAAAATGATTATTATTTCCGGAGAGCTAAAGTAAAACAACTAGATTTTAGGAGATCAAATTGAGACAAGGTATATTTTGAAAGGACCAAGTTAATTCACTCTCAAGATATTGGGCTTCACTTTTAACCAATTGCTGCGAAGGAAGACTGCCGTGACAGAAAGGTAATTGTAGACATTTCTCATTTGCTGAATTTTCCAAGGGACCGAGAACTCTTCAATTGCTGATATGTTGTCTTGAGAATGAAGTAATTGTAGACATTTCTCATTTCGAAGTTTGAACGAGACAACTCATACTTTGTGCCACAACAATGTGCATTAGATGTTCAGGAACAGAGAGGTCATTATAATTTTTGCTTGAGGAAAATTCTATTTCGGTACTTGACAGAGATGAGAACTTTTAATTTGGTCATATATAGATCATTCCTTTTAATTTAGCTTTTCAATTATTAAAATGCTTGTAATGTTTCCATCTTATTTCAATTCAAAATTTTATGCTAAATTTAATATTTTATTGACTTGAAAGCCAAATTTAATGTGTAAGTTAGTGGTGCCAGAAAGACAATGTCAAGTTGGTAGTCTATTATGTTAAATTTTGAATATGAGATATGATAGAAGGATAACATTGTAAGTATTTTAATGGTTAAAGATTAAAATTAAATAATAATAATATATATAACCAAATTAAAAATTCATCTTTTTGTGAGGTATTAAAATAAGATTTTCTTACAAGACTCTCTATTTTGTTGCTGTGTGCTGTCAATGACCACAGAGCTCTTACGAACTTTGATGATAGTCTAAGTGGTAGCCGTTAGCTTCTCAAAATCAATACCAAACTGACACTGGCCTTTGGAAGTGGAAAGATTTTTTAGCGTGGTAATGGATTAGCCATCTGTGAAGTTTTATTCTAAATAGAGATTATTAGAATCGTAGTAGTAGCATAAGCTAAAGAATCAAAGATTATGGCCCTGTTTGAATACCGATTTTTAGAACAACTTTTTGTTTTTAAAAACAAAAAATCAAAAAAAACCATTTGATTACTTGTTTTTAATAATATGTTCTGGAAAACCAAAAACCCACGTTGTGTACTGGAGAATTAAAAAATCAGAACTGATTTGGATTGTTTTGTAACTCTAATTTCACGGAACAGGGAGAGGCGGAGAATTGATCAGTTTTCATTAATGGCAAATTTGTAAATAACCAAAATAAACCCTAGCCACTTTTTTATTCATTTCTCTTTGCATCATCTTTTTCTTCTGCCGTCTTCATCTGTATCACTTTTCCTTCGCTCAGCAGATAAGGACTATTGTCCTATTTGAGTCGTGCAATGCGATTTCGAATTGACGAATCCAAGCTTAGACGGTGCTCTCTTTCCGGGTTCATAATCAGTGCTATTGAATCTGCAGTTAAGGGAATCTCGCCAGTTCTTTGAAAAAGAGTTCAGCTCATCCTTCGCCATCTGCATCCAAGTTTAAGGTAGATCTGGATCTTGAACTGGTGTCATTTTTCCTTAGCCGTCTTCATCTAAGTTGATACCTGGATCTTGAACCTGCGTCGTTTTTTCTTTCACCGTCTTCCTCTAGGAGCATTTTTTTCATTCGGCCATTTTTCAGTTTGGGCTTCTCCTGCTGCATTTTTTCATTCGGCCATCTTCTGCTACATTTTTCAGTATAAACATCTCCTAATTTCTATTTTTGCCTTTTTATAGTCAGTGTTTGCAAAATCTAAAAAAAAAATGTACAAAATTTTTTTAAGCAGTATACTCTTATTATTTTGTTCTACTTTTGATATTGTATACCTATGATATACTCTGGATTGGTAATACTCTGGATTGTTGTTGCATCTGCTTTATTTCAATTCAATAATAGAGTAACCTGATTATTTATATTTGTTATATTTGTTTAGTGGAAGAGGTGGATTTGTCTTCTAAATATAGTTAAAAACATTCAAGTCTTTGTTTTAATTTATCTATTTTGTAAAATTAGAAATAACTAATCAATCTCATACACTGGTAGCTCTTATAGATTATATTGTTATTCTGTCTTTTTTTCAATATTGGCCTCGATCTGTTTAATGAATTTAGCTGCATAATTACTTGTCCAAAACAATCATTTGTAGACCTTGATACATGGATAGATTGCTGAAGTGGTTTTATTAGCAAGTGTAATTTTTTTTAAATTATCATAACTGAATTTATTATAATTTTTTTTTACTAATGCACTATATATATTATAGATGGCAACTAGCGGAACAATAGAACATTTAGAAAGTTCAATTTAGCCAAAGAATATTGTTAAATGCTATATTGATATCATGGTCGAAGACGTTATCAAAGGAAATATGAACAATGGCGTGTTTACACTGAGAGTGTGGAAAAGCTTGTTAGAAAAGTTAAATGCTAAGTGCGGGCGCTCTTTTAATTTAAAACAAATTAAGCAAAAGTTCAATAGGTTGCGGGCGAAGCATAGAGAATTTTCTCAATTGCTACAACACACCGGATTTGTTTGGGATGCCGAAACTAACACAGTTACAGCTGATGAGGAGGTTTGGAGGAATTATATTATGGTATGTAACTATTTTAATTTTATTTGACTTGGATAGTGTATATATATTTGGATTATTTATTGTGTATATTTTTGTAGGTACATCCTGAAGCTGCACAATACAAAAAGCATGGGTTGGAACATTACAAACTGTTAGGTATAATTTTTAATAGAAGCACTGCTACAGGCGTACTTCATCATGCATCTTCCCAAGATCCACCCAATTCTTCAGATGAGTTTCAACTTGAAAATGAATATGTTAATAGTGGCATTCATGTAGACCTTAATAGGGATGACGACATTTCCCCAGACACGATTGAGCGTGTGACTCGTAGTGGAAAGCGCATTGTTGAAGTCTCTAATAGAAAGAAAAAGAAATAACATAGGTCTACTCAAATGGGGGAAGCAATTCAAGCATGGGCTGAGGCATCTAAGGCAAGGGCAGAAGCTCAACTTGCTAAGGGTGAGAGATAGAGGGCAAGGAGTGCTGAAGCTAGTAGTGCTGGAACTACATCATCTGACCATTCTGTTACTCGGTGTATCGCTGCTCTTAATGAAATTGATGATGTCCCTAACGATGTTTATGTCAAGGCAATGGATAAATTTACTGAAACTATTTATAGGAAATTATTTATGGCTGTGCCTTTAGAGAGGAGGAAGGCATGGTTGAATAGTTTAAAGTGATTTATATGGGTTGGTAGTTGTTATGTTAGGTGGTGACTCGCTTTTTGTTATAAACTATGTCTGGTGGTAGTTTTTATATTAATTTCATAAACTATGTTTGGCAGTAGTTTTTATGTTAATTTTTGGTGAATTATGAATGCCATGAATACTTATACATTTGATGTTAATTAATGTTTTCAAATAATGTGATGTGGCTGTTTATTATAATGCAAAAGTGGGTTGTATAATTTTTATTCTTATTTTTTTTTATGTTTTCTATTCTACAGTTCACTAATTTGTATGCACAATGGACGTAGATGGTAACTCATTGGTTGAGGGATCTTTATCAGTTGAGGGATCTATATCTTCATCAGGGTCAAGTGAAGAAGACAATGAGTTAGAAGAACTAATGTTTATTGATATGATGTGTGAGTATGAAAGTAAGTTTCTAAATAAGATTCCAATTCGTACATCTGCACTAACAGGTCGAGAATTTGTTAATGAGCTCCTTAAAGGATCAGGAACTACTTGTTATGAATTGTTACGAATGGAAAAAGCATGTTTTATTAGTTTATGCAATGAGTTAAGGAGCAAAAATTATTTAGAAGATTCAAGAAATTTGAAATTGGAGGAAAAAGTTGCGATGTTTTTATATATCATAGGCCACAATGTTAGACAAAGGGTAGTTGCAGATCGTTTTCAACATTCTACCCAAACTATCTCATACTATTTTAAGGAAGTGTTAAGAGGAGTATGTCGATTGGGAAAAGAGCTCATAAAACAAGAGACAACGGAGTTGCCTGAACATGTTAAAAATAACACAATGTATTTTCCTTGGTTCAGGGTAAGTCTTAATTATTGATATTAATGACATGTAATTGATGTTATCATTATTTTTATCACAATTATATAAACATACATATATATACACTTCATGCAGAATTGTGTAGGTGCAATTGATGGTACGCATATAAGTGCTTGGGCGCCTTCTGAAAAGCAAGCATCATGTAGAGGGCGAAAAACAATTGTCACACAAAATGTTATGTGTATATGTGACTTCAATATGATATTCACTTATGTTTATTCAGGTTGGGAAGGTAGTGCCCATGATGCGAAAGTTTTGTTAGATGCAATTACTAATCCTGAAGCAAATTTTCCTTGGCCTTCTAGAGGTATAATTTTAAATAAAATTTTTATTATATGTCATTGGTTATCTTCTAAATCAATGTTTTGTTATTGCCTTAGGATCATTTTATCTTGTGGATTCTGGATATCCTTGCATTGGTGGTTTTCTTCCACCGTACAGAGGGGAAAGATATCATGCGCAAGAATATCGAAGTAGAGGCCACCAAGTTACAAGTTCCAGAGAACTTTTTAATTTTAGTCATTCTTCATTAAGAATGACGATTGAGCGGTGTTTTGGAGTATTGAAGGCTCGATTTCCAATTCTAAAGTTAATGCCACCATACAAGCCTTCAAAACAACGTCTTATAGTGGTGGCATGTTGTGCAATTCACAATTATATACGCAAGTGGAACCAACGTGATATGTTGTTTATGGAATGGGAGAACATGAATCCTGAACAAGTGGAGGATTTAACTGGAAACACAAGTTCAATAGTAGAAGGTTTAAATGGGAACATTAATGGGGAAGGCACTAGTTATAATCTAGAGAACTTGTCAAGATTATCCGATGAAAGTGCAGCAAGAATGGCAGCAAAACGTGATCGTATTGCATCTCGAATGTGGATTTATTATAACAATTCTACTAATTAAATTTAACCTTGAGCTATTTATATAAATGTTATTGTTGAAACTTTATTTCGAATATTATCAATTTGAAATTTAAATTTAACTATATTATTTTTGCTAGTAAAAAAAAATTTATACCATTTATTGGGCATTCTATTCAAATTTTATCATTTTGTTAGTTCATTAATATAATATAATATTAAATAATTATAGAAAATAATATCAATATTAGTTAAATAAAAAAAGTTAATCAAACAAATTTTTTTGTTTTTTATTCTTAAAACTTATTTTGAAAACAATTTCTTCAAACAAGTTTTTTAATTTTTTTGTTTTTAGATCTAATTTTTAGAACAATAATTCAAACAGATTTTTTTATTCTTTTGTTTTCAAAACTTATTCTACAAAATACCTATTTTGAAAACATTAAAACCAGAACAAAATCAAACAGGGCCTATTATTCCTACACAATGACTAATGAATAATCATAATAGTAAACAACCTTGATCCTAATTTTATTATTTAAGAATTGGCCACTGGTTGATATTATTAATCTATATACTGAATTAATTTTGTTGGGGAGTTCAATTTAATATAAATATAACCTGAAATATATTTTTGATCTCTTAATTTAATTTTAAGTTTTATTTTTGTCCTCTAACTTTATTTTATTTTAATTTAGTCCTTTAATTTATTTCAAATTTTAATTTTATTCTTTAATTTCATTTCATTGTAATTTGATCTTTTAACTTCATCTCATATTTAATTTTTGTCCTTTAATTTTATTTTATTTTAATATTATTTCTTTACTTTAGGTTTTACTTTTTTCTCTTAATGTCATTTTGTTTCAATTTGTTCAATTTACTTACAAAACACAGTGGATGGTGATAGAAAGTTGGCAAGAGGTTATTAGAATTAAGTTATTAAGGAGTGACACATCACTTTACTATTAAATATTTTAATTTGAAGGTGTTAAAAAAATGAAACATGTAAGTAGTTCTTGTAAGTTAAAGTAAGTAGTTCTTGTAAGTTAAAGGACTGAATTGAGATAAAATAAAATTAAAATTTGAGATAAATTTAAAGAATCAAATTAAACTAATTCAAGTTAAGGAATAAAAGTGAAATCCTATGTACAATTAAAAAATTAAATTAGAACCAACTAAAATTAAAAGACAAAAATAAAATATTAAATAAAGTTAAAAGGCAAAAAAAAAAAATATTTTTACCAATATAGGACAAAGTTAAAAAGAAACAAAAATCTTGTCCCAATGAAGTCATTGCAACATAGATATTTTAGCTTGGGCACAGAAGTCATTTTCTTGTCGCGAGCCTGGAAGCACAGCAGTATCTGCATCTTTAGTTTACTCAATGGAATTTTTTCTTTTGAGAGAAAAAAAAAGAGGGGGGGGGGGGTGTTATGTTGGAGGCTTGGAGGATACCATAATTATCTCCTAGAGTATGTAACTACGAGGATCAAATGAAAAACCAACTGTCTCAGCATTGACTTTAATTGCCTGCCAAACGCATGAAAATTTCTTCAAGAAAGTACTGTAGTAAACTTTGCGAGTGTTTGATATATCATTATTTCGGATAGTGTTGTATTTTGAATATTATAATATGAGATGTCTTAGTATAAAATATTATATTATTTATGACGTACGTTTGTTATTAAATATTTATGTTTGATCACACATGTTGATTAATATTATTTATGTTTTGAATTTTAAATATATCTTTTAAAATGCAAATAAAATTATTCTTATAAATTTATTCTATTTTTTCTATTTATGAATAGAAATATAAGAAATAAAAAATTTATGTATATAAAAAAAATATAATGCAATTTTTCAAACTTCATGTAATAATTTACATGCTTCTTACAATTTCTTATAAAGAAAATTAGTTGTGAAGTGAATCAAAAAATTGGTAACATATAAAAATATTTAATACTCTTTTACCCTGTGATATGAGATGACATAATATTTTATCTATCATCAGATAATATTTCTTTTACTAGGATCTGAATTAATCATGTTATTTAGATGCCAGTGATAATGACATAACAAACATTATAATTCAATTATTGTGTCCAAGATGCAATTATATCTAAGATAATAAAGTCACGATTACATTATACCAACCATTCAACCACCTCCTTTATAAACAAAAGAACAGGATAATGTTGGGTAAAATTTTGCAAGGGTTAAGCTATGAGAGGTGCCCAAGGATAATTTCAAATAGAAATACTGGCGTTTTATGTTAATTTTTTAAGTATTAGAAAATTTATTTATAAAAAATTTAAAATTGCCATATATGAAAAAAAATCCATACCTTATATTATTTAATTAAGTCATATATAATACAATTTTTTTATAAAAACTTATATTAATGATATTCTAATATTTTATAGATAAATTCTTACACACTCAAGAAAAATTAAATTTTATATACCACACAACAAGTAATTGAAAAAGCAATCTTACTTATTAGGAGTGTTTACATGTCGACTAGTTAAGCCATATTTTTAATTTTTTTTTTTTGTAAAAATTATAAAATGACTTAAAAAAAATTTAATTTTCATACAAGTCCTATAAAAATTATATTTTGTTTCTGAAAAAATTTTATATAAATTTTTTTAAAATAATATTTTTTAAAAAAATATAAGATTGAATTGAGTCAAACTAACTACAAACTACAAAGTTGGACTGGACACCCACAAATCCATCCTAGTTGGGGCAAGGCTTAACCGAACTTGAAATGATTAGACTGACCATGCCACTACGTCAAATGAACACTCCTACTAGTTAGGCTAAAATTTTTTAATAGAAAATTCAAAACAAATGCAAGAATATAAAATATGAATCACTTGAACATCAACAATGATTGATGCGGACCATACTTTAATTTATAAGGGGTAAGCAGCATAAATAATAACAGGGCTTAAATTGTCCTCAAATCTTCACCCACGTCCCCTCCATTCTGGAGTCTATTTTCATTTTAATTTTCCCGTTTGCTTTGCCAAACAATTGTTTTTAATTTAAAAATATACAAAATTTCTTTTAACTTAAGGTTTTATGCAGTTTAGTTCATCACCTTTAAAACTTGATTTATAGTTCTCTCAACTCAGAAATTCGTGCAACTTAATCCTTCCATTAGTATATTTGTCCAAAAGCTTAACAAAGTCGCCTATTCACATATGATTATATCATGTCACGTCATTTTTATACAATCAACATGACATCTAGACATTATCTAACTTACAAGAGTATCCCTTTTATGAAGAAACCCCCTCCCAAATCTCCCATTTTTTTTCTCTTTATTGTACATAAAAATAGAAGACTCACAAAAGCACCCAATATCCTTACTCCAAACTTGAATCAGTCTGGATTTATGAATAATTCAAATATTTAATTGAGCTCCATTAGATTTTTTGTCAGATTTGCTAAACGAAGAGTTATAGGAATTTGTGAGTATAGAAGGCCAATAGCCAGGCTTAAGACTTGAGGGATAAATAGCACCAACTTTTGAGTTGAAGGAGATTTTGTCCATTTCAACTTTTTCTTTTTAAATTAATATCTTATTACTTAACCGGAAGTATTTATGAAACCAATTATAGAGCGGAACAGCTTGGGCATATTTCTCAATAGGTCTCTGTCTTTTTTGTCTCTAACTCGAAATTAAGACCTTAAATTCTAAAATCTACCTTTGTGTTTGCCAATGTTTTTCATCTGTCTGACAACGAACTTGGATTGCTAGTCTCGGCAGAAGTTCAAGAAGGGATTTTAGATTTTGACGCTTTGTGCAATCTTGGAGGCAAGATTTAGGGTGCAGTTTTTATCCTAGGGGTTTTCCGCGAACTTAGTTTCGTTCGAAATTTTTGTTTTGCTCTTATTCCCACAAGAGGACTTCTACCCAAAGGGTTCCTATTATTCTGTCGAAATTGCCCAAAGAGGGGCCTTTTTATTTTTAATATATATATATATATATATATATATATATATATGGAAGTCGTAGCAGATACCAAGGCTACTAGCCGTCCTGACCTAGCGCCTGTAGAAGTGTCTTCTACCTGTGCATCGATTCTGTCATATTGGGACTTGCATTTTTAGATAAGCCTTTTTAGTCCTTCAACTTGATGAGTTATAGCTCGCTTAAAGCTTGTGTAGGGCATGTGTCTTTGTTAAGGCTTATTCTTTGCAAGGAATGTTGTCTTGTTCTTGCATATTTCCAAATTTACCTAAGTCATTTAACCTACAAGTTTTTCCAATCATTAATGTTTGGTACTCCTAAGGATGCTATATAAAGTGTGTATAACAAGGCTAACTGACAATCGACTACCTATTAGAATTGTTCCAATTGAGTAAGGAATGGATAGAATCTCTTAAGGCTTGTTTCTTGGCTTGCAATCTGCTACTTATTAGAATTTTTCTAAATATGTTGGGAATGGGAGTAATCTCTAAGGTGAGTTCCTTGTTCTTTCAAAATTTTCGTTTGTCGATGTATAAATTGGTATATACCTTATGTAGGGAGATTTTTTACGTGACAAGCCTTTAGTTTTTGCCCTTTCTCTTTTCAGTAGAATATGCTACGTGAACGGTTTCCATTAGTTTTTTACTAGTGGAATCATCCCAGTAGTAGCCATAGCCCTGGCTTCATGCTCTCTTTTGGTTCCAGCTTGCTTTTGACCTAGGAAAGCTTGTTTCTATGGCAATATACTTTTTTCTATAGTTTTAAAGGAAACTATCTCTTCTGCATTGCTAATGTCATGGTTGGTAATAACCCAAATTTAGGCTTCTCCTTTTGCTTATTCTGATGATGTGGAAGCTTTAAGAGGTGAGGCCTTTCTCTTCATGCGGTTTATTGTCAGGACCTTTAGGATCATTGTGATAGCCCGGTATTTACCAAATTAAGAACATAGAGAAAAAGCTGTTAATTAGGGAAATTAAGACTTTTATTTAATTATTTAGTAATTGGGTAAAATTAGCCTTCATTATAATGTAGCTAGTTAATTCATGGGCTATGATGGAATTTATAAAGATTAGTTAAATTACATTAGAGATGTCCAAACAAGGTGAAATAACTAAAGGCCCAATTAATTAAAATACCTTAGACCCACTTATATTGCAGCCCATAACCCCTTACCCATTAACTAAACCTAATACACAACGCCCATATTTAACCCATTCCCTCATTTCATCCAACACATTAAAACACAGAGTGAGAGGAATGTTGAGTAGAGGAAAAATGTTAGAGAAGGGAGAAACCACCACTGGAGCCACTTTAGGGCTTTACATGTCTCAATTTTAGGAGAAAGTTAACTAAGATGTGTTTAAGAAAAGATGACCCATTCTTCTTTCTCTTCCATTTAAACCAATCAATTCTTCATTTGGCTTTGGTTTCTTGATTTGAGGCTGGAAGAATTTGGAATTTTTGTTGCTTGAGGCATGGAAACTGATTGAGGAAGAGGAACCAAGGTTTGGGCAAGGTAAATCTCTACTCTTTTACCTTTTAATTTCAATTTTAAGGTTGATGAAAGGGGAGTAATGGATTTCCTCTTCTTATTTGGCTGAATTTAAAGTAAAGGGGAGAGTTAAGAGTGGTGTTGCTAAGCTTAGAAGAGTTATTTGTGATCAAGGGTGTGAGAAAACTTGCAACTAGTAAGTGAATCCCTCACTTAGTACTTGATTTTTGAATTAGTGCTTGATGTGAGAGTTGGCATTTCTTATGTTGATTGAATTAATGGAACTAAATTAAGGGACTTGAAAACTTAGAGACTTAAAAGTTTGGAATTGAAACCTTTGATTAAACCTTAACCATCAAGTTAGGTAAGGTTTCAAACTATGATTAGGATTATAATGAAATTCAATTAGGATTTATACTTATACATATTAGTATTGATTTATGCACTACTTTCAAATAATTATGCTTTATTGAATTGCTTAGGAGACCTAGTAAGCTGCATAAAGTGTTTGTTTGAATTTAGGAATTTGATAAGGTATGTATTTGATTAGAGGTTGAATTTCCTTGTGGATTGAGAATGATGGAAAGAATAGGAATTGATATTTGTACATTGATATGATTTAAAATTAGACCTTGTTGAGTTACATGGAAGATTGAAACTACTGATAAGGAAGCATAGAATCCTATTTAAGTCAAGTAACTAGTTTATAATTCTATTGGAAATGCATTTGAATTGAATGGCTATAGCCATATATGTGTATGTATATATAAATTGCTATAAATGCTACTATGTATTATGGGCTATTATGTATAAGAATAATTATGTTTTATCAAGAGCCCAAGTGTGCTCACATTCAAATTTCAAGAGCCTACCCAATTGTGCACTTTCTTTAGTATTTTAGGAGAGATGACTCCAAGTATACCTTTTCCTCATAATTAGCCGTTAATTAGCTATGATTGATGGCAAAAATGAGATTATAATTGTACTTAGCTTGATACATACCTAAAAATGTCTACACCTAGCAAGCAAAGAGATTTTATGTTTTATATAAATTCTGCATTCATTGTATATTTAACTATAATTATATATTAGTTGCTAAGATTTCTATCTCATCCTTTTTTGGACAACTACTATTTTTATATGTGAAGGTCTATCAGGAGAAAGGAGAAGCACCTTGATTCTTGCACATAGCGATGTGTGTTAGCACCCTATGTTTATACTTTTGCTTGAGAAGGTCTATGTATATGTTGGTGGTATTGTAAAAATGATCTTCTGATGTATCTTTTGTACTTTGATATGTATTTAATAGTGAATGTCAAGATAGGAAATAGTTTAAGATATTTTGGTATAGTATATGATAATTTGATTTTGACTATGTACATATGGATGATGAAATATTTACTAGTTTGATGATATTGGAAATGAAGTATTTGCTTAATTTTGTATGATGATGGCATAGTTGAGCTTGATGTTTATGCTTTTGGAGGAATTGTATTGGATGAGCATGTTTAGTACAAATTTTTTGTACAATGACATTTAGATTGCTAATATTAGTTATGAGTGGTTAAAATTGAATAAGGAGTCTTAGCTTGGTAAAGTGGGATTAGCTTGGTCACTTTGACCATTTCCTATGCTTGTAGGATGTTTTTGATTTAGACAAGCTGAATTGGGTGTTTGAAATTTGTTAGGCTTGCGTTCGAGTATTTTAGATTTGTAAGTCTCATTTTAGGCACATGAAACTCAACAGGTGAGTTATGTGGTTGTTGTTAAAGGGAGGCTCTTAAATATAGTGTATGGAATTGAGTCAAAGATTGGCATGATAAAATTCTACACTTCTAGCTTTAGCATTGTTCTTTGGTTTTGGACTAGTTATGACTTGCTTAAAGTGATTTAGAATGACTGGCGAGTTGTAGTTTTTTTTTTTTGGGCCACTTCTTGGTAAAAAGAGGCCACTTTACTACTTTAAGATATTATAAGTAAGACTTGGGTTTTAGCATAGTAACTCTTACCATTGGTGGTGTTTTAGGGATTCTAGATATTGACAAGTGTATTTTGGCATTTGAAAGTTGTTAGGAAAGGTGTTGAGTCATTTGAATCCCAATTGCCCAATCTGGGTATGTTAAATCCCTTTTGCACTATCTATACTTTGTTGTTGTATGTACTTTAGAATTGTGGCATGAACTTTCTAAAATCTTTAAGGAAATTATATGTTTTTGGCCTAGAACTATGTATTTAAGTAGTTAAAACTTGTTGGAAGAGATTTGGGGTCAATTGGTTAAGAGTATACAACTTTGGGTATGTCACTTGTGATGTGAGAGGATCATTTTACTGTCATATGTGGACATTTCAAGTTTGACTCTTGTTTTTCTATGCTATTTGCAAATCTTTATAATTTTAGGATTGGCTCTTTAATTCAATCTTAAAAGCCCTTAAAATCTTTAGCTCACTCTATTAGATGGTCCTTGTAACTTGTTTTAAACTTAAAAGTCGATAATTGAGCCAAATATCAGCATTTTTGTTTTAAACTAGTGTTAGACTAAAATAGAACAAGTTTGGTTGTGGCTCTAGCCATCATAGCCACGACATGTAATGTGTTGTTCCTATTTTGGGATGTTTTTATGGCCAAAACTACAACCTAGCACTTTATGGTCGTGGTCTCAATTCTATTTGCATAGGAAAATTTTATTTTTAGTCTTAAAACTTAGGTTTTAGTAAGGGAATGTCTTAAGAATGTTTGAGTAAGATTTCCTCAAGCTTTTAAGGGTATCTTAGGGTGTATTAGGATGTGATTGAAGAGTTAAATTCTTAGATAGGAGAGTATCATATCTTTTCCATCATTAAAGACGTGAGATAAGTTTTAGTTGAGTACAACTTTAAGATGGTTATAAAATTAAGTTTATGGAATAAGCATCATTCAAAGGGAGGTCAATGTGTTATGAGATAACATGATGCAAACCTATTTTGATAGTATGGTAGTTCATCCATGTTAGTATCAATCAATCATAAGTTAGTAAATTAAAGTGCTTTGTTTCTTTTTGGACTTAACTCCATCATTAGGAGTAGTTGAAAGTAAACTCCCTATGGTTATTAACTTTTCTAACTAGCTAGTTGCCAAATACTAGAAGACCTTGTAGATCATATTAGAACCTTGTCAACATGATTTTGGGGAATGAATTATTAATTTAAAAGTTTAAATTGGTTCATATTTTTACTAAATATATAATGATCTTCATAAGTGCTTCCACTTAATTTTAGCTATTGTTAGATCTCAAATGCTTAGTTTAGCTCTTCTAAAGAGAGATTTTACAATTATCTTCTTTAGTAATGGCCTCCCTTGATAATTCTTACCAAATATTTCTCTTTCTGGGATGAAGTATTTATTAAATGCCCCCTTGTAGTGCATTAATATAACTCCTTTTTAGGGGAGGTAGCTAATGTTGGTTGGTGATGGCTTCTTTGATGGTCACATGGTCCCATTTTTGCTTCCTTTTAAGCAAAGCCTTTATTATGTAGGGCCTTTTATTTTGTGTAATCCATGGGTAGGACATTTTGTAATTTTTTTTAATTGTATCCCATGTAAAAATTTCTAAAGTTTTAATGAAGTGTTTTATTTATGGTGTCATAATACTTGGGTATTGATCAAAGTTGTGCCTTTGAACTTTATGTCTCATGAATTTGGTTAAATCATCTATAAATAAACATGCTTTGGATAAGAGATTCAAATATTCATAATTGGCAAATGTGTACCTTGATGGTTTGTGAGTATGTTTTCAAGTTTATCCATTTGGAAATATATATTGGTTATTATAGGCCTAAGTTGAGGTTATGAGATTGTGTGATCTTCACAAGTTACCTTGATCTTTTTGGGGTCCACTCTCTTGGTACATACTTACACTTTCTTTTTCACACATGTATAAAACTTGATAATTTTGTACCATAGTATTGGAGCAATAAATTTTCATGAAGCTTGAGGCTACAAAAACCTATGTTTATGTTGTACTCTTCAAAGAATGGTGCTTGATAAGACTTTTTCCACTAGTTAGTCATTAATTCTCCTAGCATAGTTGATTGTGCTTCCATTGCTTCCAAACATTCATGTAACTTATATTTAATGATTTGCTAATTTCAAAATTTTATGGCTTCATGAAGGATTTTCAATGTTTGCTTATCACAAGACATGTGTCTATCCTTTGAGCATTTTTGCCTTTTGAGTTTCCTTTGTAAACATCTTTTAGTGTGGTTTGGTTTCACCATTTTGCCTTGGATTACTATTTTATAAAGGGTCAAGGGTAATCCTTTTTTCCTCGCACCACAAAGCATGGAAACTTTAAGGAGGTTGGAGGAGTTTTTTGTAAGAATGGTATTGTCAGTTGTCAAGTCTTGCTTCTAATCAAGCAAGGATAATGGGATGATCTAGTGCATGTTTCATGCTTTGTTTAGAAGTAGGCAAGCCTCATCAATTAACGTCTAGAATAATAATAGGTCTTCCCTCTTGCTTGTCTCTATAAGTCTTTTGAAGAAGGTTTTAGGGAATAAAATGTCCTTCAGTCTTTGTTCTCTTGTAATGTCTTTGTCCTTCAGAATGGGTTTGATATGTTTGTGCTGCCAATTCGGTATAGACCATTCGAGGTTACATTTGTCTAGCAACAAAAGGTTGTTTAAATCTCTACTTGAGGAACCCTTGATAGGACCTTGTAGTTTCTTAAAGCTATAAAGATTTGTTAAATAGGTAAATTTATATTTTACATATTTGTGTATCTTTGGTCATTCTTGTATTTATCTTTTCTATGATCTTATAATCACTCAAAGATGGTTATTTCCTTTTGGCGATTTCTCAATATTTTCTTGTAAGGTCGGTTGGACTAAATGTAGCCTCTAATAAGACTTATTAGTTTTCAAGCTATAAGAAATTCAAATGAGAAATAGATTTTATATCATATGTACCTTTTGTTGTACAAACTTGTATCTTTGATTTGTGTCATTCTGTAATTGTGATTGTGTCATTTTAAGGCCTTGTAAACCCATTTTTTTAAAGTTAGACAAATAATGTATGATTATTTTCCAAATTTATCATGTGTTTTATACATTTATCATTTTCCAAGGCACAATCCTATTAATTGGACATGAGCTTTCTATGGCTTTAGTCTTCATTTGATACTTGTCAATTAAGGCTTCCCCAGGAATCCTCTTAATGAATTTCCTTTATTACTCAAAATGCGGTGCATTTAGACTCTTTTGTCCTTGATTCTCCTTTCATTATAAAGGAGATAAAGTGGTTGTCCTTTTGTTAAGACTTTTATTAATCTTATTCTATTGATAGGATATTAGGCTACTGTATAGTTGTAAGGGCCTTTATTCCTTCCAATCACATGGGATAAGTGTAGAAAATGTTAGGATTACTAGTTGTTTATTTTGTACTATGGTTGGAAGAAATGGAGCCCTTATGGTTGGTGCTAATAGTGATGGAGCTATCCTTGTGTAAACCTTAGCTCTAATTAATGTCCAATTTACGAATTAAATAAGGAGATTAAGCTAATAAAATATAGAGATAGTCTTAACTACTCTGAAAATACAAATCAATTAAAATTTTTATTGTAACAAACTATTATGTTTAAAGTTACACTCAACTTTCAAAGCACTTTTGTAAGTTCTTAAGATAGTTACTTAAGACTTTAAATTAAAACCTAATTAAAATCCCCACAAAAACCCTTCCAAAAGGCTAATCTAACCACTTTATATGATTTGTGTCGTGGCCTTATAGGGCTATGCCATGGCACTCCTTACACTAAAATAGAAAGGGTAGAAACCTGTGTGGTACTGTGGCCTCCCTTGGCCATGTCGCAATGCATTTCTCTGTGTAAGGACCTCATCATAACGTCTCAAGGCCATGTTGTAATGTCTTCTCTATTGTTTGTGCAATGTTGTGGGATCACAACACAAACCTCAACACCCAAGGTAGAAAACCTATGTGGCATTGCAACGCTAAGTAGCCATGCTATGGCATCTTAATCACAAAATGCATAAGTAAATGAGGAATTAAAAGTTGAGTTAATGATACAGTAACCATAAACACCTCATTTGATCCAATAGACATAGGACAGCTTTAATGATTTTAAATACACTTCCTAATAATGTAAAAACTTAAGGATAAAACATCAAACACCCACTCCTTTCTCCAAGTGACAGATTTGCAAGTAAAATCAAAACGATGCAACTATGATAGCAAAGCCAAAATTTAAACTAACAACTCACATACTTAAAATAACCATTATACAACCATTTGACCTTAAGCTGAGCCTCACAAGTTTCAAATGCTAAAAGGAAGTGTTCTCAACCCTTGGAACTATAAAATACCTACAAACTTGAAACTTGACTATATGACTTCCTTACCCACATAACTTACAACCAACAACTATTATGCCATCAATCCTAAAATCATCAACAAAACTAAATCCAAGGCAATCCTCCTAAACCACACAAATAAAGATTAACTCCATACAACACCATTAAATTTAAAAAGTCAAATATGCATATAATCCTATATAAAACATAAGCTAATCTAATGTAAACTATAGTTACATGTGAGATCCCTTTACAAAAGTTTAGCATCATCTAAAATCCTACCTATCCCCTTCACATGTATAATTCATTAAAAGATATTTACCCTACACCTAACATATAATATTAAAAGTTATAAGTTAGTTATAAGTTATCAAATACGTGAACCAAAATGTAAACTATCTAAAAGTTAGCCTAGTCTAATCTCATCAAGCCTTCAATTACTTATTCTTGCTAAAGCCCAAACCTTCACTTGTAAAATGTTAGCTTACAATCAAGGTGAGATATAAAATCTCAATAACTAAGAGCAACTTTCATTCACCTTCATATAGGTTGTAACACCCCAAAATTAATTAAGGTGTTAATTGTGGATTTAGAGTAATTAAGAATAATTAATAGAGGATAATTGGGCAAGTTAGTAAATGAAAATTTTAGAGAGATAAATTGTTAACATGGGTTTGAGAATTAATTGGGATAGAAATTTCATCTAGGCCCAAATTGATAGATCATGATGAGAGGCTAATAGTGGCCCAATTACCCTTGTGCAGACCCAAACCCTTAAGCCCTTCAAACTTAGCCCAAACCTAATTAAACTTCAGCAACCCAATGCATAAAAACTGGCCCAATAAAATTCTGCAGCCCAACACTTAAAAACTAGCCCAACAAGCTAAAGTCTGAAGCCCATTAGGAGTTGGACCTTAGAGCAACCCATGACCCATCTTTGACCCAACTTAAACCCACCTAAAACCCTAATGCTTCAGCCACTTTCTCATTTGCTGAAACTTGAGAAGTAAAATTCGGAGGTTGAGAAGGAGGCTAGGGTTAGGGGCAAGAATTCTGCATTTTCTCACATTTAGAGCAAGATTCAGCCAAGGTAATAGTTATACAACTTAATCCCCTCATCTTTCTCTTTAATTTGGTCTAATTAGTTTTTCATTTGGAAAGTTATCACCATACCCAAAATCTGAAATATGGTTGTTTTGTGTTTTTATGGTGGAAATTCGTAGGTTGAGGTTAGTGCTAGCATTAGGTGAGTTTAAACCCTCCATTTTGATGCTTTCTTTGTTAATTTGAAACCCCCATAGCTGATTTATAAAATGGGTATTAATTTTATATGAATTTACTTAGGATTTTGGGTGAAATACTGAGATTTCTGGTAGAGGATACTTGAATCCGAATTTGGGACTTGTAGTGACTGGGTAAGTGTTATGTAGGTAGTTATTAGCATTTAAATTCTTTGGGTACTTATTACTACTATTAATGATGAATTAGAGTGGTAATTTTCTGATGCTATGGTTATAGGAATTTTTGTACCATTGGTGGCTGTTGCAAATTGCCTACAAGTGAGGTAACTGGGGTTTATATTAATTCCACGCATGTATCTATTTAATTCGTATTTATTGTACATGAATGATTTGAAATGTTGAATGAATTGGTTGGCTATCTATTGTATGATGATTGGACCTTGTGAGTCCATGGTGGAGCTGTGGTGTGGCTACCACCCGTGCATGTGCTACGATCGAGCACCGGGTTATGATCAAACCCCAGATGCACTGAGCCCTAGTTGTGCTCAATGGGGAGTAGATGCCGTGGATAGGCCTCTCCCAGTGTTAATGGCCTTTAACATGCGAATATATGATTGCTAGTATGGGATAGTAATCATGATAGCCTAATTGCTTCATTTACTGATATGATTGATATGATTCGGATGTTGATTTTAATTCATGCTTATATGCTAATTAAACTGGATTATATAGTGGAATTGCCTTGGTTACTGAGATTATTATCTCACCCTATCTTATGGGATTACAATTTTAGGTGAAGGTTCTTCGGGTAAGGATAAGGGTAAGCAAGTGGATGAACATCCATGAGCTGAGGCCCGATGTGGGGGAGCTACACTTGGTCTGAGTAGAATAGGATAGATGCTAATTTTTGTTAAGTCTTGTATACATCATCATGTATCTGTATTGCCAAGTGTAGGAATCTGTATTTTGATAATATAATGTGTACTTATTGAGGAGTAGGCCTTACTTTAAATTGGTAATTGATGTATGGATTTGTGTTATTTACAATGAGCCTTGTTGAACTTTGATGTAGCTTATTATTGGAGATGTAATCTTGACACAAGTGATATCTATTGATAGTTCATGAACTCTTGTTATTGTTATTTTACAAATTGCTGATAAATGGACTTGTTGATACAGGGTAATTAGAAGAAAGAAAATGACCCTTGAATCTTGAATTAGAGAGGATAGGTTAGTCGGATAAATTAGGCTAAGGAAAGCTATTTGAGCTCCATAATTAAGGTAGAGGGGCCCTAGGGTGAGATTGGAGGGAGAAAGAAGAGTATAAGTCCAGATTTTCGGAGTGTAGGACCAAAAGGTACTTCGCTGCGGCTAAAATAGAGTTGGCCGCGGCCAATAGAGGCGAAGTTGCCTAGGGAGAATGCCAGAGAGGAATTGGCCGCGGTGAAATGTGAGAGGTCAAACTAGGAGTCGTCCAGAGAGAAATTCGCCGCGGCGAACTTTGAGGAAAATGTTCCCGGCATTCCAGAGAGGAATTGACCGCGGCGGAAGGAGGAATTGGTCGCGGCCAATATCGAGAGGCAAGCGAGGAAGTTCCAAAAGGCTTCTTCACTGCGGTGCCATGTAGGTTGGCCGTGGCGAAGGTCCAACTCACCGCAGCTATCGTCGCGGCGAATTAAGTGATAAAGAAAGAGGTAAAACAGAAGGGAATTGGCCGCGGCTAAGAGTATTTAGGCCGCGGCGAACATGCTAAAATGCTTATATGAGCTAGAAAACCTTGGTTTTCCATATGTTAATCACAAGGGATGATCCAGAGTCATTAGGATGAGTAATAGAATCCAAGGCTTATAAATGGATGTTTAATTCCCTTATGAACCTAAGTGTATGTAATCATATGATTGATGACTCTAATCACCTTAAGGTTTAAATTTCTCCACATTTTCATAACCTATGATGATTAATCACGTGTTTAACCTTAATTATGATGATAAGAAATTAGGGTCGTCACATAGGCAAACAAGTATAGAGTTATATATGGTAAAATCATCAATTCATCATATGCCATATGCAACAAATCAAAGTAGCAAGTTTGATAACAATTTTCACAATCATTGGCTAATAACTCTCATCAGGAAGGATAGACCCACAAAGTCCACTACATTTCATCAATAGTTAGGACCCACCCATGAGGTCCTACATTCTACTAGAAAACACCTGTGAGATTCACACTAGTCCACAGGACATATTTGTGAGATCTGTAATGAAATAAACATAAGTAGTCAAACTTAATGTTGCAGTATATAAAAAATCAACAAGCATATACAAGCTATGAATATGGTTCCATGACAAATATAAATGGAATTAAAACCCCAGTTACCTCAGGTTTTAAATTCCACTTTTGAAATAGTCAAACAACAACTAAGAAGAAACACAAGCCTATAGAAGCCATGAACAACCATCATAACCCATCTATTCAAAAGGACCCATAGTCCTATTAGCCAATAACACTCCCAATCATAAAGTCTTAGCTTACTCAAGATCTCAAGGGCTCAAAAACATTACTTTAGGTGTAAGAGTCCAGACTAACATAATAGTTCACCACTTCTTCTTGAATTTTCCCATAAGTTCACACATGGAAAAATTAGCTATGGAGCTGAATATAGAGTATAATAGCATTAGAAATGGAGAGGTTTTACTTATCCAATAAATAATTAAGCCTTTTCCTTTACAAATCCATGAATAATACACCAAAATCCTTAAGTCTACCAAGCTATGGTCTCATTAAACTTTATCAAATCAAGAGATATTTGGTTAAAATGAAAAAGGAGAAGGAGAATAACATTTTCTCTTCTCTCACTCGAGGCAAAAAGTCATGCTTTCTCACCAGATTAGAGCTCTAATATCTTGAAGCCCATGCTTGAAGTGAAGGCACAAGAAATATTTTTCTTCTTTAACCAAAGTCATAGAGATCCAAGGTTATGTAAACCTTCCATTTTCTTTTGAAAATCTATTTATGACCTTCATGCCTAATAGAAGTCCAAAGTCATGTGGGCTCATAGTTTTCTTTTGCAAGCTTTCCATGGCTGCATCTCAGTCCCAAAGTCCTAAAGCCATATGAGACCGAAGGTCATGTTAACTTATTATTTTGTTTTAAAAGTCTAACATATGCTTTATTCCAAAGCCTTAGAACCCAAGGTCTATAAGACCTATATTTTTATTAAGTTTCGTACAACTTGATCTCAGGACTAAGATCATATCTTATTTCTATCTTTCTTACCTAGCTAATCAAAGATGGATTGTCCCACTGTTGACTATGTTGGAGAGACCATCTTCATAGCTCTATCTTTGTTTTGAAGATTTTGGTGAACTCCTATTGACCTTGTAGGATGCACATTTCTTGGGCCCTCGGTGAAAGAAGAATGGGGCTAGGGCCATTTGTTTTACTCTAAGGGTAAAATTTGATTTGTGATCAAACTTTTACATTGAATGGTTTGGGGAGCATTGCTCCATATTAAAAAACACTTTATCATGGTGTGCATCGAGGACTTGACCTTGCTAGGGTCATAACAAAACATTTTAGACCTTTATTTTTCAAGGTATATACAAGGTGAAAAGTTTGCATTACCTAGCTTATAGTACAAAGTCACATAGACTTTTTTGTGTGTGTACCAAATGGAATGTTACATCACTTTAATCATAGCGTAAAGTGTTGTAAGCATGTACCAGATACAATGTTTCATCATCTAGGTCATAGTGCCAAGTCGTATACACTTTCATAATGTTTGTACTAGATAGGGTGTTATGCCATTTGGATTATAACATAAGGTTGTATATACTTTCATAACATGCTTACCACATGGGATGTTAAGTCTTCTAAGTCATGGCACTTTTATGATTGCGAGGTTATCAAGATACATAATACATAAATGAAGAATATGATAATCATATTATCAACAAGTCATATGCATACATACATACATGCATATATATATATATATTGTAGAACTTCTGTAATTATTTAAAGATAACTAAAAATAGAAATGATACTATTTCAAACTTACAAATGGTACTATTTTAGGCTCTTCACATCCTATAACCTTGTGATCATCAATCCTTCTATTGACCTTAGATGATATGTTCCTTAATCTAGGGCTTTTATTATCACTAGTCTTCACTTACAAAGGTTTTTCATGTTCTTCTAGTTTGTTAGGTTGAGACTGCTCTTCTATAGGGTTTTTAACCTCAAAAGTTGCTCATTTCCTAGGGTTTACAGGATAGTTTGATAAAATTTTCAAGGTTGAATCTCACTACATCCCCTTCCTACTTTGATTGTTGTTTTGATAGGAGGGATGGTTTCTTCTTATTGAGATCTTGATTTTCAAAATGAAACAAGATAAAAAAAAGTTGGTGGAGCATGAAAGACTCCTATCTAGCTCACTAAATGTTTCAGTTGAAACCATGACATTAAGTTAGAAGGAAACCCTAGAGTGAGAAAGAGACCATGTTAAGGTAAGAGAGTAGTAGAAAGAAATAAAGAGAAATCAAGATAAGTAAAGGCCTCGCTTTGTCTATGAGGGAACTTCTATTTATATTTCTCTAAAAGGCAAGCTAGTAAGAAGCTTAGATTAAGTGGCCTAGTAGAGTTGCAAAAGTTGCTAAATCAAAGTTTCTTGCAATATAGAACTATTTTAAGTTGCACTATTTAAGGCAAATTCTGGTATTGACAGATGGTATAAAGCTTGCGAATTTAGAGCCATTGGCTTTATCTAAGCCTTGGTGGTGCAAACTAATTTGTTTTGGGTTTGTGAGATTCTTATGCTTATAACAATCCAATAAAATAAATATTTTGAAGAAATTATTTTTGAAATTGATTATTGCATTATAATCAACTGATAGTATCATATTTAATTAAAAACATTGTCATGTATTTCACAATAAAAATATATATTGCTATTTTATTATGGAAAAGATATATGTGGTTTCACATTAAAAAATATTTATACTTTAAACAAGATAATATCTTTAAATAATTCAATTATTTTTGCAACTAATACATCTAATGATCTTAATATGAATATTATTATTATAAGCAAAAAAATTAGATTGGACTGACTAATTTTATTGATGAACTAGCATGCTTTGGCCATTTGACTCTCAAAATTGACAAGCCAAAAATGGATCAAAAACCAATAAAATTGGTAAAAATTGGTAGGGTTTGCCATTGAAACAATAAAAAAACCAGCTTTTGATTTTTTTTGGTTTAAATTAGAATTTTGGCATTCTTCGATAAAAGATATATGATATTTAACGGACTTTATCTAACTCATTTCATATAGATTTACTATTTAAGCAAATTATTTAACAACTTTTTCTATTACCAAATATTTATATATTTTTAAATATTAATTTGCAAACCATGTATTACTTTAATTCTAATATATATATATATATATAATTTTTTATATATATTGAAAAAATAGTTTGACTCAATTTTATTTTGATCAAATTATTGAATTATGAATCCCTCTATATTTTGGTTCAATGATCAATTGATTTCGTGGAACCTCCTCTAAACTTAAGTTCTAAGGGGATTTGAAGCATCTAAGTTCGATCTCTACCCTACCCCTTGCCCTCTCCCAACCCCCTCTCAAGGCCTTATGCCTCCTTTGTAACCAAAAATAAATAAATAAATAAATAATTTAACAAGTTTTGAATTAAGTATTAAACTTATGAGATCTTAATTTAAAAAATATTTTGTTTAGGAGCTTAACCCATTCAAATTAAAAATAATTTTTCCTATCATATCTATGGTATAATCATTGAAAATTAACTAGTTTTATTAAACATATTATTTTGAGAAAACTAAGGAATTGAAAGACAATAATTAGCAATACATTTAAACTAATGTAATACTCTAATAAATTAAAAACAAAGCAATGGCAATTTCAAAAATCTTTAAGGGAGTATTTTTTTTTCAAATAAGACAAAATCTTGAGAACTAAAGGTGAAAAAAAAAGGGCACAGAGTAGGAGATCAAACCTCAAATATAAGGATTCCCACATACTAATATTCAAAGAAAGTGCCACTTGATCTGGTTTAGTCCAAATCCTTAGACGTTTAAGCATATTTTTTAGTAAATATTAAGGATATTCTCCACCCAATTAGATAGAAGACTAATCCTTTTCAGAACAAAGCATAACGGTTTTAAACCCTTTCCAACGAAATATTTAGGCACATTTTTAAAGTCAAAACATATTTGGTTGTTTTTACTTCTACTGCCATATGTATTTGCTTTAAAAGTTTACATTCCTGATGATCATTTATAGCATAATTCAAATTGTAAGTTTTATATCATGTCTTGAAATATTTTACAATATACTTTCATTAAATCCGGTAAGTAATTTAGTTTTTTTTTTCATAGTTTCTCAATATGGTAGTTAGTTATATTGATTAAATATATATATATATATATATATATATATATCCATAAACTGATGAATTATATATATATATATATAAGGTATTAAAATATTGTCTTTTTTTAATTAAATTTCACTGTTTCATCAGTAAATTAATTTCTCACACACTTTTGGTGGCGTAAAAAATATATATAGTACATTTTGCAACACTCAGCTCGCTCAGCTGTACAGAACTTGCCCTTTTTCTCAGTCTCTGGATGTTTGTTATTTGAGAATATTTGTAGAATTTATTTCAAGTTATTATATGTATATATATATATATATATATATATAAACAAACACACAAAATTCTCAATACATTATAGCATATGATTTTTATTGTTCTAACTATTCCATCACTTAAATGTAATTGCCTTGTCGATATATATTTTGTACGTCAAATGAAAAAAAAAAAAACCAAAATACATAGATCTCCCCTTAACTTTGAATAATGTGTATACAATTGAACATTCAAAACTTGATAATGAATATTTCAAACTTTTAATTATTGCAGATAACTCTCATTGTTAATAAATTAATTAATTTACTAATGAAATAATGATATATTTGATTAAATGGATATTCAAACTCTATTTTTTTGTATAAATAATCTTTCTAAATTTTGAATCAGATGATCACTTTAAACCTTAAGTCATATGCAGATAATCTTATTGATGTGTTACATTTCTGTTAGTGAAATAATAAATTCACTAACGATAAAAAATTACTTATACATAATTTTAATTTTCGAGAGTTCACAAGTTTTAAAGTCAAAGAGCCTGTGCATTTTAGATCTAAGCAATAATGATAGGTATATAATGATATATATATATAAATGATATAAATTTTTTTGTTATTATAATTATGAGTATTCTTAAATTTTGTGTCATTATATTTTTAACAACGTGCGATATAACTTTTCATATTATAAATTAAATTTAATCTTTTATAGATATGATATTCTTGATATGATAGTCCACCAAAGGACTTGAGAAAAACTCATTCTAAAAATACTCATGTTCTCTCAAGGGATCCCTTTTAGATATATTGACATCATATCCGGCTATCCATAGTCAAGTCTTTCATATGCACTTGAATTAAACGATTTACAAAGTTCTTTGAAATATGATTTTAATAAATTGGCGAAACTATGACTTGAACTTCACAATGCATTCATCTCGAATGGCAATAGAAAAGTATATATTTATTTCTCAAAATACATTTATTTAATCATTAATTAATACAAACAAACTTACACAAAGTTCAGTAAAACATATATATGTCATGCCTGAGCAAATAAAGTAGCTTATTTCACACGCATATATGATCAGCCTTGCCTTATATTCCATTTGATCTTAAAATAACACTGATAGATATATATTTTTTTATATGAAAACGTTTCTGAACAAGCATATTATTATTTATTTATTAGTAGGGCTTACGTTCACTCTTCTAGAGAGAAACCACCTTTTTGACAAAGAACAAGTATGCGTAAGCAATCATTCGTACCAATGGAAAGATAATATATCTAATTAAATGAATTTTAAGATTTATTGTTTATGTAAATAACTCCTTTAAACTTTGAAATATGTATTGATAATCATTTTAAATTTTGAGTTATATACAAATGACTCTCTTAATTAACGTATCATATTTCCATTAGTGAAATAGTGAACTCATTAACAGAATGAGATTATACACATATATTCTTAATTTGAAGAGATTATTGTCAAATATTGAAGGTCAATAACTTATTTACATATGATTTAAAATTCAGATAATTGATGCATTTTGGAACTAAATGATAATAGGTACATAATCAAATATATATATATATATATGATATAAATATTTTGTTATTATAATTACATGTATTCTTAAATTTGGTCCCAACTAATGTTATTATATTTTTAATAACGTACAATATAACTTTTCTTAATTTAAATTAAATTTGATCTTATACAGAGCTAATCGTCCACCGAAAGACCTCGAGAAAAACTTATTTTATAGAAAGTCACGTTTTCTCATAGCCGGTCAAAATATTCTATCAAGAGTCAAATCTTTTATATACGCTTGATTTAAACAATTTATAAAGCTTTAAATTGGCGAAACTATGACTTGAAATTCACAATGCATGCATCCTGAATGGCAATAGAAAAGTATAGATTTATTTATCAAAATATATTTATTTAATCGTTAATTAATACAAACAAACTTATACAAAGTTCAGTAGAATATATATATATATATATGTGTGTGTGTGTGTTCACAGCGAAGCAGATAAAGCGGCTTATTCTACACACTTATATACTCAACCCTGCCTTATATTCCATTTGATCTTAAAAGAACACTGATATATATATATACACACACACAAGCACAACCAATCAAACTTGCTTTATTTGTTTTTCATTTATTAGTTGGACTAAGCTCTTTATATTGGTAGGACTTTGGCTCTCTATAATCCTTGTACGTCAACTCTTCTAGAGGTCCATGCAAATTCTCTGCTGCACTTGGGCCGAAGAATGTTGCAATTGAAATTCTTGGCTCTCGAGAAGCACTAGCCAATATGGTTTTAAATTGCGGTTGCGGTTGCGGTTGCGATTATGTTGCGATTGCAGTTGCGGACATTGCGAATAATATAAGAAGGATTGCGGACATTGCGGCTAAAAAATGCAGATGTGGCTGGCATCGCAACAATAATATTGTGGTTGCATCACATGATGTGGACCGCAATTTAAAACCATGCTAGCCAACACTCCATGGTTCACGCTCTTTTAATTCTCATTGGAAATTCTGTCTAACCAAAGAAAATTTATCTTTATATACTTGTACAAAGCTTTACTATCATCATATCAAGGGTTATCAGTAAGTACAAAATGTAAAAGCAAATATATTAGCCGAGTGTGAATAACTATGATAGTTTTTATCTTTACTCGTATAAAGTTTTACTATTGCCAAATCATCTCATTCATCTTATTCGTGGCATGAATGCTGGAGTCAAACATTTTGAAGCACTAATGTTGCGTTTAGCTATATTTTTAGATGATACGGTTTTATTGATCTCTAGAAGGTTGCTTTATGTAAGCTTTCAATCCTTGCCATGAGAGAAAGTCTTGGAATTAGACCCTAACACATGAAAAAGTTGTGGAATTAAATCCCTACTACATGGAAAAAATCGAAAAATTTGATCATTGCTGGATGGAAAAATCGTGGACTATATTTAATCCACGTCACAAAAAAATTGCGATTGTTGAGAATCGATCCTTGCCACATGAAATAATGTGGCCATAATGAACAGTTGAAGTCGACTTATGTAACAACTTAGCATGTTATGTTGTCAATGAGAAAGATTTTGAAAGCATTACTTTTGTTGCCTTTAGTTTTGATGATCTTTAATCAAAAGATTAATATGTCTAATTACCTATTCTAAATTACGAGTTTTAGGTAGTTTTGAGATTATGAAGAGATGCATGACTAATATTCTTGGAATTTTAGTTATTCTAATGTATGTAAATATTTTAGGGAATGTATTATACCTTTATCGTTATGTGTAAGTCCTCACTTTACACAAGCATGAATAATATATACATATATATATATATATATCTTGATATACTGTTGGGTTATTACGCCACCCCTGATGAATTGAACAAAGTACATAAACCTAGAAATAGATTTATTTATTTATTTGTTAATTAAATAATTTAATTAATCAATATTTCATTTTATTTATTTGAATTTTAAAATTTAAACTATTTAGTAAGTGGACACTTACTAAGTCGTGAAATAGTTGAAAAAAAGAAAGACACACATACACGCATAAAAGGGAAAAAGACTACCATTTAGAGAGAATTGTTTAGAAAATAAAACATAAAGAAAAAGTTTCTCCTTCTCCTAGTCTCTTAGAACCTTTGGTGTTATCTAGTATAATTTTTGAGATTGTAATCCATATAGTGATTATAATTTGTAGTGTGGAGCAATTTAATTGAAATGGTCTACCACTACAAGTATCCTTATTACTCTCTAGAATTCCTTACATTGGTATTAGAGCCTAGTTAGGCTCAATTTGTTTTCCCTTGGTTGGATTATCTTGTTTGGACTGATTATGAGTAGAATTGTGCATGAATATCATGATTTTCCATAACTTGAATTTTTGCCTTTCAGAGGCCATTAATGGCATAATATATTAAAGACCATTATAGGCCACCAAATTTACAAAATAAGAAGCCTATAAAAAGAAAAACTTGTGGTAAAAATTTTAGAAAAAACTGAGACTCCATTAGAGAGTAATTCTTATTTTAATTTTCAATTTTCACATGGCTGACTCTTAACTCATAGCACCAATGGATTCAAGCCATACATAAAAGGAAAGCCTATTCTATAAGCTTTTTGACACCACCAAAATCATCCAAATCGGATGAAACATGGATAAGCTTTGATGCCTCACAAGTTGGCTCCTCCAAACTAAAAATCTAAAAGTTGTCTAAGTTTTAGAAAGCCCAATGTAAAAGATGAAGCTGCACGACCATTCTCAATGTAACTGCCATCATTTGACCAAAACTTTGTACCAACAGAAGGAGGAAGGCAAGAGGGAGGAAAATGGTGGGGTCATTGTTGCTGGAGCTAGCATGAAAGGTAGTGTGTATGTTGCATGTGCCAGTTAGCCTAAGTGTGTGTAGAGCCCTTCCTCTTTCTTTTTTTTTTTAAATAGAAAGGCAATTTGATATATAATTTTTTGGTCTAAAAATTCATAATTTTGAGAGCTTCAATTGATATATAATTTACCTATGTATAGATACATGTTGATCATTTTATAGTGATTTTTTGGCTTTTAAATGATGTAATTATGTATGAAAAATTTATTAAAAAAATTTAAATCATGAACTAATAAAAAATTTTCTCCTAATATGTCAATATAAGCCTAGAGACATATGTGAACAACAAAATGGATCCAAATCATAGCATCTAACAACATATCTACCACATGAAAAATTTTAGATTTGACCTAATGATTTAAGGCAACAAAGTCCCATCTTCCCAACGGGTTTTAGGCTTTATCAACTCACTTCTTGTTGACCATTATTGGACCCTAGTGAAGGAAGAACTAAGGGTAATATAAAAGCTTAATAAAGAAAGACTAGAAAGGTTTATATTTTTAGCTGTGTTATTGAGATAGAACTCGAAAAAGAACATCACATTGTAGCAAATGTTAGACGATTTGTTCTCCTTTCACAATTCCTAAATGTGACAAGTGCATGAAAGTTTAGACATAGTGCACGTGAGAAGGGGAGTCATTTGGAGGGATTGATATAACACACAAAGTCTTTGTTCAAACCTCTAAATAGTCTGCTTAATAATTATAGAAAATATTTTAATTATAAGATGAATGACATAACTTTTGACAAGATGAAGGACCTTTATTTTTTTTAATTTTTAGTATTGAGAACATTAATGATGATGTGAAATAGACTATGGATTTGTTTTTTATTTGACAAATGCATTCTTTTTTATATGCTTTATTTGATTGCACATTTTTATTATAAATGTTGTAAATGGAAAATGTTTAATTGAGTGAGGGTTTTTGGACTAGTAGATGTTAGGTCATCTAAGAATGATAATTAAGAGAAAATTTTCATATAAAGCCAATAGAAAAATAGTGATATTTCTAGGGTACATGTGTTAGAAGTAAGACAAACATAAACTTTTGATCACAAATATAATAATGTCATTATTGGTCTAGGTGAAGTTTATTACAAATATATGGCATAGATATATGTTTTTTAATTCTGTGCTATGTTTATGTAAATATCTAAATTAGTAAATATGGCTACTAAGAATATTATAATTGAACTCAATAAGGGTGAGAAAGTGAATAATGACAAATGAGAAATTTGACACTGTAAAGTTTCTTACGTCCTTGAGGAGCAAGATGCCAAAGAGCCATTGCATAATGTTATGTTGGAGCCTGAGTATGGAAATTTAACTCAGTATAGGAGAGATCTAAAGGCATTTCAAGTCTAAAAAAAGAACGACAATACTAAATTTACAATTTAATGTGCAAATATAAGTCTTATATGACTACACAAGTTATGTGGATTGCTCAAAAAGATAAGTTTGGTAGTATTTTTACAATTAAAATCATAAAGCTAACTATCAAGTTTGACACATAAGTTGTGACTGAATAATTCCATAAAGCAATACCTCAAGAAATATCAAACATGATAAGAAAGCTAAAGTTAGCTAGACATGCCCTTACCAATGAACAATTCTAAGTTGTTATAAGATCTCTTTGTACTAGTTGGGAGCACATGAAAGTGAACTTGACTCATTATAAGAGTATCACCACATTTGATGATATTGTTTGTCATTTGGAACTTAAAGATAAGTGCTTAGGGATTGCTAAATCCTTTAATCATGCTTATATGATAGGGATTACTGAGACATCAAGACTTAAGGGCATGAAGGGCAAGTGCTTTCATAAGAAAAAAGGATTTGGCATACATTTCAAGAAGGTTAGGAAAGAGTTTAAGAAAAAAGGCAAGCATGGTGAAAGGAAACTTGACATGGCCAATGTCTAACGTTATGCTTGTCAAAAGATGGGTCATTTTGCTTATGATTATATTGAGGAAAACAAGACTTAAGAGCTACAGACCATGTATCCAAGGATTATGGATCTTTTGTGGTATACCATCAGCTACTTTTTAGAAAATAATGTAACATCTTGTAAATATTTAATATGAGTTATAGAGAACAAAATAATTAAATAAGGAATTATTTAAGAAAATAGATTTATTTTGAGTTTTAATTAATTTAATGAGTTACCTTAAGAAAACTTAATTATAGCCTATTCATCCTTCAAAATTAAATTAAATTAAGTTGGAAAATAATTTTAATATGAGATTCCATTTTCTTTAAATTATGGATTGAAAAACCAACTTGTAAAGCCTAAATCTAAGGAAACAAGTTAAATTTGAAGACTTATAAACCATTTGGACCCATGACCTATGCCCTAACTCACCTAATAATAGATCTAACTTAACTCTCTCTTTTCTATTCAGCCAAGTCACATATAGTAGTAGGAAAAGAAGAGAAGAAAAAATGGAGTAGAAGAAGAGTAGGTTCTAGGCTTTTAGAGCTTCAATCTTAGGGAAAGGAAACATCTTTTGGCTCAGATAAGGGTTAGGAAAGTGATCTTCTCCTCCTCCTCTTTCTTTTGAATTGAACATCTTATGATTTGGTGGTGGTTTGTGGAAACCTAGGGTAGAGAAAATTAAGAAGTTTGGTGTTGTCTTAAGCAAAATAGAAGAGGAAGAAGGAGCATGCCTTGGGTAAGTTTCTCTCTCCATTTTTAGTTGTTTTCCCTTCCCAATCCATCTTGAAGCTTGAGTTTGTGAAGCCCTTGCTCTTATGTGTGAAAATTAAGGAGCCCATTATTAGAACTTGAGACTTAGTGCTAGAAGCAACGATTTGGGACTCTTAGAAGCTTTGGTAAGGGAAAATGTGTGACACCTCAAACTACTACCGCTACCTAGCCTCTCTATAGGCTCGGTTCCATATGATTTCCAAAGAGTAAATACTCTTCCGTGGCATTTTCATGCTATGAACCGGGGTTTCATATACTCATCTTTCACCCCGTGGGTCCTGTGAACCCATCTCCAGCATCCTCAACTCAAACTCCATATATATGACTCATACATAGCATAAAACAACCTATAAGCCACGGGTATAGAGCCAAAAACCATAAAATTACATTTTCTCACTTGGGCCCAAAAGTCATATTTTGGCTCTAAGTTTGGAAAATCATAAGAAAATGTAGAAAAATGGGAATGCAGCAAACTTTAGCTTTCTGGAAATCTCTAAGTGTCAACTTTACACTAAAAATCATTCCCAACCACAAACACATCGTTTGGACCAAGTTTGACATCGAAAATGGGAAGAAGGTCCAGCTGTCACTGTTTCTGGTGTAGCTTTCTGTCATGACTTTCGAAAATTCATAACTAAATCCAAAAAAATCCAATCTGGGCACATTATACCAATTCGTAAAGATACAGATGTCTACTAGAGGAGAAAAATAAGTCCAGATCAGTTCAGTAGCTCCTGCACCCCGAAAACCGATGGAACAGTGATGGGGGTCAGATAAGCTCACTGATGCTGATACAGAACTTCAGTCAGTCCAATCTCTCTCTACAGACCTCCGATTTGGGTGATTCTAGTTCCTACAAGTCACTTTGGTTTTCTAGTTTATGTGTATAAAATTTCACCATATTTGGAATCCATTTGGTCTAAAAGTGCCACAGATTTCATTTTCTGGTTTAGATGAACAATACATGACCAATCCATTAAATTCTCCCAAATTCAACAATTCCCCAAATATTCTATAATCCTCCAAATATTACCTACTCTAGCTTCTCAAGAAGCTTTCTATAAACTCTAGAGGCATGCCAAATTTCATGGCAAACGGAACTCATCCGGTCATACTTTGACGGAGCTCTCAAATTTACCGGTTTTGGCACCCCAAAGGTCCAAAACGGGTCTAGATAGCCTCTCACACATTTTCACTCCACATGGACAAGTTCAAAAGCATAAAATTAGTATATCTAGTATGTCCATATGCTCCATATCATCATACATTCTATTTTCATTATGCTATGGCCAATTATGCACTATTCCATACATGCATCAAAGGGGTAAAAACCACATTTCCTTTCATTTGGCTATAAACACAGTTCATACATCATTCTTTCATATTTCTACATGTGTTACAAACTTTACAACTCAAAAATAGTGGGCACATCTTCATTTGGCACCACTTTACATCATATTTACATCAAAATATCAAAATAAAACTAACATTTTCCTATACATGCTCCTAGGCTCCTTGGTGTGTGCTCGGTTCTCCTTGATCTCCACCTAGCATATTAGTTGGGAGGGGAAAGGGGTGAGATTCGGGGGAATCTCAGTAGCTCAAGCACTCAATCCAGCAAGCAATCAAGGCATACAACAAGTCAAAGCATGTGAATAAGCATCTAGCTATTCTCAATCATCCAACACATAATGTACATGCTATGGAATTTACAACAATGCCAAAAATGAGCTCCAGGGACTTTTGGTCTAGTCTCACCCGAGTTTAAGGGACTTTTGGATGGCCTCACCCGAGTTTAAGGACTTTTGACTTGGCCTCACTCATTTGAGACTTTTGGCCTTGTCTCACCTATCTCAAAGGACTTTCGGCTTCACCTCACCCATCTCATGGGACTTTCGGCACTACCGCACCCGAGCAATTCTCACAACTCATCACACAAGCATATTGACATTCAATGCATCAAAACAATAGCATATGGCATATTCCATACAACAAGCATATACATAATCATACAATGACTATCATACCCAAGAATGCACAAGAAAGAGTGAAAGAGAGAGCTACCTTTGGAGCCAAAGCCTACACAAGCTTTTCCTTTTAGTTTCTCCTTTCCCTCCTTAGATCCACAATCACACCTTGTAAGTGTTTCACTTGAGCCTAGACATACCAAAAGCATGCAATTACTCTCTTGCCATTTAATTCAGAGCAACCCTCTATCACACACAACCTAGGGTTCTCTCTCTAGAATGCCATTACCCCTTTCTCTCTCTCAAGCTCCCATGGTAGTGGAAAACCTCATTTTCAAAGAAACTCAAGGATTTAAAAGAGTTTTCCACTTTCCCTCTTCTGACCCATACCCAAAATGCATCCATTTTCACAATTAAAACCGCAGAAAGAGAGGGCAAAGGGAGGGGATCAGAGTTCTAAGAAGAAACGGGAGAAGTTACCTTACCTTTCCCTTGATCTTCCTCCTTCTCTTGATCTCTCACACTCTCCATGACTCTTTTCTCTCTTTGGGTCGAAGCTTAGGGCAGATATGAGAGAAGAAATGAGTTTGGGCGTTTAATGAAGTCTAAATCTCGCTATTTACTCTCTTCCGGACTGACTCTCGCTACGGCGAGAACTAACCTTCGCTATAGCGAGCTCGTGTAATCTGGCTTCGCTATGGCGAGGTGTAGCCTTCGCTACGGCGAGATCGGGTCAGTTCCCTTCGCTATGGCGAGATTTACCACTCGCTATGGCGAAATCGCGTCAGTTCCAGACTTCACTCTCGCTATGGCGCCGCTACAGCGGGCAACTCCCTGGTTTTTGTATGGGCTGCAGCCAGCACTCGCTATAGCTAGAATCGCCTTCGCTATTGCGAACTAGCTTTCTCGCTGTGGCGAAACCGTTTCTCGCTGTTGCAAGAGGACTTAGCAAAAATTCTGGATTCCGAAAATTTCCAGATTTCATTTCCTTTCTTTTCCCTTTTTCTTTTCTTTTTCCCGGTTGTTACATTTCTATCCCTCTTAAAAGAAATTTCGTCCTCGAAATTTAAAAACTTACCTCAAGGGAATAATTCTGGATATTTCTGCCTCATCTCATCCGCCAATTCCCAGGTGGCTTCCTCAGATGTCAGACCTCTCCAGATCACTTTCACCAGAGGAATGCTCTTGCTTCTCAGCTGTTTCAGCTTAGCATCCACAATTCTCTCCGGTTTCACTACATAGGAAAGATCTTCCTGCAATTGCACATGCTCGTATTCTATGACATGTGAGGAATCTGGTAAATACTTTTTCAACTGGGAGACATGAAAAACACTGTGTATTTGGGCTAGGTTAGGAGGCAAGGCTATTCGGTAAGCCACGGGTCCAATTTTCTCAAGGATTTCAAATGGACCAATGTACCTAGGACTGAGCTTCCTTACCCTCATTGACCGACCTACTCCCGTCATTGGAGATATTCGAATGAACACATGGTCTCCAATCTCAAACTCTAACGGCCTCCTACGCTTATCAGCGTAGCTTTTCTGTCTACTCTGGGCCGTGAGTAGCCTCTTTCTAATCATTTCTATCTGTCGGGTGGTCTGGTCCACAATCTCAGGTCCTATTATACTCCTCTCACCTAACTCAACCCAACACAGAGGGGATCTGCACTTTCTCCCACACAAAGCCTCATAAGGGGCCATCTGGATACTGGAATGGTAACTATTATTATAAGCAAACTCTGCTAACGGTAAATACACATCCCAGTTCCCCTTCATTTCTAGCACACATGCCCTCAACATATCTTCTAATGTCTGGATGGTCCTTTCAGTCTGACCACCAGTCTGGGGGTGATATGCAGTACTAAACCGCAATCTCGTCCCTAAGGCATGCTGCAGTGACCTCCAAAAGTTCGATGTGAACCTGGGGTCTCTATCCGAAACTATGCTATTGGGTATTCCATGAAGTCGCACTATCTCTCTGATATACAACTGGGCCAATCTATCCAGTGTATAAGTAGCCTTAATAGCTAAAAAGTGTGCAGACTTCGTCAGTCTATCCACAACTACCCAAATAGCATCATGTCCAGAGGATGTTCTGGGTAACCCCATGACAAAATCCATGGCTATACTATCCCACTTCCACTCAGGGATATCTAGAGGTTGCAACAACCCAGCCGGTTTCTGATGTTCAATCTTTACCCTCTGACACACTAGGCATCTAGCCACATACTCTATCACATCACCTTTCATCCCTGGCCACCAAAAAATCTTTTTCACATCCTGATACATCTTGGTGGCACCTGGGTGGATAGTATACTTACTCTTATGCGCCTCTTCTAGAATGCTTTCTCTCAACTCATTCTGACTAGGCACACAGATTCTACCTCGATATACTATCATGCCATCCTCAGACATCTTAAAATCTGAGGTCTTACCTTGGGTGATCTCATTCCTGATCCGTTTCAGGAACTCATCCTCTCTCTGGGCATCTAAGATCTGGGTTCTCAAGACATTCTCAATTCGGGTTTCACTCAGATACAATCTACCCGATACCACCTGACACAAGAGGTTCAACTCTCTGAACTTCTCTAGGAGCTCCTGCTCCCTAATCATCATATGGGCTACATGGATGGATTTTCTACTTAGGGCGTCTGCCACCACATTGGCCTTGCCCGGATGGTATTTCAACACATAATCATAATCTTTCAAAAACTCCATCCATCTCCTCTGTCTCATATTGAGTTCTCTCTGATCAAACAGGTATTTCAGACTCTTGTGGTCACTATAGATCTCTATGGTCGCACCATACAGATAGTGTCTCCAAATTTTAAGAGCAAACACTACGGCAGCTAACTCCAGGTCATGTGTGGGGTAATTCTCCTCATGAGGTCTCAACTGCCTCGAGGCATATGCCACTACTCTACCCTGCTGCATCAACACACATCCTAACCCTTTGCTCGAAGCATCACAATAAACCACAAATGGTTCACTAGGGTCAGGGATAATCAGCACAGGGGCAGTGGTCAAACAGAGTTTCAACTCCTGGAAACTCTTCTCATACCTCTCATCCCACACAAACGGTGTATCTTTCCTGGTTAGCCTCGTCAGTGGTAAGGCCATTCGAGAAAAGTCCTGTATAAATCGTCTGTAATACCCTGCCAAACCTAGGAAACTCCTAACCTCGGTGATCGTTCTAGGTCTATCCCACTGTAACACAGCCTCAACTTTATGGGGATCCACCGCAACCCCATCTCGTGAGATCACATGACCTAAGAATCGCACCTCGGTCAGCCAAAACTCACATTTACTAAGTTTGGCATACAACCTTTTCTCTCTCAAGGTGTCTAGGACTAGTCTCAAATGCCTCTCGTGCTCCTCAAAAGATCGGGAGTACACTAAAATATCATCAATAAAGACCACCACAAACTGATCTAGATATGGTCTGAATACCCTGTTCATATAATCCATGAACACAGCAGGCGCATTCGTCAACCCGAATGGCATCACAAGGAACTCATAGTGCCCATATCTCATTCTGAAAGCCGTCTTAGAGACGTCTTCAATTCTCACTCTCAACTGGTGGTAACCAGATCTAAGGTCTATCTTAGAAAACACAGATGCCCCAGCCAACTGATCTAACAGATCATCAATTCTAGGGAGAGGATATTTATTCTTGATGGTAACTTTATTCAGCTCTCGATAATCTATACACAACCGCAAGCTACCATCTTTCTTTTTCACAAACAACACCGGAGCACCCCAAGGTGATACACTAGGGCGGATGAACCCTTTCTCTAACAGTTCCTCTACCTGCGCTTTCAACTCAGCAAGCTCGGCGGGAGCCATCCTGTAAGGAGCTTTGGACACCGGTCCAGCACCAGACACTATGTCTATAGGGAACTCTAATTCTCTCTCAGGAGGTAGGCCACTAAAATCAAACTCTCTAGGGAAAACCTCCGGGAATTCCCTGACAACTGGGATCTCCTCTATCCCTTCTTCTACCTCAGCCCGAATAGAGAAAAAGACTAGAAACCCTTGACATCCACACTCTAAATATCTCTCAGCCTGGGCAGTAGTCATAAAGGATAACTCTGCTCCTACCCTAGGTATGGTCCCACAAACAGGTAAGGAAATGGTTCGGTGTTCACAATCAAGTATGGCATTATTTGCAGCTAACCAGTTCATACCAATAATCAAGTCAATTTCATGAAAAGGCATACAAACCAAATCAATAGTGGTATGACAGTGGTTAAATTGGACAGTGACATTTAAGCAAGTATGGGAAGTGACCATGTGGCCTCCAGTGGGTGTAATGACAGATAAGTCAAAGGGCAAGACACTAACAACCAGACCCAATTTCCTCACACAATCATAAGATATAAACGAGTGACTAGCACCCGAATCAAACATAGCAACTACAGGAAAGCCATTCACTATCAGCGTACCTCGGATCAAACTGGGAGATGCGCTGGCTTCCTGCTGAGTAAGGGCGAACACTCGGCCCTGGGTCTGTGGTCTAGGAGGAGGCGCTGTCTCCATCTGAGAACAGTGTCTAGCAATGTGCCCCGGCTTCCCACACTTGTAACATGTCACTGGAGACTGCTGGAAGGATGACTGACCCCGAGGAGGTGGCACACCTCGCTGCGGCCTTCTACTCCATGGCCCCTTGCCTCTTTTCTTATTGCTAGGGGTCAAACTAGAGCCCTCTTCTGGTTTCGGCCTTTTTAAATCCGGAACCCTCTTCTGACTAGTCGTCGTCACAGTAGGCATGATAACTTGCAAATTCGTCTCAATCACCCTACTGACCTCCACCAGTGTATTAAACTTCCTGATCCGCTGTGGAGTGACTCTGTCGCTAATCAGGGGCCTCAAACCAGTCTCAAACTGCTCACATCTCCAGGGTTCATCATCATACCTCTGGAGGTAAGAGGAATACCGAGACAGCTCTATAAACTTGGCCACATACTGGTCCACAGTCATCTCATCAGTCTGTCTCAAACTCATGAACTCCATCTCTTTCTTCTTCCTCACTGAACTTGGGACATACTTCTCATAAAATTCAACCAAGAATGTCTCCCAAGTGATCGGTATGTTCTTGGTCTCCATCAGTGGTTTCGCACTCTCCCACCATCTATCAGCCTCCTTTTCTAGCATAAAGGTGGCTAACTGGGCTTTCTGCTCAGTGGTATAATTTATCACTGAGAAGATTTTCTTAAGCTGCATCACCCAAGCCTCCGCCTTATCCGTATCCAATTCCCCGTCAAACGAGGGTGGATTGTTCTGCCTGAACTGTTTCAATACTTTTTGGATAGGTGCCTGGGTCTGTGGAGCAGCAGGCTCCTGGGGAGGTATAGGTGGAATGCTAGATGTAGATGGTTGAGGTACAGGGGCATCTCTTCTGGCTTCTTCTTGCCTAGCCAGGGTATCTTGCAAATGCATGATCATATCATGCTGCTGCTGGGCAATGTATCTCTGTTGCTCCAGCATCTCTTGGTGCTGGCCCATCATGGCCTCATACCGGTTTAGTCTATCCATGATGGCCTGCAGAGGAACTCTAGTCTCAATAGGAACCTCTGGCTCATCTCTCTGAGCTTTGGGCAGTCTGCCTCTGCCTCTGCCTCTACCCCTGCCCCGTCTAGTCTCAACCATGTCTGAAAGAAATAGCAATCCTCAGTTCAGAACACTATCACAACACATATACATAAGGATGCTACAACTTCCATGACCATTCACACCAAATACAAGCAATTTATAGCATTCAAGAGCCTAAACTTGAGCAAAAGTGCCTGAACCTTTGCTCTGATACCAAAAATATGACACCTCAAACTACTACCGCTACCTAGCCTCTCTATAGGCTCGGTTCCATATGATTTCCAAAGAGTAAATACTCTTCCGTGGCATTTTCATGCTATGAACCGGGGTTTCATATACTCATCTTTCACCCCGTGGGTCCTGTGAACCCATCTCCAGCATCCTCAACTCAAACTCCATATATATGACTCATACATAGCATAAAACAACCTATAAGCCACGGGTATAGAGCCAAAAACCATAAAATTACATTTTCTCACTTGGGCCCAAAAGTCATATTTTGGCTCTAAGTTTGGAAAATCATAAGAAAATGTAGAAAAATGGGAATGCAGCAAACTTTAGCTTTCTGGAAATCTCTAAGTGTCAACTTTACACTAAAAATCATTCCCAACCACAAACACATCGTTTGGACCAAGTTTGACATCGAAAATGGGAAGAAGGTCCAGCTGTCACTGTTTCTGGTGTAGCTTTCTGTCATGACTTTCGAAAATTCATAACTAAATCCAAAAAAATCCAATCTGGGCACATTATACCAATTCGTAAAGATACGGATGTCTACTAGAGGAGAAAAATAAGTCCAGATCAGTTCAGTAGCTCCTGCACCCCGAAAACCGATGGAACAGTGATGGGGGTCAGATAAGCTCACTGATGCTGATACAGAACTTCAGTCAGTCCAATCTCTCTCTACAGACCTCCGATTTGGGTGATTCTAGTTCCTACAAGTCACTTTGGTTTTCTAGTTTATGTGTATAAAATTTCACCATATTTGGAATCCATTTGGTCTAAAAGTGCCACAGATTTCATTTTCTGGTTTAGATGAACAATACATGACCAATCCATTAAATTCTCCCAAATTCAACAATTCCCCAAATATTCTATAATCCTCCAAATATTACCTACTCTAGCTTCTCAAGAAGCTTTCTATAAACTCTAGAGGCATGCCAAATTTCATGGCAAACGGAACTCATCCGGTCATACTTTGACGGAGCTCTCAAATTTACCGGTTTTGGCACCCCAAAGGTCCAAAACGGGTCTAGATAGCCTCTCACACATTTTCACTCCACATGGACAAGTTCAAAAGCATAAAATTAGTATATCTAGTATGTCCATATGCTCCATATCATCATACATTCTATTTTCATTATGCTATGGCCAATTATGCACTATTCCATACATGCATCAAAGGGGTAAAAACCCACATTTCCTTTCATTTGGCTATAAACACAGTTCATACATCATTCTTTCATATTTCTACATGTGTTACAAACTTTACAACTCAAAAATAGTGGGCACATCTTTATTTGGCACCACTTTACATCATATTTACATCAAAATATCAAAATAAAACTAACATTTTCCTATACATGCTCCTAGGCTCCTTGGTGTGTGCTCGGTTCTCCTTGATCTCCACCTAGCATATTAGTTGGGAGGGGAAAGGGGTGAGATTCGGGGGAATCTCAGTAGCTCAAGCACTCAATCCAGCAAGCAATCAAGGCATACAACAAGTCAAAGCATGTGAATAAGCATCTAGCTATTCTCAATCATCCAACACATAATGTACATGCTATGGAATTTACAACAATGCCAAAAATGAGCTCCAGGGACTTTTGGTCTAGCCTCACTCGAGTTTAAGGGACTTTCGGCTTCACCTCACCCATCTCATGGGACTTTCGGCACTACCGCACCCGAGCAATTCTCACAACTCATCACACAAGCATATTGACATTCAATGCATCAAAACAATAGCATATGGCATATTTCATACAACAAGCATATACATAATCATACAATGACTATCATACCCAAGAATGCACAAGAAAGAGTGAAAGAGAGAGCTACCTTTGGAGCCAAAGCCTACACAAGCTTTTCCTTTCAGTTTCTCCTTTCCCTCCTTAGATCCACAATCACACCTTGTAAGTGTTTCACTTGAGCCTAGACACACCAAAAGCATGCAATTACTCTCTTGCCATTTAATTCAGAGCAACCCTCTATCACACACAACCTAGGGTTCTCTCTCTAGAATGCCATTACCCCTTTCTCTCTCTCAAGCTCCCATGGTAGTGGAAAACCTCATTTTCAAAGAAACTCAAGGATTTAAAAGAGTTTTCCACTTTCCCTCTTCTGACCCATACCCAAAATGCATCCATTTTCACAATTAAAACCGCAGAAAGAGAGGGCAAAGGGAGGGGATCAGAGTTCTAAGAAGAAACGGGAGAAGTTACCTTACCTTTCCCTTGATCTTCCTCCTTCTCTTGATCTCTCACACTCTCCACGACTCTTTTCTCTCTTTGGGTTGAAGCTTAGGGCAGATATGAGAGAAGAAATGAGTTTGGGCGTTTAATGAAGTCTAAATCTCGCTATTTACTCTCTTCCGGACTGACTCTCGCTACGGCGAGAACTAACCTTCGCTATAGCGAGCTCGTGTAATCTGGCTTCGCTATGGCGAGGTGTAGCTTTCACTACGGCGAGATCGGGTCAGTTCCCTTCGCTATGGCGAGATTTACCACTCGCTATGGCGAAATCGCGTCAGTTCTAGACTTCACTCTCGCTATGGCGCCGCAACAGCAGGCAACTCCCTGGTTTTTGTATGGGCTGCAGCCAGCATTCGCTATAGCTAGAATCGCCTTCGCTATTGCGAACTAGCTCTCTCGCTGTGGAAAGACCGTTTCTCGCTGTTGCGAGAGGACTTAGCAAAAATTCTGGATTCCGAAAATTTCCAGATTTCATTTCCTTTCTTTTCCCTTTTTCTTTTCTTTTTCCCGGTTGTTACAAAATGTCTTGATTTAATGGAAATTTTGATTGTTATGATTAAAGGTTCCCTTGACCTAATGAGTATATGCATGTTATTTATGGTTACTCTAGACTTGAGATTTTATTTAAAGGGTGTTAGTAGTATAATGGGTATCGAAGGCATTGTTGGAGGTAATCAAAGATTAATTTCATTTATATTTTGTTATGAAATCATACGTTATAGCTTGTACTTGCATATTTATATTTGTCTTGCTATGTTTAATTTTGATTGCTTTATTATATTTCATTGTGGACCTTTGATAATACAAGTAATTATATATTTTTTCTACTCCTTATATTTAGTTTTATAATAATTCAGTAGGACTAATTTAATGATCTCAGGTTTATTTTATATTATTTGGGTTAAATTAGAATTAAAGTAGTTTAATTGTATAATTAGTGAATTTGGACGTTAATTGTTATTATTATACTTTGGTCAGTAGAAGTTTAATCATCCATATTTTTGTTCTTATAAGGAAGCTAAGTCACACAGATGGATTTCGATATTTAACAAAGGACTTTGGATATTGAGGTTATTTTATTTAGGAATTAATAATGTATTTTTATTGTTTTAGGCCATATGATATAACCCTAACCCACCTAGTGATTTATATTTTCCTTGAAGTCATTATTAGCCACACACTCTCTTTTCAGAGCCACCAAAACTATTTTCTTTGGAGCATTTTGTTTCTTTCATAGTGCTCTAAAATTTTTAGTGAACAAATCGAGATACCAAACTTGATGTCAATACTTGAGTCTTTGGTTTAATTATACATATTGGTTTGATTTTAATTACAGAACAAATTTCTTTTTCTTCTCTTTGTTTTTGTGTTAATCTCAACTACACTGGTTAGGTAATTTAGATTGCATAATTACTAATTTGTTAATTTGATCTAAGAGTTATGTTTAATTTAATTGGTTGCTTGATCAATTACATTAGTTCTATTTATTAGTTTCTACATGTTAATCTTGGTGTGTTCGAATAGGGATTAATTTTATGTTATTAATCTAGCGTGGCTGCATTAAGATTAATAATTAGGATTGATCATAACTCTAGATTGTAACTTAGGGACATTAGATAGCAATAATCAAGAGATTAAAATTGAATCAGGGACATCTTTAGAGGATGAGAGGCAGAGAACCTATATGATTGATTGAGCATTAGTGAATAGATTTATTTTCTAATTTACTTTAATAACTAACTTTCTTTTTTATTAATCTTTTAATTTTGCATAAATCTCCCCTTCAAATTAATTTTGATTTTGTGATTTCTTAATTTGATTAGTTAAACCAAAGGCTTTTTGAGAGATAACCTACAGGTGATCTCTATATTACAAATTAGTTAATTTTACTAATCTTAGATGGTTCGATAGCTGCTAGTTTTCCTGAGACCAACCTTGAATAATATTTTGATGACTATCGTGTAACATTCGATTCTTTGAAAACCAGAGAAAATGTGAGAAATGTAACATATGACTTCTCCATAAATGAACAAAATTTATCAGATACAAAAGGAAGTCCCTTGAAATGAGATAGTTAAGGTCTCAAAAAATTTGAGAAACATTCTAGACTCCTAAAAATGAGAATTCTAGGCGCAGATGGAAAAAAAAATGGAGCTAGAATGAAGAAACAATTTCTTACGGAAAACTTATAAAATGTAATGACATTTTCATAATTTTGAGCAAATTTTGGAATTTACATAGGAGAGCTTTTTAAATGAAAGTTTTGAATTCTCTGGGGTTCTCAGAGGCCCTAAAAACCATGAAAAGCCCAGAGACAGTTAAAACCTCTCCGGTGGATGTTTTCTAACGTCGATTGACCCGAACTTTAATTGATTTGTTTGGGAAAGTTTTAGCTTCGATTTAAGTGATTCCAAAAGCATTTTACTAAATTGGGAACCTAAATTTCATAATGGATGAAATAGTTCTAAAAAGGAGCTAAAATAAGTTAGAAATGAAAATACCAAAAATGAAGGACAAAATTGGAATTTTTGAGAAAGTAGAAGCTTCTTGAACACATTTTAAGTTTTTTATTTCTTTTTCGCTTCATTTGCATGACCCATTCTGCCCAAAAACTAGAGAAAACACCAGCTCTCTTAGGTGCACCATGGAGGAGAAGAAAGGAGGAGAAAAAGCAAGGAAAATGTAAGGAATTTCATAGATTTTCATACTCCTTCTTCTTCCAAACTTGTTCCTCTCCTCTTGAGCTTTCTTTCTATGATTATAATGAAGTTTATAAATCTATTTTAAGGGAGAAATTAAGGAAAAAATTCAGATTTGTAGAGAGGAGCTCAAAGAAGACAAGATTCAAGTGAGAAAAGTCATGAAAATAAGGTAATTTCTCTTTTCATAGTTGATATCCCTTGCTCCTTTTCTCCACCCATTTTGCCCCACTTAAGAAGTCCTAGGGGGCTTGGTTTTTATACAAAACAAAGATGATTCTTTGAAAAAAGGGTGTAGAGATTAAGAATATGCAAAGAGAATTAACAAATAACCATAGAAATTTAAGATGCAAAGTCTAGGGTTTCATATGTTCCTTACAAAACCTAAATTGATACCTTGATTCCTATGTCTAAATGAGAGTTTAAAAGAGTTTCTAAGATCCCTAGAAGTCTCCCCATGTGCTTCCTCTATCAAGAAAACAAAGCAAAGTTCAAGGAGACCATAAAGCTTCCTAGTCTCGACCTAAGGGAGTTTGTGTACCTAGGGATAGTTTTAATTTGTTCCAAGCCCATTTTTGACTCATATGATGAGTGACGATGAGGGGAGGCCTTGGAAAAAATTTAGAAACCATAGAAAGTGAGATGTTGCTTTTTGTTCCATAATATAACCTAAAGAAGTAACATGTAGTTAGGCTCTTTGTTTTAATTATGTGATGACTCCAAGAGGCTTAAAAGGAGTCAAGAATCATATTTGAAAGGAAAGAATAGAGTCTAGAATTTATTTGATGAGTGTTGCTTCATTAAGTGTTTTCTTGGAAACATAAAATGGTCAATGAGTCAAGCTAGAGTTTAAGCAAGTTGTGTGACCTTAGAATTAATTTCATGAACCTAACTAGCTTTCATAAATTGTGTTTAGGCCAAGAGAAATCATTCCCACACCATTGCGTGTGTGAGGCCGAAAAAGGGAGCATTGATTCATGGAGAAAAGTGTGTGGTTGTATCCAAGGTAGCTCTCTCCACCTTCTCACATGCATGATTGCTTACTTTACTTGTCTTTGAATGTGTGTATGTGTATTTCAAGCCATGAAAAATGTTCTAACATGAGCTCTTACTCCATGATACCATGATGATGCATTAAGTTTTCTAAATGATGTTTATGATGTTTGCCTTAGTTTTGCTTAAGTGTGGTGAAGCTAAGAACCCTTAGCCATGGTGAGGATGAGCCAAGAACCCTTAAAATTAGTTGAAACAAAGTAAAAAGTCTCCTAAAAGTGAGGTTGACTCCCAAGAACATGGTTGAGTCTAAGAACCTCTTAAAAAATGGGTGAGGCAAGTCCAAAATTCACAAGTAAATGCGCAAGGCCAGTCTACTTGCTTGGCAAGCCTATGTATGCTATGTATGACTTTTTCAAATGCTAAGAATGCTTCTTGAATGATTGCATATTTCCATATCCTATGTATGCATTTGTGAGACTTGTTTTGAATGCTTTGTGTATAATTGAATGGAAAATGAGCTATTGGGATTCTTTGAATCTCATCCCCTCCTCTCCAATGTTCTAATATGCTAGGTGGACCAAAAGAGCAAGGAAATGGGAGCCAACCACATGAGAGATAGAAATGTGACATCAAAATACCTTGAATTTGTTACTTTAAGGTCTTATGAAAGGTAAATAATGTAACTTATGGTTGTATATGTCCTATAATATTATGAATATGTATAATTATATTTATGTATCATGTATAAATGAGAACTAAGGTTGTATGTATGGATATGCACATTTTGGCTATGTAATGGCAAATTTACATTATGGAAGACTATGTATAAATGGGAGTGGAATAGCCAAAATAAGATGCATAAGTTTTGTGATCATTTAGGTAGTTCATACAAGTCTTAATTATGTTTTTAGACTTGCCCAAGAGGTGTCAAACCCCAAGGAAAGCTATTTGGACATTTTGGTATTTTGTATGGACCAAGAATTGACCATTTTAGAATCTTATATCACTTTTTGTCTCAATGAACTCTTCTTGATCTGAGATTTGGCATTCAATTAGAACTTGTTAAGACCCTTTTAGGAAGTTAAAGCTGAAATTTTGGAGGTCTAGAGAATATTTGATGAATTTTTAAAGTTGGCAAAAATTCAGGTTTTGGTCATGTCATTATTCATTCAGGTCTGAAAATGATTTCTATCATATAAGGCCCAAATGATGTCCAATTACTGTAAAATTTTATACAGAGAAATTAGACATTCCCAGTGACTTGTTCCAATAGAAGCATCTCATTTTAAGGTCTAGAGAGGGAGATATGAATTTTCAAAATTTCTATCTAGTACCTGGTGCTCCAACTGATCTCAGGTACTGTTTGATTAGATTTCAAGGTCTGGTGTCCCTGAATTGGTCTAGAGTTATTTTTTTCCTCTAGCTAACATCCACAACTTTCTAGATTGGTATCATTTGCTTAGATTGGATCTTTGTGGAATTAATTGGATATTTTTAAAATTTGCTGCATAATTTTGTGACAGTATCAGTGGATAGTCTGACCTCTGGACCTTTTCAAATGTCAAACATCCCCTGTGTTAGGTGTTATGGTTTGAACATATTTTTACCATAAATTAGACATTGTAGCTTCCCAGAATGGTAAAGAATGCATGATTTTGATTTTTCTAGAATTAGTTATAATTTTTCAAAGCTTGTGATAGAAAAGCCAAAAATTTTGTTCGAAATTACTTTGAGATTCCATGCTCCCCTTTGCTTTATACAACCTTTAAGTGAATTTTGGCGATGGAAATGGTTTGTATCGATGTTTCTAAATATTAAAATATGATATATGAGTCCATATGGCCCACGGGACTATGAAAGAAAAATTTTACCCATAGAGAAATAAAACTTATCCATGAAAATGAATGACATTATGTTGCTTTTTATAGAACAAGCATGAAATGAGACACGAGAAGTATATGAATTGAGTCTTAAAAGTATGGTATTACATATTGTGGATCTTGAATGGTATTTTGATGGAATGGGAAAGTTGTAAATCTTGAGGAATAGTGTTTTGACTACTTATGAGGGCCTTGAATAACACATCCAAGTTGTTAGCCAATAACTATGCTATATACACTGCTAGTATAGGATACTAGTGGTATTGTTGTCAAACTTACATATTCTAATTATTTATGCATGGCATGTTTATTGTTTTTACTATGTAAAGCATTAATGTTAATTATTCCATATAAGTGGGAATGGAAGTGGCATACTCTTTACTAGAATTTTATATCTCACCCCAGTTGTGAGATAATTTTTTCTAGATGAAAGTTTAAGGTTTGGTGGGGATAAGCAAGTGGAGAATTGACCGGCTAGAATAGACATATTTTATATGAACCATATTTTGATTTGTGTTTTGAACGTTTGTGATTACCTTAGCAAATTGTGATATGAAATGCCAAATGTAGGATTTCATTGTATTTTGTATATGTGGGATGCTACTCAAATCTCAACTGATGCTTGATTTTGTTGTAAATGGATCTCACATGTAATTAAGGTTATTTGAGTTACCTATTGAAATGATGGTCAAATTTGTGTATTCCTATCTCTTTTAGCTTCAATGTCTTTTATGCATGTTAACCTTTATCTTGTTAGTTGTGGATATATGTCCCTGACTTGCTTTATGTTGGTTTTGAAATGTTGAGGCAATAGTAATGGTTGTATGGAAAGTAAGGGTAGGAAGTCACCAGGTTAAATTTTGATCCATAGTGTTTAGGCTTTGATTATACCATTTTTGAGATGATTTGATATATTAAGTTTTGTCTAAAAGTTTTGGGTTGGTTTGGAGCAAGGATTAAGTGGGTTAGGAAGTGGTGAAAATGCCATTTTAGCCATTGTATGCAATTTCAAGAATGTGTGCCCTTAAAAGATCTAATGGTTGAGTTCGTAATGAGTTTTGGACATACCAATAGGTCTTTTTTGAATAACCAGGTATTACTCATAGGTGCCTTGCTTTGCTTGAGAGCATATACCTTGCATAAGTTTGGGAATTTCCTTTTTTTAAGTTCTACTGCTAGTTTTGATGTGATTGGTTAATCGATTGAGGCAACCACTTGACTGGCCTAATTTCTAGCTACACAAGGTGTATTATGTGAACCATCAATAAATTGGATGCTAGAAACCAATCAACTAGATTCCAATGACTAGTCAACTATATGTCATAGACCAATTGATTGTTGTGGCCATTAGAATAACTTATTGGTTTTGTAAGTGGCCAATTGACTACTAGCTAGCAAGCAGTTGATTGCCCATTACAAGATTAGCCTATTTTCTTTTAGGTAAAATTCCAAGCATTCCAAGGGCTTTAAAGGGGCTATTAGGGACTTTAGCTGATATTAGGATGATAAGGATTAGTTTACTTGCCTTGTTAATTCTATGAGGAAAGTGTTTATGCCCATTTTAGTTAACCCTGAGCTAGAATCAATTAGTTAGAACATAGTGCCTATGGAAACCTTGAGTTTAGTTCATAATAAATGGAGATATGAAGCTTGAAACAAGTTCAAGATTCCTTGTTTCCTTATAAGCCTTAGATTAAAATTTTAAATTCATTACATGTTCCTATCACCCTATATTTATCTCCTAAGTATGATATGATCTAGTGTTAGGTGTTACAAGTAAATGGTTATATGTAGGAACCAATGTGAGAGTGGAAATTAAGGAACATAAAATGTGCAAGTTGGTGTTACATGGCAGAAGAACCTTAATCCTACATGATGTTCTATATGCACCAAAAATCTAACAAAATTTAGTTTCCATAGTTTTTCTTCTTAAATTTGGTTTTAATACTAATTTTTGTAATGGCTCAGTTCACATTGGCAATGGAACAACTTTTATGGCATTGGTTTTCTTTTAGATGGTTTTATTGTATTAGATACAATTTATGACAATGTTTATAATGTGGGTGAATATGATTACTTTACTACATCTTTAGCTTCCAATTCAATTCTATACATGAATGTTAACTTGTTAGGCTAGGCCACATAGGCCAAGAATGAATAAATAGACTAGTAAAAGAAAAAATATTAAAATCAATCTCTAGTTTAAAGATATCTCTATGTGAGCATTTCCTAGTGGGGAAAGCATGTAAGAAACCATTTGGAAAAGGAACTAGGGCAAAATATCTATTCTAACTTATGCATTCTAATGTATATGGTCTGATGAGTGTGAAAGCAAGACAAGGAGTATGGTATTTTATTATATTTATTGACAATTATTTGTGATATGGTTAAGTTTATTTCATTTCTCATAAGTCTAAAGCACTTGAGTGCTTTAGATGCTATATGAATATGGTTTAGAATCAATTAGACAAAAAAACTAAAGCTTTAAGAACTAGTCAAGGATGTAAATATTTTTCTAAACAATTTAGAGAACTCTAGAGAAATAGGATGTTACTTGAAATAATAAGGTCAATAATGGCACATGCAAATTTATCCATTTCATATTGGGGTGATGCATAATTAACTATTGCCTTTATTAATTGAGTGACCTTTAAATCAGTTTCTTCCATACCATACGAATTATGGATAAATCATAAACTAGATTTAAGTATTGTAAGACTATGGGGGTTAGCTACTTATATTCATGACATTTCCCATGAGAAAGGGAAGTTAGGCCTAAGGGGCAAGAAATGTATCTCTATTTGATACTTGGATCAATCAAAGGGGTATGTCTTTATTGGTAAGAATAAAGATAAAAATGTAAATAAGATTGAGTCTAGAGACACTGCATTTTTAGAGAATGAATTTTTTAGTAAGGATGAGATCGATAAAAGTGTATCTCTCTATAAGATACCTAATCAAGAAAGTGAGGAATAAACCATTATACCTCAATCTATTAATCTAAGTGGGAGTTTTATGTAACCAAATGAAAACCTAGAATAGAGTGAAAATTTGCACAAGTTACCCCATTATGTAGGATAACTAAGAAATTATGCCTAAACACTAATTTGAGACTAAAGGGGCAATATTCATAGTTACTAAACAAGATAATGATAAGGTAAATATAGTTCAAGAGGCTCTATCATGCCCTATTAAAGAAAAATGGAAAAGAGCTATAAAAGAAGAAATGGATTTTATGAGGATAATAAAGTTTAAGACTTAGTTGATTTACTATTTGGTTAAAAGATAATTGGAAACAAATGGGTTCTTAAGATAAAAAAGAAAAACAAATAGGCCTATTGAAAGATACAGGGCTCGCTTAGTAATTAAGGGATATATAAAATAGGAAGTATAAGTGAAGAAGATGCTTTCTCACTTATTATGCAGTTCAATTCAATTAGACTAATCTTAGCAATAGTTACAAGTTTAAACCTAAAACTACATCAAATGGATGTGAATACCACATTTTTAAAAAGAGAACTAGATGAAGAAATTTATAGGGAATAAGCTATAGATTTCATTGGAAAAGGAATAGAACGAAAGGTTTTGAGAACTTTAAAGGTCCATTTATAGGTTAAAATAATCATTTTAGTATTGGTATTTGACATTTTTATTTAGCAGTAGTCTCACATGAATTTCAAATGATTAATAAAGACCACTATTTTACATTAAGCATTTCCGAGGAATTGCTATAATGTTATCATTTTATGTGGATGATATACTATTAGCTGGGAATTATCTAGAGTCAATTTTAGTTGTTAAAAAATGGTTATCTTTGAACTTTAAGATGAAAGATATGGTGAAGCAAAGTATATTCTTAGAGTTAAAATCTAAAGAAACTAATTTTTCTTTCACAAGAGAATCATATCAAGAAAATTTTTGAGCAATTCAACATTAATGATTGCAAAACCATGAAAACCCCTATAGTAAGAGGCAAGAATCTAACTCATAAAATGTGTCCTAAAATTGAATTTAAAAAGAAAATTATGGAATGAGTCCCTTACTCCAGCACTATTGGCAACTTAATGTATGCGATGATATGTACAAGACTAAATATTTGTTATATGGGTGGCCTTGTAAGCCAATATTAGTCAAATCCAAGTCAAATGCATTAGAAAGTTGTCAAGAGAATCCTAAGATACTTGAAGGGCAATACTAACTATGCATTATATTATTAAGGAAGTGATTTGCACATGATAAGATACTCTAATGTGGATTGGGGAGAGAAGCTCTTAAAGTGCAAAATTTGACTTCCAAATATACATTCTTATTCAACAATGGAGCCATATCATAAAGTAGCAAGAAACAAATATACATTACATTATCTACTATGAGAGCATAGTTCATAGCATGTTTTGCAATAGTACATGAGGCAATATAGATGAAAAGATTCGTGGAACATTTGGGGATCATTGGTGGGATAATGGGTAGCGAATTATAATAGTCAAGCAATTATAACCTATATAAAGGACCCTGAGTATCATAGTAGAACAAAACATATAGACACTAAGTATAATTTTGTTAGAGAAGCAATAACATAGAAAAGTGTTACTATAGAGCATATTTTTATGCACAAGTTATTAATAGATCGACTCACTAAGCCTATACCTAGAGACGTGTATAAAGAGCATGTAAAATCTCTTGATATGCATAGAAAATAAAGTAACACAAACTACGTAAGAATTATTTGTTGAATGAATTAAATATATTTATCTCATTCTTAAATATAATGTCATAATCATAGATAGTATATATACAAATGCAATAGTATGTCTTATAGGTTGATGAGGTTGGCTTTCTCACATGAGTAACTTCCCTTGGCGCTCAAGAGAAGTGAGCAAAAATGAAATATTTGCGTTTACTATGCTAGGGAGTAGAAGTGCCAATGTGACAAAGAACAAATGCAAAATCGAAATATATTGCCTCAACAAAAGAAAAAGGAATAATTTAAAAAGAGATCCAAAAATATAGTAATATGGATTGAACTTGGAACCCTAAAATCCATAATTCCTATAGCCAAATATGAATTCACTTCTTGAATGCCAGGGAGGCAAGTGTTATGACAAAATTTGAGTTAAATATTGTGTCTGTCTAAGACTAAGATTTGTATAGTGTTAATAGACAAATTAAATCGATATAGACTCTTACAAGACAAGAGAAACACCCCAGCATATAATTCATAGTACATGTGCTTAATAACCATGACTAGAAAGCAAGCAACTAAATCTCTAGTTCATCATTGTGAATCCTAAAAAGGAATAAATCCTCTCATAAATGCCCTCATAACTTTGACAATATTATAAGAACATGAATCAATGCTTGCTATTTTAGGATATATTCTATGGTTATAATAAATTTAATCTAAATGATTAATGCTAAGAAAGTAGTTGATCTTAATTCGAGTGACATGTGAGTGAAAGAAAGATTACTTAAAATATACACAGTTGTGCTAGTATTTAAAACATATCCATTTTGAAGTTAATTTAGTAATATCGTAAGTGTAGATACAATACATATGAAAAAGCAATCAAAGTAATATTGAAACCCATAAGGGATTAGATTTGTCATAAATAGAATGTATATGGGTGAATTTTAAACACATAAATATGTGCATTTATCCAAGGGTAATAGTCCTTTATGTTAGTCCTATATCAAAATTTCTAATGTAAAAACTTCCAAATATTGTGCCCAAATAGCACTTAGAATGAAAGTCTAAAAAAAGTAGAGAATTTTATGTTGTGCATCTTATCGGCTACGAGTAAGAGATATTAAGTTATTAGGTCATCTGTGATGAGTTAAGCCAAACCCATAAAACTAGAAATAGAATTAATTAATTGATTGATTAATTTAGTTAAATAATATTTGATTTTATTTATTTGAATTTTAGAATTCAAATCATTCAGTTGGCAGAAAACAACTAAGTGGGAGTGTGTGATCATGAAATAGTAGAGAGAGAATGACACACACACACCCCATTAAAAAAAAAAAAGAATATAAAGGGCTGCTCAAGACAGAAAACATATAGAGAAAAGTTTCTTCTTCTCCTACTTTCTTACAACCTTTGGTGTCATTTTCTGTGATTTTTGGGATTGTAATCTGTATAGTAATTATAATCTGCCATGTACAGCAATTTAATCAAGACAATCAACCGTTGCGAGTAAGTATCCGGACTATTCTCTAGAATTCCTCATACACACACACACACACACACACACATATATTCTCAAAACATTATTTAATTATTAGTCAATACAAGCAAGCTCGTTATACAGAGTTCGGTGCAAAATACATATATGTTCACACCTGAGCAAATAAAGTTTACATAGACATACCTGCTCAGGCGCCTTATTGCTTTATATTCCACTTGATCTAAGCCAAAACACTCAGAAATCTATATTTTTAATACTTAAAACTTCCTTAAAGGAACCAACCTAATTTTTAATACTAAAACACTCGGAAATACTAACATGCGCAAGCAATCAAGCTTGCTTTATTCATTAATTATTATCTATTAATAGAACTTGGTCGTCCCATGTAGTATTTCAGTTCCTGAAGTAATCTGTTTGTGATTTGTTGTTTATTTCTTTGTTGAAGAATTTGTGCATGTAATCCTTGTATGTGACTCGTCGATAAAGAGGCGGTTTCTCTGCTGATGTCAGCTCTTCGAGAGGTCCATACATATTCTCTGCTGCACCTGGGTTGAAGAATGTCGCTATTGCAACTCTTGGCTCCCGAGAAGAGCTAGCCAATACTCTATGGTCCACGCTCTTATAATTCTCATTGGAAATTATCTGTCAAACCAAAAATAAAAAATTTGGTATAGCCAAAGTTTGATGATATATATGAATTTAACATGTTATAATTTATTTTTAGCATTTAAACATGTCATAATTTATTTTTAGTGTATCTCACTTATAACATATTCATTTGACTGTCTTTACTGGTTAATATAGATACACCCTATCAGGAGAAATTATATTTTACGGAAAATTTTAAGGTAAATGAGTTGATTCTTCAATCTAATTAGAGGTCTTATATATATATATATATATATATATATATATATATATATATATATATATATATATATATATATATCTCCTGAGCCCATCTGCTTATCATTTTATATTTATTGCGACCGAAGAAATTTTTTGAAAAAGTTATATATTACGTATAGGAAATTAATTTTTTTTCGAAAGATGTTATTGTAAAATCCATCTATAAAACGTCCTGTGAGTATTTTAAATGGAATTAATTATTCTACCTTTTTTTAATAGCCAATCATATTTTTGACATTAAAAATAGTAGAACATATTTCAATTTGGTTTTACAAATTAAAACTTTGACTAATAAGATACCACATACTATGGTTTTCATTTTTAGTCACATAAATTTTAAATCAATTCAAAATACGTGGATAAAACTTTTTTATGTTGAGCCGTAGAAATTCTACTTTCTCATATTTTTATTTTGGATGAAAAACCTAACAATTAGTACATAAAATCTGCATCTAAATTTATCATTCAGAATAATACGTTTTTGTTACTATGAATGGAAAGTTTAATACCTGAAGCAAGTCTCCAATGTTGATGACGAGGGCTCCAGGGACTGGTTTGACGTCTACCCAGCCTTCCTTGTACTTTACTTGCAGCCCTCCCATTTGGTCCTGTAGCAACACCGTCAACACCCCCGCATCCGTATGGGACCGAAATCCGATCGTTAGGTCCGGCTGAGGGCAATAGGGGTAGTAGTGACCAGACAGAGTTACGGCTTCCCCGAGTGTCAGCTCCTTAAACCTTCCTCTGCTTAACCCTAGCCCTTCACTCAGCAATTCCAGCAACAGCTCTGCCACCCGCACAGTTTTGCGGTTATAACCCACCAACTGGTCCCTACCTACCTCCGGAATCTCGGCCGGGTTGAGCGGTGTGGGTCCGAATTTTATAAGCAGTGAGTCCCTCCAATATGCAGCTTTAGAATGGTACAAGTCCATGTTGGACCTGAGGGATACCCCTTCTATCTCTCTCTGGAAGAGCGGCGCCTTAACCTCAGCTGGCAGCTCGTGGATCGCCTTCACAGCAGAGATGGCTTGGTCAAGGACTTCAAGTGGGATACCGTGGTTGATCACCTGGAAGAAGCCCACGGTGGAGGCTGCATGTTTGATTTGTTCTACCACCATGAGACGGCGGTCCAGGGAGTCGATGCCTGCAAGGTCGATGGTGGGGATTTCAACGCCGGTATAGGGAGAGGGTTTGAAGGTGGATGAGACTTCTGGTGGGTAAACGAAGAAGCTGGGGATGGTGGTAATGCCGGAGTCAGCAAGGCCTTTAACTCCAGCCTTGGTCTCTTCAAACTGCTTTCGCTCTTTGATGCTTTCGTAGTTCTGGGCAGAATCATCGGTGACAGTGGGTGGAGCCATAATGAATGAAAATGGAAGAGATGAATAGAGCTGAAGTATATAGTTTAGGGTTGGAGAGATCAGCGTTGATACTTTGTAAGTTTAATCTACGTATTTATAATGGGCGATGCAGTGATGCAAGTATAGGGCCGCCGCCATCAGAATATAGTTATTAATTTATTAGCCAATAGAGAATATTGTTGGTTAACTAAAGAGTGGTGATATCTATTATGAATTTGGGAAATTTAACCTGAAGTTTAGTTATGACAAAATATTTATTAAATACCAAATATATTTTCCTTATTTTATTTAATTTATTAAAATAATTATGCTTATTAATTGTAAAACAGGAAAATAAGTTTAATGTTACAGAGATGAAAATGTTGCGGTGGATGAGTGGACACACTAGACGAGATAGGATTAGAAATGAATGCATTAGAGAGAAGGTGAAAGTTGCACCTATTGTAGAAAAGATTGTAAAATCGAGACTTAGGTGGTTTGGTTATGTGGGAAGGAGACCTATAGAAGCCCCCGTTAGGAGAGTAGATGTGATGGAGAATAGTCCAATAAGTAGAGGTAGAGGAAGACCAAGGAAAACTATAGGAGAAATTATTAAAAGAGATTTAGGTTTAAATGGTTTGTCTAGAAATATAATTTATGATAGAGATTTATGGCGTCGATTGATCCATGTAGCCGACCCCATTTAGTGGGAAAAGGCTTTGTTGTTGTTGTATTAATTGTAAAACACTACAAGAACGTTAAGAATTACAACTGATATTTTTTATTAATTTGCGACCATTTAATTTTTTATTTTAATTTAATTTTGACTAACTTTTTAAAAATTTTGAACAACATATAAAAACTAAAATCTTTACAAAAGAGAGCTGCACTTCACAATATTTCTTAAAAAATTCAATTGCCTAACGAAAAAATTTCAACCAGCCAACTAGTAGCATACTGAAATTTGGTTCGCCTTGGACGACGAAACGTCAGTTGGCCATGTTGTGCAATGTCAACTTAATGTTTCATCTCGCTACAGTGAATCTGTTGTCTTCTTTTGCGCTTCAATCTCCTGTTTTTTCTTTCTCTTTATTAGACTATGTGCTTCATAATGGCTACGAAAGGGGCTGTCGCTGCATCATTTGCTCTTCCCTATTTCTTTATAATTTAACTTGACTACTCCTGTTGTGGAATTTATGTAATATTAAATACTTTTATTATATATCTTTTATCAGTAATTTAATTCATATTTTAATAAAAAACATTATTTTTAATTTAAATTATAATTAAATTATTTTTTAAAATTTTAAATAAAAATATTTTTTAATAAATTATAATAACATTTTCCTTAACCTTTGCAGTAGCAGATCACACATTTGTCAAGTAGAGAATTGTCAGTAATATTACATGAATAGTAAAATAATAAATATAAGACAATAATATTGATATAAAAATGTTTTTACTGAACAGTGTGCCAAGGATGGGGAATGCAAATCTTTTGCTACACTATGCGCTAATAAGGACCGTGGGCTAAATGTACCATCCTGCCAACTATTAATACAGCCTGTGTAAAATTGTTTTCTTCTTAGAAAATGGGTTGACTTTCCTAACCCACTGAAGATTGGCCGATTTTGATCAAATTTCACTCGTTAAAGTAAAATTTAAAATTATTTTAATAGTGTAAATTTTAAACTCATCAAAAATTTTTTTTTTCCTTTTATATATAAATTTTCATTTTTTTCATTTCATCATTTTAATTTTGGTTCAACAACTCTTTTTTCTCTTTAAAAACTCTTCTTTTTTAAACTTTGTTTGTTCGTGCTTTTCTACTCTTTTATAAGTTCTTTTTTGGTCCTTTTTCTTCTTTTGGATTTCTCTTTATAAAATCTTCATCTTTTTTGGTTTTTAAATATACTTATCAAATTCTCTTATTTCACTTATGTAAATTTTCTTCTTTTATTGTTTAATTGTCTCAATTTTCTTTGTTCATGCCTCTTCTTAATAAGTTTTTTTATCTGTTGCATTTGGAATTTTAATTTACTCCAATAAAAATTTGTAAAGATTCATTTGAATTTTCAAATTTATAATATTTATTGTAAATATTTTATAGATAAATTATTTTCAATGTATGTAAAAATTTATAGAGGAAAAGATAACTACACTATGAAGGGAAGAATATTATTAAAGACAAAAAATAATGAGGGTGACAAATTAAATTTTAAATATTATTAATTAAATTACAATAAATGAAAAACAAAAATGATATATATATATATGTACCGATTGACTTTTGGTCAAATATTACAACCAAAAGTCAATTGTCCTCTTTTTAAAAAAGATTGTCTAATTAGACCTTACTTTTCCCATGAGTTAGAAGTTATTATTTTGGGAAAATTAGTGCGGAGAATCTATACTAGCCAAATATTATTATGAAGGACCTTAAAAATCAATATCACTTTGCAAGATTAAAGGAAATTTGATAGACAAAAATGCCATTCTCTATTAAATAAGCCATTCGAATCCAAATAAATCCAAAAGCGTAATTTGCCCTTGAAACATTGTTCTTTTTTGCCTCAGCCCTTTATTACCTAGCATTTGACTATTTCTCTTATAATTGGTAACTAAAAATCCTTAGACAATTCCTCCCACAACCAGTCACTGAAAATCCTTGGACAGTTTCTCACTGGATGGGTATCCTTCAACGGTTTGAATGACGTGTGCCAGAGTTAGCCTTCGACGGGTTCTCCCACGCTCGCAAATCTATGAGAAGCAATGGTAATCAGCACCTCTCCTTCTCATTCAATAAGTCATAAGATTTGCACTTTCATTCCTTCTAAAACACTAGTATATACACATTTTTACATCAAAATCGAAATATATCTGGGTATCATTGGTGAAGGAAATTTGGGTAGTAAATGATGAGACTCTAGATATGAAATTCTTGCTGGCTTGGGTGAATGCTATTATGGATTAGATATTGTTGATTTATTTGAAACCTGATAAGTTTTGCATTTTGGGATAAGTTATGAATTTGGGATAAGTTTTGATAATTCAGTAGCAATACTAGTAATGGGTCTAAAACTCGGTGGTAAACCACAGGGTCGAAAATATGAGTAGTAAAATTCCCTAATTCCATTAGCAAAGTCTCTAAACTTGGGAGTAAGAGTTCTAAAACTATAATTATGCTATTTGAAATCCCTAAACATGGTGGTAAATTTGTTGAAATGTAGTAGTAACATAACTAAACTTGGAAGTAAAGTGCCTAAAAGTCAATAGGAAAAGATAGTCCTTAAAACTTAGTAGTAAATGTCTTTAAGCATAGGAGTAACATCCATAAATGTGGTAGTAACAATTCTGCATGGTCCTTGGTAAATTTCCTTAAATAGAGTAGTAAGACACCTAAACTTAATAGTCACATGGCTAAAACTCAATAGCAAAGCATAGTCAATAAAACCTAGTTGTAAATGTCTTAAAATCAAGTAGCAACATCCCTAAACATGGTAGTATATGTCCTTAGGTGCGGTAGTAACACATTTAAACCTGGTAGTAATGAGTTACAGAACTAAACCTACTAATAATGGGGCAAAATGAGTGTATGACTATTAGTGGAGGGTGAGTATAGAACCTACAATGATATAGATGTCCTAATTTGATTGTATAATGCAACATATATGATAAGCACAATGTAATGTTTTGGCAGGTGTACATAACACAAATTTCTTGTTTTGCTTGTTAGTTATAATGAAATGGTTGAATTACTTTTAGTTGGCATGTCTAGAATCACTGTCAATCACATTTACTTGTTTGTATAGGAAGAGGTTATTAGTGTTTTCTTTAGTTGTTTATGGTTGTGGTTCAAAATGTCAAAAATCCATAAAATGACATTAAAATGTCAAAAATCAATGGAACAATGTTTAAGGTCTTGCTACATTATTGACAATAAGTTCCAACTTCAAAAATTGATTTCTCTCTCTCTAGATCTCCAAATGAGGTGCTTCCAGTTGCTATAACTCACTGTGAATATCTACTTTCTCCAAGTACAATTTCAAAACCATTAGACCTCATTTGTCCCCTAGATGACACAAAAATAATTCTGACTGAATAAATAGTAACTCATGCCAAAACCAACCCCTGGTTGAACTTTAAAAAATTATAAGAAACTTTATAGACCTCCAAATAATGTGGTTCTTGGACCAATAAAAAGCTCTATATGTGTACAAAATTTCAGTCTCAAAATCGCTCATTTGGTCAGGTTAGGGTTCAACTCACAAATTTGGTCATTTTTTGTCGTAAAATGTTTCATCCAAGTGCCAAATGGTCTTCCTCTAGAACCAAGACCACTTGGGCATGTGGGAAAGCTTTAAAATAGGTTAATAAACATGTATCAAAGATCCATAAACCCATATTTCACAAATTCACTCTCCCATTGCAAGGTATACATAAACATACATAGGCAATCCTAGCCATTTAATGTAAAAAATATGCCATTCCATTTATTTGCTTCTAATTCTCATATATACATCATATATTCATGTATTTACATATGTCTAAGTGTCTATATAACATGTACATCATAAGATTACATCATTTGACAATCAAATGGTTACAAAATGGCTAGATAACACAACTCTCTTATCATTCTGTTCTTTTCAAACTTAGTAGCCTCCATCTCTTACTCACTTGGTCCACCTAGACATATTAGGTAGTAGGGAGAGAGTGAGATTCAAAGAATTTTAATAGCTCTATACACTTTCAATCATATATGATAGATGTAATTTCATGCAAAGAAATGCCATGCATGATCTATGAACTACATATGCACATCAAAAACATGAATTTCCATTTCACAAAGTCTCAAACACATCAAGGTAGACTCTCAAGACCTCGGTTGGCCTCACCTACCTCTCTTGGGACTTTTGGACTTGCCTCACCTATTTTACGTTGGGACTTTTGACTAAGCATCACTCCTCTGGAGATATTTGGCTTGTCTTACCCATACTAAGGGACTTTTAGCTCATTCTCATCTTTATTAAGAGACTTTTGGCATCACTAAGTATATTCAAATCGTATGCACACATAAAAGTAATTTAAGAGACATAAGTGGTACCACACATGTCCTTACTAGCTAAGCATACTTGTCATAGTTCAAACACACACAAAAGCATCTAAAGCAAGAAACATCTATACACATACATGAGAGAAAGGTTGGAGGGCTAACTTGAGTGCAATTACACATACTTTTTCTTGATCTTTCTTCTCTCCCTTGGCTACAAGCTTCATAATAGGTGGAGTAGGATTTCCTTAGGCCTAACCACAACAAATAGAATTCAATTATCTTCTTGAACCAAGTCTTAAGCCTAGCTATACATTACTTCAATAGGCCCTTATGAATTTTAGAGGCACTTGGGAGCCCATGGGGTTTGCTATTTTTTCTTGAAAAGAGAAATGCTTGGAAGACCTCCTAAGAGTTTTAGAAACTTAATTGAACTCCCATATAAACTTTGGGACTTTTAGGGAAAATCAGATTTTAAGATATGTTCAAAGGTCTCTATCTTTGCTATCTTGGGTTTTACAAATTTTCCTTCAAGTTCCTTTACCATTTCTAGTTCCCTATTATCTAAAATCTAGTTTCTTGCTTGCTTTTAATTAGAAATTACATCCCCCTTTTTGCCCTCTTCTTGGCCAAACATACACATTAAGAGAAGGAAGGGAGAGAGAGCAACAAAGCAAGAAGGTTACCTTGGCTTCCTAGTTGTTCCTTTGATGCTCTTTAAAGTGGTTAACTCCTTTTCTTAGAACTCCACTCTTCCCCTCTAAACCAAACCCAATTCAGCACCAAGCACAAGAATAAAACCATAGAAAGGGAGATGGGAAGGAGGAGAATCAACTTACTGAAGGAAAAACTATGAAATTCCTTACCTTTACTTAGTTTCTTCCTTCTCCTCTTTCTCTTCCTTGATGAGCTTTAAGGATCTATTTCAGCTGCCTAAAGTTGGTTATAATGAGGGAGAGGGATTTTAGACCCTTTAAAAAGAAATTTTCACTTTGTCATGTTTTTTTGAAATAAATCTCACTATAGCGGAAAACACCCCTGTTAACGGCGAGAACTTATCAGTTTCAAGTCCCCTGTTCTCACTACGGCTGGCACTATTATGAGAAACTCCTTTGATTTTGTATGAGCCAAGAACTCACTATAGTAAACAAGCTTTCTCACTATAGTGAACATGCATCCTTATTATAGCTAATAGGCATCCTAGCTAAAGCTAACAGGCATCCTAGCTATAGGTAGGAGACTTAAAAAAATTCTGAAACCTTGAGTCCTTATTTCTACAAAAGCTCAGATGTTACATGAAGTATAATATCTGGTTCTTTGAAAATGAGAGAAAACGTGAGAAACGTAACATATGATTTTTCTGTAAATGTACAAAATTTACCGGATACAAAAAGAAGTCCTTTGAAATGAATTAGTTAAGGTCCCAAAAAATTTATGTAGCATTTTAAACTCCTAAAAATGAGAATTCTAGGCTCAGACAGAAAGAAAAATAGAGCTAGAATGAAGAAACGAATTTGAACGAAAGGTTGATGAAACATAATGGCATTTTTATAATTTTGAGCAAATTTTGGAAATCTCATAGGAGGGATTTTTAAATGAAAGTTTTGAGTTCTCTAGGGTTCTCAGAGGCCCTAAAAACCATAGGAAGTCTCAGGATAGTTAAAACCCCTTCGGTAGATGTTTTTCCAATGTCGATTAACCCGAACTTTGATAGATTCATTAGAGAAGGTTTTAGCTCTAATTTGAGTATTTATAAATTGGGAACCTAAATTTCATAATAGAAAAGATATTTTTTAAAAAGGAGGTAAAACAAACCGAAAACAAAAATGCCAGGACGAAGGGGCAAAATTAGAATTTTTGAAAAGTGTTTCTTAAACCTACCTATATATATATATGAGGTGCCACATCTCCTCCTTCTTTTTGCCATAATTGTTTCTGCCCTAAACCAGAGAAGAGAGCTAAGGTTTGAGGTGCACCAAGAGGAGGGAAAAGGGAGGAGAAAAGCAAGGTAAAAAGTATGGATTTTCTTGATTTTTTTTCATACTTTTTCTTTAGCAAACCTCTTCTTCTCTATTTCCCCTTCTTTCCTATGGTTTTATTGAAGTTTGTAGATTTTTTTTTAGGGAAGAACAGAGCGAAAAATTCGGATTTGAAGAGAGGAGGTCAAGGAAAGTGAGAAACAAGCAAGAAAAACTAAGGAAACAAGGTGAATCTTCATTCCATGGTAGCCACCTTTTGTCCCCTTCTTCTCCTTGGTTCGTCCCATATATGTGGCTTCAAGAAGACATGGAATTTGGGTAGAACCAAGGGTGAACCTTAGGGAATGGAGTGTGGAGAATGAGAATATGCAAAGAAAATTAACAAAGAACCATTAGTTTTCAAGATAGCAAAGTTAGGGTTTTAAGTGCTCCACTAAAACTCCAATTTGATGCAATTGTTCCTAGGCCTAAATGAGCATTTGGATGAGCTCTTGAGATATCTAGAAGGCTTCTCGAATGCATCTTCCATCAAGAAAAAGAAGCAAACCCACTTGGCGCTCATATGGAGCATGGTTTTAGCCTAGGCTAGAAAGAGCACCAATGGGTAGTTTTAATTTGTTCCAAGATTATTTTTGAGTCATATATGATGGAAGAGGATGAGGTGAAGCCTTGGAAAAATTTTAGATGCCATGGATAGTAAGATGGTATCACAGATTCCATATTATGCCTTAAAGAAGCAACACCTAACTAGGCTCTTTGATTTGATTATGTGATGACTCCAAGATGATGTTTTCTTAAGGTTGCTTCATTAAGTGCATTATGGAACCATAAAAGAGTCATATGAGTTACCTAGCTTTTCTAGTGAATGTATAGCTTTAGAATTTGATTCAAGAGTATAATTGGCTTCCATATGATGTGTCTAGGCTAAGAGAAATATAAAGTGTCACATCGGCTGGAAGGGGCCTGTGGCTAGCCCATATAAGTAGGGGAGAATCCCTCCCCACCAAGGCGTACTTTTCTTATAGGAAAGGATAAACCCCAACGAATTGGGAAAGCAAGGTCAAAAACCCATGAATTGGGAAGGAAGGGACAATACCATGGTGGCTCTATATGTGTTGGTATCAGAGCGAAGGTTTAGGCTCTCATTGTGGGTTGTGGCTTATGTTTATGAGTTGCCTAGATGTATATGAGCTTGTTTTCAGGTGATTGAGTGTGTTTGATGGTGGAAGTGTTTCCTAGCTTACATTAAAGTTTGTTATTATGTTTCAGTATGATGGTGAACACTAAGAGAGGTTGGCCCTCCAGATAGGCTCGTGTTGATGAAGCTGGGCCTAGTGATCCAATTGCTGGAGCCCTACAGCCTATCATGGCTTACCTAGATCAGTAACTGGCCGTCATTATGCAATTATAGGAATGACTTGCTAAGAGAGATAGCCAAGGCCCTACGCCTACTCCTCTTCAGCCACCTCCATACTCAAATCATCCCGAGCATTCAAGGGCGACTCATTCAGACCTACAGCCACACATGCAGGTTGTTGCCCCGATTCCACCAGCTCAAACACCTCCTGTATAGCAACCTTGGACCAGAAAAGTCATTACCCAGTTCAGGAAGTTTGGGCCTCCCACTTTTGATGGTGAGATGAATGCAAATAAAGCTGAGGCTTGGATTATAGAAATAGAGCAAATCTTTAAGGTGATGGAGTGCACGTCTGAGTAGAAAGCCAAGATGGCTACATTCTAGTTACAGAAAGAAGCAATCTACGAGTGGAAGGGCACTAAGCCTATTTTGAGAGCGAGGAACGCCCTGATTACATAGGAGGCATTCCTTGAGGTGTTCGGCGAAAAATATTTCCCTGATTCTATCAGAGACAAAAAGGAATTAGAATTCATTTTATTTAAGTAGACCCCAAGGATGTCCATGGACTAATATGTAGCAAAGTTTATTGAGATATGACGATGAGAGATAGAGGGTAGACAGGTTAGAGAAGGGCTTGCTCCCTGAGATCAGAGATAGGGTAGTACCACAAAGAATCAGGCACTTTAATACTCTAGTTGAAGTATGCAGAGTTATGGAGACAAACCTCATGATGATGCAGCCTACTTCCAATGCCAGACCACCCCTTCCTCTCCTTAAGCCTAAGAAACCTAGAGAGGGTTCCTAAGCTGCAGTGACAAGCCGCAGAGGTGGGAAGAGTCAGTGGAACTGAGAAGGCAGGGTCAAAGACTTATGAACCAAAAAGGAAAGGATAATACCTTGGTGGCTCTATATGCATTATTACCAGAGCAATCCTGGCCCATGTTCGAACTGAGGATGGGTCGGCCCAAAAAAGGGGTGGATTGTAAAGTCTCACATCGGCTGGAAGGGGCCTGTGGCTAGCCTATATAAGTGGGGGATAATTTCTCCCTACCAAGGTGCACTTTTCCTACGGGAAAGGACAAACCCCAATCAACCAGCAAGGCAGGGTCAAAGACCCATAAACTGGGAAGGAAGGGATAATACCTTGGTGGCTCTGTATGTGTTGATATCAAAGCAATCCTGGCCCATGTGCGACTTGAGGATAGGTCGGCCCAAAGGGGGGTGGATTGTAAAGTCCCACATTGGCTAAAAGGGGCTAGTCGCTGGCCCATATAAGTGGGGGAGAATCCCTCCCCACTAAGGAGCACTTTTCCTACGAGAAAAGGACAAACCCCAATGAACTGGGAAAGAAAAGATAATACCTTGGTAGCTCTGTATGTGTTGGAGAGCAATCCTGGCCTATATGCCCGAGGATGGGTCAGCACAAAAGGGGGGTGGATTGTAAAGTCCCACATCGAATAGAAGGGGCCTGTGGCTAGCCTATATAAGTGGGGGAGAATCCTTCCCCACCAAGGCGTGCTTTTCCTACAGGAAGGGACAATACCTTGGTAGCTCTGTATGTGTTGGTATCAGAGCTACTAAGGTATTGTCCCTTCCTTCCTAGTACGTGGGTCTTTGCCCTGCTTTCTTAATTCGTTGGAGTTTGTCCTTTCTTGTAGGAAAAGCACGCCTAGTAGGGAGGGGTTTTCCCTCACTTATATAGGCTAGCCACAGGCCCCTTCTAGCTAATGTGGGACTTTACAATCCACCCCCTTTTTAAGCCAATCCATTCTCGGATTGCACATAGGCCAGGATTGCTTTAATACTAACACATATAGAGCCACCAAGGTATTGTCCCTTTCTTCTCAATTCGTGGGTCTTTGACCCTGCCTTCCCAGTTCGTTAGGGTTTGTCCTTTCCCGTAGGAAAAGCACGCCTTGGTGAGGAAGGATTTTCCCCCACTTATATGGGCTAGCCACGGGCCCCTTCCAGTTGATGTGAGACTTTACAATCTACTCCCTTTTGGGTCGACCTGTCTTCGGTCGCACATGGGTTAGGATTGCTCTGATACCAACATATTTAGAGCCACCAAGGTATTGTCCTTTCCTTTCTAGTTTGTGAGTCTTTGACCTTGCCTTCTCGATTTGTTGGGGTTTGTCCTTTCTTATAGGAAAAGCATGCTTTGTTGACGAGGGATTCTCCCCCACTTATATGGGCTAGCCACAGGCCCCTTCCAGCTAATGTGGGACTTTACAATCCACCTCCCTTTTCGGCTGACTTGTCCTCGGCTTTCACATGGGCCAGGATTGCTCTGATACCAACACATACAAAGCCACCAAGGTATTGTCCCTTCCTTCTCGGTTCATGGGTCTTTAACCCTGCCTTCTCGATTCCTTGGTGTTTGTCCTTGCCTGCAGAAAAAGCGCGCCTTAGTGGGGAGGGATTCTCCCCTACTTATCTGCGCTAGCCACAGGCCCCTTCCAGCCGATGTGGGACTTTACAATCTACCCCCTTTTGGGCCGACCTGTCTTCGGTCACACATGGGCCAAGATTGCTCTGATACCAACATATTCAGAGCCACCAAGGTATTATCCCTTCCTTTCCAGTTTGTGGGTCTTTGACCCTGCCTTCCTAGTTCATTGGGGTTTGTCCTTTCCTATAGGAAAAGTACACCTTGGTGAGGAGGGATTCTCCCCTACTTATATGGGCTAGTCACAGGCCTCTTCCAGTCGATGTGGGACTTTACAATCCATCCCTTTTTGGGCCGATCCGTCCTCGGGTCACACATGGGCCAAGATTGCTCTGATACCAACACATACAGAGCCACTAAGGTATTGTCCCTTCCTTCCCAATTCGTGGGTCTTTGACCCTTCCTTCCCAGTTCGTTGGGGTTTGTCCTTTCCTGTAGGAAAAGCGCGCCTTGGTGGGGAGGGATTCTCCCCCACTTATATGGGTTAGCCACAGGCCCCTTCCAGCTGATGTGGGACTTTATAATGCACCCTTCTTTTGGACTGACCCGTCCTCGGGTCACACATAGGTCAGGATTGCTCTAATACTAACAAATATAGAGCCACCAAGGTATTGTCCCTTCCTTCCCAGTTTGTGGGTCTTTAACCCTGCCTTTCTAGTTTATTGGGGTTTGTCCTTTCCCATAGGAAAAGCGCACCTTGGTGGGAAGGGATTCTCCCTCACTTATATGGGCTAGCCATAGGCCTCTTCCAACTGAGGTGGGACTTTACATGAAACAAGCCTTACATCATTGTGAGTGTGTGGCCAAGAGAAAGAGCATAACTTCAAAAGAAAAAGTATGCTTGTGTGGCTAAGGTAGCTCTCTCCACTTTCTCTCATGTATGAATGTGTGCTTAGCTTGTCTTTGGATGTGTGTACGTGTGTTTAAAGCCATGAAAAGTGTGCTAGCATGATTTCATATGCCATGGTACCATGATGATGTTTTATATATTTAAATAATTTTTTATATGCTTGCCTTGGTTTTCTTGAGTGTGGAGAAGCCAAGAACCCTCTAGCCATAGTGTGGATAAGCCAAGGACCCTTAAAATTGATTGAGACAAAGTAAAGAGTCTCCTAAGAGTGAGGTTGAGTCAAAACCTCTTAGAGAAAATAGGTGAGGCAAGTCCAAAATTTATAAGAGAATGGGTGAGGCTAATCTACTTACTTAGAAAGCCTATGTATATTTTGTATGACTTGTCTAAATGCCAAGAATGCTTTTTCAATGATCATACATGTCATTATACTCACACATGCATTTTCAAGGCTTGTATTGCATACTTTTTGTGTGATTGAAAGGGAGATAAGCTATTGGGATTCTTTGAATCTCATTCCCTCCTCTCCAATGTCTTAACATGTTAAGTGGAACAAATAAATAAGGTAATGGAAGTGATCAATTTGGAAGATGAGAGTTTGACATCAAAATACCTAGTTTTATATCTTTTGTAGCCATACATATGGCATATGATATAATCTTATGATGGAATTATTATGTAATCATTTGAACATATGTAAATACTTATATATATAATGTATGAATGAGAATTAATGCCATATGCATGATGTAGCATGATTTAGGTATGGAATGGCAAGACTAGACATATGCATTCTTGTGTATATCATAGGGTGGATGTGTGATTTTGAGAAATCTGTGTTTGTCCACCTTTGAGACAAGTTTAGAATTTCATTTTGGTGCATTCCCATGTGCTTAAGTGGTCATGGTTGCCTTGGAGCTCAAAATGGACCATTTAGACCCTTAGTAAGACTTTAAAATGACAATTTCACAACCCAATGTCAAGATGTGACCAAATGAATGAATTTGTCCATGAAATTTGGCACACATATAGATCTTATCCAGAAATTTTTGGAAAGCCAAAGACTAGATTATTTGGAGCTATAGAATTAATTATGAATTTTTAAAGTTAGCATTTTTTTGCTAAACTGAGGCAGACACTATTCATATGGTTAGAAACTTAGGCTGTGTCATTCATGGGCCAAATGATGTCCAATGCTTATAAAACTTTGCCCCAATTGGATATGATAAGCTTTTCATGGCCACCAAGATCATCCCAATTGGACCTCTAAGTAGAGAGATATGAGTTTTTGAAGTTGGAGGACAGTACTAGTAACGACAATTATTCTCTGGTATTGTTCCATCAATTTTCAGTGGCTAGCAACCTCTGTTGTGGTTTGGAATTATTTTTACATAAAGTAGACATATGCAAATTTTTAGAATGGTATAGTGTGCTTGATTTTGATTTTTCTAGAATTAGTTATGATTTTTCAAATTTCAAGCACAGAATCTAGATTGGGTACCCAAGGCTGCACACTATATTTTTGAGTATACCATCCATTTGCACGAGTTCTAGTCCACTTCTTGAGTTTGTTATGAGTTTCATGGTGACTAATATATCTTCCTTTTCATATCACCTTTAATGATCCTTTGCTCTAAGTCCTTATTTGATGCAATTTGTGAAACTATTGGTATAGAAAAACCTCTTAAAACCTATAAGGCAATACAATATGGACAATTTGCTGGAAAAACTTAGCCCAACAAAGTAGGCTATAACATCATGGACTGCACCTTGATAACATATTTGTAAGGTATTTGTTGTATTGTGTTGGATTGTACCTTAGAAAATGTTGCTTAATTGGAAATGTTTCCAGGCATTTACCCTTGTGTTATTTTTGAATCACTAGTTTTACTTTGCTCTGGACCCTCATAAATGCATTTTATACATCCTTGACTTATTAAGTCAGAGGACCAACACAAGGAAAAAAAGATGGTCCACATTACAATAAGATTATGTTATATTCTAATGGCATTTAGTTTTTAAAGTTAATTATAATAGCTTAACTATGGGTGATATTGTGTGTCGGTGATATAATAAAAAAACTGGTTCACCATGTTGTTAAAGATGCTGAAACCTAAGAAATTTGTGGCAGCGAGCCTAGTTATTAGCATTAAATACATTAAGTTACCCTAACAACCAAACATGTAAGTGAACTACTTTGAAATTTCATTATTTATAGTACTGTGTGTGTATAAAACCTAACTTATGACATCACATTATTGCTCAATGATGACTGTGGAATTTATTTGATAAAATACTTGTAATTGTGGACTAGGGAACAAAAGCCTAAGTGAAAAGGGCTCACCATGCCAACTTATACTCTAGAAGAGTTGGATGCGTTTCGTGTCCAACTCATATGGAACCTGGTGAACCATCCACTAAACAAATGTCGTGGTAATGTAATGGCAGCTGTAATGGCAACAACCCAAGAAAAGCAAACCAAAAAGACATGATCCATTGATTTTTTCCTCCCCTAGATTATGTACTGTAACACCATAAAATTAATTAAGGCGTTAATCATAGGTTAGACATAATTAACAATAATTATTATGGAATAATTACGCAAATTGTGTGAATGGGAATTTAGAGAAACATAAATTCTTAGTGTGGGTTTGAGATTCAATTGGGTTAGAAACCTCATCTAAGCCTAAATTAAATTAAGTAGACCATGTTAGAGACTAAAGGAGACCCAATGATTATAAGTGCAGACCCAAAATAAATGGGCTCTTAAAACTTGACCCAACCCAACTAAAAATCTGAACTCTTGTAGTTAGCCCAACATTCCTTATGCAGACTCAAACTAAATGAATGCTTGAAATTTAGCCTAACTCAACTACAACTCTGTAGCCCAATTCATGAGATTTAGCCTAACTAACACCAACCTTTAAACCCACTAGTATTTAGGCCTTTGGGTTAGCACACTTTATCTTAACCCCAAGTGTTCTATAGCCCACCTTACTAAGTAATGGCCCAATGACTATAAATGAGCCTAAATAGACCTTGGGCTAATAGGTTAGCCTATTTCCCCTTAATAACCCTAAGGTTCAACAGCTTTTCACCCTATTTAGCAGAAAACACAAAAGGTAAGAGAGGAAATTCGGAGGTCTAAGGGAGGCTAGGGTTCTACCAACATTGTAGCTCTATTTTTTACTTCTAGAAGGTGATTTGGCCAAGGTAGGTTATACATAAGTTAATCATCTCTTCTTTCTCTACATTTTGGTCTAATTGGTTTGTCATTTGAAGAATTTTCATTTCTTCTTAATGTGAAATCTGGTCTTTAGATGATGGTTGCAAAATTTTCAGAGTTAGAGATTAAAGGGATGATTGGGTAAGCTTTTCCCTCCCATTTTGTGTATTATTTTGTTGGAAAATGTCTTCAAGGATTGATTTTCATAATGGGTTCTATTATTTTGTGAAATTAAAAAGAGATGAAGGTGAAGGTGAAACAATGAAATTTCTAGGCTTAATGACTCAAATTCAAATTTTAAAAGGACCCACGGTGTGTTCTTGGTAATTAAGGCTCAACCCAATCCATTTGACCTCTTGGGTGTATGGGTAAGTGTTCCCCTTTCTCTTGTATGGTATATCTACTGAATTTCCATCATTTAGACTGACTTTTACTGTATGGTTTGTACATGTGCGAAAATGGAGTTGTGGGGAGTGAATCATGGTGAGCTTTAATGTATGAACCCTAAATTAGTGCAATAGATCATTAGGAAGCTTGGGTAAGAAGTTCTCAATGATTTCTTGTTACGATTAATCTGTGGATAGGGAGAATTTCCTTGCTAATGATCATTAAATGATGATAATTATGATTATGTTAGGCTTAGTATGTTTTGGATCATGGTAGTAGCTAGAGAAAGAGTAATTGGCGTCATTGAGGTAACCGGGGTTATTTTTCCTAATTCCATATATATGCTCATGTTAATCTAATATTTGTTATACATGCTTGATTTTGAAATGCTAAATGATTAGTTAACTACCTAAATTGTTATTGTTAATTGGATTTTGTGAATCCATGGTGGAGTTGTGATGCGGTTGCCACCTGTGCATATGCTTTGATCGGGCACTAGGATGTGATCAAACTCCCGGTGCACTGAGCACTGGTTTGTGCTCCTTATGGATACTACCAAAAAATTACCATATACCCTCAGTCATTTTTAGTGATAGACAAAATGACTATAGGTAAAAATAAGTTATACCTACAGACAATTTAGATAACTATGGGTATGGATAAAATTATTTCTACCTATAATTAAAAAGTGTGGATAAAAGTTTAAGTTGAAAATTATTTCACTTCACCTATAACTATTTAGTGTGGGTAAAAGTTTGAGTTAAAAAATACCCTTCACCCATAATTATTTAGTGTGGGTAAAAATTTAGCTTCAAAATTTCACTCCACCTATCTAATATGTTCCCTCTAGGTGGTGCCAAAAATTTTATTCTATCTAAAAATTTCCCTCACTCACTGATTTTATGCAAGCGAAGAGGAGAAGGCAGAGCATGCCCTAGTTCCTAAATCTGCATTTATCAACTTGCTTATTTGTTTCAGGCAGAGAACGAATTTTCACCCTAAATTTGAAGAGCTAAAGTCTAGAGGTAATTTCCCTCACTCATTGATTTCTCTTATTTCTTGTCAATGTGTCTATTTCTTCACTTTATGCTTGATTTGCACTGCGAAAGAAATATTCCATAGCCCTCCATTGCATTCCTTGCAAGTTCATTCTCGCACTGTGGTCATTGCCATGTGTCTATGTGTCTGTGATAGCTCTCATCAAAGTCATTCTATTTCTTCAGCTGTTGTTAGTATTGTCGAAGTCATATTGTATCCCTAGCCCTTATCGAACTCATGCCTATCTCCAACTCTATTCCTATCTTCTATTGCATCTTCTATTTTACCTGGTAATATTTCATCTTCTATTCTTACTTTCTCCTTGGTCGTGGTTGTCCTTAATTCATTGGCCACCATTTTCCTCTTTCTCCCTTTCCTTTTGCCTCTCTCTCTCTTGAGCGAGAGAAAGGATGATTAATTCCTTGGAAAGACAGAGCAACAACTTGAAAGACATTGAGAGAAGAGGAGGCGGCGGCTAATGAATTAAGGAGAAGATATTAGGAAAATTTTTTCTCTTAAAAACGGTCAATAGTTAGTGAAATGGTTAATAGCTTAATAGTAACTAGTCAGAACGTATGCGTTAGGGGTATTCCATTTTCATTAAACCGAAGTTTGAAAAGGTAATATTATTTCGTCACAAGACCATTGATAGTTTTATTGCCTTTGAAATACTCTCTAATTCTTTCCCTTCTTATTCATATATATTGTTTCAAAACATTAATCTAGTACTCAAAGATCTCATATATACCACTAAGAATGTTTAGGAATGAAAATAGCTAATAAGAGGTTTTATATTTAAGCTTTTACTTTGTCATATACCACAAAGATTTTGCTTTAGATATGAAAATAAAATTAAGTTAATATATAACCATACTAAATAATTTTAGTTTTACGTACACTCAGGAGAGGGGAATAGCATCTTCTATGGAATATAAGAAGGTCACGCCATTTTAAAAAAATATATTAATATTAATATTAATATCGATAATTTATTATTATTAATTGTTAGACACTCATCGCATTATAAAGATGTGGGCAACTTTTTCCATGAATCCCATCACTGCACCAGTGTCAGTCATGTAGGAGAGATTCTCCTCCACATTATGCTAACCAGCATATACTGCAAAGGGGGATATTCTGGTATAGCTTGTTATTAGACAAATTTATTAATGTTATTAACTTTTCAAATCTGTAAAACTAAACAATAATGTTATTTAGTTATTAATATTATTCCATAAAATCATGTTTTTATGCAACAGTAATGAGAACAATACAAAACAATTCACAAATTAGATGGATCCCCTTTGTTATATTTGTTTGATAGCAAGAGATGATAGTTACTTAATTAGGACTAGTACCTAAAAAACAAACAAATACAACATAAAAGGGAAGGTTCGAATTAAGTTATGAAAAAAATTGTTGAAGCATTACCTGCATAGATAATAAGAGGCTTCAACTTTGAATAACTGGACCATATTTTCATTTATATAATAATTAGCTATTATAGTTCCCACATCATCAAATTCAATCACTAGAACATCTACATTGCGCATTTTTGTATATACATGATTTGTTCTATTATATTCTTACCATCTTATATGATTTGTTCTCTAAATTGAAGCTGCCACGTGCGAGAATTAGGAACTATCTATTTCTCAAAACGTTTAGAGTACTTTGTTTGTCATTGCAGTTCAACAAATAATTAGGTGTGATGTGATTTATTCAAAAAATATATTAATTTGATTCATATCATATTTTGTTTCTATTTTTCCTTTGGAATTTAATATGAATGTTATTTTTGTTACTATATCAATAATCTTAATATAAAAGGTATAACTATTTTTAAAAAAAATTAATTTTATGCTTGACTTGCATATGTCATAAAAAATAATTGTAAACTCTTTAGATGATTAGCTACAAACATGGTATGGATATCTATGAAGAATTTTGTAGTTAGTCTGTACATAATTTAAAACTAAAATTCATACCAAATTATCAATACATTGAGATGAAACTATCATCACTAATCACTAGTGAACATTTGATTTTATGAACAACTTAGATTCTTTTCTTAAAGTTTTTCAATTGTCTAATTCATGTAAGAATAAATTCCATTTATGAGGTTAATTATGCTTAAATTTCATTGTAAATGCTATTTAAAATTTCAGCCAATATTTTAAACTTCTATTTAAACAATTGGTATGCTACAATGCTTAACACTTATGATTGTTGAGTATTGTCTTTTCATGGTAAATTATTTAAAGTGCATTGACATGATTTATCTATGAATCTTATTTTAATCTTGCATGTTAATAGTTTTATTCAACGGATTAGAGAAGGTGGATTAGTGATCCCTCTAAAAGAAGTGAGGCTTACATTCAAGGTGTACTTGAATTTTTGGACTTTGATTTCAGAAGTCAGCAATAAATGGGAAAATCTTGTGTCCTTATGTTGCATGTGTCAGTCTTTATCGTTACCCTAGATCAAATGTTTATAAGCACCTAACTAATCCACGTTGTGGATTTCTTAAAGGGTATAAAAAATGGATTTTCCATGGAGAGACATATGAAGCAACTACAAGTATAAATATAGAACCAATAGAGCTAGAAAATGATATGCATGGATTACTTCATGATATTTTTGGAATGCCTGAACAATTAGGTGGAGAAGAAATGAATGATGTCAATGAAGAAAATCCAAAACAAGTGAGGGAGGAACATTATGAACAACCATCTAAAGAAAAGAATAGCTTTGACAAATTTCATCAATTAATTAAGGAGGCTGAACAAAAGCTCTACCCAAATTGTGAAAAATACACCAAGCTATCATTTATTGTACATCTTTATCATATTAAATGTCTTTATGGGTGGAGTGATAAGTCTTTTTCAATGTTATTAGAGTTATTAAGAGATGTATTACCAAAAGGGAATGTTTTGCCAAAGTCATACTATGATACAAAGAAGATGATTTCTGGATTAGGCTTAGGGTATGAGAAAATCCATGCTTGTCCTAATGATTGTATGTTGTATTGGAAGGACAAGAGCAAAGATGAAGTGTGTTCAAAATGTGGTGTCTCAAGGTGGAAAACTCATATTGTTTCAGAGAATAATAAAGGTTACACATCTGAGAGAAAAAAGAATTTGGCAAAGATTTTGTAATGGTTTCCTTTGACACCTAGGCTAAAGAGGCTTTTCATGTCCTCTAAAACTGCTTCATTCATGAGATGGCATGAAGAAGGTCACACAAAAGATGACCTTTTGAGGCATCCAACAGACTTTCTTGCTTGAAAGGAATTTAATTCCATGTACCCTGATTTTTCGAGTGACCCTCGTAATGTGAGGCTTGGATTGGCTTCAAATGGCTTTAATCTATTCAAAATTATGAGTCTTGCATATAGCACTTGGTCTGTTATTGTAATTCCCTATAACTTTCCTCCTTGGATGTGCATGGAACAACCTTCTTTTATGATGTCATTGCTTATTCCTGGTCCTAAAGGTCCTGGTAACAATATAGATGTGTATCTCCAACCGTTAGTTGAAGAGTTAAAAGAATTATGGGAAATTGGGGTTGAAACCTTTGATGCTCATAAGAAAGAGTCATTTCGAAAGCATGCTGCATTAATTTGGACTATTAATGATTACCTAGCATATGTAAACTTATCTGGGTGGAGTACTAAAGGTCAGTATGCTTGTCTATGTTGTGGTTTTGAAATAGCTTCACAATGGTTAACCCATAATAGAAAGTTTTATTATATGTGTCATCGACGGTGGTTAAAACTTGACCATAAGTGGAGGTACAATTATAGGTCTTTTGATGGAACACAAGAGTTTAGGGGTCATCCTATATGATATGATAGGGATACAATCTTAACACAATTGGAAGAGCTTAAAGATATGGGTGCAATTGAGGATGGGTCACAACCTTGGAAGAAGAAAAGTATCTTATTCACTTTGCCATATTGGAAACATAATATACTGCGCCACAATCTTGATGTGATGCACATTGAAGAAAATGTTTGTGATAACATCATTGGTACATTATTGAATCAAGAAGGAAAATCTAAAGATAATTATAAGGCAAAAGCAAACCTTATGGAGATAAACATAAGAAATGTGCTTGATCCTCAAACGTGTCCCTCCAATGGCTCAATGTTTTTGCCTAGAGCATGTTACCAAATGACTAAGAAGGAAAAAGAAGCTTTTTTGCAGTTTTAAAAAATATAAAAGCACCAGATGAATGCTCATTAAATATCTGTCATTGTGTGCAAATAAAGCAACTCAAGTTGATTAGTTTAAAAAGTTACGATTGTCATGTTTTGATGTAAGAGTTTATGCCTTAAAGCATTAAAGGGTTCTCTTCCTGATAAAGTGACCTTAGTTTTGATTAATCTTTGTCACTTTTTCAAAGAAATTTGTTCTAAGGTCCTTAACAAGGATTATGTTAAGCAATTAGAGTCTCAAGTTTCCAAAACTCTTTGTTAACTTGAAACAATCTTCCCTCTCTCATTTTTCACTATTATGGTACATTTGGTAATTCATTTGACTTATGAAGCACAAGTTAGAGGGCCGGTACATTATTGTTGGATGTATCCAATTGAGAGGTATGAACTAACTTCTTTTAAGTTAATATATTAGGTTAATAAACTTTCTTGTAGGGAACATTATGCAATTCTTAGGAGACAAAGATGACCACATCGATTGACACAATATGAAGTTCAAAGAACTCATAGTCAAACATTCAATGTTTAGTTTCGTGGGAGGGTAAGCACAACAAAATAGATATATAGTGACCAAATTTTTGATTTGCAATTGACTTTTACTGTTTGTGAATGAAATATTTTAGATAGCATGCTTAGAGGAACAAGGAAGTGCAATAGTTACAGATGAACTCAAATGGTTATCATGTGGTCCATCTGAAGTAGCAAGGAGATATACTGGATAACTTGTTAATGGTTTTAGGTTCCATACACAAAAGAGAGAAAGATATTTGACAACTCAAAACAGTGGGATTGCTGTAACTGGTAATATTACAAGCTATTCTAGTGCGCGAGATACAAATGGTAGATCATATGAATTAAACTACTATGGTGCTTTAATAGATGTGATTGAATTGGATTATTCTAATAGATACAAGAAAGTTCTTTTCAAATGAAATTGGGTAGATCCTAACAGGGGTTGCAAGGTGGACAAATTTGGAATGAATATTGTAAATTTTAAATATTTGAAGCATACAGGTGATGATATTTATGATGACCCTTTTATTTTTGCATTCCAAGCTCAAAAGATATTCTACGTGAAGGATAAAAGACAGGGGGATTGTCTTGCAGTTGTAAATGCCAAAGTTAGGGATATGTATGACATGGGTGACGAAAAATCCAATGAAGCTGAATAAATGGTTGAACAATCAAATGAAAATGCAACAAATGATACACATACTGAAGATGAATGGATTAGAGAACTGGTTGATGATGATGAACCATTAGATGTTGCACCAAATGTACAAGATGACCTAGAAGATTTTTGTGAAGAGAATTCTTTTAGCATTATAATGCATTTTGTATTGAGTATTGTACCAAATAAGGTATATAATCAATTGTTTAATGTTAAAATTCATATTCTCTTTGTATACATATAAATGCTTTTAATATATATTTTCTAACAAGAATTTTACATTGCAAGATGTAACAACCGGGAAAAAGAAAAGAAAAGGGAAAAGAAAGGACATGAAATCTGGAAATTTTCGAAATCCAAAATTTCTGCTAAGTCCTCTCGCAATAGCGAGAAACGGTCTCGCTACAGCGAGAGAGCTAGTTTGCAATAGCGAAGGCGATTCTAGCTATAGCGAGTGCTGGCAGCAGCCCATACAAAAACCAGGGAGTTGCTCGCCGTAGCGTGCGCCATAGCGAGAGTGAAGTCTGGAACTGACGCGATTTCGCCATAGCGAGTGGTAAATCTCGCCATAGCGAAGGGAACTGGCACGAGCTCGCCGTAGCGAAGGTTACACCTCGCCATAGCGAAGCCAGATTACACGAGCTCGCTATAGTGAAGGTTAGTTTTCGCCGTAGCGAGAGTCGGTCCGGAAGAGAGTAAATAGCGAGATTTAGATTTCATTAAACGCCCAAACTCATTTCTTCTCTCATATCTGCCCTAAGCTTCGACCCAAAGAGAGAAAAGAGGCATGGAGAGTATGAGAGATCAAGAGAAGGAGGAAGATCAAGGGAAAGGTAAGGTAACTTCTCCCATTTCTTCTTAGAACTCTGATCCCCTCCCTTTGCCCTCTCTTTCTGCGGTTTTAATTGTGAAAATGGTTGCATTTTGGGCATGGGTCAGAAGAGGGAAAGTGGAAAACTCTTTTAAATCCTTGAGTTCTCTTTGAAAATGAGGTTTTCCACTACCATGGGAGCTTGAGAGAGAGAAAGGGGTAATGGCATTCTAGAGAGAGAACCCTAGGTTGTGTGTGATAGAGGGTTGCTCTAAATTAAATTACAAGAGAGGAATTGCATGCTTTTGGTGTGTCTAGGCTCAAGTGAAACATTTACATCAAAGTGTGATTGTGAACCTAAGGAGGGAGAGGAGAAACTGAAAGGAAAAGCTAGTATTGGCTTTGGCTCCAAAGGTAGCTCTCTCTTTCACTCTTTCTTGTTGCATTCTTAGATATGATAGTCATTGTATGATTATGTATATGCTTGTTGTATAGAATATGCCATATGCTATTGCTTTGATGCATTGAATGCCAATATGCTTGTATGTTGAAATGTGAGATTGCTCGGGTGAGGTAGTGCCGAAAGTCCCATGAGATGGGTGAGGTGAAGCCGAAAGTCCCTTGAGATAGGTGAGACAAGGCCAAAAGTCTCAAACGAGTGAGGCCAAGTCAAAAGTCCTTATACTCGGGTGAGGCCATCCAAAAGTCCCTAAACTCGGGTGAGGCTAGACCAAAAGTCCCTGGAGCCCATTTTTGGCATTGTTGTGAATTCCATAGCATGTACATTATGTGTTGGATGTTTGAGAATAGCTAAATGCTTATTCACATACTTTGACTTGTTATATGCCTTGATTGCTTGCTGGATTGAGTGCTGAAGCTACTGAGATTCCCTGAATCTCACCCCTTTCCCCTCCCAACTAATATGCTAGGTGGAGCTCAAGGAGAACCGAGCACACATCAAGGAGCCTAGGAACATGTATAGGAAAATGTTAGTTTTATGTTTTGATATTTTGATGTATATATGATGTAAAGTGGTGCTAAATGAAGATGTACCCATTATTTTTGAGATGTGAAGGTTGTACCAAATGTAAATGTATGAAAGGATATTGTATGAACTATGTTATAGCCAAATGAATGAAAATGAGGGTTTAGCCCCTTTTGTGGAATGAATGAAATAGTGTATATTTGGCCGTAGCATAGCGAGATTTGAATGTATGATGATTTGGATCATATGGACATGTTAGATATACTGGTTTTATGCTTTTGAACTTGTCCATGTGGAGTGAGAATGTGTGAGAGGCTATCTAGACCCGTTTTGGACCTTTGGGGTGCCAAAATCGGTACTTTTGTGAGCTCCGTCAAAGTATGACCGGATGAGCTCCGTTTGCCATGAAATTTGGCATGCCTCTAGAGTTTGTAGAAAGCTTCTTGAGAAGCTAAAGTGGGTAATATTCGGAGGATTATAGAATATTTGGGGAATTGTTGAATTTGGGAGAATTTAATGGATTGGTCATGTACTGTTCATCTAAACCAGAAAATGAAATCTGTGGCACTTTTAGACCAAATGGATTCCAAATGTGGTGAAATTTTATACACATAAACTAGAAAACCAAAGTGACTTGTAGGAACTAGAATCATCTAAATCGGAGTCTGTAGAGAGAGATTGAACCGACTGAAGTTCTGTATCAGCATCAAGGAGCTTTCCTAACCCCCGTCACTATTCCATCAATTTTTGGGGTGTAGGAGCTACTGAACTGATCTGTACTTATTTTTCTCCTCTAGTAGACATCTGTATCTTTCCGAATTGGTATAATGTGCCCAGATTGGATTTTTGTGGATTTAGTTATGAATTTTCGAAAGTCATGACAGAAAGCTACACCAAAAACAGTGACAGCTGGACCTCCCTCCCATTTTCGATGTCAAACATAGTCCAAACGATGTGTTTGTGGTTGGAAATGATTTTTAGTGTAAAGTTGACACTTAGAGCTTTCCAGAAAGCTAAAGTTTGCTGCATTCCCATTTTTCTACAATTAATTATGATTTTCCAAAGTTAGAGCCAAAATATGATTTTTGGGCCCAAGTGAGAAAATGCAATTTTATTAGTTTTTTGCTCTACACCCGTGGCTTATGGTGTGTTTTCTGCTATGTATGAGTCGTATGTATGGAGTTTGAGTTAAGGATGCGTGAGATGGGTTCACGGGACTCACGGGACAGATAATGAGTATATGAAACCCCGGTTCATAGCATGCAAATGCCACGGAGTGGTGTGAATCTTTGGAAATCATGTGGAACCGAGCCCAGAGAGAGGCTAGGTAGTGGTAGTAGATTGAGGTGTCACACAAGAAATCATGGCAAAGCGCAGAAGGTTGACTACTGGTCATCACACTAGCCCACAAAATGTAGAACATCAAGATCATGCTAATTATAATGTAGAGAATTTGGATTGCTCAAATGAAAGCATTTTGCCTCAATCTGAAACCCAACCTGTTCCTATTATTGAAGAAGCCAATGGAGGAGAAGGTATAAATCTTTATAAAGTCACTATATGTAGCAAATCTAAAGAATTAGAATTAGTGGAAATCTTACTTTTTAGCTGACTATGAGAATATAGGGTCTAGTGGAGAGGATATACAAGCAAATCTAGAAGAACCAGATGTTCAAAATGGAGAAGGTATGAATCACATGCTATTCATGTTCTGTGCTGTTCAATGTAAATTATAACTTGTAATATGGTATAATAGGTCATGCTAATACAAGGGGTCCTACAAGAATGCTAGATATATGGGACATGCCAAAAGATGATTTTATTATTGTTGAATTGGATTCATTTCTTCACCTAATTGGTGAGGAAGGAAGAACTTTAACTCAGTTCCTTGGTAGCTTAGTTAGGAAGCATCAATGTGCTCTAATTAATTATGGATCATGGAAAGATATGCCTAATGACTACAAACAATTAATGTTGAAAACAATAATGGTATTATAGCTTTTTTTTTTTAATTGTGATGTTTAACTCTTACTTTGTTTACTTAAACATTAATTGTCATTTCTTTGCCCACTTGTTTAGACAATATTTGAATTTCTTCCTAAGTTAGATAAGGACAAAGAAGAAATTTTGGCAAATATGCTAAAATAAAAAATGTGTGACAAATGGAGACAATGGAAGCATAATTTAAAAAAAAATGGGATATGACCCAAGTAAGACTGAAGAACAAATGGCTACTAATATACCAGATGAGAGAGTTGATCCTCTTCAATATCGGGATTTGGTTCACTATTGGTGCTATGATAAAGGACAAGTAAGTTATTTATTAAATTGATAGATTCTCACATGTCATGGTGCAACAATATCTTACTTTCCTTTTTTTTTTCCCACTTTTTCACTTAATTTCAAATAAGGAATTAAGTGACATTAACAAAAGAAATTGTACAAAGCTTGAAGATATTCATTGCATGGGTACAAAAAGTCTCCCAAGATTCATTAATGAGAAGTTTCATTTTCCTCCTTTAAAAAGAGCTTTTAGTTAATTTTAATTTTAGAGTTTTCAGATTTGGGGTGTCAATTTCTGTTGGTAAGTTAATTTTAATTTTAGTTAGTTAAGATGGGGACCTTAAGTCCATGTTGATTTTGCTCAAAACTAGAACTATTTGGTTGGTTATTCTTTTTTAGGAAAAAAATGATTTCAAAGGAGATCTCAAAAATCTTGAGAGTAAAGAGAGAAAAAATTGAATTTAGTTTAATATTTCAATTCCTATTTAATGAGTAAAGCTATGGCTGAGAGGGATTCACTATGGCACTTGACAACTCATGATCATAATTTTTTCAATAACTTATAATATTAATAAGAGATAAATCTTACTTTAAAAATAGTATGATATGCACATATTTTAAAGTTTTCAATCTAATTTATTGATTTTTAATCATAAGGCCATAGAAACTTAAACTTTTTTTATATGGACAAGTGACTATACATCATTTTCTACCAGAAGTATTATTTAAAATGATACACTTAATTGATATGGGTTTTAAGAAGATAATGATAATAATTTTTTTGACAATATGGGTTCCTAATTGAGGAAGGAAAGTCTAATCTGTTATTCATTACTCTCTATGGCTAGAGGTACCTTAAACTTTTCTTGCTTTCACGACTAATATGTTTAACTTGGGAACAAGATGTTAGAATAAAATTGTAATCTTGTTGAATATTGTTGCTGTAGGAAAATATGTTATGTATTCTATTTGGTTGCCTTATAATATGAACATTTGACTATATCACATTTACCACAGCTATTATATTTCAATTATATCTATCATGCTTCCTCCTATCTTTGTCAGTGCTAAATTGTTAGAGGATTGGTTAGTTTATTCACCCACACACGAACACCCAAAAAAAAAAATATAATTACTTGTCTTAATCAATCACTAATGATTTTTCTGGATTGAATTTCATAATTTTCTTTGTTAAAACTTTGGAAAATATTCACACATTTAAATTTTGACATTTTTATGAAATATAAATCTCATGTTACAGTGTGGTCTTCTTCCAAACTCTGGAAAGTCCTTTCTTCTAAGTTCTCTGTGGATTAATCACAATCATTTACCATAGACCATATATATATCTTCTTATATGTATCCTTATTTATTTATTTTAACACTATTCTCTCATTTAAACAAAACAAATGCAACATTATTTTATATTTTTATTTGTTAATAAAATTAAGAGATAGTAATAAACTATTTAAACTCTAAGATAAATCACTGCAATTAGTGACCTATCAAAAAGAAATTAGAAACAAAAACCCAACTCCAAAACTTTTGGTTGAAATCATTTAAAATTTAAACTGAACAATGAACATGCATGATCTATAAATTAATAATTTAATAAATGGATGCAAAATATAATTTGCAGATGAACTAGTGCAGTACATATTAGTTTGTGTTTTTTCTTTTGAATTTGTTACCAGTTTCTATTGAGAATTTATATACATTGTAAGTGTACTTGTTTAAAATGAAAACATAACATATATATATATATATATATATATATATGAATGTTGGCCTTAAATCACTAGGCATAACTACTTCTCTTTGTAATTTAGGATGCATAGTTAGTGGGTTTCTTAAAATTCATATAGACTCCAGATAGATCATGAATATACAAGTTATGGGTTGATCCTTCCTCATTTGAATGGGTTTGAAGCTTCTTTGTGCCAGTGAATATTTTTGGTGCTTAATTTCTTTTTATGTATTTTGCCTTTTATTCTACTGCTTGTTCTTTAATTAATTTGCATCAAAAAACATATTTTGTCTCGTTTGAGTATTGTGTGTAATACTTTCAAGCCAATAACCATGTATAGTAGTGCTAAACTACTGAAAAATTCTAATATTTCTTGATTCCCATTAGCTTTGAATTAACCTTATCGCTGGAAGATACTTTGCATTTCCATTCTCTAAAGTAGTATTGAACTACTAAAAGTTCTAATATTTGTTGATTCCCATCACATTTAATTAACCTTATTGCCTTGACCATAAACGGAAGAGACTTTGTGGGTTGTTGACCATGTATATAATATGTAGCCAAGATAAGAAGTCTTCTGATGCATATTTAACTGTCACACCCAAGACATGAGGGAAGAAAGTTTTGTTTAAGAAATAATTGCTATTTGTCCACCAAAATTGAATGAAAATCTTCATCTTTTATCAATTTAGTCAAATGAATATATATTTTACCTTTTACCCATAGAAATTGACATTTTTGTTTTATGTTGGTTCCTAGTTTTTGTTCAAAAGGATGATTTATTTAGATTAAGTGATTATTACCTTTGAAATTTTAGGCAAAACAAAGAACAGGAAAGTAACCTAGTCGTGCAGAAGTTTACATTGATACGTGAACTCACAAAGATGGAAGAGTTATTACTGAGCAGGCTGTTAAGGTAATTGTAAGTTTTTAACTATAAGAATCTTTTCTTTTTATTGGTTGGTTATGAGCATAGAATTGTTGCTATCCTCGTGTAGCCATTTACTTCCTTATTTATTAACTTGTGTTATAATTTTTATATCCATTACAAATTTAGGATGAGCTAAAAAAGGTTATAGATAGAGAGGGCAGCTCATAAAATTCTGAAAACATTGAAAGATACACATCTTGGAGGGATGATACATATTTTAAAGTCTTAGGACCTGAAAAGAGAGGACGTATGCACTATTTAGGGAAAATTCTAACTGCTAAGAGCACTAATGCTAACTCATTGTCAAATACAGCAGTAAAAGCAAGACTCCAAAAGGTTGAAACTTTATTGACAAATGTTTTAACTATAATTTAACAATGATTTTCTAGAGATGAAGCTAATGATCTTATAAAGGCAGCATCTTGAGAGGTTTGATTAAAGTTTTCATATTATATTGATGATAAAATTTTATATCTCAATGACTTGTTAATAGAATTTTGATTTTTTGCTTTCTATATAGGTGCCAGATAGTAATAATGCTCCCAATGGCCATCCAAGATCTTCGAGTTCCAGCAATCCTAATGAAAATAGTACATCTATGCATTAATTGAATTAAAATAGCTATCTTATAATTTGATTATGTTTCACTTCACTAAATCATAATCTCAATTTTAACATTAACATCATTGACTTCCATGTGTAGATTGAGACCAAGTTTCAAGCTTATTTAAAGGAGGCATCCAGGATATGAGCTATTCTTCAAAGCTAAAAATATCACATGTGTATTCATGTTTTGACTAAACATATATCATGTAGATTGATTTCTTTTATCTTGTTTTTGAAAAGTATCATATAAGAGTAAATATATGGACTTCTTATTTTGTATGAAGATGATTATTAGAATTTCTTTAATGTAATGGGATGAATTTTTAGTTATTTAAAAATTTATTGTGTCCTATATATTTACTCTTTTTTTAGGTAAATTAAATGAGTACTAATGTATTAAAAGATAAGCTTGCGACATTAAATGATATAATTATATCCTATAGGCTTTAATGACAATAAAACACCAAAAAATAATAGTAGCAAAATAACTGTGGGTAAAGGTTTTAGTAACATTAAAATGTCTATGGGTATAAGTTTTAGTAAATTGTCATTATCAATTTTAGTGACAGTGCAATATTATGAGTAAAGGATTTAGTGATAGTAAAATTTCTATGAGTAAAGGTTTTATAAAAATATTATTATCAAATATAGTGACAATAAAGTATTTGTGGGTAAAAATTTTAAAATTATACCTACATCTTATGAAACCGTGGGTATAAGTTATATCCATGATCATAAAACTATGGGTAAAAGTAAAGCAAACTTGACGAAAGTTTAGACTATGGGTATAGGTCAAGTATGGATATACCTATGGATTTTTACCTTTTATCCATAGAAATTGACTGTTCTTGTAGTGGGAGTAGGTGCCATGGACGAACCTCTCTCGGTGTTATTGGCCATCAACATGTTGTGTATGATTGCTGGTATGGGATAGTAGTCATTAGTAGTTCAACTAGTTCATTTGCAAAATTGAATTGATGATTCTGGCATTGAAGATATGAAATTGCATTGTATTGATTAATTTATACATATATATGGAATTTGCCTCTTGTTACTGAGATTATATATCTCACCCCAGTTGTGGGCTAATATTTTCAGGGACCGAACCTCTTAGTGGCAAGGAAAAAAAAAATGAAAACTTATTATATGGTTTGGTAGCACATAGATTTAGAAACCTTGTCAGATTGTATTGTGTAATTAGATTACTAGTTTTATATAATTGTCACATTGCATCATGAATTGCCAAGTATAGGGACTGTACATGTAATATAATTATCATGGAATTGAACATTATGGTTGTAATTGGCTAACAATGAATGAGTGACTTGATCTTGTATAAACATTAAGCATTGGCTCTACGTTCCTTGTGGTCAGAACACTCTTGCTGTCACTAAATTATAGAATTCACTTATGTATGATAGTTTCATGAGTAGAAATCAACATTTAAATCTTGAAGTGGATAATGATAGATTAGCTAGGTAAATCAAGTACATAAATGCCATTAGACTTTCACAAATTGAGGGAGAGTGGTCTTAGAGTGTTCCTAAAGGGAGAATTGGAGAGCATGGGATAAAATCAAGGCCAAAAGTGATGAAGTTGCCTAGGGAAGGAAACAGAGAGGAATTGACTGTGACAAAAAGTGAAGTTAGTCGCAGTGAAATGTGAAAGGCAAGTCTGGGGGTGTTTTAGAGGGTAATTCACCGCAATGTAAGGGATATTTGATCACGGTGAAATTTGTAAAATTTGTGAGGTATAAGGTGTAACAACCCTAACATCTAATCATCATAATTAAGGTTAAATTTATAATTAATAATTGTAAATCAAGGTTGAAAGTCATTAAAACTAATTACATTCAGAAAATGCAGGAAAATTTGAACCTTGATGTTATTAGGGTTATTAATTAGATAACCACAATTATTCAAACGTGCAAGTGAATTTAATCATCAATGAGGAGCCTTTGATTCCTCCATCCATCAATTTCAACACATAAAAACCTTCTACAAGTGTTTCTAGATCATTCCTTAGTATTACTATAAGAGAAACTAAGGTTTCTAAATAAATATGAGAAATTGAACACCTTTGCCGCGGCCAAATTCTCTTGCTTCGCGGCCAATTACTCTCGGGTTCAACTTCTTACACCTTCACAAATTTCACACATTTCATCGTGCCTAAATACTTTTTTCATTGTAGCGAATTACCCTTTGGAACACCATAAAACCTGCCTCTCACACTTTGTGGCGGCTAACTTCACTGTTCGTTGTAGCCAATTACTCTCTGTTTTCTTCCCTAGCAATGTCGTCACATTTGGATGAGGCCAATTAAATTTTGGTCATGATTAATTACCCTCTGTTACTCTCCCTGGGTAACTTCATCACTTTTGGCCGCGACGAATTCCCTTCTGTTCCTATAACTCCCAAGATTTCGTCCCATGCTCTGTAATTCCCCCTTTAACAACACTCTAGGCTACTTTAACTTAGTTTGTGAAGATTTAATGTCTTTCTTTTACCTAATATACCTAACACATCTATCATTACCTATTCAAAACTCACATGTGAATCCTTAACCTTCTAGCCACCATAAACTAGTGAGTTTATAGATCAAAGATAGCAAAGAATTCATACACTACTCACATTTTCATTCAAACATAAGTCTTATTAGAAATTCCATACATCACTAGTTTAAATTGACATCTAATATATCAAATGATTATAGTCCTTATGCTTGGAAATTCATGATGCAATACAGCAATTATATAAAACTAGTAGTCTAGTTATATGGGTACAATCTGACAAGCTTTCCAGACTTACCTACTATTAAACCACATAATAAGCTTCTATTAATTTTTTCCTTGTCACTAAGAGGTTCGGTCCCTAAAAATGTTAGCCCACAATTGGGGTGAGATATACAATCTCAGTAAACAAGAGGCAAATTCCATATATATGTATAAATTAATTAATATAATGTAATTTCATATAATCAACACCAAAATCATCAATTCAATTTGCAAATGAACTAATTGAGCTACTAATGACTACTGTCCTACACCAGCAATCATACACAACATGTTAATGGCTAATAACATCGAGAGTGATCCATCCACGGCACCAACTCCCTAATGAGTACAACTTGGGCTCAGTGTATTCAAGGTCTGATCACAACCCGATGCCTGATTGAAGCACATGCATGGGTAGCAGCTGCACCACAACTACACTATAGACTCATAAGGTCCAATCATAATAATAATTCAAGTAGTCAACTAATCATTTAGCATTTCAAAATCAAGCATGTATATCAAATATTAGATTAACATGAGCATATACATGAAATTAGGAAGAATAACCCCGGTTACCTCAATGAAGCCAATTACTTTGCCTCTAGCTGCCATTATAATTTAAATGCACAGCAAGCCTAAAACAAGTATAGTCATCATCATTTCTAGCAATAAAGCATATATCCAAAGGGTTAAACCACCAATGGCTACCTAAAAGTTACTTATCTAACTTCTTAAAGGGTCAATTGCACCAATTCAAGGTCAAGACAACAAAGCTCAAAATGGTTCACTCCCCACATCTCCATTTTCGCACACATACAAACCATGTACTAAAAGTCAGTCCAAATGATGGGAATTTAATACATACATCTCATAAAAGGACAGAAATCACTTACCCATACATCTAAGAGATTAAATGGATTGAGTTGAGCCTCAACTACCAAGAACACGCCATGTGACATTCCCAAATTCGGATTTGAGTCAGCAAGCTCGAAAAATTTAGTTTTTCACCTTCATCTCCTTATAATTTCATACAATATCAGGTGTAACACCATCTATTTCTAGCTTTCATAACATTCTCATGCCTCACATCATCAATTCCATGAAAGAAGTGGAAAAAGGCCATTAAAATAATGTATTTAGTTGTGTTGCGTCGTGTTTAAAAATTTTATTCAGTGTCACGTGGACCATGTGAGTTTATATAACACATTTTAATATTTAATTACATGTATACAACTCATTTGGATCATAAAAATATGGCCCAAAACTCATGAAACTCAAAGGAAAGCTCAAAATACTCATGTATATTTTTGGCCAGAATTTGGCTCTTTTCTGACTAAATTTTGGAAATTCATAACGAATTCTAGAAAAATTAAAATCATGCATTATTAGCCATTCTAGAAAGCTACAAATATCTAATTCATACTAAAAATATATCTAGATTATAACATCCATCACAAAGGATGTTTAACATCCGAAAAGGTCCAGAGGTCAAATTGCCCACTGGTGCTGTCACAGATTTTTGCAGCAAATTTAAAAAATGTCCAATCAATTTCACAAAAATCTGATCCATGCAAGTGATACCAATATCGAAAGCTATGAATGTTAGCTAGAGGAAAAAATAACTCTAGACCAGTTCAAGTAGTTCAAACCTTGAAATTCAATGGAATAGTAACTAAGGTCAGGTAAAACTCCTGATATTGGATAGATTTTTAAAAATTCATATCTCCTTCTTTGGACCTCCAAATAAGGTGCTTCTAATTGGCACAAGTCATTGTGAATAGCTAGTTTCTTTATATAAAATTTCATGGTAAATGGACATCATTTGGGCCCTAGGTGACAGATTACATTTTCAGAATGGATGAATAGTGCATCAGACCAAAATTAGAAAATTTGCCAATTTCAAAAATTCATCAAATATTCTGTAGACCTCCAAAAGTTATGTTCTTTAGGTTCAAAAAAAGCTTTTAACAAGCTCTAATTGCATACCAAATCTCATGTTAAGAAGAGCTCATTTGGCTAAAAAGTAATATAGGGTTCCACTATGGTTAATTTTGGCTCCATATGAGGTACCAAAGTAACTAAATGGCTTTCCCTAGGGTCTGGCACCTTTTGGGTAAGTCTAAAAGCATGATTAAGACTTGTGTAAGCTACCCAAATGGTCCCAAACTCCATACATCTCATTTTGGCCATTTCATTCACACATATGCATAATTCTATTAAACCACCAATGAAGCTAAATTGCTACCATATACCCATTTCACATTCTAATGACTATAAAACATATTCTCTCATTCATACATAGCATAATATCATAATTGCACATGTTTAAGAGGTCATAGATTATATACATCATTGGATTATATCATTTGACATAATTATGGCCTTAAAGAACTAAAAACTTTGCATTTTGTTATCAAACTCTTCCCTTTAAAGTGGTTGGCTTCCATTGCCTTGTTCACCTAGCATATGAGATCATTGGAGAGGAGGAAATGAGATTCAAAAAATTATAATAGCTCATCTCCTATTTAATCACACATAACATATATAAAGCAAGTCTTGAAAATGTATGCATGGATAAAATAGAAGTCATGAACATTCAAGAAACAAGCTTGGTATGTGAATAAGTCATACAAGACATCCAAGAGCTTACTAAGTGAATGGATTGGCCTCACTTTTTTCCTCATAGATTTTGGACTTGCCTCACCTATTTTTTAAGAGATTCTTGGACTTAACCATTCTCTTGGGAGCCCACTTTACTTTTAGGAGACTGCTTTGTCTCAACCAATTCTAAGGGTTCTTGGCTCATCCTCACCATAGTTAAGAGTTCTTGTCCTCTCCACACTCAAGTAAACTCAAACAAATATCATAACATCATTTAGAAACATAATATGTCATCATGAAATTATGGCATATAAAATTATGCTAGCATACTTTTCATGGCTTGAAAATACACATACACACATTCTAAGATAAGCAAAACACATATCCATGCATGAGAGAAGGTGGAGAGAGCTACCTTGCACACAATCACACACTTTTCCCTTTGAAAAAATGCTCTTTCTTTCGGCCACACGTATACAAGAGCATGAGAAAGGTTTCTCTTGGCCTAAACACAATTTATGGAAGCCAATTAGGTTCATGAACTCAATTCTAAGGCCATACAATTTACTTAGACACTAGGTTGGCTTATAACCTCATTATGGTTCCATAATTGGATCTAACGAAGCAATACTCCTCAAATAAATTCTAAGCTCCATTCTTTCCTTTCAAATATGATTCTTGACTACTTTTAAGTCTCTTGAAGTCATCACATAATTAAAACAAAGAGCCCAACAACATATTGCTTCTTTAGGTCATATTATGGAAACTAAAACACTAACTCAATTTCTATGAGTTCTACATTTTTTTTCCAAGGCCTCCTTTCATTTTCATTCATCATATATGACTCAAGAATGGGTTTAGAAAATTTTAAAACTCTCTTTAGCTATCCCATCCATGTTTAGTCGAGACATAGAGTAATGTTGGCCTCTATGGATTTTGCTTGGTTTTCTTAAAGGAGGAAGCATGTGGGGAGCTGCTTAGGGATCTTAGAAACTCATTTAAACTCTTAATTAGGCCTAGAAATCATCATACAAAGTCAGATTTTACAAGGTGCAATTGAAACCCTAGAAATTGCATCTTGAAATCTAATAGTTTTTTGTGAATTCCCTTTACATATTCTTAATCTCCACACCCTTTTTCCTTAGATTCATCCTTGGTTTGGCCTAAAAATCAAATCCTCCTATGGTTCCTAGGATTAGGCGAAATGGAAAAGGAGGGAGCATGAACATATCGACCATAAGAAGAGAAATTACCTAATTTCCTTACTTGTTCTTGCTTAAATCTTACTTTCTCCAAACTCCTCTCTCCAAATCCGAAAATTCCCTTGAGTTTCTCCCTTGAATCAGATTTATAAACTCTATTTTAATCAAAGGAAATAAAGGAAAAGGAAGGAAAGGAGGTGTGGATGGAAGAAAGCATGAAAAACTACTATGGAAACATACCTTTAAGCTTGAATTCTTCCTTCTTCTTCTTCCTCTCTTGTGTGCCTAAAACCCTAGCTCCCTTCTCTGAAATTAGACAAAAATTCTGATTCCAAATGAGGGAGAAAGTGGGGCGCCACCTATATATAGGGCGAGGAAAGTGACTTTTTCAAAAAATTTTATTTTGCCATTCATTCTTTGCATTTTTGTTTCTCCTTTATTTTAGCTCCTTTTTGAGAACCAACTTTTCCATTGTAAAATTTAGATTCCCAATTTAGTAAAATGCCTTTGGAATCAATCAAATTAGAGCTAAAACTTTTCTGAATAAATCTGTCAAAATTCGGGTGCACTGATATTGGAAAACGTCCATCGGAAGGGATTTAACTGTCTCGAGGCTTCTTATGATTTTCAAGGCCTCTGAGAACCTCAGAGAACTCAAAAATTTTGTTTAAAAAGCCTTCCTGTATGAATTCTAAAATTTGCTCAAAATTATGAAAATGACATTATGTTTCGTAAGATTTCTGTCAAAATTTATTTCTTCATTCTAACTCTATTTTTCCTTCTGTTTGAAGCTAGGATTCTCATTTTTAAGAGTTTAAAATATTACTCAAATTTTTCAAGACCTTAACTAATTCATTTTCGAGGGACTTACTTTGAAAACGCACCCGTTTCCATTGTTTAATGAAAATTGGATGATATAGCAGGACCCATTATGAAAATCAAGCCTTGGGGACATTTTCTAGCAAAATAATACACAAAATGGAAGGGAAATGCTTACCTAATCATCCCCCTAACCTTCAACTCCGAAAATCTTGTAACAATCATCCAAAAACTAGATTTCATCTTAAGAAGAGATGAAAATTCTCCAAATGACAAACCAATGGAACCAAAATGTAGAGGAAGATAAGAGGTTCAAGTTATATAAAACCTACCTTGGCTAAATCTCCTTCTGAGAGTGTAAATCTGAGCCAAAATGTTAAGAAAGCCTAGCCCCTCTCCTAACATGTGAATTTCTTGTCTTGCCTTTTGTGTTTTCTACTAAATAGGAGGGACGAGGCTGCTGAACCTTTAGGGTTATTAGGGAGAATGGACCAACCCATCACCCCAAGGTTCATTTAGGCTCATTTCTAGTCATTGGGCCATTGCTTTGTGAGGTGGGTTGCAAAAACTCTTGGAGTTAGGAAGGAATATGCTAACCCAAAGGCCTAATTCCTTGTGGGTTTAGATTTTAGTTGGGTTGGGCCATGGATTCTAGAGTTGTATAGGTTAAATAATGGTTGGACCAAGCTTCAAGGGTCCATTATTCCAAATGGGCTGATGCTTAACATATTAGGCCATGATATATGGGTCAGTTAGGTTCAAAATAGGTTGGGCTTTCCTAAGAATAGAGTTGGGTCATAATTAAATGAGACTGGGCCTTTAATAATGTTCTTGACACACATAATTTAATCATGAGCCCAAGTCACATTTAAATCTATAAATATTATCATACTTCTTCAAAATGGTCCAAGTAATAATTATTACATTAAGATACTCAAATTTGTCATTTTCCTTAAGCCCTCTTAATAATTTTATAACCCCTAAATAATTACTATTAATTATTCCTGGGGTGTTACATAAAGAGTTGAACCTAAGAGTAATTGGCCACAGTGCGAGAAAATTTAGCCGCAGTGAAGGTGCTCAATTTCTTATATTCACCTAGAAACCTTAGTTTTTTTTATGATAATGCTAAGGAATGATTTAGAAATACTTGTTGGAGATTTTTATGAGTTGGAATTGATGGATAGAGGAATCAAAGGCTCCTCATTAATAATTAAATTCACTTGCACATTCGAATAATTGTGGTTGTTTAGTTAATAACCCTAATGATATCAATGTTCAAATTTTCCTACATTTTCTGAATGTAATTAGTTGTAATGACTTTCAACCTTGATTTACGATTATTAATTATGTATTTAACCTTAATTGTGATTATTAGAAGTTAGGATTGTCATATGTACTATTATTGTTATAGACAAAATTATCCTGTTGTAAGGCTTATAAAAGGATGGTTATAAATATTTGATTGTTATGATTATAATAAGATTATGAAATTCCTTGAATTTCTTTTTTTTTACTACTATAATCGTCTATTTTCTTAAGGTGCACTAAGTTATGTCACTAAACTTGGCATTATCGGTCCTCAACTCAGATAGCCTGAATATGATAGTAAATTCCCTGAAGTCTACTAGTAACATCTCTAAACTTTGTAGCAACAAACCTAAATCACACTAGTAACTATACTTTGGAAGATCCCCAAAAGTAGGCATGGATTTTCTTAAGTCCAGTAGCAACAACTCTAAACTTTATAGTAATAGTCCTAAAACTTTATACCATTAGATTATGTACCTAAAATAAGAAGGATTTACAAAAAGGAAAACTAGAGGAGAAGAGTTTCCTACCCAATGATTTCTTTTAAATCTAAAATGAGAACATCCTTTAACATGAAAATTAAGATGAGGCCAAAAGGAAGGATGTACTTGAGAGTTGCTTTCTTCAGTCTTAATTTTTATGCCTTTCATTTGGCATATTTATTTACTAATTTTTGCAAAGATGTCAAGAGACAACAACAACTACTACAAAGCAAAGAGACAGAAGCCAACAGATATAGGAATTGAGAAGGGAAAGCTTTCATTGACCTTTAGTTCTGTCAATAACAAATAAGTAGCAACATTATATCATAAGTAAAATTGAGTATATGAATACTTCAACATGCATTATTATACGAGACTAAGAATTGCACATTACAAGGCACAACCCATGGCAACACACTTACTTACATTCTGTGTACACCTAGAACTCGTGCAAGTGAATGGAGTACGTGAAATTCAAGAATGCAGCCTCGGCCAGAAATCTCAATTTACTATCATAAACTTTAAAAAATCATAACTAATTCAAAAAAATTGACATCATGTATTCTTTATCATTTTGGAAATCTACAGATGTCTAATTTATGCTAAAAATATATCCAGACCTCAATAGGGGCTGCTAACTATCGAAAATTGATGGAACAATACCAAAGGTCGACTATCATCCTTGGTACTAACATCCAACTTCAAAAATTCATATCTCCCTGCTTCGAGGCCCAATTAAGATGATCTTGGTGTCCATGGAAATATTATCATGTCTAGTTTATTCTTATAAAAGTTCATGAGCATTGGACATCATTTGTCCTATGAATGACACAGCACAAGTTTCTAACCATATGAACAGTACCTATATTAGTTTAACCAAAAAAATGCCAACTTTAGGAATTCATAATTAAATCCACAGAGCTCCAAATAATATATTCTTTGGCTTCCCAAAAATCTCTAGATAAGATTTATATGTGTACCAAATTTAATGGGCAAATTCGTTCATTTGGTCAGATCTTGATATTGGGTTGTAAAATGGTCACTTTTAAGCATTACAAAAGGTCCAAATTGTCCAATTTGAGCTCCAAGGCAACCATGACCACTTGAGCATGTGAGAATGCACCAAAATGGAATTCTAAACTTGTCTCAAAGGTACATAAGCATAAAAATTGAAAGCTCACTCTCTCATTCCATGCCATACACAAGATTACACAAGGCTAGTCTTGCCATTCCATACCCAAAATGCACCATACCATTTATATAATATTAAATCTCATTTGTACATGGTACATTTACATAATTACACATGTTCATAAGGTTATAAGACATATACAACAATGGATTACAACATTTGCCACTCATATGGCCATAAAGAAGCAAAATCTAAGCACTTTGTAGTCAAACTTTCATCTTCCAACTTGATGGCTCCCATTACCTTGCTCACTTGGTCCACCTCGCATGTTAGGACATTAGAGAGAAGGGAATAAGATTCAAAGAATCTCAATATCTCATCTTCCATTTCAATCATACATAAAATATGCCATTCAAGTCTTAAAAATGCATGCATGAGTACAAGGAACAATATGAGCATTCAAGAAACATTCTTGGCATATAAGCAAGTCATACATAACATACATAGGATTGCCAAGTAAGTGGATTAGCCTCACCCATACTCTTATGGATTTTGGACTTGCTTCACCCATATTTCTCTAGGAAGTTTTAACTTAACCTCACTCTTGGGAGACTCTTTACTTTGTCTTAATCATTTCTAAGGGTTCTTGACTCATCCTCACCATGGCTAAGAGTTCTTAGCTTCTCCACATTCAAGCAAACCCAAGAAAACATGTTAGACATCAATTGAAAGCATAATGTAACATCATGGTGCCATGGAACATAGGCATGTGCTAGGATACTTTTCATGGCTTAAAACACACATACATACATTTAAAGACAAGTCAAACACACATTCATGCATGAGAGAAGGAGGAGTGAGCTACTTTTGTTGCAACCACACACTTTTCCTCTAGAAAATGCTCTCCCTTCCTTAGCCTCACACACACAATGGTGTGGGATTGGTTTCTCTTGACCTAAACATAATATATGGAAGCTAATTAGGTTCTTAGAATAATTTCTAAGGCCACACATATACTTGGAACTCTAGTTTTATCCTATGGTTCATTTATAGTTTCTAAACACACCTAATGAAGCAACACCCATCAAATGAGTTCTAGGCTCCATTCTTTCTCTTCATTTATGATTTTTGACTCCTTTTAAGCCTCTTGGAGTTATCACACAATTACAACAAAGAGCTTAACTACATGTTGCTTCCTTAGGTCATATTATGGAACATATAATGCCATCTCACTTTCTATGGTTTCTAAATTTTTTCTAAGGCTTCCTCTTATCTTCACTCATCATATATGACTCAAAAATGGGCTTGGAACAAGTTAAAACTATCCCTAGGTACTCCAACTATACTAGGCCGTGGCCATGGAGCAATAGGATACCAAGAGAGTTTGCTTTGTTTCTTGGTTGAAGATGCATAGGGGGAGCCTCTTAGGGATTTTAAGAGTTCATTCAAATACTCATCTAGGACTAAAAATTATTGTATCAAAACAGATTTTGCAAAGAACACTTGAAACCCTAGGTTTTCTATTTTGTAATCTAATGGTTCTTTTGTTGTTTTCTTTGCATATCTTTATTCTCCTCCCTTAAATTCCCAAGATTTACCCTTGGTTCTGCCCAAAATCCAAGCCCTCTTATAGCTTCTTATGTTGAAGGAACCAAGGAAGAAAGGGGAGAAGAAGTGGCTACCATGGGATGGAGATTTTACCTCATTTTTTCTTATTTTCTTGGTTGTTTCTTCCTTCCCTTGGCCTCCTCTCTTCAAATCCGAATTTTTCCCTCTATTCTTCCCTCAAAATAGATCCAAAAACTTCAATAAAACTATAAGAAAGAAAGGAGAAATGAAGAAGAAGAGGTTTGCTAAAGAGAAAGCATGAAAAAACTAAGAAATTCCATACCTTTTGCCTTGCTTTTCTCCTTCTCTTCTCTTCGTTCTTGTTTGCCTCACTCTTAGGGTTTTTCCTCTAGTTTAAGGTAGAAACTAAATGAGCTAAATGAGTGAGAAGGTGGGGCATCCTATATATCTATAGGTGGGTTTAAGAAAGACTTTTCAAAAATTTCAATTTTACCCTCTCATCTTGGCATTTTTGTTTCTAGTTCATTTTAACTCCTTTTTTAGAATTGTCTTTTCCATTATGAAATTTAGATTCTCAATTTAGTAAAATGCTTGTGGAATCACTCAAATCAGAGTTAAAACCTTCTTGAATGAATCAATCAAAGTTTAGGTCCACTGTCATTAGAAAACGTCCATTAGAGGAATTTTAATTGTCCCAGAGATTTCCATGGTTTTTAAGGCCTCTGAGAACCACGAAGAACTCAACACTTTCATTTTAAAAAGTCCTCCTATGTGAATTCCAAAATTTGCTCAAAATTATAAAAATGCCATTATGTTTCATAAGTCTTCCATTCAATTTCGTTTTTTCATTCTAGTTCCGTTTTTCTTTCTATTTGAGTCTGAGATTCTCATTTTTAGGAGTCTAGAATGCTACTTAAGTTTTTTGAGACCTTAACTAATTCATTTTGGGGAACTTACTTTGAAAACACACCCATTTTCATCGTTTAATGAAAACTGGACATTACAAACCTTAGGGAATGGAGTGTGGAAAATGAGAATATGTAAAGAATTAATAAAGAACCATTAGTTTTCAAGATAGCAAAGGTAGGGTTTCAAATGCTCCACCAAAAATCTGATTTGATCCAATTATTTCTAGGCCTAAATGAGTGTTTGGATGACCTCTTGAGATCCCTAGAAGGCTCCTCATTTGCAACTTTCATCAAGAAAATGAAACAAACCCACTTGGTACTCACATGGAGCATAGTTTTAGCCTAGGCTAGAATGAGTACGAATGGGAAGTTTTAATTTACTCCAAGCTTGTTTTTGAGTCATATATGATTGAAGAGGATAAGAGGAAGCCTTGGAAAAATTTTAGAAGCCATAAATAGTGAGATGGTATCATAGGTTCCATATTGTGCCTTAAAGAAACAACACCTAGCTAGGCTCCTTAATTTGATTGTGTAATGACTCCAAGAGGTTTAAATGGAGTCAAGAATCATAAATGGATGGAGAGAATGGAGCCAAAATGATTTTTTCTTAAAGTTGCTTCATTAAGTGCATTATGGAACCATAAAAGAGCTATATGAACCACCTAGTTTTTCTAGTGAATATATAGTTTTCGAATTTAGTTTGAGAGTATAATTAGTTTTCATATGATGTGTCTAGGCTAAGAGAAACAAGCCTCACATCATTGTGAGTGTGTGGCCAAGAGAGGGAGCATAATTCCAAGAGAAAAAGTGTGCTTGTGTGGCAAAGGTAGCTCTCTCCATTTTCTTTCATGCATGAATGTATGCTTACCTTGTCTTTGAATATGTGTATGTGTGTTTTAAGCCATGAAAAGTGTTCTAGCATGATTTTATATGCCATGGTACAATGATGATGTTTTATACATTTAAATGATGTTTTATATGCTTGCCTTGGTTTGCTTGAGTGTGGAGAAGCCAAGAACTTTTTAGCCATGGTGAAGATGAGCTAAGAATCCTTAAAATTGGTTGAGACAAAGTAAAAAGTCTCCCAAGAGTGAGGTTAAGTAAAAAATTTTTAGAGAAAATGGATGAGGCAAGTCCAAAATCCATAAGAGAATGGGTGAGGTTAATCCACTTACTTGGCAAGCCTATATATGCTTTGTATGACTTGTTCAAATGTCAAGAATGCTCCTTGAATGATTATACATGTTATTATGCTCATGCATGCATTTTCAAAGCTTGTATTGCATACTTTATATGTGATTGAAAGGGAGATGAGCTATTGACATTCTTTGAATCTCATACCCTCCTCTCCAATGTCTTAACATGCTAGGTGGAGCAAATGAACAAGATAATAGAAGCCACCAAGTTGGGAGATAAGAGATTGACATCAAAGTGTCTCGAATTGCCTAGTTTTATCTCTTTTGTAGCCATAGACATGGCATATGATGTAATCCTATGATGGAATTGTTATGTAACAATTTGAACATGTGTAAATACTCATATATATGATGTATTAAGAAAAATTAATGCCACATGCATGATATAGCATGATTTGGGTATGGAATGGCAAAACTAAACATTTGCATTCTTATGTATATCATGGGGTGAATGAGTGAGTTTGAGAAATCTAGATTTTTTTACCTTTGAAACAAGTTTAGAATGTCATTTTGGTGCATTCCCATGTGTTTAAGTGGTTATGGTTGCCTTGGAGCTCAAAATGGACCATTTGGACCCTTTGTAAGACTTAAAAATGACCATTTCACAACCCAATATCAAGATCTGACCAAATGAATGAATTTGCCCATGAAATTTGGTACACATATAGATCTTATCTAGATATTTTTAGGAAGCAAAAGTATAGATTATTTGAAGCTCTGTGAAATTAATTATGAATTTCCAAAATTGGCATTTTTCTGTTGAGCTGATGCAGACACTGTTCATATAGTCAAAAATTTGGGTTATGTCATTCATGGATCAAATGATGTCCAATGCTTATGAAATTTTACGAGAATAAACTATACATTATAAGATTTTCATAGCCACCAAGATCACCCTAATTGGACCTTTGAGTAAATAGATATGAATTTTTGAATTTAGAGGATAGTACTAGTAATGATAGTCGACCTCTGGTACTCTTCCATCGATATCCGATGGCTAGCAACCTTTGTTGTGGTCTGGATTTATTTTTAGTATAAAATAAACATCTGTAGCTTTCCAAAATAGTATAGTGTGCTTGGTTTCAATTTTTTTAAAATTAGTTATGATTTTTCAAAATTTTAGGCACAGAATTTGGAAATCCTACTCGAGGCTGCACACTATGTTTTTGAGTAGACCATCCATTTGCACGAGTTCTAAGCCACTTCTTGAGTTTTTTGTGAGTTCTATTTGTGTATTTAAATGTGAGAATGAAATGGATGAGTCCATATGGCCTATGGAACACCAAATGAAAAATTTACTCATGCTGTAATGCGATTTAATTGTATTTTTCTATGACTTTTTCTTGAGAAATTCATATGCTTCATGGAAATAAGCCTACATATGATATGTGATGAGTCATAGAATCATGGTATTACAAAGTCCACATTGTAACAGTTTCTATATCTATTTCCATTAAATGGTTGCACAACCAAGAGATTAGTATGTATAACCAGTCTATTGGCCCATTGATGTCAACTGAAGTTTTCTCCTTGTCCCTCCATGCTTGATGGTAACTTAGTACCAATCCATATTTTCTTAATAGCTCATTGTAGATATCATTCAGTGTTTTATCTTTAGTTGATCTTACACTATCAGCTATTATAGATGCCACTAAGTTTGTCCTTTTTTTGTGAGATACTATCAAGTTGTCTTATGTTGAGTGCACATGTTCACTACAAAAGGTTCATACTCTTAAGAAGTGTGTACTTTTAGCCGCTGCATATGCTGTTAGCTTCCACTTGCATCCATCCACATTGCACTTAACAATTATCTTATAGGGGCTGTTCTTTAGGAAAGTGTATCCAAATTTATGAGTAATGCTATACTTGTATAGTGCTTGCCTAAATTTAATAGCATTTGAAAAAATTTGTCCAGGCCCAATAATGAAATTTGTCCATTTGGTAGAATTTAATTTAGGCATTGGTGAAGGAACACTTTGTATTGCACATGGATCAAGTACAAGTTCCTAGTTGGAAGGAGACCTAACACTGGAATGAACTGAATTTGAATTCATTCTGCATTTTCATTCATTTGATATTTTGTTAGACTAGGGAGTGATACCAAAGTATACAAATTACAACATATAGTAGATATTTACTAGACTAGTTATATCCATGAGAATTTGAAAGAGATAACATATCATAAATTGTTACTTATTGAATCCTACAAAAGGCCTTCAATATTAACATATCAATAAGTCTCTTTAGGCCATTTTGTTCTGCTTATGCCATGATTGTGACTAGCTACAAATAACAAGACTGGAGAAAAAACTTGCGAGGATGACAAGAGGACCAAATGAAGGGTGGAAGAAATTAGGGGACAAAGGATGAAGATGTAACACCCCAAAAATTAATTAAGGTGTTAATCATGGATTAAGATTAATTAAAAATAAATAATATGGGATGATTGGGCTAGTTAAGGAAATAGGGATTCTAAATAGATAAATTATTAATATGGGTTTGAGAATTAATTAGGATAGAAATGGCATCTAGGCCCAAATTAATGAACCTTGATAAGAGGTTAATGGAGGCCCAATGAATTAGAGGTAGACCCAAACTAATTTAATGAGATAGAGGCCCAAGATTTATCTTGTATAGGCTCAATTAAGTGGCCCAATAACCCTTGTGCAGACCCAAGCCCTTGAACCCTTCAAATTGGGCCCAAACACCATTAAACTTTAGCAACCCAATGTATAAAACTGGCCCAATGAAATTCTGCAGCCCAACAATTGAAAACTGGCCCAATAAGCAAAATCTGAAAACCCAATTAGGTTTGGACTTGGAGCAACCCATGACCCAACCCCTTGACCCAACTTAAACCCATCTAAAACCCTAATGCTTCAGCCACACCTTCATTTTTCTGAAACTCAAGAGGCAAATTCGGAGGTTGAGAAGGAGGCTAGGGTTTAGGGCAAGATTTCTGCATTTTCCCATACTTAGAGCAAGATTTGGCCAAGGTAATAGTTATACAACTTAATCCCCTCATCTTTCTCTTTAATTTGGTCCGATTAGTTTTTCATTTGGAGAGATTTCATTATACCCAAAATCTGAAAAGTGAGTGTTTGGGGGTTTTCTTGGTGAATTTCGTAGGTTGAGGTTGGGGCTGGTATTTGGTGACTTTAAACCCCCCATTTTGATGCATTTTCTGTTAGTTTGAGACCTCTATGGTTAACCTATGATATGGGATTTGGTTTCATGTGAAATTACCCAGAAATTAGGGTGAACCATGGCAATTTCTGGTGTGAGAAAGTTGGAGTCCGAATTAAATCCCTTAGTAACTAGGTAAGTAGCCTCTAGTTGTCATTAGTAGTTCAGCTCTTTGGATATTTGATTATGACTAGAAATGGTGATAATTATGCTTCTTATAGGCTTGGTGTGCACTTGGATCATTATGGTAGCTAGGGCAAGAGTAATTGGCTTCAATGAGGTAACTGGGGTTATTTTCCTAATTCCATGTATATGCTCATGTTAATCTGCTATTTGTTACACATGCTTGATTTTGAAATGCTAAATGACTAGTTGACTACTTGATTATGATTGTAATTGGACCTTGTGAGTCCATGGTGGAGCTGTGGTGCGGCTGCCACCCGTGCATGTGCTACGATCGAGCACCGGGTATGATCAACCCCAGATGCACTGAGCCCTGGTTGTGCTCAATGGGGAGTGGGTGCCGTGGACGGGCCTCTCCCAGTGTTAATGGCCTTTCACATGTTGTGTATGATTGCTGGTATGGGACAGTAGTTATTAGTGGTTCAACTAGTTCATTTGCCAATTGAATTGATGATTCTGATATTGATGACATGAGATTGTCCTATATTGATTGACTTGTACATATATATGGAAATTACCTTTTGTTACTGAGATTGTATATCTCACCCCATTGTGGGCTAACATTTTCAGGGACCGGACCTCTTAGTGGCAAGGAGAAAATTAACGAGAGCCTGTTAAATGGTTTGGTAGCACATAGGTCTGGAAGCTTTGATAAAATGTATTGTAATTAAATTGTTAGTTTTGTATCATTGCTGCATTGCATCATGAGTTGCCAAGTATAGGGATTATATATATGTAATTCGATTACCATGGAATTGAACATTATGATTGTAATTGGCTAATAATGGAAAGTGTATCAAATGTTAAATATCAACGGTGCATGATTGGTGTTGTTATTATTCCATAAACTTGCTGATAGGAGGTAATTAGAGGAAAGGAATGGGCATATAAGTTTTGGGTTGGTAATGGAAGCATAGCTAAGTAACTAAGGTAGATAAATACCATTAGAGCCATATAAAATGAGGGGAAGTGACCTTAGAGTGTCCCTAAGAAGAGAAATGGAGTGTAGGGAGCGAAATATAGGGAAAACAGCTACAGAAGGGAGTCACGCCGCGGCCAAGAAGGCTTCGCCGCGGCCTAGGGAGTGACAGTGGCGAGGGACGCCGCGGCTTGATAAATCTCGCCGCGGTGCGGAGTGAAAATAATCGCCCAGGGGGTGACAGAACGTAACCTCGTCGCGGCGCAATAAGTTCCGCCGCGGCGCGAGTCGAGAAAATTAATTTGCCAGGTTACAGTAGCAAAACTCGCCGCGGCGCCACATAGGTTGGCCGCGGCGAATTACCCAGTGCTTCCAGAGAGCAACGAGGCCGCGGCGTAAGAGTTCCAGGCCGCGGCGGAGGACTAAAAACTCAGTTTTTGACCTAGAAACCTGGATTTCTTGAATGCTAATGCTAGGGAATGATATAGGAACACTTGTGGAAGGTTTTTGGGTGTTGAAAATGATAGAGGGACGAATTACAAATGCTTGTATACATGTTCCCATTTATAGTTGATTAGTTGATGACCCTAACAACATCAAGGTTCAGATGAGTTAATTAATTGTATTTCTCTGTATTTCCGCAAAGTAATTAATTGTAGCAACCCCGAACCTTGATCATTAATTATTAATCACATACTTAACTCTAATTATGATAATTAGAAGTTAGGGTCGTCACAGAAGAAATGAATAGACGAAGAATGATGAACTAAAGGGCAGAAAGCTCAAGAAATAAGGTGAGGAAGATCATGAAGGAACCCAAACCTCGTGGGGAACAAAAATGGTAGAAGAAGAAGAACTGATGGTGGGAGTAAACTGTGCGGGCTTCATGTGGCTTGTTAATAGAGCATGTGCATTTTTGTCCATCGGTTTTCATTTGGTCCTACAGAATAATATTGATTTTTAGGATCCCTCATAACAATATTTTGCTGGTTTGGGTCCTCAACTCTAATTTTCCCTATTATTTTCCTTACTAAAAATAAGTTGATAATCACTTATTGACTAGTAAGAAACTGACAAATGGAATGATTAATTTTTTAATGAAAAATAATCTATTTTCAACTGAATTAGCATCTTTTCTAACTAAAAGTTTAGTTGGTATTTTATGTTTTGGTTGTAGTAATGTTTATGACTTATTTTTATTGCTCCAATGTTTTTTTTAACATTTACCTGATTTCCAACTAACTTTTAAATGGATAAAAAAAATTTAGTTGCTAAATAATAAATTAGAATTAAAAAGTCTTACAAGAAAAAAAAGTTACAAAAAAGCAACTCTATCAACCTTGGCCAATTGAAATTTAGTCAACCCTTTTAGTTTCTTGAAGTTTTAAACAATTTCTTTATTTTAACTTTTTAAAATTAAAGATTTTTTTATTGTTTTCTTTGGAACATTAATATATAGCCATTTGAGTAAGAAATAGACATTCAAAAACTTTATTATATAACCTAAATAGCTGTTTGAAAACATCATTATATAACCTATTCTCCTTTGGACATTTCACTTATGCATTTTATTTTTCTTCTCTATTTTTGTATATGTTTACTTTGCATTCAGAATTCTCTTCTTTATGTTTACTATGCATTTGAGATTTCTTTATCTTTTCAAATTTCAATTTCTTTAGGAGGAATGTATAAATAATTGTTTAATAATATTTTTATGAAATATTATTTTTATTTAATATTATTATTTATTGATTATTTTTGTGATAATATAGTGAAGAAATATTTTTTGTTTGATAATATTTATAATGTAATATTTAAATTATTTATTATCACAAATTTTTTTTTTATAATTGAAGGTGAATTTATAATATATTTAATTCTAGACATAGAGGGTATAATAATGAATTTTTACAAGAGATAAAAGAGTTTATTACTTTTACTTGTGAAAAATAACCTAGTTTTGGAAAATGAAAAAAATTAGATGTCCATATTCTAAACATAAGAATAGTGCCTATCTTACTATTGATGAAGTAAATGTTAGAAGGTTAAAAGAGCATTTTAACCTAAATAATAATTAGTATTGTGTAATGTAACGCCCGATACATTGTAAAAACATAAAAACGGGCCGATTTGAAAAGCAAGTCCCCTGAAATGAGTCATTCAAGGCTAAATAAAATTTGGATAAAATGTTAAATAATAGAAAATGAGGATTTAAACTTTGAGTTGCCCAGAAACTGGGGCTGGAGTAATTCAAAAAAATTGCCGAAAGGCCATTGGCATTTTCATAAATAAGTATAATTTTGGAAAAAACACCTAGGAGGGCTTTTTAAATGGAAATTTTGAGTTGCCCAAGGTTCTCAGAGGCCCCAAAAACCATGGGAAGCCCCGTGACCGGTAAAGCCCCTCCGATGTGCTCTTTCCGACGTCGGTTGACCTACACTTTGATCGATTCGTTTGGAAAGGTTTTAGCTTCAATTTGAGTGATTCCAAAGGCATTTTATTAAATTGGGAATCTAAATGTTATGATGGAAAAGATGGTTCTCAAAAAGGAGCTAAAACGAAGCCAAATCGGAAATGCCATTATGGAAGGGCAAAAATAGAAATAAATTGCACAAAGAAGCTTCTAAATGCCCCTTTTAACTCCACGTTCTGCCTCCCACTCTCTAAATTGACTTTCTGCTGCCCAAATCTTAGAGAAGGAGCTGTTGTCTTAGGCGCACAAGAGGAGGAAGATTTTGGAGGAAGAAATTCAAGAAAAAGGTAAGAAACTTTAAGAAATTCCATATCCTTCCTTCTTGAAACTTGCTCCTCTTCTCTCAAGCTTTCTTTCTATTGTTTTAATGGAGAGTTTGGTGCTGTTTTGGGGGCAGAATAGAGAGGGGAATTTCGAAACTTGAGGGAGTAAGCCAAGCAAGTGGAAGAACAAGCCAAAGGAAGCAAGAAAACAAAGTAAAACTTCTATTCTTTGGTAGTTTCTCCCTCCCCCTTCCTCTTGCACGAATTTGGCCACCATGAGCCCAATTCTTAAGGGCTATTTTCTGCCCAATTCATGGAGGGATTAGAGGTTTTGGAGTGCAAGGATTAAGAATTTATCATTGGAAGCAAGTAAAAGCCATTGAATTTCAAGTTGAAAAAGTGTAGAGTGCTTGAACATAGTTTAAAATCTGGGTTGATTCAAGACTTCCCCATCATATGTAAGTGTTTGTTTGAGTTTCTAAGACTCTTAGGGAGCCTTCCAAGTGCCCCATCCATTAAGAAAAAATGCCAAACTCCATAGGTCTTTAATGGAGGCATAAATCGGTCAAGACCCTTAGAGATAGCTAGGGGATGTTTTAAATAGTTCCAAGCTTGATTTAGGACTTTATATGATAAAAGAAGATAGGAGAAACCCTTGGGAAAAATTTAGAAGCCTTAGGTTGGGAGATGAGGCAATGGCTTCCATAATGTAACCTTATGAAGCAACATGGACCTAGGTTTGTGAAAGTGAGTGTGTGATGGCTTCAAGGACCTTAAATGAGATCAAGAGGTCTAAATATGGCAAGAGAATGGAACCAAGAATTTTATTTGTGGTAGTTGCTTCATTAGGTCATTAATGGAACAATATTGTGACAAATAGAATAAAGTGTAGTCTTAAGAGTGAATTGGATGTTATAACTTGTTCCAAGAGTATAATTAAGTGTTGTTTATTGTGAATAGACTAAGCAAATCCAACCCCACCTCCTTGTGTTTGTGGAACCGAAAAGGGAAAGGAACAAGCAAAGTAAGACTTGAATTTGCACCAAGGTAGCTCTCTACCTTTTCTTGTTGCATATATGTCATTGTGTGCTTGTGTGTTTATTTGTATGTTTGGGACATGCCACTTGATGCTATGTTACTATTTTAATACCAATATGCTTTCTTGAATGTCATTGAATTGTGGAAATGGTTCACAAGGGTGAGGTAGTGCCAAAAGTCTCTTAATGTGGGTAAGGAGATGCCAAAAGTCTCATGGCATGGGTGAGATAAGGCCAAAAGTCCCTTGGATGGGTGAGGCTAAGTCAAAAGTCCCAAGAACAAAGAGTGAGTCAATCCAAAAGCCCTAGAAATAGGGTGAGGCCAAACCAAAAGTCCCTAGAGCTCATTCTTATGCTTGACATGAGTTTGTGACACCAAAAATGTGAAAGTGGAATGCTTCATGAATTGATTGATTGCATACTTGTGCCTTTGACATGTTGTATGCCTTGAAAATGTACTTGAATAGGTGTATGAGCTATTGAGGTTTAATGAATCTCACCCCCTCCTTTCTCTCATCTCATATGATTTAGGTGGAGTCCAAGATCTAAAGGATGGAGGCCAAAGAGCTTAAATCTCCATGTCTTGGCACATTTTGCTAGTTTTGATGTACTAGAATGTCAAAAAATATATGTATATGTTATTTTTGAGCCATGACACTTTGAACAAGTATAAAACTATGTAAAGTTAGTATATTTATCAAGAATAGAGTTTAATGAATAGAATTGTGTATTTTGACCACTTGGGAGCCCACTTATGCATGTATGTATATGGAAGTGGCATGGTGAATTTGAGTTGTATGAGGATTCAGACCTTATGAGGGACTTATTTGTACTATATTTATGCTTTCTAAGTTGCTCAAGTGTGTGTGGAACAAGGAATGACTCATTTGAACCAAATTTGCCCCTTTATTGGAACCAAATTGCCATAATCTTGAGCTATAGCAAAGTCTGACCAAATGGCCTCTTTTTGACTTGAAATTTTGTATGCACGTAGATCTTGCCTAGAACTTTTTGTCAAGCTAAAAATCAGGTAATTTGGAGGTCTGTGGAATGTTCTACAATTTTTCAAAGTTGGTATCAGAATTTCGGATTTGCACCAGTATTATTCATTTTGTCAGTTGTGAAATTGTGTCATCCAAGAGGCAAACGTTGTCCAATGGCTACGAAATTTTATAGGCAGAAACTAGGCATTCACAATGACTTGTAGCAACTAGAAGCACCTCATATGGAGGTCTGAGCTAAGAGATATGAAAATTTGAATTTCTGGAACAGCAACAGTAGTGCAGCACGACTTGAGTCACTGTTTTATTGCATTTCAGTGGCTAAAAGTGCTTTATCTGATCTGAGTCTATTTTTCACATAAATCTAACATTCATATCTTTCCAAATTGGTATCATTTACATGGATTGGAGTTTTTTGGAATTAATTAGACATTTTCAAAATTTATAGCAGACACTTGCATCAGTACCAGTAGCTGTCCGAACCTTTGCCCCTTTTCGCGTGTCAAACGCTTTCTGTGTTATGTTTCATAGCCTGGACATATTTTTTTCTTAAAGTAGACATGTGTACTTTCTAGAATAGCCAAGAATGCATCACTTCAATTTTTGTGAATTTAGTTATGAATTTCCAAAGTTGTGACAGAAAAATTGAAATTCTGGCCGAAAATAATAGAATGAATTTGATGTTCCCTTTTGAATTTCACGAGTTGTGGGCCAACTTTGGTGATGCAAATGAGTTGTATGTATGTAATTAAATATGAGAATATGATGTATGAGCTCATATGATCCTTCTGACACCGAATAGAATTTTCATACGCGACGCAACGCGAAATAAGGCATTATTTTAATGCCATTTTCCCATTCCTTTTTGTGCAATTCATCATGTGAGACTTAAAAATGATAAGAAGCAAGCTAGAAATATATGGTGTTACATGTAAGACCATATTATTTCTTGTATTAATCCCTCTCTTGCAGGTGGGAAAATGCACTTTATCAAGGAAATCTCAAGAAAATGTATTAAAATAATGAATTAAATTTTGTTGTGTAACGGATAAATTTTTCATTTCATGTCTCCGGGACCCCATGAACTCATCAACAATATTCTCTAATTATGTTCCATACATACAAATCATAACATTCTCAAAAATTGGCACAAACCACGGATCAAGGGTCAAAACCCTAAAATTTCTCCATTTTCCACGGTTGTTCAGGGGCAACTTTGAACAATCATAACTAAATGTAGAAAAATCAAACACACGCAAACCATAGCTTTTGGGAGATTTATATATGTTAAAATCACACTAAAAATAATTCCAGGACATGACAATAGCCTTTGGACCACATTTGACCACAAAAAATCCACAAAGGTTTGGCTGTCCCTGGCATTGATATAGTTTACTATCATAAACCTAAAAAATGTCCAATTAATTCCAAAAAAATTTAATTCATGTAAATGATATCAATCTAGAAAGCTATAGATGTTAGCTAGAGGGAAAAAAGAACTTCAAATCAATCCAGGCATGTCCAGGCCTTAAAAACTAATCAAATAGTGACACAGGTTTGACTGGATGCCTGATACTAGACAACAACTTCAAAAATTAACATCTCTCTCTCTAGACATCCAAATGTGGTTCTTCTAATTGCCACAAGTCACTAGGAAGGTCTAGTTTCTCTTTGTAAAATTTTGTGACAATTGGATATCATTTGCCCTATGAGTGACAAAGTTTCATTTTGAACCAGAATGAATAGTGCATTGAACCAAAACCAAAAAAATTTCCAATTTTGAAAATTCACCAAATATTCCATAGACCTCCAAAAATTTTGAACATTAGCTTCCCAAAAATATCTCAATAGGCTCTAGATTTATGCCAAATCTCAGACCAAGAAGAGCTCATTTAGGCAAAAAGTGGCATAGCCTTACAAAATGGTCACTTTTGCTCCATATGAGGTATCAACTTGGTTCAATTGGCCTTCTTTAGTGTTTGGCACCCCTTGGACAAGTTTAAAAGTATGAATGTGACTTGTATGAACTATCCAAATGGTTTCAAACACCATGCATCTCAATTTGGTCATCCCATATTCAAAAATGCATACATTCAAGTGTGCACCCAAGTGCTCAATTTCCATATTTCCATTATCTTGACATCATGCAAGATTCATACATCATTCATATATAATATTACATTTTTTTTAATGGTTTACAACTAAAAAATATCATGTATATATCCACTTTGACATTCCATTACAAGTAAGGTTACATGATAACAAAATGCAACTTCTCATGGTACTTGACTTGCTTTCCTTGTCTCTTGAATATCACTTAGGCATTTCAAGATAGTGGAGGAAAAGGGAGTGAGATTCCTAGAATCTCAATAGCTCACACACCCATTCATACACCCATTCAAAGCATATACACATCAAAGCAGATGTATGAAAGGTTTGGCAACTATAAAATATGCAAAGTCATATTTCCATGCCACTTATTTACATTCAAGCCAAGACTATGCTCTAAGGACTTTTGGTTTTTTCTCGCCCCATTTCTAGGGCTTTTGGATTTGCCCTACTCTTGGTCTAGGGATTTTTGACTTGGCCTCACCCTTCTAAGAGGCTTCTGGCCTTGTCTCACTTATGCCATAAGACTTTTGGCATCTCCTCACCTTCATTAAGGGACTTTTTGCATCGCCTCATCCTTATAAGCCATTTTCACAACCACAGTCATTCAACAAGACATATTGGTACCAATGTAAAGTCAAGGCATCAAGTGGCATATCATCAAGTTACAAGAATACACACAAGCATACAATAACATACATATGCACACAAGAATGCAAGGAGAATGAGGTGGAGAGCTACCTTGAATTTTGCAAGCCTTCTTTTGTCTTATTCCTCCCTCTTTTCAGCCTCACAAGTGCACCTAGGTGGGTTGGTGTTCTCTTGGCCGAAACACCATAAACAACACATAATCACACACTTGAAGCAAGCTAAGATACCAAAGATACTCTTGAACACACATTTAGTTCTATAAGTGGCATAATAGTTCCATAATTGGCCTATTGAAGTAACTTTTACATTTCAAGTTCTAGGCTCCATTCTCTTGTTATTTCTAGATTTCTTGGACTCATTTAAGGTCTTTGGAACCCTCACACATTCACTTGCACAATAGGAAAATCAAGTTGCTTCTTACAACACCATTATGGACACTATTGCTCTATCTCTCATTCCATGGCTCCTAAATTTTTTCCAATGGTTTCTCCCATCTTCTAACATCATATAAAGTCCCAAACTAAGGATAAAACAAATTAAAAACTCCCTAGCTCTATGGACTAGCTTAGGCTAAGACAAGCACACCAAGGAAGGTTCATGAAGTTCTTGATTTTTCTTTGATGGTAGAGCCACTTAGGAGGATTTCTAGAGATCTTAAGAGGTCAAGAAAACATTCAAATAGTCAAGGAAACACTCACCCAAAATCAGATTTTACAAAACCCTAAAAAAGCCTACATTTTGCTATCTTGTTTTCCATAGGTTTTTCTTGGAATTTCTTAGCATATTCCATCTCCCCATGGCCTAAAATCATTTTTTCTCTCTTGTTTTGGACAAAACTTCCCTCCCTCATATGGTTCTGATTTAGGCCAAAACTCAAAACAAGAGGAAGCAAAAGGGAGAAACAATTCAAAACATGAATTACCTTGGATTCCAACTTAGTTTCAAGAGTCTTTCTCCTTGGTTGATTGCCTTCAAAAATGTTGAACTCCCCCCTCAATATTTTGGATTAAAACAGAACCAAATAGCTCAAATAAACCATGGAAAGAAAGCCTAGAAAGAGAGGAGCAAAGTTGAAAGAAGAAAAAGAATGAGATTCACCAAGTTTCCTTACCTTTCTTAGCCTTTTCTCCCTCCTTCTTCTCCTTCTCTTGTGCGCCTAAGGGGGCTGAGCATTTTCTATTTTTTGGGCAGAAAGAGCCATGCTTAAGAAGGTAGGAGCTTCTAGAAACATACTTTTTTCAAAAATTTCAATTTCATCCTTCTGTAATGGTAATTTTGTTTCGGCTTCGTTTTAGCTCCCTTTTTAGAATCATCTTTTCCATTATAAAATTTATATTCCTAATTTAATAAAATAGCTTTGGAATCACTCAAATTAGAGCTAAAACCTTCCCGAACAAATTTGTTAAAGTTCGGGCTCACTACAACTGGAAAACATACACCAGAGGGGCTTTACCAATGCTGGGGCTTCCCATGATTTTTGGGGCCTCTAAGAATCCTAGGCAACTCAAATTTTTCATTTAAAAAGGCCTCCTATGTATTTTTTTCCAAAAGTTGTACTTATTTAAGAAAATGACACTATGTTTCGTCAATTTTCGTCACAAATTGTTTCACCATCCAAGCTCCGTTTTTCTTTCCGTCTAAACTTAAAATTATCATGTTTAGGAGCCTAATACTTTACCCAAATTTTTTAGGGCATTATCTAGCTCATTTCAGAGGACTTTCTTTTATACAGCTCATTTCATTGTTTTACAAAAATTACGTTCGTTACATATTAGATATGTCATGATAAGATTGAATAATTGCCAACTAATAGACACATTGGAACTGTAATAGCTTAGGAGTACTAAATGAATGACATAATAATAGATATGAAAGAATTATTTTTGATGTAGTTGGACCTAATTTCTAGGTAGGTAGCAATGATGAAGTATATTATGATGATGATAATAATCCTATTAAGGAACCTATGAATTTAGAAGCCTATAAATTTTTTAATTTATTAAATGTGTATCAATAATCATTGTAGCCATGATTTATAATCAATCTAAGCTAATTTGTTGCCTTATGAATATTAAGTATTAGATCTAACAACAATATGTCATAGTAGAGCTTTAATTAATTTGCAAGTCTTATGAAAGAAAGTTGCTCATCTAATAATGTTGTAACCAAGAATTAGTACGAAACAAATAAGCCAGTATCAAAGCTTTGTCTATTTACTCAAAAATTTGATGTTTACATTAATGGGTGTATATTGTATTATAAAGATGACAGAAATGAGAAAATGTGTTAATTATGTGAAGTGCCTTAATATAAAACTAGTTAACATGGCCAAAGACAAAGTTCTAAAGAGATTCTAATAAAAAGAATGTATTTTTTACCAATTACCTTTAAATTATAAAATTTTTATGTCTCAATGAAATTTGCCAAGTTTATATGATGGCATTGGAACAACAGAAAATGTGAAGGTGTATTATGTCATCCTTTAGATAGAGAAGTATGAAAACATTTTGATAGGATATATCTCAATTTTACCATGGAATCACAAAATATTCAATTGGGTTTATATACATATGGATTCACACCTTACAATTAATCTGCTTCATCATATTCATGTTGACTACTCCTATAATAATAATTTATTCTTTACTGTAGTCATTTTTAGACCATAAAATTCCAAGATTAATATTAATGTCTTTTTGGAGTCATTGATTGATAAGCTAAAATGCTATGGGATGAAGGCGTATTAACTTATGACGTCTCCAACACTACCAAAAAAATAGCTTTTAGTGGCAACAAAAGTTGCCGCTAAAAGTATCAAAGCTTCCATTAAAGAAGTCACAGTTACAATAGTGGGTTACCACAAAGTTGAGACTCATATTGGTATAACAAAAAAGTCCTTGGTGGTGACAAAAAGGTCACCACTAAAACTATTTAGTGGTAACAAAAAGGTCACCACTAATTTTAGTGGTGACAAAAGTTGCCACTAAAAAATGTTTAGTAGTGGTTAAAGTCACCACTAAATAGTGTAGCGAAAAATTGAAAGAAGAATTGCTACTAAAAAAGTGCTCATGAATGTCGTCACCAATTGGTAAAAGTTAGTAACAATGGTAATTTGGCACCACTAAAAAGTTATAATTAGTGATGAGAAAATTGCCTCTAATTAGGGGGTTTTAGTGGTGACCAATAATGTCACCATTAAAAAGGTTCTTTTCAATGCGACATTGTCACCATTAAATTTCAATAGTTTGTGGTGACTGTCATTTGTTGCCACTAATTAATTATTTAGTGGCGACTTTGATCACCACTAAAATCTAAAACTTTTTTAGCAACTAAAATTATTGCTGCTAAATGTTATTTTGAATGATGACATTAGTCGCCGCTAGATGCTATAAATGCCTTTGTTGATGACTGTTGCCACCACTAAAGGTGTTGGTAAATTTTTTTAATATATAAGTAATTAAGCAATATTTACCAAAAAATGACATAAAATTCAAAGTGCTAAAAGCAACTTCACAAGAGATGAAAAACAAATAGTAAAATGAAATTATAAGAACCAAATTGAATCACATTAATAAAAAAGAAAATTTTATTAAAATTAACTTGATATTCATAGATTGTACATAAATGGAAATGCAATAGTAGACTTAAGAAATTCATATTTATATACATAATTAACAATGGAAAAACTGGAGCCATAAACTATACATTCATTATTAATAATTGTTCAACTGCTTAAAAACATAACTAGCAAAGTGAGAATATATTCAATATGCTCCTCCATCCTGTGAAGATCACTCATCCTTCAAAAAAAGAAAAAAAAACTCCATCTTATTAAATTTAATACTAGTATTCACCTTAGACTAAAAAAAAATAGCATTAGTGCAAATACCAAACAGAATTTTGAGTTAAAATTTAAACTTGAAAGTAAGCAGTGTTTTATAAATGTAACACCATTTATTTAAGTTCACTGGGCTAGTTTGCCTGAAGTACTACTCGAAGGGAGATGTCCCTATTAAATTGAAAAACAACTCTAAATATCTTTTATTGTTGGAAAAGGGAAGGGAAGTGTGTGATATACCTACTGTTGTAATGTGGACAATAAGGCAGCAACTTGTGTGTGGATTTCATCTTACACCTGTTGGGTCATATGGGCTTGCTCTTGGTATAGCTTTCATTCAAATTTTTATTGCATTTTTTGTTTCATTTCTTCACGCTTTAGTGCCATATTAGCATGATGGTCCTCCTATTTTCATTCCATTTCTTCTTAAACTTGATTTATTATGAATGACATCCTGTGGTCCATATTAACTTGGTCAATGGATCTCTTTTTTTGAGGTTTCTTTCTATAACCTGTCCCATGAACAAACCTTGATCGTGCATCCAATATATTAGATAAAATCTTGTCTCCAGCCATGCGGGATTCAACTTCTGATAATTGTTGATGCAGAACTAGTTCATGTAAGCAACCTTGCAATTCAAGCAATAAATTAAAATCGTATACGATAAACTATAGTTAAATAAAGATTAAAAATTAAGATATGTTTAAAATTTACGTGAATCTTTAGGGACTTAGGGTCAACCCATTCTATCTCCCCACATTATATTTAACCATGTCTAGGTGAGCCACATATAGCAAGAAATGGGAGCCAAGCAACTTGAAAAGTGTGACTTTGACGATAAAATGGGAATATATGTATTTTGATATCAAAGTTTATATTTATATAATGTTTATGAGATGTAAACCCTTAAGAACAAGTAAAAGTATGTAATTATAATGTATGAATCAAATTTGGAACCAAATGTATGAGTATGTAAGTTTTTGACATTCATGGGTTTTGATGTACATATGTATATAAACAACTAGGAAGGTGATTTTGAGTTCTATGATGACTTGGACCATTTAGGATGTTTCTATATGCTATATTTATGCTTTTAGATGTACTCAAATGGTCATGGTATGATTAGAAGGCCATTTGGTGCACTTTGACCTCATTATAATCTCAAACTTTGCCATATTCTTGGCTTGAACCACAAACTAACCAAATGGATGAATTTATGTATCAAATTTGGCAAGAATATAGATATCATCTAGAGCTTTCCATAAAGCTAAAAATTACTATTTTTAGAGCTCTAGAGAATTTATTATGATTTTTTAAAGTTGGCCAAATTATATAGAAACTGTCACTGTTACTGTTCATATGGTCAGTTTAGTTTTTGGTATCATTCAAGGGTCAAATGAAGTCTCATAAAATGTTATAGGAAGATAGTAGATATCATAAGCTTTCCATACCCATCGAGAGAATTTAGAGCTATGTAGAGAGAGAAATGCATTTTTGAAGTTCCATGTTTGCTGCAAAATGACCACCAGAGCCAAAGTACTGTTCCATCAAATTTCATGTGTCAAATGTGGTTGTTTTGATCTAACTTTTTTTTGCAGCTAGATAACATCCTAAGCTTTCCAAAAAGCTATACTTTGCATGATTTGGATTTTTCTAGAGTTACTTATGAATTTCCAAAATTCATATCAGAATATGGAACTTAAGAAAAAAGTGCAAGTGTAATGTGAAATTGTCTTCTATGCTTTAGACCTGAGTTTGGAGATTCAATTTGTGATATTTTTTATTGGACAAATGTGTTAGGGATGGAAATTAAGTTGGGTAAGCTTACATGGTCTATTCAGCCAAGAATGAATTAATTTAGCTTTCAATGACGCAAATATCTGCTGTTAAAACTATCAATTTGATGAAAATGGGTGTTTTAAGCAAATTATGTTATAAGATAAGTGCTAAATATATACGGTGTTACATTCAAATTGTACTATATAGCAAAAGTACACTACCTTGAAATCTTCAGTAGCTCGGTGTTGGAGTAGCCACTCTCAATCTACAGGATTCACATTAGCTAATAGAACTACCTATCTTTCCTCACTTGTATTTAAAAACTTGACTAGATCATGTAACTTTGTCTTCTAATTCCTGAATAGTCTCCACAGAACTCAGAGTGAAGCACTTCATTATTAACTTAGATTAATCTTTGCATGGTTCAAATTTATCCTATGAATTAGAAACATAAATAGTTATAATTGCCTATGTAAAGATTTAGTTTGTTACAAAATTAAATATCATTTAGTTAGTATAATTGTCTATGCACAAACATGTTATTTTAACTTTTAACTACATAATCCCTCTATATTTTTCTTACTAAGTAGGCTAGTTGCCATCTCCAAACAAATAAGTGGTCCAGACCACCCACCTATAATAACTAGAGAACTCTCAAGCACCATTTCCAGTAGTTCACTCAAAGTCTTCAAAGATGCTAATAGTAATCTTTCCACCATGTTTGGTCTTGAAATCAACAAACACATACTTATACATCTCTGCCCTTTCTTAACAATGCTGCAAGAAGCTGAATAAGACCTGTGGATTATAAATAATAATTACATATCGATATGTGAGTGTTGGGGGGGCAAGGGAGGGAAAGTAAACCATAAATAAACAAAATCTACAAATGGTTATACCTGTACTACTTTGGTTTAGTAATGGTTGCATATGTGGAGAATCCTTATGTTCTTATTCTATCACGGACTGTAGTAGTGTAGGTGGAGTGGACTCTTTACACTCAAAAGCATCCCTTGTTGCAAGTCCTTATGGTAACATCACATCACCCGTGTGGTCGCATCTTAATTGACCATTGGCCCACCTATTTCCTTTTCCACTTTTTCCTTTTACCCTTCTACATCCACCACCTAACATTTCCAGCAAAATTGTAAATGAAGTATAAGATACATTAGTTTGAATCTAAACATAAAGTTGATGACAAAAACATTAGGCAATTTATATGTAAATATACTACCATAAATATATTTAATCTAGGTTATCTTTAGTGTCATTTTTGTCAATTACATCATCTTCATTGGGTATGTCTTCATCATCTTTTCCATCGGTGGATACATTCTCATCATTGTCATCAATGAATTCATCCACTGCATCAATTACATTTAGCCTACTGAGTTAGGGGCATTCGATTGAATGGTTTATTATTTTTGGTTGAATGTCATCCCTATGAAGGCAGGCCACTAGATTAATGCCTACATCATCATTAATAAATCAAATCTACTTTAATTTCAATCTGCTGATAAGCCTTATCACTTAGTAGTTCATCATTATCCCTATCTACACCATTATTAATCACCTCTAGCATATTAAAGTGGTCATGAGGATTTGTTTTTACAATAACAAGCTAATCTGGGTCACAAATGTCCTCTTGGTAGAACACTTGTTTTGCTTGAGATGCTAAGACAAATGGCTCATTTGAGTTCAATGAGTATTGAGTGTTGACACTTGTGATTTCATACTTGTCAACCTTATATACTCTTCCTAAATAACCCACATCCCACCAATGACACTTAAAGAGATACACTTTCTTATTCCCAACATATGACAACTTATATATGTCTTCTAAAGTGCCATAATACTTTCTTGCTTTGTCTGAATCATTACCTCTTATAAAAACTCCACTACTCTGTATTCTCTTATTGGAGGCTTGATCTTAAGTATGGAATCTAAATCTGTTTACCATAAATATGGAATAATGATGGACCATTTTGAACAGTCTAACTCCAAGACTCATGAGGTCATCACTTGCATCACCCCATGCAGCTAACTTTAAAACTTATAAATAACAACATTTGGGAATGTCATAATTGTTAAACTGACTAATGGAAACATAAGGTCAAAACATACCTGTGTATAAAACCATCCGAGGAACTCCATGACCATTAAAGCTTGTGTTAGTCTCCATCTTGTGCTTCCTACAATGTATGACCTAATTAATTAAGAGGTGATAATAAAACAATCTTTTAGTAAGTGGTGGCCAAGTCCTATAGACTTAATGAATGGCCAAATGTCTTCATAATTCTAAAACACATATGTACAAGCTTGATTAAACTCCACATCTAATAGAAATATTAACTCATAGTGTCCCCTTGCTTACCCACTTGGATTAAATATGGACATCTCATCATGTTCCACATGTTTATCATTTTTCTAAGAGGTCTGTTGAACTTGTTAGGGATATTTTATGGATAACGAGATCAAAAAGTATGACATTCATCCACCAAGTAACTTTTAGCAATTTAACCTTTTGGATGAGCCTTATTATGAATATAAGTTTTTAGTGTCCATAAGTACTTACATGCATAAGTTAATATGAATAAAATAAGATAGCTTCTATGTAATAAAAAAAGACATCAATTAATTAATCTACCTTACCTCTCAATAGGGTTCATCCATTGATATTGTATAGCCCCACCTTGTTTAGCTTTTCTTGCCAAGTGAGTAGGCAAATGGACTATGATATCAAAGAAGGCAAGTGGAAACACCATTTCCAATTTGCACAATTTGATTGCAATTTGGGTTTTTGTGGCATCAAGATCTTTAATTCTTAAGTACTTTGAACACAAGTTCTTAAAAAAATTTCCCCAACTCTATTATAGGTTTTGACACTTCCTTAGGCAACAAGTCACATATTGTAAGTGGGAATATGTCTTGTAACAATAAATGGTGGTCATGACATTTCAACCTAGAGATTTTTTGCTTATGGACATTGATCAACTTAGAAATGTTTAAGAAGAAGGCATTAAGAACCTTCAACTTAGCTAAAAAGTTATAAACTTTCAACTTCTCTTGTAGGGATAATGTATAGAATGATAATGGAATAAGAATTTTGTTCCCGTCCTTATTGGGAGCAATTGTTGTGTAGTCCCTAAATCAACCAAGTCATATCAAATCTTCAATGTATTCTTAGTCTTTGCAATTGCACCCATCAATGTCAACACTATGTTATTAGACACAATTCTTTATATATACATAATATCAAGGTAATGTCAGAGCATAAAGGTTTTCTAGTAGGGTACTTTAAGGAAAATACTTTTCTTCCAATTGAAAGCATCATTGGCATGGACTTTCCTAAAACTCACATTGGCTAGTGCCTAAAGCTACATAAGTACTTTATCATCGGTGAAAGGAGAGGGTGCAATTGAATGTTTAACTTTCGTATCAAATGCCCTCCTTTTTCTATGCTATGGATGATTGGTTAAAAGGAAGTAATGATGCCCCATGTAACACAACTTATTCCATAAATAAATAAAATGTGTGTCTTTGTGGCAATAATGGCATGCACTCTTTCCCTTAGTGAACTACCTTAAGAGGTTCCCATATGTTAGGAAGTCATTGATTATTTTGATGATAGCTATATCCATCTTAAAATTATACTATGAGTAGGCATTATATGTGTCAATCCCATCATTTCATAATTTTTGTGGCTCTTCAATCAAAGGTTGCAAATACACATCAATGTTATCACCAGGACACTTAGGACATGGAATAAGAAAGGTCATCATAAAGTACAGGTGCTTCACGGATAACCATGGTGGCAAATTGTATGGAAGTAACACAACTGGCCAAATACTCGGTTAGTACTCATATTTCCATAAGGCTAGAATCCATCACTAATTAGACCCATTCATACATTGCTACAATCATGGGAGAAGTTAAGATGTTGGTTATTCAATGATTTCTGAGTAATGGAGTCAAACAGATGTCACAACACACTAGTGTAATGCATTCTTCCTTGTGCCACCTCATATCTTTAGCTATTTTTCAAGCCATATACAATTGTTGCAACCTAGGCTTTAATGGAAAATTCATAACACTTTATGTGGTACTTTCTTACCCCTATGACCATCCAACTTCCATCTAGTTATATTGCACTTAGGGCAGAATTTTGCATTGGTGTGCTTTTACCAATATATGATGCAGTCATTCTCACATGCATCAATCTTGGTGTAACCCAATTTGAGCTCCTTAACAATCTTCTTTGCTTTGTAGCAAGAGTTAGGTACTAGTGGCCCCTCAAGTAGAGCATCCCTGAATAAACTTAGTAATGTATCTATGGATTTGTTACTCTGATATTTGAGCTATTTCAAGTAAATAAGTTTGACTATGAAAGACAACTTTGACACCTTACTACAACCTAGATAGAGTTCGATTTAAGCATCTTCCAATAACTTAAAAAATTAGCTAGCATGCAAGTTAGGTGACTCATTTGAATATGTGTCGTTGAATGTATCATGTAACATCTCAATAATGTTATCTTCCTTATCATTATCCTTCTATACTTCATCATTTGCATGCTGAAGAGGATTGTGGGTACCAGTTCGAACTTTTCCATGTGAGTCCCACACTTTATAACTCTCACTGAAACCTTTCTTGAATAGATCTTCCCTTACTTCACTTTTTAGCTTCCATGTTGTATTTTTGCACCCCTTGTATGGGCATGGAATCATATCAGTCACCCTGGCACTCTGTTGCCACTTTTAACAATGTTAGAATTTTAGAGTCTATGGATAGGAGAGTTTGAAATTTAGATTATCCTAGTATATATTCTTGTTAAATTTTACTTTCCTTTCCTCATCTCTTGTCCTGACAAAACTTTGTCTCTTTTGTTTTATGTGCATGTGTAGGATAGAAATTGGAGCTCATTTTTACATTGTCAAAGTGGCTGTTTTCATGTGGAATAAGTTGTTTAGGATTTTTGAGAATTGGGTTTATCTGTAAGATTAGTGTAGTTTCTCTTTTATCCTTATATAGTTCAAAGGTTTTGGCCATGCAAAAGATAGAACTTTTTGACATGTGCGGTTTATACAGTAATTTGAATGGAATTATGTTTTAATTCATTTGAATGGACTTTTAATTCATTATTTTATTTAATTATATTTTTTAATCCTAATCCATCAATCACTTAATAAATTTTAAAGTTATGAAATTTTGTAATTATGTTTTTATTTTTAATATTAATCTATTAATTATTTATTAAATATTACACTATTAAATATCTATAAAATATTTATTGTTACTTATTCATAGTCTTCATCTTTATGTTAATATATTAATAATTTGTTAAATTTTTAACTTATTATTTTATTTATTTATATTTTCATTTTCAATCTAATCCATTAATTACTTATCAAACATTTTACTATCAATTATTTATTAAATATTCAATATTAACTATTTATTAAGTAGTCTGTATCTTTATCTTAATCTATTAGCTATTTAATAAATTTTTAATTCATTATTTTATTTAATTAATTTTTTAAATAAATTATGTTTTAATCCTAATCCATCAATTACCTATTAAATTTTAAAAGTATGATATTATTTAATTATCTTTTTATTGTTAATGTTAATCAATTAATTATTCATTAATATTATACCAAAAAAATGTATAAAATATTTAATTCTTTAAATTTTGAATTCATTGTTCCTTATGGTCAGAATACTATTGAAACATGAAAGCAACATGAAGACATGGAATGGAAGCATAAGGCAAATAAAAATCCATTAACCATAGCCATTATGAAGAGAAATCAAAGCAAATCATAGTACAAGGCTGCTGCCTTTTGAATGAGAAGCTTTCATGGAAAGAGTAATTTCAAGATACCATCATGGAAGCAATTATGTCAAATGGTCAATGAGGAGCCAAATAAAGAAATTATTCAAGCAAGCATTTAAGAGCAAGAGAAAGAATGCTAAATCAAATTTGGTCAAAATTACATTATTACACATTTAAAAATGAAAATGGAAAGAATCCAAAATTGCAAAAGCAGAAAAGAAATATCTTAAAGATCAATCAACTAGTAGTTGCTATAGAGCGTCCACTTGAGAAATTAATTGGACACCAAATAAAGGTTAGCGAATCCTTTCTAACAACTATATTTTATCCTACAACAATATATAAAGGGTAGAATTCAAACTTAAAGGCTATTAAGGCTTCAAGTGCCTAAATTCTTCTTATTCTCTCTTGTTTAAGCACCAATAGAACCATATTTTGTTCAAGCTTTTAAATAATTAGAATGAAGGCAGCTAGTTCAACTTTAGATCACTTGGTTAAGAAGCTCTAGTATTGTTTTAGAGAACCAATAAACCTAGTGAAGGTGTGTAATGTTGCTACCCTGTCTTCTTTTATGTATACTTTGAATTTAACAAGGAATTATAATGCTTTGCCATTAAAAGGAATTATAATGGCCTATCTCATTGGAATTTGTTAATTCTTTCATATATACTTCAAAAATTTTACTAGTGTTACTACTAATTTTGGTTTATATTTTGTTGCATTTGTAAGTCATAATTTGACTCCCTTTATACATGAAGAGGCTATCAAGTTTATTGATTTGAATGGGTGTAAAACATCATTTACTCCATAAATGCTAGTTCACACATATTTTGTTCTATTTATACTAACCATAACACACACACATGCACATATGCAAGAAACTAAAAGCAGCAGTTTGAAAAAAGCATTGTGTTCATGAACTAAGTAGACTACAATGAACACTTATCATGATTAATTTTTTGTAGTGCACTACTACTAATTTAAAACTTTGAAATAGGAACCATCCAATTCTAAATATAATTTAGGGAAGGGGGGAGACTCCAAGTTTGGATACCAACCAAATAATAAGACATCCATTACCCTCATGTTAAAAGTAGCAAAGTATAGCCATGCTCAGGTCAAATTTGATTTGGCAATGTAAAACCACTAACAAATTATCCTTCGACCTTCCACATTTCACACTTAAAAAATTTGTGAGCAGACAAATGTTCTTAGCTATAAGTAACAACCCTTGTGATTAAGAATAGTAAATGATAACTACTCAAATCATTTTTTTTATATTATAAGATCTGGATAATCAATAATGCTAGCAGTTGCCAAATGGAGATGAGTAACTAATCATGATACTAAACACTTAGAAATTCAAGCTAAGATCAGTGAATTTGAGGGAAAATAGAAAATGGATATGATAGCAAGATCCCCTTAGATGGGATTGTGGTTTTGGTTTGTCTACAGTGAGATTAAAGAAACTGATGGCTATTGGAGAGGAAGATAAAGAAGCTAAAAGGGTACTTAAATATGTATTCATTCTACATCTTTTTCTTAAAACAATACTTCTAATCATAATAAAAATAAAGAGCTCAATGCATAAGTCTACATTTTGATCCTCTTTAATCTTTAATGTCTTACATTACTTTATTAGGTTGTAAAGAATTGGACTGAGGTTTTGGTTTGTGTATAGTGAGATTTAAGAAAGAGTTTTTTTCCTAGGTCAATAGAGTTTTACAACATTGGGTTTCTATAACACCATAATATCTTAGCCTTTCTAGTGTAATTAGAATGCCTCATGCCATGCACTACATGAAAATCACAAGGAGTAGCATATAAATATTGCTTATTTTTACATTATGTCATATATAAAAATTCTGTTTGGTGTCACGTGGACTGTATGTGCACATACTATACTTTTCCATATTTAATTACATCAATACAACTTATTTGCATCATAAAATGTGGCCTACATCTCAAGAATCATGAAGAGGAGTTTAAAATATACCTATTACATTTCGGCCAGATTTTGCTCAATTCTACCACTAACATTGAAAAATCATAACTAATTTAAAAAAATAAAAAACATGCATTATTGGTCATTCTAGAAAGCTAGGATGTTTATTTCACATTAAAAAAATGTCCAGACCATAACATCCATCACAAAAGGACGTTTGACATGTGAAATGGTCCAGAGGTCAAATTGCATTCTGGAACTGTCACAGAATTCTACAAAACATTTGAAAATGTCCAATTAATTCTACAAAAATCTAATCCATACAAATGATACCAATCTGGAAAGCTGTAGATGTTAGCTAGAGGGAAAAAATATTTTTAGACCAGCTTAGGTAATCCAGGGCTCAAAATTTAATAGAACAGCAACTCAAGTCAGGCAAAATCCTGATACTAGATAGAATGTTTAAAAGTTCATATCTCCCTCTCTAAATGTCCAAATGAGGTGCTTCTAATTGGTATGAGTCATGTGAATGCCTAGTTTCTCAGTATAAAATTTCATGGCAATTGGACATCATTTGGTTCTCTTGTGACAGAATTTATTTTCAGACCAAATGAATAGTGCAGTAGACCAAACCAAAAAAATTGTCAATTTTGAAAAATTATCAAATATTCTGTAGACCTTAAAAAATTATGATCTTTAGCTTTTCAAAAATCCCTTAATGATACCTAATTTCATGCCAAATCTTAGACCAAGAATAATTCATTTGGCTAAAAAGTGACATAAGGTTCCATTATGATCATTTTTGGCTCCATATGAGATACCAAAATTGTCAAATGGCTTTCTTTGGTTTTGGCACCTTTTGGGCAAGTCTAAAAGCATATTTAGGACTTGTGTGAACTGCCCAAATAGTTCTAATCCTTATGCATCTCATTTTGGCTATGCCACTTGCAAGTATACAAAATTACATAACCTCATTCAAGAGGCCACATTGTCATACCATATTCAAATCACATTCTAATGGTCTCACAATACATTCTCCCATTTATACATAACATATCATCATAATTATACATGTTCATGATTTCATAAGACATATACAACCATGGATTACAATATATGCTCCTTTTATGGCCTTAGAGTGACAACATTTCCACATTTTAATGTCATTCCTTCATCTCTCATGTGGTTGGCTCTCATTGCCTTGCTCTTTAGGTCCACCTAGCATGTTAGATCATTGGAGAGGAGGGAATGAGATTCAAAGAATTCCAATAGCTCATCTCCTATTCAATCATACATAATGGATGCAAACAAGTCTCATAAATGCATGCATGGCATGTGGACATGGGCAAACATTGAAGAATCATTTTCATCATTTAAGAAATTCATACATAGCATACAAAGGCTTACCAAGCAAGTAGATTTGCCTCACCTAATTTCTTGAGGATTTTAGACTTGCCTCACCCATTTTTTAATGCATTCTTAGACTCAACCATGCTTTTGAGAGCCCACTTTGCTTTTGGAAGACCCTTTGCTTTGTCTCAACCAATCCTAAGGGTTCTTAGCTCATCCTCACCATAGCTAAGGGTTCTTGGCTTCACCACACTCAAGTAAACCCAAGCATATATCAAAATATCATATGAAACATAATATATGATCATAAAACTATGTCAGATGAAATCATGCTATTATACTTTTCATGGCTTGAAAACATACATACATACATTCTAAGATAAGCTAAGCATACATCCATGCATGAGAGAAGGTGGAGAGAGCTACCTTGCACATAATCACACATTTTTTCTTTTGAAATTCCCTCCCTTGCTTTGGCCACACACCCATAAAAGTGTGGGGAAGATTTCTCTTGGCCTAAACATAATTTATGGAAGCCAATTAGGTTCATGAAACAATTTCTAAGGTCACACAACTTGCTTAGACACTAAGTTGTTCTATAAACCCTATTATGGTCCATAAATGCATCTAATGAAGCAACACCCCTCAAATAAATTCTAGACTCTATTCTTTCCTTTCAAATATGATTCTTGACTCCTTTTAAGACTTTTGGATTTATCACATAATTAAAACAAAGAGCCTAACTACATTTTGCTTCTTTAGGTCATAATATGGAACCTAAAGCATTAAATCACTTTTTATAAGTTCTAAATTTTTTCCAAGGCCTCCCTTTATTTTCATTCATCATATATGACTCAAGAATGGCCTTAGAAAAATTTAAAACTCTCCTTAGCTACGAGAACCCTTCTTGGCTGAAACAATGAAGCATATTGGGTTCCATGGAGCTTTCTTTGTTTTCTCAAAGGAAGAAGCATATGGGGAGCCTCTTAGGGATCTTAGGAGCTCATTTAAACTCTTATTTAGCCCTAGGAATCATCATACAAAATCATATTTTACAAGGTACAATTGAAACTCTAGAACTTGCATCTTGAAATCTAATAGTTTTTTGTTAATTCCCTTTGTATATTCTTAATCTCCACACCTTTTTTCCTTAGATTCACCCTTGGTTCTACCTAAAAGTCAAGTCCTTCTAGGGTTTTCTTATGTTAGGTGAAATGAAGGAGGAGGGAACCAAAGATGACAACCATAGGAAGAGAAATTACCTTGTTTTCTTGTTTTTTCTTACTTGAACCTTGTGCTCTTTGAGCTCCTCTCTTCAAATCCAAATTTTCTCCTCAATTTATTCTTTAAAATAGATCCATATACTTTATTATAATCATAGGAAATAAAGGAGAATGAAGGAAAAGAGGTTTAGAAGAGAAAGAGCATGAAAAACTACTAATTTCCATACCTTAAGCCTTTGATTTCTCCTCCTCTTAGCCTTCCTCTTGTGTGCTACTCTCCCTAGGATTTTCCTCTAGTTTTCGGCAGAACTTGTTCATGCAACATGAAGGGAGAAGAAGGGTGCATCATATATATAGGTGGGAGGAAGTTACACAAAAATTCTAATTTTGCCCTTCATTTTTGGCATTTTCGTTTCTCCTTCGTTTTAGCTCCTTTCTAAGAATTGTCTTTTCCAATATGAAATTTAGGTTCCCAATTTAGTAGAATGCCTTTGGAATCACTCAAATCAAAGATAAAACCTTCCCGAATAGATCCGTCAAAGTTCGAGTACATTGACGTTGAAAAATATTCACCGGAGGGGTTTTAGCTGTCTCGAGGCTTTCCATAGTTTTCAGGGCCTTTGAGAACCCTGGAGAACTCAAAACTTTCATTGAAAAAGCCCTCCTGTGTAAATTCTAAAATTTGCTCAAAATTACAAAAATGCCATTACGTTTTGTAAACTTTTCATAAGAAATTGTTTCTTTATTATAGCTCCGTTTTTCTTTCCGTATGAGCCTGGGATTCTCATTTTTAGAAGTCTAGAATGCTTTCCAAATTTTTCGGGACCATAACTATCTCATTTAAGTGGACTTCCTTTTGTATTCGATAAGTTTCATTCGTTGACAGAGAAACTATATGTTACGTTTTTTACGTTTTCTTTTATTTTCGGAGAATCGGATATTATAGTTTCTCCTTCTCACACCCAAGAAATTTTTCCTCTAATGCTAGATTTTCCATTTATGTACAAAATATATGCTATTTTAATTTATTCATTAAAATAATTTAGGTTGCATTCTTTAACATTAAAAAATGATTCGGTAATGAGTTTGGAATTATGCAAGGAGAAAGAGACTATGGGAAAATGTATTTATGTTTCTTAAAGTTAGTGAGAGCAAGATAGGGAGAGGATAGAACATGAAGCAGGTGAAGGCCTCCATCGAACACTACAATATATGTCTTCTTCTCTTAGAAGGTGGGGTGTTGACTATTAAGACTAGCTATGAATTAAGATGGGTCTAAACAAAATTTTTATTAAGATAGATTTAGCAGTTTTACTCCATAGATGTTAAAGAACTCAGCCTACACAAAACTCCCTTTGCATATCATGTCCCTTTTAGTCCATTGAATAGTGTATTTATTGAACTCTAGTTAGTGATATCATTCTTTCCCAATTAAATAATTGTTAGGAGATTGAATTTTGAGAAAAATCAAGGAGAAAAGTTAACCTTTTCATTTTGACTTGTTACTATTTAATTATTATGAATGCTTAGTATGCAAAGAAGTAGTCTAATATACCTTCATTGAGTGGTGTTCTTTTTTTATATATGTAGTGCATTAATTAAGGAAATGAATTTCATGTTTTCAAGTAAGATTTGCTTAGAACTTGTGATTAAGTGTGTAATACCTGGTTACATTTAAAAGTCCTAAATTGTGGAGGTTATAAAAGGAAGTCTCCAAAATTGAATGATTAAAGGCAAAAAAAGATTAGGATAATAATTTAGACAATTCAAAATGAGAATACAAAGCTAAGGATAGCCCAAAACTAGAGCCAAAACAACTAAACGGAAAGCCACGAAATGCTAGTAGCATTTTTGTAATTTCAGGTAATTTTTAAAAAATTCAAAGAGGGATCTTTAAAAAGAAAAAATGAGTGTCCTAGGGTTCTCAGAGGCCTTAAAAATCATAGGAACCCCTAGAATGGTCAAAACTCTTTTGGTTTGTGTTTTTGGTCATCGATTGACCAAAACTTTGACCAATTCATTTGGGAAAGTTTTAAATCCAATTTGGGTGAAACCAAAGGCATTTTATAAATTAGAAGACCTAAATTTTATGATGGAAAAGATGGTTATCAAAAAGGAAATGAAATGAACCCAAATAGAAGAAACCAAGAAGAATGACTAAATTGTAATTTTTAAAAGTTATAAAAGTGATCCTTTGGCTTCCTAAAAACATCTCCCTTTCTACCCCCTCTCTTGATTGACTTATTTCTTCCTCAAAATAGAACTCCACTGACCTTAAAGTGGTGCACAAGGAGAAAAGAAGGAAGGGAATTTCAAGCCAAAAGAGTAAGAAAATCATCACTTTTTCATGCTACTTCCTTCATTAAACTTATTCTCCCCTTTCTTTTCTCTTTTCCTATGGTTTTGATGAATGATTTAAGGTTCATCCATGGCTATTTTAGTAGGAGGAAGAGAGGAATTGAAGGAGAAGTTAAAAGCAAAGGAAAGCCACTTGAACAAGCTTGAAAATAAGATAAGAAACCATTGCTTTTGTTGCTTCTTCTTGCTTGTTCCTTCATGGTGATTTTCGACCAACACTAGAGCCACTCAACAAGAAATGAATTCAAGCTAAAACAAGGTAGGAACAAGGGTTTTGGAGTGGGATGATTAAGAATATGCAACTAGGTTTCAAAGAGAAGCATTAGAAACCAAGTTGTTCTTTTTAGGGATTTTAAGATGCATACTAAAATTTGAAACTTTCTAAGGGTTGTATAGCTTATGGAAGGGTAGAAATAAGCTCTTAAGGCATTGAGGAAGTTTCACAAGTGGCTAAATCCCCAAGAAATCCAAGCAAACTCCATGGTTCCAAGAATGCTCTATGTCTTAGCCTAAAGAGAAAAGTAGCACCTAGAGAGAGTTTTAATCAATTCTAAGGATAGAAATGGTTTAGATATGAACAATAAAAACTAAAGGAATCATTGGTTTAAATTTAGAAACCATGGTTTATGAGATAGAAGTTTAAGCTCCATTTTAAGGCATAAAGAAGCAACTTGAGTCTAGGCTTCTTGAAGTGAATGGAAGATGACTTTAATGAGCTTAAATGGAGTCAAGAGACTTGGATTGAATAAGGAAGTGGAGCCAAGATCATGAATCCCAGGGGTTGCTTCCTTATGCACATATGTGGAACCATAACCATGTATTAGAATAAAGTAAGCTTGCATGGAGTTTGTATAAAGTTATAACTTATTTCAATGATTGAATTGTGCCTTATTTGATGTGTCTAGGCCAAGTAATCAAACCCCACCTAGTTGCATTAGTGTGGCCAAAAAGGGTAAAGAGTAATCAAAAGGGAAAAGTTTGTGTTCTTACTTCAAGGTAGGTCTCTAACATTTTTTGCATGCATTTTTTGGATGTTTACTTGCCATTGGATGCTTGTGCGTATGCTTGAACTATGAAATATGTTTTTAGCTATTGATCACTTGCTATGGTACCATTATGCTTCTTGAAATGTATTCTTGAAAGCAAAGTGGCTTGAATAGGTATGATTATACCAAAAGTCCTTTAGAGTAGTGAGGATGAGCCAAAAGTCCCTAGAAATGGATGAGACAAAGCCTAAAGTCTCAAGAAGAGTGAGACTATATCAAAAGTCCTTTAAAAGTGAGTGAAACAAATCTAAAAGTCCCAAAGAAATTAGGTAATGCTAGACCAACACCCTTTATAGCCTATGTTTGACATATATAAGTTTATATGATAAAGAAATTGATTTATGTATGTTCATTAGAAACTTTTATGGCATGCATGCATTTTTTGACATATAAATGCATCATATATGTATGTTTGAAATGGTAAAGAGTTATTGATATTCTTTGAATCTCACTCTTCCCCTTATTATGTCTAACCACATCTAGGTAAGCCATGTAGACCAAAGAATAGAGGCTAAACATTTTGAAGTATGGAACTTTGACAATATAATAGAGAATTAGGGATTTGATGTCAAAGTTTGTAACTAAATGATATTTATGAGATGTAAATTATTATGCAAATATGATGTATAAATCTATTTTGGAATCAAATGTATGCAGATATGAGTTTTTGCCATCCATGTGCCTTGATGTTCATGTGTATGAATTCAACTGAAGAGGTGAGAATGAGTTCTATGATGAGTCAAACCATTTGGCGTACTCCTCTAGGATGTATTTATGTTTTTAAACATGCTCAAGTGGTTGTGGAATAAGAAGAAAGCCATTTGGTGCATTAGGACCCTTTTATGGACTCTAACTTGACCATTTTCTTAAAATGAACTAAAGTCTAAACAAATGAATGAGTTTTTGCATGAAATTTGGAAAGAAAATAGGTCTCATCTAGAAATTTTGATAGAGTTAAAGAGTACTCAATTTTGAGCTCAAGAGAATTTATTATGAATTTTCAAAATTTGCCAAATTATGCAGAAAATGTCAAGGTTACTATTCATATGTTCAATTTGCATTTTTATGTCATTCATAGGCCAAATGGAATTCAATGCTTATGAAATTTTATAAAAATAAATTAGACATCCTAATCTTCCTATAGCCATTGAGAGCACCTTATTTAGATCTGTATAGAGGGAGATATGATTTTTTAAAGTTGGAGTTAAGTTGTAGGATGCAGCACTCACCTATATTATCAGTTTTTGTGGGTCAAATCAAGTTTTTTTTATCTATAATTATTTTTAGTCGTTAGTTAAAATCTAGATATTTCCATAATAGTATATTTTGTATAATTTCAATTCTTCTAGAATTAGTTATGAATTTCCAAAATTTATATCAGAAAATTAGCTTTCCACCCCGAGAGCAAAATTCTGTTTTCGTGGAATATGGTTCAAAATCCAAGATTTATGTAATAAATTATGATGTTTCTGATATGATTAGTATGTTATGGATGAAAAATAAATTGAGGAGGCTTAAATGATTTATTAAGCTAATAAAGAATTAATTGGGCTTTCAATGATGCAATAATCACTGCCAAAAATGTTATTTTCATGTAAATAAATATTATATGCCAATTATGCCATGAGTTGAGAGCTATATAGATATGATGTTACATCTATTGGTATCAAAGAAAAGGTTCAAGCATTTTAGTGTTGGTTGTGGCTTGAGAGTGTGAATTTGCCAATTGTGTATGATGTATATGGATGAAATTGAAGGATGTTGGTGGCTTATGTTCATGTTTTATGTCTAAACCATGTTAAATTGTTTCAGATAAGATTAGGAGAGGTAGAGATAGGCCCTACAGAGAGGTTAGAGTAGAGCCTAATGATCCTATGATTAGAGCCTTACAGGCTATTATGGCTCACTTGGACAGCAGTAAGCCATGATGCAGTAGCAATAGAAAATAATTATACAGTTACACGAAAGGCCTTATAGAGAAGGCGAGAGGCCTACTCCTCCTTAGCCACAACCCTCAGATTGTCCTAAGAATTCAGAGGCAACTTCCTCAGGCCCATAGCCATAGGTATAGCAGATTCCTCATACTCTACTAACTCAGATGCCTCCTGCTCCTGAGCAGCCTTCTACTTGGTAGATTATAGCCTAGTTTAGGAAATTCAAGCCTCATACCTTTAATGGTAAGTTGAATATAGAGAAAGCAGAGGCCTGAATTATGCATTTAGAGAAGATTTTCAAGATTATGGAGTGTACATCTGAGCAGAAAGCAGTGATGGTGATTTTCCAACTAGAAAAGGAAGCTGACTATTGGTGGAGAGCACTAAACCTATAGTTAGATCAAAAAACCTCCCAATCAAATGGGAAACATTCTTATAGCATTTTATGAGTAGTACTTCCCCAGTTCGATTCTGGATGAGAAGGAATTAGAGTTTGTCCTTCTGAGGCAGACATAGGGGATGTCAACTGATTAGTATATGGTAAAATTCTTAGAGCTTTCCAGATACTCCTCTTATTTGCAAACACATGATGATGAGGGGTGGAGAGTAGATAAATTAGAGAAGGGGTTACTACCAAAGGTCTGAGACAGGGTAGTTCCCTAAAGAATCAGGTACTTTAATGCCTTAATCAAAGTGTGCAAAGTAATAGAGGTAAATATGATCCAAATCTAATCCTAAGAACAAAAGGCTATGAGATAAGATACCAGCCACCAATTGTTGTAAAAGAGGTGGCAGAGGATAATGGAATAGGAGAGGAAAAGGAAAGAAGAGACTAGCTCAATCTACTAGAGGCAGCTCCCCTTCAATACCCTACAACTAGTGTGGTAGGAATCATAGTGGCAAACTGTGTTATGCAGGCCAAAACGTGTGCTATAGATGTGGTAGAATAGCGTATATAGCTAAAGATTGCACACAGCGGAGGGAGGTAGCTTAGAGGTAGGTGGCTCTTGCCCTTATACCTTAGACCCAGGGTAGAGTCTCTGCCCTGAAATAGCAAAAGGCTAACAGATCCCCAAGTCTGATCCAAGTTATGATTAAGATTAATGATTGTACTATAAATGCATTATTTAATTTGGGTGCTAGTTATTCTTTTATATCTTATGACTGTGCTAGGAGTCTGGGTCTAGACATGAGTACTTTACAATATAATTTACATATGTCTACCCCCACAGAAAATAAAGTTATCACCTCCCATGCTTGTCGAAATTGCATAGTCCCATTTAATCATTATCATACCACACTTGATTTGATTTGCATGCCCTTGACTAACATTGATTTGATTATTCATATGAATTAGATGTCTGCCAACAATGCCATGCTTGAGTGCCATAATAAATGCATTACTTTACCTAAATGCAAAACTGTGCCTAGTATTAAGACTGAGCTAGCTTTTATAATCACCTTTTAGGCTGAGAGATCTTTAGAGCATGGTTGTTAGGGGTTCTTAGTCTCCTTTTTAGTGGAGGCTAAAATAGAAGAGGGTATAAAGGAGATACCCATAGTTAGTGAGTTTCCAAAAGTATTCCCTAAAAAAATTATTAGACTACCTCCTAATAGAAAAGTCAAATTTTCCATAAACCTTGTACCTGGGGCAAGTCCAGTGTCTAAAGCCCTATATAGGATAGCTCCCACCGAGTTTGCAGAGTTAAAGAAACAAATAGAAGAGTTATTAAAGAAAGATTTTATCAGACCTAGTGTTTCATCGTGGGGCACCCTAGTCTTATTTGTGAAAAAAAGGATAGGAGTCTTAGATTATGCATAGACTACAGAGAGCTCAATAAGATCACTATGAAGAACAAATACCCCTTTTCCAGGATAGATGACCTCCTAGATCAACTAGTAGGAGCATTAGTATTCTCTAAGATTGATTTTAGGTCAAGGTATCACCAAGTTAGGATCAAGGCTAGGGATATCCCTAAGATAGCTTTTAGAATCAAGTATGGGCATTATGAATTTCTGGTTATGCCCTTCGGGTTGATGAATGCACCTACGATCTTTATGGATTACATGAATAAAGTGTTTAAACCCTACTTAGACAAGTTTGTAGTTACCTTCATAGATAACATCCTCATCTATTCTAAGAGCATAGAAGAGCATAAATAACATTTGAGATTAGCCCTAGAAACCCTGAAAGAAAAGTAATTGTACGCTAAATTTAGTAAATGTGAGTTTTGGTTCACTGAAGTGAAATTCTTAGGCCATGTAATCTCATAAGTAGGGGTCGCAATAGATCTCTCTAAAGTAGAGACAACATTTCAGTGGGAGAGATCTAGGACAATGATAGAGATCAGGGGTTTTCTAGGATTAGTAGGGTGCTACAGGAGGTTTATTCAGGGCTTTTCTTAGATAGTTATGCCACTGACTAAACTTACCAAAAAGAATATGTCATTTTGTGTGGGACAAGAAATGTGAGCAAAGTTTCCAAAAATTAAAGTGTAGGTTAACCATAGCTCTAGTTTTAGTGATTCCTGACCCTAGAGAAACTTTTGTAGTCTATAGTGATGCTTTTAAGAAAGGGTTAGGATGTGTACTCATGTAGGGAGATAGAGTGGTAGCTTATACTTCTAGACAGTTGAAATCACACGAGAAAAACTATCCCATGCATGACTTAGAGCTAGCAACAGTGGTTTTTGCTCTTAAAATATGGAGACACTGCCTATATGGTGCATCCTTAGAAATATTCAGTGACCATAAGAGCCTTAGTACTTGTATGAATAGAAAGAGTTAAATATCATATAGAGGAGATGGTTAGAGTACTTAAAGGATTATGACTTTACTTTAAAATACCATCTGAGTAAGGCTAACATAGTTGCAAATACACTGAGTAGGAAGTTTATTCATATGGCTCATATGATGATGAAAGTGCAGAAGCTTATTGAGAGGTTTAGGGATATAAATCTCTCATGTCAAATGTATTTAGGAAAGTTATTGATGAGCGAAACCCAAATAGATAGCAACCTAAGAGATTAACTAAGAGAAGCCCAGCAAATAGATGAGCATATGAGAAAAGTTAGGATTTAGATGTCCCAGGGTAACTCTTTATACTTCAATCTATCTGAGGATGGGTTAATAAGGTACAAAATTAAGCTATATGTGCCTAGAAATTTAGAGCTAAAAGAAATAATATTAGAAGTGGCCCACAAAAGCAAATACACCATTTATCTAAGCAATAATAAGATGTATCATGACCTAAAGAAAATTTTTTAGTAGTCTGGAATGAAAATAGACATAGCTGAGTATGTCTCTTGGTATTTAATATTTCAAAAAGTTAAGATAGAACACCAGAAGCCAGCTAGGCTACTTTAATCCCTAGATATCCCAGAGTGGAAATAGGATAGCATAGCTATGGATTTTGTTATGGAGTTACCCAAGACATCATCGAGGTATGATGTCATATGAGTGATTATAGATAGATTAACTAAATCAACTCACTTCCTGGCCATGAAAGCCACTTAAACCTTAAGCAAGTTAGCTCAACTGTACATCAGGGAGATAGTGAGACTACATGGTGTACTGAAGAGTATAGTGTCAAATAGAGATCCTAGATTCACTTTGAATTTCTAGAGATTATTACAAGATACCCTAAGAACTAGATTAAGATTCATTACAACCTATCACCTTCAGACAAATGGTCAAACAGAAAGGACCATCTAAACCTTAGAGGACATGTTGAGAACTTGTGCTTTAGAGTTAAAGGGTAATTGGGATTCCTATTTGCCTCTAGTGGAGTTTGCCTACAATAACAGTTATTAATCTAGTATTTAGATGGCATGTATGAGGCATTATATGGGAGGAAGTTTAGGTCCCCAGTTGGGTTGAGCTTGGAAAAGGAGCCTTATAGGCCCAGAATTAGTAGACCAGATAAAGGGTCGTGTCATGCAACCTCCAAAATAAAACTAAGTTGAAAAATATATAGCTAGTGATGTAACCTAGATCATCTCCCTAAGAAATAGATTGCAATATTCAATTGGGTTTTCTAAGTGTAAAAGAGTTCTAGAACTACCTAATTTAAATGGGGTTTTACCTAAATTTAACTAACCAAAATTAAATTGAATTAAAGTCTTAATTACTACCTAATTGCATGAACTAATGAGGCAAGTAATAGTCTTGTGACTAGCTTTGGATTTGTCCCTTGGCATCCACTATCCTTATCCTAATTCAATTGTCATTGATTCTAGTTTAAGAGTCCATAATTGTGTTCATGTAATGTATCTTGAGTTACCACACAAGATTCAAGAGATTAATAATCTAATATTGAATTAAAATCTTAATCCTACATCAAATCATTAATTCTTGTCATTAGGATCAATGAACACTTAATTCAAGTAATTAATTGATCAATTAGCCTTTGAATTATTATCCTAGGATGTTTAATTAACCAATCAAACTCTAAGGAATTCTCAAATCAAACAATTAAGCACACCAATTCTCACATGCATTTCATCAAACACTTTGATTGCATATATGGAAAATTATAGGACAATGAAAATCCAACACTAAAATTAATCCAATAATCATTCAAATTACTCTCCTAATCAGTGTCTAACCAGCCACTAATTATAAACAAAACAAATTTCCAATAAAAAACAATCTTAACCAAGATGATATAAGAAAGAGAAAAGTATAGAAAGAAAGAAATTCTTAGCCAAAAATCCCTTTATAATCCATGGATTCAAGCTTCTCCAAGGGTCTTCTTCCAAGCTAGCCACTCAAGAGAATTAGAGCTTCATTGGAGGTGGAAGGATGTAGGAAATGGGATGGAATAAAGCTATGGCCAAAGAGGAAAAATAGAGCGTAGAGTGATGACGATGGGTGGAATGATTTGAATGTATGGTTTTGCCTCCTTATGAATGGATGATTTTGTGCATTTTTTATCTAGCCTCTTGCCTACTACATGAGCCTCATTAAAAATCACGTGCCTTACCTCCTCCATGTAAACTTGTGCACGCGTGTGAATTGGAATGGATGGTCATCTCGATGAATGGCTTCGATGATACGTTGATACTCTCTATTTTCAGCTGCTATCCCAGCCTCTTTTTTTTATTTAAATGATCACATGCTGCTTTTATTCTTCACATGCTCAGCCTTTGTGTATATATGTGGGCCTCTTTTAATTTTTGAATTATGATCACATCTCTTATGCCTTCAGCTTTTCATATGTTTCTTCCTCACATGCTCCTTTGGTTCTACCCATGCTCTTCCACATGTATTTATGGCTGATGTATCCCTTCCACATCAGCTTTGCATGGGTGTTTAAAGCCTTCATCACGTAAATCTAAGCCTTCTCTATTTAGTACATTCCATGTTCTCTAGCTTATACTTCTCCTCTCAAGCTTTTTCTCTTCACGAAAAACCCAAGCTCAAGTTTGCTTCTTCCTAAAAGCTCGAAACTGCCTCATGCTCTATTCTTCTACATGTTTCTTTTTCTCCCATGTTAACCTATAGCTTTGTGTTGCAACTTGCTTCAACTCCCAGCTAAAATCATAGCTTCTTTTATTTCTTCCCACTTGACTGCTCCCTCTTCGCATTCTACCTTTCAAACCCATAATCTCTCTTCCACCAGCTCTCTATTTGCCCATGTGCTTCGTGTGCATATGAAGTGATATGTAGCAATGTGAATGGATATGGGAATGAAATGGAAGTGCAATGTGATTGGGATGTGTAGCCTCCCTTTCTTCTCACAAACTCAAACCTATGTGTTACTTCATGTTCTTGTAGAGTGCAAATGAATGTGTAACGTGAATAACCATGGCTTCATGTGAGTGGGTGCATCAAGAGTGGGCTGACCATTGGTTTTATTCACGTGTGTGTATATTCTAGTGGTAGCTTCAAGTGAAGCTATGCATATGTATGTGGTTGAAGTAAGGAAGATGAGAGTGTGTTATTGTGTGCTATACAAGTGTGTGAGCCTGTGGCATCTACTCATGTTTTACATGGCTAGACTAAGCATGTTGCTGTGTGGGTTAATGAGTGAAGCTATAGGGGAGTGTGTAAGTGAATGAATAAGCCATGCATGTGAGCCCTTTCATGCCTATGTGTTTATGTGATGAGAGCTATCCATGTGTGTGATAGGATGAAGCTGAAAGTGTAAGTGGTTGATGTGGAGAAGTTGCCTATGTAAAGAGACCCATGAGTGATATGTGTATGCAAACCAAGTGAGTGAGAGATGTGAGAATGAGAGGATGGAATGCATGGCTTCCTTGGACTTAGCAAACTTCCACCTCTTCTCTAAACTAATCTCCTATTCAAATACGAATTGCCCATAAAAAATTCTACAAGAATAATAGACAAAAATCACTTAGGAATATTCACAAAATTATTTAAGATTAATTTAAGCATTAAAAACAAATAATTTTCAAATTAATTCCTAAATTGTAAAAAATGGCTAATTAAAATCAAATTCCATTCAATTACATCCATTAAGCCATATTTAATTATTAAAGTGCCACAATTAGGAAGATTCATGTATATAAAACTAGCATTCATCACCATACCTCTAGACATATAGAAACAATTAGAAAGAAACTCCTAACGGCACAAAATAGACAAAAGAGTTATGCAGATAAAAGAAAAAGGTTATTAAAGTTTGAAGTTGGAGACCATGTGTTTGTCAGAGTGTCTCCAGTCACAAGGATAGGTAAGTCCATTAAGAGTAGAAAGCTCAGTCTAAAATATATAGGTCTATTCTAAATTATTGATAAAGTAGGACCTGTGGCCTACAGACTCGTCCTTTCCCCAAATCTGAGCCAAATTCCATATATCCTAACTTAAAAGGTACTAGCTCGACCCCTCACATTTCATAGAATATGAAAATGGCATTTATAGAATAATATGTCATATATAGTATCACCATATCGAATCGTGGATATTAAGCTCAAGCAGTTGAGGAATAAGATGATATTATTGAGGAAAATGGTTTAGAATGGGCTATTTCTTGAGGAAGCTACCTAGAAGCGAGAAGAAGAGATAAGAAAGAAGTATCCAGAGCTCTTTCCATAAGGTATGTATTTAAATTTTGAGGATGAAATTTTACTTAAGGGAGGGAGAAATGTAATACCCAGTTACGTTTAAAAGTCAAAAACTGAGGAGGTTATAAAAGAAAGTCCCTAAAATTGAATAATTAGAGGCCAAATAAGATTGGGACAAAAATCTAGGCAATTCAAAATAAGAATACAAACCTAAAATAGCTTAGAACCAGAGCCAAAATGACCAAATGAAAAGCCATGAAACGCCAGTGGCATTTTTATAATTTCAGGTAACTTTTAAAAAATTCAAATGAGAGATCTTTAAATAGAAAAAGTAAATATTTTAGGGTTCTCAGAGGCTCTAAAAACTATAGGAACCCCTAGAATGGTCAAAACCCCTTCGGTTTACGTCTTTGGTCATCAATTGATCAAAACTTTTATCAATTCATTTGAGAAAATTTTAAATCTCATTTGGGTGAAACCAAAGTCATTTTATGAATTAAAGGACTTAAATTTCATGATGAAGATGTCTATCAAAAAGGAATTGAAATGAGCCCAAATGGAAGAAACAAAAGAGAGGGTCTAAATTACAATTTTTAGAAGTTGTAAAAGTGACCCTTTGGCTTCGTAAAAATGTCCCCCTTTCTACCCCTCTCTTGACCAACTTATTTCTGCCCCAAAACAAAACTCCACTAACCTCTAAGTGGTGCACAAGGAAGGGAAGAAAAGGAAGGGAATTTCAAGTCAAAAGAGTAAGAAAATCATCACTTTTTCATGCTATTCCCTTCATTAAACTTGTTCTCCTCTTTCTCCTCCATTTTCCTATGGTTTTGATGAATGATTTGAGGTTGGTTCTTGGCTGGTTCAGTAGGAGGAAGAGAGGAATTGAAAGAGAAGTTAGAAGCAAAGGAAAGCCACTTGAACAAGCTTGAAAATAAGGTAAGAAACCATTGCTTTTATTGCTTCTTCAAAGAATATGCAACTAGATTTCAAAGAAAAGCATTAGAAACCAAGTCATTCTACCTAGGGTTTTAAGATGCATACTAAATTCTAAAACTTTCTAAACGTTATATAGCTTATGTAAGGGTAAGAATGAGCTCTTACGATATTTAGGAAGTTTCACAAGTGGCTAATTCCCTAAGAAAACCAAGCAAACTCTATGGCTCCAAAAAGCTTTGATTAGAACTACCCTTGTCACTTTAAATGGTGGAAGCGTGATCTTGACCATTGTGTCCAACTTCAACATAAAGTTGATCGATCCCACTCTTTCCATTAGACTAAAGGTGCAAGTCTAGATCATTGGTGTTAAACAAGTTGCAGATGCTTTCTCAGCAACTCTCTACCACCAGATGATCTGTCATCTCTAGAACCATTAAGTTGATCTCCACTTTTAGAACACTACTGATGATGTTCTCTACATGGTTTCTGATAGACCAGATAACACAACTATCATCCAGATCCCCAAGTAGATTCCCAAGAAAGATTTCTTCAACTCATGCCTCTTGAGTGGGTCACCAATTATGAAAAAGAGTTCCATGATGGACAGAAGACTTATCATACCTCTACTCCTCCTATCCTTGAAAAACTTTCTGATGGAACTATCAAATCTACTTTCAAGAGACCTAGATCCGAAGAAGCCACCTCCTTCACTTTTCAGTTACTTAATCCTTCTATGATAGTTACTCTTGTTGTCACCCAGAAATAGAAAAAAGGTATGTTCCCATTTATAGATTCCATCTAAATGGGTCCTACTCATATGTTGCAAAGATAAATGGACACTTCCTTTGAGATTGTGATCCATCCATGTGTAACCTTAATTGTGGATGTTATGACCTAAAGAACTAGGAAGGATCAGAAGATAAAAACCATCTTAGAAATCTGGCCATTGTTCTAACCATAAGTTTAATTATAGTTCAGATGATGATGACCACCTACCAAAGCCTAAATGGGTCGGCATTAAATCTCCAAGGCCAAGGTTAAACACATTTTATGATTTACTTAAGGAATTGGGTCATGACAACCTTCTTCCTTTTCCATCTCCAGAACTTGAATCACTTATCCCTATAAAAGTATAGCCCCAGCCTGTTCCTTGTATGATGTTCTCCTCTATATCAAAAACTTATGATTTGGAATTCCCGACTATGGAACAAAGAAGTAAGTCTGAAACAAATGTTATATAAGCCGTATTTTATACCCACAGAAGTTTCTCCTAGTGGTGCCATGAGGCCTATCTCATAAGCTAATGAAGTTCTCAATTGGCATACCCATAATGTTGTGGCTCAGAACAAAGTTCTTCAAAGGATTGACTCTCTTCTTTTGAATCTTTCCAATCAAATAGCTCATACTAATTCTCACATTGATGGACTTTCTGTACATATCCAAGAATTGTATGATTACCTCCAACAGCAGGTTACTTCTCTAGATGCAAAACTTAAAATTTTTAATGCCTATGGATATACAGGTTCTGCCTTTACTTAGAAGGAATAGGAACTTCGCAAAATGAAATCCTAGATTGATTAGATAGAAAAAGATATAGCCAAAGATCAATCTAGGAGCATATATGAACGTTTTCCTTCACCTTTCATGCCATCCTTCAACCCATATCCTATGCCTCCATATTCACCTTACCCACAAGAAGCTGATTATTCCAAATGCTTAAAAATGAACTATGAAGTCTATAGAAAGAAAGAAGACTATCTTAATCCAGCATAGCTTAAACAGCTTCAATCTAAGCAACCTCAACCTTAACCTAGAAACATACGTCTTCCTCAAAGACCACTTCATTTTCCTCCACAACATGAAGCCTCTCCTTCTTAGACCAAACCTCCAGAACATCCTCTTATAAAACCTTTACATATCCTTACTCCACCTTCTTCCCTAAAAGACACCCAACCTACTTATCTTGATCTTTCCTAAAAAAATAAACAAGCTCAAACTAAATCTTCCAAGCCTTCTGGGACAATTGCCCTATCATCAACAATAATTCCATACCACTCTGATATAGATTTTGATCAGTCTTAAATTATTGGCCTAGAACCTCTTAGTTTTGACGATGATGAACCCGTAAGGTATCCAACCCTTTGTATGGTGAACACCCATGTTGAAGAATATGATGAGTCCAATGTTGAACATGATGATCATGTTCAATACCCACCATATCATACAACTTTGTCAGACCATGCTCAAAACCAAGTTCGTCCTCCTTTTGGACCATGGCTTACATTCGATGAAACTCTTCTTGATAAATAAAGAGATAAGTTGCATGAATTTTTAGTATGGATTGATTTTCAGATGACTCATCCAAATGTTAATCTTGAAGAAGTCCTTACAAAGTTTACCACCTGATTTACTAGCACTCTCCAAGAATGGTTTCAAAGCCTAGGGGAATATAGAAAATGTTTCTATACTATAAAATGACCTCCTTGGTTTCCTTCACAAAGAATTCATTGGAGATTTCCATCTTGTTGACAAACAAAAGCAGCAAGAGTACTTTTAGATGTGTTGTTGTTCTCTCAAGAAAAAGATCTTGATTTTCATTATAAAAGAATGGCTGAAAGATACTATCTTCTCAATGGATTTAATGATGTCAACCTCTGACATACATTCATTGCCTCCTGACCAGAAGAGTTGCAACCAAAACTTTTACGAGTTATTCAATCCCTTAAGAGAGATATGACTGACATTTCTCTTGGGGAGATTTACCAACTAACCACAGCTACTCTTGAAAAGCTATGTAAGCAGCATAAGATGTTCGATTCTATGATAGATGGAAAATTAACCTTGCAAAAGGTTTGTAAAAAGCCTTATTTACAAATCAAATGCAAAGACAAGTCCAAATACTCTTGCCTGACGAAAAAGAAATCTCATTATAAGCATAGCTATGTTAAGCCCTACAAGTCTCACAAGTCTCATAGGAAAAAGAGACATGAAAAACCAATCAAGTTTTTCAAAAGGAGATTAACACAATATGGCAAAAAGGATCTTTGTTACATTTGTAGAAAAAAGGGCATTTTGCTAAGGATAGTGATTTTCAGTTGCAAGGTGATTTTTACATGATGGATTAGCCCTACATGATGTATTTGAGAATTGAAATTTGCTCAAAATGAGAACTGGCATTTTAGAGCTCATTTAGCACCAATTGGAACCAAAATTTGGTCCATTTAAGCTATACAAAGTCCTTTTACCCTTGATAGTTCAAATAGCTTAGTTTCGAGTTGAAAATTTAGCATGCAATTAGATGGCGTATAGAACTTTCCAACAAGCTAAAGTTTTCATTTTTCAGAGTTCTATAGAATATTTGGTAAATTTTTGAATCTGGTTCATAAAACTTGAATTATGAAATTATTGTTTATTCAGCACTAGTCTCAGATTTCATACTTTTTGAGGAACTGAATAAATTCATTTTGACTTGACATTCTTATAGTAGAAATTTTATATTATAAGCTTGCTAAGGACATCTAATTTGCATTAATCAGAGTTGTGTAACTCAAGTTATGAATTTTTAAAACTTAGTCTTTAATATATGTCCTATAACCCAAAACAAGCATATAACCAATTTTGTGGATTTAATACTTATCTATATGATAGCTTGGTTGTAACAAATTGGTTATGAATGAAATTATGAGATGAAATGGTAAAAACCCATTTTGTGCATTATCGTGCCATTTGAAGCTTTTGGTAACACCAATTTCCACTATTAAAAGTGTGAGCATTATAATTTGACACTAAAGAATGGATATAATATAAGATATATATGAAACATATGATGGTATGACAACAACAACTTGTAAGCAATAGAATTAATTTCCTTTACAATGGGAAAGGGTCCAAGGTACTTTAATTCGAGTTTTTGGTTTTTATGTAAAGCTACTAATTGTTGTTAATAAGGTTGCCATTTTATAAAGACGAAATCACCCACTTGAAACTCCACTTCAAAATAGTTCTAATCAGCAAACCTTTTCATGTGATCTTGTGCCTTGTCCAAATTATGTTTCAAATGACTAAGTAAGGCATGTTGGCTAAATAACTCTTGTTACACTACTTCTTTATCAGTAGGAGATGGCATATGCTTCAAAATAGTAAGGGGTGACATCTATCCTCAAGATGAACCAAAATCTAGTGTTATCCAAAATGCAAATCTAACTTGGAAAAATAATAAGCACCATACAATTCATCAAAAAACTCATCTACTATAGGTATGGGAAAAAGAATTCTTGACTGCTATAGCATTTAGAGCATGGTCATTTGTACAAAAGTGCCAAGTACCATCTCTTTTTTTTTTTTTTTTACTCATAGGACAAGGGAGGAGAATGTGCTAGTACTATGCTAAATTATCCTTTCCTCTAGCATATTTATGACAATCTGCTTGATTTTGGTCGTCTAACTGAAAGGATAATAGTAAGGGCGAACATTGATAGGTTGGGCACCATCTTGTAATAGGATTGCATAGTCAGGAGATCATACAAGAGGTAAAGCATAAGGTACAATAAAAACACCTTGAAATTGGTTGAGAAGAGTCACCAATTCAGCAAGTATTTCCAAAGGAAGAGCTAAATCAGATGATGAGGTAAGTTAAGTATTTTGGAGTTATAATGTATAGAGTGCAAATATAGCTTGAGTTGTATTTAGCTTTTTCAATTGGTGGAATTGTGCTTGCATAATTGCTGGGTCCTACTAGTTTGGTGATAATAAACTTATGCGTAGCTCCAATATTAGTTAAAATAAACATTTCCTCGTCAAATGCTCTCCTCATCATCTTTAAAGTCTTGTGCTTAGTGATGTCAACAATAATGGTTTGGGAAAGTTCCATAGAAGTCATCTCTTTCTCTTCTCCTTCTAATTGTTGAATTTCATCTCCTCCTGCTATAATTTCAATAAGATCTTCAACTTTTTTAGATAGAACAAGCATTTATAATTGCTTAATTTTACACTTATGAAGAGGGCTAAACTTCTCTTCCCATTTAAAGTAAAGACCCAACTCCCTTTTCCTTTTAATCTTAGTTCTTAACAACCTTTTCTTAGTAGTGTTATTGTTGTTATTGCTAGTTGTAGTTATCACTGGGATGCTTATCTTACTGCCACTTACTTTTAGATTTTCATACTTTTTGTTTTCTAGATTTTTACCTAATGCATTACTTGCTACAATTCTAGGAATCTCTATAGTACTCGAGAAGCGTGAAAAATTGGGTTTCACCCCTGCCCATTTGACTCCTGAAATAGCTTCCAACTTCTTGCTTTCTTTTCCTCCCTCACCTTGTGTATGACCATATTTCTATCCTTTACTTAAGAAGCATAGTCCATGACTCACTTTAAAGTATGGGGTTGTATTAGTCTACCTTCTACCCTTACTTCATCAATAAGCCATTCTTAAAAACTCCCATTAGTACTTCATTAGGATTATCACTTAATAGGGTTGACATTAGTTCAAACTTCTCCATGAATTCTTCAATAGTTTCCTCCTGTTTCAAACTCATTAGCCTCTTAAAACTATCTCCCACTTGACAACAATGGAAACAGTTTAACACTTCCTTTTTAAGTTCTCCCTAAAAATGTACAAAAGCTCAAGTCTCCAACTATTGGAACCAATTAAGAGCCTTACCCTCTAAGCTCATTATAGCTACATCTAAAACTTTTCTTTCTCTTTAATTCCATTCATAGAATAGTATTGTTCAACCTCGAAGAGCTAGCCAATTAAGTCTTCTCTAAAAATAAAGGAAGCTTTAAATAATGAAACCTACTTACCTTTTTTCCTCCCACATTGTTAGTTAGCTTAACCACATTCCCACTCTCACATGTATGCACCGGTGAATTAGGTTTGCAACTATCACCATTTCCAGCTTCCCTTACTAGCATTAGAGTACTCATTTACCCACCAAGGGTTGTTCGTCCTCTATTTCTAACTTTGATAGTTGCACAAATCCTATCTATCTACTAATGTAACTCTAGCATATAGAGCTTTAGCATTGATATCATCTCTTTTGTCTCAACTTGCTGCTTTTCCAACTCACCTATGACTTGCTCTATAGAATCCAATTAACTTTCCATTCTCGTTGCTACCATGCCCTAAATCAATACTCTGATACCAATTTGTCAGAACCTTACTTTGCATTATTTATGTAAAAACTATAAGGGAGCTTCTTCTCTTATAAACCAAGGAAGAATGAAGTTGACAAAATTTAGAGTGTCTATATGAAAAAGGAAAACAAGAGGGAAAAAAAATAAAAAGATAGAATAGTATTTGGTATTCAAGAGACTAGATTCTCTCTTCCAATTTTCCATAATTTCCTTAAGCCTTATCCTTTAATCATGTCAGCTATAATCATTCCCTCCCTTCACTTGGATTATCTCTCCTTTAGCTAAATGACATAATTAGTTACTTTTAGGTGGGAAATCTCTCTCTTACCAAACCTTAACCAATTCACTTCCCTACATGTGTGTGTAATATTCTATATTTTGCTAACTAAAATAATCCTTAAGTAGTGGAATAAATTATTTAGAATAGGACCATAGGCCTAGAGAAGGGTAGTATGAAGTGAGATGTATTGAAATTAGAACCATTTAGTTAATGAAAGAATGCTTTAAAGGAAAATGAATTGAGACCACTTGAGGGTAAAATGCTAATTAGAACATCTAGAAATAAGGTTAAGAAACCACAAATTACCTGAAACTAGAGTGAAAATGGCTAAACAGATTAAAGCGAAAGGCAATGGCAAAATTGTAAATTTGGGCAATTTTTTAGAAACTCAAAGAATGAAGTTTTAAATGGTAAAATTAATTTATTAGAGTTTTTAAAGGCTCTGAAAACCATAAGAACCTTTAAAATAACCAAAACCTTTTCGATGTGCAATTTAAACTATCAGTTGACCTAAATTTCAACTAAGCATTTAAGATGGTTTTGAACTTTATAAATTTAAAAGTAAATATTTGTAATAAGTTAGAGGATCCAAATTTTCATATGGAAAAGATAATTCTAAAAAAGGAATCAAAATGAGCTCAAATAGAGGAATTAAAGTTGTGGGACGTAATCAATATTTTTATAATTGTTTTAAAATGCTTCTTTTCTCTTTATATAAGGCTAGCCATGTCCTACCAGCCCCATAACTGACCTAAACCACTTCTGAAATAGACCAAGAAGATGTACCAGAGGAAGGGAGAAAAAAGTGGAAGAAGAAGCAATCTAACCAAGAAACTATGCACTTTTTCATGGTATAGCATTTACAAACCTTATTCTTTTCCCTAAGCTCTCTCTATTGATGGCTTTAGCTTCTTGAGAGAAGCACTTTGGTGGCTAGTTACTTGGAATAAGGAAAGGATTTAAGGAAACTAATTTTAGCATTAAATTCTCTTCTTGACAAGCATGAAAACAAGTAAGATTCCATGTGTTGCTCTTCCTTGCTCTTCCACCCTCTCTTCAATTCGGCTAGACCTAGGATAGCAATAAGGGGATATGATTTGGGCTAAAACATATAGTACTAGAGGTTTAGGAGTGTGGAGATTAATATGGAACAAAGAGAATCCATTAAAAGGTTATAGGATGCAAGATATGGTAATTATGGTTCTTATTGCACCTTAGGAAGTTTGAAACCTTATAAAGGTATTTCAAGCCATGTAACATTATGATCAAACTAGTAAGATGCTAAGAAACTTCCATATGCACCAATTTCCCAAGAAAAATGAGCAAAACTCCGTGGGAGACTTCCTTAGTGCATGATTTGGCCATGAGAAGGAAGTAATACCTAGGGAGAGTTTTCTTTGATTCCAAGGTTATAAATGGTTTAGATATGAAATATGGACACTAATGGAACTATGAGAATCAAGTTAGAAGCCTTATTTTGAAAAGTAAATTTTTAGGGTTCAATTAGGTTCAAATAAGTACCTTAGAATTAGACTTATTTAATCATGTACACAGTGGCTCTAATGAGTTCTATTAGGGGCATATGGCTAATGCTAAATAAGATCTTAGAGCCAAGAAGTGAATGATAAAATTGCTTCTTAAGGTATACAAGTTGGCCATAAGCACACTTAAAATTCTAACTTATGTATATAAGGTTAATATGAGTATAAATATGGTTCTATTAATTGTTTTATGTTCTATTTGATTTGTTTAGGTCAAATAAGAGAGAGCATATCCAAGGGTGGTTATAAGGCCATGGAATCAAAATAAGAGACAAAGGGAAATTAGTTGAAATTTGTGTGATAAGGTAGTTTTGTCTTCATTCTTATGTGTATAAATGGTTTGTTTGAGTTTATTGGTTCCTTGTATGTATTATTTGCCCTTTATATGATTTGTTGATTGTTTGAACATATTGTGTACTTGCATGACATTTAATTGCATATGAGATTGGAATGGCTCTTAAATGGGTAAGGTTATGCCAAAAGTCTCTTGAAATGGGTGAGGTGAGACTAAAAGTTCCTAAATATAGGTGAGACTATGCCAAAAGTTCCAATTGTGGGTAAGGCTAGGTCAAAAGTCCCTAAAAGTGAATGAGGCTAAACCAAAAGTCCCTAGATATCAAGTGAGGCTCGGCCGAAGGTCCCTAGAGCTTAGAATTGCTCTTGAATGAGCCATGGGATCCTTAAAACATGATTTATGATTTTATCATGATTGTATGACATGCATACTTGCTTCCATGTACTTGAGTAAACCACATATGTGTGTTTGAATACTAGATTAGCTACAATGATTTTTTGAATCTCATTTTCTCCCTATTTTCTATTAACAATGGTTAGGTGGCTCTCAAGGAAGCAAAAAATAAAGAACGAAATGCATTAAAAAAGTTACTTTGATAATAAAATTTGTTTTAAGGCATATTCTTGTATCAATGGCTATGTATATGTATATTTTGATGTATGATCATTCCAACACACTTAAAAGTATGAAAATATGATGTAAAAACCATTTATGGATAGAAATATATGACATTATGTAATTTGATCCATTAAGTTCTTCATTATGTGTGTGTATAATTGCAAGTGTATAGGTGATTTTGAGTTATATGACATTTGTGATATGTTGAGCCAGCCATACATAATACCTTTGTCATTTGAACTGTGCACAAGAGGAGACATGGCATAATATGACATTTGTGATATGTTGAGTCAGCCATAAATGATACATTTGTCATTTGAAATGTGAACAAGAGGAGACATGGCATAATATGGCTCATTTAATATCCTTTTGAACCTAAATTTACTTCTTTTGAGCCATAATATGTCCATGCACTCTTAATAGACCAAATGGACTGAGGTTGAAATTTGACAAATATTTAGAGGACATTGAGAGACGACCAAAATTTTTGGAGCTTTATAGAATATCTTTTGAATTTTTGAAATTGGCTATTTTATGTAGAAAGTTGTAGTGCATTGTTCATTTGGTTAATTTCTATTTTTTGGGTTTTTGAGGGAACAAATGAACTTGTTTTGGCCTAATTTTTTTATAGAGTTAGCTCTCATTATAAGCTTTTCGTAGCTAGTGAGTTTGCGTAAATCAAAGTTGTGTAGTTCAAGTTATGGATTTTCAAAGTTTGGCCCCTATTATGTGCTATAAGACTCAAAATTGTGCACATGGCTAACCCTATAAAATTCATGCTCTTTCTTGTAATATTCTAAGCATAACAAATTTGTTTAGCATAAAATTTGGAGAATAGAATGATAAAAACCTTTATTTATGCACAATTGAATTATTTGAAGCTTTTAGTAACGTGAAATTTTGTTGCTAAAATTGTGAATGTGATTACTTGCTGTTAAAAGATGAATTCTATATGAGATATATGTAAAGTGTTTGATGGTATGATAGTGTGGGCTTTTTCCCAACTATAAACTTATCCCCACCTCTTTTCCTTTTTACAAGCCTTATCATTTTTCCTTTTATAAACTTTAAGCCCAACACCTCTATTAGTCTTAGGTTCAACAATATAAAGGAAAAGTACTAAAGAGCCATCATCAAAGAAGAACACAATTTTGTTTAGGCTTGCAAGAAAATTTTAAAATTATGTATAAATTATATATATATATATATATAAATCAATCACTTATTGCAAATACAAAGTCAATATGGTATCAAAATCATCTTATTCACTAGAATGGGTTTGGAATAGCATAATGTCTATATACACAAAGCCACTTTTTATTGAGTTTAAAGTTGATTCTTGCTTTGGGATATAAGCATAGTAATATGGAAATGAGAAATCATTATATATATATATATATATATATATCTAATATTATAGGTCATTAGCATTTCATTCTATTAGGTAGACCATACAAATTTTCTTTACATATACATAAGCATTCCACCCCACATGAATAATATATGTGCAAAGGTCAAAATAAACTTTGGTTTTAGTGGCATATGAATTCAAGTTTATTTGCCTAAGACTATACTTATCACTAGAATTCAAGAAGTAACTTCATCCCCATATGCAACTATTTTAAGAAATATATTCTCAAATATCTCTTAACTGTTAAAAAATCCTCAACCAAATAGTAGGCTATTCATTCTTCAACAAGTCAACAAGTAGAATATATGCATAACCAAATTCTAAAATGATCAAATACAAAAATTTAAAGGATTATTATTGTATGTGTAAACCATTGCCATGATATGAAGTTAGTCTTTTTTAAAAAGTAAACCAAACAAGTTGAAGAACCTAGATCCACCAATTAAAAGTTCACTAACCCACCAGTGATTAAAATGTGTAAAAATAGTTTTGTATTGCAGGGAGCATAGCCAAAAACAAGATATTAGAGAAAAGGTTATAGGAAAATGACTATTACTATGCAAATTATTCATAACTGTTAATAGATTATTATTTCAGCTTTTGCAAGTGACTTTGATAAAACAAATGCAAAGACAATTTAATGAAGTAGCTAATTTTGTTTACTTTTATCTATAACATTATTAATGACTACTAATGATAGACCTTATTAAGATAATGAAGTAAGCTACTTAGTGCAGTCATTATTTAATAATCAATGAAATAAGTACCAAGTTTGATTTAGTCTAATTAAAAAAGAAAAATAGATATTAATCACTGCAATAGAACTAGATCTAGGAGGTTTGGTATTCTATTCAGAACTAAATATAGGAGCTTAACAATTGGATAGACTTTCAATATGTGACACTAAAATGCACAACCAATAATATGAGAACAAAATTAACATTTTGTAGTTAAAGTCAAATGGCACGTTCCGACTAGTGCCAATTCCTTATTTGATAGAACAAGTACTAGTCATGGGAAAAACATAAAATATCCATATATATGCTTAAAGTTTAGCAATGGCAAAAGGATGTGAATGTTAAAAGCATACCATTAATGCAATTTCTTCATCTTCCTTCTTTCAGACCTTATAAGTAACTCCCTACTATCTCCTTAAAAAATCAAAGAAGTACCATTTCACATATTGAAAAATTGCATTTAATAATTTCAATTCATAAAACAACCAAGATTTAATACAAAAGCTATTATAGAACATCTAAAAGTTGAATGGAAAAAATACTAAACAAGGTCAAAGTAACTAACCAAACAAAAAATATCACTTTGAACAATAAATGAAATGTAATTTCAGTTTTACACCAATTAGGAATTAAAATATTTTTATTCCTAGCAAAGACTCAACTTACATCTTGTAGGCACCTAATCATAGTGGTGAAAAGAACAAAAACTAATTACACCATGTAGAAACTCAACAACAAAAAAGCATGTATGACTAGAATAATAAAAAAAAAGGCCCTTACACCTTTTTATTTACAAAAATTCTTAAACAAGGACAAATTATAGAAGCAACAGTTATGGCTAAGTCCAACTATCTAAAATAATAAACAAACTGAGTAAAGAAATAGTTTAATTAGAATAACATTGGGAATTCAATGACAGCATAAGGCATAAAGCTAGTTCCACTCCATATCATTGACATGATTTAAAATTTTCACATAATTGAATTACATTGGTTAACATTGAACTCATACTAGAGCAAGTTTCATCATACAAAATCATACATGTGATACTTATGAAACACATATGCATTAGTTATGCTAGAAGCCTATAAACTAATCCTTATAGTAAGATTAGTAAGCTTTGAATAAGTTCTAACTTAAGAAAAAAAAAAGAAAAAAAGAAATAAGGAAATGAAGTTATGAAACTTCTAATAAGAAAAGAAGAGGAAGATGATTACCTCAACAATGAGAGTGTGAAAAGATGGAAAACAACTTCACTAGCTTGTCTCACATTTGAAATTTAGAACAATGAAGCATTTAATGTTTGATAGCTATTTAGACCCTCTATGCTCTTTGACTACTAATCCATAGATCAAAATAGAGAACCAGATAAAAAATTAAAGGATCAAAAAATCAAATGTCCCAATATTAGTTATTCAAAGGCAAACACCATCCAAATAGAGAATTGAATGAAGAACTAGAGGACGACCTTACCTCTTAATGGAGATGGAGGTTTGCTGGCAGTGGGTTCTATTAGCTCATTTACTCTTACCTCTTTATACATCAAAAGTGTTACTAATAAGCTTATAAAGGAAAATCTCCTTATTGCTATAGAAGGTGTTAATGATAAGACTAAGAAGCTAGTTGATCTTAGCCTAGAAGGTGAACGTCTCAATCTTTGACATTTTGTAAATCAAAGAGAAGAAATGGATAAACTAGGGTTTTATGAAGGGAGAGATCAATGGGACATTTTGTAGATCGAAGGGAAGAAATAAATTAGGGTTTTGCAAAGGGAGAGAATAGAACGAGAGAGGACTAAAGGTGGAGATGGAGATTTTATGAGAGAACACAGAGAACAGAGAACTGAGAAAGGGTTTAGGAGGTGGGGAATGAAAAATTAAGAAGGAAAGAGCAACGGGGAATAAAATCATGAAAGGAAGGAGTGAATACATGTGGCATTTAAAGGTGGTTAAGGAACCATTAGAAAATGCAATAAATTACTAGTAATCAAATGCAAATACCATCGGTTGTATAACTACTGAATGAACCACCAGTAAATGCAAAATTTTTGATAATTTTTAAAAAAATTACTCAAAATTGATTGTATCTTTTTTTGTAGTATATCCATTTAGTCTTGACTACATAGCGAGTCACTGGCATCTTTGCTATCTTAACATATTATCACAATATGAGAGAATTTAAAATTCTTAATAAGACTTAATAAAAAAAGGGTAATGGTCCAATTTCCATATGTACAAAGAATAATTCTCTTTGTTTATCCTTGTCAATTTAAGAAAGGCACAATGCATTAATGATTAAATCAAACAAAACATTATTTGCAAAATATAAATATGTCAATTAGAATAATGATCATATGCATAATCAACCTTTTAATTGTAGTGTTTATTCTTTCGGGCAATTATTCTTAGAGAAACATAGTTGCTTCATCTATAAAATGTTGGTTATAAGGAAAAACATGCAAAGGCATTATACCAAGTATCTTATATCACTTAATGTAGACTTAAGTTTTTGCAATCATAAGCAATGTACCTAGAATCCCACATAACATGATCTAATGCCTAGGTTTTCTAGCAATTTAATGGGAAAGATCTAATTCCCTTATCATGCAAAAATTTGTTAGTACATTCATCATGATCATAAATATCATCGATATATTACTAATCATAATGAAGGAATTGTAATTGTAGACTAGGGTGTCCCTTCATGTAAATCTATATCAAATAGCATTTTAAAGTCATATTCCTTTTAAGACTGTAATACTTGAGAGACTCTAACCCTTGTGACCCTCTTGGAATCCCAATCTTGTAAATGAGGAACTCAAACCCTATATCACATACTAACATAAGCAATATTCCTTTCATTATCACGTGATTGCCCAACAATATTAATCATGAATAACAACATTTTTTGCTCATAAGATTTATAGGAAACTTATGAAATAAATAAGAGTTAGTAAGGCATAAATATTACTAATAAAATATTTTAATAAATATTAACAATAAATTCTAAGCATAATAGACAAGAAACTAAAATGCTAATCTGTAGGTTTCCAAAATAAATTCTAATGGAATTCTTTTTCTTATTATCATGTCTTGTAATGGTTTAAATATCTTATAAGTTCACATATCAGGGCATTCCAATTTGCAAGTCATCTATGTATCGGAATAATGCAAGATTTAGTCATTTGTATATAACAATCATGATAAAAGTATTTAGTCAGTTATGGTTATCTATGCATAGGAATAGTTTATTTTTTTTGTCCTCTATGCACAAGGTCCATGAATACTCCTTTGCTAAGGGATTAAATGACATATTACTTGAATTAAATTCATCCAGTTACAAAAGAATTCACAAAAGAAACTAATTAAGCACATCACAAATTACACTAATGCTTAAATTAGTTATGCAAAGAATTTAATAATTAATTCCTAAATTATATGATACTAAAAAGTTATTTTTATTAACTTTAAATATTTAATTTTTTATCTTTTTAGGGGTTCACACAGCTTATGCACATACAAGACTATATAGAATTTTTATTTTCGTAGGGGCTACATGGCCTCATGCCAAATAATGGATGTGTAGTAAACAGACCTATGTTTTTTTATTTTTTTGCGCCTAGGGGGGAGGGGTTGCCACACCCAATTCACTATAAATGCCACTATTTCATGCTTTTCTATTTAAACTTCATCTACACCATTAAATTACAAAATCATAACCTATCTTATCCCAAAAATCCTTTTAAAGGTTTCAACACCCTACTTTCTCCATACTTTTAATGTTGCAAAATTTAACAAAATGTGTAGACTTTTAAAAAAATCACTCAAGAGAATCAAATAGTTAGCTACACCTCACTTCCTTAATTTAAATCAAGTTTACTTTTGTAATTAATCCTCCAAATCTTAAATCAAAATGCATGAGCTACAATGAAGAGAAAGAAATGAAAACGAGAATGAGGAAGAAGATGACATTCAAGAAGGTACAAAATAGATATATAAAAAATTCTTAGTAAGATAGAGGGGTGTCTTACTTGAATGATTTCCTCCCTTCATTGATCTTCTTCTTCCTTTCCTTCCTTGTTCAAACTCTTAATCTCTCATTCTCTATTTTCTCTCTCGTTTCGTATGGCTTCTGATGCATTAAAAATGAAGAATGGAGAGGTTCAAATAGAATGAAAATGTTAGTTTACAATCTCTAATCTCTCTTCTTAAATCTTTGCCTTAGATCACACATGATACTTTGTATAGATAATATTGGAAAAAATCCAGTCACTTTGGCTCAAATTTGAAAATTTTGATTTATGATATCTACATTATGTTTTACTTTTTGTGTAATATCCAATCTCTCTAAAACTAGGTCAAAACTGACAAGATTATAAAAGGGAACCCTAGAATGAAATGAAGGCTAAACAAGATTAGAATATTAATCTAGACATTTATAAATGAAAATACAAAGCTAATAATGGCCAAAAATCAAAGCGAAAGTGGCTAAACGAAGAAGTTGAAAACATAGTGGCATTTTTGTAATTTTAGGTAACTTTTTGAAAACTCAAAGGATGGGGCTTTAAATGATAAAATTGAGTTTCCCAAGGGTTTCAGAGGCACTAAAAATTATAGAAACCCTAGAATAGCCAAAACTCCTACAGTGTACATTTTTGGGCATCGATTCACTAAAATTTTGACTAAATAGTTTGATAAGGCTTTAAATCCAAATTGGATAAAACCAAATGTATTTTATGAATTAGAGAACCTAAATTTTCATATAGAAAAGACAGTTCTAAAAAAGGACTTAAAATGAGCTCAAACAACATAGTCAAAATATGGTGGCAAAATGGTAATTATGAGAAAAGTTAAAAGATATCTCCCACATCTTTTTATGTTATCCACGCCATTTCCCTCTGGTTTTGCTGACTTAATTTCTAGCCAAGATCTGTAGCTATGGCATGATGAAGGAAGGGAAGAGAGAGAAGAAAATGGAAGGCAAAAAAGTATGAAAATATATAAAATTTTGCAATAAACTAGTTATGAAATTTTCTCCTTTTTTCATTCTCTTTCTCTTAATGGTTTTAGATTCTTGAAAGGAGGAGTTTGGTGGCTGACCTCATGGGAAAAAATAGAGTTTGGAGTAACCAAATAGAATAAGAGAATCACCATTTATTAAGCTTTCAAATGAGGTATGCCATACATTAGAAAGACTTGTTTTTCTTTGAATTCCAATGGCTTTCATATTAGGCCTAGAGAGAGAAACTAGAGATGGAAAATGAATTTGGCTAAAACTTGAAAAAATTAAGGGTTTTAAGGCATGAGAAATAAAAATATGCAATTGCAACTAAAAGAAAAGCTTTAGAATTTAAGATATGGGAGTTAGGGTTTTAGTTGCATCCTAGGAATTATGGGATCATTGGAAGGTATTTAAAGCTATATGAAATCATGTCTAAGATGTAGAGACGCCAAGGATTTTGGGTATGTATCAAATTCCTAGTAAGAACCAACAAAAGTCCATGTTTGCTTCTCTTGTTATAGTGTCTTGGCCAAGCTATGGAAGAGGCACTTAAGGAGTATTTCTTTGAATTCTAATGAATTTAGAGACTTATACATGATGAATAAAGAATTATGGAAGCATTGGATTGAATTTAGAAGCCTTAGAATGAAAGTTGAAATTTTAAGGGCGTAAATGAGGTTAATGAAGCAAGATGGTTCTAAAGCTTTCAAAACCAAGTATATAATAATTCAAATAAGTCTCTTAGGAGTTATAAGACTTATAGAAAGCAAGAGTTTGAGTTTAGAAAAGCAAGAACCAACGGTTGCCTTATAACGGACCTAAATTAGACATAATTGATACTTTGAGCCCTAATGAGATTAAGAGTTATGAAACCTAAAATAAGTTCTATGGGATTAACTTGCCTTATGATTGATCCATGTAGGTCAAGCTAGCCCAAACTCACTCATTTGTGGGTGTCAAGCTAAAGAAAGTAAGGAAAAAGGAAGCTTATAAGTGGGATTGTGGTATCTCCAAGTTGCTAGAGTCACAAGGTAGCTTTATCTCCCTTTCTTGCATACAATTAAATATTTGAATGAGTTGTAATACTTGTATGTGTTGTTGCTTGATGCATTCATAATGCATGTTTTAGCATAGTTTCCATCTTGAGCTATATGAATGAGAATGATATATGTTTTAGCTCTTAACTCCCCTAAAGTGTGGAATTGAGCGCAACAGTTCTTCCTTTGCCCCTGGGTTGAGAAAAGTTGAGCCTAATAAGTTTACAATGAAGCCATGGCAAAAAAAGGAATGAATTTTCATATTTGATGATGCATTGATTCATATGAAGCATGAGCATTGCATTCTTGCACCACATGCATGGCATACATTCATGACATTCTTGTATGTATTAAGTTGTGTGAGATTAGCTAGTAAGATTCTCTTGAATCTCAGTCTCCATGCTCCCACTAACCATTTCATGTTCTCTAAGCCAAGGTCAAGATCATGAGAAGCCTTAGATACTAGAAAATGATGTATTAGAATCCCATTTTGTATCACATTGTTGTATATGTATGTATATGACACTTCATATGCACCTTGATAGACTTAAGATCTAAATGATGATGGCACTTTATATTTTTATGATGCAATTATGTATGAAAGTATGAGAATATAGATGTAGAATAAGTTATAACAATGTATGAGCATTATGATGATAAATGACTATGTAGAAGCCAATAGGGATGTATGTATAATTGCATGTCCAAGGGTCAAATTTTGATCCACCTATTTTGGAATGATATGGAATGGTTAGAGAAGCCATTTAGGATGGAAGAAATGTGCTCAAAGTGGAAGAAACCAAATTGGACACCAAATGGTCCAAATTGGTACCTAAAATTATTTCAAATTTGCCATAAACAACTCCCATGTCAAAGGTGCCCTAGATGACCTAGTTTGATCCTAAATTTTGGCATGCATTTAGACCCCTCCTAGAGCTTTTTGTCAAGAAAAGAAACATAATTTTTGAAGTTGTACAAAATATTTTACAAATTTCCGAAATTAGATAGAAATTGCATTATGGTCATGGTACTATTCACACAAAATAGGTTTGATGTTTCGAATTTTTCAGGGGTCAAATGAAGTCCAATACTTAGGAAAGTTTACAAGCATATAGCTGACATTATAATATTTTCAGGGCCACTTATTTGCATGAAAAGGAGTTGTATAGATGAAGTTATAAATTTTTGAAATTAGGAGTCTGATTATGCCTGAGTACTATAATAGTCACTAATATGTAATATCTTTCATAGGACAAATGAGCTTAGATGCTCTTGAAATTTTTACAAAACTTAGGTCTCATCTCAAGCTTTCTTTGGCCACTAAAATAATCTAATTTGGAGTTATGTAACTTAAGATATGCAATTTCAAAGTTTTGGTTTGCTACTTGCCTCCATTTTTTACCTGTGTTATTGTTCCATTGCATTTGAATAGGCAAATGAATTCAATTTTTTTTGAAATTTTTATAGCATATAGTTCACATCTTAAACTTTCTATAGAAATCTAATTTACATAATTTGGAGTTGTATAACCCAAGTTATGAATTTTCGAAGTTGTTGTAGATTTTGGCACCTTGTTGTCATTTTGGGTTCTATGGGGAATTAAGGGGTTCTACAAGCTATGCACCATAATTTAAGTATAAACAAACTTTTTTACGATAAAAATGAGCTAAGGAAAGGAAAGAATCAAATTTGGACCCCTATGGTTCAAAATGACCCACCTATGGAAGTTGACTATATGATTGCAATGATCATTTTGGACGAATCCAATTGTTTAAAGTTTGTTAAATTTTATTTGGAGAAAATTATATTTTGATCCCTAAACTTTTAAAAATTACATTTTAACCCCAAGATTTTTACTAAATATTTTTATTTTCTAATTATTTTTCTTATAATTTTAGAGCTTAATAGCCAAAGGAATTTTGAGATATTATTTTTATAAGTATTTATTATTGATTACTTATTATTAGATAATTTAAAATTATTTTTAAATAATTCCTTAAAGTTTATAATAAATTCCTAATTTAAATAAAATTTTGTCATATTTAAAAAATTCATATCCTCCAAAATTTTTGAAAATTTACTTAATATTAAAATTTAAACAACTCTTGTTATTATTTAATTTATTTTAAATTGCATGAGTCAAATTTAAATAACTTTATTCAGAGGAGAACGTTAGACGGCGGAGCGTTAATTACTTGTGCAGTTTTTATAATAAATGCTGCAGTAGCATTATCATTAATTGAGTCAGTGAAGGTTAAGAATATTATAATCCTATTATAAGTTTTTGGTTCTCCTGATTTTATACATTGATATGTGAAGCAATCTAGGCTAACATTGCATGCACTTGGGTACTCTGATGCCCTGAACTTTCTTGCCCCTCTGGTATTCCATTTAAATTGTATGAAAAATGTTGTTTAGATTTTAGATTCTCCATTTTTTATATTTTTTCCACTATGTATATTGTCTGTAAGTTGTCTGTGGTGCTGCTTTATTTGCCCCATGGAGATAATACAAACGATTCACGACCTAGCTATCAAATTTAATGCTTTATTTATCTTACTTAGCATTCATGCAAGGCTAGTTAGTTTGTTTACCATATAGAATTTAGGTGGAATTTTTTTCAATGTAGACAACAAAAATCTGATTTGAATTCTCTTGTTGAAAGGCTGCAGTTTCATGTACAGTTTCCTTTTAGTTCTTTGCATCATATTGACGATGGAATTTCGTGTCAATATATGAATGGGATTATGTATGACGTTATTAATTCGTCGCTTAAAACCACAATTATTTTTACTGAGTTTGCTTCATAATTCTTTTCAGTGACTTTATTGTTATTTTCCTCTGTAAATAGCTTCAGAAACTTGTATCCATGTTTTTTGTTTTGTAAGAAATATGTTGAAGGTGCCATTGATCATTTGATGGCTAATTTGAAACATAATTTGCTTTGCACTTGAGGGCAAGATGGACATTTTTGTAGACGACAATGGGGAAAATAGAATTAAAAACCGACCCTGCCAAAGCTTTTCTCCTTTTTCAAAACATGAAGTAGAGGTATGTATCATAAGAATTCTTTTGGATGTCATTATATGTCATAACTAAGGTCTAAAATGCTAATTAGATGTCTAGCCTATCACTACTAAGCATCAATTAGTGCATTTTGCAGATGCTTTATTCTGAAAGTCCTAAAACTAAAAATCCAAACTCTTGTAATCATTTGAGAAAGTTAAAATGTTATTACCAAAATATCTTGGCATGGAATCCTTTGATGTTATTATTATTATTATTTAATCCATTCTCTAGCTGCTATGCTGTATATCAATTTAAAGCCACCTTTCATTTGATTGAAGCAGACAAATCAGAATAATGACTTTGAGATTATTAAAATATTTCTCTAAATTAAAATATTAATCCTTGAATAATGCAATTATATTTGCTTCTTAGCATGTTGCCAACTTCGTTTAAAGAATTTAAGGTGTGGCAAATTGAAAATGTTGTTTTATATTCTTGTCTCAATGTTTATTTCTCTTTCCTTGCTTCACAATTTGACGTCTGTTGGCATTGTACTCAAATATTAATTTAAATTTTTTTCAAAGAGATGTAGGTTATCTACGTCCTTCGTTTTCTTTAAGCCATACTTTGAATGGTTAAGAATTTATTTACACTTGTAATTTTTTTTTTTGGTCATTTTGGAAAGTTTAACTTAATAAAATTACCTGCAAAGAGCTTATGAATTTATTAATAGGATTTTATGGAAAAATAATAATATTTATTTTAATGAATGTGTGAATTGTGTGTTTTTTTATAATTATATTAAATACATATTGTCGTATTTCAACAATGGTTGATAATTTTGAAAAAAGATTCCAATAGTATATATTAAGGTTTACAACAACTATAAATATAAAAATAGATATAAATTTATATATTAAAAATTTTAATTGCAATTAGCCATGGTTTTACCAATGACCGCACAACTAGATTAAATTCCAAAGTAAACAACAATTTTTTATTAGTGATGGTTTTGAATTGACATACACTTTTATTGAGCAACATCCATTACTGGAAGTTACAAATCACTTGCAAAATAGTTCGTTTCATTTAGTAGCGATTATTCTTGTGGTAAACCAAAAAAATCACCACTAATTAAGCACCTATGATGGTAATGGTGGCCAATCAATTGCTACTGAATCATTTAGTGGTAACCAAAAACCACCACTAAATGCCAAAGAAAAAAAGGTCACTAAATGACCTTCTTTTGGTAATGGTTGATCATTCCAAGGCATGATCTTGTTAATTCGACATGAGCTTTCTAGGGCTTTAGTCTTCATATAATACTTTTTAATTGGGGCTTCTCTAGGAATCCTCTTAGTGAATTTCCTTTATTGCCCTTGTGTCGTGTATTTGACTCTTTTGTCCTTGATTCTCCTTTTGTTATAAAGGAGCTAAAGTGGCTCTCTTCATCGTGCTTCCTTTTAAGACTTTTGTTAGTCCCGTTTTAATGGAAGGGTATTAGGCTAGTGTCATCAATTGTAAGGGCCTTTACTCCTTCCAATTAGGTTGGGTGAGTGTAAAGAGTGTTAGGATTATCTGTTGTTTATTTTGTACAAGGTTGGAAGGAATGGAGCCCTTATGACTGGTGTTAGTAATGGTGCTAATCATGTAGCTATCCCTGTTTCTAGGCAATGAGTTGATGATGATGACTCTCATTTGGCACTAGTTCCTTACTTTTAGGGATGTTTTAGTTTGCTCATGACCTATTTCAATTTTTCTACATCGATGACCAAAGGCATTTCTAGAAGTCTTTTGCTTTTTGCTTTCATTGTGTGGTTTCTTCTCCTAGTTATTTAGAGGAAATCAATTGGAGAGGGGATATTTTCTTTTGATATGTGAGCATCTTCAAAGTCAAAGTTTGATCTCATGCATATTGGTGGCTTTTGATAGATTTCATTAGCTTCTTTTTATTTTTAGCCATTTGTAACGATTTATTGAGTTATAAATAAAAAGATGTGATTTTTATTCTTGTGTATCTTTGGCCTTTGCATTCATCTTTGAGGTTGCCTGAAATAGTAGTATTATATATTTTTGTGAGATTGTATAGACCAATGATCCTTGTCCCTCAAATACTTCACCTACAGGGATTTGTTATGAAAAGATGTACCTTGGATGTTTTGTGTAATATCCTATGATTTGAAAATTTAAAATAGTTCTTAAATAATGAAATAAATTATTTAAGCAAGGTCATGGACCTAGAAAAAGGCAATATAAATTAAGAGAAATCAAAATTTGAATTGTATAGTTAATGAGAGAGGACTCTAGAGTAAAATGAATTAAGGCAAAGCAAAGCTAGAATGCTAAATAAAACACCTAGAGATGAGGTTGGGAAACCAAGGATGGCCCGAAATTAGAGCCAAAATGGCTAAACAAAATAAACTGATATTATAACAACCGGAAAAAGAAAAGGAAAAGAAAGAAGAAAGCTAAAAATTTTCAAAATCCAGAAATTTTTCTAAGTCTTCTCGCAATAGCGAGAAAAGGCCTAACTATAGCGAATATACCTGTTCGCTATAGCGAGAAATGGTCTAGTTATAGCGAGAGTAGCTGTTCGCTATAGCGAAAATGCTTCTAGCTATAGTAAGTGCAGGCATCCCATACAAAAATCCAGGGAGCTGCTCGCCGTAACACCCGCCGTAGTGAAAGTGGGGGTCTGGAACTGATACGTGCTCACCGTAGCGAAGGTTAAACCTCGCCATAGCGAAGGTAACTGATACGAGCTCGCCGTAGCGAAAGTTAATTTTTGCCATAGTGAGGGTCAGTCCGGAAAAGAGTAAAAAGCGAGAATTTGACTTCTTTAAACGCCCCAACTCATTCTTTCTCTTCTATCTGACCTAGACTTCGACCTAAGGAGAGAAAAGAGGCGTGGAGAGTGAGAGAGACCAAGAGAAGGAGGAAGAACAAGGAAAGGTAAGCAAGCTTCTCTCTTTTCTTCTTAGAATCTTGATCTCCTCTTTTTGCCCTCTCTTTCTATGGTTTTGCTTGTGAAATTAGTAAATTTTAGGCATGGGTCAAAAGAGGGAAAGTGGAGAACCACTCTTGAACTTCTTTGTTTTCCTTGAATATATTGATTCTACTACCATGAGAGCTTGAGAGAGAGGAAGAGCTAGTGATATTCTAGAGAGAGAGAGAGAACCCTAGGTTCTTATATGTTAGAAAGGTTGCTCTGAAGAACTCGTAAGAGTTGTTAAGTTATGAGAAAGTAATTCTACACTTTTGTTGTGTCTAGGCTCAAGAGAAGCACCTCCATCAAGGTGTGAGTGTGAAACCAAGAAGGGAGAAGAGGAATTGAAAGGAAAAGCTTGTGTTGACTCATAAGATAGCTCTCTCTCCACTCTTTCTTGTTGCATTCTTAGATGTAATGGTCATTGTATGCTTGTGTATATGCTTATTGTGTGAGATATGCCATATGTTATTGCTTTGATGTATTGGTACCAATGTGCTTGTGTGTTGGATTGTGAGAATTGCTCAGGTGAGGTAGTGCCGAAAGTCCCTTGAGATGGGTGAGGTAGAGCCGAAAGTCCCTTGAGATGGGTGAGACAAAGCCAAAAGTCTCATAACCGAGTGAGGCCAAGTTAAAAGTCCCTAAACTCAGGTGAGGCCATCCAAAAGTCCCTAAACTCAGGTGAGGCTAGGCCAAAAGTCCTTAGAGCTTACTTGTGGCATTGTTGTGATTTCCATGGCATGTACAACATATATTGTATGGTTGTGAATGGTTGGAAGCTTATTTACATGCTTTGACTTATTATATGCCTTGATTGCTTCCTTGAATGAGTGCATGAGCTACTGAGATTCCATGAATCTCACCCCTTTCCCTCCCAACTTAACATGCTAGGTGGAGCTCAAGGAGAATCAAGTGCACACTAAGGAGCCTAGGAGAATGTTAGATAAATTTTAGTTTGTTTTGATTCTTTTGATGTAAAGAGGTGCTAAAAATGAATATACACCTTCTATTTTTGAGATGTAAATGTTGTAGCAAGTGTAAATGTAAGGAAACATGATGTATAAACTATGTAGATAGCCAAAGTAATGCAAATGTGGGGTTTGTCCTTTTTATGACTTGCATGTGATAATGTATTTTGGCCCGTAGCATAGTGAGTTTGGAATGTATGATGATTTGAACTACTTGGACATGTTATATAGACTATGTTCCTACTTTTAAACTTGTCCATGAGTTGTTGGAACATGTGGGAGGCCATTTGGACCCATTTGAACCGTTTAGGGTGCCAAAACTGCCAAATCTGTGAGCTCCATCAAAGTATAACCAAACGAGCTCTTCTTGCTATGAAATTTGGTAAGCCTCTAGAGTTTGTAGAGAGCTTCTTAGAAAACTAAAGTGGATAATATTTTGAGGTCTAGGGAATATTTGGTGAATTGTTGAAATTGGGAAAAATTTTATGGTTTGGTCATGGTGCTCTGTCATTAGCCCAAAAAGAAATCCATGTCATTCATAGACCAAATGGAGTCCAAATGTCATGAAATTTTATATACATAAACTAGACACCTATAGTGACTTATAAGAACTAGAATCATCTCAATCGGAGGTGTGTAGAGAGAGAATGAATCGTCTGAAGTTCTGTATCAGCATCAAGGGAGCCACCTGACCTTTGTTACTGTTCCATCGGTTTTCGAGGTCTAAGTCTGCTGAACGGATCTGAACTTATTTTTTTCCTCTAGTTGACATCTGTAGCTTTCCAAATTGGTATAGTTTTCCCAGATTGGATTTTTGTGGATTTAGTTATGAATTTTCGAAGTTCATAACAGTAAGCTGTGCCAGAAACAGGGACAGCCGGATCTCTGTCCCATTTTGGATGTCAAACACGGTCCAAACGCTGAGAGTGTGGTTGGGAAGTATTTTTAGTGTAAAGGTAACACTTATAGCTTTCCATAAAGCTATGGTTTTCTAGATTCCCATTTTTATATAATTAGTTATGATTTTCCAAAGTTAGAGCTAAAAATTTGACTTTTGGGCCCATGTGAGAAATTGCATTTTTCTGGTTTTTGGCTCCATTCCCGTGGTTTATAGCTTGTTTTATGCTATGTATGAGTTGTATAAATGGAGTGTGAGTAGAGAATGGAAATGATAGGTTCACAGGACCCACGAGGCAGAAGATAAGTGTATAAAACCCTGCTTTATAGCATGAAAATGCCACGGTTGGTAATGGTTCTTTGGAAATCATATAGAATTGAGCCCAGAGGGAGGTTAGATGGAATTAATATATTATGGTGTTATAGATATAATAGTGGCAAAATCATAATTTCAAGAATGTTGTAAGAAACTTAAAGGAAGAGGTTTTAAATAGTAAAAATGAGCTCATTAAGGTTTCTAGAGACCCAAAAAGTCATAAAGAACTATCAGAATGGTTAAAAACTTTCCATTATGCGATTTAGGTTATCAGTTGACCTAAACTTTGACTGGATCAATTCAGATTGTTCTGAATCCCATAAATTTGAAAAAAAAAATTTTAATAAACTAGATGTCACACCATATTATTTTAGCCTCACTTTCCAATACATTAAGCTTCATACATGCTTCATACATGAGTTTCATAGGAAAAGTAACAAAATAATAGAATATTTTTGCATAGCGTAGTACTTTAAAAATTCAAATTTCACTCTATGGACCTTGTGGACTCCCCAATATCATCCCCTACTCATATTCCATCTAAACAAGTCATAAACATTACAAAACATTTCATACATTTTGGTTTAGGAGTCACATATTAAAAAAAATGGAGTTTTGCCTCGGGTCCAGGATTCAAGTTTCTATCACCACATTTGGAAAAATCATAATTAATTCTTAAAAAATAAAAATCAAGCAAATGATAGCTTTTCAAAAAGATCTAAATGTCAAATATAGGTTAAAAATCATTCTAGTCCATGAAAACCCAGCTAGACCATGATTGACAATAGAGAAGCACAAAAGGTCTGGCTACCTAACTTTATTGCCACAGGTTACTAATATACATTTCAAAAATTTATAACTAACTCTAAAAAAATAAAAAATCAGAAAATCATACCATTTTGGAAATCTATGGATATTAAATTCATGAAAAAAATAAGTTTAGACCATTTTAATCTCGTTTAGGAACTAAATTATAATGAAACAGTACACAAGGTCAGCTAGCATTACAATTTTTTATGCAAAATTCAAAAATTTATTTCTCTCACTAAGACCTCTAAATGAGGTGCTTCCAGTTGCTACAAATCACTATGAAATCTAGTGTCTCCATATAAAATTTCAGAACCATTGGACTTCATTTGGCCCTCAGATGACATGAAAATGGAATTTGCTCAAGAGAACAATGCTCAAACTAAAACCAATTTCTGATATAAACTTTGAAAAATCATAAGAAATTCTATAGACCTCTAAATAATGCAGTTCTTAGACCAACAAAAAGCTCTATATGAGATCTATATGTGTACAAAATCTCAACCTCAAAATCGCTCATTTGGTCATTTTGTGATATAGGGATGCAAAATGATATTTTTATGCATCTAAAAGGGTCAAGAATGGACCAAATGCTCTTCTACTCCAACCAAGGCCACTTGAGCATGTGAGAAAACATAAAAAAAATCATCGAAACATATCCAAGAGGTCTAAAAACCTATACATCATAAAATCACTCTTCCACTTATTGATATACACAAGGATCTTACATACACATCTTTGCATTTCAAAGTCAAAACATTCAATATCATTCACATGCTTCCAATTCTCATACATATATCACATATCCATGTGTTTACATATGTTCAAGTAGCTATACATCATATGCATTATGAGATTACATCTTTTGACAACAAGATGGTTATAATACAAGCATTTAGTAACTCCTTTGTCCATCTTCTTATTTTCAAGTGTGGTGGATTCCATTCCTTTGCCTACTTGGTCCACCTAAACATGTTAGGGCAATGAAGAGAGAAGAATGAGATTCTAGGAATCTCAATAGTTCTTCACCCTTTCAAATATACATGATGGATGCAATTTTAAGTCTAAAATAAATGCATGGCTATCTTGAAATTCATAAACATGCATAGAACATTTCTCACATTCAAAAAGACATATTCCTTATACATAGGCTTGCCAAGATAATGGTTTAACCTCACCCATTTTCTTTGGGACTTAAACTTGCCTCACCCATTTTCAAGAGACTTTTGATTAAACCTTACTCTTTTAGAGACTTTTGGCTTTCTCTTACCCATTCTTAAGGACTTTTGGCACATCCTCACTCTTACTAAGGGACTTTTGGCTTCACTAAGCTCATGCAAGTCAAAACATATTCATAAAACATCTTTTAAGAACATATACAAGGCATCATGGTACCATGGCATGTAGACATTGGCTAAAAACATTTTGCAAGGTATAAACATACATACACACATTCAAAGACAAGAGAACACCAAAAGATGCATGAGAGAAATGAGAGAAAGCTACATTGAATGCAAGAACACACTTTTTCCTAAGGATTTTCTTCCTTTCCTTCAGCCAAACACTTACAATGGGGTGGAACTTGATTTCTTTGGCTTAGACACATCAAATAGGGTCTAATTATACTTTTAAAACAATTTCTAATACCATATACACTCTAAAAGAACTTGGTTACTTATATGGTTCAATTGTGGTTCCATAAAGTACCTAATGAAGCAACAATAGAAATTCATGATCTTAGCTCCATTCTTTCTTCCAATCTATGATTCTTGACACCATTTAGACTCCTTTGAGCCATTACACAATCATTTTGAGGAGCCTAGCTATAAGCTATTTCTGTAAGTCACATTATGGAACTTACACCTCCATCTCACTTTCTAGGCTTTGTAAATTTTTTCCAAGGCTTCCTCTCATACTCTCCCATCCTATATGATGCAATTCTAGGCTTAGAAAAATTTTAAACCTCCCCTAGGTGTGAGAACCCTTCAAGGTTGACACATAGCTTCCATTGGCACCCATAGAAGTTGTTTTGTTTTCTTTGATTGGAGGTGCTTATGGGAGGCTTCCTTGGTGTCTTAGGGACTCATACAAACTCTTAGACACCTTAATTTATGGTTAGAAAGCTTCCTACAATCTAAAATGCAATTAAATTCTTAGGTTAGACATCTTGCAAACCAATGGTTCTTTCTTGGATTTCTTTTCATATTCTTGTTTCTTATACTTAAATACCCTAGTCTCTACCTTGTTTTGGCTTGAATTCCTTCCCCTCTCTAGTTTCTCTCTCTAGACCTAATATGGAAGCCATTAGAATTCAAAGAAAAATAAGTTTTTCTATTATATAACATATCTCATTTGAAAGCTTACTAAATGGTGATTCTCTTGCTCTATTTGGTTGCTCCGAACCTCTACTTTTGCTCATAAGGGTGGCCACCAAAATCATCCTTTCATGAAGTTGAAACCACTATTAGAAAGAGTATGAAGAGTAGAGCAAGATTACTAACTATCATAACATGAGATTTTGCATATATACTTACCTATTTAGCTTTCTTTCCTTTCTCTCTCCTCCCTGTAACATCTGATTCTTTGAAAATGAGAGGAAACGTGAGAAATATAACATACAGTTTCTCTGTAGACGAACGAAATTTATCAGATATAAAAGGAAGTCCTTAAAAATGAATTAATTAAGGTCCCAAAAAATTTGGAAAGTATTCTAGACTCCTAAAAATGAGAATCTCAAACTCAGATGGAAAGAAAATTGGAGCTAAAACAAAGAAACAAATTGTGACAAAAGGTTGACGAAACGTAAGGGCATTTCTTTATTTTGAGAAAATTTTGAAATTCATATAGGAGGGTTTTATAAATGAAAATTTTGAGTTCTCTAGGGTTTTTAGAGGCCCTGAAAACCATAGGAAGCCCCAGAATAGTTAAAGTCCCTCCGGTGGATGTTTTCTGATTACGGGAAACTCAAACTTTGACAGATCTATTAGGGAAAGTTTTAGTTTCGATTTGAGTGATTTCAAAGGCATTTTATTAAATTGAGATCTAAATTTCATAATGGAAAAGACAGTTCTAAAAAAGGAGCTAAAACGAGTTAAAAACAAAAATGTCAAGAACGAAGGACAAAATTAAATTTTTTAAGAAAGTGGAAGCTGCTTGAACACTCTTTAAGTTTCTTGTTTCTTCTCCCCTTTCATTTGCAAGACTTATTCTGCCCAAAAATCAGAGAAAACACCAGCTCTCTTAGGTGCACCATGGAAGAGAAGAAAGGAGGAGAAAAAATAAGAAAAATGTAAGGAATTTCATGCTCCTTCTTCTTCCAAACTTGTTCCTCTCCTTTCAAGCTTCCTTTCCATGATTTTATTGAGGCTTTTAGTGTTGATTTGAGGTCAAGAAAAGATGGAAAAATTCGGATTTGAAGAGAGAAGGCCAAGGAAAGTGAGAATTAAGCAATAAAACAAAGACAAATAAGGTAAATCTTCCATCCCATGGTAGCTACTTCCTCCCCCTTCTTCTCCCTATTTTGCCCCATGTATCTAGTTGTAGGAGGGCTTGAATTTTGGGCAAAATCAAGGGTGAATCTTAGGAAATTAAAGGAGGAGAATAAAAATATGCAAAGAAATTCAAGTAAAATCCATGGATTTTCAAGATAGTAAACCTAAGGTTTCATGAGCTCCCTTGAAAATCTGATTTGATGCAATTGTTCCTAGGCCTAAATAAATGTTTGGAGGAGCTCTTAAGATCCCTAGAAGGCTCCTCATATATATCTTCCATTAAGAAAATGAAGCAAACTCACTTGGTGTTCATATAGTGTATAGTTCCAGCCTAGGCTAGATGAAGCACCAAGGGGTAGTTTTAATTTGTTCCAAGCTTAGTTTTGAGTCATGTATGATAGAAAAGGATGAGAGGAAGCCTTGAAAAATTTTTAGAAACCATAAAAAGTGAGATGGCCTTATATGTTCCATAATATGGCTTAAAGAAGCAATACCTAGTTAGGCTCCTTGAATTGATTGTGATGACTCCAAGAAGTTTCAATGGAGTCAAGAATTATAAATAGATGGAGAGAATGGAGCCAAAATGATATTTTTCTAAGGTTGCTCTATTAAGTGTATTATGGAACTATAAAAGAGCCTTATGAGTCACCTAGCTTTTTTAGTGAATATATAGCCTTAGAATATGATTCAAGAGTATAATTGGCTTCCATATGATGTGTCTAGGCTAAGAGAAATGATCTCCACCTCCTTGGGTGTGTAAGATCAAGGGAGAGAACTCAAGGCTCAAGGAAAAAGTATGTGCTTGTATAGCAAAGGTAGCTCTCTCCACCTTCTCTTATGCATAAATGTGTGCTTACGTTGTCTTTAAATGTGTGTATATATGTTTTGATCTATGAAAAGTATTTTAGTATGAGTTTTTATTCCATGATACCATGATGATGTTTTAGGCATGCAAGATGTTTTATGTGCTTGCCTTGGTTTGCTTAAGTGTGAAGAAGACAAGAACCCTTTAGCCATGGTGAGGATGAGACAAGAACCTTTAGAATTGGTTGAGACAAAGTAAAGTCTCTCAAGAGTGAGGTTGACTCCCAAGAGTAAAATTGAGTTAAAACTTCTTAGAGAAAATAGGTGAGGCAAGATCAAAATCCATAAGTGAATGGGTCAAGCTAGTCCACTCACTTGGTAAGCTTATGTATGCTATGTATGACTTGTTCAAATGCCAAGGATGTTTCTTGAATGCTTACATATGTCAATATATCTATACATGCATTTTCAAGACTTGTATTACATACTTTATGTATGATTGAATGGGTGATGAGCTATTGGAATTTTTTAAATCTCATCCCCTCCTCTCTAATGTCTTAACATGCTGGGTGAATCAATTGAGCAAGGTAATGGAAGCCACCAAACCAAGAAGAAGGAGATTGACATCAAAATGCATGAAATGGCCTAGTTTTATCTCTCTTGTAGCCATACACATGGCATATGATGTAATCTCATGATGAAATGGTTATGTAACTACATGAGCATGTGTAAATACCCAAATGTATAATGTATGAATGAAATTTGATGCTAAATGTATGAGATAGCATGATTTGTGTATTAGATGGAGAAAGCTAGTATGTGTAATCTTATGTATATCATGGGGTGGATGAGTTTAAGAAATCTAGGTTTATGCACCTTTGAGATAAGTTTAGAATGTCATTTTTGATGCATTCCCATGTGCTCAAGTGGTCATGGTTGCCTTGGAGCTCAATTTGGACCATTTGTAAAGCTTGAAAATGACCATTTCAAAACTCAATGTTAAGATCTAACCAAATGAATGAATTTGCTTATAAAATTTGGCATACATGTAGATCTTATCTAGAACTTTTTGGGAAGCGAAAAACCAGATTATTTAAAGCTCTATGGAATTAATTATGATTTTCCAAATTTTCTATTTTTCTACTGAACTGATATAGGTATTGTTCATATGATCAAAAACTTGGGCTATGTCATTTGTGAGCCAAATGATGTCCAATATTCATGAAATTTTATAAAAATAAAATAGACATAATAAGCTTTCCATGGCCATAGAGATCACCCCAATTAGACCTCTAAGCAGGGAGATATGAATTTTTGAAGTTAGAGATCAGTACTAAGGACAATAGCTAACCTCTGGTACTGTTCCATCAGTTTTTGGTGCCTAGCAGCCCCTTTTAGTCCGAATTTATTTTTAGCACAATGTAGATATCTATAAATTTCCAAAATGATATAGTGTGCCTGATTTCAATTTTCATATAATTAGTTATAATTTTTCAAAATTCAGGCACAGAATTTGGAAAATTGATCCGAGGCTATACTAGTGTATTTTGTGTATTTGCTTCCTTTGCTCAAGGTATAGACCATTTCTTAAGCTTGTTATGAGTTTCAATTGTCCATTTAATTATGAGAATAAGATGGATGAGTCCATATGACCCACTGGACACCAAAAGAGAAAACTTATCTGTGGCAAAATGCAACTTATCCATAAGAATTAATGCCATTATGTTGCCTCCTATAAAACAAGCATGAGATGAAGGATGGGAATTGCATGAATTGAGTCTTAGAAGTATGATGTTACACTCCCTCCCTTCATCATGCAATAGTTATTGGTCTTAGTCAAAAAAACAAATCGACAAAACCATATAGAGAAGGCATGGATGACATAAAGAAAAGGTAAGGGGATATTTTTAATTTTTTCCATAATTATCATTCTTACCGCTATACTTTGACTATGTCGTTTGAGCTCATTTTAGATAGTTTTTTAGAGCTGTATTTTCCATCATAAAATTTAGATTTTCTAATTTATAAAATTCCTTTAGAATCACTCAATTTAAATTTAAAACCTAACCAAACTGTTTAGTCAAAGTTTTGGTCAACTAACGGCCGAAATTGCAAATCAGAGGGGTTTTAATTGTTCTAAGGTTTCTTATGATTTTTTGAGCCTTTGAAAATCCTGGGAAACTCATTTTTTTTATTTAAAAATCTCTCTTTTAAGTTTTATAAAAAGTACCCAAAATTATGAATATGCCATTATACTTTCGGCAATTTTATTAAACCATTATGTCTCTAGTTTCTAGGCACCTTGGGCCTTGGATTCTCATTTTCTATTATTTAAAAATTTATCCTAATTTTATTTGGCCTTGAATCCTTCATTTTAGGGGACTTGCTTTTATATCCAGTGTGTTTCACTTGTTATGGAGAAACCAAACATTACATTTCTCATGTTTACGAAGAAGCCAGATGTTACACTAGAAGACCTAAATTTTATGATGAAAAGGATAGTCTTAAAAAAAGATTTAAAATGAGCTCAAACAGAGAAATAAAAGTGGAAGGGCATAATTAGAATTTTTGTAATTATTTTAAAACCTCCCTTTTCCTTTTATATATGTCCAGCCACATCGCCCGGGCCTATAACCAATGTAGAACACCTCTAAAACTCTCAAATTTGCTCAAAGCGAAGGGAGAAGGAAGGGAAAGAAAGGCTAAGAAAGGTGTGAAAACTTGCATAATTTCATGTTCCTTTAGTTAGAAACCTTGCTCTCTTCTTCTTACTCTTTCTAATAGTGATCTTGCCTTCTTGAAAAGATGAGTTTAATGGCTGACCACTTAAGGGAAAGAAGGAGTTTGAAGAAACCAATTACACCACAAAAATCCTCATTAGACAAGGTTTCAAACAAGGTATGGTGCCATATTAAAAACTTGCTTTTCCTTGGTGTTCTTGCTCTTTCTTAATTTAGTCTAACTAAGGGCACCCTGGAGAGAGTTTGATTTCGGCTTAAACTTGATGGAAAATGGTTTTTTGATGCATAGAGATTATGATAATACAATTGAAAGCAAGTGAGAAGCTAAAAAATGCAAAATTTGATTCTTAAGGTTTTGATTGCACCTTAGGAAGTATAAAGCCTTAGAATGATATTTGAAACCATGTAAGAGCATAATTGAATTAAGAAGAAGTTAAGGAACTTTTATAGGTGTCAATTCCCCAAGAGAAATGAGCAAAACACCATGGACCCATTCTTGAACCTTGTCTCGGCTAAGACCTATCTAGAGTACTTAGGGAGAGCTTTCTTGGATTCCAAAGTTATAAATGGTCTAGATATGAATTATAAACATCAAAGGAACTATTGGTTTGAATTTAGAAGCCTTATTTTGAAAGGTGAAAATTTAATATTCTTTTATACAAAAAGAAGCAACTTAGTGTTAGGCTCTTTGAATTGAATTTATGATGGTTTTAATAAGTTCTAATAGAGTCATATAACTCATATTGGGTGAGATCTTGGAGCCAAGATAATGATTTATAAGAGTTGCTTTATTATGCCACTTAATTGAACCATATAGAAACCTAAACTTCTATCTATTTTGTATAAGGCTTAAATGGGTACAAGTATGGTTTCATTAATGATTTTGTGCTTTATTTGGTGTGTCTAGGCCAAGCAAGTGAAATCTCCCTCAAGTGTAGGTGTGAGGCTAAGAGATTAAACCAAAAACCAAAGGGAAACTAAATTAAATTCTTGCATCAAGGTAACTCTTCGTTTATTCTTACATATTTATGTTAGTTGCTTGATTGGTCTTGAGTTGCTTGTAGGTCTTATTAGCTAATTATGTATGTTATTGATTGTTTAATAATCATATATAATTGCATGACATTTGATTGCATTTGGCAATAATTTGGCTCTTGAATGGGTGAGGTTATGCTAAAAGTCCCTTAGAATAGGTGAAGTGAGGCCAAAAGTTCCCTAAATGTGGATAAGACTAAGCTGAAAGTCTTAAATTTGAGTGAGGCTAAGTCAAAAGTCCTTAAAAGAGGATGAGGCTAAACCAAAAGTTCTTAATTGATGGGTAAGGCTAGACTAAAAGCACTTAGAACTTGTTTTTACTCTTAGTCGAGCCATGTGATCCCTAAGGCATGAAAATGAATGATACTAGGTAGTATGATATGCATGCTTGCTTTCTTGACCTTAAGTATACCATATATATGTGCCTGAATGATAAATGAGCTATTGAGATTCTTTAAATCTCATTCATTCCCATATTTTCCCTAACCATGTCTAGGTGGTTCTTAAGGAGGCAAAGATGGTGAGCAAAGAGCCTAAGAAAAACTACTTTCACACTAGTTTAAGTTTTAATGCATTTTATTGTCAATATGATGATGTATATGTTTATTATGAGATATAACCCTTCCCTCACACTCAAAAGCATGGGATTATGATGTATAAACCATTTTTGGATGTAAATATGTGAGAAGGTCCAATTTGACCATGTGAGTTCTTGAATTTACATATTATAATGGCAAGTGAGAGTGTGATTTTAGGTTGTATGGCTTTTGAGACATGTTGGATCAATCATATATGCTGTATTTGTCATTTAAAACTTGCTCAAATAGTGACATAGCATGATATGGCTCAAATTGAACCATTTGGAACCAAATATAATACTTTTTGAGCTATAATATGTATCTAAATTAAAGTTAGACCAAATAGATAAATTTTGGGTTGACATTTGGTAGGAATTTAAAGCTCATTAAGAGCATTTCACATAGCCAAAGAATGTAATTTTTGGAGCTTTGTAAAATATTTTATAAATTTTCAAAGTTCAACAAATTTTGCAGTTTAGCCTTTGATACTATTCATTTGGTCTAAAATATAGTTTTTCACAGATTTGAGGGGCCAAACGAGCTCAGGTGCTTATGAAATTTTGTAGGCATAAATTTGGCATTATAAGCTTTCTATAGCCACTAGTTTGCTCAAATTAGAGTTGTCTAGCTCAAATTATAATTTTCCAAAGTTTAATGCATATTATGTGTCAAAGTTGTGAAATTTGGTATATGAAGTAAGATCTAAAATTTGAGCTTCTTTTTATGATATTTTGATCCTAACAAACTTGTTTGCCATGAATTTGAGAATTTCTATTTATTTGTATGGAATTAGAGTAATTAAGACTTTAATAATAGTAAATTCCACTGCCAAAAGTATCAACATGAGAAATTGTCATTATTAAAGGAATATGATATGAAATATGTGTACATTCCTTGATGACATGACATTTTGGAGATATGTAAACTTAATGATTGCAGGATTGTTTGCAATGTTTATAAGGTAAGAAAGGTGTTTTTCTATGCTCATTCATATGTGTACTTAATAGATCGTGGAGGCCAAGGCATGATAAATTATTTTCTTTTTTTAATCAAAGTCATGGAAACCTAAGATTGTGTAAACCTATCATTTTCTTTTGGAAGTCTCTTTGTGGTCTTTTGTGAGGTCATAGAAGCCCAAAGTCATGTGGACTTATAGTTTTCTTTCACAAGATTCTTATGGTTCTATTTTAGTCCTAAGGTCTCAAAGCCATATGATAGGCTGCATTAACCTATTATTTTCTTTCAAAAGTCTAGCATGTGCTTCATTTAAAAGTCACAAGAACCCAAGGTTTCAAAGACTTGTATTTTTTGTAAGTTTCTCATGGCTTGGTCTAGAGATTAAGATCATATCTTGTTTTTATCTTCTTTAATCAACCATTTATAGATGGATTGTCCTACTGTGGGCCACATTAGAGAGGCCATCTTCATAGCTCTTCATTGGCTTTAAAGATTTTGGTGAGCTCCCATTAACCTTGTAAGATGCACATTTCTTAGGGCCTAAGTGGAAAAAGAGTGGGGTTAAGGCCCTTTATTTTACTCTTGTGGCAAATTTTGATTTGTGGTTAAACTTTTATAATAAGCAATTTGGGGAGCATTGCCCCACATCAAAGAGCACTTTAACACAATATGTATCTAAGTTTGTGGCCTTGCTTAGGTCATAACACAATAGTTTTAATGCCTTTACTTTTCAAGGTGCATACCAATTAGAAAGTTTGTATTACTTAGGTCATGACACAAAGTCATGTAGACTTTTTAGCACTTGTGCCAAATGGAATGTTTCATCACTTTGGTCATAGTACACATTTATGGGTAGGTGATAGATGGAATGTTTCATCATCTAGGTTATAGCATGAAGTTGTATATACTTTCATAGTGTGTGTACTAGATGGGATGTTATGTCATGTAGATCACAGTGTGAGGTTGCATATACTTTTGTATGCACACCAAGTAGGATGTTAGGTCATCTAGGTCATGGCACTTTTATAGCTTTGAGGTTATCAAGATGCTTAATTCATAAATGAAGAGTATGATAATCTTATAATTATCAAGTCATATATATATATATATATATATATATATATATATATATATATATATATATATATATATATATATATATATATATATATATTATGGAACTTTTGCAATTACTTAAAGATAAATAAAATTAGAAATGATATTATTTCAAACTTCGAAATTATACTATTTTAGGTTTTTCACGTCTTATAACCTTGTGATCATTTGTCCTTCTATTGACAGATGATATGCTCCTCATTCTAGGGCTTTGATTAAGCAAGTCTTTGCTTGTAAAGGCTTTTCTTGTTCCCTAGTTTGTTAGAGTTCAGACTACTCTTTTGTATGGTTTTTAACAATAAAAGTTTCTCATTTCTTAAGGTTTGTAGGATAGTCTAATAAAATTTCCAAGGTTGAATTTCACTACATCCTCACCTTTCTTTGATCGTTATTTTGGTAGAAGGGATGGTTTCTTCTTGTCTAGGTCTTGATTCTTGAAATGAAGCAAGAGACAAAAGGGTATTAGAGCATGAAAGACTCCTACTTAGCTTGCCAAATGTTTTGCTTAAGATCATAATGTTGAGCTAAAAGGAAACCTTAAAGTGAGAAGGAGACTTTATTAAAGGTAAGAAGGTAGTAGAAAGAGATAAAGAGAATTCAAGCTAAGTAAAAGTTCCCCCTTTGTCTATGAGGGAACTTTTATTTATATTTAAAAGACAAGTTAATAAGGAAGCTCAAATTAAATGGCTTGCTAGAGTTGTAGAAGCCACTTAACCAAAGTGTCTTCCAGCATAGAACTATTTTGAGTTGCATTATTTAAGGCAAGTTATAGTGTTAGTACATTATATGAAGCTTGTGGATTTAGAGCCATTAGCTTTCTTTAAGCCTTGGCATGGCAGGCCAGGCCATGTTGAACCTGTAAGACTATTATGCCTATAAGAACCTAATAATAAAATATTTTGAAAAAATTATCTTTAAAATTGATCATTGCATTATGATCAATTTTAGTGACGCTATCATACTTAATTACAAACATTGTCATGTATTTCACAATAAAAATTTATGCTACTATTTTAATGGAAAAAATGTATGTTGTTAGTTATGTCACATTAAAAATATTTATACTTTAAATAAAATAATATCTCTAAATGTAGAAAAAGACTAGCTACTACTATTATGAATATATATTTTAACTGGTATAAAGTTTTGTAATAATTTGACTATTTTTACCATTAATACATATGAATTCTAATGATCTTAATATGAATATTATTGTTGCAAGTTATAAAATTGGATTGGATTGACCAATTTGATTAATAAACTAGTCATATCCCAGTCCATTCAACTTTTAAAATTGACAAGCAAAAAATTGGTTAAAAACCAATAAGATTGATAAAAATTAGTAAGGTTTGCCGTTGAAACAGTAAAATACTAGCTTTTGATTTTTTTTTTTTTGGTTTAAATTAGTGTTTTGACATTTTTTGATAGAGATTTATAATATTTAATAGACTCTACTCAACTCATTTCACATAGATTTTCTTTGTATGCAAAATTATTTAACTACTTTTTATATTTTTCAATATTTATATATTTTTTAAGTATTATTTTACAATACACATATTACTTTGATTGTAAGATATTATACACACACACATGCATACACTCTTTTTATTTATTTTGAAAAAATAGTTTGACCTAGTCTAACCACTATCAAATCATTGAATTATGAACCCCTATTTATTTTGGTTCAATGACCAATTTGATTTTTAAAACATTGATTATTATACAATTAAAAATAATGGATAAAAATTCGCTCAAGTGGCATTTCCCCTAGACTTAAGTTCTAAGGGGACCTAAAGCATCTTAATTCGATCTCTATCCTATCTCTTTCCTCTCTCCCAACCCCTTCCCAAGATCTTGTGCTTCCTTTGTAACCAAAAAAATAAAAAAAGGATAAATATTTTTAAATGTTTTGAATTAAGTATTACATTTATGAAACTTTAATTTAAAATATATTTTGTTTAGGAGCTTAATCCATTCAAATAAAAAAAAAAATTTGCTTATCATATCTATGGTATAATCTTTGAAAATTAACTTGTCATATTCAAAATATTATTTTGAAAAAACTAAGGAATTGAAAGACAATAATCAGTAATATATTTAAACTAATGTAATACTCTAATAAATAATAAAATAAAATAAAATCAGTGGCAACTTCAAAAATCTTTATGGGATATTTTATTTTTTTCAAATAAGTCACAAAATCTTAAGATTAAAAGGTTAAAAAAAAAAGGTATTGAGTAGGAGATTGAACCCCGTATAAGGGTTTCCATATACTAATATCTAAAGAATATGCCACTTGACCCAATCTAGTCTAGGTTTCTTAGACATTTAAGCATTTTGGTGATTACCAAAGATATCCTTCCACCCAATTAGATTGAAGACTAATCCCTTTTAGATGGGAATGCAATGGGTTAAAGCCCTCCCCAGTGAGACATTTAAGCACATTTTTAGAGTCAAACATATTTGGTTGCTTTTACTTCTATTGCTATTTGTATTTGCTTTAGATGTTTACATTCCTGATAATCATTTATAGCATAATTCTCATGTCTTCAGGTATTTTCATTGAATTCAGCATGTAATTTAGTTCTCTTTTGTTTGTTTGTTTGTTTGTTTTTTTCTTTTTTTTGCATAGTTTCTCAATATGGTAGTTAGGTAGGTATATTGACAAAGCGTAATATATATATATATATATATATAAATATAAAGGATATTAAAATATTTTCTTTTTTTAATTAAATTGTCACTGTTTTATCTAAATTAATTTCTCACGTACTTTTGGTGGCCAAAAGAATATATATACTACATTTGCCGCACTCCCTTAGTTCATGGACTATATAAAACTTGCCCTCTTTCTTGATCTCAGGATCTTTGTTATTTAAGAATATTTTTAGAATTTATTTCAACTCATTATATATATATATATATATGTTGACACATACGCACAATTCTCAATATATATTATAGTATATGATTTTTCTTACTTTGACTATTCCATCACTTAAATGTAATTAACCTTGTTGATATATATTGTGTACGTCAAATTTAAAAAAAGAAAAAGACTAAGATACATAGAACTTCAATGAACTTTATATCATGTGCTTATAATTCCTTAACCTTAAAAATTTGATAATGGACCTCCCACTTTCAATTTTATGTAAACAAACTTTGTCATCAGTAAATCAATTAATTTACTAATGGAAGAATGATATATCTAATTAAGCCCTCAAATTATATTTTTCTATGTAGATAACATCTTAAATCTTGAGTTTTGTGCAAGTAACCACCTTTAACTTTGAGTTATACGTAGATAACTATATTAATATGTCACATTTCTGTTAGTTAAATTATGAACTCACTAATAGTAGGAGGCTATTCGCATATAATTTTAAGTTTAGGAAGTTTGTTGTCAAGTTTTAAAGGGAATGAGACTATGCATTTTGGAACTAAATAGTAATAATATGTACATAATCAAATAAATATAAATGATATATATAAATTATAATTATGAGTATTCTTAAATTTTGTCTTAACTAATGTTATTATATTTTTGATAATGGACAATATAACTTTTCTTAACTTAAATTTAATCTTATATGGGTATGATATTCTTGATATGAACTAATAGTCCACCGAAATACTTGAGAAAAACTCATTTTATAAAAGTCATGTGCTCTCAATGGATCTCTTTTAGATATATTGACATCGTATCCTGTTGATTCGATCAATAGTCAAGTCTTTCAGATGCACTTAAAGAATTTACAAAGTTCTATATGATTTTAATAAATTGGCGAAACTATGACTTGAACTTCAGAACGCATTCATCCTGAACGGCAATAGAAAAGTATAGATTTATTTTTCAAAATATATTTATTTAATCATTAATTAACACAAACAAACTTATACAAAAGTTCAGTAAAACAAATGTATGTCACACCTGAGCTAATTAACACAAACAAACTTATACAAAGTTCAGTAAAACAAATATATGTCACACCTGAGCAAATAAAGTAGCTTACTTCACACACATATATGATCAGCCTTGCCTTATATTCCATTTGATCTTACAATAACACAGATAAATATATATTTTAGTAGTAGTAGTAATAGTATCTGAAATTTCTATGAAGAGATAGTTCCTCTGCTGACGTCAGCTCTTCTAGAGGTCCATACAAATTCTATGAATCCAGATGCCTAGCATTTAGTCCCCTGAGGAATAATTAATTTGAGAATATGTGTAGAATTTTTTCAAGTCATTACACGCACACAGACAAAATTCTCAATATTTTATAGGATGTGATTTTTGTTACTCTAACTATTCCATCACTTAAAGGTAATTACCTTACTAATATATATATTTTGTAGGTCAAATATTTTTTAAAAAATAAACTAAAATATACAAAACTCTTTTAAATTTTAAATCATTTGTAGGTAATTCTCTTAAGGTGTTGTGCTTTCATTAGTAAAACAACGGACTTACTAATAGTTGAATGTTACTTGCACATAATCTCTATCTCAATTTGAGGAGATTTATTGTTAAGTTTTAAAAGTCAGATAATTATCTGCACATAACTTAAAGTTCAGGAGGTTTTTACATTTTGGAACTAAACAATAGTAAGTACATAATCAAATACATATAAATGATATAAATTTTTTGCTATTATAATTACGTGTATTCTTAAATTTTGTCCCAACTAACGTTGTTGTATTTTTAATAACGTATAACGAAACCTCTCTGAATTGAATCTAAAGATATGATATTCTTGATATGAATAGACAACCGAAAGACTTGAGAAAAAGTTATTTTATAACAAGTCACGTTCTCGCAATGGATCTCTTCTAGATATATTGACTTCACATCCGGTTGAATATTCTATGAAAAGTCAAGTCTTCCGCATACACTGGAATTAAACAATTTACAAAGTTCTTTGAAATCTTATTTTAATAAATTGGCGCGAAACTATGACTTGAACTTCACAATGCATGCATCCTGAATGGCAATAGAAAAGTATAGATTTATTTCTCAAAATATATTTGTTTAATCATTAATTAATACAAACAAACTTATACGAAGTTCAGTAAAATATATATACGTCCATGCCGGAGCAAGTAAAGCGGCTTATTTTACACATACCTACTCAGCGTTGTCTACTTGATCTTAAAAGAACACTAGTAAATATTTTTTTTTAATACTAAAACCTTTCTGAACAAGCATGCACAAGCAATCAAACTTACTTTCTTTACTACTTATTTATTAGTTGAACTAGGCTCTTTATATCAGTAAGGCTTTTGTTCTGTATCATCCTTGTACGTCAGCTCTTCTAGAGGGCCATACAAATTCTCTGCTGCACTTGGTTTGAAGAATGTCGCAATTGAAATTCCTGGCTCTCAAGAAGCCCTAGCCAACACTCTATGGTCCACGCTCTTATAATTCTCATCGGAAATTCTGCCAAACCAAATACAATTTGTCTTTACTCGTATAAAGTTTTATTATTGCCATATCATTGGTCATCAGTAAGTACAAAATGGAAAAGCAAATATTTTAGCCAAGTGTGAATAAGTATGATAGTTTTTATCTTTACTGTTGCCAAATCATCTCATTCATCTTAGTCAGTGGCGTTAATAGTGGAGTCAAACATTTTGAAGCACTGATGTTGCGTTTAGCTATAATTTTGGATGATATGGTTTGACTGATCTCTAGAAGGTTGCTTTGTGTAAGCTTTCAATCGTTGCCACATGAGAAAGTTTTGGAATTTGCCCATAACAAATGAAAAAGTTGTGGAATTAAATCCGTGCTACATGAAAAAGTCGTAAAATTTTATCATTGCCACATTGAAAATTTGTGGGCTATGATTTCAATCTACGTCACAAAAAAAAAATTGTGATTATTAAGAATTGATCCTTGCCCCATGAAATAATGTGGCCATGGTGAACAATTGAAGTTGATTTATGTGACATTTTAGTATATTATTTTGTCTATGAGAAAGATTTTAACAGCACTACTTTGGTTGCCTTTAGCTTTGATTATCATTAAACAAATTAAAGATTAATATGTCTAATTTCCTATTCTAAGTTGATTTTTAGGTAATTAGTTTTGAGATTTTGGTGAGAAGTATGAATAATATTCTTTGTATTTTAGTTACTCTAGTGTATATAAATATTTTGAAGAATGTTATTATACCTTTATCCTTATGCGTGAGTCCTCGCTTTACACAAACACGACTTATATAAAGTACAGTTCAATATATATATATTATTAGGTTATTGGACCATTTAAAATAAGCTAACCCAAACTCATAAATCTAAAAATAAAATTCACTAATTAATTAATATTTGATTTTATTTATTTGAATTTTAAAATTCATATTAGTTAGTTAGTGGAAACTAAGTGTGTGTGTGTGATTGTGAAACACACATGCACGCATGCGCGCAAAGGAAAAAGAAAACTGATATTTAAAAGGAATTGCTTAGAATAGAAAACACAAAGAAAAGTTTCTTTTTCTCCTACTCCCTTAGAACCTCAAGATTTTTGATATTGTAATGTGTACAGTGATATAATCCACTATGTGGATCAATTTGATCAAGATGATATATTGTTGCAAGTAAATATCCTAACTATTCTCCAAATTCCTTACATTGGCATCAGAGCCTAGTTAGGTTTGATTAAATTGTTTTCTCTTGGTTGGATTATCTCGTCTAGACTGATTATTAGGAGTAGGATTTTGCATAAATAGTGTGATTTTCCATAATTTGAAATTTGTCCTTTTAGAGGCCATTAATGGTAGAATATATTAGAGACCATTATAGGCCACCAAATTCACAAACTAGAAAACCACCTAAAGATAAACTTGTGGTAAAAATTTGAGGAAAATATAAGACTATGTTAGAGAGTAATTCATATTTTAATTTGTTGTTTCATATGGCCAACCGGCCCTTTTTCGAGGGCTAGCATTCTCAACTCACAACACTAATGGCTTCAAGCCATAGATGAATGGAAAAGCTTGTTCTACAAATAAGATTTCTAATGCCACCAAAATCGTCCAAATTTGATGAAAGATGGATGAGTTTTGAAGCCTCAAAGTCGGCTTTTCATTAACCAAAAATCTAAAAGCTTTCTTGTGACGACCCTAGATTCTAATATCAGTGATTATAGCTAAATACACAATTAATAAATAATGATCAAGGTTTGGAGTCATTTCAATTAATTACATTAAGAAAATATAGGGGAAATTTAAGCCTTGATACTACTATGATCATCAACTAACAACCATAACGGGAACATGCATAAAAGGGGTTTGTACCATCATTAAAGGTTTAGGATTCATCTATTAATCAATTTCAACCCACAAAAACATCCCACCAATGTTCTCAAACTATTCCCTAACATTATCCTTACTGAAATTAAGGTTTCTAGGTCAAATAAAGGAGTTTGGGGACCTGCGCCGCGACTTGGAACTTTCCCGCCGCGGCTAAGTTAAGTTCTGGTGCTTGAAAACTGAGTTTTTAGACTTGCGCCGTAGCCTAGAACTCCTGCGCCGCGGCCAAGTTGCTATCGAGAATTTTCTTGACTTTCTCCGCAGTGAGTTGGACCTGCGCCGCGGCCAACCTATGTGGCGCCACGGCGAGTTTTGCTACTGTAACCTCCCTAATTAATTTTCTCGACTCACGCCGCGGCGAGGTTACGTTCTGTCACCCCCTGGGCGATTATTTTCACTCCGCGCCACGGCGAGATTTTCAAGCTGCAGCGTCCCTCGCCACTGTCACTTCCTAGGCCGCAGCGAAGCCTTCCTGGCCGTGGCGTGACTCTCTTCAGGAGCTGTTTTCCCTATGTTTCGCCCCCTACACTCCAATTCTCTTCTTAGGGACACTCTAAGGTCACTTCCCCTCATTTTATATAGCTCTAATATCATTTATCTACCTTATTTAATTAGCTATTCTTCCATTACCAATTCAAAACTTATATGTCCATTTCCGTTCTCTAATTACCCTCTATCAGCAAGTTTATAAAATAGCAACAACCGAATATACATGAATTACCAGCAACTATCCTTTAATACTCAATCAATAGGGGTTCCAGACAATAGGGGTTCATACCAATATCTCAAGAGTTACATTTCCATTGACAACCATATTATAGGTCAACAAAGTTTACAGCAGATAATATGAATCCATACATCAAATACTAAGTTAAGATGAGGTCTAACCCTTTAGTACATACATTCTCAATAAATCAAATGTTCAAGCCTACACTTGGCAATGTAGATACATGATGATGCTATACATTAAGGAATACAAAATTAGCATCTATACTAGCTAAGTCAGCCCAAGTGTAGCCATCTCCCCATAGGTTGAAGCTTATGGATTTTCATCCACTTGCTTACCCTTATCCTTACCCGAGGAACCTTCACCTGAAATATTGATCCCATAACACGGGGTGAGATATAAATCTCAGTAACCAAAACAATTCCATCATATAATCCAGTTTAATTAACATATAAGCAAGAATCAAAATCATCATTCAGATTCATATCAGTCATCTCAGCAAAATGAAATAATTAGGCTATCATGATTACTATCCCATACTAGCAATCATATTATCACATGTTAAAGGCCATTAACACCGGGAGAGGCCCGTCCATGGCACCTACTCCTCATTGAGCACAACCTGGGCTCAGTGCATCTGGGGTTTGATCATAACCCGGTGCCCGATCGCGGCACATGCACGGGTGGCAGCCGCACCACAGCTCCACCATGGACTCACAAGGTCCAATCATAATACAACAGATAGCCAACCAATTCATTTAACATCTCAATTCATTCAATATTTCAAATCATTCACATACCGCAAGTATGAAATTTAAACTGACATATGCATGGAATTAGCGTAAACCTCGGTTACCTCACTTGCAGACAATTGCAACAGCCACCACAAATCCCAAATTCGAATTCAAGTATCTCCCACCAGAATTCTCAATGTTTCACCCAAAATCCTAAGCAAATTCATACCAAGTTAATACCCATAATATAAATAAGCTATGGGGATCTCAAACTAACAAAGAAAGCATTAAAATGGGGGGGGTTTAAAGTCACCAAATACCAGCCCCAACCTCAACCTACGAATTTCACCAAGAAAACCCCCAACCACTCACTTTTCAGATTTTGGGTATAATGAAATCTCTCCAAATGAAAAACTAATTGGACTAAATTAAAGAGGAATATGAGGGGATTAAGTTGTATAACTATTACCTTAGCCAAATCTTGCTCCAAATGTGAGAAAAGATGGAATTAAGTCAAGAACCCTAGCCTCCTCTCCTCACCTCCGAATTTCTCTTCTATTTTTGTGTTTCAGCAAATGGGGGGAAAAGTGGCTGAAGCAATTAGGCTTTAGATGGGTTTAAGTTGGGTCAAGGGGTTGGGTCATGGGTTGCTCCAAGTCCAAATCCAATTGGGTTTCAGATTTTTGCTTGTTGGGCCAGTTTTTAATTGTTGGGCTGCATAATTCTGTTGGGCTAGTTTTCACACATTGGGTTGCTAAAGTTTAATGGGATTTGGGCCTAATTTGATGAGCTCAAGGGCTTGGGTCTGCACAAGAGTAATTGGGCCACTTAATTGGGCTTATACAAGATAAATCTTGGGCCTCTATCTCATTAAATTAGTTTGGGTCTACCTCTAATGCATTGGGCCTCCATCAACCTCTCATCATGATTCATTAATTTGGGCCCTAATGAAGTTTCTATTCCAATTAATTCTCAAACCCATATAAATAATTTATCTATCTAAAATACCTATTCACTAACTTACCCAATTATGCTCTATTAATTATCCTTAATTAATCTTAATCCATGATTAACACCTTAATTAATTTCAGGGTATTACATTTCTTAGACAAAAGATCAAGTTGTAGCACCACTCTCAGGGGTGGCACATATGGCTCACCTTTACCTTCATTTGGCCAAATTTGGTATCAATGGAACAAGGAAGGCAAGAGGGAGACAATGGTGGGGTCATTGTTGTGAGAGTTGCCATGGAGGATGGCTCGTGAGCTACACTTGCCACTGCAATTACATATAAAGCCTCTCCCCCTTTTTTTCTGAATTTTTTAAAGCAAAAAGACAAATATGGATTGTGGAGGCATGTGTAAGGGAATTTGTAGTTGGTGAAAGACTTTAAACGAAATCTAATGTTGAAAGCTTTAATTTGATATATAATCTATGCATGTTTAGATATCTATTGGTATTTTTTGGCTTTTAAAACATGTAATTATGTATGAAAAATCCATAAAAAAATTTTTTAATTATGAATTAATAAAGTTTATTTCCCCTTAATAGGTCAGTATGAACTTAGAGACATACATGATCTACAAAATGGATCCAAACTATAGCATTCAATAACATATATACAACATGAAAAATCCTAAGTTTGACCTAATGCTTTGAGGCCGCAAAATCCCATCTTCCTAGGTCTTAGGTTTTATTAACTCACTCCTTGATGACCATTATTAGACTTTTGTGAAAGAAGAATTGGAAGTAGAAAAGTTTAAATTTTTACTTGTGTGTTGCTAAGATAGAGCTCGTAGAAAAACGTTGCATTATAGTAAATGTTAGATGATTTGTTCTCCTTTCACAATTCCTAAATTTGAGAGGTGCATGAAAGTTTAGGCATAGTGCACTTGAGAAAGAGATTTATTGGAAAGGATTGATAAAACATGCAAAATCTTTGTTCAAACCTCCAAATAGTCCATTTAATAATTATAGAGAATGTTCTAATTTATGTTTTGACAAGATGAAGAACATTGATTTTTTTTATTTTTCATTTTTTAGTATCAAGAACACTAGTGATGATATGAAAAGCCTATTTTTTTTATTTGACAAATGCATTTTTTTATATATGCTTTATTTGATTGCATATTTTTATTATAAATGTCATAAAGAAAGATGTTTGATCGAGTGGGAATTCTTAGGTTGGTAGACCTAGGTCATCTAAGAATTATAATTAAGATAAAATTTACACATAAATTCAATAGAAAAATGGAGACATTTCTAGTGTAAACCATTATCTCTAGAGGTTAGAGAAAATATTTAATTGATTTTTTTTTTCAATGAACATCATGGAAATGTAGCTATTTTAATTCTCAAAGACTTAAAAATTAAGGTAAATTTAAACTTTTTGAACAATTTAGACAACTCATGCTTAATCTTTTTAACTGATGATTTAAGGATGCTAGCTAGTTAAAAAAGTATTTAAGTTTTCAATAGATGCTAACTAGTTAGAAGGGTTTCTAAGTTACCTTAGGCCACCAACTTACTAGAAAAACTTGTAACATATTTAAGGGCACTAACTAACTAGGAAAATTTTCTAGAATATACATGGGTATAATTTAAGGGTTTTAAACATAAGGTTACATGACTAAAATCTTAACTTTAATTTCCTATCAAAACCACCCACATTGCATAAATTAAGCTTGGTCTAGTCATAAGGACAATAGCTGACATTACGGGAAAGTACTGACTGTCCCATGACAAAAAATTCATGCATAAACACCAACATTTAACACTTTAACCACTAGCAATTCAACAAGATTGAAGCCCAAAATCTTCCCTTCTACCTATAACAAATGGGAACAAATTTAAAACTACAAGACAACTGTATTTTTTAGCCATGGCAGTCCTAAACCAAAAGGACACTATACACAGAAAATTTTGCACTTAACAGCAAAAACTGCACTTCCAAGGCTTATTTGCAAGCCATAACTCTCCCATTCCATCATGTCTTCAAGCTAGGATATTTGCCACCTTCTTAAAAGCTTATATGCAACATTTAAGCACCCAAGCCACTAAAAATTTTTTCCTAAAGCAGTCCCAAACCAAATAAGGTAGCAATGGTGCAATTATGCGAAACAGTGAAAACAAAAAGGGAGTTTTAAGGGACTATTAGCCATCCAAAGATCAATACCTCTAAAGTTTGAGTACCCAAACTCTTTCCTTAACAATCATAAGGATCCATTTGGTTTTTCTATGTAATACCATAATAAGATAGCACTTAATATATATCACAAAGTGCCTATAGTATCCATGTTTGAAATATCAATACTTTTAGCAACAAAATTTATCGACATTCAATGTCAAATTAATTCATTTTTGGTTAAATGAACCATTTCCACTTACTAACTTCATTTTCCATTCATCATACACTTGTTCATATAGAAATATCACAAAATGAAGCATGAATTTTAAGTTTAAGACATACACATCAAGATAGCATTACAATTCCATTTTTTTCCTATGGTTCCATAATCTATCACAATTTTTAGAAATTCATAACTTGAGTAAGAAAATTCCAAATCATGCAAACTAGCACTTTCTGGAAAGCTCAAAACATCATCTAAATGTTGCAAAAATTTTAGACCAAGACAATATCATTTGGCCCATGAAATCTCAATGGAACAATAGTTGGGTTAGAATCTTACACAAGTACAAACCTAGAATTTTAAAAATTTATATCTCACACTACAGAGCTCTAAATTGAGTGATCTTAGTGCTATGGAAAGCTTATGATGCCAACTATATGCTTGTAAAATTTCATGAGCATTGGACTTCATTTGGCCCCTCAAATACCCCAAAAATTAGACTAACCAAATGAACAATGTACATGCAACTTCTACATAATTCATCCAAATTTGAAAAATCATAATAAAATTCCGTAGAGCTCAAAAAATTATGTTCTTTAGCTCTATGGAAAGCTATAAATGAGATCTAAATTCCAGCCAAATTGTATTTCAAAATTCATCCATCTGGTCAGGTTTTGGTTTAGGGGAAGAATATAGTCTTAAATGATGCACAAATGGTTCCAAATGAGCTAAAATGGCCTCCTACATGCAATGTGACCATTTGAGCATGTCCAAAACCTCAAACACAGCATATAAAAGCATCACAACATATCCAAATCCTCATGGAACTCAAAACCACCCTCTCACTTAACCATATACACATGCATTCCATGACTCAAGGATATCAAAAACTCAAGATCTCATACATTTAGTGCCAAATGTGGTTCATACATCATATTTATATACTTTTACACATGAGCAAAGAGTTATATCTCATAAATAACTTATATATCCATACTTTGATATCAATTTAAACAAAATCCTATTCGATTGTCAAACTAACATGTCTCAAACTCCTTGTCCTCCATTCTTGGCATCATGAGCATCATCTAGATATAGTTAGATAAAAGTGGGAGAGAGTGAGATTCAAAGAATCCCAATAGCTCATTCACCCTTTCAAGTAAACATATATGGCATGTAATCATGTCAAAGAAAGCAAGCATGCATAAAGTGCTTCTAATTACCAAACATAAACATATTTTCAAGACCATATGAACATATCAAGGTCAAAAGCAAGTCTTAGGACTTTTGGTCTAGCCTCACCCACTTTTTAAGAACTTTTGACTTAGCCTCACTCATTCTTAAGATTTTTGGCCTTGTCTCACCCATTCTTAGGGACTTTTGGCATAACCTCACCTAAACCAAAGGACTTTTGGCACAATCTCACCCATCAAGAGCCATCTCACATTGAAAATGCAATTCAAGAAGCATAATGGTACCAAAACATCAAATGAATAGCTATAGGCATGTCTCATGATTCAAACATACATACAAGTAATCAATGACAATCATACAACCAAGAAATGCATACATGAATGGATGAAGAGCGACCTTGGGTCAAGAAGCACAATTTCTCTCTTGGTTTCTTAGCTTCTTGGTTTGGCCTCACATACACACTTGGAGGAGGCTTGATTTGCTTGGCCTAGATACATTAAACAAGATACAAACACATCAATGGAACCATCTCTAGCCTCACATAAACACTACACAAGCTAGTTTTAGTTTATGGTATGCTTATGGCTCTATACAATAGTATAATGAAGCAACTCATATAATTCATCATCTTATATCCAATTTCTCACTCAATCTAAGTCATATGACTCAATTTAAATTCATTAAAGTCATCACCAATTCAATTTAAAAAGCCTAACACCAAATTGCTTCTTTATGCATAATGAAACCTTAAATTTTTAAATTTCAAAATATGGTTTCTAAATGTAAACCAAAGGTTCATTTGGTATCTATAAATCATATCTTAATCATTTCTATCCTTAGAATCAATGAAAACTCTCCCTAGGTACCACATAGACCCTTTTGGTCTAGACATGAACACATATAGGAGCCCATGGAGTTTTGTTTGTTTTTCTATTTAATTTGCTACTTGTGAAGCTTCCTAGGTCTCTTATGAACTCAAACATACTCTTACACAACCTATAATATCATTAGGAAGCTTCAAATTTCCCTAGGTGCAATTAAAACCTTAATTGCCATCACTTGTTATTAATAGGTTCTTTTTGAGTTCTAATTGTTTCATATGATTTCTCATGCTTCAAAACCCCATTTTCTATCAAGTTTAGACCAAAATAAAACTCCATACACATGACCCTTGTTCGAGCCGAAACATGCATATAAGAAAAAGCCAAGAAGAAGCAATTTCAACCATGGTTTCTTACCCTGTTTCAAAGCTCACAAGATGCACTTTCTTAGGCTTCCAAGAGTTTTCCCTAATTCCTCTCTTCCCTTTATTGACCTAGCCATGAAACAATACCAATTAAGTCACCAAAACTATGAGAAGAAAGAGGAGAAAGAGGAGAAGAAATATAGTGAAAGGATAAGCATGAAAAAGTAGGGAAATCTTACACTTTTAGCTTGGATTTATCTCCTTTCTTGTGTGCCACTTCAAGATGGCCTAGCTACTGGTTTAAAATAGAACAAGGTTAGTGGAAATGAGAGGAAAAGGTGAGGCATGACTTTAAGAAGGCAAGGAGCCAAGTTATAACTTTTTCAAAATTTCAATTTTGTCCTTAAATTTGGTTCTTTCCATTTAAACTTATTTCAATTTCTTTTTAAGAATGATCTTTTCTATTATGAAATTTAAGTCCTCTAATTCATAAAATACCTTTAGTTTCATCCAAATTGGATTTAAAACCTTAATGAATTATTTAGTCAAAATTTTGATCAACCGACCATCTAAAATGCATAGTGGAGGGGTTTTGACCATTTTAGGGGTTCCTATGGGTTTTAGGGCCTTTGAGAACCCCAAGAAACTCAATTTTCTCATTTAAAAAGCCCTCCTTTGAGTTTTCAAAAAGTTACCTAAAATTACAGTTTTGCAACTTCGTTTTCAATTCCTTTGTTTTTTCAGTTTAACTCTAATTTTAGGCTAACCTTAGGCTCTAAACCTTTTTTTTAGATGTTTTAATTAACATCATAATCTCATTTGGCCTTAATTTGCCTTGCTTTAGGTTGTTTCTATATCAATTTATCGGGTTCAGTTCAATTTCTGAGTTATCAATTATTACATTTCACCCCCTTAAAATAAATTTTGTCCTCAAAATTTGAGACACGTACCTTAATTGAAGAGCTGTGGATACTGCTTTCTCATGTCATCTTCAAGCTCCCAAGTTTCCTCATTAGATGATAGACCCTTTTCGACCACTTTCACCATAGGAATGTTCTTATTACTCAGTTGTTTAATCTCAGTATCAATGCTCATCTCTGGTGTCACCACATAGGATAGGTTATCCTGCAATTGAATATGCTTATATTTTATGACATGTGAGGGGTTTGGTAAGTACTTTTTCAACTATGAGATGTAACAACCGGGAAAAAGGAAGTAGAAAGTTGGAAATTTTCGGAATCCAGAATTTCTACCAAGTCCTCTCGCAATAGCGAGAAATGGTCTCGCTATAGCGAGAGTGCTTGTTCGCAATAGCGAAGGCGATTCTAGCTATAGCGAGTGCTGGCAGCAGTCCATACAAAAACCAGGGAGTTACTCGCCGTGGCGTGTGCCATTGCGAGAGTGAAGTATGGAACTAACGCGATTTCGCCATAGCGAATGGTAAATCTCGCCATAGCGAAGGGAACTGATACGAGCTCACCGTAGCGAAGGTTATACCTCGCCATAGCGAAAGTCAGTCTGGAAGAGAGTAAATAGCGAGATTTAGACTTCATTAAATGCCCAAACTCATTTCTTCTCTCATATCTGCCCTAGACTTTGACCCAAGGAGAGAAAAGAGGCGTGGAGAGTGAGAGAGATCAAGAGAAGGAGGAAGAGCAAGGGAAAGGTAAGGAAATTTCCCCCATTTCTCTTTAGAACTCTGATCCCCTCCCTTTGCCCTCTCTTTCTGCGATTTTATTTATGAAAATGGATAGATTTTGGGCATGGGTCAGAAGAGGGAAAGTGGAAAACACCTTTTAATCTTTGTGTTTTCTTTGGAAATGTGGTTTTCCAGTACCATGGGAGCTTGAGAGAGAAAGGGTTGATGGCATTCTAGAGAGAGAGAGAGAACTCTAGGTTCTGGTATGTAGGAGAGTTTGATCCGATGATCCCATGTTAAGAGATTAATTACATGCTCTTTAATTGTGTCTAGGCTCAAGAGAAACACCTCCATCAAGGTGTGATTGTGGACCTAAGGAGGGAGAGGAGAAATTGAAAGGAAAAGCTAGTATTGGCTTTGGCTCCAAAGGTAGCTCTCTCTTCCACTCTTTCTTGTTGCATTCTTGGATATGATAGTCATTGTATGATTATGTATATGCTTGTTGTATGGAATATGCCATATGCTATTGCTTTGATGCATTGATGCCAATATGCTTGTGTGTTGAAATGTGAGATTTGCTCCGGTGTGGTAATGCCGAAAGTCCCTTGAGATGGGTGAGGTGAAGCCGAAAGTCCCTTGAGATAGGTGAGACAAGGCCAAAAGTCTCAAACGAGTGAGGCCAAGTCAAAAGTCCTTAAACTCGGGTGAGGCCATCCAAAAGTCCCTTAAACTCGGGTGAGGCTAGACCAAAAGTCCCTGGAACTCATTTTTGGCATTGTTGTGATTCCATAGCATGTACAATGTGTGTTGGATGTTTGAGAATGGCTAAGTGCTTATTCACATGCTTTGACTTGTTATATGCCTTGATTACTTGCTTAATTGAGTGCATGAGCTACTGAGATTCCCTGAATCTCACCCCTTTCCCCTCCTAACTAATATGCTAGGTGGAGCTCAAGGAGAACCGAGCACACATCAAGGAGCCTAGGAGCATGTATAGTTAGACATTACTTTCTTTTGGATATTTTGATGAAATTTTGATGTAAAGTGGTGCCAAATGAATATACGCCCACTATTTTTGAGTTGTAAAGGTTGTAACAAGTGTAAATGTATGAAAGGATATTGTATGAACTATGTTTATAGCCAAATGAATGGAAATAAGGGTTTTGCCCCTTTTGTGGAATGAATGCAATAGTGTATATTTGGCCTTAGCATAGCGAGATTTGAATGTATGTTGATTTGAATCACATGGACTTGTTAGATAGACTATTTTTATGCTTTTAAACTTGTCCATGAGTGGCTAGAGTGTGTGAGAGGCTATTTGGACCCGTTTTGGACCTTTGGGGTGCCAAAACCTGTATTTTTGAGAGTTCCGTCAAAGTATGACCGGATGAGCTCCGTTTGCCATGAAATTTGGCATGCCTCTAGAGTTTGTAGAAAGCTTCTTAAGAAGATAAAGTTGGTAATATTCGGAGGACGAGAGAATATTTGGTGAATTGTTCAATTTGGGAAAAAACCATGGTTTGGTCATGTACTGTTCATATAGTTCAGAAATGAAAATCATGTCAAACATAGACCAAATGGAGTCCAACTATCATGACATTTTATACACATAAACTAGGAAAGCAAAGTGACCTGTACCAACTGGAATCACTCAAATCGGAGGTCTGTAGAGAGAGATTGAACCATCTGAAGTTCTGTATCAGCATCAGGGAGCTCTTCTGACCCCCGTCACTGTTCCATCGGTTTTTGGGGTGTAGGAACTACTGAACTGATCTGGACTTATTTTTTTCCTCTAGTAGACATCCGTAGCTTTCTGAATTGGTATAGTGTGCCCAGATTGGATTTTTATGGATTTAGTTATGAATTTTTGAAAGTCATGATAGAAAGCTGCACCAGAAACAGTGACAGCCAGACCTCCTTCCCATTTTCGATGTCAAACATGGTCCAAACGCTGTGTTTGTGGTTGGGAATTATTTTTATTGTAAAGGTAACGCTTAGAGCTTTCCAGAGAGCTAAAGTTTACTAGATTCCAATTTTTCTACAATTAATTATGATTTTCCAAAGTTAGAGTCAAAATATGACTTTTGGGCCCAAGTGAGGAAATGTAATTTTTCTGGTTTTTGGCTCTATACCCGTGGCTTATGGTTTGTTTTATACTATGTATGAGTCGTATGTATAGAGTTTGAGTTGAGGATGCTTGAGATGGGTTCACAGGACCCACGGGGCAAAAGATGAGTATATGAAACCCTGGTTCATAGCATGCAAATGCCACGGAAGAGTAGTGATTCTTTGGAAATCATGTGGAACCGAGCCCAGTGAGAGGCTAGGTAGTAGTAGTAGATTAAGGTGTCACATTTTTGGTATCAGAGCAAAAGTTCAGGCACTTTTGCTCAAGTTTAAGAACTTGAAGTATGTGAATTGCTTGTATTTGGTGTGAATGGTCATGGAAGTTGTAGCATCCTTGTATAAGTGTTGTGATATTATTGTGAACTGAGGATTGCTATTTCTTTTCAGACATGGTTGAGACTAGATGGGGCAGGGGTAGAGGCAGAGGCTGACCGCCTAGGGCTCAGAGAGATGAGCCAGAGGTTCCTATTGAGACTAGGGATCCTCTGCAGGCCATCATGGATAGACTTGATTGGTATGAAGCCATGATGGGCCAGCACCAAGAGATACTGGAGCAACAGAGATACATTGCCCAGCAGCAGCATGATATGATCATGCATTTGTAAGATACCCTGGCTAGGCAAGAAGAAGCCAGAAGAGATGCCCCTGTACCTCAGCCATCTACATCTAGCATTCCACCTATACCTCCCCAGGAGCCTGCTGCTCCACAGACCCAGACGCCTATCCAAAAAGTATTGAAGCAGTTTAGGCAGAACAATCCACCCTTGTTTGACGGGGAATTGGATGCGGATAAGGCGAAGGCTTGGGTGATGCAGCTTAAGAAGATATTCTCAATGATGGATTGTACCACTGAGCAGAAAGCCCAGCTAGCCACCTTCATGCTAGAAAAGGAGGCTGATAGATGGTGGGAGAGTGCGAAACCACTGATGGAGACCAAGAATATACAGATAAATTGGGAGACATTCTTGGTTGAATTTTATGAGAAGTATGTCCCCAGTTCAGTAAGGAAGAAGAAAGAGATAGAGTTCACGAGTTTGAGACAGACGGATGAGATGACTGTGGACTAGTATGTGGCCAAGTTTATAGAGCTGTCTCGGTATTCCTCTTACCTCTAGAGGTATGATGATGAACCCTGGAGATGTGAGCAATTTGAGACTGGTTTAAGGCCCCTGATTAGCGACAGAGTCACTCCACAGTGGATCAGGAAGTTTAATACTCTTGTGGAGGTCAGTAGGGTGATTGAGACGAACTTGCAAGTTATCATGCCTACTGTGACAACGGCTAGTCAGAAGAGGGTTCCGGATTTGAAGAGGCCAAAACTAGAAGAGGGCTCTAGTTTGACCCCTAGTACCAAGAAAAGAGGCAAGGGGCCATGGAGTAGAAGGCCGCAGCGAGGTGTGCCACCTCCTCGGGGTCAGTCATCCTTCCAGCAGTCTCAGGTGATATATTTTAAGTGTGGGAAGCCGGGGCACATAGCTAGACACTGTCCTCAGATGGAGACAGCGCCTCTTCCTAGACCACAGACCTAAGGCCGAGTGTTCGCCCTTACTCAGCAGGAAGCCAGCGTATCTCCCAGTTTGATCCGAGGTACGCTGATAGTGAATGGCTTTCCTGTAGTTGCTATATTTGATTCGGGTGCTAGTCACTCATTTATATCTTATGATTGTGTGAGGAAATTGGGTCTGGTCGTTAGTGTCTTGCCATTTGACTTGTTTGTTATTACACCCACTGGAGGCCACGTGGTTACTTCCCATACTTGTTTAAATGTCACTGTCCAATTTAACCATTGTCATACCACTATTGATTTGGTTTGTATGCCTTTTCATGAAATTGATTTGATTATTGGTATGAACTAGTTGGCTGCGAATAATGCCATACTTGATTGTGAACACCCAACCATCTCCTTACCTGCTTGTGGGACCATACCTAGGGTAGGAGCAGAGTTATCCTTTATGACTACTGCCCAGGCTGAGAGATATTTGAGGTGTGGATGTCAAGGGTTTCTAGTCTTTTTCTCTATTCGGGCGGAGGTAGAAGAAGGGATAGAGGAGATTCCAGTTGTCAGGGAATTCCAGGAGGTTTTCCCTAGAGAGTTTGATTTTAGTGGCCTACCCCCTGAGAGAGAATTAGAGTTCCCTATAGACATAGTGCCTGGTGCTGGACCAGTATCCAAAGCTCCTTACAGGATGGCTCCCACCGAGCTTGTTGAGTTGAAAGTGCAGGTAGAGGAATTGTTAGAGAAAGGGTTTATCTGCCCTAGTGTTTCACCTTGGGGTGCTCCGGTGTTGTTTGTGAAAAAGAAAGATGGTAACTTGCGGTTGTGTATTGATTACAGAGAGTTGAATAAGGTTACCATCAAGAATAAATATCCTCTCCCTAGAATTGATGATCTGTTAGATTAGTTGGCTGGGGCATCTGTGTTTTCTAAGATAGATCTTAGATCTGGTTACCACCAGTTGAGAGTGAGAACTGAAGACGTCTCTAAGACGGCTTTCAGAACGAGATATGGGCACTATGAGTTCCTTGTGATGCCATTCAGGTTGCGAATGCGCCTGCTGTCTTCATGGATTATATGAACAGGGTATTCAGACCGTATCTAGATCAGTTTGTGGTGGTCTTTATTGATGATATTTTAGTGTACTCCCGATCTTTTGAGGAGCACGAGAGACATTTGAGACTAGTCCTAGACACCTTGAGAGAGAAAAGGTTGTATGCCAAACTTAGTAAATGTGAGTTTTAGCTGACCGAGGTGCTATTCTTAGGTCATGTGATCTCACGGGATGGGGTTGCAGTGGATCCCCATAAAGTTGAGGCAGTGTTACAGTGGGATAGACCTAGAACGATCACCGAAGTCAGGAGTTTCCTAGGTTTGGCAGGGTACTACAGACGATTTATTCAGGACTTTTCTCGAATGGCCTTACCACTGACGAGGCTAACTAGGAAAGATACACCTTTTGTGTGGGATGAGAGATGTGAGAAGAGTTTCCAGGAGTTAAAACTCTGTTTGACCACTGCCCCTGTGCTGACTATCCCTGACCCTAGTGAACCATTTGTGATTTATTGTGATGCCTCGGGCAAAGGGTTAGGATATGTGTTGATGCAGCAGGGTAGAGTAGTGGCATATGCCTCGAGGTAGTTGAGACCTCATGAGGAGAATTACCCCACACATGACCTGGAGTTAGCTGCCGTAGTGTTTGCTCTTAAAATTTGGAGACACTATCTGTATGGTGCGACCATAGAGATCTATAGTGACCACAAGAGTCTGAAATACCTGTTTGACCAGAGAGAACTCAATATGAGACAGAGGAGATGGATGGAATTTTTGAAAGATTATGATTATGTATTGAAATACCATCCGGGCAAGGCCAACATGGTGGCAGATGCCCTGAGTAGAAAAACCATCCATGTAGCCCATATGATGATTAGAGAGCAGAAGCTCCTAGAGAAGTTCAGAGAGTTGAACCTCTCTTGTCAGGTGGTATCGGGTAGATTGTGTTTGAGTGAAACCCGAATTGAAAATATCTTGAGAACCCAGATCTTAGATGCCCAAAGAGAGGATGAGTTCCTGAAGCAGATCAGGAATGAGATCACCCAAGGTAAGACCTCATATTACAAGGTGTCTGAGGATGGGATGATAGTATATCGAGATAGAATTTGTGTGCCTAGTCAGAATAAGTTAAGAGAAAGCATTCTAGAAGAGGCGCATAAGAGTAAGTATACTATCCACCCAGGTGCCACTAAGATGTATCAGGATGTGAAAAGAATTTTCTGGTGGCCAGGGATGAAAAGTGATGTGACAGAGTATGTGGCTAGATGCCTAGTGTGTCAGAGGGTAAAGATTGAACATCAGAAATCGGCTGGGTTATTGCAACCTCTAGATATCCCTGAGTGGAAGTGGGATAGTATAGCCATGGATTTTGTCATGGGGTTACCCAGGACATCCTCTGGACACGATGCTATTTGGGTAGTTGTGGATAGACTGACGAAGTCTGCACACTTTTTAGCTATCAGGGCTACTCATACACTGGATAGATTGGCCCAGTTGTATATCAGAGAGATAGTGCGACTTCATGGAATACCCAATAGCATAGTTTTGGATAGAGACCCCAGGTTCACATCAAACTTTTAGAGGTCACTGCAGCATGCCTTAGAGACGAGATTGCAGTTTAGTACTGCATATCACCCCCAGACTGATGGTCAGACTGAAAGGACCATCCAGACATTGGAAGATATGTTGAGGGCATGTGTGCTAGAAATGAAGGGGAACTGGGATGTGTATTTACCGTTAGCAGAGTTTGCATATAACAACAGTTACCATTCCAGTATCCAGATGGCCCCTTATGAGGCTTTGTATGGGAGAAAGTGCAGATTCCCTCTGTGTTGGGTTAAGTTAGGTGAGAAGAGTATGATAGGACCTGAGATTGTGGACCAGACCACCCGACAGATAGAGTTGATTAGAAAGAGGCTCCTCACGGCCCAAAGTAGATAGAAAAGCTATGCTGATAAGCATAGGAGGCCGTTAGAGTTTGAGGTTGGAGACCATGTATTCATTCGAATATCTCCAATGACGGGAGTAGGTCGGTCAATGAGAGTAAGGAAGCTCAGTCCTAAGTATATTAGTCCATTTGAAATCCTTGAGAAAATCGAACCCGTGGCTTACCGAATAGCCTTACCTCCTAACCTAGCCCAAATACACAGTGTTTTTCATGTCTCCCAGTTGAAAAAGTATTTACCAGATTCCTCACATGTCATAGAATATGAGCATGTGCAATTGCAGGAAGATCTTTCCTATGTAGTGAAACCGGAGAGAATTGTGGATGCTAAGCTGAAACAGCTGAGAAGCAAGAGCATTCCTCTGGCGAAAGTGATCTGGAGAGGTCTGACATCTGAGGAAGCAACCTGGGAATTGGCAGATGAGATGAGACAGAAATATCCAGAATTATTCCCTTGAGGTAAGTTTTTAAATTTCGAGGACGAAATTTCTTTTAAGAGGGGTAGAAATGTAACAACTGGGAAAAAGGAAGTAGAAAGCTGGAAATTTTCGGAATCCAGAATTTTTGCCAAGTCCTCTCGCAATAGCGAGAAATGGTCTCACTACAGCGAGAGTGCTTGTTCGCAATAGCGAAGGCGATTCTAGCTATAGCGAGTGCTGGCAGCAGTCCATACAAAAACCAAGGAGTTGCTCGCCGTAGCGTGCGCCATTGCGAGAGTGAAGTCTGGAACTAACGCGATTTTGCTATAGCGAATGATAAATCTCGCCATAGCGAAGGGAACTGACATGAGCTCGCCGTAGCGAAGGTTATACCTCGCCATAGCGAAAGTCAGTCCGGAAGAGAGTAAATAGCGAGATTTAGACTTTATTAAATGCCCAAACTCATTTCTTCTCTCATATCTGCCCTAGACTTCGACCCAAGGAGAGAAAAGAGGCGTGGAGAGTGAGAGAGATCAAGAGAAGGAGGAAGAGCAAGGGAAAGGTAAGGAAATTTCCCCTATTTCTCTTTAGAACTCTGATCCCCTCCCTTTGCCCTCTCTTTCTACAGTTTTATTTATGAAAATGGATAGATTTTGGGCATGGGTCAGAAGAGGGAAAGTAGAAAACACCTTTTAATCTTTGTGTTTTCTTTGGAAATGTGGTTTTCCACTACCATGGGAGCTTGAGAGAGAAAGGGTTGATGGCATTCTAGAGAGAGAGAGAGAACTCTAGGTTCTGGTATGTAGGAGAGTTTGATCCGATGATCCCATGTTAAGAGATTAATTACATGCTCTTTAATTGTGTCTAGGCTCAAGAGAAACACCTCCATCAAGGTGTGATTGTGGACCTAAGGAGTGAGAGGAGAAATTGAAAGGAAAAGCTAGTATTGACTTTGGCTCCAAAGGTAGCTCTCTCTTCCACTCTTTCTTGTTGCATTCTTGGATATGATAGTCATTGTATGATTATGTATATGCTTGTTGTATGGAAAATGCCATATGTTATTCCTTTGATGCATTGATGCCAATATGCTTGTGTGTTGAAATGTGAGATTTGCTCGGGTGAGGTAATGCCGAAAGTCCCTTGAGATAGGTGAGGTGAAGCCGAAAGTCCCTTGAGATAGGTGAGACAAGGCCAAAAGTCTCAAACGAGTGAGGCCGAGTCAAAAGTCCTTAAACTCGGGTGAGGCCATCCAAAGTCCCTTAAACTCGGGTGAGGTTAGACCAAAAGTCCCTGGAGCTCATTTTTGGCATTGTTGTGATTCCATAGCATGTACAATGTGTGTTGGATGTTTGAGAATGGCTAAGTGCTTATTCACATGCTTTGACTTGTTATATGCCTTGATTGCTTGCTTGATTGAGTACATGAGCTACTGAGATTCCCTGAATCTCACCCCTTTCCCCTCCTAACTAATATGCTAGGTGGAGCTCAAGGAGAACCGAGCACACATCAAGGAGCCTAGGAGCATGTATAGTTAGACATTACTTTCTTTTGGATATTTTGATGAAATTTTGATGTAAAGTGGTGCCAAATGAATATGCGCCCACTATTTTTGAGTTGTAAAGGTTGTAACAAGTGTAAATGTATGAAAGGATATTGTATGAACTATATTTATAGCCAAATGAATGGAAATGAGGGTTTTGCCCCTTTTGTGGAATGAATGCAATAGTGTATATTTGGCCTTAGCATAGCGAGATTTGAATGTATGTTGATTTGGATCACATGGACTTGTTAGATAGACTATTTTTATGTTTTTAAACTTGTCCATGAGTGGCTAGAGTGTGTGAGAGGCTATTTGGACCCGTTTTGGACCTTTGGGGTGCCAAAACCTGTATTTTTGAGAGCTCCGTCAAAGTATGACCGGATGAGCTCCGTTTGCCATGAAATTTGGCCTGCCTCTAGAGTTTGTAGAAAGCTTCTTGAAAAGCTAAAGTTGGTAATATTCGGAGGATGAGAGAATATTTGGTGAATTGTTGAATTTGGGAAAAAACCATAGTTTGGTCATGTACTATCCATATAGTTCAGAAATGAAAACCATGTCAAACATAGACTGATGAGAGACCCTCTAGGAACCTTGTCCTAGGAACCTTCAACAAGATGACACTTTGCCCGAGACCGGCTAGAAAATAAGAATGTTGGTCAAAGGAAAGACCCTAAGAGAACTTGTCTCTTAGAACCCTAGCCTCAAGACGCCACAAAGGAAGACCAATCCTTTGATAAGTCACGTGAACTCTCAGAGAACACAAAGAAGCAAAAGCCTCACAAATAATTGAATAATACTCAATTTCATTCATGTGTAAAATAGAGTACAATAGGAAGCCTTTTATAGGCAAAATTTTTTAAAGTCCTAATTAAAGTAAAACTCTAAAGCCTGATTAGAAATATTTTAAATGATACCTAATATATCCTAATTAGATTAGGATACTAATTTTAACTTGATCTCCAAGATAAGCTCTTTGACCAAGTTCAAAAAAAATAATAAAATAATAAAAAACGAAATTTCAAAAGGAATCCTAGTCAAAACTAATCAGCTTCTTTAATTTGTCATATGGGATGCTCATGCTTCATTAAAAATCACATGGTTGTCACATGATTCTTAATCTCTTGTAATTGGACTCCAATTGGGCCTTGGCACTCCTCTTGTAGAATAGTTAGCATGATCACACCTTTTACATCTTCTTGGGCCTTCTCTTGACTTAAATGAATGGGCTCTAAGTTATGAAGCTTATGAATTAAATAATTGAAGACTTCTTTCATTGCTTTGGCCCTAGCTCTTGTTATTGAGCCTCCTATGCCTTACAATGGATCTTTAGACACATTTGACTTGAACTCTTAGGCTTTAATTTGCAAATCATGTCCTTGGGCTTGAAACTTTGCACCATATCCTTCATCAAGTCCACTTCTATGCTCAACAAGGTCTCTTGGTACCATTGCATCATAGACCAAATGGAGTCCAACTATCATGAAATTTTATACACATAAACTAGGAAACCAAAGTGACCTGTACCAACTAGAATCACTCAAATCAGAGGTTTATAGAGAGAGATTGAACCGTCTGAAGTTTTGTATCAGCATTAGGGATCTCTTCTGACCCCCCGTCACTGTTCCATTGATTTTCGGGGTGTAGGAGCTACTGAACTGATCTAGACTTATTTTTTTCCTCTAGTAGACATCCGTAGCTTTCCGAATTGGTATAGTGTGCCCAGATTGGATTTTTGTGGATTTAGTTATGAATTTTCAAAAGTCATGACAGAAAGCTGCACCAGAAACAGTGACAGCCGGACCTCCTTCCCATTTTCGATGTCAAACATGGTCCAAACGCTGTGGTTGTGGTTGGGAATTATTTTTAGTGTAAAGTTAACACTTAGAGCTTTCCAAAGAGCTAAAGTTTACTAGATTCCCATTTTTTTACAATTAATTATGATTTTCCAAGTTAGAGTCAAAATATGACTTTTGGGCCCAAGTGAGGAAATGTAATTTTTCTGGTTTTTGGCTCTATACCCGTGGCTTATGGTTTGTTTTATGCTATGTATGAGCCGTATGTATAGAGTTTGAGTTAAGGATGCTTGAGATGGGTTCACAGGACCCACGAGACAAAAGATGAGTATATGAAACCCCGGTTCATAGCATGCAAATGCCACGGAAAAGTAGTGATTCTTTGGAAATCATGTGGAACCGAGCCCAGTGAGAGGCTAGGTAGTAGTAGTAGATTAAGGTGTCATATGAGACATGGAATACATCATAGATTTGGGCTAGGTTAGGAGGCAAGGCAACAAGTCTGATTCTCTCAAGGATTTCAAATGGACCAATATACCTAGGACTGAGCTTTGTCACCTTAATAGATCGATCCACACCAAAATAGCTATACTTAGCAATGAATAAATGTAACATGATGCTATGCAAGGTTTTGCTTATAAAAATTAGCATCTATAACTAAACCAATTTGTCCAAGTGCAGGATCCCACACAAGGTCTCAAGCTAGGGATTGTCGTCTAATAGCAAAAGTTAATAGAAAATCAGAATAAGATATAAATTTCAACAACTAAAAGAAATTCTATCTACATGTGTAATCTAATCAATATAATGCTCAGCATAAAAAATGACAGGGCAGATTATGCATATTCTTAAATGAGCAAGTTTGACTACAAGTAACTATCATCCCATAGTAGTAATAATATACAACATGTTATTGGCCAAAAATAAAGGGAAAGGGCATGATCACAATGCAAACTCCTTGTTGAGTATGATCACAACTTAATGCATTTCAAAGAGTATGATCACGACTTTGTACATGATCATAGCAAAATGCACAAATGGAAGCATTATCATATTTCCACATAAGGACACAATCATGGTCCACAACAATCATGTAGCCAAACTATCACACCATACTTTATTAAATTCCATATTTCCATATTCAAGGTAACTTTCATGCATAACAAAGAGAAACCAAGAAAAGAGAATAAAAATATTGTATTTTCTTGCGTTACATAGCATTTTAAAAATTCAAATTTTGCTTTGTGGATCCTGAGAACTCACTAACAACATTCTCTATTAATTTTCCATCCATGCAAATTATAAACACCCCAAAAATTTGCATAAACCATGGATCAAGAGCTAAAAACCACAAATATTCATGTTTTGTCTCAGGTCAGAATTTTAATTTTTTGCTAGCAACTTTGGAAAATTATAACTAAATCTAAAAAAATCAAATCAAGCATTCCATAGCTTTTTGGAAAACAATAGATGCTAACTTTATAGTAAAAATAATTTCAATCCACGAAAACCTCGTTTGGATCACATTTGACAATTAGGAAGGTACAGAGGTTGGACTATCTAGTATTACTAATACAACTTACTGATATAAATTTTAAAAATGCACAATTAATTCCACAAAAATCCCATTCATGCAAACTATACCAATTTAGAAATCTACAAATGTTATCTAGAAGGGAAAAATAGTTTAAATCAATTCAAGAGCATTTAGACCCTAAAAATTGATGGAATAGTGATAGAGGTCTGACAATGGCCTAGAACATAATAGAAATTTCAAAAATTTGTATCTCCCTCTCTTGATATCCAAATGAGGTGCTTCTAGTTGGCACTGGTCATTGGGAAGGTCTATTTTCTCTTTGTAAAATTTCACAGTAATTAGCTATCATTTTCCCCATGAATGATAGAGATCCATTTTTGAACCATATGAACAGTACCAGTGCCACAATCAGAAAATTAGCCAACTTAAAAAATTTGCCAAAAATTCTATAGACTTCCAAATATTATACAATTTAGCTTTCCAAAATATCTCTCAACAAGATCTATATGAATACAAAATTTTAGACTAAGAAAAGCTCATTTGGATAAAAAGTGCCACAACTTACCAAATTGGTTAAGTTTGACACTCATAATGCACCAACTTAGTCCAAATGGCTTCCCTGGGATTTGGCACTTCTTGGGCAAGTTTAAAAGCATAAATATAACTTATATGAACTACCCAAGTGGCTCTAAATCTCATTCATCTCATTTTAGTCACTCCACAGCCAAAAATACATAATTGATCATAAGCCATACAATGCATAAAACTTACAATCTCGTTACTTTGGTGCTAATTATGGTTCTTACATCATTCGTACTTGATATTACATTTGCTTAAGTGTTCACAACTTAAAAATAATATGTACATGTCCATTTGCCATTCAATTACAAACAAAACAACTTAATTGTCAAAGTGTAGCTTCTCAAGTCCCTTAGCTTGCATTTCTTGCTTCATGGGCACCACCTAGGCATATTAAGATGAAGGAAGGAAGATGAGTGAGATTTATGGAAACTTAATAGCTCACACACCCATTCACACACACATTCATGGCATACATACATCAAAGGTACAAGTATGGAAGATGAATTAATTATAAACATGTAAAACCACATTTTCATGCTACAATCTCACATCAAATTCAAACACAAGCTCTAGGGACTTTTGGTCTTACCTCATTCCCTTTCTAGGACTTTTGGATTTGCCTCACTCTTAGCCTATGGACTTTTGACTTGGCCTTACCCATCTAAGAGACTTTAAGCCTTGTCTCACCTATGCCTTTAGACTTTTGGCATTTCCTCACCCACATTAAGGGACTTTTGGCATCACCTCACCCTTATGAGCAAGTTTCACAATTAATGTTATTCAAAACAACACATTGGTACCGATGCAATATCAAGACATCAAGTGGCATGTTCTCAAGTCACCCAAGCACAGACAAGCACACAATGATATATATATATATATATATACAACCAAGAATGCAAAGAGAATGAGGTAGAGAGCTACCTTGGTATTTATGCAAGCTTTACTTGGTCTTTCTCCATCCCCTTTTTGGTTCCACAAGCACATCTAGGTGGGTTGGGATTCTCTTGGCCTAAAGATCATAAATAACACACAATTACACTCTTGAAATAAGCCAAGATACTAAATTTACTCTAAAGAGCACAAATGGTTCCATAGGTTACATAATGGTTCCATTAGTGGCCTATTGAAGCAACTCTCATAATTCAAGTTTTAGACTCTATTCTTTTCTCATTTCTAGGACTCTTGACCTCATTTAAGGCCTTTGAAGCCATCACACACTCACTTACACAAGTCTAGATACATGTTTCTTTATAAGGCTCCATTATGGAAACTATTGTCTCATCTCCCAAACAATGACTCCTAAATTTTTTCCAAGGGTTCCTCCTTCCTTTTACCATCATATAAAGTCCTAAAACAAGACTAGAACAAATTAAAACACTTTCTAACCTAGTCATCTAGTCTTGGCCAAACCATGCACCCTAGGAAGAGTTCATGGAGCTTTTGATTTTTCCTTGATGGGAAAGCCATTTGGGAGGCTTCTTAGAGGTCTTAGGGACTCAATTAAACACTTACATAGCTTAGGAAATTCATGTACTAAATTAGTTTTTATAAACCCTTCAAGAGTTCCACACTTTACTAACTTGAAATCTATTGGTTTTTCTTGCAATTTCTTGGCATATTCTACTTCCCCATGGTCCAAAACCCATGTTTCTCTCTTGTCTTTGGGCAAAAAATCCCTCCCCCACATGGTTCTGGTTTGGGCTAAAATATACACAAAGAAGGAGTAAGAAGAAGAAGCAAGTTACTAAGACATCTACCTTAGATTCAAGCTTGCTTTCAAGTGCTTTTCTTCTTGGTTTGCTTCTCCTCAAGGATTTTGATCTATCCCCCTCTATTCTGGACTTAAAACAGAACCAAACAACTTAATAAAACCATGGAAAGAAAGCTTGAAAGGAGAGGAATGAAGTTACAAAAGGAAGAAGCATAAAATTCCTTAAGTTTTCCTACCTTTCTTGGCTTTTTTTCCCTTCAAATTCTCCTCCTCTTGTGCACCCTAGATGCTGCTCCTTTTTTTCTATTTTTGGGCAGAATAAAGTTAGCCTAAGAAGGGAGGAGAAGTGGCATGAATTATATAGAAGTTTTAAGAAGATACCTTTCTCAAAAATTTCAATTTTGCCTTTCTATTGTGGTATTTTCGTTTTAGTTTTGTTTTAGCTCTTTTTTGATAACCTTCTTTTCCTTCATAAAATTTAGATTTCCAATTTAATAAAATGACTTTGGAACCACTTAATTTGGAGCTAAAACTTTCTCGAATGAATCCATCAAAATTCGAGTTCACCATCGTTGGAAAATGTACACCGGAGGGGTTTTGACTATTCTGAGGCTTCCCATGATTTTTAGAGCCTCTGAGAATCCTAGACAAATCAAATTTTCCATTTAAAAAGCCTCCTATGAGTTTTTGCAAAAATTGCCTGTAATTATGAAAATACCACTATGTTTTGTCAATTTTCATTACAATTTTACTTCACCATCTGAGCTCCATTTTTATTGCTATCTGAGCCTGGGATTACTATTTTTAAGAGCCTAGGATACTATCCAAATATTTTATAGTATTATCTAACTCATTTTAAAGGACTTGCTTTTATATAGCTTATTTCGTCATTTTACAAAATTTACTATTTGTTACACAAACTAATCATTTACTATAAAAAGGTTATATGTGCAGCAAATGTAACACTATATTCACTAAGTTCATCTTACTTCATTTCTAAGTTCCCTTCCATGGATCATACAAGTTTGCCAAGGAAAAAGCATTAAAAATATTCATTAAATTACATTACATCGCAGATAAATTTTTCATTTGGTGTTCCATGGGCCATATGGACTCACCATTCTTATTTTCATATTTAATTACAAAAATGCAACTCATAACCATCCCAAGAAGTGACCTAGAACTCATGCAAGGGGATGGAATACATGAAATGCAATGGTGCAGCCTCGGCCAGAAATTCCAACATACTAACATAAATTTTGAAAATTCATAACTAATTATAGAAAAATCAAAATCTTGTATACTTTACCATTCTGGAAATCTCAAAATGTCTAATTTATGATAAAAATAAATTCAAGCCACAACAGAGGCTGATAGCCACCAAATATTAATGAAACAATACTAGAGGGCAACTGTCATTACTGGTACTGTCCTCCAATTTCAAAAATTCATATCTCCTTGCTCAGAAGTCCAATTGGGGCGATCTTGGTGGCCATGGAAATATTATGATGTCTAATTTATGCCTATAAATTTCATGAGCATGGGACATTATTTGGCTCATGAATGACATAGCCCAAATTTCTGACCATATGAATAGAGTCTGCATCAGTTTAGTAGAAAATTTTCAATTTTAGAAATTCATAATTAATTCCACAGAGTCCTAAATAATCTGTTCTTTAACTTTTCAAAAATATTTGGATAAGATCTATATGTATGCAAAATTTCATAGGCAAATTCATTCATTTGGTTAGATCGTGACATTGGGTTGTGAAATGGTCTATTTTATGTCATCAAAGGGGTCCAAATGGTCCAAAATTACTCTAAGGCAACCATGGCAACTTGAGCACATGGAAATGCACCAAAATGACCTTCTAAATTTTGTTTCAAAGGTGCATAAACCCATAAATTAAAAACTCATTCTCTCACCCCATGCCATACACAAGATTACACATGCTTCAAATTGCCATCTAAGGTCCAAAAACTACATTATCATTCATACAGTATCAAACCTCATACATACATAAAATATATGAGTAAATACACATGTTCAAATGATTATACAATATTTTCATCATAGTATTACATCATATGCCATGTGTATGGCTACAAAAGGAGCAATTCTAAGCAACTCTAGACACTTTGATGTCAATCTCTTATCTCCCAACTTGGTGGCTTCCATTACCTTGTTCATTCACTCCACCTTTGATGCAACCACATGCTTTTTCTCTTGGAATTGCACTCCCTCCCTCGGCCACACACTCACAATGGTGGGAGAGTTGTCTCTCTTGGCCTTGTTTTCTTGTTCTTCACTTGGTTGGTTTCCTTTCCTCAAACACGAAATTCCTCTCTCTGTTCTTTTTCTTGCTTTTTCTCCTCCTTGGTGAGCCTAAGAGAGTTGGTATTTTCTCTAGTTTTTGGGTAGAACAAGTCATACAAATAATGAGGAGAAGAAATATGAAACTTAAAGAGTGTTCAAGAAACTTATACTTTCTTAAAAATTTTAATTTTGCCCTTATTTGTGGCATTTTCATTTTAGCTTCATTTTAGCTCCTTTTTAAGAACCGTCTTTTCTATCATAAAATTTAGGTTTCCAATTTTATAAAATGCCTTTGAAATCACTCAATTTGGAGTTAAAACCTTTCCAAACAAATCAGTTAAAATTTGAGCTCACTGCCATTAGAAAACATCTACCGAAGGGGCTTTAATTGTCCCGAAACTTTCCATGGTTTTTAGGGCCTCTGAGAACTTTAGAGAACTCAAATTTACCATTTAAAAAGTCCTCTTTTGAGAATTCTAAATTTTACCCAAAATTACGAAAATGCCATTACGTTTCATTACTTTTCATAAAAATCTGTCTGGCTATTCTAGCTCTGGTTTCAAGCCACCTTTGACTATGAATCACCATTATTTGAGATCTAGAATATTATTCTAATTTTATTGGAGCTTAAATCACTCTATCTGGGGAACTTTCTTTTGTATCTAGTGGATTTCACACATTTACGGAGAAACTGCATATTATGTTTCTCGTGTTTTTTCTTGTTTTTAGATAACCGAATATTACAACAATCATTTGATTAACATTAACATGTACATAGAATTTAAAACTCCTTATTACTTCACTTAAGAGCCAACTCCTCAAAGGCTACCAATAAGTGCCAACAACACCTTACATGTCCCAAACATTCTAAAAATAGTTTTTAGCACCAAAAGAGTCATATACCTATTCATCCAAACTATCATGAATCACTTAGAAAACACTTACTCAAGCTCCCAATAGATCAAATGAACTAATTAGAGCCTCAAAAACTTAGAAACATCAATAAGTCACCATCAACACTTACATTTTCACACATAGAGATAGCCATATACTAAAATCAGCTTACAAGATAAAATTTAAGCATTTCAACACTATAAAATGAAGGGAGAGATTTACAGAATAGTTCTTCTAACCTCAACCTTTGAAAATCATGCAAGAAAACATTAAGAACACAAATTTCAGACTTGGGGTTTAGTTGAAAATCCCCTAAATGGAAAACTAATTAGACCAAATAAAGAGGAAGATGATAGGAATTACTTTTATATCACTTACTTTAGTAAAATCTTCCTCTAAGTGAGCAAACCAAGGCCACAAAGCTGAAAAGCCTTACACCTCTTCCTCTGGTGCATTTTTCTCCTTCAATATGGTTGTCCAAAATGTGTTTAGCTTAACTAATAAAGGGGTGAGACTTCTTTTAGGGTTTAGTGGGTGTGGGGATGACCTAAGGGCATTTCTATCAAATTAGGTTCATATCTAAGTGTTAGGTCATGGTCTAATGGATCCAAAAAGGCCGAGTCTCTGCTTATGACTTAATTTGGGCTCTAAAAGTTATTTTTAGTAGAGCTTAATTATTTATTGAGCTCTAATTTAATTTTTCAAACATCACTAATGAATTTCTCCTAATTAAATTTATTTTTGGTCAAAAATTACTGAATAATTATTATTTGCCTAAAAATGCCTAAATAATTATTTTCCTTGAAAATTTATATTTTCCATAATTTTCCTTAATCCTTATGATAATTTCTTTTTTTTTTTTCAAATTAAATCCTTAATTTCTAAAATTTTGCTGCATAAATTTTGGGATGTTATAAACAATCCAAGACAAAAATTGAAACGTTGATAGCAAAACAGGCTATTCTAAACAACAAGTGGCAAGACCATTTTAAGCTAATCACCTTCTAAATCCCCAAAACCTCTTTGAGAAACTTTTAATTACTTGATTAAGTACGTTTGGAGCCACAAATCTCTATAAAAACTCATAGGGTAAAATATAGCCACCTTAAACCTTATTTTCACACAAAAATCTATCATTTTCTTTCACTCAAGGTTTGATATTCCCAAATTTTGCATTCGGATTTGAAAACACACCAAACCATACCAAACTAGTTCCTACATATTTCAATTATTAAAACAAACTTGTTTGAGTCATTTTGACCACAAAACACCTCAAATGGCCAACATGACCATGTCAGTCAAATTTTGGAAGGGTAACTAATGGGAAACTAAATTCACTCTCAACTACCTTGTCTTTAAAGACTTATAAGTTCATCATAGTTAAACCACACATAGTATTTATATTCTACCTTACAATTCAAATGTCATACCATTAAGGAATATACATACATCTCATACCATATTCCTTTTATAACAACAATTATTCATATTAATACTTTTGGCAATGGAATTTACTGTTATTAAAGCATTAATTTTTCTAATTGTGCATAAATAAATAATTTCATCATAGAAATTCCCAAATTCATGTCAAATATCATTAAAGAAAAAAGCTCAAAATTTGGATCTTAATTCATATGCTTAATTTGACAATTTTGCCACATAATATGCACTAAACTTTGAAAAATAATAATTTAAGTTATATAACTCTAATTTATACAAACTCAGTGGCTACAGAAAAGCATATAATAAGAACTATCTATTGTAAGAATTTTAGATCAAAACAAGCTCATTTGGTCCTCTAAAATCCATGAAAATAGTAGCCAGACCAAACAAATAGTAAACTAAAAAATCTGCATAATTCAGCAAAATTTGGAAATTTATAATACATTTTATAGAGTTCCCAAAATTGTGCTCTTTAATTTTGTGGAAAGCTCTAGATAATCTTTACATGCCCCAAATTTTAGCTCAAAATTCATCCATTTGGTCATACTTTGGTTTAAAGACATTTTGTGACTTAAAAGTGCAAAAATTGGATCCTAAATGGCCATATTTGAACCATACCATACCATCTCTTCATTTGAACAAGTTTTAAATGACAATTACAGCACATATAACTGGCTTAATATGTCTAAGAAGCCATGCAACTCAAAATCATACTTCTACTTGTCATTATACACATTTGTAACATGGAACTCAAGTGGTCAATTTACACAAAATCACATATTCACATTCAAAAATGGTTTATACATCATTGTCTCATATTTTTGAGTGTGTGGGAATGGCCATGTAACACCATAATGCCTTAACTCTAACTAGCCTCCCTATGGGCTCGGTTCCATATGATTTCCAAAGAACCAATACAACCTGTGGCATTTTCATACTATAAAACAAGGTTTCAAACACTCATATTTTATCCTATGGGTCCTGTGAACCCATCAATCCCATTCTCTACTCACAATCCATTTATACAACTCATACATATCATGAAACATGCCATAAACCACGGATATGAAGCCAAAAACCAAGAAAATACAATTTCTCACCTTCGCCCAAAAGTCTAATTTTTGGTTCTACTTTGGAAAATCATATCTAATTATAGAAAAATGGGAATCTAGCAAACCATAGCTTTCTGGAAAGCTCTAAGTGTTAACTTTACAATAAAAATAATTCTGAATCATAATCTCAGCGTTTGGACTATGTTTGACATAAAAAATGAGACAGAGGTCCAGCTGTCTCTGTTTCTGGTGCAGTTTACTGTCATGGACTTCGAAAATTCATAACTAAATCCACAAAAATCCAATCTGGGCACACTATACCAATTTGGAAAGCTACGGATGTCTACTAGAGGATAAAAATAAGTCCAGATCAGTTCAGTAGCCCCTACACCCCAAAAATAGATGGAATAGTAACGGAGGTCGGATGGGCTCCCTGATGCTGATATAGAACTTTAGAAGGTTCATTCTCTCTCTACAGACCTCCGATTTAGGTGATTCTAGTAGGTATAGGTCACAGTGATTGTCTAGTTTATGTGTATAAAATTTCACCACATTTGGACTCCATTTGAAGTTGGTAATATTCGGAGGTCTATGGAATATTTAGCGAATTGTTGAAATTGGGAAAAATTGATGGTTTGGTCATGTACTATTGCAATAGGTCAGAAATGAAATCTGTGGCATTCATGGACCAAATGGAGTCCAAATGTGATGAAATTTTATACATATAAACTAGACTCCCAATTTCAACAATTCGTTAAATATTCCATAGACCTCTGAATATTACCATCTTTAGCTTCCCAAGAAACTCTCTACAAACTCTAGAGGCATGCAAAATTTCATAGCAAGAAGAGCTCATCTGGTCATACTTTGACGGAGCTCACAAAATTACCAGTTTTGGCACCCAAAATGGTTCAAATGGGTCCAAATGGCCTCTCACACATTCTCACTCCATATGGACAAGTTTAAAAGCATGAAACTAGTATATATAATAAGTCCAAGTGGTCCAAATCATCATACATTCCAAACTCACTATGCTATGGCCAAAATGCATTATCACATACATTTAACAAAAGGGACAAAACCCACATTTCCATTAATTTGGCTCTCTACATAGTTTGTACATCATATATCCACACATTTACACTTGTTACAACATTTACATCTCAAAAATAGTGGATGCCTATTCATTTGGCACCACTTTACAACAAAAAAGTCAAAATAAAGCTAAAGTCTAACTACTCATGCTTCTAAGCTCCTTGGTGTGTACTTGTTTCTCCTTGAGCTCCACCTAGCATGTTAATATGGGAGGGGAAGGGGTGAGATTCATGGAATCTCAGTAGCTCATGCACTCATTCAAGTAAGCAATCAAGGCATATAACAAGTCAAAGTATGTAATTTAGCATCCAAGCATTCTCAATCACATTATACATATTGTACATGCTATGGAGATCACAACAATGCCACAAGTAAGCTCTAGGGACTTTTGTCTAGCCTCACCCGAGTTTAGGAACTTTTGGATGGCATTACCCGAGTTTAGGGACTTTCAACTTGGCCTCACTCGGTTGTGAGACTTTTAGCCTTATCTCACCTATCTCAAGGGACTTTCGGCTCTACCTCACCCATCTCAAGGGACTTTCGGCACTACCTCACCTGAGCAATTCTCACAATTCAACACACAAGCACATTGGTAACAATGCATCATGGCAATAACATATGGCATATCTCACACAACAAGCATATACATAAACATACAATGACTATTACATCTAAAAATGCAACAAGAAAGAGTGGAAAGAGAGCTACCTTATAAGCCAACACAAGCCTTCCCTTTCAATTTTTCTTCTCCCTTCTTAGGTTCACAATCACACCTTGATGGAGGTGCTTCACTTGAGCCTAGACACATCAAAGAGCATAAATTACTCTCTCATAACTTAATTCAAAGCAACCCTTTTAACACATAAAAACCTAGGGTTCTCTCTCTCTCTAGAATGTCACCAGCTCATCCTCTCTCTCAAGCTCTCATGGTAGTGGAAACAACATTTTCAAGGAAACAAAGAGGTTCAAGGGTGTTTTCCACTTTTCCTCTTCTGACCCATGCCCAAAACCCCACTAATCTCACAAACAAAACCATAGGAAAAGAGGGCAAAGATAGGAGATCAAGATTCTAAGTAGAAATGAGAGGAACTTACTTACCTTTCCCTTGCTCTTCCTCCTTCTTTTGGTTTCTCTCACTCTCCACGCCTTTTTTTCTCTCCTTGGGTCGAAGTCTAGGGCAAATATAAGAGAAAGAATGAGTTGGGTCGTTTAAGAAGTCAATTTCCTCACTATTTACTCTTTTCTGGATTGACCCTCACTATGGCAAAAATTAACCTTCACTACAGCGAGCTTGTGTTAATCACCTTCGCTATGGCGAGGTTTAACTTTCGCTACGGCGAGCACGTATAAATTCCCTTCACTATGGCGAGGTTTAACCTTTGCTATGGCGAGCTCGTATTAGTTCCAAATCTCCACTCTCGCTATGGCGCACGCTACGGCGAGCAGCCCCCTGGTTTTTGTATGGAATGCTCGCACTCGCTATAGCTAGAATCACTTTTGCTATTGCGAACAGGCCCTCTCGCTGTAGCAAGACCATTTCTCGCTATTGCGAGCTAGTAAAATTTCTGGATTTTGAAAATTTCCAGCTTTCTTCTTTCTTTTCCTTTTCCCTTTTCCCGGTTGTTACATTTCTACCCCTCTTAAAAGAAATTTCGTCCTCGAAATTTAAAGACTTACCTTAAGGGAATAACTCTGGATATTTTTGCCTCATTTCATCCGCCAATTCCCAGGTTGCTTCCTCAGATGTCAGACCTCTCCAGATCACTTTCACCAGAGGAATGTTCTTGCTTCTCAACTGTTTCAGCTTAGCATCCATAATTCTCTCTGGTTTTACTACATAGGAAAGATCTTCCTGCAATTGCACACGCTCATATTCTATGACATGTGAGGAGTCTAGTAAATACTTTTTCAATTGGGAGACATGAACAACATTGTGGATTTGGGCTAGGTTAGGAGGTAAGGCTATTCGGTAAGCCACGGGTCCAATTTTCTCAAGGATTTCAAATGGACCAATATACTTAGGACTGAGCTTCCTTACCCTCATTGACCGACCTACTCCCGTTACTGGAGATACCCGAATGAACACATAGTCTCCAATCTCAAACTCTAACGGCCTCCTTCGCTTATCAGCATAGCTTTTCTTCCTACTCTGGGCCGTAAGGAGTCTCTTTCTAATCAATTCTATCTGTTGGGTGGTCTGGTCCATAATCTCGGGTCCTATCATACTCCTCTCACCTAGCTCAACCCAACAGAGAGGAGATCTACACTTTCTCCCATACAAAGCCTCATAAAGGGCCATTTGAATACTGGAATGATAACTGTTATTGTATGCAAACTCTGCTAATGGTAAATATGCATTCCAATTACCCCTCATTTCTAGCACACATGCCCTCAACATGTCTTTCAATGTTTGGATGGTCCTTTCAGTCTAACCATCTGTCTGGGGGTGATATGCAGTACTAAACTGCAACCTGGTCCCTAAGGCATGCTGCAATGACCTCCAAAAGTTCGATGTGAACCTGGGGTCTCTATCTGAAACTATGCTACTAGGTACTCCATGAAGTCGCACTGTCTCTTTGATATACAACTGGGCTAATCTATCTAATGTATGAGTAGCCCTGATAGCTAAAAAGTGTGCAGACTTCATCAGTCTATCTACAACTACCCAAATAGCCTCGTGTCCAGAGGATGTCCTGGGTAACCCTATAACAAAGCCCATGGCTATACTATCCCACTTCCACTCAGGGATATCTAGAGGTTATAACAACCCAGCTGGCTTTTGATGTTCTATCTTTACCCTCTGACACACTAGGCATCTAGCCACATAATCCGTCACATCATTCTTCATCCCTAGCCACCAGAAAATTCTTTTCAAATTCTGATACATCTTGGTGGCACCTGGGTGGATAGTATACTTACTCTTATGTGCCTTTTCTAAAATGCTTTCTCTCAACTCATTCTGACTAGGCACACAAATTCTATCTCAGTACACTATCATACCATCCTCAAATACCTTAAAATCTGAGGTCTTACCTTGGGTAATCTCATTCCTGATCCGTTTCAGGAATTCATCCTCCCTCTAGGCATCTAAGATCTGGGTTCTCAATATATTCTCAAGTCGGGTTTCACTCAGATACAATTTACCCGATACCACCTGACAAGAGAGGTTCAAGTTTCTGAACTTCTCTAGGAGCTCCTGCTCCCTAATCATTATATGGGCTATATGGATGGTTTTTCTACTCAGGGCATCCACCACCACATTGGCCTTGCCCGGATGATATTTCAACACATAATCATAGTCTTTCAAGAATTCCATCCATCTCCTCAGTCTCATATTGAGTTCTATTTGGTCAAACAGGTATTTCAGACTCTTATGGTCACTATAGATCTCTATGGTAGCACCATACAAATAGTGTCTCCAAATTTTAAGAGCAAACACTACGGCAGCTAACTCTAGGTCATGCATGGGATAATTCTCCTCATAAGGCCTCAACTGCCTCGAGGCATATGCCACTACTCGACCCTGCTGCATCAACACACATCCTAACCCTTTGCCTGAAGCATCACAATAAACCATAAATGGCTCACTAGGGTCAGGGATAATCAGTACAGGGGCAGTGGTCAAACAGAGTTTCAACTCTTAGAAACTCTTCTCACATCTATCATCCCACACAAAAGGTGTCTCTTTCCTAGTTAGCCTCGTTAGTGGTAAGGCCATTCGAGAAAAGTCCTGAATAAACCGTCTATAATACCCTACCAAACCTAGGAAACTTCTAACTTATGTGATCGTTCTAGGTCTATCCCACTGTAACACAGTCTCAACTTTATGGGGATCAACCGTTACCCCGTCTCGTGAGATCACATGACCTAAGAATCACACCTCAGTCAGCCAAAACTCATATTTACTAAGTTTGGCATACAACCTTTTCTCTCTCAAGGTGTCTAGGACTAGTCTCAAATGCCTCTCATGCTCCTCAAAGGATTTGGAGTATACTAAGATATCATCAATGAAGACCACCACAAACTGATCTAGATACGGTTTGAATACCTATTCATGTAATCCATGAACACAGTGGGCGCATTCGTCAACCTGAATGGCATCACAAGGAACTCATAGTGCCCATACCTCGTTTTGAAGGCCGTCTTGGAGACATCTTCAGTTCTTACTCTCAACTGGTGGTACCCAGATCTAAGATCTATCTTGGAAAACACAGATGCCCCAGCTAACTGATCTAACAAATCATCAATTCTAGGAAAAGGATATTTATTCTTGATGGTAACTTTATTCAACTCTCTGTAATCTATACACAAACGCAAGCTACCATCCTTCTTTTTCACAAATAACACCGGAGCTCCCCAAGGTGAAACACTAGGGCGGATAAACCCTTTCTCTAATAATTCCTCTATCTGCTCTTTCAACTCAGTAAGCTCGGCGGGAGCCATCCTGTAAGGAGCTTTGGACACCGGTCCAGCCCCAGGCACTATGTCTATAGGGAACTCTAATTCTCTCTCAGGGGATAGGCCACTAAAATCAAACTCTTTAGGGAAAACCTCTGAGAATTCCCTGACAACTGGGATCTCCTCTATCCCTTCCTCTACCTCGGCCTAAATAGAGAAAAAGATTAGAAACCCTTGACATCCACACTCTAAATATCTCTCAGCCTGGACAGTAGTCATAAAGGATAACTCATCTCCTACCCTAGGTATGGTCCCACAAGCAGGTAGGGAAATGGTTCGGTGTTCACAATCAAGTATGGCATTATTTACGGCCAACCAGTTCATACCAATAATCAAATCAATATCATGGAAGGGCATACAAACCAAATCAATAGTGGTATGACAATGGTTAAATTGAACAGTGACATTTAAGCAAGTATGGGAAGTAACCACGTGGCCTCCAGTGGATGTAATGACAAACAAGTCAAATGGCAAGACACTAATGACCAGACCCAATTGCCTCATACAATCATAAGATACAAACGAGTGACTAGCATCTGAATCAAACATAGCAACTACAGGAAAGCCATTCATTATCAGCGTACCTCGGATCAAACTAAGAGATACACTGGCTTCCTGCTGAGTGTGGGTGAACACTCGACCCTGGGTCTACAGCCTAGGAGGAGGCCCTATATCCATCTGAGGACAGTGTCCAGCAATATGCCCCGGCTTCCTACACTTAAAGCATGTCACTGGAGACTGTTGGAAGGATAACTGGCCCCGAGGAGGTGGCGCACCTCGCTGTGGCCTTCTATTCCATGGCCCCTTACCTCTCCTCTTAGTATTAGGTGTCAAACTAGAACCCTCTTCTGGTTTCGGCCTTTTCAAATCTGGAACTCTCTTCTGACTAGCTGTAGTCGCAGCAGGCATGATGGCTTGCAGATTAGTCTCAATCACTCTGCTGACCTCCACAAGGGTATTGAACTTCCTGATCCGCTGTGGAGTGACTCTGTCGCTAATCAGGGGTCTCAACCCAGTCTCAAAATGCTCACATCTCCAAGGTTCATCATCATACCTCTAGAGGTAAGAGGAATACCGAGACAACTCAATGAACTTGGCCACATATTAGTCCACAGTCATCTCATCCGTCTGTCTCAAGCCCATAAACTCCATCTCTTTCTTCTTCCTCACCGAACTAGGGACATATTTTTCATAAAACTCGACCAAGAAACTTTCCCAAATTATTTGTATATTCTTAGTCTCCATTAGGGGTTTCGTGCTACACCACCATCTATCAGCTTCATTTTCTAACATGAAAGTGGCTAGCTGGGCTTTCTGCTCGGTGGTACAATCCATCACTGAGAATATTTTCTTTAATTGCATGACCCAAGCCTCCGCCTTATCCGCATCTAACTCCCCATCAAATGAGGGTGGATTATTTTGCCTAAACTGCTTTAACACTTTCTGGATAGGCGTCTGGATGTAAATGGCTGAGGTACAAGGGTATCCCTTCTGGCTTCTTCTTGCCTGGCCAGGGTGTCTTGTAAATGTATGATCATATCATGCTGTTACGGGGCAATGTATCTCTACTGTTCCAATATCTCTTGATGCTGGCCCATCATGGCCTCATACCGGTCAAGTCTCTCCATGATGGCTCGCAGAGGATCCTCAAGCCTAACAGGAACCTCTGGCTCAACTCTCTGAACCCTGGATAGTCTGCCTCTACCCCTGCCTTGTCTAGTTTCAACCATGGCTGAAAAGAAGTAGCAACCCTCAGTTCACAACATTATCACAAGCACATATGCATAAGGATGCTACCACTTCCATGACCATTCACACCAAATACAAGCAAATCTCATCATTCAAGAGCCTAACATTGAGCAAAAGTGCCTGAACCATTGCTTTGATACCAAAAATGTAACACCATAATGCCTTAACTCTAACTAGCCTCCCTATGGGCTCGGTTCCATATGATTTCCAAAGAACCAATACAACTCGTGGCATTTTCATACTATAAAACAGGGTTTCAAACACTCATATTTTGTCCTGTGGGTCCCGTGAACCCATCAATCCCATTCTCTACTCACAATCCATTTATACAACTCATACATATCATGAAACATGCCATAAACCACGGATATGAAGCCAAAAACCAAGAAAATACAATTTCTCACCTTCGCCCAAAAGTCTGATTTTTGGTTCTACTTTGGAAAATCATATCTAATTATAGAAAAATGGGAATCTAGCAAACCATAGCTTTATGGAAAGCTCTAAGTGTTAACTTTACAATAAAAATAATTCTAAATCATAATCTCAGCGTTTGGACTATGTTTGACATAAAAAATGAGACAGAGGTCCAGCTGTCTCTGTTTCTAGTGCAGTTTACTGTCATGGACTTCGAAAATTCATAACTAAATCCACAAAAATCCAATCTGGGCACACTATACCAATTTGGAAAGCTACGGATGTCTACTAGAGGATAAAAATAAGTCCAGATCAGTTCAGTAGCCCCTACACCCCGAAAATAGATGGAATAGTAATAGAGGTCGGATAGGCTCCCTGATGCTAATATAGAACTTTAGAAGGTTCATTCTCTCTCTACAGACCTCCGATTTAGGTGATTCTAGTTGGTATAGGTCACAGTGATTGTCTAGTTTATGTGTATAAAATTTCACCACATTTGGACTCCATTTGAAGTTGGTAATATTTGGAGGTTTATGGAATATTTAGCGAATTGTTGAAATTGAGAAAAATTGATGGTTTGGTCATGTACTGTTGCAATAGGTCAGAAATGAAATCTGTGGCATTCATGGACCAAATGGAGTCCAAATGTGGTGAAATTTTATACACATAAACTAGACTCCCAATTTCAACAATTCGTTAAATATTCCATAGACTTCTGAATATTACCATCTTTAGCTTCCCAAGAAACTCTCTACAAACTCTAGAGGCATGCAAAATTTCATAGCAAGAAGAGCTCATCTGGTCATACTTTGATGGAGCTCACAAAATTACCAGTTTTGGCACCCAAAATGGTTCAAATGGGTCCAAATGGCCTCTCACACATTCTCACTCCATATAGACAAGTTTAAAAGCATGAAACTAGTATATATAATACGTCCAAGTGGTCCAAATCATCATACATTCCAAACTCACTATGCTACGGCCAAAATGCATTATCACATACATTTAACAAAAGGGGCAAAACCCACATTTCCATTAATTTGGCTCTCTACATAGTTTGTACATCATATATCCACACATTTACACTTGTTACAACATTTACATCTCAAAAATAGTGGATGCCTATTCATTTGGCACCACTTTACAACAAAAGAGTCAAAATAAAGCTAAAGTCTAACTACTAATGCTTCTAAGCTCCTTGGTGTGTACTTGTTTCTCTTTGAGCTCCACCTAGCATGTTAATATGGGAGGGGAAGAGGTGAGATTCATGGAATCTCAGTAGCTCATGCCCTCATTCAAGTAAGCAATCAAGGCATATAACAAGTCAAAGCATGTAATTTAGCATCCAAGCATTCTCAATCACATTATACATGTTGTACATGCTATGGAGATCACAACAATGCCACAAGTAAGCTCTAGGGACTTTTAGTCTAGCCTCACCCGAGTTTAGGGACTTTTGGATGGCCTTACCCGAGTTTAGGGACTTTCGACTTGGCCTCACTCGGTTGTGAGACATTTGGCCTTGTCTCACCCATCTCAAGGGACTTTCAGCTCTACCTCACCCATCTCAAGGGACTTTCGGCACTACCTCACCTGAGTAATTCTCACAATTCAACACACAAGCACATTAGTAACAATGCATCATGGCAATAACATATGGCATATCTCACACAACAAGCATATACAAAAACATACAATGACTATTACATCTAAGAATGCAACAAGAAAGAGTGGAAAGAGAGCTACCTTATAAGCCAACATAAGCCTTCCCTTTCAATTTCTCTTCTCCCTTCTTAGGTTCACAATCACACCTTGATGGAGGTGCTTCACTTGAGCCTAGACACATCAAAGAGCATAAATTACTCTTTTGTAACTTAATTCAGAGCAACCCTTCTAACACATAAGAACCTAGGGTTCTCTCTCTCTCTCTAGAATGTCACCAGCTCATTCTCTCTCTCAAGCTCTCATGGTAGTGGAAACAACATTTTCAAGGAAACAAAAAGGTTCAAGGGTGTTTTCCACTTTTCCTCTTCTGACCCATGCCTAAAACTCCACTAATCTCATAAACAAAACTATAGGAAAAGAGGGCAAAGAGAGGAGATCAAGATTCTAAGTAGAAATGAGAGGAACTTGCTTACCTTTCCCTTGCTCTTCCTCCTTCTCTTGGTTTCTCTCACTCTCCACGCCTTTTTTTCTCTCCTTGGGTCGAAGTCTAGGGCAAATATGAGAGAAAGAATGAGTTGGGTCGTTTAAGAAGTCAATTTCCTCGCTATTTACTCTTTTCTGGACTGACGGTCGCTATGGCGAAAATTAACCTTTGCTACGGCGAGCTCGTGTTAGTCACCTTCGCTATGGCGAGGTTTAACTTTCGCTACGGCGAGCACGTATAAATTCCTTTCACTATGGCGAGGTTTAACCTTCACTATGGCGAGCTCATATTAGTTCCAGACCTCTACTCTCGCTATGGCGCATGCTACGGCACGCAGCCCCTTGGTTTTTGTATGGAATGCTCGCACTCACTATAGCTAGAATCACTTTCGCTATTGCGAACAGGCCCTCTTGCTGTAACGAGACCATTTCTCTCTATTGCGAGCAGACTTAGCAAAATTTCTGGATTTCGAAAATTTTTAGCTTTCTTCTTTCTTTTCCTTTTCCCTTTTCCCGGTTGTTACAGGCCATATCTCGTAATATACCTATACATCATTGTGTGTGCAATAACATATATTAGGATTTAAACTAGTGTCAAAGTAATGCTTCTTATACTCTTTGCTTACCATTTTTGCTTCCTTTAGAATTACCTAGACATGCTTAGGGAAAATATAGGAAAGAATGAGATTCAAAGAATCCCAATTGTTCATTCATCATTCAAGGGCATGTATATGGCATTCTCAAGGTGCAAGAGAGCAAGTATGCATGGCACACAATCAAATATAATTTAAATTCATGCATGAGGGACCATATGGCTCTACCAAGAGCAAGAACAATTTTAAGGACTTTTGGTCTAGTCTTACCTCATTGTTAGGGACTTTAGGTTTAGCCTCACCCTTTTTTAGGGACTTCTAACTTAGTTTTACTCATATTTAAGACTTTTGGCTTAGTCTCACCCACATTGAGGGACTCTTGGCCTCACTTCACCCAATTCGAAAGACTTTTAGCATAATCTCATCCATTTAAGAGCTAAACCGATTCCAAATGTAATTAAATGTCATACAATTACATATGATCATCAATCAATCAATAATATGCATAATTAACAACTAATACATACAACGAATCCAAGACCACTCAAGTAATTAACATACATATGTAAAAATGGATGAAGAGCTACCTTAACATAAGAGATCACTTAATTCCCTTTTGCTTCTTGATTTAGTCTCTTGACCTTACACCTACACTTAAGGGAGATTCTATTTGCTTGGCCTAGACATATCAAATGAAGTATAAAATTATCAATGGAACCATATTTATACTCATTTTAGCTTTACACAAACTAGTTAGAGTTTTAGGTTCCCATATAGTTCAATTACATGGCACAATGAAGCAACTCTTGTAAATCAATACCTTGGTTCCATGATCTCACCCAATATGAGTTATATGACTCCATTAGAACTAATTAGAGCCATTATAAACTCAATTTAAGGAGCCTAATACCAAGTTGCTTCTTTTTGCCTAATGGAACTCTAAGTTTTCACCTTTCAAAATGAGGCTTTTAAATTTAAATTAATGATTTTTTTGGTGTTTATAATTCATATCTAGACCATCTATATCCTTAGAATCAAAGAAAACTCACCCTAGGTGCTCTAAGCAGGTCTTGGCTGAGACAATGTTCAAGAATGGCTTCCATGGTGTTTTGTTCATTTCTTTTAGGGAATTAACACCTATGAAGCTTCCTTAACTTCTTTTTAGTTCAATTATACTCTTACATAGTTTGAAAAACCATTACGAAGTTTCACACTTCCTAAGGTGCAATCAAAACCCTAGGTATCCAATCTTGCAACCTATGGCTTTATAGTTATTTCTTTTAGTTCTATATTAATCTCCACATCCTAAACCTCCAAGATTGTCATGTTTAAGTCAAACATCAACTCCCTTTAAGGTCTCCATATAGTGGCTGAACAAGAGAAAACATAGAAGATCAAGGAAGAGCAAGCTTTATACAATAAAACATACCTTGTTCAATTCCTTGTCAAGTGGTGATTCTTGTGCTACCAATGACTTTTTCAAATTTGTCTCTCCTCCTACTAGTCCAGCTACAAAACTCCACCCTTTAGAAAACTAAAACCATAGAAAGAAAGGTGAGAAAAAGGAAAAAAACTATTACAAAGCCAAGAGAGGCAATTTCTCCATGTTTACTTGCCTAGGTAGCCTTGGTTTTCTCCCTTTTTCCTTTTTCTTTTCCTCTATGTTCGTGGGTCTGAGTTTGTGTAAAAGTAGGTTAGTTAGAATGGAATAAAAGATGGTATGATGTAATACCTTACCCTTTTAACTCTTACACAATAGTCCCATTCTCTATCCCAATTCATCTCAAGCATATTGGACAACATTTATGGGAAAGCATATATTTCCATACATGGATAATTGAGTACTTGGGAGGCCATATACATGATTTACGGCTTTGGGGACCATATAAACTCATAATATCATTTTTCATCCATATCATATCCATATTTATCATAAACATCACAATTCATCTCATTCAGTTCAAGTTTAAAGCCATGCACCAATAAATGGAAAGTTGCTCTCGGGTTTGCTATCATAACTTTTTGGTGTAAATTTTGAAAATTTATAACTAATTCTAAAAAAATTGAAATAATTTATATGATAGCTTTTTAGAAATCTCTAGATGTTATCTAATGACTAAAAATATTTCCAAGTCAAGAAAATGGTGTTTAGCCCATAAAATTGATGAAACAATATCAAAGGTCGAGCTGCATTACTAGTACTATCATGCAACTTTAAAAATTTGGTTCTCCCTCCACAAAGCTCCAAATGAGGTGATCTTAACGGCTATAGAAATTTTATAATGTCTAATTTATTTCTATAAAATTTCATAAGTATTGGACTTCATTTGGCCCACGTATGACATAGAGAAACCAATTGACCAAATAAATAGTAACCATACCAATTCTGCATAATTTAGCCTACTTTGAAAAATCATAATAAATTCTCTATAACTCCAAATTGAGTGCTCTTTGACTCTATAAAAATTGTAGATGAGATCTACTTGCTGTCCAAATTTCATGAAAAAGAAATTCATTTGGTTAGACTTTTGGTTTAGTACATATAATAGTCAGTTTTGAAGTCCGAATTGGTATCTCAAGGCACCAAAAAGCTTTCTTCTCATTCCATAGCCACTTGGGCATATCCAAAAGAATAAATACAACATATAAAAACATAACAAATGATCTAAAATACCATGGAGCTCATTCTTACCTTGCCACTTGCATTTACACACATGAACATAAGAGCATATGGGTGGCAAAAATTCATGCATCCATTCATTTGGTTCCAAAATAGTTACATACATCATGTATACATATACTTAAACTTGCTCAAAGGTCTACGTCATATATACATCACATGGTTACATACTTTGACATCAATATATCATTAAAATGCCTATTTAACTACTCCATTGTCAAAGTTTTTCTCTTCAAGGTAGTTAGCCTCTATTTATTGGTCAACTTGGCTCATCTATACATAGTTAAGCATATGTGGGGGAAGAGTGAGATTCAAAGAATCTCAATAGCTATTTACCCTTTTAAACATATATAATGGATGCAAATTTAAATCAAAAAATGCATGCATGTCCCTTAAGCTAGGCATGAACATACATAAATCATTTTCTTCATCACATAAACTCATACATGTCAAACATAGGCTCTCAAGGGCATTAGTCTAGCCTCACCCAACTTTCTAGGGACTTTTAGATTTGCCTCACCCACTTTCAAAGGACTTTTGATTAAGCCTCACTCTTCTTGAAACTTTTGGCTTTGTGTCACCCAATCTCAGGGACTTTTGGCTCATTCTCATCCATGCTAAAGGACCTTTGGCATCACTGTAACATCATACTTCTAGGACTCAATTCATGCAATTCCCATGCCTCATCTTATGTTTGTTCTATGGAAACAATCTAGTGGCATAGGGAGTTATGAATTAAAATGCATTTCTCTACGGGTAAAATTTTTCTTTCGGAGTCCCGTGGGCCATATGAATGCATCTATCACATTCTCATACTTAAATACATGAATATAGCTCATTTCCATCATCAAAACACATTAAAATTCATGTTTGCATATTCGTCCAGAATTTCCTCTTTTCTGTCACAAACTTTGGAAAATCATAACAAAATCTAGAAAAATCGAAATCATGTGTTCTTTATCATTCTGGAAAGATCAGGATGTCTACTTCTAAAAATACGTCCAAGTCACAAAATTCATCACACAAGACGTTTGACATCCAAAAAGCTACAGACTCACTGGCTGCCTGGGCTATGATTCAGGTTACTGATGCAAATTTCTGAAATTCATAACTAATTCTACAAAAATCGCAATCACACAAATGTAGTCATTCTGGGAAGCTACAAATGTTAACTTGACACTAAAAATAATTCCTGAATGAAACAGATACGTTTATGTATCTGGAACTGATGGAACAGTGATTGAGTTCTGGAGTCGCCACTGTTACTGACAGCAAATTTCAAAAATGCATAACTCTGTGCTCAGACCTCCAAATGAGGTGATCTCGGTGGCCACAGAAAGCTTATGACTCTAGTTTATGTACATAAAATTTCATAAGCATTGGACACCATTTGACCATCGAGTGACACGAAAATCAAATCTGCCAGTATGAACAGTGCACATACCAGAAACCATAGAAAATCCCAACTTTGAAAATTCACAAAATATTCTCTAGGTCTCCGAAAATTATGATCTTTAGCTTTCCAGAAAGCTCTCAACAAGACCTAATTACATGCCAAATTTCAGGGTAAGACTAACTCATTTGGCCAAAAAGTGACATAGGGTTCCATTATGGTCAAATTTGGCTCCATATGAAGTACCAAATTTGCCAAATGGCCTTCCCTTGGTTGTGGCACCTTTTGGGCAAGTCTAAAAGTACATTTGAGACTTGTGTGAGCTGCCCAAATGGTCCCAAACCTCATGCATCTCATTTTGTCCATTCAACCCCCACTTATACACATATCCATCAAACTTTCAATTCTCATACTTTGGCATTAGATACTCAAAACATATGTTAGAGGTCATACATCATATTCATACATATAAACATCATAAAATGGTGTATTTATACATGCCTCAAGGGTCATGGTACATTTACAATATTCATATACATCATTGAACATCATTATGGTTCCATAAAGCAAAAACTAGATATATGAATGTCAATCTCCTTCCTCTAGTGTTGTTGGCTCCCATTGGCATATCCACTTGGTTCACCTAGCATGTTAGATCATTGGAGAGGAGGGGATGAGATTCAAAGAATCCCAATAGCTCATCTCCCATTCAATCATACATAATATGTGCAAGGCAAGTTTCATAAATGCATGCATGGAGGAAATAGAAGCCATAGATATTTCAAAAGCAAACTTAGCATGTAAATCAATCATATAAGACATTCAAGAGCTCACTAAGTGTTTGGATTGGCCTCACACTTCTCCTCATGGATTTTGGACTTGCCTCACCCATTCTTTGAGCACTTTGGACTCAACCATACTCTTGGGAGCCCACTTTGCTTTTGGGAGACTCTTTACTTTGTCTCAACCAAGCTCAAGGGTTCTTGGCTCCTCCTCACCCAAGGGAAGAGTTCTTGGCCTCTCCACACTTAAGCAAACTCATACAAACATCATGGATTCATTTAAAACATAACATGGCATCAAGGATCATGACATGTAAAGGCATGCTAGCATACTTTTCAAAGCTTGAAAATACACATACAAGCATTCTAAAACAAGCTAAACACATATCCATGCATGAGAGAAGGTGGAGAGAGCTACCTTGTATACAAACATACATTTTTTCCTTAGCTTTCAAGCCTCCTCTTTTAGCCACACACCCACAAGTTGGTGGAGATAGTTTCACTTGGCCCAGACACAAATTATGGGAGCCAATTAAGTTCATGAAACAATTTCTAGGGCTATGCAACTTGCTTAAACCCTAGATTACTCTACAACCTCCATTATGGTCCATAAAGGCACCTAATGAAGCAACACCCCTCAAATGATTTCTAGACCTCATTCTTTCTTTTCAAATATGATTCTTGACTCCTTTTAAGCCTCTTGGAGTCATCACATAATTAAAACAAAGGGCCTAACATTATGTTGCTTCCTTAGGTCACAATATGGAACCTAAAGCACCAACTCATTCTCTAAGCTTCCTAAATTTTTCCCAAGGTTTCCCCTCACATTCATTCATCATGTATGACTCAAAAATGGGCTTGAAACAATTTAAAACTCTCCCTAACTATGCCATCCCCACTTGGCCGAAAGTTAGAGCATAAATGGGATTTCATGGCTTCTTGATTTTTCCTTGATGGGGGAACCATTTAGGAAGGTTGTTAAGAGTTCTAGGAGGTCAAGGAAACACTTAAACAACTAAGGGAACTTATAGATTAAATCAGTTTTTACAATCCCCTTAAGTGCTCTACACTTTTCCAACTTATAGGTTCATGACTTTCCATGGGCTTTTGTTCATTTTATGGAGGAAGAGACATATGGGGGACCTCTTAGGGATCTTAGGAGCACATTTAAACATTCATTTAAGCCTAAGAACATTTATATAAAATCAGATTTGCAAGGGAGCATTTGGATCCCTAATGATTCCATTTTGTTTCCTAATGCTCCTTTCTTGATTCTATTGGTTCATTCTTAATCCTTGCCATCTAAAACCCCTAATCTCTCCATAAATTGGACAGAAAACAGCCCCTAAGAATTTGGCTCATGGTGGTCAAATTCGTGCAAGAGGAAGGGGAAGGGAGAAAGTACCAAAGATTGGAAGTTTTACCTTGTTTTCTTGCTTCCTTTGGCTTGCTCTTCCACTTGGTTGGCTTACTCCCTAAATTTTCGAAATTCCCCTCTTTGTTCTGCCACAAAAACAGCACCAAACTCTCCATCAAAACCATAGAAAGAAAGCTTGAGAGGAGAGGAGCAAGGTTCAAGAAGGAAGGATATGGAATTTCTTAAAGTTTCTTACCTTTCTCTTGAATTTCTTCCTCTAAAATCCTCCTCCTCTTGTGCGCCTAAGGAGCTGGAGTTCTCCTCTGAAAATGGGCAGAAGCAAGTCAGTTTGGAGAGGGGGAGGCAGAACGTGCCATATAAAGAAGAAGAAAGAAGTTTCTTTTAATACTTTAATGCCAATTTTGCCCTTCCTTCTTAGCATTTTCGTTTCTCCTTCGTTTTAGCTCCTTTTGGAGAACCGTCTTTTCCATCATAACAAATAGGTTCCCAATTTAATAAAATGCCTTTGGAATCACTCAAATCGGAGCTAAAACCATCCCGAACGAATTGATCAAAGTTCGAGTCAACCGACATTGGAAAGAGTACACCGGAGGGGCTTTACTGGTCCTGGGGCTTCCCATGGTTTTTGGGGCCTCTGAAAACCCTAGGCAACTCAAAATTTCCATTTAAAAAGCCCTCCTAGGTGCTTTTCCAAAATTACACTTATTTACGAAAATGCCACTGGCCTTTCGGCAAATTTTTTGAATTGCTCTGACCCCGGTTTCTGGGCAACTCAAGGCTCAAATCCTCATTTTCTATTATTTAAAATTTTATCCAAATTTTATTTGGCCTTGAATCATTCATCTCAAGGGACTTGCTTTGAAAACGTGCCCATTTCCATCGTTTAATGAAAACGGGACATTACAATTCTCTCCCCCTTTTAAAAATTTCGCCCTCGAAATTTAGATAACATACCTCATGGGAAGAGTTCTGGATATTTCTTCCTCATATCACAACTGCTTATTGGGATTATAGCTCGTTTGAGGAGTTTCTACTTTTAATGATCCCAGCTTCTCTATTTATTACTATATCTGTCTTTGTAGGCCAGGACTTTTTCTCACCCTCTTTGCTCACGTATAGTGGCATTTCATAGTCCCTCATTTTATTACTGATTGGCCTAATCTATGTGTCTCATACTGGCACTGAAGAGCTACTACCACTGACTATTGCTGGGCTCTGATGGGATGCTAGCTATTCTCACAATTTTGCTCACTGGAGACATACTGTACCACTTACCTCATATAAGAACTACACCTGACCCCTTTTCTGAATACATAAGCTATCATACAGGGATCTCTCTATCCCTTGGTCAAGGCTACTGTCTGCTAGGTAGTGGTTCATCTGGTTCTAACTCTGGAAAGCTTATTTCTGGCTTTCCTCATCCCATATACTATCCTCATTTCTGAAGAGAGCTGGTTAGTGGTCTAACTGTCTGAGTAAAGCCTTCGTATCTCTGTATCAATGGTCTACCAGACTTAGGAGATCTGTAGTTTGAGATAAAGGCTAGCTAAAACTGTACTAGTCTTTGAGACTAACTACTCTGTAAAACTATCTCAGGCTGTCATCTCTACCAGAGATCATCATGCTGTGGCTAGGGCTCTCTGTAACTCTATGGGATTGACGGGCTTGTCGTACAACCCTCAAAATAAAACTAGGTTGACTAAAAATATAGAAAGTGGCACAACCTAGGTCATCTCCCTTGGAAATGGAGTTCAATGCTTAATTAAGTTTCTAAGTATTAAAGGATCCTAAAGGCTACTTGATTTTGGGGGGTTTTTGATTGAGTTAAACTAATCTAAAACTAAATTGAATCAAAATTCCTAAATTCTATCTAATTGGAGAATTATGGGTGATAATGGTCTTATGACTAGCTTAGGAATCGTCTCTTAGTTTCCACTATCCTCATCCTAATCTAATTGTGATTAATTCTGGCCTAAGAGTTCCTAAATGTGTTCATTAACAAATGATCTTGAATAACCATCCAAGATTCAAGAAAGTAGCAATTTAATGTTAATTGAGACCTCAATTCTCATTAGATTACTAATTCTTGTGATTAAGATCTTTGAACACTTGAATTGATTGATTACTTGATTAATTAGCCTCTGAATTACCATCTAAAATGTTTAATTAACCAATTAAACACTAAGGATTCCTCAAATCAAACAATTAAACACTCAATTTCTCACATGCATTTCATCAAACACCTTAACTGCATACATGGATAATTGTAGGAAATTGGAAAATCCAGTACTAATTCAATCACATAATCAGTCAATTAATATCCTAATTAGTGTCTAACCAGTCACTAATCATAATTACACAATTTCCTAATCAAATACCACTTAACCAAGATTGTACAGAAAAAGAAAAAGTGTAGAAAAATTAAGGAATCTTAGCCAAAATTCTGCTTCTTCTCCAAGGATTCAAGCTTCAACTCAAGAGTGCTTCCAAGCTAGCCTCAAGGATGGATCAAATCTTCATTCGGTGGATGGAGATGGAGAATGGAGTGGTCTGGACGAAGAAGTGGAGTGTTCTGTGTGGAGTGGACGAAGGCGTAGAGTGAATGGGTGAAGGCGTCGTGTGTGACGTCGTGAAATGGGCTGTCTAGGATGGATCTCTCATGTGGATTTTTAATCATTTCACGTGCTCTCTTCAGCTCTTCATTTTGCACGCCGAAACCACGTTTAGTTTTCTTCTATTATGCATGAGTGTGGGCCCCATTGTGAATATAATAATCCACATTTTGCTCCAGCGTTTCTGTTCGTGTTTCCCACGTTGTTCTTCCCAGCTCTTTGCTTTTTCTTTTCAACTTAAAGCTGTCCAGACGTGATTCTGCATGATTCTACGTACAACTGGACGTTGCTTCTGGTTTATGTTTTGCTTCCAGCTCCAGCGTCTTTTCCTCTGCTTCTATGTGTTATTTGCTTCGTTTTACGTCTCTGTTGCCCAGCACGTTGCTTCCTTCTCCTCTGTTTCAAGCAACGTTCAACTTCTGCTTCTTCCTTACTCCAGCTCAAAATTCTTCTTCAGCTACTGGTCTCGTGTTTCCTTCATTCACTTTGCTTCTGTTCATTCAACTCGTGTAGCTTACGTGAAGGTTACCCAAGCTCCTTTGAACTCAATGCTCTTCCCCATTCAAACCAGAACCCACTCTCTTCCTTGTGAACTTCTTGCTTTGCTTCATCCTTCCATCAAACTCATGGCTTTGCGAATGGTTCTCTTCAACTCTCTAACTCGTGGCTTTCTTCTCCCCTCATCTTTAAAACAAATTCTCCTTCAAAGCTCCAATTCATATTAAAATTCTGCACAAAAGAGTGAGAAAAATCAAATAGGCATATTTACAAAAATTATTTAAGATAAAATGAGCATTAAACACCAAATTTTTGCAAATGAATTTCTTAAATGTAAAAATAGTCAATTAAAATCAAATTCCATTCAATTGCCTTCATTAAGCCACATTTAATTATTAAAAAGGTTAAGTTAGGAGGAATAAAGTGTATAAAAATCATGTTTATCAAATTCCCCCACACTTAAACCTTTGCACTCCTAGGCAAAGCTTAAAATCCAAAGATGAAAGAATAAATGGAAACACCCGGCTAGTAGAATGGCAAGTGGAAAATGAAAATGGAAAAGAAAGTGTAAAAATCACAAACTAGAGATTAATCACAACTCTTCATCACTCCAACAATCCAAACTAACTTCACTTGCATCAAGAATTAAGTTCCATGGCAATTTCATTTGAAAAGAATGAATTCAAATGCATAGCCTCTCATGGATTGGTGTTTACTCTCAACTCTCAAGTGTTTAGGCAATATAAATCACTCAAATTTCACCAATCAAAGCTCACTACCATAAGCTTGTCAAGCTTCTAAGTCTCCACCACCCATGCCAAATGCAATGCATAAATCAATAGGACTTTATTTTTGGTTGTAATGGGGCTAAGGAAATGAAACGAATGGATACAAAAATAAAGGGAAAAACAAATAGATACCTTAGAACCTCAAGAGCAATCAATGAAGATCTAGGATAGGGAAGAACATGTGTAATCAAGGCCTTATTTCCAACTAGAAATGGGTAACTACAACTCAATTTAAAACACTTTTTTTTTTTTTAATTTTCCATTGCTTCCTTTTTTTTTTTTTCTTTTTCATTTGCTTTTCTTTTGCTTTTCTTTTTTTTTTTCTTTTCTATCTTTTCTTTTCTTTGCATTTTTTTGTTCTCAAAACAATTTCTTTGAATCACAATGGCCTTAATGGATGCAAAACACACATTCACATATCCTATTTAGATGTAATGCTCCTTAAAATAACCTAAGGCATCTTCAAACAAGGTGGGAAAATATTTAATAATGGATATGGCTAACAAGAAAAGAAAACAAGTCCAAAGTGGCTAAAACAATGGATAAAATGAATGTAGGTTGGCTTTTTGGCTCTAGCTAAAATAGAAATGAATGCCTTATCATTTTCATGCATGCAAGTGCAAATGTGGCCTCAACAGAGAATCAGGACAAGTTCTAGAGTGAAACAAAGATAGGTGAATCACACTAGAAATAAAAAATTAAGGCTCAAATCCTCACCAGCTAATGGCTATCAAATAATTCATTGAAATCAAATTCATTGCCACTTCACTTGAATCAGAACACATGATCCATCACTTATCATGTCTAAATGAATCCAAGCTATAATCATCTTAACTTGCAACTTTCATAGAAAAAATGAAAAAAAAATCACGCTATGTTTCAAAAATTTTTCTTAAAAATTTTCAATTTTTTTTAGAAAAAGGAAAAGATGAAATGGAAAAGAAAGATGGAATGGAATGAAATGACACTCCCCCCCCCCACACTTAAATATTGCATTGTCCTCAATGTCAGCACACAATCCAGTAAACAGATAAACAGCACAATATAAAAGGTAGAAAGGGAAAGTATACAACCGGATGAATTTGAATATGGAGATTCCAATGGTAGGCTTAGATTTCCTTTGTAGCTGGTTAGCAATCTTTTATTACCTACAAAACAAAAACAAAACAAGTTGTAATGCGGAAAAGACAAAGAAAGCTAAATCCTAAACTACAGAGAACTCTATCAAGGTGGGAACTAATCATATGTATCAAAAATAAGAATTAACACTACTTTATTCCTTCTTAACTGGACAATTTTAAGTCTAACCACTTTAAAACATTTGGATTGGTCATGCAGTGATGACTCATGGACTTTCTCAACCATCAGTAGTTTAAGAAAGTCATTTTCAGCATATTCAAAAGCAAGAAAAGAAGAAAAATCAAAATTTGGACAATTAAAACTAAAGAAAGAAAACTTAAAATCAAATTGAAATTTTGAACTTTCTAAAAATCTATCAAAACCAATGAAATCTACTTGACTCCCTTCAGTAAGAGTCACTACATCAACAGAAAAGTTAGATTGTAACTTCTCACAGCCCTTTAAGTTCAAGGTGTCTGGCAGTTGCTTCATCTCAGTTAGGAGAGTCTGTTGATTGTTGGGAATTACTTCACCAACTTCTAGAATTTGTTCCGGACTCTCAACAAGAGAAACAGCTTCTTCCCTAATCAGAAAGACATCAGTAGGCTCACAAAATTCTAGACAATTATCAACAACAAAATCAAGTCTCTTACTAGTATCAACAAGAGCAGAAGAATCAATAAGATGTTCCATATTAGCACTATCATTATGCATGCCCTCATCAACACTAGTATGATCAGAAGAATCAATCTTATCAATAATTTCAATGCAAGCAAAGGACTCCATGGATTTAGCAGGCTTATCAGACTTCAGAAACTCATTAATCTCAGTACACACAGGACATGTATGCAATTCATCACACAAGCATTTAAGAGTTAAGTCTGATTCATCAATAAGCTGTCCAACAAATTCAATGTCTATATCATTATCACATGCTACATTCACTGTCTCATCAGTTACATCTTTACTTGCCAGTGAGGAATCATGATGATCAGAATATGTGAGAAACTCACTAGTCTCAATGAAAGAATTAATTTGGGAGTATTCATCACATATAGCAGATTCAACACACACACAGTCAAGAGATGCATCTAAATCAGCTATGTCACATGATCCAAATGGCATGTTGTCTTTAAATTCCGTAGATGCATTATCAACAGACTTATCAATTAATTCCAGACTAGGAACAACATGATCATTGCATTCTAAGTCACCCCCACACTTATCTTCTACCCTAGACTCAATAGATTCATCAATTGGTTCAGAATTGAAATTTTCAACATAAGCACAGCTAGGTGTAGACAATCCAAGTGCATCAGTACACAAGGGTTCATGAACATCAATAAATGTGTCAGTTTTGCTCAATGAGCTACCACAATCAACCAAATCAGGAGATTCAACAATTATTTCCTCATCAACATCATCATCATCATGTAATTCAGAATCAACAATATTATATGCATCAGGAATCATAGTGCTATTAGGCAAATTAGATTCAGTTTCAACAAATTGAAAAACATTAGAAGATGGAAGGATATTACCTAATGAATAAGATTCTTCTTCTTCTATACATTCCCTTCTAATTTGCTCTTCAATTGATTCATTAGCACTTGAAGTCGGTTGATTCAATTGAATTCCTGAATCCTTCATCATGTTGTCAAGCCTTTGTTGCATTTCAAGATACCACCGTTCATGTTCTTGTTTGAATTGAAGATGTTCGACATCCCTTTGTTGGATTCGAAGATCTAAGGCTTCCATTAGCTGCATCATCCTTTCTTTCGAACTCGGTTCCCTCTGAGGTTCTTGTTGCATGTACCCCTCATGGTAGTTGTAAGGATGATATTGTGGCTCTTGCCTATGGAAGGTATGATATGGCTCATGATGATGGTGGTAATTTGGGTGAATCTCATATGGGTTATGGTATGTTTGATAGTTGGGGTGAACTTCATAGGAATGGTAGTGTGGTTGGTAGCATGGTTGTTGGATTTGTTGGTATTGTTGGGCTTGCTGTTCTTGTCTTTGTTGTTCAAGACGGCCTTGAACCATTATCATGGCATTATCCAACTTCCTGGAAATCCTATCATTTGCATAAGGATCATAAGCACCTTGATTAGAAAAATATAGATCCATTTAAAGCAAATAAAATGAGAAGTTCAATTACTTTCAACACAAACAAATCACAAACAAATTATAACTAAAATTAACTCAAAATCAAGAAAATAAAATTCAAATGAAGATAAAACTTATCTAACTATGAAAAACACTCCTAAACAGAGGTTAGTCTTATAAAATAAACTCACAAAAAATAAAGAAATTAAATCCAGAAAAATTGAAAAATTCCTAAAAAAATTCGAGAAAATACTAAAAAATTAGAAAAAGTGCCTCAAACGTTGGAATTCGGCCAAAAAATGGTGCACCTAATAGCTTAACTATTACTTTTGTTCAAAACACCCAAAAACCTTGAAAAACAAAGTATGAGAATTTTCTGGGCACTATGAACGAAAATTCCAGCAAGCACTCAAATTAATACGCAACACCGAAATTACCCGATTCCAAGTTCGAAACAGAACAAAAATCAAATCAAAATAGAACCAAAACAAAGATAAAATAGAACAAAAACACTTAGAAAACTTTCTCAAACAATTGAGACTCCAAATCCCCGGCAACGGCGCCAAATTTTGACGGGCTTGTCGTACAACCCTCAAAATAAAACTAGGTTGACTAAAAATATAGCAAGTGGCACAACCTAGGTCATCTCCCTTGGAAATGGAGTTCAATGCTTAATTAAGTTTCTAAGTATTAAAGGATCCTAAAGGCTACTTGATTTTGGGGGGTTTTTGATTGAGTTAAACTAATCTAAAACTAAATTGAATCAAAATTCCTAAATTCTATCTAATTGGAGAATTATGGGTGATAATGGTCTTGTGACTAGCTTAGGAATTGTCTCTTGGTTTCCACTATCCTCATCCTAATCTAATTGTGATTAATTCTGGCCTAAGAGTTCCTAAATGTGTTCATTAACAAATGATCTTGAATAACCATCCAAGATTCAAGAAAGTAGCAATTTAATGTTAATTGAGACCTCAATTCTCATTAGATTACTAATTCTTGTGATTAAGATCTTTGAACACTTGAATTGATTGATTACTTGATTAATTAGCCTCTGAATTACCATCTAAAATGTTTAATTAACCAATTAAACACTAAGGATTCCTCAAATCAAACAATTAAACACTCAATTTCTCACATGCATTTCATCAAACACCTTAACTGCATACATGGATAATTGTAGGAAATTGGAAAATCCAGTACTAATTCAATCACATAATCAGTCAATTAATATCCTAATTAGTGTCTAACCAGTCACTAATCATAATTACACAATTTCCTAATCAAATACCACTTAACCAAGATTGTACAGAAAAAGAAAAAGTGTAGAAAAATTAAGGAATCTTAGCCAAAATTCTGCTTCTTCTCCAAGGATTCAAGCTTCAACTCAAGAGTGCTTCCAAGCTAGCCTCAAGGATGGATCAAATCTTCATTCGGTGGATGGAGATGGAGAATGGAGTGGTCTGGACGAAGAAGTGGAGTGTTCTGTGTGGAGTGGACGAAGGCGTAGAGTGAATGGGTGAAGGCGTCGTGTGTGACGTCGTGAAATGGGCTGTCTAGGATGGATCTCTCATGTGGATTTTTAATCATTTCACGTGCTCTCTTCAGCTCTTCATTTTGCACGCCGAAACCACGTTTAGTTTTCTTCTATTATGCATGAGTGTGGGCCCCATTGTGAATATAATAATCCACATTTTGCTCCAGCGTTTCTGTTCGTGTTTCCCACGTTGTTCTTCCCAGCTCTTTGCTTTTTCTTTTCAACTTAAAGCTGTCCAGACGTGATTCTGCATGATTCTACGTACAACTGGACGTTGCTTCTGGTTTATGTTTTGCTTCCAGCTCCAGCGTCTTTTCCTCTGCTTCTATGTATTATTTGCTTCGTTTTACGTCTCTGTTGCCCAGCACGTTGCTTCCTTCTCCTCTGTTTCAAGCAACGTTCAACTTCTGCTTCTTCCTTACTCCAGCTTAAAATTCTTCTTCAGCTACTGGTCTCGTGTTTCCTTCATTCACTTTGCTTCTGTTCATTCAACTCGTGTAGCTTACGTGAAGGTTACCCAAGCTCCTTTGAACTCAATGCTCTTCCCCATTCAAACCAGAACCCACTCTCTTCCTTGTGAACTTCTTGCTTTGCTTCATCCTTCCATCAAACTCATGGCTTTACGGATGGTTCTCTTCAACTCTCTAACTCGTGGCTTTCTTCTCCCCTCATCTTCAAAACAAATTCTCCTTCAAAGCTCCAATTCATATTAAAATTCTGCACAAAAGAGTGAGAAAAATCAAATAGGCATATTTACAAAAATTATTTAAGATAAAATGAGCATTAAACACTAAATTTTTGCAAATGAATTTCTTAAATGTAAAAATAGTCAATTAAAATCAAATTCCATTCAATTGCCTTCATTAAGCCACATTTAATTATTAAAAAGGTTAAGTTAGGAGGAATAAAGTGTATAAAAATCATGTTTATCAGGGATCTACTGTGACCCCTAGGTCTACTGCGACCTCTCAAAGCCCTGCTAGGGTCTACTGCAACCAGCTGTGATATGCTAGGATCTACTGCGATCCATCTCTGGGAGATGTTAAAGCCTAAGATCACTGTATCTGACAGTAAAACACATGCTCACTAAGTCCAGTTACCATCGCTCATAATAGCTGAGGCTAAACTCAAAAGTATATCATGCTCTTCGTGCGAAGTGGGTTCTGTGTGATCTCATGCTCTAGGATCCCGTCATACTAATACTAGGGAGCATTTTAATTTTTATTTATTGCTCCTCGTAGGATCCTCATATTCCTACTTCAGCCTTTTTTTCACTTGGGCTTTCTTTTCTTACTCTATTGACTTACTTACTTTTACATATACTCGTTCTAGCCTTCCTCTCATATCCTGCAGTTTCTCACTATGCCCACGTTCTATTTTTAAGTGCTTTGGCACTAGGACGTCTCACACATTGAATGTGGTTAACATCTTTGGCAAGAGAGAGGCTATACACTGGTCCCTATTCATTTCATTTCCATATACTATAAGGGACTCGGGCTATGCATACTGAATCTGAACATTTTCTATTAGGGATTCCTTTCTGCATGCTTTCTTTACCATTCTGATATGACTGGAATCCCATTACCTGTCTTTTCTGACTTATCTCGTTATCTAGCTAACTAAGATACCTTTTGATTATCGGGACACTTTGGTGATTGATGTCATCATTTACTACGCATTTAAGTCACATTATTATTAGGTTGATCAGGCCTAATATCATGTGACCATTGTTGCAAGTAAACCATAACATCAAACACTAATACACAGGCACCTCATGACTGAGCTCAAAGCCATTATCGCCTGTTTATTACAAGTTTCCCAATATTCTAAAGTACCTTTCTCTTACCTTTTTCTATCAACCCTATTCTCGTAGAGTGCTCAGGGAAAGTAGGATTCTTTATCTACTACATCCCGAGATCTCCTTGTATTGCCCAACTATTTTTCTTCGGGCGTTATCATGCTAGAAGGGCGTCTATGCCAAGGACAAGTGTGCTTTCTTAAGTACTCAAGCACTTAACTGAATGTCTATTCTCAATGTAATATGTCCTCGGCTTTAACATTGTCATACCTTTTCTTTCTACCTTTCTTTATCCTCTTACTTAGGTAAAAGGATATTCTACTACTAGCTATTTCTGTTGCCAGTTCAGGTTTCTTTATACTTAAGAGCACCTACATTTTCCCAGGATTCCTCCATTTAATCCCTCTCTGTAACATCCAAGGGGGTTTACTTTTTACTCATATTCTTACTCTACTCTTAGCTAGACCATCTCTTGGTAAGGAGGATTCTATTTCATAAAATCCTAGGAATGTCATTTTATAATGCTCTTGGCTTACATTGTTTCTCTAGGCTTACCTTCTTTCTCTACATAAGACGAGGCTCGCCTTCTTAGGCGGTCTCTAGCTTTCTCGAGCTTCCCTGAGGGTACTAAGGCACTAACTGTCTGTCTCAGCTTGCATCTATATTTGGATCAGAGCTAGGCTTTCTCTCTATTCAGCCTTTTTAGCTTTACCCCAAGAGCACAATATACTATTTTTAGGGTTATGCTAACTCAATCCAGAACACATACTCTCAATGTCTGAATTCTACCTCACAGAAGCTGATGCTCTACTGGGTGCTCTAATCACTCACGTGCCTTAACCTTATATTATTCTCCTATTAGGGAGCTTGTCTGACTAATTATCTGACCCCTATCTATTTGTCTTTCTGAGCTTAGCTTACTCATCTAATCATAACTAAAGCGAGGGCATCTTTTCTGTAGTTAGTTTCTTAGCTCTTCCTCGCTTCCCTTTATGACTCAGGGGGATCTATCTAGGGAAATTTACTAACCACTATTAGGTGGTTTCCCTGACATCAGGATGTCTTATCTTTCCTTTTTCGCTCTAGGGAGAATTTTCACTGAGCCTTTCATTCACATATCTCACTTGGAACAATGCTATTGGTCATCTCCCTTAGGCTTCAGCTTATGCTTAGCCTAGGCTATCTATCTTATTAGACCTGTAGCTTATTAACTATCTTCATTCTCTTTTGAACCTTGGTTACTGGCTACTCATACTTACTTCAAGGTATTACCTATGAGGTATACCTTTCTAGGCCACTCGTTAGGTGACTCACTACTGGTAGTCTTATCTTATGTTATTTAAGGCTCCACTAGCGTTCTATTATTTAGCATCTCACAGGGTAACACCTTAGGTTGGAGTCAACACCTTAAAGGCAAGTCTTGACAACCTCATTATCACTGTGTCTAGCTTTCTTTATACTAAGCTCTTTTTCAATCTCAATTATTAGGCCCACGGACTTCTTACTAACTTTCCATGACTATTTATTACTCTTTTTACCTACTTATACTAGGGGTTCCACTCGCTGTAGGTTATCTTACCCCTTATCAACTCCTTTCTCAAGTTAGCTTGAATATGACCAACAAGGCGTTTACACTGCCATGTGCCACAACTAACGGCCTCTGATTAGCTTACTATTCTAGGGATTGGATTTTTATCTTCAGCTACCAACCCGAGTCTCATTGCCTCTATAACCGGCACGTCATCAAGCTAGAGGGTTCTACCTCTCGCTTCATTCATGCATAACTCCTTATCATCTTTAGGTAATCGGGCTCTCAAGGGTGTAGCTTGGAATTCAATCTCTGGCCTAAGGAGATTAACCTTTTGGGCTCCCATATTTATCTAGACATTTGGGTGTTGTGGCTAGGGGGTGACTCTCTTTCTCACTTCCCCTCTAAACTGGTCCTGTGCAGCCGCAATCACATCTTATGCCACGCTGCATCGCTACTTCTCTCTGCATTAAGCAGGACATCTCAGAATGGCCTGAGTACGACTACCAGGGAGAATTAGGCCTCACATACTCTCTTTAGCAAGCCTCTTCCTATCAGCAAGATCATTCTCATCATTCATATCTAGGGCTTGCCACTGATCCCGGCGAGCTATCATATCTCATCAAGCTTTAGCCATTGGATTCGTCTACCCTGCTCAAACTTAACTCTGCTCAAGCTACTCTAGAGGCCACTCTTTCCCGGTGTCCACTACTACTGTAAGATCATCCTATAACTTTCTCATTATGAACAAAGCCACAACCATCCTCACACACCCAACATGTCTCATACAAGGCTTTACCTATCCATTCAAGCCTTTTACATAGCCCTATTACAATATCCTCAAGCCTAATCCAATTCGAGAGAGCCTGGAACTTTGCTCTGATACCAATAAATGTAACATCATACTTCTAGGACTCAATTCATGCAATTCCCATGCCTCATCTTATATTTGTTCTATGGAAACAATCTAGTGGCATAGGGAGTTATGAATTAAAATGCATTTCTCTACGGGTAAAATTTTTCTTTCGGAGTCTCGTGGGCCATATGAATGCATCTATCACATTCTCATACTTAAATACATGAATATAGCTCATTTCCATCATCAAAACACATTAAAATTCATGTTTGCATATTCGTCCAGAATTTCCTCTTTTCTGTCACAAACTTTGGAAAATCATAACTAAATCTAGAAAAATCGAAATCATGTGTTCTTTATCATTCTGGAAATCTCAGGATGTCTACTTCACACTAAAAATACGTCCAAGTCACAAAATTCATCACACAAGACTTTTGACATCCAAAAAGCTACAGACTCACTGGCTGCCTGGGCTATGATTCAGGTTACTGATGCAAATTTCTGAAATTCATAACTAATTCTACAAAAATCGCAATCACACAAATGTAGTCATTCTGGGAAGCTACAAATGTTAACTTGACACTAAAAATAATTCCTGAATGAAACAGATACGTTTATGTATCTGGAACTGATGGAACAGTGATTGAGTTCTGGAGTCGCCACTGTTACTGACAGCAAATTTCAAAAATGCATAACTCTGTGCTCAGACCTCCAAATGAGGTGATCTCGGTGGCCACAGAAAGCTTATGACCTCTAGTTTATGAACATAAAATTTCATAAGCATTGGACACCATTTGACCATCGAGTGACACGAAAATCAAATCTACCAGTATGAATAGTGCACGTACCAGAAACCATAGAAAATCCCAACTTTGAAAATTCACAAAATATTCTCTAGGTCTCCAAAAATTATGATCTCTAGCTTCCTAGAAAGCTCTCAACAAGACCTAATTGCATGCCAAATTTCAGGGCAAGACTAACTCATTTGGCCAAAAAGTGACATAGGGTTCCATTATGGTCAAATTTGGCTCCATATGAAGTACCAAATTTGCCAAATGGCCTTCCCTTGGTTGTGGCACCTTTTGGGCAAGTCTAAAAGTACATTTGAGACTTGTGTGAGCTGCCCAAATGGTCCCAAACCTCATGCATCTCATTTTGGCCATTCAACCCCCACTTATACACATATCCATCAAACTTTCAATTCTCATACTTTGGCATTAGATACTCAAAACATATGTTAGAGGTCATACATCATATTCATACATATAAACATCATAAAATGGTGTATTTATACATGCCTCAAGGGTCATGGTACATTTACAATATTCATATACATCATTGAACATCATTATGGTTCCATAAAGCAAAAACTAGATATATGAATGTCAATCTCCTTCCTCTAGTGTTGTTGGCTCCCATTGGCATATCCACTTGGTTCACCTAGCATGTTAGATCATTGGAGAGGAGGGGATGAGATTCAAAGAATCCCAATAGCTCATCTCCCATTCAATCATACATAATATGTGCAAGGCAAGTTTCATAAATGCATGCATGGAGGAAATAGAAGCCATAGATATTTCAAAAGCAAACTTAGCATGTAAATCAATCATATAAGACATTCAAGAGCTCACTAAGTGTTTGGATTGGCCTCACACTTCTCCTCATGGATTTTGGACTTGCCTCACCCATTCTTTGAGCACTTTGGACTCAACCATACTCTTGGGAGCCCACTTTGCTTTTGGGAGACTCTTTACTTTGTCTCAACCAAGCTCAAGGGTTCTTGGCTCCTCCTCACCCAAGGGAAGAGTTCTTGGCCTCTCCACACTTAAGCAAACTCATACAAACATCATGGATTCATTTAAAACATAACATGGCATCAAGGATCATGACATGTAAAGGCATGCTAGCATACTTTTCAAAGTTTGAAAATACACATACAAGCATTCTAAAACAAGCTAAACACATATCCATGCATGAGAGAAGGTGGAGAGAGCTACCTTGTATACAAACATACACTTTTTCCTTAGCTTTCAAGCCTCCTCTTTTAGCCACACACCCACAAGTTGGTGGAGATAGTTTCACTTGGCCTAGACACAAATTATGGGAGCCAATTAAGTTCATGAAACAATTTCTAGGGCTATGCAACTTGCTTAAACCTTAGATTACTCTACAACCTCCATTATGGTCCATAAAGGCACCTAATGAAGCAACACCCCTCAAATGATTTCTAGACCTCATTCTTTCTTTTCAAATATGATTTTTGACTCCTTTTAAGCCTCTTGGAGTCATCACATAATTAAAACAAAGGGCCTAACATTATGTTGCTTCCTTAGGTCACAATATGGAACCTAAAGCACCAACTCATTCTCTAAGCTTCTTAAATTTTTCCCAAGGTTTCCCCTCACATTCATTCATCATGTATGACTCAAAAATGGGCTTGAAACAATTTAAAACTCTCCCTAACTATGCCATCCCCACTTGGCCGAAAGTTAGAGCATAAATGGGATTTCATGACTTCTTGATTTTTCCTTGATGGGGGAACCATTTAGGGAGGTTGTTAAGAGTTCTAGGAGGTCAAGGAAACACTTAAACAACTAAGGGAACTTATAGATTAAATCAGTTTTTACAATCCCCTTAAGTGCTCTACACTTTTCCAACTTATAGGTTCATGACTTTCCATGGGGTTTTGTTCATTTTATGGAGGAAGAGACATATGGGGGACCTTTTAGGGATCTTAGGAGCACATTTAAACATTCATTTAAGCCTAAGAACATTTATATAAAATCAGATTTGCAAGGGAGCATTTGGATCCCTAATGATTCCATTTTGTTTCCTAATGCTCCTTTCTTGATTCTATTGGTTCATTCTTAATCCTTGCCATCTAAAACCCCTAATCCCTCCATAAATTGGACAGAAAACAGCCCCTAAGAATTGGGCTCATGGTGGTCAAATTCGTGCAAGAGGAAGGGGAAGGGAGAAAGTACCAAAGATTGGAAGTTTTACCTTGTTTTCTTGCTTCCTTTGGCTTGTTCTTCCACTTGGTTGGCTTACTCCCTAAATTTTCGAAATTCCCCTCTTTGTTCTGCCACAAAAACAGCACCAAACTCTCCATCAAAACCATAGAAAGAAAGCTTGAGAGGAGAGGAGCAAGGTTCAAGAAGGAAGGATATGGAATTTCTTAAAGTTTCTTACCTTTCTCTTGAATTTCTTCCTCCAAAATCCTCCTCCTCTTGTGCGCCTAAGGAGCTGGAGTTCTCCTCTGAAAATGGGCAGAAGCAAGTCGGTTTGGAGAGGGGGAGGCAGAACGTGCCATATAAAGAAGAAGAAAGAAGTTTCTTTTAACACTTTAATGCCAATTTTGCCCTTCCTTCTTAGCATTTTCGTTTCTCCTTCGTTTTAGCTCCTTTTGGAGAACCGTCTTTTCCATCATAACAAATAGGTTCCCAATTTAATAAAATGCCTTTGGAATCACTCAAATCGGAGCTAAAACCATCCCAAACGAATTGATCAAAGTTCGGGTCAACCGACATTGGAAAGAGTACACCGGAGGGGCTTTACTGGTCCTGGGGCTTCTCATGGTTTTTGGGGCCTCTGAAAACCCTAGGCAACTCAAAATTTCCATTTAAAAAGCCCTCCTAGGTGCTTTTTCAAAATTACACTTATTTACGAAAATGCCACTGGCCTTTCGGCAAATTTTTTGAATTGCTCTGACCCCGGTTTCTGGGCAACTCAAGCTCAAATCCTCATTTTCTATTATTTAAAATTTTATCCAAATTTTATTTGGCCTTGAATCATTCATCTCAAGGGACTTGCTTTGAAAACGTGCCCATTTCCATCGTTTAATGAAAACGGGACATTACAATCACCATGCCCATTCAACCTAAAATACATTCATAAACTCATTTCAAGATGCATAATGGTACCATAGCAAGTAAGCAATAGCTAGAAACATATTTCATAGTTCAAACATACACACAAGCACTCAAAGACATCTAAGGCATGCCTGTGAGAAAGATTAAAGAGCTACCTTGAAGCAAGTATCATACACTTTTCTTTTTAGTTCTTCTTCCCCTTTTCAGCCAAGCACTTGCAACTAGGTGGCACTTGAATCTCTTGGCCTAAACACATCAATTGAGACTCAAATTAATCCTTGGAACCAATTCTAGCTTCATAAAACTCTAAGCTAGCTTACTTGGTCTTAAATCACTATTATTGTCCATATATGACACAATGAAGCAACCACTTGAAATCATGCTCTTGGCTCCCAATTCTCATTCTTTCTAGACCATATGGCTCTGTATAAACTTATTGAAGCCCTCTCAAACTTATTCTAGGAAGCCAAAGTCTAAGTTGCCTCATTATGCCCAAATTTGAACCTAATACCTTAACTCTCAAGCCAAGCTTTCTAAAGTCAATTCATTAATTCCTTTAGCATCTATAATTCATATCTAAGCCTCTTATAACTTGGAATAGAAAAATCACTACCTAGGTGTTCTATCTCCCTTGAGGTCAAAACACACCCATAAGAAATGGCCCATAGAGTTTTATTACTTTTTCTTCTGAGAATGGCTTATATAAATCTTCTTAGAGATCTAATGGACTCATAGCATATCTTAGATAAGCTAGAATATCTCTAAAAAAATTAGAATTAAACATTTCTTCCAAAACCCCAAGATTCTCCAACTTGAATTTCTTGCTTCTCTTTTTTATTAAAATGGACTAATCTTAATTCCCACGCTCCTAAACACTTGTTTCTTTCTTGCTAGCATCAGAATTCATCTCCTTCTAGATAAGGTAGGTTTGACTGAAAAATCACCTAAGAGAGAACAACAAAGAGGAAGCAAGACAAGTCATAATTCTTACCTTACTTGCTAGCTTTCTCAAGGTGCTTTGCTATGTTTCCAAGAGCTCTTCCAACTTCTCTCTTTTCCTTACTAATTTAGCCACCAAATATATCCAAACAAACCATCAAAACCATATAAGAAGATAGCAGAAGGAGTGGAAGAAGTTTGGTGAAAAAAAAGGAGTGAAAAAGTGTGTATTTTCTTGCCTTTTCAAGGCTTCTTGTTCTTCCTTTGGCTCCTCTTCTTGTGCACCCTCTAGGTTAGAGTATTTCAATGTGCAAGAGAGTCAATTAGAGTGGCTAAATAGATTGGGACATTTTAAAAAGCATAGGAGTCCATTTTCATAACTTTTTTAAATTACAATTTAGCCATTCTTAATTCTTTCCATTTAGACTCATTTCAACTTTTTTTTTGAAATCTATCTTTTTCATCATAAATTTTGGGTCCTTTAACATATAAAATGACTTTGGTTTCACTCAAATTAGATTTAAAACTATTTCGAACTGTTCGATCAAAATTTCGGTCAACCAATGGCTAAAATTGCTCACCAGAAGGGTTTCAATTGTTCTGGGGCTTCCCATGATTTTCAGGGCCTCTGAGAACCCTAAAAAGCTCAAAACTTTCATTTAAAAAGTCTTCCTATGAGTTTTCCATAATTTTCAAAAATTACAAAAATGCCCTAATTTATTTTCGCAAATTTTCTTAACACTTCTAGCTCTATTTTCAAGGCACCTCTAGCCTTAGATCTTCCTTATTTAAAAGTCTCTAATTTTATTTGACCTTAAATCATTCTATTTAGGGACTTTCTTTTATATATGGTGAGTTTTATATGTTTACGAAGAAATTAGATGTTACACATGAGGTGTATAAGAAGGAATGTAAGTGTTTTATAACAATTTACAAAATTTTTACTATGCCCTTCCACTTCCATTTCTCTATTTGAGTTCATTTTAACTCCTATTTGAAAACCATCTTTTCCATCATGAAATTTGGTTATCTAATTTATTAAAGACATTTTGTTTCAATTTTGTGAGATTTAGAATAATCTCAACCGATCTAGTCAAGGTTCGTGTTAACTAACAGTCTAAATTGTACACTAAAAAGGTTTTGACCATTATAATAGCTCCTATGGTTTTTTGGCCCTATGAAAACCCTAATTGACTCAATTTTACCATTTAAAACTCTCTCCCTTTAAGTTTCTTAAAATTTTTCCAAAATTATAATTTTACCACTGCATTTTCAGTTTATTCTATTTAGCGTTTTGGCTCTAGTTTTAGGCTATTCATGATTTACTACCTACATTTTTAGATGCTTTAATTAGCATTTTATCCTTAATTGACTTTAATTTGCTTTGTTTTAGGGTCCTATTATATCACAATATCGGTATCAATTTAGTTTTTGAAAAACTAGATATTACATCAAAGACAAGGTAACGATTAAATCTATAAATACCACAACCACACTAAATTAACTCATTCATTTCCAAACATGCATTTTCATTGTTTTACACCATTCATAAAAGGATCTATAATAGAAATCCTTATTCAAAGCATCTACATAAGAGCCAAACATAGCACCCCAGCTTGCCATACATCCAATATACAATTCCTAAAACAATGGTATGAGTCCTTCCTTGGGAAAGTGACATATTTCTCAACCTAAGCTCAAGATTACTAATTCCATAGGGGAAGCGATCTATCTCTCAACCCAAGCTTAAGATCATTAATTCCATATGGGGAGAGAATCTTTACCTCAACCTAAGCTCAATCAATCAAGCATATTATAATCATAAATTCAAGCATAAGTAATTTAGTTCAAGATAAACACATTAAGAATGAGAAGTAGCTATCAATAAGGCCAAGATAAATGTAATCCCTAGTAATGACAAGGCACAATATATCAAACAAGGGGCAAATCTAAATTCATATACATAGAACTATCGATTACATTCATCATAATGTTTTTAAAGCGTAAGAGCATAAATTTCTACTTTAAGGTCACATACCTCAAATGCTAACTTCTTAGGCTTTTTTATGCCACTTAATTTATAACCTCAAGGTTGATACCTTCAATTGATCAAATCCTTACTCCTTGATACCCATAGAGTTGATTTGCAAGCAACATAATAACTTAATCAACAACTCTAATAACATTTTAGATTTTAGGTTAAATGCCAAGACTAACATTTAAATCAAATAATTCACATACCAATCTTAAGTTTTCTTCATCATTATCCTCATTTGCAACTATAAATCCATAAAACCAAGTATTTCCTTTTCATTGAGATTGAGTTTTGGCCAAGATTATAACAAACACACCATAATTCCTATTTTAATAATGAAATCAAAACAAATAAGGAAATCATACTTATAATTTGAGTCTTTATTTCCCTTTTTATCCCAAATTATTCCATAAGCTTTGTAAAAATAAACATTTGCTTGTTTACTTTATGTAATTTAGCCAAAATAATAGTAGCTAAGTTGGTGAATAATCATTATCATATCTTCTTAATTACAATTAAATCCACTAAATATAGAAAGTAAGGGTTTTACCTTCAATCTAGAACTCCTATTCCTTCACAGATCCTCAACTTTAACATTTTTTAAACCCATTTTCTCTATTATAGCATATGATTAGCCAACTAAAGGAAAAATCATAGATGGAGACCTAAATTTCAAACTCAATATACATAGGGCTTTAAGGATGAAACAATTACCTATTTATAAGCTCCTTTACACCCCTTTATCCAATTTCTCGTCAAAGGCTCCATCTTCATCAACATTAAACCTTCAAATCACCATTATTTAAGAAACCAAGCAGGCTAAGAGAATGAGCAAGATATGGCAAGAAATAGGCTAAAAACTCAAAAAATCATACCATGTACTAGCTTAAATCTGCATGCTACCTTAGAGGCCAAACCCTCTCTCTCTCTCTTGTTGGAGATTGTGCCCTAGGCCAATTATTGTATTGCGAATATTATTTTTATTACGAAATAAGAGTTTTCTTTTATTACATTAATATATTATTTACATGTTTATATATAATAATATCCATGGATAAATCATTTTTTAGATTATCCAAAATATCCCTAGTCAATTATCTTTGTGGGAACAACGATGAATTAAGACTAGTATGATTTTGATTGATTAAGTGTTAATCATGTATGATGATATGAATCAAAATCATAGGCGTGTGTTAAAGAACAGGACGCTGGATAGACCCGTCATGAGATAAGCTACATGGATTAGGCCATAAGTTTATCTCATATATAACCGTATCATTGATCCCTTAGACCTGAGATCACCATAAATTCCTACATGAAGGACACTGTACTTTGGCATAGTCTGATGTCACCTTTAACCGGATGATTATAAAGGCTATAATCGGGTCTAGTGGAATCTATATAGGGGAAAATGAGTGGTCAAGATAGAATTTGTCTCTCTGATTAATAGAGAGATATCTCTGGGCCCCTCGATGAGTGTGACTAAGAAATGTATGGCCATACTCAGATGGAAAGGGTTCCATCTTATATCAATTTGTTCGAAGATCAAGAAAGTTATGATCGAGCAAGTTGAGGATGACATTTCCATGCCTTATACTCGATCTAGATGTCGTGTGACAAAAATGATATGATAGGGTTGTAAGATAAGTTGCATCAGATCACCGATCTCGTATGATTTGAGTAGTCACAATGTCTTGCTAGAAGCTGCTTGTGACTTGTGGGTCAAACAGTACAGTTGGCCCACTGCCAACATTATATGGGCTTGCAGGGTTACACATAAGAATAGATTAACTCGAGCTAAAATGTCCACATTTATTGAATCAGAAATGTGTTTAGATTCAATGAATTTAATTTTTAAATTTAAGATGGAGGAATTATTTATATATAAATAATTAAATTTGATATATATATTATATATATATATTATATTTGATATTATATATATATGAATTAGTTTAAATTTGATTCTATTAGATAAATTTAAATTTAAACTAATAAGATAATTTAAATTTAAATTAGGCTCTAGATATTGTTAGTTTAAATTTAAACTATAGGATAGATTTGAATTTAAACTAATAAATATATTTAATGATATATTTAATTAATTTTGATTAATTAAATATATCTGAAACCCTAGTCTATAAAATTTTAAAAATTTGATTAGGGTTTCCATATCGAAAAAGTAATTCTAGAGCTGCCTCTAAAAACCCTAGAGAGAGGGACAGTGTACAGACGTTGTATGGAGCTGTACAGATATCGTACGGACAGGTGCTAGTACACCGTTCGAGTTACTGAGCCCCATTCGTGTGGATACCAGTAGAGGGAGCCAATCTTCGGTCAGTTCTTGTGATCTAGACGAAGAATAAACAGCAAACTCAATTAACAGAAAAGGTAATTCTCTGAACCTATTCGGTTTAAGCGATTTTGATGGATCCTTGGTGGGAATTGGGATCAAAAATTTGAAATGTTTCCACTATGTGGCTCCTATGATTCCTAACATCTCTCTTGTTCATTGTCCTTTATATCCTGCATGCAATAGCTGCATAGAGAGAAAAGAGGTTTAAGTAGGCTAAAGTATTTTGCTTGGACTAGATTAATTAGGTTATAATCACTTATTGGGCTTTTATAGGCTTTCCTCATTTGTGGGCATTTTTTAAAAATGGACATAATTTATTTTCTCTCAACTCTTAGGCCCTCTTTAAGAATAAAATATTGTATCATCATTATTTAAATTTAACCTGTGACAACCCTAATTCTAATCCCAGTAATTATGGTTAAATACACATTTAATAATTAAAGATTAAGGTTTGGAGTCATTACAATCAATTACATTAAGAAAATATAGGGAAATTTGAACCTTGATGTTATTAGGGCCATCAATTAAACAACCATAAATGGAAACATAAGAAAAAGGTTTGTACCATCATTAAAGGTTTGTGATTCACCTATGCATTGATTTCTATACACAAGAACCTCCCACAAGTGTTCCTATATCATTTCCTAGCATTAGCATTAACGAAATTAGGGTTTCTAGGTCAAAGGTGAGAGTTCGGGGACCTCCGCCGCGACCTGGAACCTTCCCGTCGCGGCTAAGTTAGGTCCTAGAGCTCAAAAACTAAGTTTTTAACCTTGCGCTGCGACTGAGTTACTCTTGGGAATTACTAGGTAACTTTCTTGACTTTCGCCACGGCTAACCTATGTGGCACCGCGACGAGTTTTGCTACTATACCCCCCTTAATTAATTTCCTCGACTCGCGCCGCGGCAGGACTTATTGCGCCACGGCGAGGTTTCATTCTGTCACCCTCCTGGGCGATTTTTTTCGCTCTGCGCCGCAGCTAGATATGTCAAGCCGCGGCACCTCTCGCCACTGTCACTATTCATGCTGCTGCGAGGCCTTCCTAGCCGCGGTGTGACTCCCTCCTGTAGTAATATCTCCTACATTTCATCCTTTACACTCTAATTCTCTTCCTAGGGACACCCTAGGACCACCTTCCCTCGTTGTATGTCGCTCTAATGGTATTTATCTACATTATTTACCTAATTATTCCACCATTATCAACTCAACACTCAAGTACTAATTCTCACTCACCTAACCACCACATGTCACCCTTTTAATGGGTTAATGACAGCAAAGATTCATATACTATCACCAATTAACATCTCATACACATTTTGATAGAGGTTTTATGCATCAATAATCCATCTCAATATCTCAAGGGTTACATTTCAAATTATAAGCCATATTATAGTTCAACAGAGTTTACAACAGATATCATAAATCCATACATTAAATACCAAATTAAGGGGGGTCTAACCCCTCAATCCATACATTCTCAGTGATCAAAATATGAAAGCCTACACTTGTAATATAGATACATGATGATGCTATATAAGACTTAACAAAAATTAGCATCTATCCTATTACACCCAGACCAAGTGTAGCTTCCCACACTAGGCCTCAGCTCAAGGATGTTCATCCACTTGCTTGCCCTTATCCTTACCCGAGGAACCTTCACCTGAAATATTAATCCCATAAAACGGCGTGAGATATAAATCTCAGTAACCAAGGCAATTCCATCATATAATCCAATTTAATAAGCATATATGCATGAACCAAAATCAACATCAGAATCATATCAATCATAACCGTAAATGAAACAATTGGGCTATCATGATTACTATCTCATACTAGCAATCATATTATCACATGTTAAAGGCCATTAACACTGGGAGAGGCCTGTCCACGGCACCTACTCCCCATTGAGCACAACTAGGGCTCAGTGCATCTGGGGTTTGATCATAACCCGGTGCCTGATCGAAGCACATGCACGGGTAGCAGCCGCACCACAGCTCCACCATGGACTCACAAGGTCCAATCATAATACAATAGATAGCCAACCAATTCATTCAGCATTTCAAATCATTCATATACAGTAAATATGAAATTAAAATAGATACATGCATGGAATTAATGTAAACCCCAGTTACCTCACTTGTAGACAAATTTGCAACAGCCACCAATGGTACAGAGTCTCCCTATAATCATAGCATCAGATAATTACTACTCTAATTCATCATTAATAGCTACAACAAGTACCCAAGGAATTTAAATGCTATTAACCTTCTAAAGAATACTTACCCAGTCACCACAAATCCCCAAATTCGGATTGAGTATGTCCTCTACCAGAATTTCACTATATCACTCAAGTTCCTAAGCAAATTCGTACATAATTAATACTCATTTTATAAACTAGCTATAGGGGTCTCAAATTAACAAAGAAAGTATCAAAATGGAGGGTTTATACTTACCTAATGTCAGCCCTAACCTCAACCTACGAATTTCACCAAGAAAACCCCACATAACGACATTTCAGATTTTGGGTAGGGTAAAAATTCTTTAAATGAAAAACTAATCAGACCAAATTAAAGAGAAAGATGAGGGGATTAAGTTGTATAACTATTACCTTAGCTGAATCTTGCTCTAAGTGTGAGAAAATGCAAAATCCTTACCCCTAACCCTAGCCTCCTTCTCAACCTCCGAATTTTGCTTCTTGAGTTTCAGCAAATGAGAAAGTGGCTGAAGCATTAGGGTTTTAGGTGGGTTTAAGTTAGGTCAAAGATAGGTCATAGGTTGCTCCAAGACCCAACTGCAAATTGGCTTCAGACTTTAGCTTGTTGGGCCAATTTTAAAGTGTTGGGCTGCAGAATTTTATTGGGCCAGTTCTTATACATTGGGTTGCTGAAGTTTAATTAGGTTTAGGCCAAGTTTGAAGGGCTTAAGGGTTTGGGTCTGCACAAGGGTAATTGGGCCACTTATAAGAGTCTATACAAGGTGGATCTTGGGCCTCTATTCCATTAAATTAGGTTGGGTCTGCACCTAACTCATTGGGCCTCCATTAGCCTCTTATCATGGTCTATTAATTTGGGCCCAGATGAAATTTCTATCCCAATTAATTCTCAAACCCATGTTAATAATTTATTTCTCTAAAATACTTATTCATTAACTTGCCCAATTATCCTCTATTAATTATCCTTAATTACTCTAAATCTATGATTAACACCTTAATTAAATTTTGGGGTGTTACATAACCACCTTAACTTTTAATTACCTTAGTCCTTCATAATTTTATCATGCTTAAATCTTTATCCTCACTCCTAAAATTAATCATAGGTTAGGATGTTGCATTTCTTCTCTTCTTATAAAAATTTCATCCTCACAATTTCCATGCTTTATGAAGGTGACTCTAAATATCCATTATTCAAATCCTCTTTGGCTACTCGTATGGTATCTCTTAAAGATACTCTTTCTTAAAACATTGTAATTAATAAATCATCCTTCCTTCTTAATCATCTAGTTGTTATAAGGTCAACAAGACCCCTAAGAAATTCAACAACTCATAGTCAATCATATTCTCCTATTCTTTATATTAAGAACCTCTTTTCTTAGATTTAAAAAAAGTTTATTAAACATATTTATGATATTTACCTTTTAGCTCCTTAATTAGGGGATACCCTATTACCTTCATAATGTAGGAAAAATCAATTTGTTAAAACTAAAATATGTAGGGAATCTAAGCATTTTATCACACCAAACCTCCTAAAGTGTCATCAAGACTGAAATAATAACTAAGATCATAACTAACTTAACTAAAAGTCCATTTCCATTCTAATTCCTCTAGGTCTCCACATTTAAACCTTTAAGTGTCTGTTCTAAAGTCCTAATAACTACTAATCAATATTGGTGGCATGCTTTAAACAATCTATTCATTAACTATAAAATTCATATCATAATTCACATTTTTGTATTTCTAAAGTTGGAATGTATTCCATAAATTATAAGGATGTTCTACCTTATTATATACAAAAGGTCCCCTCATAAGAACTCCTACCTTCATTCTTCATTACCAAGTTTATTACTTAATATTCCACCATATCCTGATGCGTCCTAGAGTAATAATATAACCATTCTTATCTGTAATAGATAATTGGAGTCTCATAGGTTTCTACCCTTAATTCCTAAGCCCTAAGTTCATAAATTACTCATTTTTCCTTATATATGATAATCACTCTTTTACTAATAAAGTCATTACTATAAATCATACAACTTTCCTTACAAGCAGTGTAAAATGTTTTGAAATATGCCTTTAACTATGATTAACCATAATCCTATTTTAACAATTAAGATAGACAATTGTTTATTGATAATTTGGGAGAGGTATACTCTGGGCTACTAAGTCATTTGGGTCCCAAAAGTTTACATTCTAAATACTGAATGTGAACATATTTGAGCTTATGATTAAGGCAATTGTACTTGTGCATAACCAACCTAATGTATACCTAATCATATAAAGGGTTAACTATTATTATTCCTTTAGATTTTACAAGCTCCAATAGGACTCTCTGCTACCACTCTTTGTAGGTGTAAAGAAAGTATCACATTAGCTTAACTACTAAAGGGTTAATTGCCACCTTTCCAATAACAACTCTACACCCCTAAGGTCTTCCTTCTAATCAATACATAGTACCACGACCTGAATTATATACGAGAGGCAAATTACAAAGATAATTGAATCTCAAAATTATATGCTTTTAAATTTACTAAAGAATTATTAAATCAATCCTAATTCCTTCTCTAACTTTTTATGCTTTATTTCTCAAATCTTGCCTACTAAGTTAAGAGGCTTTCATATGAAGTCTTAGGATTAAGACCTATATCTGATGGCAAGTATATAATGAATCCTATTTCTCTAAAAGTTTTACTACTCTAAATTTGCTATTTCAAGTTAGCCAAATTATTGGCCCCTTAACTTTGGCCACTACTAAGTTATAAGTAAATTTTATATTTTAAGGATTCTTTATTGTATCACTTATCAAGCCTTTTAGTCTAGAATCCCTTACATTGAATCATCCAATCTTACCAAATTATATCATTTAAATAATAAATCTTACAACAACTAATCTTTTCCTATTGAAGGTCAAATGGCAATTATCATCATTCAGAGTAAAGTTACCTAAAATCCTTGAATTTAATCTTATTTATTCGCTAAAGTAAAGATAGAAAGAGTTGGATTAAGTGGCTATAGTTTCAATTAGCTTATACTGGTTCAGGTTAGTGAGAACATCTTGGTATAGGTAACCTTAACTGTTATGATCTCTCATTAAGTGTATGAGATTCTAAAACTCACCTCGAGTCATCTATTAAGACCTCCTATCTCTTCGTTGTTTGATTCCATTTCAACAAGGTTTTATGTTTACATCCTCTTTATGTTTGAGTCCACTCTAATTTGATTGAGATAACTACATATTATTTAGTATGGCTAGAGTCCTCTAGTATTATCATAGAAGATGAGACATATCAAATATAAATTCCTTACACACCTTGTCCGGGTAGTGTGGACCTAATAATCATCTCCTTCTAATACTTACAATTTCTAGACAAGTAAGCTAGCTTGTTGCACTTGATGCACATATTAATACCAACTAAGCAAAGCCTATTACCATGATTCTTGTTGTACTTCGAACACTTTATTTGGCCATGATGCTAGCTAAACTAGTCCCTAAATTTTTAGCAACTATTCTCTTCAAATTTCTTCTTTTGAGATTTGGTCCTTCCTTTCCTTTTACTCCTTCTACACCTACCTCTTCTGTTATCCTTATACTCTTGGTTATTATTTCCCTCATTTTGATTACCTTATCCTAAATCCCTTATAATCACTTAATGCCCCCATTAGCACCTTGCACTTGTTGAATGGCTTGAATAATTATGGCTTGTGTCGTAGCCTAAGCTTGAAGAAGTGTTATCACACTTCCTAAAATCTTATCTAGTGCCTCTGCCTTAGTCCTTATAAGTTGAGGCATCTTGCCTAATATCTACAAATGCACATCTTCTCAAATTGAAAATCAATTCATCCTAAGCTACTCTTTCACTAAGATTAAATCAAATCCTCAAAATAAATGCTTGACATGAACTAATTAAAGTCTTTGAATTTAATAACTACTATATGGCATCACACTAATAATCCTTATATATACCAACTTGGTTGGTTATTCAATTACTCATAACCTCTTCTATAGCATTCACATATTACAATAGGATTAATTCTTTCATGACTATTGCTATTATTCACCATACCATGCCAATACCTTAATATATTAACCAAAATCCTTAAAAAGTTACCAATTATCTAAAATTTAGGCTTAAGCTTCAATCACTAGCTCCACTATTGCTAGATTATATATTCTATGAAATAATAAAAAATTAACCCTCTTAAACTAATTTAGGGCTTTCTATTTAGGGTTGGGTACATGCCCCTCGTCCTAAATATTAAGGTTCTAAACCTAACAACCCAGTCTAATGTCGTTTAACCAATCTATTAATAAGCATATTATTATTGTGGCGGTTACTTAGGTTTCCACTTGCTTTGTGACCTATGGGTCATTCATCCATAGTAGTTCCAACCTCCTAGAACATCTAAGCTTGTTCCTTGAGGTTGGTCATTATGTACCTATATCTATCATAGGCACAAGCAATTCTTAATTAAGCCTCTTTCCAAACCCTAAAACTTAAAACATATCATACATATAACCATGGTGTTCAGGCATGTACATGGGGTCTCATATTCTCAAACATACATCTTATCAAGCATTCAGGACCCTATAAATGATATTCTAACCAAAATTCACTAATTGCAAGATTGTCCTAAACCATTGCTCTAATACAAAAAACGTAAAACATTATCTTTAGAGGACAAAGGAAATCTTTAATTACTTAAATTTTTTTAACAAATGTCACAAGAAGTAGCAAATTTGATTATTAAAGACTTAAAATTTAGGGTAAATTTAAGCTTTTTGCAACAATTTAGATAACTCATGCTTAATGTTTTTAACCAATGATTTAAGGTACATTAGCTGATTATAAGAGCATTTAAGTTACCTATAGATGCTAACTAGCTAGAAGGGTTTGTAAGTTACCTTAGGCCATTTGCTAATTAGAAAAACTTGTAACATATATCAGTAAGGGCACTAACCTATTAGGAAAAATTCCTAGGACACTACAACAATGTTAATGATTTGCAATAGAAAGATATGACAGAAAGATACGATAGAATTATGACATAATGATTTTTGAATTTTTCACACTTCTACATTTAAAAAATATAGGTAGAAATGTATAAAATAATAAAAAAGAAGTAAGAAACTGATAATAATAGTAAAAAGCTAGGATATGTAACTATTATATTGTTGGTATCATTTATAAAATTATAATATAATATTATGTATGCCTATATAAAATAATATATAATTAAAAACATATAATGTAAATTGAAAGAAATTTAAATTTTAGATAATTAATATATAATAAGTTAGTAATAATATAATATAAATATCTATTTAATTTAAATTATAATTATATTATAAATTATATTATTTATTATTACACAAAATATAATATTTTTATTTTTATAGTGACAAGTGGTTGGTATTGGTATATATATATTACAAATTAATAAATATATATATATATTACTTGATGTATATATTATTTGTATTTATTGTTCCACAAATTATTATATTAATTCAAATAAATAAAATAAAATAAAATTATAAAAAAATTGACAAAGAATGAATATTATTTTTTTTATATTTCTATGTTTTAAAAAATTATATAATATAAAAAAATATTATTATTATTATCATAAATAAAATATATTATTATATATAAATAAAATATTATTAATATATATAATGAAAGCAATGTGGTTGTTATGGATAATAAATAGTGAAAACATAGTTATTATCCAAGTGGTTGGTATTGATATATATATATATATATATATATATAATAATAAATAAATAAATAAATAAATATATATATATATATATATATTACTTGATGTATATATTATTTTATATATATAATAAATTTAAAATAATTTAATCTAAGTCTTTTTTAATAGAAATTATAAATATATTATAATTTAATAAGTATATAAATAAATATAGATAATCTTAAAAATAAAATTTTTATTAAAAACATGGATAAGTATAAAATGAATTTATTTTCTTCTATTATTTGTTATTAAATAAGATAAAGGTATATAATATTATTATAATAATATATTTTTTATAAATTAAATAGTACAATATAATTTAATAATAAATTATATATTATATAATAATAACGATACCGTTTATGTTTATATGTATCCTTTTCTTTTTATGTGTACATTTTTTCTAAAAAGAGTTGTTAAGAAAATAACCATTAGATAGTCATTGTACATTCTTGTTATATATATATATATATATATATATCTAGGATATTTTCATTTAGCTTATCCTCTTCTTCTGCTCTATCTTATCCTCTCCTTTTATATCTCAATCATTCTATTTTACTTTCTTCACAAATAAATTTTCTTTGTTTTTATTATACTACTTCAAATTATATTGATCCTTGGCGATATTTATTTTGGTGGGTTTTGCTCATTGTGGAGATTTATTTGCTCAAGGAATAAGAGGTATGTATATATATTTAGTTTAATTGCATTATTGTACAAAAATATTATTAGTTTAGATTTATAAGTGAAAATTAAAAGTTATGGTGGTGATAATAATTTTAGTGATATAGAGAAAACATTATTTATTTAATAATAGTTATAAGATAAACTCTTTTAATAAGAATTGTGAGGTAATATTTGAATAGTTAATTATCATAAAAAATGAAAATTTTTAGTAATCGGAGGTGGATGTATAATAGGTTAAATACTGGACATAAAGGATATACTGATACATTTTTACAAGAAGTAAAACAATTCATTAGTTTTGCTTGTGAAAAAAGACCAAGTTTAGGAAGAGGAAAAATTAGATATCCTTGTTCTCAAAATGAAAATACACCTAGATATTGGTATTTGACATGTTACGGTGAGATTGAACCATCTTCAAGTAACATTAATATTAAAACATGTAGCTCATCATTTTTAGTAAATGAAGACCATAATAATAGTTATGAACAAATGATCTTTGATGCAGTTGGCCCTAATTTTGATATTGAAAATATCAATGAAATGAATTATAATGACAATATTAGTCATATTGAAGAATCTTTAAATATAGATGTCCAAAAATTCTATGATTTATTACATGCATATCAACAACCATTGTAGTTAGGATGTAGTAATTAGTCTGAGTTATCTATTGCTGTAGAAATATTAGGCATTAAAGTTGATAGTAATATGTCACAATATAGTTTTAATATACTTAATCTTATGAAAAATAGTTACCCATCTAATAATGTTGTACTTGATAATTGGTATCAAACTAAGAAACTAATATCAAAACTTGGTCTATCTATATAAAAAATTGATGTTTGTATTAATGGATGTATATTATATTATAAAGATGACATAGATAGGACAATATGCAATTTTTGTGAAGCATCTTGATATAAAACTAGTCAACCTAATCGAAGAAAAAGTTCAAAAGAGATTTTAGTAAAAAGAATGCATGATTTCCTAATTACCCCTAGATTGCAAAGGCTTTATGCTTTAATGCTGAACGTATGTAATGGCATTGGAATAATAAAAGGCATGAAAATATATTGCGTCATCCATCTGATGGAGAAGCATGAAAACATTTTAATAGGGTATATCCTGATTTTGCTATAGAACCATGAAATGTTCGACTAGGTTTATACACTGATGGGTTCACTCCATATAACCAATCTGCTTCTCCATATTCATGTTAGCCTGTAATAATTACTCCTTACAATCTTCCTCCTGAGTTATGTATGACTATTGCTTACTTCTTTTTTATAGCAATCATTCCTAGACCACAAAATCCTAAGGTTAAGATTGATGTATTCTTACAACAATTAATTGATGAGTTGAAATTATTATGGGAAGAAGGAGTATGCGCTTATTATGTCACAAAGAAGCAAAATTTTCAAATAAGAGCAGCATTAATATGGACAATAAATGACTTTCCAACATATAAAATGTTGTCAGGGTGGAGTACAGCTGGAAAATTAGCTTGTCCTTATTATATGAATAACTCAAAAGCCTTTACCTTAAAGTATAAGAAAACAAACTCTTAGTTCGATTATCATCAACAATTTCTACCTATGCACCATGTATTTAGGAGGAATAAAGATGCTTTTAAGAAAAATAAAGTTGAAAATGATCCCCCTCCCCTAAGATTGAATGGAAAAGAATTATGATAACATGTGAAAATCCATCATAACGTAGTAGATCAAGGAGTTTTTAGACTAGTAGGCTATGGGCAATATCATAAGTGAATGAAGTAGAATATATTTTGGGAGCTTCTATATTGGAAACATTTGTTGATTTGACATAATTTAGGTGTCATGCACATAAAAAAAGTGTTTGATAATATATATAATACTATTATAGATGTCATGCACATAAAAGCCAAGATGGATTTAAAAGAATATTATAGGTAAAGAGACTTAGAGCTACAAGAATTAGCTAATGGAAAAGTGGTAAAACCAAAAGCTAAGTTTATGCTCAAATTAAATCAAAGAAGGGCTATTTGTCAGTGGGTAAAAGAATTGAAAATGCTCGATAGGTATTCTTTGAATCTGTCACGATGTGTGGATATACATTTATTTATTTATTTACTTATGTATGTAGTGACATCATTATTTATGTTATATTATAAATATGGATATACATTTATTTATTTATTTACTTATATCATTATATCTTAATTCTATTAGTCAAATAGGTTCTCAATACACCATTATTTAGAGATAATATGTATTTGAAAGATTTGGCTTGGGGACCTTTTAAAGAGGTGTAGATATGGCCAAGATACTTTATAAATTGATACAAATTTCACACCGATAATTGGAGCATTGGAAAGAAGACTATAAATAGTGGAGTTTATGTGAAAGGAATAGGAGAAAATGGAGATAATAAATATTTTGGCATTCTAAAAAATGTGGTACAATTACTATATACGAGAGAACCTACAAAAAAATTAGTATTATTTTACTATGATTGGTTTGATCCAATTATAAAATTAAGGATGAAGATACATAAAGACTATGGAATTATTGAAATTAAACACATAAGAAGGTATGGAAAATTTGATCCATTTATATTTGCAAAACAAGTTATCCAAGTATATTGTATGCCATATCCTGGGAAAAAGTATAGATAAGCTTGATTGGTGGGTTGTCCTCAAAACTAGAGCAAGAAGTGTGATGGATGATAGTAATACCCTAGAGTTGGCTTATTAAGATGATAAGGCACATGTTAATATAGTAGCTAATGAGATATTATCTGGTACATTATGAAAGCAAAGAGATATGGAAGAGGTAGATCTGCATATAGATTTATTACTTGAAAATGTAAATGTTTAAATTGATATGCAAGATGAAGTTGCTAAAGAAGATGAAGATGAAGATGAAGAAAATAATGTTCAAGATCAAGATTGTAACATTCGGTTTCTCTGTAAACATACGAAACTAATTAGATATAAAAAGAAGTCTCCTAAATAGATAGATTTAAGGCCAAATAAAATTAAGATAAAATTTTAAATAATGAAAAATGAGGATTCAAGGCTTAAGATACTTGAAAACCAGAGCCAGAGTAGTTCATTAAATTTGTTAAAAACACAATAACATTTTCGTAATTTCCAGTACTTTTTAGAAAACTCACAAGAGAGATTTTTAAATGGGAAAAATGAGTTTTACAAGGTTTTCAGAGGCCCTAAAAATCATAGGAACCTCTAGAATGGTTAAAACTCCTCCAATTTATATTTTAGAGCGTCAGTTAACTAAAACTTTAGCTAAACTATTCAGTAAGGTTTTAAATCTAATTTGGGTGAAACAAAGGCATTTTATGAATTAGAGAATCTAAATTTTTATATGGAAAAGACGATTCTCAAAAAGGATTTAAAATAAACTCAAATGGCATAGTCAAAGTGTAATGCCAAATTGGTAATTATGGGAAGAAGTCAACATACCTTTATTTATTTATTTATGATCTACTGGCCACTTCATCTTCATCGCCACTGACTTGAACCAGTGCTAATTGAAATGGACATGGCATGAAAAATTGGAGAAGAGAAAGAAAAAAAAGAAAGCTAAAAAGGTAAGCATACATGCAAAATCTCATATTATGGTAGTTAGTAATCTTACTCTACTCCTCATGCTCTTTCTAATAACGGTTTCAACTTCATGAAAGGATGATTTTAGTGGCTGACCTCATGAGAAAAAGTGGAGGTTTGGAGCAACCAAATAGATCAAGAGAATCACCATTTAATAAGCTTTTAAATGAGGTATGTCATGCAATACAAAGACTTATTTTTCTTTAAATTTCAATGGCTTCCATATTAGGCCTAAAGAGAGAAACTAGAGAGGAGAAGTGAATTTGAATAAAACTTAATGGAATCAAGGGTTTTGGAGTGTGAGAATTAAAATTATGCAAGTGGAACTAAAAGAGAAGCTTTAAAATGCAAGTTGTGATGCTTAGGGATTTTGTTGCACCTAACCATTCTTAAAGCTTTCTAAGGATAATTTAGCTTATGTTGTAACACCCCAAAATTAATTAGAAATAGTCATGAAGAATTAAGGAATTATTATGGGGATTTGGGAAGATTAGGGAAAATAAGGATTTTTAAAGAAAAAGATTTATTTTAGACATTTCAAGACAATAATCATTTTTGGGTCATTGTTAAGTGAAGATATATTAATTTTGGTTATGGATTTAATTAATGGAATTAATTAAGGAAAGATGGATATTTAATTTGGGACTTATGATCAACTTATTTATTCCATGAGCCAATTATAGAAGCCTATCCATTTCTTAGAGTCCCAACTATAATCTTGTGTAGACCCAATTCAAATAAATCCATATAACCTGGCCCAATAAACCAATTTCTAAACCCACATGGATAATGGGCTTTTATGTCAGCCTAAACCCATCTAAAACCCTAAAATGTTCAATTCTTCTACCTTTATTATGTAGACACAAACCATTCTTCAACTAAGGGAGAGTTTCATTTTCGCATCTTGAGAGGGAGGCTAGGGTTTCATCATAGTTTGGTTCTATTTTGCACTCCTGGAGGAAGAATCAGCCAAGGTGAGTCATATAGAACATATTCCTCTCATTTTCCTTTATAATTTGGTCCAAATAACTTCTACTTCAGTGGATTTCTACTTTATTACCAAATCTAAAACTTGCTTCTTTGGTGGCTCCTTTGTTAATTTTCGAAGGTTAAGGTTAAAGGAATTATTAAGTAAGTATCTTTTCCTTATTTTGATATATTATCTATTGAATAATGACCCCAATAGTCAACTTACATAATGAGCTCTGATTGTGTGAGAAAATGCCCAGAATTTAGAGTAGAATATTATGGTTCCTAATGTGGGTGAAGTTTAAGTCTAAATTTGGGACTTTTTGGTAATTAAGCAAGTGACTCCTAGGTAATTCTTGATAGTTTAATTACTTGGCATCTAATATATGCTATAAATAATGACTAAGAATATATTTTGATTTAATTTAGGACCTTTAGAGTGTGGAAACTTATTTTGGCTTCAGAAATTGATTCAACTAAGTGAGGTAACCAAGGTTTGAATTTTAATTCCTTGTATATGTGCTTTGTTAATTTAATATTTGTTGCATAAATATGTTTTTCTGCGTTAAATGATTGGTTGGCAACTTGATTATTATTTATGAACTATGAATGAGTCCTTGGTGGAGCTGTGGTATAGCTGCCATCAATGCATTGTGCTTTGATCAAGCACAAGTTGTGATCAGACTCATGAATGCACTGAGCCTCAATAGGGAGTCGTCGCTATATTATTGGTTATTAACATGACATATGTAATTGCTACTGTGGGATGGTAGTCACTGGTAGCATAACTAGCTCATTGGCTTATATGATGGATGGTTATGATGTTTATCTGGTTAAAATGCATTTATGTTGATTAAATTATACACATGTTTGGAATTATTCCTTGATTACTAAGATTCATATCTCATTCTATTTTATGGGCTAATAATTTCAAGTGAAGGTTCCTTAGGTAAGGAAAAGGGAAAGCAAGTCGATAAACATCCATAAATTGAGGCCATGTGTGGGATTTCTACACTTGGGCCATTTTGTTTTGAGTAGATGCATTATTTTTGTAATTCATTTTGCATAGCATCATGATGTTCTTATATTGCCAAGTGTAGGCTTTTGAGATTCTGTAACTAAGATGGAATTCATTAGGAAAGTAGACCTTATGGTAGTTAGACTCTAATGTATGTACTTAATTATGTTTTAATATGGATTGTTGGTGATTACAAATCATGACCTATCATTAGAGTACACAATTAAGCCTTGTCATGCATGTTTAACTTGAATATTGTTGTCTCGAATCTTTATTGGAATGCCCTTTGAATGATGTTATTAGGACTTTAGGTACCTAATGTTGCCATAATATGTAAATGTGCTGATATGTAATAGTAATCACTTAATGGGAATTTCCCCCAAGTCTTTAAATAATGAGGATTAGTGAATCCTGGTATTTGGAAGTTGGAAAGTCTAGAGAACCATGTATGTTGGCTAGGGAGGTCTTAGAATTCATTTAGGGTCAGTGGTAAATGGCTAGGGAATGAGAAAAAAGAGAGAATAGGATTTGAGGGAAATGATTCACAGCCAAAAATTGTTTGTGTCGTGACCAAGAGTCATCTAAAAGCTGAGAGCACTACAGCAACAAAAGGCTGAGTCATAGTGCAAGATGGGAAATTTAAGTCTAGGGGGTACCCGAGAGCAATCTCGTCTCAACGCAAGGGGAGCTCATCACAAAAAGCGTCAGGCAAAATACTTGGGAGAGTTCTAATAAGGTCTCTCACCACCTCTAAAAAGGAACCTTACGACAGTGTGAAGGGTTCAGGCCGCAACGAGAATCAAGTTTTAGGGAATAGGAAATTCCTGAGAGTAACTTCACCATAGTGCGGAAGGCCTTGTGTAATATTCGGTTCTCCTAAAACCAGAGAAAACGTGAGAAACATAACATACAGTTTCTCCATTAACGAACAAAACTCATTGGATACAAAAGAAAGTCCTCCAAGATGATGTAGTTAAGGTCCCAAAAATTTTGAGAAGCATTCTAGACTTCTAACAATGAAAATCCTAGGCTCAGATGAAAAGAAAAACAAAGCTAGAATAAAGAAACAATTTCTTACGAAAAGCTTACGAAATATAATGGCATTTTTGTAATTTTGAGCAAATTTTGGAATTCACACAGGAGGGCTTTTTAAATCAAAGTTTTGAGTTTTTCGAGATTCTCAGAGGCTTTGAAAACCATAGAAAGCCCCAGGACAGTCAAATCCCCTCCGGTGGACTTTTTCCAACATCAGTTAACCCAAACTTTGACAAGTTCGTTCGGTAAGGTTTTAGCTCCAAATTGAGTGATTCCAAAGACATTTTATTAAATTGAGAATCTAAATTTTATAATGGAAAAGATGGTTGTCAAAAAAGAGCTAAAATGAAGCCGAAACAAAATTGCCATTACAGAAGGATAAAATTGGAATTTTTGAAAAAGTGTGTTTCTAGAAGTTCCCACACACTTCCCCTTTCTTCTCCCATCTTCTTAAGCACAAAATTTCTACCCAAAATACACAATATCATCTGCTCTCTTAGGCTCACAAGAAGGGGAAGAAAAGGAGGAGAAATCAAAGGCTTAAGGTATGAAAATTAGTAGTTTTTCATGCTCTTTCTCTTCCAAACCTCTTCTCCTCCATTGTCTTTTGTTTCCTATGATTAAAATGAAGTTTACAAATCTATTTTAGGGGAAAAATTGAGGGGAAAATTCAGATTTGAAGAGAGGAGCTCAAAGAACACAAGATTCAAGTGAGAAAAAGCAAAAAAACAAGGTAATTTCTCTTCTTATGGTTGTCATCTTTAGTTCCCTTCTCCACCATTTTGCCCCACTTGAGAAAACCCTAGGAGGAGATGATTTTTAGGTAGAACCAAGCATGAATCTGAGGAAAAAGGGTGTAAAAATTAAGAATATGCAAAGAGAATTATAAAAAAACTATTAGATTTCAAGATGCAAATTCTAGGGTTTGTGTGTACACCTTGTAAAATCTAACCTTATGTGATGATTCCTAGGATTAATTAAGAGTTTATATGAGTTCTTGAGACACCTAAGATGCTCCCCATAAGCTTCTTCCTTCAAGAAAACAAAGAAATCTCCAAGAAGCCCAAAACCATGCTATGTCTCGGCCAAACCATGTTCATGGTGCTAAGGAGAGTTTTAAATTTTTATAAGGCCATTCTGGAGTCATATTTGATGAATGAAAATGAAGGGAGGCCTTGGAAAAATTTTAGAACTTATAGAAATTGATTTGGTGTCTTAGGTTCTATATTATGACCTAAAGAAGCAACATGGTACTAGGCCTTTTGTTTTAATGGTGTGATGACTCCAAGAGGCTTAAAAGGAGTCAAGAATCATATTTGAAAGGAAAGAATGAGGCCCTAAAATCATTTGAGGGGTGTTGCTTCATTAGGTGCAATTATGAACTATAATGGAACCTATAGAGCAATCTAGTGTTTCATCAAGTTATGTAGCCTTAAAATGTGTTTCATGAACCTAATTGGCTTCTATAAATTGTATCTAGGCTAAGAGAAACCATCTCCACCAATTTATGGGTGTGAGACCAAAAGAGGAGGCTTGAAATCCAAGGAAAAAATGTGTTTTGTGCAAGGTAGCTCTCTCCACCTTCTCTTATGCATGGATATGTGTTAAGCTTGCTTTAGAATATGTGTATATGTATTTTCAAGCTATGAAAAGTGTGCTAGTATTCCTTTAAATGCTATGATTCTTAATGCCATGTTATGGTTCTAAATGAGTACATGATATTTGTTTGAGTTTGCTTGAGTATGGAGAGGCTAAGAACTCTTCCCTTTGGTGAGGATGAGCCAAGAACCCTTGAGCTTAGTTGAGACAAAGCAAAGAGTCTCTCAAAAATAAAGTGAGCTCCTAAGAGTATGGTTGAGTCTAAAGCTCTCAAAGAATAGGTGAGACAAGTCCAAAATCTATGAGGAGAAGTGTGAGGCCAATCCAGACACTTGGTGAGCTTTTGAATATCTTGTATGATTTGTTCATATGCCAAGTCTACTTTTAAAATGTCCATGACTTCCATTTTCTCCATACATGTATTTGTAAAGCTTGTTTTGCACATATTATGTATGATTGAATGGGAGATGAGCTATTGGAATTCTTTGAATCTCATCCCCTCCTCTCTAATGATCTAATATGTTAGGTGAACGAAGTAACTATGGCAATGGGAGCCAACAACAATGAACAAAGAAGATTGATAACCATATACCTAGTTTTATCCTTTTTGAATCCATAATGATGCTTCACAATATATATGATGTTGTAAATGGTCTATGACTCTTGAGACATGTGTAAATATGACATTATGTGATGTTTAAATATATGAATATGATGTATGAGGTCTAGCATATATTTTGAGTATGTAATGCCTAAGTATGAAATTTGGAAGTTTGATATAAATGTACATAAGTGTGGGTTGAATGGCCAAAATAAGATGCATGAGATTTGGGACCATTTGGGCAGCTTATATAAGTCTTAAAATGTACTTTTAGACTTGCCCAAAAGGTACCAAGATCAAGGGAAATCCATTTGGCAACTTTGGTACCTAATATGGAGCCAAAATTGACCATAATAGAATCCTATGTCACTTTTTGGCCAAATGAGTTAGTATTAATTTGAGATTTGGCATGCAATTAGGCATCGTTAAGATATTTTTTGGAAGCTAAAGATCATAATTTTTAAAGGTCTACAGAATATTTGATGATTTTTCAAAATTGGCAATTTTTATAGTCTTGGTTTGCTGCACTATTCATTTGGTCAGAAAATGAATTTTGTCACACGAGGCCCAAACAATGTCCAATTGCCATGAAATTTTATATACAAAAATTAGACAATCACAATAACTCGTGCCAACTAGAAGCACCTCATTTGGAGATTTAGAGAGGGAGATATGAATATTTGAACATTCTATCTAGTATAAAAAATTTTGCCCGACTAGAGGTACTGTTTCATTAAATTTCGAGGTCTAGGCTTGATGAACTGGTCTAGAGATATTTTTTCTCTCTATTTAACATCTACAGATTTCTAGATTGGTATCATTTGCATGGATTAGATTTTTTTGGAATTAATTGGACATTTTCAAAGTTTTCTACAGAATTCTATATCAGTTCCAGGATGCAGTCTGACCTTTAGACCATTTTGGATGTCAAACGTCTTCTATGATGAATGTTATGGTCTAGACATATTTTTAGTATGAATTAGACATCCATATCTTCCCAGAATGACCAAGATTGCATGATTTGATTTTTCTAAATTTAGTTATGATTTTCCAAAATTTGGGCAGAATAGGGGGCAAATTTGGCCAAAGTTAAACAAGCCCATTTCATGCTTTATTTCAGTTTCTATGAGTTGTAGACATGATATTGTGATGCAAATGAGTTGTTTTGATGTAATTAAACATGAGAATATATAGTATGAGCTCACACGATCCATGTGATACCGATTGCAATTTTTAAGTACAATGCAATGCAAAGAATGTCAATATTTATCCCCCTTTTCCTTATACTTCCATGAAAAGAATGATGTAAGGCATGTGTACATGATGAGATGAGCTATAATTTGTGGTGTTACACCTTAGCCTTGGTGAAGGTAATATAATTTTTGTTTTTGAGTTCCAGAAATGAGTTAAGTCACAACACGAGCATACCAAGTCGTGATGGAAGTCTAATAATCCAATTTTTAGGTTCCAATAACTAACTTAGCAACAACGAAGATGTCCAAATCACGGCCTAAAATAACAAACTCTTATTTTTAGCCTCAAAAACTTAGTTTTCTTGATGTTAATGGTATGTAATGTCTTGGGAACGATTATAAGAGAGTTTTATGAGTGTAGAATTAGTGGCAACATGAATCGAAGGACTTGTTTGATAACTTAAATCCCTTATAGGCTTAAATTACTTTGTTCTCTAAATAATGATTCCCAAGAATAATAAGGTTCAAATTTCCTCTGTATTTCCACTTCTAACGAATTATTAATAATGTTTAACTCACCCAAAAGAGATAAAGAGTTAATTATGATCAATTAGCATAATTAGTAGTTAGGGTTGTTACAAATGTAATGTTGTGTACGACGTTAGACATTTATCAACGATTAGCCTTATAAACCAATACTAGTTAATTCCTGATCAATAGATTTACAATGTTGTTAAAAGAATCTTAAGATACTTGAATAACACTGTAAACTATGTACTATGTTGTTAAGTAAGTGTTTGTACTTGAAAATATGCTCCAATGTGAATTGAAGAAGAGATCTAGATACTTGAAAGTTAACTTCTAGACATACATTCTTGTTGAATAATGATATCATATCTTAGAGCAACAAGAAGTAGATATGCATAGTCATTCACAATAGAAGTAGAGTTTATTACATGTTCAAGGACACAAAAGGCTATATGGTTGAAAAAGATTATGAAACCCTTGGGGATTATTGGTAGAACATTTAGTCAAATATTGATCAATTATGGTTGACCAAAAGCCATAGCCTACATTAAAGAACCTAAGCATCATAACAAAACTAAGCACATAGACATGAAAATGAAAGAGATGCAATGGCATAGAAGAGCATTACTTAATAATATGTCTACATATAAGATGTTAATTAATCCCTTGACAAAACTCATACCTAGTGACATGCATCAGAAAGATGTAAAATCTCTTTATATGTATAGAAAATATAGTATCACGCCTTATGTACAACTTCAATGCCGATTAAATAGATGTATTATGTCATAATTAAAGATATCATATGCATAATAATAGTATATCCTACAAGTTGATAAAGTTGGTTCTCTCACATGAGCAATCATCTTTTGCACTCATGAAATGCAAGCAAAGATGAGACATTTGTGTTTGCCATATGAGATAGCCAAAGTACCAGTGTTGCCAAGAAATAATACTAAATAGAAATGTGTCACCTCAACAAAAAGAAAAAGAAGATCAAGATGATATCCTAACACATAAATATCTATGGAACTAACTATGGATTTCTACCATCCATAATAGTTGTAGGAAGATGTAAATTCTCTTCTAGTTGCTAAGAGAAGTAAGCAAAAGGGTAGAATTTGGGTTAGATAATATATGTGTTCAGATCAAGATCTATACAATGTTGATAAATCAAATTAACCTATACTCTTATGAAATAAGAGAGGCATCATACTAATATTATTTAAATTAATTTTATTTGAATTTAAAATACCAATTTTGTGGGTTACAATTTTTAAAGTAGAAAAAACTGATAGAAGGGAGTTGAGCAATGTACAATTTTTAACATACAAAAATATAAGAATCTCTCTTCTTCATAGAAAGAGAGAATACCAAAAATAAAAAATAAAAAAAATAAAATAATAAAAGAAGAGAAGTACAGAGAACAATGAGGAAAATTCTCTCTTCATCATCTTCTTCCATAGACTATAGTGAATTTGCTGTTTTTTTTTTTTGTGTTTGGGGGGGGGGGGGGGGGGGGGGAATAGCCAGAGTTTTTTTGTAATTCTAGTCCTAACTACTGGGATAGAGAAAATTAGAAAAGATCATTTTGCTATAAAAAAGTACCCCGCAACCCTTCATTTCTAAACAAATATGCTTACTCGAACTAACAATTTATCCAACTTAATTAAAATAACTATTTAATATGGTTATTTTAAAAGAACTTTCATTTTTCTGTCTTTTGACTCTTTTCAGACAGTATAGACTCGAAAGGCATAACTCTCTTATAAATCGTCACTTTGCCTTTTTCAAACATAAAACTGACAATCTCAGCCTTATATGTAATTAAAATATACGATATTTCCCAGTCAAATTAAATTATTTAGGTTTAAATCCACCGCTAACAAATTAAATTATTTTGTGACAATTATTTTTGTATATGAATTAATTGTTTTATGTTACACGTCGTGTGATGTAAGATTGCCAATTCAATGTTGGCTATTTCTATTTGAATTTTTTGTTAACAGATTGATGATTTCATAGAGATGAGTCCGAACTTTAACAATAATAAAATAATTACTAAGTATAAAATAATTTTTTATCCATTTTATTAAATTTATTATAACAATTTTATTTATTAATCACACTAAAATCAAAAAAATCTTATTAAAATTTATTTATATAGAATTATATTTTTTAGTCACACAAAAATTAATAAATTCTGTTAAGATTAATGACCAAATATCTTAATATTTTAAGTAATTAAACACAAAATTAGTTATTTTATATTGAATAATTATTCTGTCAGTATTAAAATTCATGGTGGATCGAATTCATGAAATCATCACTCATATATAGTTAAAACCATATTGATACTGTATTTAAAGAAAATACAAACTCTTTCCTTTAATTTTGAACCATTCATAAATACTCTCTTTAATTATAAAAATGAAAAAAATACCCTCTGCAGTACTATCACAGGTCATGAGCTAAAGCCTTTTCCCCCTTACAGAGTTTGACGTGAAACAAGTTCATTTACCACATGAGACAACACATGGTCTATCTGGACAGTTTATTTATAAAAAGGCAAGGAAAAAAAAAAAGCGGTTCAAAAATCACCTTTAACCTTCTTCGACTATCAGAGCACCCATCCTCTTTGCTGGAATTGACTGTGAGTGACACAAAGTAAATCCTAATTTCTAACTCCAATAATTGACTGACTTCCATTAACTCTAACCGTGGCACGAAACGTGATATATATATTTTTTCTTTTCAGTACTTATGTGCTATTTATTTTGCCAATTGAGAATCCAGTCATAAACTTATCTTCTCTCTCCCTCTCTGCGCTCAAGAAGTAGGAAACCCAAGGGCTTGCTACTTGAGAGAGAGAAATTGAAAACTTATTGACTTATTTAACAAATATTTCAAGAATTAATACAAAACTTTAAATATATTTTAAGAATCAAAATAAAATTGTAACCTTTATTGAATTAAATGATATTTACATTCGTTTTTTTTTTCTTGCCTTTATTTTGTCACATCATCTGGTGTAGCAAGGAATGGCAAGTCAAATTACTTTAATTTGAATATGGGTTTAGGTTGTTGAAATTTATAGCGCAAATCAGATAAGGATTCTGACATATCCCTAACTGGTCATGTGAAACTACTTGTCATTTTCAATTTAATTAAGCTAGTGATTGATATAATTTATAAAGGGTAGTGATTTGGACAAAAGATTACAAGTTCTACCTGTACTTAAAAGGATAAAATAAAAAAGTGCAAAATAGTAACAGACAAAACAATTGTCTAAAATTTTAAAAAATAAAGTCAACTATTCATAATCACTGTCAAAGTAATAAAGCAAAATCATTAAGTAAAGCTATACTTTTACACCATTGGTTATTGTAGAGTAGTGGTAAGCATGTCATTTGTCAAATGCAACTTGTTATGGAGTTCCCATATGTCAACTACCTATGGCAAGGTTTGTTCAAATATGAGGTTTGTTGTTATATTATTCCATAAAAGAACTGACCATAAATTCGAATTTCCTAATTAATAATCTTTAGAGTTTAATAATTTATATATACTTCATTTTTTAGCACAAATAGAAAGCTAATTAATAACATTGAAAATTATTTATCTTGACAGAGTTAAAATTTTCACGGAGATTATAAGATAATATTTCCAGAATGATTCTACATTATTTAGTCCACATGAAAATATAAATAGTTATAAATGCTTTAAGAATTATTAAGATCATCAATTTATTATTGATGTGAATATTATGTCAGCATTTCATCTATTTGTTTGAACTTTATTACATTTTATTAGTCTGTAGAACATCTTTTTCACTACAACATTTTGTTCGGCACGCTGTGCTTGAAAACCATCGTAGAAAAGTCTCAACGGAGCTCCTACTTCCAGCTAAAGAGCGGTTGCATTTATTGCCATTGCAATAATTTTTAGAAACGATTTTTTACGCAACTGCGGTGCCTTCTTGAAGCACGTTAAAGCAACTGACTTTTAAACATTTTGCAACGTTGTACGTCTCATTTCGTAGGGTCTAGACTATTTCTTCAATTTGATATATTTGATCTAACCTATAGGTAATATCCTCTAACATTTTGAATTGCTTAGTCTTATTTCTTAATATAATATTGAAGTGAATATTATTGCTAACACCCGAAAAAATAGTGGGTTCAACCGAGGTTGAGGCTAAAGAAGTAGCAAAGACAAAAAGGGCACTCGAATTAGCTGGCTAAATTTGATCAGTCAGGAACTCTTACAGTTGAGGACAACAAATCAATTGGAAGAAAAGGTGGACCCAGTCAAAGGCAATTTTCGCAGGTTGAAACGCAACACAATCAACATGAAAGAGGCCATGAAACAAAAGATGCGTAGAACATGGACATTGATGGGGTGGGGGAGTGGTACAAGCCGTCGGAGAAACTATAACATGGCAGGTAGAAGAGCACACAGGACATAACTGAAAAACAACACAGAAATGACCTACAATTCACCATTCATTATGTGGTGCTTTGCTAATTATTATTTTGTGCATATATTTTTCAGTTTATGCTAGCATCTTACATTTTCCAGTTCACATATAACACATTGGAAGTGAAAGTTTTGAGCTAAGCAAGCTCTAATACTAATGAAGAAAATTTTGGGTATTTACCTAAAATAAAGGCGGATCTTGTTCCACGCGGTTTGGACCAAAATCCCGAGATGGACTCTGATTTTTTTTTTTCTACGACAAATGACACTATAGTTTATAGGAAGAATGCTCAGAAAGACTCATTTTTGTTTCTGTGTTCTGTGCCTATTCTTTCGCTTATTTTTTTTTTTTCTGAAGAGAGTCCAAGGGAGAGATGGTTCTTTATCTACGGTTAGTTTCTCTCCCTTTTCAAATTAATTAATTCTCATAAATAACTAACCATTTTTTAATTTAAAAATTCAAAATTCATTATAATAATGTATTTGTTTATTTTTTTATTTGTTGAGATAATTATTATTTAATTAATTAACTTAACCAGATTATCAGGTCCGATTATAGGTTAGCTGATCACAAATGACCCATATATATTCCAATAGTTTTGAACTTATAATCTTACGACGACACTCCTACGTGATTTTACCCCTTGGTCCAACTAGTGTATTACTAGAACTTAAGGGAACATTAAACTCATTCCTGTTTAGCAAATTTTAAACAGCTTTGATCAAGCTTAGCCAATTGATCGCCTACGAGAAAGATTTTAGGAGCATCACTTTGTTGCTTTTGGTTTTGATGATATTTAACCAAAACATTAACATGTCTAATTTCCTATTCTAAATTATGAGGTTTATTGAATTAGTTTTGAGATTTTGGAGAGATATATGATTAATATTCTTTGGTCTTTAGTTACTCTAATGTGTGTGTACACCGTACCCCGTGGAAAATGTTATTAATGTTATACCTTTATCCCTATGTGTAAGTCTTTGCTTTACACATACATATGTGTATATGCATATATTCTCAAAATATATTTATTTATCTATTAATTAATACAAACTTATACAAAGTTCAGTACAAAGTATATATGTTCACACCTGAGCAAATAAAGTTTACGTGAAACACATACCTACTCAGCCTTGCTTTATATTCCACTCGATCTTAGGCAAAACACTCAGAAATAAATATTTTCAATACTAAAACCCTTCTGAACAGAACCAACCCAATTGTTTTGGCTATGATACACACTAACATGCACAAGCAATCAAACTTGCGTAATTTGTAAATTGTTATTTATTAATATAACTTGGTCCCGTAGTATTCAGTTCCTGAAGTAATCTGTCTGTGATTTGTTATCCACTTCTTTGTTGACAAATTTGTGCATGTAATCCTTGTATGTGACATGTCGATAAAGTGGTGGTTTCTCGGCTGATGTCAGCTCTTCCAGCGGTCCATACAAATTCTCAGCTGCACCTGGGTTGAAGAATGTCGCTATTGAAACTCTTGGCTCATGAGAAGCAGTAGCCAACACTCTGTGGTCCACGCTCTTATAATTCTCATTGGAAATTATCTGTCAAAAAAAAAATGGCATATTTAAAGTTTCACGATGTATATGGATTTAACCTATTATCTCTCTAGACAAATCTGGACTCCCGACGGCATAAGCTTAATATTTGGACAAGTTATAATTTAGTTTTAGAGTATCTCACTTATGACCTATTCATTTGCCTGTCTTTTACTGGTTAATCTAGATAACCTATCAGGGGATTATATTTCACCCAGAATATTAAGATAAATGAGTTCATTTTTTAATCTAGTTACAGCTCTTGGATCATATATGTGCAATTTTATAATTAAATTATTATATTATATTTGTTAAGACCCAATAAATTTTTTGACATAGGTATAGTATGGATAGTTAATTAACTTTTTGAAAGACGTTATTTTAAAATCTATATATAACATGTCTTGAGTATTTTAATTGGGATTTAATTATTCTACTTTTTAAAAAATATCAAATCATATTTTAACATTAAAAAATAGTAAATCATATTTCAATTTGGTTTTACAAACTATGATCAATAAGACACCATATACTTTGAGTGTTCCCTATCAGTCACATGCAATTTTAAATTAATCCAAAATATGATATGCTGATAAGATTTTTTTTTTTAATGTTGTCTTAAAAAATTATTTATTTTATCACATTTTTTTAAAAAAAATATGATAAAAAATGTTTAAAACTGTACCAAAATACTTCATTCAGAATAATATGCTTTGTTGACTACGAAAGGAAAGCTCAATACCTGAAGCAAATCTCCAATGTTGACGACCAGGGCTTCAGGGACTGGTTTCACGTCCACCCAACCTTCCTTGTACTTCACCTGCAGCCCTCCCATGTGGTCCTGTAGCAGTAACGTCAACACCCCTGGATCTGTATGGGACCGAAACCCGATCGTTAGGTCCGGCTGAGGGCAATACGGGTAGTAGTTACCCGACAAAGTTACGGCTTTCCCGAATGTCAGCTCCTTAAACCTTCCTCTGCTTAACCCTAGCCCTTCACTCAGCAATTCCAGTAACAGCTCCGCCACCGGCACAGTTTTACGGTTATACTCAATCAACTGCTTCCTGCCCACCTCTGGAATGTCAGCCGGGTTGAACGGCGTGTGACTGAACTGAATCAGTAGCGTGTCCCTCCAGTATGCAGCTTTAGAATGGTACAAGTCCAGGTTAGACAGGATGGACACCCCCTCCATCGCTCTCCGGAAGAGTGGCGCCTTTACCTCAGCCGGGAGTTCGTGGACCGCCTTCATGGCGGAGATGGCACCGTCTAAGACTTCAAGCGGGATACCGTGGTTGATCACCTGGAAGAAGCCCACGGTAGAGGCTGCACGCTTGATTTGGTCCACCACTGCAAGCCGGCGGTCCGGGGAGTCGATGCAAGAGAGATCAATCGTTGGGATTTCGGCCCCGGTGTAGGGAGAGGGTTTGAGGGTGGCTAAGACTTCGGGTGGGTTAACGAAGATGCTGGGGATGGTGGTGATGCCGGAGTCAGCAAGGCCTTTAACTCCAGCCTTGGACTCATCAAATTCCTTCACCTCTTTCAATCTTTCGTAGTTCTCGGCGGAATCACTGGTGACTGTAGGTGGAGCCATAATGGAGGGAAATGAAAGAGAGAGATAGAGCTGATCAAGTAGTTAATAGGGGCTGGAGAGACCAGCTTAGTGTGTTATTACTTTGTAAGTTTAGGCTATTTATAATGGGTGATGTAGTATATTTGGAACATTGGGCTGCCATTCTCACAACAGTTAATTAATTAATTAGTCAACAAAGAATGTTATTAAATTAATTCTATACATAAAGTCCGGTGAAAATGTAATTTTTGTTCTTGTATCTCCACTATTTGGCTTGTGAATCTTATTGTTTCATGATTCAATTCTTAAAAATATTTGACACGTTATTTGTAATTAGGTTTTAGAGTATATCCATTTAACATGTTTTTGTTTTTATTGGCAGGGAATAACGAATAGCCAATAAAAAATTTCTAGACACTAAGTTATCTAATAATAAAATTCAGATATTAAATAGTAGAATAATGTATTTTTAAAGAACAAAAAGTTATTTTTTTTTTTTCCAAAATCAATTTTGACCAACTAAAGATCAATCTAGAATTAGTCATCGTATATGTTGGTCGTATCAGATATGCCTGCACAAAATACAATTAAATGTGTGTTAAACGGGTGTTATATATCTCTTTCATATGCTTGCATCAGTAGAAAAAGAAAAGTATTTGCCCATATTTCTATACCACATCGCGTATTGCCCAAAAAACTACCGCCAAATATTTTAGAGTTTGCCAAGTCAGACTCGGCATGCACAAAGTGTAAAGCTTAAAATTGCTCCAGTCTATAATTGGTACAAATTTTATACAAAGGGTAAAAATAATCCAAAAAGCAATGACACCTGATGGTTGCCGCGGTATCCAATTCAGTCTAGTGTTTGGCTCCTTGAGTCTTCCCAGAAAACTGCTTTAACTTGAGTTGAAAAAGTTCAACAACAACAACACAAACATTTTCTCACCATATCAAATCGGCTATATGGATCAAACAACGTCGTCAAAAATTAAAAAAGTTCAATTTAAAAGAAAATGTTCATATATCACTATTTTTATTTCGGTCTTTTGGATATCAAGTGTCTAATTTGGTTCTTTGGTATTCACATTAAATGGCTTAAGCTTAAAGGTAATTTAAAATGGTTGAAATTTAAGAGATATTTGAAATATGGACATTTTTATTTCAGTCTTCTGAATATTAAGAGTTATTTAAAATGTATGTATTTAACACATTAGTATTTAAGATATTTAATTTTATATAAGTGTTAATACTTAAAAAATTAATTTATTGCGGTTACCACTGACAAGTTAGTCGAAGGAAAAGAAAAACAGCGAATTTGTAAATGAATTCGATTAGTCAAAAGCCTTAACAATTGACAATGGTAAATCCACTGAAAAGGGACGTGGAATTTGACCAAGTCAAAGTGATTTTTATAGGCTAGAGTGCAGCACGTTCTGTTTCGAATAGGAGGAGGTCACAAAGCAATTAGAGGTGCAAAACCTGGGTGTTGGCTTGATGTGGAGAGTGGCTACCAGCCATGGAAGATACAATAAATGGGATGGAAGAAAAAAGAGACACAGAAAAACTGCGAGGAGCTATCACACAATTCATTTTTCTTTACTTTATGCTTTATTTATTCATTTTATGCCTTTATTTTTAGTTTATGTTAGTATTTTACACTTGTTTGCAGTCAGTTAACAAATTTGTAGCCAGAGTTTTCATAGCTTTTTTATTGTTGTTCAATGTTGATTGGATATGTATATGTATTAAATTATTTTTAAGTAATAGTGACAGTCACAATCTAGTTATATAATTGTCCATTTTCATTCATATTATTGTTCAGAACCTCAATTTCTTAGACTAAACTATATTTAAGACCTAGCTAGGAGGAGCTGTCTTTGAAAATTCATGTCCCTTATTCATTTTTCACTCGAAAAACAAGGATTGAAGTCATCAGTTGATTTCTTACTATAGTTAGGCACTTGTAGCTGGTTGATTAGCCATGAATAACTTCAACGCCAACAATAAGATATTATTTAGAGGCATATATGACATCATTTGTTGGGATCATAGATGAGAAAACTAGACCGAACTAGTTAATCAGACAAAAAAAAAAAGAGTAAATCAACCAAGATTCTGATATGATTGGCCCCAAAAAAATAATTAACCAAACAACTAGTCAAAAACTGATTGAGTTGGTTAAAACCTAGTAAAAACCATGTGATCAATGGGTCAATTAATTCTTCAAACCCACCTTTGGTGTCCTCTCTTCATGCCAACACTATATGTAGTGGCCAAACCCACATTCATACTTATAGGTCACAACTCACAAGTTTGCCAATCCTATAATAATTCTCATTAATTGGATCATAGGTTCAATTTTGATCCTCCAAAAGTAGCTCTTTTGGATATTCTACCCTATTCCTCCTACACCAACCCATCTTGAACATCTTTCTTCTGGTGCCCCTTTAATCTCTTCAAGGCTTCAAGATGCTTTCCTTTTTTGTTTCAGCGATCACTTCCTAGTTTCCATAGAGACAAACAGAGAGAAGGAGAGAACAAATGAGAAGGAACAAATAAAAAAAGGGAAATTACAATTAAGGATTGTTCGCTAGCCGGCTTACACTGCAAGTCCACGGGTCGAGACAAAGTAGTATGAAAATATTATCGTTCCTACGAGGATTGGAGTTGGATCTAGTTAGTTATTAAACTCATGCTTTAAACTAGGTTCAGTAGAGCAATTGATTATCAAAATTTTAATGTACAAAGTAAAAATTGCTTTGTGAGTAAATTTGTAAAGAGGCTAAAAGATCTTTTAACTTTAAGTATGAAAAGGAGTCTAAGATTATTTCTCCCCTTTGTACTTCATAACACTAGGACAATCTCCTCTCACAAAAATAACCAACAGCTATATGTGCTAGTCTAGGGATCAAATAGTACTTGAAAAAGCTTTCTCAAGTTAATAACAAGTGTTTCATTCTAGTATACCTTGATCTCTCTTACAATTAACAAAATCCCAATTTTAAGTTTAAACCCTAACTTGACTATACAAGGTCAGTGAGTATATCTTTACCTCACTAACAAAACCATCTATTCAATTCATAAATTTCAAGTTCTCGCATGATTAAACTCAAGTTCTATACTTAAGTTGGCTCTCTCAAGCATCACTCAAGTATACAAACGACTAATTGGTGCCCAATCAACTAGAAGCATTAAGAATGGAGTGAAATCAACACATATATATCATTAATCATAAAAGTGGAGGAGAATCAAGTGTCAATCCATACAAGGATTCAAAATAATCTTAGAACAAAGTGTCTAACTACTCATAACCAGCCACAAGCTAACAAAATACAAGGAAGTTGAAGCCACTGCAGAATATAAGAGAAGGAGAAGAAAATGATCAAGAAATTCAAAGAAAAAAGCTTCAAATCTCTTCGAAACTTCAATCCTTAGCTCCAATCACTTCCAACTTCCCCAAACCTAGCACATAAGTTCCCAAGGCAACCCAAAAGACAGAAGATCCCCCCTTTAGTCAAAAAATGAAGGATATTTAAAGCCCTACTATCTATCAAGCCTCAAAACGCAATGTTTCAATAAAACAGAGTTCGCTGTGGCAAATTAGTCTCAAGTTAGTTCTCCAACTTCTTTCCTAAGTATTGGCCATGGCTAATATCTTCATTTGCCATGACGAAGCCTTCTTTGGATTATTCTATTTCCTCCATGAAAGTATTGGCTGTAACGAAATATCTTCTTTTAGTCAAGGCTTCCAATATGCATCTTAGCTTCTAGAGGCTTAGCCAGAACATTCCTTGTCATCTACAAAAGTATAAAACTATGAAAGTATCAATAGTATCCTAAAATATGGTTAAAATTGCATAATTAATTTAAAAGTGAAATAATTAAGCTTAACTATCAAAAAGGCATATTTTCCTGTTTTGAGTATGATTTATATATAAAAATACACTCAAAGGTATGCATAACTCAAGGAAAATGTGTTGAAAAGGCATGAATTTAGAGAGGTTATCACACCCCCAAACTTAGACTTTTACTTATCCTTGAGTAAAATAAGATGAAGAATTGGCTAAATTGCATGAATTATCTAAGTACTATATATGCATGGTATAGTCCTCAACAATTGCTACCAATGATATGTAAGATAGGTCAAAATGGAATGTAGGAGGATGCAAGACTCACAATATAATGCAAAGCTTTCTAACAATTTCAAAGCATGTGTGTGTGGAGTCAGGGCACCATTTTCTAGCAATTGTCCAAAGCAAAAGCTACGCTTCAATGTATATAAAACTACCTCAACAATAGTACTTCATATGCCAAACTTTTTCTTCCCTCTCCTCTATACATTTGACCTCACAAAATTTCAAAATCATTGGGACTTTTAAGCTTGTAATGTGGCTAAGGTGAAGGCTAATTTAAAGAAGGGGAAAAAGAGAATGCTAATTACTTGAGATAAATGATTATACAAAGTTCTACTTTCTTTTCGGCATTCAAAGTATTCTTCCGAGATGCTAACACCTCCCCCAAAACTTATCTTCAAATCTATATACACTCAGTCTTATTGAAAATTTATTTATTATCTTTGGAATGAACTTGAGGGCAAAAAATTACAAACTACACATTATCTACATTCCCATATTCCAAGTTCATCAGAGTGCAACATCCTGCATCCACCAAATTATTGAGCATTAATCCATTATCTCAAGTCCAAGGTAGGTTCATGGTTTTTCAGGTTTATGGGGTTTAGGTCTAATGCATAGCTTCAAACAGAAATTTCCATGTTTTTTCCATTACGCTCAAGTGGGGTTCAAGAGGAAATATAATTGATAAAAGGAAAGTTTGAATGGCACAAACACATTTTAATGAATGCCCAAATCATTTTTCAAAATCAAGTGAAGTCATTAAATTGCCTTAAGGAATTCCAAGGGTTCTAGAGTCATGAAATTGAGAGAGAACATATACACCAATTTGCTACAATTTTTCAAAACCAAAGCTTTCAAATAATTCCTCAACTTCTGTGCCAAAAATTTTGCCCAAAATTATCAGAAAACAATGTCTTATCCCATGATTCAAGCGTTTACAAATACTTCCAAATTTCCCTATCAAGCATATAATCTAAGCAACCAACAATTCCTGAACCAAAGCAATCCATTCAAAGGATAATTCAGCAATCCAACGCAAAAATTAAGTAGATCACAAATAAAAGTCCAAGTGTCAAAATTAAAAACATGACAAATCAGCCATAAAAAATATACCCCCCACCCCTGAACTTAAAATGGATAGTGTCCTCACTGTCACAAGAGATAAAATGAAGGTATGCTCTCATGCAATTACCAACCAACAAAAAGAGTTGCATGAGAGAAAACAACACCTGCACAAACCAAAAACAATAGTAGTTGAAAGCAAAATATAAAAGAGTTAACTACAAATCAGAAACTATACTAAGTCAGCAATAAATAAAAGAGGCTGAAATTAAGTTAGATCCAACAGTGTTAACAAGGCTATAACTAACTAGATAATCACTAGTTCACCAGAAGTAACCATGTTAGAACATAAACTAATCAACAAAATAACCACTAAGAATATAAAAATAGAAAACAGATAACAGAAAAAGAAAAATCAAGGGTCTTTAGGCTGGCCCCCACCAGTGCCCTCGTCACCCCTAACTTCATAAGTTCTCACACTTAGCAGTGCCATTAGGCACTACAATTGAAGCCAAATATGAGCTACATCATCATAAATACTATCCACCTTACCCATCATCAAATCCAAGTACCTATCTACACTTGCCTTCCAGGGGTCATCTTGTTGTGAGGGATTAGAACCCCCACTGTTGGAACATTAAGGTTTGGCACCTCCTCCTCCATCTCGTCTTGATCTCATAGTCTAACCCAAGACCTTATAGTGCCTTCTAAGGTGATTTAATAGCTATGTAATTAAAGATCATTGGAGCAGAGAAAACTTCCTAATTGGCTTTACCTTTAAGTCCCAATTTAAGGTACCATTGATGGATGAAGTGGGGAAAGACAATAGCATAGGAGCGGTCCACTACTACTGATTCCAAGCTCTGATACATAACAGCAACGATGTCAATAGGTTACTCATTCATCAATAAATAGATCAAGAGGGCCTTCTCCTATGTGGCATTGCTTAAATGAGAGGTAGGAAGGATATTAAAGGAAATAAAGTAGAGCCAAAACTTGGCTTCTCTACATAATCTTTTCCTTTTAAGATACTATTGGCCACTATAAGGAATCTTCCAAGAGACTCGTCCTTCATGGTCCAGGAATGAGGCAATGTTGTCAAAAGGGATCTCATCCTTATGTTACATCAAATAGGTATAACGATAGTTAGATACCACTAACAGTTGATAGAATGAGCGGAGTGCCTTTACAGAAACATCAATTTGAATCCCCTATATGCGACACTTCAGGTTTGTCACAATAGCTGCCTGTGCATAAAAATCTCTGACCATGGTAGCATTCCCACTCAGCTTCTCGCCCATCAAAGGTTGTAGGTGATAAGTCCAATCAGTAATCACGCAAAAAGCCTAATCAGTTATGTATGGAAATTCACGCTCTGAACAAATGGGTCGACTTTGCACTCTTTCTTTAATGATAGTAGGGGACTCTTAATCTGATTGATGGGAGAAACTTAGATGAGATCTCTTTAGAGCCATGATACCTACAAGCCACAGGGAACCAGCTAAGCTAACTACCTATGGAACAAAAAAGAGAAACCAAAGTAACAAACAACCAAGAGAGAAATTACTCCTAAACTTTTTTGCTAGAACACAACCTATTAAAATCAAAAGGACTTCAATTGACAAGTAAATTCGAGCGAATTAACCTAAAGGTTCCTCAACTACCCATTAATATCCATCTTAACTTACCCTACCACAATGCCCAAACAATAACCATGATACTCTAAATTAATTGACAAGTCTCAGTAATTCAGTTCAAAATTAGATGCCAAGCCTCATTGATGAACCCTAAATGCCAACCATACTTAGCTATACTCCAAATTTACCATTGCCTCATCAAAATGTCAACACAAATAAAGTGCACTCCTTTTTAGAATAATGCATAATCCTTAGCCAATTCAATAATAATCCTTAAATAATGATTCCAAGTTTCAAACTTTACTCAGTCCAACCCAATGCATTCCTACAGTCCCCTTACACACAAGATGCCTATCAAACAAGGCAATAAAATAAAGCTATCTAACAAGAAAATCTTAATAGGACCACACAAACTAAAGTAACAAAATACTTCCAATGTCTGTAAATTCTTTACACAACAACAAAACCTTAACCAAGACAAAGCAACAAAAAGCTATCTAAGTGTAACAAAACTCAATCTAAACAAAAACTAAAATTGGGAAAACAAAGCTTGCAAACAACAGAACAAGAAAAGCAACAACAAAATACAATGAAGCAACAACAGAACGAATAAGGGCAGTAAACTTACCAATAGAAGAGATGAACATAGAATAGAGCAAGGAGAGAAGGAGAACCAAGCTTGGGCTAATAGAAGTTGGAGAATGCAGAAAGGGAAGAAGTTCGGGGGAATGGCAGAGAGAAAGGGAAGATGGCAGAGAGGAAGTGAGAGTTTGAAAGGGAAAGGGAATTAGGGTTGAGTGCAAAATTTTGGTAGGTAATTTAGGGAAATCATATAGTGGTCAAAAAGGGGCTAATGAACCTAGACATAAAGTGGGTGAAATTCAAAGGGTAATATGGGAATCAAATAAGAGATATGAGGGCAAAGTGGGAAGGAAAACAAAAAGTTTTCAAACATCAGTCGATATTTAGCCACAGCCAAAAAGTTACTCACCATGGCTAATACTTTTCTAGTTCCCTTCAGTAGGAACCATATCATAATTTCACTGTAGCTAAGAAAAATTAAGCTGTTGTCAATACTCCTCGCATTGCCTTCAATAGCAACTCCAATGCAAATTTGCCACAGCCAATTAAAATGTTGCCTGTGGGCAAATGTCTCAAGTTTGGCTCATGAAGAGTTGTACAGAGTGTTTCGCCGTGGCTAGTGAAAATGTTAGTGACAGCTAACCAAGCAAAAAGGGCTTTTCACATATCAGTAGAACAATTCCCATTCACAATGGCAGAGTGAAAAGGAAAAGAGCATGTAATCTATCCTCAAACAATGTTTTACATGTTCTAACATGCATAATCCTCAATAGGGCTCAAAATCAGTTTAAACATGTATAATTTTAGCAAAAATCTTTAGGAGTCAATGTAGGATTCAAGAATCAAATATGAACATGCCAAGGAAATAACCAAGACAATCACTAGACCTTAGATATCACTGATTTACACCCATGTTAACAAGAGTTCATACACCAAGGAGCTACTTGTCCTCACTATAATCAAGCACAAGGTGTCAACATAATATCCACAAAGGGTAAGAAATGAATGGATTAAACAAGTGGCATGCATGATCAAAGGAAAACTATAAAGTATGATTAGTAATAAGAGGTGCACTCCCCTGAAAATGTTCATCCAAAAATGATCCTTTAATTAGATATTCAAAGCAATATTGCTCCCATTTGCTATCTCACTCTACTAAAAATTTCACTTACAAAACAGAAGAAAACACACATAACTCTATTAAAGACTAAAATCTACTAAAACAAAACAAAAGATGAGGTAAAGAGCTTGGGTTGCCTCCCAAGGAGCGCTTGATTTATAGTCCTTAACCTAATTTATTAGTTGTACAACTTGAATCGGCAAAGTAAAAAGTGGATGTTTAACGATCCACGTGTCCTCCCTAAGAATGCTTTAACCATTGACCATTCACCTTTCATTACATGTAGACACATACGAGGGAGGCATCACATAAAGTCATGAGCTCCTTGCATTTGCATGTTGACACGCACATGATGCACACATCTAGTAGCTTCATCCTCACATGGAAGGCAGGTCATACATGTAGCAAACACACAGCAGCAGTTGAGCATACACACGTTACACACTCAAGTTTGAAGGAGGCAACACGAGTCAAGGACTTTACTAACACAACACACATGGGCTCCTGCTTGTAGTTGTACACACACACTCTTTCATAGGCTCTCAACACATAAAGCTTCACTTAAACATACTTCATGGCTGACTCAAACACTTGTGTAACACCTCAAAATTAATTAAGGTGTTAATCATGGATTTAGAGTAATTAAGAATAATTAATAGAGGATGATTGGGCAAGTTAGTGAATAGGAATTTTAGAGAGATAAATTATTAATATGGGTTTAAGAATTAATTGGGATAGAAATTTCATTTAGGCCTAAATTAATAAATCATGATAAGAGACTAATGGAGGCCCAATGAGTTAAGTACAGACCCAATGTAATTCCATATGATAAAGGCCCAAGATCCACCTTGTATAGGCTCTTATAAGTGGCCTAATAAACCTTGTTCAGACCTAAGACTATGGAGTTCTTAAAACTAAGTCTGGCCCAATAAAATTCTGTAGCCCAACACCTTAAAATTGGCCCAACAAGCTTAAAACTAAAGCCCATTTAGAGTTGGATCCTGGAGCAACCCATGACTTATATTTGACCCAACTTAACCCAACTAAAACCCTAAAAACTAACCAGCCACTTCCCCCATTCTGCAAAACACAAAGACATAAAAGAAAATTCAGAGGTGTGAAGGAGAGGTTAGGGTTCTTGGCATAATTCCACATTTTCTCACATTTAGAGCAAGATTCAGCCAAGGTAATAGTTATACAACTTAATCCCCTCATCTTTCTCTTTAATTTGGCCTGATTAGTTTTTCATTTAGAGCATTTTCACCATATCCAAAAATCTGAAATGTGGTTGTTTGGGATTTTCTTGGGTGAAATTCATAGGTTGAGGCTAGGGTTGACATTAGGTAAGTATAAACCCTCCATTTTGATGCTTTCTTTGCTAATTTGAGACCCCCATAGCTGATTTATCATATAGGTATTAATTCTGTACGAATTTGCTTAGGATTTTGGGTGAAATATTGAGATTTCGGGTAGAGGACACTTCAATCCGAATTTGAGATTTGTGGTGGCTAGGTAAGTGTTCTTTAGGTAGTTATTAGCATTTAAATTCTTTGGGCACTTGTTGCAACTGTTAATGATGAATTAGAGTAGTAATTCTCTGATGTTATCGTTATAAGGAGACTTTATACCATTGGTGACTGTTGCAAATTGTCTACAGGTGAGGTAACCAGGGTTTACATTAATTCCATGCATATGTCGGTTTTAATTTCATAGTTACTGTACATGAATGATTTAAAATGCTAAATGAATTGGTTGGCTATCTATGTATTGTGATTGGACCTTGTGAGTCCATGGTGGAGCTGTGGTGCGGCTGCCACCTGTGCATGTGCTTCGATCGAACATCGGGTTATGATCAAACCCCAAATGCACTTAGCCCTGGTTGTCCTCAATGAGGAGTAGGTGCCGTGGATGGGCTTCTCCCGGTGTTAATGGCCTTTAACATGTGAAAATATGATTGCTAGTATGAGATAATAATCATAATAGCCTAATTGTTTCATTTACTGATATGACTGATATGATTCTAATGTTGATTTTGATTCATGCATATATGTTAATTAAACTAGTTTATATGATGGAATTGCCTTGGTTATTGAGATTTATATCTTACCCCATTTTATAGGATTACAATTTTAGGTGAAGGTTCCTTGAATAAGGATAAGGGCAAGCAAGTGGATGAACATCCATGAGCTGAGGTCTAGTGTGGGGAGCTACACTTAGTCTGAGTGTAATAGGGTAGATGTTAAATTTTGTTAACCTATGTATAGCATCATCATGTATCTGTATTGCCAAGTGTAGGCTTTCATATTTTGATTACTTAAGATGTATGTATAGAGGGCTTAGACCTCATCTTAATTTGGCACTTGATGTATGGATTTATGATATCTGCTGTGAACCTTGTTGAACTTATGATATGGCTTACCATTTGGGAATCTTAATTACATGATGCATTAGACATTGATATAAACCATGGATGTATGGAACCTCAAAGGGAATGTGTATCGAATGTTAATTGTCATTAGTGCGTGAAATCTTGTTGCCATTACTCTACGGACTTGTTGATATAGGGTGGTAAGAGAAAAGAAATTGACCCTTAAAGCTTGAACTTGTATGAGAGATTAGTTGGATAAATTAGGCTAATGAAGGCTATTTGAGCCCCACAATTAAGGTAGAGGGGCCCTAGGGTGTTATTGGAGGGAGAGTGGAGAGTATGAGGCAAGAATTTTGGAGTTATAGGATTAGGAGGCAATTCGCCGTGGCTAAAATTGAGTTGGCCGCGGCCAATAGAAGTGAGGTTACCTAGGGAGAGTGTTAGACAGGAATTTGCCGCGGCGAAATGTGTAATTGGCCGCGGTGAAATGTGAGAGGCGAACTGGGAGTCGTCCAGAGAAAAATTCACTACGCGAAAGGGGGAATTGGCTGCGGCTAACTTTTACAAAAATGAGCCAGGCATTCCAGAGAAGAATTGGCCGCAGCCAATATTGAGAGGCGAGCGAGGCAAGTTCCAGGAGGCTTCTTCGCCGCGGCGCCATGTAGGTTGGCTGTGGCAAAATTAGTAACAATGTGAGGGGTGAAACCAAGGGGAATTAGCCATGGCTAAAGGTAAATTGGTCGTGGCGAACATCTTGAAACTCTTATATTAATTAGGAAACCTTAGTTTTTCGTATGGTAATCTCAAGGGATGACTTAGAGATATTGGGATGAGTTATAACTGATGAGTAATAGAATCAAAGTCTTATAAATAAATGGTAATTTCCCTTATGAACATAAGTGCTTGTAATTGTATGATTAATGACTCTAATCACATTAAGGTTTAAATTTCCCCATCTTTTCTTAATGTAAGTGGTTGTAATGCCTTGTAACCCCAACTTATGATTATTAATCACGTATTAAACCTTAATTACAATGATTAGAAATTAAGGTTGTCACACTTGGGTGGATGAGCAACAAGAGCTGAGCAGAACATGAAGAGAATGAAGTCCAGAACACGTGGGAAGCAAGGGCAGCAACAGAAGTAGCATTAATGGAAGAAGAGCTATCGATTTTAGTGCTTTTTGAGGAGGAGAAACACAAAAGCACATGGAAAGAAGCAGTATACGAGTCTCGGGCAGAACATAGTTTATGAAGAGAAGAACATTGTAGTACGAGTTCAGATTTTGACGTGGAGTAGGCTTAGGTTTTACGTCAAAGGAAAGGAGAATTGAAGCAAGAGCATGTGAGGAGCAAAAGCAAATGGATTGAATGAAGCACATGAGAACAAGTCATGGTCAAGATTTAAATTAAAATTAAGCTACTAATTTCCTATACAGAAAATCATAATTCTCATCTGTTATTTGAAAATTTGAATTCCTAATTTGAAATTAATCACATTTTTGTTTTCATTTTTCCTCATTAATTTAATACCATTTGAATTAATCATGTTGAGTTCAAGGCCTTAAAGTTTAATCCAAATCCTTATTTACATGGCAATTTAGTTCCTTATTACTAGCTTTCCTAGCCTCGGAACATCCATTTCCCATTATGATAATCATATACATACACTTTCCATAGTGTCTCATTGTATAGTTCCATTTAATGTCAACACAGCCCTCCTATGTTCTACCCTTATTGTGCTATTATGCTAATTCAATTTAAGACATTCGTAAGGTGCTACTCTCATAGCCAAATTAAGCATAAAAAATTTCCTTTCACTCCATCCCACTCTTGGCTTAATTGGCTTCAAAGGAGAAGAGTTCAAATGCTTACCTCTAAAGACCCACAGCTTCCTTCCAAGCTCCTTTAATGTTTGTTTTCTCAATGTCTTAAGGCTGTCCAACAATGACAAAGAGTCTTAATTTAGAATTTCAAATAGGTGGAATGAAAACAAATTAGAGATAAACTAGAAGTTCCTATTCTTACCTTTGATGAAATCCCTTACTACTTTCTCCTTGCAACCTACATTTTATTTTCTCACCCTTCAATCTTTATGGTAGGCCTTTTCACTATTATTCTCAACCTAAATGGAGCTAAGGTGGAGGAAGACTATTGCACTGGACACCTCATACTCCCTAATCGAAAATGGATGCAATTAAGGTAATTAAAAATTCATTCCTCCCACTTCTTTCGCGGTGCTATACAAGGTGTCATCAGATACATATAAGTATTTACTTTTCCATCCATGTAATGTATATTTAATGGATAATCTATGAGTCCATAGCTAGAATTATATAAATATAAATGCTTGAGTGGATGTTCATACACATATACATTGAAATCCTTCAAATGGATGCTTATGGTTTAATTATTCTATTTCTCCTTCACTTGTTCCTCCCCCATCGTGCATGCTAGGTGTCTTCATCTTAAATTAGCTAAGCCATTATATTAAGTGTGATTCATGGCAATTTCCCACGGTTAAATGGAGATGTAATGCCATGATAGAATATGATTATATATATGGTGCATGAGTAAAATGTCAAGGTGGCACATTTTTGTCCTTATTCTCCCTTGCATTTTTGTTTCTTCCTAGACCTATTTGCTTAGCCATGCAATATGCTAATAGTTCCAAGATTTATTCCAATGTTTATTTAAATGCTAGCTCATAATATACACTACCAATTGGATGAGCAACCCCTTGGCTAAATGCACCTACCAATATATATCCATGCATGTGAAGGTAATGTAATGATATGATGAGAATGGTCATAAGCTTGTACTTAAGTCATTTCTATATATTCTACCTTAGACAAAATACATGTCAATGTTTCATTAAGGCTTTCTAACATATATCCTCCTCTTAGTACTAATTAAATCAATTAGCTCCTAATTAACCTTGGTTAGTTCCTAATGCTTACTTGAGGTTGTTCCTTGATGTTTTTCTTTAGTTAGTTTGGTTACGTTACCATTTAAAGAAATTTTAGAATGTGACAATTTGTAATATCCTGTTATTCTAAAAGCTTTAAACTTTGGAGATTACAAAAGGAAGTCCCTTAAATTGAATGATTAGAGGACAAATAAAATTAGAAAAATAATCTAAATCTCTAAAAATGAGGATACAAAGCTAAAGATGCCTGAAAACCAAAGCTAGAATAGCCAAATAAAATTAGATGAAAAGGCAGTGACATTTTTTGTAATTTTGGATAACTTTTAGAAAACTCAAATGAGGGATCTATAAAAGGAAAATTGAGTTTTCTAGGGTTCTCAGAGGCCCTAAAGACCATAGGAACCTCTATAATGGTTAAAACTCCTCCAGTATGCAATTTAGAGTATCAGTTGACTAAAACTTTGATCAATTCGTTTAGTAAAGTTTTAAATCCAATTTGGGTGAAACCAAAGGTATTTTATGAATTAGAAAACCTAAATTTCATGATAGAGAATATGGTTCTCAGGAAGGATTTGAAATGAAGCCAAATAGAAAGAACCAAGAAAGGGGACAAAATGAAAATTTTTAAAGTGTCTTAAATCAGCCCCCTAGCCCTTAAATCACGTCCCTTTCTTCTCCACTCTCTCAACTAACTTCCATTTGCTCTAAAATAGAAACCAAGTAAGCTTAAAGTGGCATACAAGAAGGAGGAAAGAAGAAGGATAAAAACCAAGCAAAAGTGTAAGAAATTCAAGATTTTTCATACTTTTTCCTTCTTCCAACTTCTTCTCCTCTTTCTTCTCTTTTCTCTCATAGTTTTTATGACTTATTTGGGGCTATTTCATGGCTGGTTCACTTAGGAGGAGGAGAGGAATTAAAGGAGAGATTAGAAGCTTTAGAAAGTTCCTTGCAAAAGCTTAAAAATAAGGTAAACTTTCATGGCTTTCTTACATCTTCTTGGTTGCTTCTTCTCTTGTGTGTTTTGGCCATCTTTAAGCCTATAAGGGAGGGAAGGACTTCTAGTCATAGCAAGGTAGGAATAAGGGTTTTAAGGCATGAGGAGTAAGAATATGCAATTAGAATTAAAAGAGAAGCTTTAAAAATTAAGTTATGTTACCTAGGGTTCTTATTGCACTTAGCAATTTTTGAAGCTTTCTAATGATAATCTAATTTATGTAAAAGTATGTATAAGTTCATAAGACATCTAGGAAGCTTCACAAGTGGAAAATTGCCTAGGAAAACCAAAAGAACTCCATGGGCTCTCACTTTAGTACATGTCTTGGCCAAGGAAGGGAAAGGGTACCTAGGGAGAGTTTTCTTTGATTCCAAGGATAGAAATGATCTAGATATGAATAATAAACAACAAAGGAACCATTGGTTTGAATTTAGAAGTTATGATTTATAAGATGGAAGTTTAGCATCCTTTTTAAGCATAAAGAAGCAACTTGATGTTTGGTTCCTTAAATTGAGTTGGTGATGACTCTAAGAAGTTTCAATGGAGTTATAAGACTTAGATTGAATGAGAAATTGGAGCCAAGATTATAAATTCCTGGGGTTGCTTCATTATGCTCTTATACAGAACCATAACCATGCTATGAGTTAAGACAAGCTTACATAGAGTTTATATGAGGCTAGAATTAGTTCTAATGATATAATTATGTCTTATTTGATATGTGTAGGCCAAGCAAATCAAGATCTTCATAGGTGTGTGTGTGTGTATGAGGCCAAGAGGGGGAAAGGAAAATCCAAGGAAGAAAACTTTTGTTTCTTGACTTAAGATAGCTCTCAATCCTTTCTTATATGCATTTCTAGGATGTTTGATTGTCATTGGATGCTTGTGTGTATGTTTGAATCATGAGATTTGTTTATAGCCATTGATTTAATGTTTTGGTACCATTATACTTCTTGAAATATATTTTGAATACAAGATGGCTCCTAATGGGTGAGGTTGTGCCAAAAGTCCCTTAGAATGGGCGAGGAGAAGCCAAAAACCGCTAAGAATAGGTGAGATAAAGCCAAAAGTCTCAAGAAAGAGTGAGACTAAGTCTAAAATCCCTAAAAGTGGGTGAGAGAAATCCAAAAGTCTCAAAGAATTAGGTGAGGCTAGACCAAAAGCCCTTAGAGCCTAAGTTTGACTTGAATAAGTTTATGTGACATGAGAATATGCTTATGTATGTTTACAAGAGGCTTTTATTGCATGTTTGCTTTCTTTAACATGAAAATGTGTCATATATGTATGCTTGAAAGGGTAAAGGAGCTATTAGGATTCTTTGAATCTCACTCTTCCTTATATTATGTCTAACCATGTCTAGGTAAACCATATAGAGCTTGGAAATTGGAGCCAAGTAACTGAAAGAATAAGACTTTGACAATAAAATAGGAAATTTATGCACTTTGATATCAAAGTTTGTATCTATATAATGTTTATGAGATGTAAACCCTTAAGCACAAGTAATAGTATGTAATTATGATGTATGAATCAAATTTGGAACTAAATATATGAGTATATGAATGTTTGACATTCATAAGCTTTGGTGTACATATGTATATGAACAACGAAGAAGGTGATTTTGAGTTTCATGATGAGTTGGACCATTTGGGATGTTTCTATATGCTATGTTTATGCTTTTGAACATACTCAAATGGTCATGGTATGATTGGAAGGCCATTTGGTGCACTTTGACCCTATTGTGGTCCCTAACTTTGCCACATTCTTGGCGTGAACCACAAATTGACTAAATGGATGAATTTATGCATGAAAATTGGAAAGCATATAAGTCTCATCTAGATCTTTTTTACAAAGGTAAAGAGCACTATTTTTAGAGCTCTAAAGAATTTATTATGATTTTTTAAAGTTGGCTAAATTATGTAAAAATTATCACTATTACTATTCGTGTAGTCAGTTTGTTTTTTAGCGTCATTTAGGGCCCAAATGGTCTCTAATACTCATGAAATTTTATAGCCATATAGTAGGCACCATAAGCTTTCTAAGAGCACCAAATTTGGAGCTCTGTAAAGGAAGATATAAATTTTTGAAATTCCAGATTTGCTGTAGAATGACTACCAAACCTGGAGTACTGTTCCATCAGATTTTATGGGCCAAACATGATTATTTTGATCTGAAATTTTTATGACAGCTAGATAAGATCTCGAACTTTCCAAAAGCTATAATTTGGATAATTTATATTTTTCTAGAATTAATTATAATTTTTTAAAGTTCATATCAGAATATGGAATTTAATGGGAATTTGCAAAGTGTAATGTGATTTTGAGATGTATACTTAGACTTGAGTTTTGAGCTTCAAATTGTAATATTTCTAATTGAAAAAATGTGTTAGGAATGGAAAATAAATTTGGTAAGCTCACATGATCCATTAAGTCAAGAATGAATTAATTTAGCTTTTAATAATGTAAATATCCGCTGCCAAAAATGCTAAATTCATGAAAATGAACACTTTTAGCAATTTGTGATGTAGAATAAATGTTAGCTATATATGGTATTATACAATTGCTCCCCCTTAAAGGTTTTTATGCAAAAAAATTTACATACCTTAAGAAAATAATGTTAGATAGCGCTTTCTCATGTATCTTCAGTTTCCCAAGTAGCTTCATCTGAGGATAGCCTTTTCTAGACCACTTTGACTAGCAAGATGCTTTTGTTTCATAATTATTTGATCCATCTATCTATTATTTCTTTTGGTTCTACAACATAGGATAAATTGTGTTGCAAATGCACAAATTCATGTTCTATGATATGCGAAGGGCCTTGATGATATTTCTTTAGTTGAGATCAATTGAAGACATTATGAATTTGGAAAAGGTTTAAATGGAGGGCAAGTTTATAGGTAATTGGTCCTATCTGATTAAGAATTTGGAAAGGACCTATATAATAGGGGCTGAGTTTTCGAGACTTCAAGCATTGACCCATGTTAGTGATTAGAGTTACCTTAAGAAATACATGGTCATGAATTTCAAACTCTAGGGGTTGTCTTCTTTGGTTTGTATAGCTTTTCTACCTACTTTGGGTAGCTAGCAGTCTTTTCCTGATAAGTTTAATGTGCCTTGAAGTCTAGTCCACAATATCTGGTCCTAAAAGCCTCTCCTAGTTCAATCCAACATAAGGGGGACCTCTTGCTCTTTCTATAAAGGGCTTCAAATAAAGCCATCTAGATACTGGAATGATAACTATTATTATATGTAAATTTTACTAAGGGTAGGTATACTTGCAATTCCCTTTAAATTCTAGAACACAAGCCCTAAGCATATCCTTAAGGGTTTGAATGGTTCTTTCCATTTGTCCATCTATTTGAGGATGATAGGTAGTGTTAAACCACAATTAGGTGCCTAAAGCTTTATGAAAGACATCCAAAATTTAGATACAAACTTAAGGTCTCTATCCTAGATAATACTATTGGGCACTCTATGAAGTCTTACAATCTCACCCAAATAAAGCTGAGCTGGTTTGTCTGAAGTATAGGTAGACTTGAATGATATGAAGTGAGCAAATTTGGTTAGTCTGTCCACAATTACCCAAATTAAATCATGTCCTGCGGAAGTTCTAGGTAAACCCATAATAAAATCCATGGAAATGTTGTCCTATTTCTATTTAGGAATTTCTAAAGGTTGTAACATTCCTACAGGCCTTTGGTGCTCTACCTAAACCCTTTGACAAACTAAACACTTAGACACATATTGGCCAATGTTTGATTTCATGTCAGGCCACCAAAAGTCCTTTTTAAGATCTTGGTACATCTTGGTGGTTCCTCGCTATAAGGTATATTTACTTCTGGGGCTTCTGCTAAGATAGTGTCCATCAAATCTCTTTTCTCAGGCATACATAAACTATCCTTATACCAAATTTGTCCATTTTCATATTTCCTAAAATTCATTAAACTTTCCTGGGATCTTTACTTTCTAACCTTTTCTAAAAACTCATCGAAAGCTTAAGCATCCTTAATTTGATTGTGTAACACCATAATTCTCTAACTCATCTTACCTCATTTCTAAGTTCCCTTCCTTAGATCATACAAGTTTGCCAAGGAAAATCATTAAAAATATTCATTAAATTTGCATTACATCAGGTATAAATTTTTCATTCCATGTCTCGCGGGTCATATGGACTCATCCTTCTCATTCTCATATTTAATTATATAATTGCAACTTATAACAAGATCAAGAAGTGGCCAATAACTCGAGCTAAGGGAGTATATTCATGAAATTAATGTGTGTAGCCTTGGACTAAAATTTCAGTTTTCTATCATGAAATTTGAAAAATCATAACTAATTCTCGAAAAATTAAAATCAAGCAAACTATACTATTCTAGGAAGATGTAGATGTCTAATTTATGCTAAAAATAATTTGAGACCACAACAAGGACATTTAGCTACTGGAAATCGATGGAATAATACTAAAGGTCGCCTGTCATTACTAGTACTGTCCTTCAACTTTAAAAATTCATATCTCCTTACTCAGATGTCCAATTAGGGTGATCATGATGGCCATGGAAATATTATAATGTTTAGTTTATGTCTATAAAATATCATGAGCATTGGACCCTATTTGGCCCTCGAATGACACAACACAAGAAACTAACCATATGAACAGTGTTTACATCAGAATAGTAAAAAATGCCAAATTTAAAAAATTATAATTAATTCCACAAAGCTCTAAATAATCTTGTCTTTAGCTTTTCAAAAAGCATTAAATGAGAGCTATGTGCATACCAAATTTCATAAGCAAATTTATTCATTTGGTCAGATCTTGACATTGGATTGCAAAATGGCTCATTTTATGTCATCATGGGTCTCAAATGGTCCAAATTTGCTTCTATGATGACCATGGCCACTTGTGTAATATTCGGTTTTCTAAAAAAGAGAGAAAATGTGAGAAACGTAACACATGGTTTCTCTGTAAATGTATAAAATTTACCAAATACAAAAGAAAGTCTCCCAGATAAAGTGATTTGAGGTCCCAAAAAATTTATGTAGCATTCTAGACTCCTAAAAATGAGAATCTTAGGTTCAAACAGAAAGAAAAATGAAGCTAGAATAGAGAAACAGATTTGAACAAAAAGTTGACAAAGCATAATGTCATTTTCATAATTTTGAGTAAATTTTAGAATTCTCATAAGAGGGCTTTTTAAATGAAAGTTTTGAATTCTCTGGGGTTCTCAGAGGCTCTAAAAACCATGGGAAGTCCCGGGACAGTTAAAACCTCTCCGGTGGGCATTTTTTAATGTCGATTGACTCAAACTTTAACTAATATGTTCAAGAAAGTTTTAGCTCTGATTTGAGTGATTTCAAAGGAATTTTATTAAATTGGGAACCTAAATTTCATAATAGAAAAGATGATTTTAAAAAAGGAGCTAAAACAAATTAGAAACAAAAATGCCAAGAACAAAGGGCAAAATTAAAAATTTTGGAAAATGAAAGCTTCTTAAACCCTCCTTATATTTCGCCCTTCTTCTCCCCTCTTCTAGACTAACGTAATTCTGCCCCAAAACCAGAGGACAAAGCTAGCTCTTAGGTGCACCAAAGGAGAAGGTTTTGGAGGGAGAAAAGGCAAGGAAAAGGTAGGAAATTTCATGGAATTTTAAGCTCTTTCTTTAGCAACACATTTCTCCTCCTTCTCCCCTTTCTCCCTATGATCCTCTCAAAGTTTTTGGTGCTATTTTAAGGGCATAACAAAGGGAAAAATTCAGATTTGAAGAAAGGAGGCTAAGGAAAGTGAGAAACAAGCAAGAAAAGCCAAGGAAACAAGGTAAAATCTTTATCCTATGGTAGCTACTCTTTCTCCCTTCTTCTCCTTGGTTTGCCCTATGTATGTAGCTGCAAGAAGGCTTGGATTTTGGGCAAAACCAAGGGTGAATCTTAGGAATTTAAAGGAGGAGAATAAGGATATGCAAGGAAATTCAAGTAAAAGCCATTGATTTTCAAGATAGCAAACCTAGGGTTTCATAGGCTCCTTTAAAAATTTGATTTGATACAATTATTCTTAGGCCTAAATGAGTGTTTGGTTGAGCTCTTGAGATCCTTAGAAGGCTCCACATATACATCTTCCATCAAGAAAATGAAGCAAACCCACTTGGTACTCACATGAAGCATGATTTCGGCCTAGGCTAGAAAGAGTAGCAAGAGGATGTTTTAAATTGTTCCAAGCTTAATTTTGAGTCATATGTGATGGAAGAGGATAAGAAGAAGCTTTAGAAAAATTTTAGAAGTCATAGAAAGTGAGATGGTATCATAGGTTCTATATTATGGCTTAAAGAAGTAACACCTAGTTAGGCTCCTTAATTTGATTGTGTGATAACTCCATGAGGATTAAATGGAGTCAAGAATCATAAATAGATGGAGAGAATGGAGCCAAGATGATGTTTTCTTAAGGTTTCTTCATTAAGTGCATTATGGAACCATAAAAGAGCCATATGAACTACCTAGCTTTTCTAGTGAATGTATGGCCTTAGAATTTGATTCAAGAGTATAATTGGCTTCTATATGATGTGTCTAGGCCAATAGAAATTATCTTCACCTCATTTTGTGTGTGAGGTCGAAGGAGAGGACTCAAGGCGCAAGGAAAAAGTGTGCTTGTGTAGCAAAGGTAGCTCATTCCTCCTTTTCTCGTGCATGAATGTATCCTTGACTTGTCTTTGAATGTGTGCATATGTATTTTAAGTTATGAAAAGTATTTTAGCATGAGCTTTTATTCCATGATACCATGATGTTACATTATGCTTTCAAATGATGCCTAATATGTTTTCTTGGGTTTACTTAAGTATGGAGAGGCTAAGAACCCTTAGCTATGGTAAGGACGAGCTAAGACTCCTTAAAATTGGTTGAGACAAAGTAAAGAGTCTCCCAAGAGTGAGGTTGACTCTTAAGAGTAAGGTTAAGTCAAAAATCTCTTAAAGAAAAAGGGTAAGGCAAGTCCAAAATCCACAAGTGAATAGTGAGGCTAATCCACTCACTTGGCAAGCTTATATATGTTATGTATGACTTGTTCAAATGCCAAGGATGTTTTTTGAATGCTCATACATTTCAATATGTCCATGCATGCATTTTCAAAACTTGTTTTGCATATTTTATGTGTGATTGAAAGGGAGATGAGTTATTGGGATTTTTTGAATCTCATCCCCTCTTCTCCAATGCCTTAACATGCTAGGTGGAGCAATTGAGCAAGGTAATGGAAGCCACCAAGCCAAGGAGAAGAAGATCGATAACCAAGTGTATAAAATGCCTAGTTTTGTCTCTTTTGTAGCCATACACATGGCATATGATGTAATCCATGATAAAATTGTTATGTAATCATATGAATATATGTAATTACCCAAATGTTTGATGTATGTATGAGTTTTAGTACCAAATGAATGGTAATGTGCATTTTGGGTAGTAAATGGCAAGTTCAAGCATTTGAAATCTTGTGTATGGCATAGGGTGAGAGAGTGAGTTTGAGAAATCTGGGCTTATGCACCTTTGAGACAAGTTTAGAGGGCCATTTTGGTGCATTTCCACATGCTCAAGTGGTCATGGTTGCCTTAGAACTTAATATGGACCATTTAGATCTCTTTGATGACACAAAATGAGCCATTTTGTAACCCAATGTCACGATCTGACCAAATGAACAAATTCGCCCATGAAATTTGGCACACATGTAGATATTATCTAAAGCTTTTTGGAAATTTAAATATTAGATTATTTGGAGCTCTGTGGAATTATTATGAATTCCCAATTTTAGCATTTTTCTATTGAACTGATGTAGACACTGTTCATATAGTCAGAAACATGGGCTGTATCATTCGTGAGTCAAATGATGTCCAATGCTCATGATTACAAGAATAAACTATACATGATGAACTTTTCATGGCTATTGAGATCACCCCAATTGGACCTCTGAGTAGGGAGATATCAATTTTTGAAGTTAGAGGTCAGTACCAATAATGATAGTCGACCTCTGATACTATTCCATCAATTTCTAGTAGATAGCAGCCTCTGTTGTGGTCTGGATTTAATTTTTTCATACATTAGACATCTGTAGATTTTCATAATGGTATAGTGTGCTTATTTTTTATTTTTTTAGAATTATTTATGATTTTTTAAAGTTCAGGCATAGAATCTGAAAAATTAGTTTGAGGCTACACCATTGTATTTTATGTATCTACTCCCTTTGCTAGAGGTATAGGCCACTTCTTGAGTTTGTTATGAGTTGCATTTCGGTATTTAAATATGAGAATGAGTCTATATGGCCCATCAGACACTAAATGAAAATTTTTTCCATGACAAAATGCAACTTCATCTGGGATTTCTAATGCCGTTATATTACTTCCTATAGAACTAGCATGAGATAAGGTATGGAAATTGCATGAGTTGAGTCTTAAAATTATGGTGTTACAACTTGAGCATGTGGGAAAGCACCAAAATTTTCTACCAAACATGTCTTAAACGTGCACAAACCCAAATTTCACAAACTCACTCATCCACCCCAAGATATACACAAGAATGTACATGCTAGTTCTTACCATTCCATACGCAAATCATGTAATATTGTACATATAGCATCACATCTTATTTGTACATGATACATTTACATATTTACATATATTCATGGAGTCAAACAACATATACAATAAAGGATTACATCACATGCCACTCATATGGCTACATAATAGCAATTTTCCACACTTTGTTGTCACTTTTCTTCCATTTAGCTTGATGACTTCCATTCCTTTGCTCACTTGGTCTACCTAGACATGTTAGACATGGGGGGAGGAAGGGATGAGATTCTAGGAATCCCAATAGCTCTTCTCCCTTTCAATCAAATGTAAAGAATGCAAATCTATGTCTAAAAATGCATGCATAAACATCATGAAACATGTAACCATTCAAGAAGCATTGTTAGCATTCAAAAAGTCATACAAAGCATACATAGGCCTGTCAAGTAAGTGGATTAGCCTCACCCATTTTCTTTAAGGATTTTGGACTTGCCTCACCTTTTTTCTTAAAGGCCTTGAACTAAGCCTTACTCTTGCCAAACTCTAAATTTTGTCTCAACCATTCTTAAGGGTTCTTGGCTCATCCTTACTATAGCTAGTAGGTTCTTGGCTTCGCCACACTCAAGCAAACCAAAGCAAATACAAAAAGTGTTATGTGAATGCATAAAACAATATCATAGTACCATGGCATATGAATACATGCAAAAACACTTTTCATGGCTTAAAACTTAAATACAAGCATTCAAAGACAAGACAAACATTCATCCATGCATGAGAGAAAGAAGAAAGAGCTACCTTTATTACAAATGCAAACTTTCCTTCTTGAATTTGGTTGCTCCCTTGGCTACACACACAAAAGAAGGTAGGACTTGTTTCTCTTGGCCTAGACACATCATATGGAAGCCAATTATACTCTTGAATTAATTTCTAAAGCTATACATTCATTATAAAAACTAGGTAGTTCATATAGCTCTTTTACGATTCCATAATGCACTTAATGAAGCAACCCTATGAAAACATGATCTTTGCTCCATTCTCTTGATTCATTTATGATTGTTGACTCCTTTTAAGCCTCTTGGAGTCATTACACAATCAAATCAAGGAACTTAGCTAGGTGTTGTTTTTTTAAGCCATAATATGGAACCTAAGATACCATCTCACTATCTATGGCTTTTAAAATTTTTTCCAAGGCTTCCTCTCATCCTCTTCATGGCTTTTATATATGACTCAAAAATAAGCTTGGAACAAATTAAAACTACCATTAGGTGCTCCAACCTCTCGAGGCCGTGACTATGGAGCATGTGAGCACCAAGTGAGTTTGCTTTATTTTCTTGATAGAAGATGCATATGAGGAGCCTTTTAGGAATCTTAGGAGCTCATTCAAATACTCATTTAGGCCTAAGAACTATCATATCAAATCAGATTTTTAGTAGAGCACTTGAAACCCTAACTTTGTTATCTTGAAATTTAATTGCTATTTGATTATTTCCTTTGCATATTCTTGTTCTCCTCCCTCATTTTCCTAAGATTCATCCTTGGTTTAGCTAGAATTCCAATCTCCCTTGGCTGCTCTTACCTAGGGCGAAATGGAGGGGAAGAGAAATAAGAAGATTCAAGCTTAGAAAGTAGTAATTTACCTTGAATTCTTACTTTCTTTGGCTTGTTCTTCACTTAGTTGGTCTCCTCCCTTGAATTTTGAAATTTTGACCTCTATTTTGCCCTCAATACAAACCCAAAATCTTCATTAAAACCATGGAAAGGAAGCTTGAGAGGAGAGGAACAAGTTTCAAGAAGGGGAAGCATGCAAATTCTTAAGAATTCTTACCTTTCTTGCCTTGATTTTTTCCCTCTCCCTTCCTTATCTTGTGCACCTAAGTCTCTTGAGTTTTCTCTAGTTTTTGGGTAGGATAGGTCGTGGAAATGATAAGGGGAAGAAATAGGAAACTTAAAGAGGTTTTAAGAAGCTTCCACTTTCTTAAAAATTTCAATTTTGTCCCTTCATCTTGGCATTTTTGTTTCTAGTTCGTTTTAACTCCTTTTTTAGAACCGTATTTTCCATCATAAAATTTAGGTTCCCAATTTTATAAAATGCCTTTGGAATCACTCAAATTGGAGCTAAAAACTTTCTGATAAAAAGGTTAAAGTTTGGGTCAACTAACATTAGAAAACGTACACCGGAGAGGTTTTAATTGTCCCGGGGCTTCCCATGGTTTTCAAGGCCTCTGAGAACCCCAAAGAACTCAAATTTGCTATTTAAAAAGCCCTTCTATGAGAATTCTAAAATTTACTTGAAATTATGAAAATGCCATTACATTTTGTTATATTTTCATTAAAATTCATCTGGCTATTTTGGCTCCAGTTTCAAGGAACCTCTAGCCTTTAATCACCATTATTTGAGGTCTAGAATATTATTCTAATTTTATTGGACCTCAAATCAATCTATCAGGGGATTTTCTTTTGTATCCGATGAATTTTGTGCATTTACAAAGAAACCGTACGTTACGTTTATCATGTTTTCTCATATTTTTGAGGAGCCAGATATTACAGATCACACAAATCACTTTAAATTCTTAGCTCACTCACTACGAGGCTTTTAGGGTGTAGGGAGATGGAAAGATTTAAATCTCTAAATCCTCTATCAATCTTTGCTCCCTTAGTGTCATTAATGCCATATGTATAGACTTTCTGCTTAAGCCATCCACAACTACATTTGCTTTGCTTAGATGATACATAAAGGTAAAATCATAATCCTTAAGAAATTATATCCACCTTCTCTATCTCATGTTTAAATCTTTCTGGTTAAAAAGATATTTCAAGGTCTTATGATCACTATAAATCTCAAATTGTACCCTGTATAAGTAATATCTCCAAATTTTAAGGGCAAATACTATAGCTGCTAATTCTAGGTCATGAGTGGGGTAGTTCTTCTTATAGGGTCATAACTGTCTAGAAGCATAGGCAACTACTTTACCCTATTGCATCAAAACACATCTTAGCCATTCTTGGAGGCATCACTATAAACTACAAAGGGTTTACGACTTTTAATTCTTGGAATCTCTTTTCACATTTGTCATCCCAAATGAATGATTGGTTCTTCTGAGTCAGTCTAGTTAAAGGGGTGACTAATTAGGAAAATCCCTTAATAAACCTCTTATGGTATCCATCTAGTCCTAAGAAACTCCTAACCTCTGTAACTATTTTAGGTCATTCTTAGTTCAATATTGCCTCTATTTTGCTAGGCTTTATCACTATCCCTTTTTCAAAGATGACATGCCCTAAGAATTTGACTTCTTTTAACCAAAACTCACACTTATTGAGTTTAGCAAATAATTACTTTTCTTTTAGAATATGGAGGGTAATTCTAAGGTGTCTTTCATGTTCCTCTACACTTTTGGAATAAATAAGAATATCATTTATTAAGATAAGCATAAATTGATCTAGATAGGGTCTAAAAATTCTATTCACGTAATCAACAAAGATAGCTAGGGCTTTGGTTAAACCAAAAGGTATAACGAGAAATTCATAGTGCTTATACTTGGTCCTAAAAGTAGTTTTTGGAATGTCCTTAGCTTTTATTCTCAATTGGTGGTACTAGGATCTTAGATCTATCTTAAAGAAAATGGAGACTCTTGCTAGTTGATCTAAGAGATCATTTATCCTAGATAGTGGGTATTTATTCTTTATAGTTGCCTTGTTCATTTGCCTATAATCTATACACAATCTCATACTCCGTCTTTCTTTTTGACAAACAAAACTGGCTCACCCCACAGGGATACACTAGGTCTAATGAAGCCTTTTTCTAATAGTCCCTTTAATTGCTTTTTCAGTTAAGCTAACTTAGCTGGGGCCATCCTATAAAGCACTTTAGATATGGGACTAGTTTTAGGCACTAAATCAATGGAACATTCTTCTTTATAAGGAGGAAGACCACTAATCGTAATAAAGAACACCTCAGGAAAATCTCTAACCACTTGTATATCTTTTATGCCTTCTTTAACCACAACGTGTAGTGAAAAGAATACTAAAACCCTTTACAACCTTTCCTAAGATAACTTTTAGCCTAGGAAGTGGATAGCATAAGAAACTCAATGGAAGATCCAAGACTAGAAGTACAAATAGGTAGCGAAACAACTTGACAAGAACAATCAAAGATAATATTATTTGTAGATAACCAATCCATACCAATAATAAGATCAATACTAGTCATAGGGAAACATACTAAATTAAGAGTAGTGGATCTTCTATCAAATTGAATCACACAATTTAAGCAAGCATGAGAGGTAGTAACATAACCATTTACGGGAGTAGTTATAGACAGATCAAATGGTAACATGCTGATTCTCCAATCCAGACTCTTAGCACAAACCTATAAAATGAATTGGTGGATTACCTAGAGTCAAATAGTGCATTTACAATACAATTATTAATTAAAATCATACCTTGGATAAAACTAAGTGACCAAGCTACCTCCTGTTGGGTCAGAGCAAATACTCGCCCTTGTGTCTGTGATCTGCTTTTGGGTTAGCTCCTTTTACATTTTACAGTCTCGGCAAAAGTGCCTTGGTTAGCCACATCTGAAACATATGTTTTTATTGGCTCTGCAAGGGTTGTATCCATGGTTCTTGCCACATTTATTTCATATTCTGACTACAGAACTCTAGCCTCGTTATTTCTCTCTAAATTGGTCTCTACTCTTTCTAGGTTCCTTATTCCAAACTTTTCCCCCATTCCCTCTCTAGAAAATATGGCTCTCCCTTTCTTTCTTTTTTGACTATATTGTCCTCCTTTCTACCTTTGCATCCTGTATGCTTTCTTTTGCCAACCTGCAAATTTCAACTAACTCTTTAAAATTTCTTTGTCTGTGGGTGATTACTTTACCCCTAATTTCTAGGTGAAGTCCTTGTTCTAATTTCAAAGCATTCTAGGCCTCATCATTATGGTCTCTCAGGTAAGAAGAAAATCAAGACAACTCTATGTGTTTGGCCATTAAGTGATCTACTGTCATATCATGTAACACTTGGTTTTAGTAAAAGTGATGGAAATAAACTAGTTATAAAAAAGGAGTCCTGAGTTACTATTCCATTATTTTCTACTAGTTAAATGCCATTTTCTTGGTCTAGAACTATTTTTAGTCATTACTTAACATCTAGAGCTTTTGAAAGAGCTATCATATGCATGATTTTAATTTTTCTAAAATTAGTTATGAATTTTCAAAATATACACCAAAAAGTTATGACAGCAAACCCAATAGCAACTTCCTATTTTTCTGGTGTATGGTTCCAAACCCGAAATGCATGAGATGAATGGTGATATTTATGATATGTATGGATATGTTATGGATAGAAAATAATGTAGATGAGTTCACCTGGCTTTTAAAGCTACGAATCATGTATATGGCTTTCCAATCACGTAATTATCCATGAATAAAAGTATATGTTTCCTTACAAATGTGTTCTGATATGCTTGTGATGGGTTGGGATAGCTAGTGTGACCATTGTGTAAGAGCTAAAAGGTTAAGATATTACATATCACCCTATACTAACTTTATAAACTCCACCTCCTTCCTACTTCTCACTAAAAGGGGAACATACTTCTTATAGAATACTCTCCAGAAGGTTTCCCAACTGAATGGGATTCCTCTAGCTATCAAGGTTCTTTCTACACTCTTCCACCAAAACTCAGCCTCTCCCTTAAGCATATAAGCCACCAACAAGGCTTTCTATTCTTGTAACGAATGGTAAATTTCATAAAACAATGAAATGAGCCATATAAAAGCAAGTCCCTTTAAATGAGCTAAATAAGTCCTAAAACTTATTGGCATTTTCATAAATATATCCAACTCTTGGAAAACTTATAGAAGAACTTTTTAAATGAAAAATTTGAGTTGCCCAAGGTTCTCAAAGGCCCTGAAAACCATGGGAAGCCCCGAGACAGTTAAAGCCCCTCCGGTGTACATTTTCCAATGACGATAAACCTAAACTTTGACAGATTCGTTCATGAAGACTTTAGCTTCAAATTGAGTAATTCCAAAGGTATTTTATTTAATTGGGAACTTAAATTTTATGATGAAAAAGACAGTTCTAAAAAAGGAGGTAAAACAAAGCTAAAACTAAAATGCCATAACAGAAGGGTAAAATTGAAATTTTTGTAAATAGATTATTCTTAAACCTTCCACACACTTCATACCCTTTCTCCTCCCCTCTTTAGGTCAATCTCCCTCTATCCAAAACTAGAAAAGGAAAGCTCTCTCTTAGGCACACAAGAGAAGGAGAGAAAGGAGGAAGAAAATCAAGAAAAAGGTAGGCAAATTCATCGAATTTCATGCTTCTCCTTCTTCCAATCTTGTTCCTTTCCTTCCAAGCTTTCTTTCCATGGTTTTATTAAGTTGTTTGGTTCTATTTTAAGTCTAGAACAAGGGGGGATGGTTCAAATTTCTTGAAGAAAAGCAAACTAAGGAGAAAGGCTCTTGAAAGCAAGCTTGAGTCTAAGATAATTTCTTATTTTGGTTGCTTCTTTCTCTTGCTCCTTCCTTATGTGTATTTTAGCCTAAACCAGAACCAAGGAAGGGGAAGATTTTTTGTCCAAAAATAAGAGATAAACTAGGGTTTTAGACCATGAGGAAGTGGAATATGCCAAGAAATTACAAGGAAAACTAATGGAAATTGATTTAGAAAAGTGTAGAGCTCTTTAGGGTTTTGTAAAAGCTGATTTTGTACATGTATTTCCTAGGCTATGTAAGTGTTCCAATGAGGTTCTAAGACCTCTAGGAAGCCTCCCAAATGACTCTCCCTTCATGGAAAAGTCAAGAAGCTCAAGAACTCCCATTCCTCCCATTATCTCAACCTAGGCTAGTTAATGAGGTTAGGAAGTGTTTTAATTTGTTCTAGCCTTAGTTTGGGACTTTATATGATGATAGAAGATTAAATGAACCCTTAGGAAATATTTAAGAACCATGATTTGGGAGATGGGTCAATGGTTTCCATAATTGAGCCTTGTGAAGCAACATGTATCTAGGCTTGTGCAAGTGAGTGTGTGATGGCTTCAAGGACCTTGAATGAGGTGAAGAGGCCTAGAAATGAAAAGAGAATGGAGCCTAGAGCTTGACTTATAAGGACTGCTTCAATAGGCCATTTATAGAACCATTAGGTAACCTATGGAACCAGTTATTTCTAAGAAAAAGTCTAGTGTCTTGGCTTGCTTCAAGAGTGTAATTGTATGCTATTTATGATGTTTAGGCCAAGAGAACACCAATCCACCTAGGTGTGCTTGTGGGACCCAAAAAGGGAAGGAGAAAGACCAAGAAAATCTTGCATAAGTTCAAGGTAGCTCTCTACCTCATTCTCTTTGCATTCTTGGTTATATATATGTCATTGTGTGCATGTATATGCTTTTGTGACTTGACAACATGCTACTTGATACTTTGAGATTGCATTGGTACCAATGTGTTATCTTGTAGGTCATTGATTATGGAAATGGCTTATAAGGGTAAGGTGATGCCAAAAGTCCTTTAATAAAGGTAAGGTGATGCCAAAAGTCCTTTAATGAAGGTAAAGAGATGCCAAAAGTCTCATAGCATAGATGAGACAAGGCTAAAAGTCTCTTAGATGGGTGAGGTTAAGTCAAAAGTCCCTAAGTCAAGAGTGAGGCAAATCCAAAAGTCCTAAAAATAGGGTAAGGCAAAACTAAAAGTCCCTAGAGTATGTTCTTGAACTTGGTGTGAATTGGTAGGATGGAAATTGTGACCTTGCTTACGTTAAGGTTGTCTTACCTTCCATACTTGCACTTTGACATGTATATTGTAACACCATAACTTCTAGCTCATCTCAGGGGACTTGCTTTGAAAACGTGCCCATTTCCATCGTTTAATGAAAACGGGACATTGCATATATGCCATGAATGTGTGTGTGAATAGATGTGTAGGCTATTGAGATTCCCTGAATCTCACTCCCCTTCCCTTCTTCATCTTAATATGTCAAGGTGGCACTTATGAAGCAAGAAATACAAGCCAAGGGTCTTAAGAAGCTACACTTTGTCAATTATGTAGTTGTAATTGTAAATGAATGTCAAAGTGAACTTGTATATATTATTTTTAAGTTGTAAATCATTGGAAAAATATAATATTATGTATGAATGATGTATGGACCATGTGTGGCATCAAATCAATGTAAATGAGAGAACTTGACACTTGATGGCATGTATGTATTAGTATATTTTTGGATCTAAAATGACCAAAATGAGATGCATGAAGTTTGAGACTACTTAGACAATTCATATAAGTTATGTTCATGCTTTTAAACTTGCCCAAGAGGAGTCAAATATAAGAGGAAACCATTTAGACTAAGTTGATGTCTCATAAGAGACAAAATTGACCATAACGGTGAGCTGTGACACAAACTATCTAAATGGGCTCTTCTTGGTTTGAAATTTGGCATGCATGTAGACCTCATTGAGAGCTTTTTGGAAAGCTAAAGTAGGTAATATTAAGAGGTTTACATAATTTTTGGCGAATTTTTGAAGTTGGCAATTTTTCTGGTTTTGGCCCTAGTACTGTTCATTTAGTTTGAAAATTGATCTTTGTCATTCAAGGGACAAACGATGTCTAATTATAGTGAAATTTTAGAAAAAGAAACTAGACCTTCCCAGTGGCCAGTGCCAACTAGAAGCATCTCATTTGGATTTCTAGAGAGGGAGATATGAATTTTTGAAGTTTCTGTTTTGTTCTAGGCATACAGTTAGACCTTCATCACTGTTCCAAATTTTTGAGATTTGAATGCTCTTGGATTGATCTAGAACTATTTTTCCCTTAGCTAACATCCACATCTTTTCAAATTGGTATCGTTTGCATGAATTGGATTTTTATGGAATTAATTATAAATTTTCAAAGTTTATGTTAAGAAGCTGTATCAGTAATTCTAGGCAGCTCTGCCTTTTCTATTATCAAACATGGTCCAGATGAGATTTTTGTGGCTAGAAATTATTTTTAGTGTAAATTTGACATCCATAGCTTTCTAGTAAGCTATGGTTTGCTTGATTTCAATTTTTTTAGATTTAGTTATGACTTTTCAAAGTTGCCTTAGAAATTTGCCACCATGGAATCATAAGGGGAATGAGTTAATTTCGGGGTTTTTACTCCTAGACCCGTGAATTGTGTGATGTTTTGAGACAATTATGACTTGTATGGATGGAAAATAAATAGAGGATAAAGGAAATCAATGCTAGAAATTTTATGGTATCATAATTCTGATGTACAATCCATAACCTTAAATATTTTTTCTAACTACATAATCTACCTTTCTGCCTTAGTAAGGTCATACTCACCTTGGAATATTAGGGGATGAGCTTTTCGGAAGTAGGATAAAACTAGTAAGATAGGGTTAATTCTAGGCTCACTTTCCTATGGTGCCCTATGATTTTATATTTGCTCACCCACCTTTTTGAGATTACTCTCTACATTTTTATCCTCCTTTCTCTTTCTTAAAGCTTCCTGTACCTGTTCAAGTGCCTTAGTGTAATGAACATAATTTCATAAACGACGAAATGAGTCGTATGAAGGCAAGTCCTTTGAAATGAGCTAGATAATGTCTCAAAAAATTTGGGTGTTATCCTAGGCTCCTAAAAATAATAATTCTAGGCTTAGACAGAAAGAAAAATAAAGCTAGGACAGTGAAACAAATTGTGACGAAAATCGACAAAACATAGTGGCATTTTTGTAAATATGTGTAACTTTTGGAAAAACTCACAAGAGGGCTTTTTCAATGGAAAATTTGAGTTGCCCAAGATTTTCAAAGGCCCTGAAAATCATGGGAAGCCCAGGATCGGTAAAGCCCCTCCAATGTATGTTTTCCAACGATGGTGAACCTAAACATTGACGGATTTGATCAAAATGGTTTTAGCTCTAATTTGAGTGATTCTAAAGGTATTTAATTAAATTGGGAACCTAGATTTTATGATGAAAAAGATGGTTCTCAAAAAGGAGCTAAAACAAAGCTAAACCGAAAATGCCATTACGGAAGGACAAAGTAGAAATTTTTGAAAAAATTAGCTTCTTGAATGTTCTAAAATCTTCACGTCTCTTCTCCTATTCATTTAAACCAACTTAGTTCTACCCAAATTCAGAGAAGAGAAGTAGCTCCTTAGGCGCACCAAGAAAAGGAGAAGAAGGAGGAAGAAAAGCTAAGAAAGGTGAGGAAATTCAAGGAAATTCATGCTCCTCCTTCTTCCAATTTTATTTCTCTCCCTTCCTCCTCTCTTTCCATAGTTTATTTAAGATGAATGGTTCTATTTTTGGTCTAGAACATAAGGAAAGAGTTCGAATTGCTTGAGAGGAAGCAAACTAAGGAGAAAAAGTCTTGAAATGACGCTAGAATCCAAGGTAAGTTCATGGTTTAATTACTTCTTCCTCTTGTTCCTTCTTGTGCACAATTTTACCCAACCTAGGGAGGAGTAGGAGGGGCTGGATTTTGGGTAGAGCCAAGGGAGAATCCTAAGAAAAGGAGTATGAGGATTAAAATTATGCAAAGAAATTAAAATAAAAACTAATAGAGGTTAAGTTAGACAAGTGTAGAGTTCTTGAGGGAAGTATGAAATCTAATTTTGTGTGTGTATTTCCTTGGCCATTTAAATGTTCCATTAAGCTCCTAAGACCTCTAGAAACCTCCCCAAGTGGCTCTCCCATCAAGGAAAAATCAAAAGCTTTATGGAACCCCATTATGAAAGGTGTCTCGGCCTAGGCTAGCTCAAGGGACTGGGGGATGTTTTAAATTGTTCTAGCCTAGGTTTGGAACTCTATATGATGTTAGAAGGTGGGAGGAACCATTAGAAAAAATTTAGGAGCCATAGGTTGGGAGATGGGACAATGGCATCCACAATGGTACATTATAAGGCAACTTGGTTTTTCAATTGTGCAAATGAATGTGTGAGAGCTCCAAGGACCTTGAATGAGGTCAAGAGACCTAGAAATGAAAAGAGAATGGATCCTGGAGCTTGAATAATGAAAGTTACTTCAATAGGCCATTTATGAAACCATTATGCCACTTATAGAACCAAGTGTGTGTTTAAGAAAGAGTTTGGTATCCTGGCTTGCATCAAGTGCATAATTGCATTCTATTTGTGATGTTTAGGTCAAGAGAACCCTACTCCACCTAAGTGCTCTTGTGTAACCAAAAAAGGGGAGGAACAAGCAAAGTTGGGCTTGCATAAGATTCAACGTAGCTCTCCACCTCATTCTCCTTACATTCTTGTCTATATGTATGTCCTTGTGTGCATGTATGTGTCTATGTGATTAAATAACATGCCACTTGATGCTTTGAGATTGCATTGGTACCAATGTGTGTTCTTGAATGGCTTTGCTTGTGGAAATTGCTCACAAGGGTGAGATGATACCAAAAGACCCTTAATGTAGGTGAGGAGATGCCAGAAGTCTCAAGGCAAGGGTGAGACTAGGCTAAAAGTCTCTTAAATTGGTGAGGCCAAGTCAAAAGTCCCTAAGCTAAGGGTGAGGCAAATCCAAAAGTCCTAGAAGTGGGGTGAGGCAAAACCAAGAGTCCCTAGAGCAAGTTCTTGAATTGATGTGTAATGGTGGCATAGAAATAGACTTCTAGTATGTTTATGTTTATATCACTTTTGTATTTGTGCACTTGATATATGTATGCCTTGAATGTGTGTGTGAATGGGTGTGTGAGTTATTGAGATTCTAAGAATCTCACTCCCTTCCCCTCCTTCATGTTGAAATGAATAGGTGGTGTTCAAGAACCAAAGGACGCAAGCTAATCACCTTAAAGAGACCATAACTTGATTTTTGCATAGTTTCTTTTGTACCTAATGGTCAAAATGGTTATGTAAATATTATTTTTAAGCCATGAATCATTGAACAATTGTAATATCATATGTGAATGATGTATGAACTTGAGATTGTGCTAAAGTAATGAAAATATGAAATTTGACCATGGAATGGCTTGTGATATTTGTGTATTCTTGAGTGTGAAATGGTCAATTTGAGGTGCATGGTGTTTGGGACCACTTGGGTAGTTCATACACATTGTAATTGTGCTTTTAAACTTGCCCAATAGGTGCCAAACAATTACGGAAGCCATTTGGACAAAGTAGACGTCTTGTAAGAGGCAAAAACGACCATTTATGGAGCTATATCACTTTTTGTTGTCCAAATGAGCTCTTCTTGGTCTAAAATTTGGCATGCATCTAGCACTTGTTAAAATATTTTTGAGAAGATGAAGTAGGTATTATTTGGAGGTCTGTGGAATTTTTGGTGAAGTTTTGAAATTGGCTAAAAAACCAAAATTTGCTGATGTTACTGTTTATATGGTCCAAAAATGATTTGTATCATTCATGGGGCAAACTATATCCAATTGCTATGAAATATTACAAGAAGAAACTAGACCTTCCTAGTGACCTATTAAGACTAGAATCACCCCATTTGGATGTCTAGAGAGGGAGATATAAATTTTTGAAGTTTTCAGTTTGGCCTAGGCACACAATCAGACCCATGTTGTTGTTTGATTGATTTTTAAGGTCTAAATGCACCTAGAAGGGCTTGGGGTTATTTTTTACTTCTAGAAAACATCCATAGCTTTCTATATTGGATTGTTTATATGGATTGGATTTTTGTAGAATTAATTGGACATTTTTTAACTTTATATCAAAAATTTGTATCAGTAACACTAGACAGCCAGACCTTTGTTCTTTTTTTCATTGTCAAACGTGGTCCAAATGCTATGTTCATGGCTTGAATTTATTTTACTGTAAATTTAACACTCAAAGCTTTCCAAGAAGCTATGGTGGAGAAGATTTCAATTTTTTTACATTTAGTTATGATTTTCCAAATCTGCCACTATGCTATCTAAGAAGAATAGGAGAAATTCGTGGTTTTCAAGTTTGGATCCATGGATTATGTGTTGTTTTAGATTATTTGTGATTTGTATAAGTGGAAAATGACTATATAATGATGTTGGATGTAATGTCTGATTTTTGAAAAAAGACGGAAATGGGCATATTTTCAAAGCAAGTCCCCCGAAATGAATTAGTTAAGATCCCAAAAAATTTGAGGAACATTCTAGCCTCCTAAACATGAGAATTGTAACCTTAGATGGAAGGAAAAATGGAGCTAGAATGAAGAAATAAATTTTGACGGAAACCTTACGAAACATAATGGCATTTTTGTAATTTCGAGCAATTTTTTGAATTCACATAGGAGGGCTTTTTAAACCAAAGTTTTAAGTTCTCTGGGGTTCTCAGAGGTCCTAAAAACCATGGGAAGCCCCAAAACAATAAAATCCCCTCCGGTGGACATTTTTCAACATCAGTGTACCTGAGCTTTGACAGGTCCATTTAGAAAGGTTTTAGCTCTGATTTGAGTGATTCCAAAGCTATTTTTCTTAATTGGGAATCTAAATTTTATAATAGCAAAGATAGTTCTAAAAAGGGAGCTAAAACAAAGGAGAAATAAAAATGCAAAGTATGAAGGGTAAAATTGAAATTTTTGAAAAAGTCACTTTCTCCTCCCTATATATAGGTGGTGCCGCACTTTCCTCCCCTTTTGGAATTAGAAAATTTTGCATAATTTTAGAAGGGAGAGCTAGGGTTTTGGGTGCACCAAGAGAGAAGGAGAAGGAGAAGAAATTCCAAGGTAAAGGTAGGCTTTTAGGGATGTTTCCATGCTTTTTCTCTACCAATTTCTTCTCCTTTTTTTCCCCCTTCTTCCCCATGATTTTTTTGAAGTTTTGAGGGCTGTTTTGAAGCAAGAACAGAGGGGAAATTTTGAAATTCAAGTAAGGAGGCCAAGGAAAGCAAGAACAAGCAAGGAAATTCAAGGAAAACAAGGTATTTTGTAATTCTTCCACTTGGTCTTCTTCCTCCCTTCCTTTTAGCATTTTGACTTAGACTTAGACAGCCCTAAGGAGTTAGATTCTCAGCCAAACAAAAGGTGATTCTTAGGTATTTGATGGAGAGGAGTAAGAATATGCAAAGAAAGGCAAGAAATTGGCATTAAAAATCATGATGCAAAACCTAGGGTTTTAAATGCACCTTCCAATTTTTGAATTTGTATGAAGTAAGAGTTTAAATGGGTTCTTGAGACACCTAAGATGCTCCCCACAAGCTTCCTCCTTCAAGGAAACAAAGACAACTCCAAGAAGCCCTAAACCTAGGCATGTCTCGACCAAGAAGAGTTCTAGGTGTGGGGGAGAGTTTTAAATTTTTCTAAGGCCATTTTTGAGTCATGTTTGATGAATGAAATTGAGGGGAAGCCTTGGAAAGAATTTGGAACTCATGGAAAGTGATTTGGTATCTTAGGTTCTATAATATGACCTAAAGAAGCAACATGGTGCTAGGCCTTTTGTTTTAATGATGTGATGACTCCAAGAGGCTTAAAAGGAGTCAAGAATCATATTTGAAAGGAAAGAATGAGGCCTAGAAGTCATTTGACAGATGTTGCTTCATTAGGTGCTCTTATGGACCATAATGGGGGTTATAGAGCAATCTAGTATTTTACCAAGTGATGTAGCCTTAGAATATGTTTCATGGACCTAATTGGCTCCCATAAATTGTATCTAGGCCAAGAGAAACCATCTCCACCAAATTGTGAGTGTGTGGCTGAAAGAGGAGGCTTGAAAGCTAAGGAAAAAGTATGTGCTTCTATACAAAGTAGCTCTCTCCACCTTCTCTCATGCATGGATGTGTGTTTAGCTTATTTTAGAATGTGTGTATGTGTATTTTCAAGCTTTGAAAAGTATGCTAGCATGCCTTTATATGCCATGATGCTTGATGCCATGTTATGTTTTCAATTGATTACATGATCTTTGTATGAGTTTGCTTAAGTGTGGAGAGGCCAAGAACTCTTCCCTTGGGTGAGGATGAGCCAAAAACCCTTGAACTTGGTTGAGATAAAGTAAAGAGTCTCCAAAAAGCAAAGTAGGCTCCCAAGAGTATGGTTGAGTCCAAAGCTCTTAAAGAATGGGTGAGGCAAGTCCAAAATCCATGAGATGAAGTGTGAGGTCAATCTAAGCACTTGGTGAGCTCTTGGATGTTTTGTATGATTGATTCACATGCCAAGATTATTTTTAAAATATGCATGTCTTACATTTTTACCATGCATGCATTTGAAAAGCTTGCTTGGACATATTATGTATGATTGAATGGGAGATGAGCTATTGGGATTCTTTGAATCTCATCCCCTCCTCTCCAATGATCTAACATACTAGGTGAACTCAGTGGATATGCTAATGGGAGCCAACAACATTAAAGGAAGGAGATTGACAAACTTATGCCTTGGTTTTAGCCATTTTGGAACTATACTTATGTATCTTAATGTCTATGATGTTGTATATGTACAATGAACCATGAGACATATGTAAATATACTATTATGTAATGTTTAGAGCCATGAATATGATGTATAAGCTTTAGAATACAATTGAAGTTTTGAATGTCCAATTATGCATTATGGAAGTTTGATGGAAATATGTATAAGTGTGGGTTGAATGGCCAAAATGAGGTGCATGAGGTTTGGGACCATTTGGATAGCTTACACAAGTCTCAAATAAGCTTTTAAACTTGCCCAAAAGGTGCCAAGACTAAGGGAAATCCATTTGGTAATTTTGGTACCCAATATGGAGCCAAAATTAACTATAATGGAACCCTGTATCACTTTTTGGCCAAATGAGTTAGTCTTGCTCTGAAATTTGGCATGTAATTAGGCCTCATTGAGAGATTTTTGGAAAGCTAAAGAACATAATTTTTAGAGGTCTAGAGAATATTTGATGAATTTTCAAAGTAGAAAATTTTTATAGATTTTGGTATGTGCACTGTTCATACTGGCAGTTTTGTATTTTGTATCACCTGATAGCCAAATGGTGTACAATGATTGTGAACTTTTATATACATAAACTAAAGGTCATAACCTTTCTGTGGCCACTGAGATCACCTCATATGAAGGTCTGAGCAGAGATTTATGCATTTTTAAAGTTAGCTATCAGTAGCAGTGGCGCCCCAGGAGTTCAGTTACTATTCCATAGGATTCCAATAGCTAAATGTATCTGTTTTATTCTGGAATTATTTTTATCATCAAATTAACATTTTTATCTTTCTAGAATGACTGAGTGTGTGTGATTTTGATTCTTATAGAATTAGTTATAAATTTCAGAAATTTGTATTAGTAAACTAAATAGCAGCCAGGCAGCCAGTGACCTCTGTAGTGTTTTAGATGTCAAACGTCTTTTGTGATGAATGTTATGACTTAGGTGTGTTTTTCATGTGAATTAGACGTCCTAATATTTCCAGAATGACCAAGATTGCATCATTTTGAATTTTCTAGATTTAGTTATGATTTTCCAAATTTGGGTCAGAAAATGAAGCAAATCTACCCGAAAAATATGCTTGCTTATTTTGAGCTCCATTTTGGTTTCCATGAATTGTAGGCATGATTTTGTGATGTAAATGAGTTATAATGATGGAATTAAATATGAGAATACATAACATGAGCTCATACGATCCACATGACACCAATTGCAAATTTTTAATTATAGTGCAACGCAAATAAACCTATTATTTTCATCCCCCTCTTTGTATGCTCTTATGGAAATAATGAGGTGAAGCTTGTGAATGTCATGAAATGAGCTAGAATTTATGGTATTACATTTATTGGTACCAGAGCAAAGGTTCAGGCTCTCATTGTGGGTTGTGGCTTGTATTTATGAGTTGCTCATATGCATATGAGCTTGTTTTGGATGAATTGAGTGTGTATGATGGTGGAAGTGTTCCCTAGCTTATGTTACAGTTTGTTATGAAATTTTAGTATGATGGTGAACACTAGGAGAGGTCGACCCCCTAGCCAGGCTCGTGCTAATGAAGCCGCACCTAGTGATCCAGTTGCTAGAGCCCTTCAGTCTATCATGGCTCCCCTGGATCAACAGCAGGCCGTCATTATGCAGCTTTAGGAATGGCTTGCTGAGAGAAATAGCTAGGGCCCTACAGCTACTCTTCCTTAGCCACCTCTACACTCAGATCATCCAGAGCATTCAGGGGTGACTCCTTCAGATCCATAGCCATACATGCAGGCTGTTGCCCCGATTCCACCCACTTAGACACCTTCTGTACAGCAACCCTCGACCAGGAAAGTCATTACCCAGTTCAGGAAGTTTAGGCCTCCCATCTTTGATGGTGAGATGAATGCAAATAAAGCTGAGGCCTGGATTATGGAGCTAAAGCAGATCTTCAAGGTGATGGAGTGCACGTCTGAGCAGAAAGCTAAGATGGCTGCATTTCAGTTACAGAAGGAAGCAATCTATTTGTGGAAGGGCACTGAGCCTATTTTGAGAGCGAGGAATGCCCCGATCACATGGGAGACATTCCTTGAGGTATTCCATGAGAAATATTTCCTCAATTCTATTAGAAATGAGAAAGAATCAAAATTCATTCTGTTTAAACAGACTCTGGGGATGTCTGTGGACCAGTATGTGGCATAATTTGTTGAGCTCTCCAAGTATTCCTCCTACTTGCAGCGACATGATGATGAGAGGTGGAGAGCAGACAGGTTAGAGAAGGGCTTGCTCCTTAAGATCTGAGACAGGGTTGTGCCATAGAGAATCAGGCACTTTAATACCCTTGTTGAAGTATGCAGAGTAACAGAGACAAATCTCAGGATGATGCAGCCTACTTCTAGCGCTAGACCACCTCTTCCCCTCCGTGAGCCCAAGAGACCTAAAGAGGGTTCCTAGTCTACAGTGACTAGCCAGAGAGGTGGAAAAGGTCAGTGGAACAGGAAGGGTAAAAGATGAAAGACTCAGTCCAGCAAGGGCAGTGCACTTACTATATGTCCCCAGTGTGGCAGGAATCACGGTACTAGGTCGTGCTATGCGGGGCAGAATGTATGCTTCAGATGTGGCAAGCTAAGGCACATAGTTAGAGATTACACTCAGGCTCCTCTACAGGCCCCTTTGTAGATTGCACAGCCGAGGGAGATGGCTCCTCCTCCCAGACCACAGACCCAGGGCAGAGTCTTCACCCTATCCTAGCAGGAGGCTAGTTGGTCCCCGAGTCTGATCCAAGGTACTATTAAAATAAATGATTTTTTTGTAACTGCTCTATTTGATTCAGGTACTAGCCACTCTTTCATATCGTATGACTGTGCTAAGAGGTTGGGTCTGAGTATGTATATATTTCCATATGAGTTGCATGTATCCACCCCCGCGGGGAACTGAGCCATTACCTCCCATGCTTGTTTGAATTATGTGATCCAGTTTAACCATTGCCTGACCACCCTTGATTTGATTTGTATGCCCCTTATTGATATTGATGTAATCATTGGCATGAACTGGATGTCTGTAAATAACGCCACACTAGATTGTAGCCACAGGTGTATTACTTTACCTGAGTGTGGGACTGTGCCTAGTACTAGGGCTGAGTTATCTATTATGACTACCTCCCAGGCTGAGAGATCTCTAGGGCATGGTTGTCAGGGGTATCTGGTCTTCTTTTTAGTTTAAGGTGAGGTAGAAGAGGGTATAGAGGAGATTCCTATAATAAGGGAGTTCCCAGAGGTATTTCCCAAGGAAATTAGTGGACTACCCCCAAAGAAAGGTAGAGTTTCTTATAGACATTGTACCTGAGGCAAGTCTAGTGTCTAAGGCCCCGTATAGGATGGCTTCCACTGAGCTAGCAGAGCTTAAGAAAGAGATAGAGGAGTTATTAGAGAAGGATTTTATCAGACCTAGTGTTTCACTGTAGGGAGCTCCAGTCTTATTTGTAAAGAAGAAAGATGGGAGCCTTAGGCTATGTATAGATTATCATAAACTTAATAAGATTACGATTAAGAATAAGTACCCTTTCCCTTGAGCTTGGTTGAGACAAAGTAAAGAGTCTCCCAAAAGCAAAGTGGGCTCCCAAGAGTATGATTGAGTCTAAAGCTCTTAAAGAATGGGTGAGGCAAGTCCAAAATCCATGAGATAAAGTGTGAGGCCAATCTAAGCACTTGGTGAGCTCTTGGATGTTTTGTATGATTGATTCACATGCCAAGATTATTTTTAAAATATGCATGTCTTACATTTTCACCATGCATGCATTTGAAAAGCTTACTTGCACATATTATGTATGATTGAATGGGAGATGAGCTATGGGGATTCTTTGAATCTCATCCCCTCTTCTCCAATGATCTAACATGCTAGGCGAACCAAGTAGATATGCTAATGGTAGCCAACAATACTAAAGGAAGGAGATTGACAAACTTATGCCTTGGTTTTAGCCATTTTGGAACCATACTTATGTATCTTAATGTCTATGATGTTATATATATACAATAAAGCTTGAGACATATGTAAATATACTATTGTGTAATGTTTAGAGCCATGAATATGATATATGAGCTTTAGAACACAATTTGAGTTTTGAATGTCCAATTATGCATTATGGAAGTTTGATGGAAATATGCATAAGTATGGGTTGAATAGCCAAAATGAGATACATGAGGTTTGGGACCATTTGGAATGCTTACACAAGTCTCAAATAAGCTTTTAAACTTGCCCAAAAGATGCCAAGACCAATGGAAATCCATTTGGCAATTTTGGTACCCAATATGGAGCCAAAATTGACTATAATGGAACCCTATGTTACTTTTTAGCCAAATGAGTTAGTCTTGCTCTAAAATTTGGCATGTAATTAGACCTCATTGAGATATTTTTAGAAAGCTAAAGAACATAGTTTTTGGAGGCCTAGAGAATATTTGATGAATTTTCAAAGTTGGGAATTTTTATAGATTCTGGTATGTGCACTGTTCATACTGGCAGTTTTGTGTTTTATGTCACCCGATGACCAAATGGTGTCCAATGCTTGTGAACCTTTATATACATAAACTAGAGGTCATGAGCTTTCTGTGATCACTAAGATCACTGACGGGCTTGTCGTACAACCCTCAAAATAAAACTAGGTTGATCTAAAAATATAGTAAGTGGCACAACCTAGGTCATCTCCCTTGGAAATGGAGTTTAATGTTCAATTGAGTTTCTAAGTGTTAAAAGACTCTAAAAATTTCTAAACTAAGGGGGGTTTGGTTGATTTAAAATAATTAAAATGAAACCAAATTAAAATTCCTAATTGCTACCTAATTAGATGAATTGCGGTAGATAATGGCTTGTGACTAGCTTAGGAATCATCTTTTGGTATCCACTATCTTTATCCTAGTCTAATTATAATTAATTCTGGGCTAAGAGTTCCTAATTGTGTTCATTGACAAATGATCTTGAATAACCATTCAAGATTTAAGAAACTAGCAATTTAATGTTAATTGAGACCTCAACTCTCATTAGATTACTAATTCTTGTGATTAAGATCTTTGAACACTTGAATTGATTAATTAGCATTTGAATCACCATCCAAAAATGTTTAATTAACCAACTAAACACTAAGGAATCCACAAATAGATAATTAGGCACATCAATTCTCACAAGCATTTCATCAAATACCTTGATTGCATACTTGGAAAATTGTAAGAAATTAGAAAATCCAGTACTAATTCAATCACATAATCAGTCAAACAATATCCTAATTAGTGTCTAACCAGCCACTAATTACAATTACATAAATTCTCTATCAAATACAGCTTAACCAAGACAATAGATGAAAGAGAAAAAATGTAGGAAAATAGAAGAAATTCTTAGCCAGAATTTATTGTTCATCCATGGATTCAAGCTTCTCCAAAAGCTTCCTCTTAGCTAGCCTCAAGTGAGAATCAAAGCTTCATTATGGCGTGAAATGGAGATGGAGTATGGAATGGAGGAAGTTCTGGACGAAGTGGTGGAAATGGGTGAATGATGTGTGGTGAATGGAAAAAAAAAAGACGGAGGGAGCGTTATTCACGTGCTAACCTGGTGCCTCATTCTCACGTGGCTTGCTTAAATTTTCACGTGCTCCCTCTCCAGCTCTTGCCTTCACGTTGCTCACATTTTCAATTGTCCGAAGCTATTATTCATGAGTGTGGACCCCATTTTAAAACTAAATATAATATTTAATGTTTTGCTTCAGCATTTTGCCCCGTGGATAATTCTCTACTGCACTTCCTCTTCGTTCTTCTCTGTTCAGCTCCGTTTTCTGTTCGTGTGCTTCATTTCCACGATGTTTACAGCTTGCATGTTTGCTCTGTTCTGCATGTAGCTCTTCTCTTACGTCAAAACCAAGCTTCAGCTGCATTTCATTTTCTTTTGTTTCTGCTCCAACTTCTGTACAAGCCTCACTCGAGGTTCTCTTGTTTTCTCCATGCAAGGCTTCTTCGTGCAGCTCATTCCAGCCTTTTCCTGGGTTATTTTCACGTGTTTTTCGATGTCCCATGCAGCTGCTGTATAGACTTCAACTCGTGTTGCTCTTCTTTTTCTTCTCGTCTCAGAAGCAACTCGTGCTTCTCCTTGCACGTTCTTCTCTATTTCCGTAGCTTTCCACGTTAGCTTCTGCATGAGTGTGTGAGCTATTCGTGTTGCTGTCCAGCTCGCCTTTAGCCTTCTTTTCCTTCACCACGTGCAGACGCTCACTAGCTTCTCATGTCTTCATCTGTTCCAGCCAGTCCAGCCCTTCATTCCATGTTAACTCTTCCTTTCATTCTGCCCAACCTATAGCTAGCTTTCTTGATGAACCCGTGGATGTGTGTGCTGCTGAAGGAGAAGAAGTGGCTGTTCTGTAGAACCTTGTGAGCTCCATGCCTCGTGTTTCCTCCATCCATCCTCTGTTTCACGTTCTGTGCAGCGTTGCTAACCCATAGCATTAGCTTGTAAATTTTTCTCATCAATTTGTACACACGAAGCCATCATTTCTTCTTCAATTCAATTTCCATTCAAGCTATTTGCCCATCAAAAACTTCTGCACAAAAGAATGGTGAAAATCAAATGGAATTATCTACAAAATTATTTAAAAGAAATTCATGCATTAAGAACCAATAGTTTGCAACTTAATTTCTTAAATGTAAAAATAGCCAATTAAAATCAAATTCCATTCAATTGCCTTCATTAAGCCACATTTAATTATTAAAAAGGTTAAGTTAGGAGGAATAAAGTGTATAAAAATCATGTTTATCAATCACCTCATTTAGAAGTCTGAACAGAGAGTTATACATTTTTAAAATTGGCTATCAGTAGCAATGGTGCCCCAGGAGTTCAGTTACTGTTCCATAGGATTCCAGTGGGTAAATGTGTCTATTTCATTCTGGAATTATTTTTAGCATCAAGTTAACATTTGTAGCTTTCTATAATGACTAAATTTGTGTGCTTTTTATTTTTATAGAATTAGTTATGAATTTTAGAATTTTGTATCAGTAAACTGAACAGCAGCCCAGGCAGCCAGCGACCTTTGTAGCGTTTTGGATGTCAAACGCCCTGTGTGATGAACGTTGTGACCTGGGCATATTTCACATCCTAAGCTTTCCAGTATGACCAAGATTGCATGATTTCAAATTTTCTAGGTTTAGTTATGATTTTCCAAATTTGGGTCAGAAAATGGAGCAAATCTGCCCGAAAATATGCTTGCTTATTTTGAGCTCCATTTCGATTTCCATGAATTGTAGGCATGTTTTTGTGATGTAAATGAGTTATAATGATGGAATTAAATATGAGAATGCATAACATGAACTCACATGGTCCACGTGACACCGATTGCAAATTTTTAATTATAGCGCAATGCAAATAAACCCATTATTTTCATCCCCCTCTTTATATGCTCTTATGGAAATAATGAGGTGAAGCTTGTGAATGTCATGAAATGATCTAGGATTTATGGTATTACATTGGAAAATCCACAGGGCCCATATAACGTGAAGTGAAAAAAATTGAACCCTGAGGTAATGTGATAAAAGTATATTAATTTGTAGTTTTCCTTGATGAGATCTTAAGAACATGTACATATTTACCATAAATGGAAGAATATAGTGATAGAAAATATATGACATGACACTTAGCGGTGGCAGCTTGTTTAACTGCTTGTTCCTCTAACCTATCTGACATTGATTGTATTGTTGCTATTAATTCTTCTAAAATCTCAGTTTGAGTTCTCCTAGCAACCATAATAACCTATTATATACATAATTTCATTTCATAGAACAAGCAACAAAATCAAGTGCGATACTTAGTCAACAATTATCAAAGGAAAAATCTATATAGTCTAAATGTTTTGCATGCTAAAAATCACAACAGGGAGTCTTGATCAAAATGAATTTCTTAAATCATTGCTCTGATACCAAGTTATCTTATCTAGAGGATTCTTACTATATTATTACAAAAACACATGCTTGTAATTCTATTTTCTCCTTTCCATAATAATATTACCTCCATTGCGGAGCAATAAAAGCTAAATAAGACATTGTTAACCTTACTTTTAAGGCTTGTTTTTGTGAAATTTCTTTACCCAATCAAATATCATCTAAAATTCATAAAAATTGCTAGAATGATCCTTTATAATGTAAATCAAAAGCCACTAAAATAGTTTTTGAAAATTCCCATGGATGAACCCTTAACCAGTGCCATTTAGGCCCTTACCTTGTTTGGACTCATTACATATTATTCGTTTTGTTTCTAACTTAGTTGACTTAGTAAATGAACTCTAAAAGTTCTAAAACTTTCGAGATTTGAGTTTATATGTCTTAACTACCTCACTATAAAATTTCATGCATTTACGTAATTAACAACATTTATTATGAATCCTGCACAAAGTTATCCAGTACAGATGTATAGTTGAATTGGTGCCTAGTTTCCTTGATCTAACTTGTTCTAAAAATTTTGAAAATTTCTAGATCTTATTTTCAAAGGCTAGAAAACTCATCATAAAAATTTGGACTCCTGAATCCTTCTTCAAGTAACTTTACAAAACACAAACATGAGGTATATGGATTTCGTATAAAAATGACAGTCTAAGGTAGTATACTCTGTTATGATTCATCTAAGCTCAGAGGAATCATGCATAAAATCTTAAAGTAAGTTCTTTGACCTTAACCAGGCATGTACTAACATTCCAAACTTAATCCCAAATTGTGATAATCAGTTTCATGCGAAAACTATAATTGAAGTTAATTTTGTATACAATTTAGCATTTCTATCAGGCTAAACAGGAAAACCATTCATGTACAATTACCACACATGTCCCAGATAGAGGATTATAGAACCCAACTACATTCCCAAAACCAAAGTCATATGTTAAGTCTCATACTTTTCAATGGATTTACAAAAGTTGACAGTATTACTACACATAGTCTATTATTCTGCTTGGTTGGCTCCATCTATTGTATAACTATTACTTGGTAAAAGGAGTCAGCTTTGTAATGAGATAAAATCCTAGTAGTTAAGAATGCATTCAAGGAGCATACATATAAACACCACTGAATATCATCCAAGGTATGTTCGATGTACAATTTAGTGTAGGAGCATTTCTGGACAGTAGCATACATTCATTCATTAGGCTAATGTGCTTCAGTCATTAGCTAATAACAGAGGTCTATACACATAAGAGCCACTTTAGTGGACATACATGCAACCAAACACAGTATAGGGAATTCATGAATTTATTTAGTACAATTACATAAATAGACAAAATGAATACAATGTTAACTATCTATATTTGTCACTGCTATTCTATCAAGTTAGTCCTTAGCCCTTGTTGTCCCAATTGCTTCCCTATACTTTCAGTCATATAGTACCCTAATTAAGAACTAGTCCTGGTCAAGATTTGAATTAAAATTAAACTACTAATTTCTCATATAATAAATCCTAACTCTCTTCCGTTATTTGGAAATTTGAATTCATAATTTAAAATTAATCACATTTTCATTTCCTTTTTTCCTTATTAATTTAATACCATTCAAATTAATCATGTTGAGTTCAAGGCCTTAAAATCCATCCTTAAATCCTTATTTGTATGGTGATTTAGTTCATAATTACTAGCTTTCCTAGCCTCAGTACATGCATTTCTTATTGTGACAATTGTGACGACCCTAACTTCTAATTATTGTAATTAAGGTTAAATATATGATTAATGTCATAAATTGGGGTTACAAGACATTACGACTAATTACATTGAGAAAATGCAGGGAAATTTGAACTTTAATGTCATTAGAGTCATCAACCATATAATTACAAACACTTATGTACATAAGGGAAACAAATATTCATTTATAAGCCTTCGATTCTATTACCCATTGCTTTCGACTCACAAGAATCTTCTACCAATATTTCTAAGTCATCCCTTAGGGTTACCATATGAAAAACCAAGATTTCTAGGTTAGAATGAAAGTTTGGGACCATTAGCCGCCGCTAAATGCCCTTATGTCACGGCTAATTGCTCTCAGGTTCATTGGACCTTCTCCACGACTAACCTACATGGCATCGCGCATGAGGAAGCCTCCTGGAACCTACCTTGCTCACCTCTCACTATTGGCCATGACCAATTCCCCCTTTTGTCGTAACTAATTTCTCTCTGGAACACCTAGCAAATTCTCACAAAAGTTCACCGCGGCTAATTCCTTTTTAGCTGTGGTGAATTCCCCTCTAGACGACTCCCAATCTTGCCTCTCACCTTTCGCTACGACTAATTCCACATTTCGTCATGGTGAATTTCTCTTTGGTACTCTCCTTGGGCAACTTCACCTTTACTGGCTGCAGCTAACAATATTTTTGCCTCGGTAAAGTGCTTTCTGATCCTACAACTCCTAAAATCTTGTTTCATACTCTCCACTCTCCATCTAGGGACTCTCTAGGGCCACTCTCCCACTTGTTATGAGATTCTAATAGCATTTATCTAGCTGATTTACCCCATCATTATATCATTACCCATCCAACATTTAAAATGTGGATTTTCCTACTCATCCATTGGTCTTATATCAGCAAATTTATAAATTTCCCAAAATGGTCATTCAATCATGTTTTCACCAGATAATTCATGCATTGCCAGCTCAAATCCATAATCCATATATCACATGATTTCATTACTCAAATAGTCAGTCAAAACACAGGTTTATAAGCCATAATAAGTGTCATAAACTCATATATCCATTAACAACTAATATGAAGCCTATTTCTCATGATTACATTCTATGTTATCAAAATACAAACTCCTACACTTGGCAATACAGATACATGATGATGCTATATAAAGGTTAACAAAATTAGCATCTACTCTATTCTATTCCCACCAAGTGTAGCTCCCCACATTATGCCTCAACTCATGGATGTTTATTCATTTGCTTGCCTTTATCCTTACCCGAAGAACCTTCACCTTAAATGTTTAATCCCATGAAACGAGGTGAGATGCAAATCTCAGTAACCAAGGCAATTTCATCATATATTCTAGTTTAATTAACATATATGCATGACTTTACATAAGTATCAGAAAACATACCAATCATATTAGTAAATGAAACAATTAGGCTATCATGATTACTATCCTATACTAGTAATCATATTTCCACATGTTAAAGGCTAATAATACCGGGAGAGGCTCGTCCACAGCACCCACTCCCCAATGAGCACAACCAGGGCTCAATGCATTTAGGGTTTGATTATAACCCTGTGCACCACAGCTCCACCATGGACTCACAAGGTCCAATCACACATAACAAATAGCTAACCAATTCATTTAGCATCAAAATCATAATCATTCAGCAAATACGAAATTAAAATAGAACATATGCATAGAGTTAGTGTAAACCCCAGTTACCTCACTTGTAGACAAGTTGGGAAGCTACAGCAATACCAAAATCTTCCTAAAATCACAATATCAGAAAATGTTCATTTTTTATCAGTCCATTAAAGAATTAAGTTACTAATATTTACCTAAGGGATACTTACTCAATAACCAAGAGCCTCAAATTTCAGATTTTACCTTCCTTAAACCAGAAATATCAATATATCATTCCAAATCACAAGAAAATTCGCACAAAATTAAGGCTCATACTATAAGTCTACTATGGGGGTCTTAAACCAGTAGAAAATACATCAAAATAGAGAGTTTATACTTACCTAATAACACTCTCAGCCCCAACCTACGAAATTTCACCAAGAAAAACCCAAACAACCACATTTCAGATTTTGAGTATGGTGAAAATACTCTAAATGAAAAACTAATCAGGCCAAAATGAAGAGAAAGAAAAGGGGATTAAGTTATACAACTATTACCTTGGCTGAATCTTACTCTAGAAATGGGAAATGATGGATTTCTTGCCCCAAACCCTAGCCTCCCTTCAAACCTCCGAATTTCTCTTTTGTGTTTCAGTAAAATAGGGAAAGGGTTGAAGTGTTTAGGGTTTTAGTTAAGTTAAGTTAGCTCTAATGTGGGTCATGGGCTAACCCAAGGGTCCAATGGCAAGTGAGTTCTGATTTACACCTTGTTGGGCCAGCTCTAATGTATTGAGTTACAAAAATTCAATTGGGCCAGACCAAGTTTGAGGGACGGAATTGATTTGGGTCTGCTCAAGGGTTATTGTGCCAATTACATGGGCTTATGCAAGTTGGGTCTTGGGTTTCTAATTCATTAAATTGAATTGGGTCTGCACCTAACTTATTGAGCCTTCATTAACCTCTTATCATGATCTCCTACATTAATTTGGGCCTAGATGAAGTTTCTATCCTAATTAACTCTCAAACTCGTATAAATAATTTATCTCTCCAAAGTTTCCATTCACCTAACTTGACCAATTATCTTATATTAATTATTCTTAGTTAACCCAAATCCATGATTAACACCTTGATTAATTTTAGGGTGTTACAACAATCATATACATATTCTTTCCATAGTGTCTCATTGTATAGTTCCATTTAGTGTCAACACACGACTCCTACATTAAGCATATATAATTTCCTTTCACTTTATCCCACTTTCGGCTTAATTGGCTTCAAAGGAGAAGAGTTCTAACGCTTACCTCTAAAGACTCCTGGCTTCTTCCCAAGCTCCTCTAATGTTTGTTTTCTCAATGTCTTAAGGCTGTCCAATAATGGTGAGGGGTCCCAATTTAAAATCTAAAATAAATGGAATGAAAACAAATTGGAGATAGACTAGAAGTTCCTATTCTTACCTTTGATGAAATCCCGTATCACTTTCTCCTTGCAACCCACATTTTATTTTCTCACCCTTCAATCTCCATGGCTGGTTGAGGCTCTTTTTCTCTCCTTCATACTATTACTCTTGACCTGAATGGAGCTAAGGTCGAGGAAGACTATTGTAATGGACACCTCATGCTTGCGAACTGAAAGTAGATGTAATTAAGGTAATTAAAAATTCATTCCTCCCACTTCTTACTGGATGCTATGTAAGGTGTCACCATATACATATAAATATTTACTTTCCCATCCACATAATGTATATTTAATGGATAATCCATGAGTCCATGGCTAGAATTATATACACATAAGTGCCCGAGTGGATGTTCATACACATATATAGTGAAATCATTCAAATGGATGTTTATGGTTTAATTATTCTATTTCTCCCTCACTTGTCCTTTCCCCACCATGCATGCTAGGTGTCTTCATCTTAAATTAGTTAAGCCATTATATTAAGTATGATTCATGGCAATTTCCCACAGCTAAATAAAGGTGTAATGCCATGATCGAATATGATTATATATATGGTGGATGAGTGGAATGTCAGGGTGGTATGTTTTTGTCCTTATTCTCCCTTATGTTTTTGTTTCTTCCTACACCTATTTGCTTAGCCATATAATATGCTAATAGTTCCAAGACTTATTTCAATGTTTATTTAAATGCTAGCTCATAACATACACGGCCAATTGGAAGATCTACCCTTTGGTTGAATGCAACTACCAATATATATCCATGTATGTGAAGGTAATGCAATGTTATGATGAGAATGGTCACAAGCTTGTATTTGAGTCGTTTCTATCTGCTTCTACCTTAGACAAAATACATGTCAACGTCTCATTAAGGCTTCCTAACATATATCCTCCTCTTAGTACTAATTAAATCAATTAGCTCCTAATTAACCTTGGTTAGTTTCCTAATGCTTACTCGAGGTTATTCCTTGATATTCTTCTTTAATTAAGTTTAGTTATGTTACCATTTAAAGAAAATTTAGAATGTGACACACTTGGTCTTATATACATGTATTCCATGGCATAAGAATGTCAAAATCCTATATTCTTATACATTTGGCTCCAAATATAGTATATATAACATATTTCCATACTTTTACACATAAATGAAGAGGTAAACCTCTTAACTAACTCATACAATTATACTTTGACATCAATTTACATTAAATCTTAGCTTTTTAGCCTCCATTCTTTGCTCCATGAGAGTTCCCTAGATAAGTTTAGACATAATGTTTGGAAGAGTGAGATTCAAAGAATCCTAATAGCTTATTCACCCTTTCAAGTATACATATTTGGCATGCTATCTTGTCAAAGAAAGCAAGCATGCACTAAGTGCTTCCAAATACCAAATGTAAACATATTTCCAAGGTTATATTGATCAATTAAGACAAAAAACAAGCTTTAGGGACTTTTGGTCTAGCGTTATCCAATTATTTGGGACTTTTTTATTAGCCTCACATACTTTTAAGGACTTTGACTTAGCCTCACTCATTCTTGAAACTTTTGGCCTTGTGTCAGGCATTCTTAGGGACTTTTGGCTTTATCTCACCTAAATCAAGGGATTTTTAGCACAACCTCACCCATCAAGAGCCATCTCACATTCAAAATGTAATTCATAAAGCATAATGGCACCAAAGCATTAAACCACCAGTTATAGGCATATATCATGATTCAAACATACATACAAGTATTCAATGACAATCAAACAACCAAGAAATGCATACAAGAAAAGATGAAGAGCTACCTTGAGTCAAGAAGCACAAATTCTCCCTTAGTTCCTTAGCTTATTGGTTCAGCCTCATACATACACTTGAAGGAGGCTTGATTTGCTTGGTCTAGACACATCAAATAAGACACTAACATATTAATAGAATCATCTCTAGCCTCACATAAACTCTACACAAGCTATTCCTAGCTTATGGCATGCATATGGTCTTATACAAGGGTATAATGAAGCAACTCATATAGTTCATCTTCTTAGCTCTAATTTCTCACTCAATCTATGTCACATGACTCCATTTAAACTCATTAGAGTCATCACCAACTCAAATCGAGGACCCTAACACTAAGTTGCTACTTTATGCATAATAGAACACTAAACTTTCAACATTCAAAATATGGTTTCTAAATTCAAAACAATGGTCTTTTTGGTGTCTATAATTCATATCTAGACTATTTCTATCCTTGGAATAAAAAAACACTCTCCTTAGGTGCTTGATTCCCTTCTTGGCCAAAACATGCTCATATATTTGAAACCTATGGAGTTTTGCTTGTTTTTTTAGGGAATTTAGCTCTATGAAGCTTCTTAGGTCTCTTATTGACTCAAACATACTCTTACATAAGTTAAATTATCATTAGAAAGCTTCATAGATCCCTAAGTGCAATCAAAATCCTAATTTCCATAACTTGTTACCAAATGCTTCTTTTTGAATTCTAATTGTTCAATGTGATTCTCCATGCCTTAAAACCCCAATTTCTATCAAGTTTGGATCAAAATCAAGTCCCCTACATATGATCCTAGTTATGCCCAAAACACTCAAGCAAAGGAGAGCCAAGAAGAAGCAAGTCGGGCCATGGTTTCTTACCTTATTTCAAAGCTTACCAAGAGTGTGTCCTTAGGCTTCCAAGCTTTCCTCCTAACTCTCCTTTCATTCTACTAAACCATCCATAAAACATCACCATTTAAGACACCAAAACCATGAGAAGATAAGGGAGAAAGAGGAGAAGAACTTAGTGAAGGGAAGAACGTGAAAAGTAAGCAAAATTTTACACTTTTCAAGCTTAGTTTCCTTCTCCTTTGCTCCCTTTTTAGTGCACCACTATCAGTAGGTCTTGGTTTTATTTTTGTCCACAAGAAAGTTGGTTAAGAGGTGTAGGAGAAGTGGGACATGATTTAAGGAAGTGGGAGGCCTAATTATGACATTTTTCAAATTTTTAATTTTGTCCCTAAACTTGGTTCTTTCCATTTATGCTTATTTTAATTCCTTTTTGAGAATTTCCATCATGAAATTTAAGTCTTCTAATTCATAAAATGCTTTTGTTTTCACTCAACTTAGATTTAAAACCTTATCAAACTGTCCAGTCAAAGTTTTGGTCAAATAATGACCTAAAATATAAACCAAAGAGGTTTTAACCATTCTAAGGGTTTATATTATTTTTAGAGCCTATAAGAATCCTAGAAAACTTAATTTTCTCATTTAAAGATCCCTTCTTTGAGTTTTTCAAATGTTACCTGAAATTATGATTTTGCCACTAGCCTCCGTATCTTTCATTTGGCTTTTTTGGCTCAGACTTTAGGCTAATTTTAGGCTCTAAACCACATTTTTAGATGTTCTAATTAAACTCATAACCTCATTTAGTCTTAATTTTTCTTGTTTTAAGGTAATCCGATATCAATTTATCGAGTTCAGTTTAGTTTCTGAATTATCGATTATTACATAAGAGGCATGAAAAAGGAGGAAGGAAGGGAGGAGGAAGAAGGCTACATAAGGTAAGTCTACATGCTAATTTTGCCTATGATGCTATTATGATCTCTTTCCTACTCCTTCTCCTATTTCTCTTAGTAGTTTTGGTTTCCTAAAAGAATGAGTTTCATGGCTGAACTTTTAGGTGGAGAAGCTCCCTTAAGGAAATTAATTACACAAAAAAATTCTCCATCAAAAGTATTTTCAAGTGATGTATGATTTTGGCTAGGAAAACTTGTACAATCTTGGAACCTTGCTACTCCATGTTTTGACCAAGAGAATGAGTAAAGAGAGGAAATTTGTGTGAAAATAAAGATTTTGAAGGGTGAAGAAATAAAATATGCAAATAGAATTAATAAAGAACCTAAAGAATGGCTTATGACTCACTTAGGGTTTGGTGTTGTTCTTGAGAGATTTAGGAGAGCTAATTAACCCTTTAAGTACCATAATTGAGTGAGAAATGAAGCATAGATATCCTAAAGCTTTGAAACTCTCTAAGGTATAAATAAAACTCCATGGAAGCCATCTTTAGCGCATGTCTTAGTGAAGGCATAGTTTGGGTACCTAAGGAGTTGTTTTATTAATTCTAAGGTTATAAGTGGTCTAAATATGAATTATAAATATTAATGGAGCCATTGAAATGAATTTAGGAGCCTTATTTTGAAAGGTTAAAATTTAGGATTCAAATAGGCCTAAAGAAGAAACTTGGTATTAGGCTTATTTAACCATGCATGTGATAGCCCTAATGAGTTCTATTAGAGTTATATGGCTCATATCAAGTGAGATTTTGAAGCCAAGAAGTTGAAATATAAGAGTTACTTCTTAAGGCATGCAAATGGTCCCTAAACACATATAAACCCTAATTTGTATATGTAAGTCTAACATGAGTATAAATATGGTTTCATTGATTGTTTATGCTTCATTTTATGTGTCTAGGTCAAACAAGTAACTCACATCCAAGAGTGTGTATAGCCATGGAAGAAGAAAAGGAAACTAAAAGGAATTAGTTAAAATTTTATGTGAATATAACTTTTCCTTCATTTTCATATGTGGGTTGGTTTGCTTGAGTTTCTTGGTTATTTGTATGTATTGTTTACCATTTATATGACTTGTTAATTGTTTGAGCATACTATGTGATTATATTAAATTCAATTGCATGTGTGATTAGATTAGCCTTTGATGGGTGAGGCTATGCCAAAAAGTCCCCAAATATGGGTGAGACTAGGCTAAAAGTCTTAATTGTGGATAAGGATAAGTCAAAAGCTTCTAATAGAGGGTAAGACTAAAGCCAAAAGTACCTAGATATTGGATAAGGCTAGCTAAAAGTCCCTAGAGCATAGTTTTGCTCTTTGATTGAGCCATAGGATCCCTAAAGCATGAATTATTATTTGGTTATAATTATATGACATGCAAACTTGCTTCCATGTGCTTGAGTGAACCATATGTGTGTTTAAATGTTAGATTAGCTATTGGGATTCTTTGAGTCTTACTTTCCCTTATCTTTACTAACCATGGCTAGGTAAAACTTAATGAAGAAAGCATGATAAGCAAAAGGCCTAGGAAGAACATTTTTGACAATGGAATCTAGTTTAAAGGATATTATTGTATATATGAATATGTACTCTTATATTTTGATGTATGGAAATGAAAACATATTTAAAAGTACTAGACTATGCTATAAAAACCATTTGAGGTTTGTAAGACATGATGTAATGTGAATTGGTATCTTGAGTTCTCATATGTATATATGTGTTCTTGCACGTGGGATGGTGATTTTTAGTTACAAGTCTATTTTTGCATGATGGATTTGTTATACATGATGCATTTTCTGGATTGAAACATGCAAAAAATGAAAAATGACATTTTAGAGCTTAATTGGTATTATTTAAAACAACAATTTGGTTCATTTAAGCCATAAAAATGTCCTTTTACTCTTGACAGCCCAAATGACCTAGTTGCGGACAATTTGAGGCCATATAGAACTTTCTAATAAGAGAAAGTTTGCATTATTTGGAGCCCTATTGAATATAACTTGAATTATACAGTTACAGTTTATTCTGTACTACTCTTGGGTTTCATACTTTTTTAGGGACCAAATGGATTCATTTTGAGCTGAAATTTATAGTAGAAAGTGTAATGTCTAGTTTTTGTTAAACAATGAAAATAGATGTATTTTCAAAGCAAGTCCCCCGAAATGAATTAGTTAAGATCCCAAAAAATTTAAATAGCATTATAGACTCCTAAAAATGAAAATCCTAAGCTTAGATGGAAAAAAATGAAACAAGAATGAAGAAATAAATTTGAATGAAAGGTTAATGAAATATAATGATATTTTCATAATTTTAAGAAAATTTCATAATTCTCATAGGAGGAATTTTTAAATGAAATTCTTGAGTTCTCTATGGTTTTCAGAGGCTTAAAAACCATGGGAAGTCTCGGGACAGATAAAATCCCTCCGGTGGATGTTTTCCAATGTCAGTTGACCCAAACTTTGACAAATTTGTTCAAGATGATTTTAGCTCCGATTTGAATGATTACAAAAGGAATTTTATTAAATTGAGGACCTAAATTTCATAATGGAAAAGATGGTTCTAAAAAAGGAGCTAAAACGAACTAGAAACAAAAATGCCAAGATGAAGGGGCAAAATTAAAATTTTTGAAAAGTGTTTCTTAAACCTACTTATATATATGAGGCACCCCATCACCTCCTTCATTTAGCCAAATTTGTTTCTGCCCTAAATCAGAGAAAGAACCCTAAGGGTGATGCGTACAAGAAGGAGAAGAAACGAAGGAGAAAAACAAAGAAGAGGTATGGATTTTCTTGGCTTTTTTCATGCTTATCTTTTAGCAAACTTCTTCTCCTCTATTTCCCCTTCTTTCCTATGATTTTATTCAAGTTTTTGGATGTATTTTAAGGGCAGAACAGAGGGAACAATTCGGATTTGAAGAGAGGACGCCAAGCAAAGTGAGAAACAAGCAAGAAAAACTAAGAAAATAAGGTAAATCTTCTCTCCATGGTTGCCATCTCTTGCTCCCTTCTACTCCTTGGTTCTTCCCACACATGGGGCTTCAGGAAGGCTTGGATTTTGGGTAGAACCAAAGGTGAATCTTAGAAATTTAAAGGAGGAGAATAAGAATATGCAAAGAGAATTAACAAACAACCATGGAAAATTAAGATAACAAACATAGGGTTTTAAGTGTCCCTTAAAAAATCTGATTTGATACAATGATTTCTAAGCCTAAATGAATGTCTAAATGAGCTCCTAAGATCCCTAGAAGGCTCCTCATATGCTTCTTCCATCAAAGAAACTAAAGTAACTCCCTTGGGTGCAATTCAAGTGCATGCCTCGACCTAGAAGTGTTGGGGTACCTAGGGATAGTTTAATTTATTCCAAGTGTATTTTTGGGTCATATATGATGGAAGAGGATGAAAGGAAGCCTTGGAAAAATTTAAGAAGCCATAGAAAGTGAGATGACATAATAGGCTTCATAATATAGCCTAAAGAAGCAACACCTAGTTAGACTCTTTATTTTAATTATATGATGACTCCAAAAGACTTAGAAGGAGTCAAGAATCATAAATGAAAGGAAAGAATAGAGCCTAGAACTCAATTGATAGATGTTGCTTCATTAGGTGTATTTAAGAACCATAAATGAACCATAGGACAAAGTTAGAATTCCAAGTAGATGTATAGCCTTAGAAATAATTCTAAGAACTTAATTGGCTTTCATATATTATGTTTAGGCCAAGAGAAACAAATTCTACACCTTTATATGTGTGAAGCCACGAAAGGGAGAGCATTTCCAAGATAAAAAGTGTGTGGTTGCAACAAAGGTAGCTCACTTCTCTTTCTCTCATACATAAATATGTGCTTAACTTACCTTTGAATGTGTGTATGCGTGTTTTAAGTTATGAAAAGTGTTTTAGCATGTGCATATGTATTATGATACCATGATGTTGTAATATGTTTTCAAATGACGCCTAGTATGTTTGTTTGGATTTGCTTGAGTGTGGTGAAGCCAAGAACCCTTAACCATGGTGAGGATGAGCTAAGGACCCTTAAAATTGATTGAGGCAAAGTAAAGAGTCTCTCAAGAGTGAGGTTAAGTCAAAACCTCTTAGAGAAAGTGGGTGAGGCAAGTCCAAAATCCATAAGAGAATGGGTGAGGCTAATCCACTTACTTGGCCAGCCTATGTATGCTTTATATGACTTGTTCAAGTGCCAAGAATACTTTTTGAATGATCATTTACGATGCTTATGCATGCATTTTTAAGACTTATTTTACATTCTTTATGTGTGATTGAAAGGGAGATGAGCTATTAGGATTCTTTTAATCTCATTCCCTCCTCTTCAATGTCCTAACATGCTAGGTGGACCACAAGAGCAAGGTAATGGAAGCCATCAAGTTGGAAGATGAGAGTTTAACAACAAAGTGCCTAGTTTTGTCTCTTTTATAGCTATACCATTAGCATATGATGTAATTCTATGATGGAAATGTTGTGTAATCCTTTGAACATGTGTAAATACTCATTATTTGATGTATGTATGAGGTTTGATGCCAAATGAATGATAATGTAGTTTTTGACTAGTGAATGACAATGTAAACCATGTGTAATGTTGTGTATGGCATGGGGTGAGAAAGTGTGTTTTAATTTCTAGATTTATGAACCTTTAAGATAAGTTTAGAAGGCCATTTTAGTGCATTCCCATGTGCTTAAGTGTTCATGGTTGCCTTGGAGCTCAAGATGCACCATTTGGACCCTTTTGTAAGACTTAAAAATGACCATTTCACGACCCGATGTCAAGATCTGATCAAATGAATGAATTTGCCCATGAAATTTGGCACAAATATAGATATTATCTAGAGATTTATGGGAAGCCAAAGACCAGATTATTTGGAGCTCTGTGAAATTAATTATGATTCTTCAAAATTGGCACTTTTCTGCTGAACTGATGCAGACACTGTTAATACGGTTAGAAACTTAGGCTGTGTCATTTGAGGGCCACATGATGTCTAATGCTCATGAAATTTTATAAGAATAAACTATACATGATAAGATTTCTATGGCCACCAAGATCACCCCAATTAGACCTCTGAATAGAGAGATATGAATTTTTGAAGTTAGAGGATAGTACTAGTAATGACAGTAGACCTCTGGTACTGTTCCATCAATTTCTAATGGCTAGTAACCCCTGTTGTGGTCTGGATATATATTTTTAGCATAAAGTAGACATCTTTATATTTTTATAATGCTAAATTATCTTTGATTTTTAGTTTTTTAGAATTAGTTATGATTTTTCAAATTTTATGACAGTAGGCTAGAAATTCTGGCTAAGGTTGCACTTAGTGTTTTCATGTATTCCATCCACTTGTACGAGTTCTAGGCCACTTCTTGAGCTTGTTTTGAGTTGCAATTGTGTAATTAAATATAAGAGTGTGATGGATGACTCCAAATGGTCCATTGGATACCAAATGAAAAATTTATCCACTATGAAATGCGATTGATTTGCATTTTTCTATAGCTTTTCCTTGAGAAACCCTTATGCTTCATGGAAATAAGCCTACATATGATATGAGATAAGTCTTAAAAGTATGGTGTTACACTTTATTGGTATCAAAGTAAAGGTTCAGGCTCTTGATGTGGGTTGTGGCTTATGTTTATGAGTTGCCTAGATGCATATGAGCTTGTTGTAGATGAATTAAATGTGTGATGGTTGTGAAAATGTTCCCTTAGATGGTAAAGTTTGTTATAATGTTTTAGAGCCATGGTGAATACTAAGAGAGGTCAGCCCTCTAGGGAGGTTTGTTCAGATGATAGAGCTGATGTAACACCCTAAAATTAATTAAGGTATTAATTATGGATTTGGGTTAATTAAGAATAATTAATATGGAATAATTGGGTAAGTCAAGTGAATGGAAATTTTAGAGAGATACACTATTAATGTGAGTTTGAAATTGAATTGGGATAGAAACTTCACTTAGGCCCAAATTAATGTAGGAGATCATGATAAGAGGTTAATAGAGGTCCAACAAGTTAGGTGTAGACCCAATTTGATTCATGTGATAGAGGCCCAAGATCCACCTTTTATAGGCTCTTACAATTGGCCCAACAACCTTTATACAGACCCAAATCCTTTGAGCTCTTAAAACTTGGCCTAACCCAATTACCCAGAGCCCAACATATGAAAGCTAGCCCAACAAGCTTAAATCTGAAGTCCATTTAGAGTTGGATCTTTGGAGCAGCCTATGACCCATAGAAAACCCAACTTAAACCCTAAAAACTAACCTAGCCACCCCTCATTCTGCAGAAGATAAAAACACAAAAGAGAAATTCGGAGGTTTAAAGGGAGGCTAAGGTTTGGGGCAAGGAATTTGCCATTTCCCACTTCTAGAGCAAGATTCAGCTAAGGTAATAGTTATATAACTTAATCCTCTCATCTTTCTCCTTAATTTGACTAGATTAATGTTTCAATTGGAGCACTTTCACCCATACCCAAAATCTGAAACTTGCCATTTGATGTTTCCATGGTGAAATTTTGTATAAACTCTTCTTTGTAAGGTATTTCTACTGGTTTAAGATCCCAATGATTGGATTATAGTATGGGTATTAATTTTTCATGAATTTACTTAAGATTTAGGTGATATATTGAAGTTTCTAGTAGAGGACACCTTCATTCTGAATTTAAAGAATTAGTAATGGCTGGGGAGATTTTTGTTCCACTAGTAGCTTTTGTAAATTTGTCTACAAGTGAGGTAACTGGGACTATATTAATTCCATGCATATATCTGCTTTAATTTCATATTTTTTGTACATGAATGATTTGAAATGCTAAATGAATTGATTGGCTATCTGTTATATGTGATTAGACCTTGTGAGTCCATGGTGAAACTGTCGTGCAGCTGCCACTCGTGCATGTGCTTCGATCAGGCACCGGGTTATGATCAAACCCCAGATACACTGAGCCCTGGCTGTGCTCAATGAGGAGTAGGTGCTGTGAACTGGCCTCTCTCGGTGTTATTGGCCTTTAAAATATGGAAATATAATTGCTAGTATGGGATGGTTATCATAGTAGCCTAACCATTTCCTTTGCTGATATGACTGATATGATCCTGATGTTAATTTTGATTCATACATATATGTTAATTAAATTGGATTATGTGAATGGAAATTTCCTTGGTTACTGAGAGTTTTTCGAGTAAAGCAAATGGATGAAAATCATGCAAATTTTGTTAACCTTTGTATAGCATCATCATGTATCTATATTGCCAAGTGTAGGAGTTTGTATTTTGATAACATAGAATGTAATCATTGAGAAATAGGCTTCATATTAGTTGTTAATGGATGTATGAGCTTTGACACTATTTATGGCTTGTGAACCTATAATATGACTGACTATTTAAGTAATGAAATTATATGATATTTTGATTGTAGACTTGAACTAGTGATGCATGAAATATCCAATGAAAATATGATTGAATGATTATTGTGGGAAATTTATAAATTTGTTGATATAAGACCAATGAATGAGTCGGAAAATCCACATTTAAATGTTAGATGGGTAATGATACAATGGTTGTGGTAAATCAGCTAGATAAATGCTATTAGAATCTCATAACAAGTGGCAAAGTAGCCCTAGAGAGTCCCTAGATAAAGAGTGGAGAGTATGAGATAAGATTTTAGGAGTTGTAGGATCAGAAGGCATTTCGTTGTGGCTAAAACATTATTAGCCGCAGCCAATAGAGGCAAAGTTGCTTAGGGAGAGTAGCAGAGAGCAATTCACTGTGGCGAAATGTGAGAGGCAAAACTAGGAGTCATCCAGAGGGTAATTCGCCATGGCTAAATGGGAATTGGCCACGGTAAACTTTTGCGAGAATTTGTTAGGCGTTCCAGAGATGAATTAGCCACGGTGAAAAAGGGAATTGCCTACGGCCGATAGCGAGAGGCGAGCGAGATAAGTTCCAGGAGGCTTCCTCACCACGGCGCCCTGTAGGTTAGCCACGGCGAAGCTCGTACTTGCTGCGGCAAATCTAAAAGAAAAAGAGTGAACCTGAAAGAAATTAGTTACACGTGCAAGGACATTTAGCCGCGGCTAATGGTCCTAAACTTTCATTCTAACCTAGAAATCTTGGTTTTTCGTATGGTAACCCCAAAGGATGACTTAGAAACATTAGTAGAAGATTCTTATGAGTTGGAATTAAGGGCTAATAGAATCAAAGGCTTATAAATGAATGTTTGTTTCTCTGATGTATATGAGTGTTTGTAATTATATGGTTGATGACCTTAATAACATATAGTTTCAAATTTCCCTGTATTTTCTGAATGTAATCAGTCGTAATGTCTTGTAACCCTAATTTATGATTATTAATCACACATTTAACCTTAATTACAATGAGTATAAGTTAGGGTCATCACAGCCGAGTGTAGCGATCCAGTAGCTAAAGCCTTACAAGCTATTATGGCTCGCCTAGATCAACAGCAGGTCGTGATTACACAGTTACAGGAATAGCTTGCTGGGAGAGATAGTCAGGGCCCTACACCTCCTCCTCCATAGCCACCACAGCATTCAAATCATCTTGAGCATTCAAAGGAGACTTAGCTAGATCCGTAAACACATATCTAGATGGTTGCCTTTATTCCACTAGCTCAGATGCCTCCAACCTAAGAGCAACCCTCTACTAGATAGATAATCATCCAATTTAGAAAATTTAGGGCTCCCACTTTTGGTGGTGAGATGAATATAGAAAGAGTCGAGGCTTGGATTATACAATTAGAAAAAATATTCCAGGTGATGGAGTGTACGTCTGAGTAGAAAGCCACTATGGCTATTTTCCAGCTAAAGAGAGAAGTAGATTACTGGTGGAGGGGCACTAAGCCTGTCTTGAGGGCGAAGAACCTTCTGATTACATGGGAGGTGTTCCTTTAGGCTTTTTATGAGAGGTACTTCCCCAGCTCATTCAGAGATGAGAAGGAGTCAGAGTTTATACTCTTGAGATAGAAAGAGGGGATGTCTATTGTAACACCATAAATTCTAGCTCATCTCATATCATTCTTATACATTATATCATCACATCCATGAGGGAAGTAGAAAAACTCTCTTAAAATAATGAGTTTAATTACGCTACATCGTATCTAAATATTTTATTCGGTGTCACGTGGACTATGTGAGTTCACACTATACATTCTCATATTGAATTATATCAATACAACTCATTTTTATCATTAAATCATGCCCACAACTCATGGAAACTGAAATGAAGCTCAAAATAACCAAGTGTATTTTCGGCTAGATTTGCCTCTTTTTTTGACCAAACTTTGGAAAATCATAACTAACTATAGAAACATTGAAATCATACAATCTTGGCCATTCTGGAAAGCTAAGGATGTCTACTTTACACTAAAAATATGTTCAAACCATAAATTCCATCATAAAAGATGTTTGACATCCAAAATGATCTAGAGGTCATACTGCATTCTGGAACTATCACAAAATTCTGTAGAAAAATTTGAAAATGCCTAATTAATTCCACAAAAATCCAATCTATATAAATGATACCAATCTAGAAAGTTGTGGATGTTAGCTAGAGAGGAAAAATACCTCTAGACTAGTTCATCAAGCCCACCCCTTGAAATTTAATAGAACAGTAACTCAGATTGGGCAAAATTCCTAATACTAGATAGAATGTTCAAAATATCATACCTCCCTCTCTAGACTTCAAATGAGGTGCTTCCAATTGGCATGATTCACTGTGAATGTTTAGTTTTTATGTATAAAATTTCATGTCAATTGGACATTATTTGAGCTCTGTGTGACAGAATTCATTTTCATACCAAATGAATAGTGTAGCAAACTAAAACCCAAAAAATGACCAACTTTGAAAAATCATCAAATATTCTGTAACCCTTCGAAAATTATGATCTTTAGCTTCTCAAAAAACTATCAATAAGATTTAAATGTCTATCAAATCTTAAATCAAAAAGAGCTCAATTGGCTAAAAAATGATAAAGGATTCCATTATGGTCAATTTTGGCTCCATATAGGGTACCAAAGTTATCAAATGGATTTCCCTTGGTCTTGGCACCTTTTGGGCAAGTCTAAAAGAACATTTAAGACTTGCGTGAGCTGGCCAAATAGTCCCAAACCTCATGCATCTCATTTTGGCCTTTTCATCCACACTTATACACATTTGCATCAAACTTCCAAATTACATAACTTGGCATTACATACCCAAATTCATTTCTAAAGTTCATATATCATATCCATACATTTATATATCACATAATATTATATTTACACATGTCTAAAGGGTCATAGACCATTTATAATAATAATATACATCATGAAGCATCATTATGGTTCCAAAAAGACAAAAGCTAAGCATATGATTGTCAATCTCCCTTCTTCAATGTTGTTAGCTCCCATTACCATATCCACTTGGTCTACCTAGCATATTAGATTATTAGAGAGGAGGGGATGAGATTCAAAGAATCCCAATAACTCATCTCCCATTCAATCATACATAATATATGCAAATCAAGCCTTAAAAATGCATGCATGGTAATCATGGAAGTCATGAACATTTAAGAAGCAAACTTAGCATGTGAACAAGTCATACAAGTCATTTAAGAGCTCACTAAGTGTTTGGATTGGCCTCACACTTTTCCACATGGATTTTGGACTTGCCTCACCCATTCTTTAAGAACTTTAGACTCAACCATACTCTTGGAATCTCACTTTGCTTTTAGGACACTCTTTACTTTGTCTCAACTAAATTCTAAGGGTTCTTAGCTCATCTTCACCATGGTTAAGAGTTCTTGGCCTCTCCACACTCAAACAAACATCATACATTCATTTGAAAACATAATATATCATCATGAAATCATGTCATATAACATCATGCTAGCATACTTTTCATGGCTTAAAAATACACATACACATATTCTAAGACAAGCTAAACACACATCCATGCATGAGAGAAGGTGGAGAGAGCTACCTTGCACATAATCACACAGTTTTTCCTTAGAATTCAAGCCTCCTCTTTCGGTCACACACCCACAAACTTGTGGAGATGGTTTCTTTTGGCCTAAATACAATTTATGGGAGCCAATTATGTTTATGAAACAATCTCTAAGGCCATACAACTTACTTAGATACTAGATTACTCTATAGGTTCCATTATGATCCATAAATACACCTAATGAATCAACACCCCTTAAATGATTTCTAAGCTTCATTCTTTCCTTTCAAATATGATTCTTGACTCCTTTTAAGCCTCTTGGAGTCATCACACAATTAAAACAAAGGGCTTATAATTATGTTGCTTCTTTAGGTCATCATATGGAACCTAAGGCACCAAATCAATTTCTATGAGTTCTAAATTTTTTTCCAAGGCCTCCCCTCATTTTCATTCATCAAATATGACTCAAGAATGGTCTTAGAAAAATTTAAAACTCTCCCTAGCTACATGAACTTGCTTTGGTCGAGACTATGCCTAGGTTAAGGTTCCTTGGAGTTTTCTTTGTTTTCTTGAAGGAAGAAGCTTGTGGGGAGCATCTTAGATGTCTCAAAAACTTATTTAAACTCTTAATTAAACCTAGGAATCATCACACAAAGTCAAAATTTTGAAGGTGCACACAAAATCCTAGAATTTGCATTTTGAAATCTAATGGTTATTTTGTTGTTTTCTTTGCATATTCTTGTTCTTCTCCATCAAATACCTAAGATTCATGCTTGATTGGGCTTGAAAATCAGATCCTCCTATGGCTCCTAGGGTTAGGCAAAATGGAGAAGAAGGGTGATGGAAGATATCAACAATAGGATGCAATTTCACCTTGTTTCCTTGCTTAGTTTGGCTTGAATCTTGCCTTCTCCAAGCTCCTCTCTTCAAATCCGAAATTTCCCTTGAATTTCTCCCTTGAATCAGATTTCTAAACTTCATTTTAATCAAAGGAAATCAAGGAGGATGAAGGAAAGGTAGTGTGGATGGAGAAGAACATGAAAAACAACCACAAAAAAAAACCTTTTGCTTGGATTTCTTTCTCCTTCTTCTTCCTCTCTTAGGGTTTTGATTTTGGTTTGGGGCTGAGAAATCTAAAGTTAAATGAGGGCAAGTGTGAGGCGCCACCAATATATAGGTGTAGGAAAGTGACTTTTTCAAAAATTTCAATTTTGCCCTTCAAACTTTGCATTTTCATTTCTCCTTCGTTTTAGCTTCTTTTTGAGAACCGTCCTTTCCATTATAAAACTAAGGTTCCCAATTAAGAAAAATACCTTTGGAATCACTCAATTCGGAGCTAAAACCTTCCCAAACAGATCTATTAAAGGTCAGGCACACTGACGTTGAAAAACGTCCACCGGAGGGGATTTAACTGTCCCGGGGCCTCCTATGGTTTTCAGGGCCTCTGAGAACTCCGGAGAACTTAAAAATTTCATTTAAAAAGCCCTCCTACGTGAATTCCAAAAAGTCCTCAAAATTACGAAAATGCCATTACATTTCGTAGGTTTTCTATCAAAATTTGTTTCTTCATTCTAACTCTATTTTTCCTTCCATCAAAGGCTAGGATTCTCATTTTTAGGAGTCTAGAATGTTACTCAATTTTTTTAGGACCTTAGCTAACTCATTTCAAGGGACTTGCTTTGAAAATGCGTCCATTTCCATTGTTTAACGAAAATCGGACATTACATCTGTGGACCAGTATGTAGCCAAATTTATAGAGCTCTCTAGATATTCTTCCTATTTACAGAGGCATAATGATGAATGCTAGAGAGTAGACAAGCTAGAGAAAGGTTTGCTTCTAGAGATCAGAGATAGGTTAGTTCCACAAAGAATTAGGAACTTTAATACCCTAGTTGAGATATACAAAGTGATTGAAGCAAACCTCAGAATTATGCAGCCTACCTCTAGTGCTAGACCATCCCTCCCTAAGCCCAAGAGACCTAGAGAGGAATCATAGGTTGTAGTTACTAATAGGAAAGGTGATAAGAGCCAGTGGAATAGACGAGGCAGGAGAAGGAGAACTCAGTCCAGCAATGGTAGTTCTGCACCTACAGTATGTCCCTAGTGTGGCAAAAACCATGGAACTAGACCATGTGACATGGGGCAGAACGTGTTATAGATGTGGTAGGCCAGGACATATGGCTAGAGACTGCACACAAGCTCCTCAACAGTTCATATAGCAAAGGGAATGGCTTCTGCTCCCAGACCTCAAATCAGGGTAAAGTCTTTGCCCTATCACAGCAGGAGGCTAGCCAGTGCCGAGTTTAATCCAAGATACTATTACAATAAATGATTTATCTATAACTACATTATTTGATTCAAGTGCTAGCTATTCTTTCATATCATATGACTGTGCCAAGAGGTTGGGTCTGAGTATGCATACATTATCCTATGATTTACATGAATCTACTCCTACAAGAAATTGAGCCATTACCTCCCATGCTTGCTTGAATTGTATAGTCTAGTTTAATCATTGCCATACACACTTGATTTGATTTGTATAGCCCTCATTGATATTGATTTAATCATTACCATGAACTGGATGTCTGCTAATAATACCACACTAGATTATAGCCACAAATGTATTATTTTACCTGAGGGTTAGACTGTGCCTAGTATAAGGACTAAGTTATTTGTTATAACTACCTCCCAGGTTAAGAGGTCTTTAGGGCATGGTTGTCAGGGATATTTAGTTTTCTTTTCAGTTCAGGTTAAGGTAGAAGAGGGTATAGAGGAAATTCTAGTAGTGAGAAAGTTTCTAGAGGTATTCCCTAGAGAGATTAGCGAATTACCCCCAGAGAGAGAGGTCGAGTTTCCTATAGACATTGTAGTTGGGGTAGGTCTAGAGTAACACTATATATTTCTAACTCATTTTATACATATTTGCATGCTCATATGAAACACTCCATGAAGGAAGTGAGAAAAATCCATCAAAATAATACATTTCTTTGTGTTGTGTCATGTATAAAAATTTCATTTGGTGTCACGTGGATCATGTGAACTCATACAACACATTCTCATATTTAATTACATGAATATATCTCATTTTTATCATCAAAAGTGGCCTACAACTCATGGAACTCGAAGGGAAGCATGAAATGTATATATATAATTTTGGCCAGATTTTCCCTCATCTATATCACAAATTTGGAAAATCATAACTAATTTTAGAAAAATTAAAATAATGCATTCTTAGCCATTATGGAAAGCTACACATGTCTACTTTTAGGGTAAAAATATGTCTAAACCCTAACATCCAATATAGAGAACGTTTGACGTTTGAAAGTTCTAAAGGTCAAGCTATCCACTGGAACTGTCACAAAATTCTATAGCAAATTTAAGAAATGTCCAATTAATTCTACAAAAATCCAATCCATGCAAATGATACCAATTTAGAAAGATACAGATGTTAGCTAGAGGAGAAAAATAACTCTTGCTAGCTTAGGCATGCCTAGATCTCGAAATCCAATCAAATAGTAACAGAAGTTGGCTCAAGTTCTTGATACTAGATAAAATCTTTAAAAATTCATTTCTCCCTCCCTAGACATCGAAATAAGGTGCTTCTAGTGGGCACAAGTCACTATAAATGTCTATTTTCTCTATAAAATTTTTTGGCAATTTGATATCATTCAAGCCCTGTGTGACATATTTCATTTTTGGACCAGTATCAATTAGAAAATTTCCCAACTTGAAAAATTCATCAAATATTCTCTAGACCTCCAAAAATTCTGTTCTTTAACTTTCCAAAAAGCTTTCAACAAACTCTAATTTCATGCCAAATATTAGATCAAAAAAAGCTCATTTGGATAAAAAGTGATATAAAGTTCCATCATAGTCAATTTTGGCTCCATATAGGATACCAAAATGTCCAAATGGCTTTCCTTAAGGTTTGGCACCTCTTGGGCAAGTCTAAAAGCATAATTGGGACTTGTGTAAGCTACTCAAAAGGTCCCAACCCTCATACATCTCATTTTGGCCATCTCATCCACACTTACTCACAATTGCACAATATCATTAATGAAGCTAGTTTGCCATCATATACTCAAATCATATTCTAATGGCTACATGACATATTCTCTCATTCATACATAAAAAATTATTATAATTACATATGTTCATGACATCATATTACATATACATATATTGATTTCATCATATGCCAACTGTATGATTTCAAAGTAACAAAATTCAAGTACTTGTTGTCATCCTCTCATCCTCAAGGTGGTTGGCTTCCATTACCTTGCTTTATTAGTCCACCTAGCATGTTAGAACATTGGAGAGGAGGGGATGAGATTCAAAGTATCCCGATAACTCATCTCCTATTCAATCATACATAATGGATGCAAACAAGTCTCATGTGATGACCCTAATGTCTTATCATCATAATTAAGGTTAAACACGCGATTAATCATCATAGGTTATGAAAATGTGGAGAAATTTAAATCTTAAGGTGATTAGAGTTATCAATCATATGATTACATACACTTAGGTTCATAAGGGAATTAAACGTCCATTTATAAGCCTTGGATTCTATTACTCATCAATTATAACTTATCCTAATAACTCTAGATCATCCCTTGTGATTAACATATGGAAAACCAAGGTTTTCTAGTTAATATAAGTGTTTCAACATGTTTGCCGCGGCCTAATTACTCTTAGCCACGGCTAATTCCTTTCTGTTTTACCTCTTTCTCGCCGCGGTGAGTTAGACCTTCGCCGCGGCGAAGAAGCCTCCTGGAACTTCCTCGCTCGCCTCTCGATATTGGCTGTGGCCAATTCCTCTCTGGAATGCCGGGGACATTTTCCTAAAATTTCGCCGCGGCTAATTCCTTAATTTGCCGCGATGACTCCTAGTTTGACCTCTCACATTTCGCTACGGTGAATTCCTCTCTGGCACTCTCCTTAGGCAACTTCGCCTCTATTGGCCGCGACGAAGTGCCTTCTAGTTCTACACTTCGAAAATCTAGACTCATACCCTCCAATCTCACCCTAGGGTTCCTCTACCTTAATTGTGGGGCTCAAATGGCTTTCCTTAGCCTAATTCATCCGGCTAATCTCTCCTCTCTAATTCAAGATTCAAGGGTCAATTTCTTTTCTCTAATTACCCTATATCAGCATGTCCAGAGAATAATAACAACACAAATCATGCACCATTGACATTTAACATTAGATACACTTTCCATTATTATCCAATTACAATCATAATGTTCAATTCCATGATAGTCAAATTACATATACAATCCCTATGCTTGGCAACTCATGATGCAATGTAGCAATGATACAAACCTAGCAACTTAGTTACAACATAATATGACAAGGCTCCTAAACCTATGTGCTACCAAACCATTTAATAAGCTTCTATTAACTTTCTCCTTGCCACTAAGAGGTCTGGTCCCTGAAAATGTTAGCCCATAACGGGGTGAGATATACAATCTCAGTAACAAAAGGCAATTTCCATATATATGTACAAGTCAATCAATCCAATACAATTTCATGTCATCAATACCAGAATCATCAATTCAATTCGCAAATGAACTAGTTGAGCTACCAATGACTACTGTCCCATACCAGCAATCATACACAACATGTTAATGGCCAATAATACCGAGAGAGGTCCGTCCACGGCACCTACTCCATAATGAGCACAACCAGGGCTCAGTGCATCGGGGTCTGATCACAACCCAATGCTCGATCGAAGCACATGCACGGGTGGCAGCCACACCACAGCTCCACCATGGACTCACAAGGTCTAATTACAATAACAATCAAGTAGTCAACCAGACATTTAGCATTTCAAAATCAAGCATGTATAACAAATAGCAGATTAACATGAGCATATACATGGAATTAGAAAAATAACTCCAGTTACCTCAATGAAGCCAATTACTCTTCCCTTAGCTACCATAATAATCCAAATGCACACCAAGCCTATAACAAGCATGATTATCATCATTTCTAATCACAATCAAATATCTAAAGAGTTGAACTATTAATGACAGACTAGAGGTTACTCACCTAATTACCAAGGGATCTAATTTCGGATTCCAACTTTTCCACACCAGAAATTGCCATAGTTCACTCTAATTTCTGGGTAATTTCGCATGAAACCAAAGCCCATATCATAGGTTGACTATAGGGGTCTCAAACTAATAGAAAATGCATCAAAATGGGAAGAAGATACTCACTTAATAACACCCATAGCCTCACCTCTGAAAATCTACTATGGAAGCACCAAAATTCGCATTTCAATCATCAAGCCCAGAAAATTCAGTTTTCCACCATTATCTCCTTGTAATCTCACACAACAACAGAACCCATTATAATAATACATCCTTAGGGGAATTTTCCAGCAAAATGATACACAAAATGGAAGGGAAATACTTACCTAATCCTCCCTCTAACCTCCAAGTCTGAAAATCTTGCAAGGAATCACCCAACACCAAATTTCAAATTTGAGATGAAGATGAAAATGCTCAAACCCAGAAATTAATCAGACCAAAATGAAGAGGAGGATGAGAGGGTCAAGTTATATATAACTCACCTTGGCTAAATCATCCTCTATGAGTCAAAAATGGAGCTTCCATGTTGGTAAAACCCTAACCTCTCTTAAACCTCTGAATTTTCTCCCTTGCCTCTTGTGTTTTCTGCTAAATGGGGAAGAAGGTTGCTGACCCTTTAGGGTTTTTAATGAGAAATGGGCTGACCCATCAGCCCAAGGTCCAATTGGGCTCCTCTCTAGTGATTGGGCCATGGTTTAATGAATGGGTTGCAGAAAATTTAGAGTTACAAGTGGAATGTGCTGACCCCATGGCCCAATTCCTTGTGCGTTCAGATTTTTATACTTGTTGGGCCTTATCACATAAGTTGGGTTGAATCTCATGAGTTATGCTTCGGGGGTGTAATTGGGCTAAGCCAAATTTCAAGAGCCAATTTAATTTGGGTCTGCAAAATGTGTGTTGGGCTAGCTCACATAAATTGGGTCTTGGGCTCCTATTCTACTAAATCAACTTGGGTTATTGCTAGGTGATCTCTCTTGGCCCAAGTCTCATGATAAGGAGTTGGGCTTGCATCTAGAATCATTGGGCCTTTATAAGCCTTTTCTCATGATCTCCTACATTAATTTGGGCCTAGATGTAGTTTCTATCCTAATTAATTCTCAACTCATATTATTGATTTATTTCTCAAAATTACCATTCACTTAATTTGCCCACTTATCCCATATTAATTATTCCTAATTAATCTAAATTCATGATTAATATCTTAATTAATTTCGGGGTGTTACATCTCATAAATGCATTCATGGCATGTGGACATGTACAATCATTCAAGTAGCATTCTTAGAATTTGAAAAAGTCACACATAGCATACTAAGGTTTGCCAAGCAATTGGATTGGCCTTACCCAATTTCTTATAGATATTGGACTTGCTTCACCCATTCTTTAAGAGATTCTTAGACTCAACCATACTCTTGGGAACCCACTTTGCTTTTAGGAGACTCTTTACTTTGTCTCAACCAATCTTAAAGGTTCTTGACTCATCCTCACCATAGCTAAGGGTTCTTGGCCTCACCACACTAATGCAAATCTAAGCACACATCATAATATTATTTAGAAACATAATATGTTATCATGAAACCATGGCTTATAAAATCATGCTAGCATACTTTTCATAACTTGAAAATACACATACACACATCCTAAGACAAGCTAAACACATATCCATATATGAGAGAAGGCGGAGAGAGCTACCTTGTACACAATTACACACTTTTTCTCTTAAATTCAAGCTCCCCTTTTCAGCCACGCACACAAAAAAGTGTGGGGATGGTTTCTCTTAGCCTAAACACAATTTATGGAAGCCAATTAGGTTCATGAAATTAATTCTAAGGCCACACAATTTATGCAAACACTAGCTTGAGTTATAACTTCATTATGATTCCATAATTGCACCAAATGAAGTAACACCGCTCAAATAAATTTTAGGCTCCATTTTTTCTTTTCAAATATGATTCTTGACTCCTTTTAAACCTCTTGGAGTCATCACACAATCAAAACCAAGAGCCTAACTACATGTTGCTTCTTAAGGTTATAATATAGAACATAAAATACTAACTCACTTTTTATGGGTTCTAAATTTTTCCCAAGGCCTCCCCTCACTTTCATTCATCATATATGACTTATAAATGAGTTTGGAAAAATTTAAAACTCTCCCTAGCTACACAAACCCCTTTAGGTCGAGGTTTTGGAGTTTGCCTTGTTTTCTCAAGGGAGGATGCATATGGGGAGCCTCTTAGGGATCTTGGGAGCTCATTTAAACTCTTATTTAGGTCTAGGAATCATCATACAAAATCAGATTTTACAAAGTGCACTTGAAACCCTAGGTTTTGTACCTTGAAATTCCATGGCCTTTTCTTGAATTTCTTTACATATTCTTACTCTCCTCCCTTAAATTCATGGAATTCACCCTTGGCTCCCCTCAAAATTCTAGCCCTCTAGCATCTATATACATGGGGCGAAATATGGAGAAGAAGGAGGGAGGAGTAACTACCATGGGATGCAAGATTTACCTTGTTTTCTTGCTTTTTCTCACTTGAATCTTGTGTTCTTTGAGCTCCTCTCTTCAAATTCGAATTTTTCCCTCAATTTCTCCTTTAAAATAGATCCATATACCTTATTATAATCATAGGAAATGAAGGAGAATGAAGGTTTGGAAGAGAAAAAGCATGAAAAACTACTAAATTTCCATACCTTAAGCCTTTAATTTCTCCTCCTCTTTGCCTTCCTCTTGTGCACCACTCTCCCTAAGGTTTTCCTTTAGTTTTGGGCAGAACTTGGTCATGCAAAATGAAGGGAGAAGAAGGGTGCATCATATATATAGGTGGGAGGAAGTTACACTTTTCAAAAATTCTCATTTTGCCCTTCATTCTTTGCATTTTTGTTTTTTCTTCGTTTTAGCTCCTTTTTGAGAACCATCTTTTCCATTATAAAATTTAGGTTCCCAATTTAGTCAAATGCCTTTGGAATCACTCAAATCGGAGCTAAAACTTTTGAGAACGAATTCGTCAAAGTTTGGGCACACCAATATTAGAAAACGTCCACTAGATAGGCTTTAGCTGTCCTGGACCTTCCTATAGATTTCAGGGCCTCTGAGAACCTTAGGAAACTCAAAACTTTCATTAAAAAAGCCCTCCTGTGTGAATTCCAAAATTTGCTCAAAATTACGAAAATGCCATTACGTTTTGCAAGTTTCCCATAAGAAATTATTTTTTCATTCTAGCTCTATTTTTCTTTCCGTTTGAGCTTAGGATTCTCATTTTTAGGAGTCTAGAATGCTTTCCAAACTTTTTGGGACCTTAACTACATCATTTTTGGGGGACTTCTTTTTGTATCTAGTGAGTTTCGTTCGCTTACAGAGAAACAGTACGTTATGTTTGTCACGTTTTCTCTTGTTTTCAGAGAACCAGATGTTACATTTCTCCCCCCATAAATAAATTTTGTCCTCAAAATTTAGGGTACACTTTCTCTTGCTCTTTTTTTTTTCCTGGCTAACTACTCTTTTCTTTCCCTTCTTCTTAGCTCTATACACTTCACTCGTTTGAATTTTTCATAGCTAGGGAATTTTCATTACTAGCCCTTAATGAGGGCTCTATCATCAGAAGGTACTAGCTAATTCTTTTCATAAAGGAAAGAAATTTCTAATTCTGGAGGCTTATCTTGGGAGAGCTTACTAATCATATCTGGTTAATGTTAACCCATTCACACGATTAATGTTTCTTTTAGTGGACTCATTCACACATCTTGGGAGGTAACTCAGTTTGTATCACATCTCCTGTATCCTCTTCCAAGGGCTTCTTGTAATGTCCAACTTTCGTTAAACGACGGAAACATATGTGTTTTCAAAGCAAGTCCCTTGAAATGAATTAGTTAGGGTCCCAAAAAATTTGAGCAACATTCTATACTTCTAAAATTGAGAATTCTAGCCTCAGATGAATGGAAAAATAGAGCTAGAATGAAGAAATAAATTTTTGACTGAAACCTTATGAAATGTAATGGCATTTCGTAATTTTAAGTAAATTTTGGAATTCACACAGGATGGCTTTTCAAATGGAAGTTTTAAGTTCTTTGGGGTTCTCAGAGGCCTTAAAAACCATGGGAAGCCCTGAAAAAGTTAAATCCCCTTCGGTGGATGTTTTCTAACGTCTATGTACCCGAACTTTGATAGATTCGTTCGGGAAAGTTTTAGCTCCAACTTGAGTAATCCCAAAGTCATTTTATTTAATTGGGAACTTAAATTTTATAATGGAAAAGGCGGTTCTAAAAAGGAGCTAAAATGAAGGAGAAACAAAAATGCAAAGAACGAAAGGTAAAATTAGAATTTTTGAAAAAGCCATCAACCTCCCACTATATATAGGTAGCTGATAAGTATGATTTTTGTAATAAATGTAAATCTCATAAAACGATAAAATAAGTTATATAAAAGTAAGTCCTCTAAAATAACCTAGATAATATCCCAAAAAATTTGGGTTGAGTCCTAGATTTCTAAAAAAGGAAAATTCTAGGCTTAGATGGAAAGAAAAACGGAGTTAGGATGGAGAAATAATTTGCGGCGAAAATTGACGAAACATAATGGCATTTTCGTAAATAAATGTAACTTTTGGAAAACCACATAGGAGGGCTTGTTAAATGAAACTTTTAAGTTGCCCAAGGTTCTCAGAGGCCCCAAAAACTATAGGAAGCCCTGGGACTGGTAAAACCCCTCTAGTGTATATTTTTCAACGTCAATTGACTCAAACTTTGACTGATTTGTTTGGTAAGGTTTTAGCTCCAAATTAAGTGATTCTATAGGCATTTTATTAAATTGGGAATGTGACGACCCTAATTTCTTATCATCATTATTAAGGTCAAATACGCGATTAATCATCATAGGTCATGAAAATGTGAACCAATTTAAACCTTAATGTGATTAGAGTCATCAATCATACAATTACATACACTTATGTTCATAAGGGAACTAACATCCATTTATAAGCCTTAGATTCCATTACTCATCAATTAAAACTCATCCTAATGACTCTAGATCATCTCTTATGGTTAACATATGGAAAACCAGGGTTTTCTAGGTAATATAAGTGTTTTAGCATGTTAGCCGTGGCCAAATTACCCTTAGCCGCAGCCAATTACTTTCTGTTTTACCCCTTTCTTCGTCACTAATTATCACCGCGGCGAGTTGGACCTTTGCCGCGGCCAACCTACATGGCACCGCGGTGAAGAAGCCTCCTAGAGCTTCTTCGCTCGCCTTTCGATATTGGCCGCGGCCAATTCCTCTCTGGAATACCGGGAACATTTTCTCAAAAGTTTGCCGCAGCCAATTCCCTAATTCGCTGCGGCTAATTCCCCTCTGGATGACTCCCAGTTTGACCTCTCAAATTTCGCAGCGGCGAATTCCTCTCTGGAACTCTCCCTGGGCAACTCCGCCTCTATTAGCCGCGGCCAACTATATTTTAGCCGTGGCTAAATTCCTTCTAATCCTATAACTCCGAATTTCTTGCCTCTTACTCTCCACTCTCTTTCCATTAACACCCTAGGGCTCCTCTAACTTCATTGTGGGGCTCAAATGTCCTTCATTAATCTAATTTAACCAGTTAATCTATCCTCTCTAAATCAAGATTCAAGGATCATTTTCTTTTCTCTAATTACCCTATGTCAGCAAGTCCATTGATTAGCAATTTGTAATACAACAATAACATGAATTCCACAAGGCTCATTCAGATAACATAAATCCATACATCAATCTCTAATTTAAAGTAAGGCCTACTCCTTCATAAATACACATTACATTATCAAAATACAGACTCCTACACTTGGCAATACAGATACATGATGATGTTATACAAGACTTAACAAAAATTAGCATCTACCCTATTCTACTCAGACCAAGTGTAGCTTCCCCATACCGGGCCTCAATTCATGGATGTTCATCCACTTGCTTACCCTTATCCTTACCCGAAGAACCTTCACCTGAAATTGTAATCCCATAAAATGGGGTGAGATATGAATCTCAGTAACCAAGATAATTCCATCATATGATCCAGTTTAATTAACATATATGCATGAATCAAAATGAACATCAGAATCGTATCAGTCATCTCAGCAAATGAAACAATTAGGTTATCATGATTACTATCCCATACTAGCAATCATATATTTAACATGTTAAAGGCCATTAACACTAGGAGAGGCTCGTCCACGTCACCTACTCCCCATTGAGCACACCAGGGCTCAGTGCATCTGGGGTTTGATCATAACCCGATGCTCGATCGAAGCACATGCACGAGTGGCAACCGCACCACATCTCCACCATGGACTCACAAGGTCCAATCATGATACAACAGATAGCCAACTAATTCATTCAACATTTCAAATCATTCATATATAGCAAATACAAAATTAAAGCAGATACATGCATGGAATTAATGTAAACCCCGGTTACTTCACTTGTAGACAAATTTTGCAACAGCCACCACAGATACAATATCTCCCTATAACCAGAATATTAGATGATTATTACTCTAATTCATCATTAGCAGTTGCAATAAGTACTTAAGAGATTTAAATGCTAATAACTACCTAAAGAACACTTACCCAGCCACCACAAATCCTAAATTCGGATTTTAGTGTCCTCTACCACAAATCTCAATATTCCACCCCAAAATCCTAAGCAAATTCGTACAAAATTAATACCCATAATATAAATCAGCTATGGGGGTCTCAAATTAACAAGGAAAGCATCAAAATAGGGGGTTTAAACTCATCTAACACCAGCCCCAACCTCAACATACGAATTTCTCCAAGAAAATCCCCAAACACCTACATTTCAGATTTTGGGTAGGATGAAAATTCTCCAAATGAAAAACTAATTAGACCAAATTAAAGAGAAAGATGAGGGGATTAAGTTGTATAACTATTACCTTGGCCAAATCTTGCTCTAAGTGTGTGAAAATGCAGAATTTTTGCCCCAAACCCTAGCCTCCTTCTCCACCTCCGAATTTCACTTTTGAGTTTCAGCAAATGGGATAAGTGGCTAAAGTATTAGGGTTTTAGATGGGTTTAAGTTGGGTCAAAAATGGGTTATGGGTTGCTCCAAGGTCCAAGTTCAAATGGGCTTCAGACTTTAGCTTATTGGGCCAGTTTAATACATTGGGTTGCTGAAGTTTTATGGGTTTTAGGCCTAATTTGAAGGGCTCAAGGGCTTGGGTCTGCACAAGGGTAATTGGGCCTCCATTAGCCTCTTATCATGATTCATTAATTTGGGCCTAGATGTAAATCTCTATCCTAAATGATTCTTAAACCTATGCTAATAATTTATCTCTTTAAAAATTCCCATTCATTTAACTTGCCTAATCATCCTATATTAATTATCCTTAATTAATCTAAATCTATGATTAACACCTTAATTAATCTCGGGGTGTTACAGGGAACCTAAATTTTATGATGGAAAAGACAGTTCTAAAAAAGGAGCTAAAATGAAGCCGAAACGAAATTGCCATTACAGAAGGGCAAAATTGGAATTTATGGTTTCTTGAATGTTCTAAAGAGTTCCACACTTTTCTCCCTTCTTCTCCTCTTTAATAAGCATGACCCTTTCTACCCAAAATACAGAAAATCTTCAGCTCTCTTAGGCACACAAGAAGAGGGAGAAAAAGAGGAAGAAAGCCGAGGAGAAACTAGGTAATTTCATGGAATTTCTTGCTCCATCTTCCTCCAATCTTGTTCTCCTCTCTCCCTCCTTTCTTTCCATGGATTTTTTGAATAATTGGATTCTGTTTTGAGGTCAGACCAAGGAGGCAAATTTCGTGTTTGGAGAAGAAAAGCCAACCAAGGGAAGAAATATCCAAGAAACTAAGGAAAAACAAGGTAAAATCTCATTCCTATGGTAGCCACTTCTTGTCCCTTCTTCTTGTATGTTTCGGCCAACCAAGAGAGAAACCTAAGAAAAAGAGTGCAAGGATTAAGAATATGACAAGAAATTCAAGTAAAAACCAAAGGAAAACAAGTTTAAAAAGTGTAGTGCTTTCTAGGGTTTTGCAAAATCTGATTTTGTGTGAATGTTTCCTTAGCTATTTGAATGTTCACTTGAGCTCCTAAGACCTCTAGAAAGCCTCCCAAGTGGCTCTCCCATTAAGGAAAAATCACAAAATCCATGAACCTTCCTTATGGTACATATTTTGGCCAAGCTAGGTTCATTAGGCTAGGGGATGTTTTAAATTGTTTTAGCCTTGGTTTGGGACTTTTTATGATGTTAGAGGATGGGAAAAACCATTGGAAAAAATTTAGGAGCCATAGATTGGGAGATGGGACAATGGTGTCCATAATGGTGCCTTATGAAGCAACTTGGTCTTTCAATAGTGCAAGTGAATATGTGATGGCTCCAAGGACCTTAAATGAGTCCAAGAAGAATAGAAATAACAAGAGAATGGAGCCTAGCACTTAAATGATATGAATTTCTTCAATAGGTCATTTATGGAACCAATATATCCATTATGGAACTAAGTATGTGATAAGCTTTAGTTTAATGTCTTGACTTGCTTCAAGGATGTGATTGTGTGTTATTTGTGATGTCTAGGTTAAGAGAACCTTATCTACCTAGGTGCTCTTGTGAAACCAAGGAGGGGAAGGAAATTGCAAAGTGAGCTTGCATAAATTAAAAGGTAGCTCTCCACCTCATTCTCTTGTATTCTTGTGTACATATGTATATGTTGTGTGCTTGTATATGCTCTTGTGATTTGAGAACATGCCACTTGATGTCTAGAAATTGCATTGGTACCAATGTGGTGTCTTGAATGACCATGAATGTGGAAAGAGCTCATAAGGGTGAGGTGATGCCAAAAGTCCCTTGATGAAGGTGAAGAGATGCCAAAAGTCTCATGGCATGGGTGAGACAATGCCAAAAGTCCCTTGAATGGGTGAGGCTAGGTCAAAAGTCCCTAGCCAAGAGTGAGGCAATTTCAAAAGTCCTAGAAATGGGATGAGGCTAAACCAAAAGTCCCTAGAGCATGAAAGTGGTCTTGACATATGAATGTGGCATGGAATGGAATTTATTGCACACTCTATGCTTACATAGTATGAATTTGATGTATGTATGCCTTAAATGTGATGTGAGTGGGTGTGTGAGCTATTGAGATTCTTGGAATCTCACTCCCCTTTCCCCCTTATCCTTGAATTGTCTAGGTGGCGTTCCAAGTCAAGGAGATGCAAGCCGAGGATATTGAACATCTTTATTTTGGTGTATTATGTACTTTAAGTACTGGTTGAATGTCAAAGTAATGATGCATGTAATGTTTTTGTGATGTAAGACCATAAACAAGTGTAAAATGATGTATGAACATAATGTAGACTTTATATGACACTAAAAGTAATGGAATTATGCAAATTGGCTCCTTGATGGTTTGATATAACTATGCATAAATGGATGTTGAGAGACTAAAATGAGATGCATAAGGTTTGGGATCACTTGGGCAGTCTTTACAAGTCATATTTGTGCTTTAAAACTTGCTCAAGGGGTGCCAAACTCAAGAAAAGGCCATTTGGTGCAAAGTGACTCTTGATAGGAAGTAAAAATGACCATTTCATGAGGCTATATCACTTTTTGTCCAAATGAGCTTTTCTTGGTCTAAAATTTGGCATGCATCTAGATCTTATTAAGAGCTTTTTGGGAAGCTAAAGTTGGTAATTTTTGGAGGTCTATGGAATATTTGACGAATTTTTGAAGTTAAGATTTTTTCTAGTTTTGGTCTTTGGTACTGTAGCATTGGTCTGAAATTAAACTCTGTCACTCATGGGGCAAATGATGTCCAATTGCCAGTGACTTTCTCCAATTGGAAGCACCTCATTTGGAGGTCTAGAGAGGTAGATACGATTTTTCAAAGATTCAGTCCAGTGTCAGGCATCCAACCAGACCTTAGTCACTGTTTGATCAAAATTCAGGGTCTGGATGAGCTTGAACTGGTCTAGAGTTATTTTTTCCTTCTAGCTAACATCCTCAGCTTTCCGTATTGGTATCATTCACTCAATTTGGAATTTTTTGGAATTAACTGGATATTTTTGAAGTTTATATTAGTAAACTGTGACAGCATCAGGACCCAGTCCGACCTCCAGACCATTTTGCATGTCAAACGTTCAGTGTGTGGGATGTTATGACTTGTACCTATTCTTAGCATAACGTAGACATCCCAAGATTTCTAAAATGACCAAGATTATATGATTTTGATTTTTTTAGATTTACTTATAATTTTCCAAAGTTTTGGAAAGAATAGTGGCAAATCTGGCCAAAATTCAATGAGTTCCATTCATGAGGATACATGGTATAAACCTACACGGTCCACGTGTCATAGATTTAAAATTTTTAAGTATAACGCAATGTGATTAAATCCATTATCGTTGGTCCATTTTCCATGTACTCTTATGAAAATGATGATAGGGAACTTATGAATGCCATGAATGGTGTTAGATATATATATATATATATATGGTATTACATTTATTGGTATCAGAGCAAAGGTTCAAGCACTTTTGCTCGATATTTGGCTCTTGAGTGATGTAATTAGTTTGCTTTCGGGTGGAATATTGATGTATGTGTGTACATTGTGTTGTGGGGCTAAGATTGTGATTATTTTTCAGTGAACATGGTTGAGACGAGAAGAGGCAGAGGCAGGGGCAGACCACCTAGAGAACTAAGAGTTGAGTCTGTGAACCCCTTACGGGCTGTCACAGATCGAATTGATAGATTTGAGAATATGATGGGCCAGCAACAATATTTTATCCAACAGCAGCATGAGATGATTGTGCGACTGCAGGAGTCCCTGGCTAGACAGGAGGAAGCCAGGAGAGAGGTTCCTCAGCCTCAGCCTCAGCCTCAGCCCTTTACTTCTGCCACCCCACAGCCTTCCACCTTGGGTGTTCCACTCCCACCTCCCCAAGTGTCAGCTCAGACTCTGCCATCCATTCAGAAATAGCTAAATTAGTTCAGAAAAAACAACCCGCCCATATTTGATGGAGAGTTAGATGCAGACAAGGTAGAGGCTTATGTAAAGGAGATAGAGAAAATGTTCACAATGACAGATTGCACCTCAGAAAAGAAAGTTCAATTAGCTACTTTCATGCTACAAAAGGAAGCTGATAATTGGTGGCTCAGTAGAAAGTCCTTAATGGAGGCTAGAAATTTACAAATGACTTGGGAAAACGTCTTAGTACAATTTTATGAGAAGTATTTCCCTAGTTCTGTAAGGAAACAAAAAGAGGTGCAATTTATGGGATTAAAGCAGACTAATGACATGACTATGGACCAATACACAGCAAGATTTATAGAGTTGTCTCATTATTCTTCTTACCTTCAGAGGTATGATGATGAGCCCTGGAGGTGCGAACAGTTTGAACTTGGATTGAAACCCCAAGTCAGAGATAGAGTGACTCCACATAAAATCTGAAACTTCAATGCTATTGTGGAGATCAACAGGGTAATTGAGAATAATTTGAGAGAGATTATGCCTGCTATCACGGCATCTGGCCAAAGGGGGGCCCTGGAGTTGAAGAGACTGAGACCAATGGAAGGAGCCAGCTCTGCACCTTTTAGTAAAAAGAAGAGTAAGGTGTTGTGGAACAAGAAGCCACCAAAAGGAAAGAAGGTACAGCCTCAGAGGACTCAGGTATCCACACAGCAATCCAGGGTGACATGTTACAAGTATGGGAAGCCAGGGCATATTACCAGAAACTGCCCTCATGTGGATACAGCGCCTCTATTCAGACTACCTCATCCAAAGCCACAGACCCAAGGCAGGGTGTTTGCCCTTTCTCAGTAGGAGGCTAGTGCGTCTCCCAGTTTTATCCGAGGTATGCTCATAGTAAATGATTTTCCTGTGATTGCAATGTTTGATTCAGGTACTAGTCACTCGTTTATATCCTATGACTGTGTGAGACGTTTGGGTCTGGCCATTAGTACTCTGTTGTCTATTACCACACTTACTGGAGGCCACGTTGTTACTTCCCATGCTTGTCTACATGTCACTATACAGTTTAATCATAGTCATACTACTATTGATTTAATTTGTATGCCATTTCATGATATTGATTTAATTGTTGTCATGAACTAGATGATTGCTAATAATGCTGTCCTTGATTGTGAACACCAAACCATATTTGTACCTTCTTGTGGGACCATACTTAAGGTAGGAGCCGAGTTATCTTTTATGACTACTACCTAGGCTGAGAGACACCTAGAGCATGGATGTTAGGGGTTTCTAGTCTTTTTCTCTATTCAGGCTGAGGTAGAAGAAGGGATAGAGGAGATCCTGATAGTTAGGGAATTCCCAGAGGTCTTCCCTAAAGATTTTAACTTTAGTGCCCTGCCTCCTGAGAGAGAGATAGAATTTCCTATAGATATAGTGCCTGAGGCTAGACCAGTGTCCAAGGCTTCCTATAGGATGGCTCCTACTGAGCTTGCTGAATTAAAGAAATAGATAGAGGAGTTGTTACAAAAAGGGTTCATACGCCCTAGTGTGACACCTTGGGGAGCTCCAGTATTATTTATGAAAAAGAAATATAGTAGCTTGAGATTGTGCATAGATTTAGAGAACTAAATAAAGTTACCATCAAGAATAAGTATCCTCTCCCTAGAATAGATGACCTGTTAGATCAGTTAGCTGGGGCATCGCTATTTTCTAAGATAGATCTTAGATCTGGGTATCACCAATTAAGGGTGAAAACTAAAGACATCCCAAAGACAGCTTTCAGAACTAGATATAGGCATTATGAGTTTCTTGTGATGCCATTCGAGCTGACAAATGCTCCCACTATGTTTATGGATTATATGAATAGAGTATTCAGACCATATCTGGATAAATTTGGTATGGTCTTTATTGATGATATTTTAGTGTACTCTAGATCTTTTGAGGAGCATGAGAGGCATCTGAGATTAGTCCTAGAGACTTTGAGAGATAAGAGATTATATGCCAAACTAAGTAAATGTGAGTTCTGGCTAATTGAGGTGAAATTCTTAGGTCATGTAATCTCATGAGATGGGGTCGCGATAGATCCTCATAAAGTTAAGGCTATGTTACAATGGGATAAACCTAGGACTATCACTGAGGTTAGGAGTTTTTTTGGTTTTGCAGGATACTACAGATGATTTATTCAGGGCTTTTCTCAGACAGCCTTACCTCTTACGAGGCTGACTTGGAAAGATACACCTTTCATGTGGGGACGAGAGATGTGAGAAGAGTTTCCAGGAGTTGAAACTCCGATTGACCACTACCCCCGTGTTGATTATTCCTGACCCTAGTGTGCCATTTGTGGTATATAGTGATGCCTCAAGGAGAAGGTTAAGATGTGTGTTGATGCAACAGGGTAGGGTAATGGCGTATGTCTCTGGATAGTTAAGGCCTTACGAGGAGAATTATCTCACACATGATCTAGAGTTAGCTGCCATAGTATTTGCTCTTAAAATTTGGAGACATTATCTATATGGTGTGAGTATAGAAATCTATAGTGACCACAAGAGTCTGAAATACTTATTCGATCAGAAGGAACTCAATATGAGACAGAGGAGATGGATGGAATTCCTGAAGGCTTATGACTATGTATTGAAATATCATCCAGGTAAGGCCAACGTAGTGCCCGGTGCCTTGAGTAGGAAGTCCATCCATGCTGCCCATATGATAATTAGGGAGCAGGAGCTCTTAGAGAAATTTAGAAATTTGAATCTTTCTAGCAAGATGGTACCGGGTAGATTGTATTTGAGTGAGACTTGGATTGAGAATGAATTGAGAACCCAGATCTTAGATGCCAAGAGAAAGGATGAATACTTAAGACTGATTAGGAGTGAAATCTCCCAGGGTAGGACCTCAGAGTTTAAGATATCTAGGGATGGGGTGATAGTATATCGAAATAGAATCTATGTGCCTAATAGTAATGAGTTGAGAGAAAGAATCTTAGAAGAGGCACACAAGAGTAAATATACTATCTACCCAGGTGCCACCAAGATATATCAAGATTTAAAGAAAACTTTCTGGTGGCCAGGAATGAGAAATAATTTCACGAATTATATGACAAGATGTTTAGTATGCTAGAGGGTTAAGATAGAACATCAGAGGCCCGCTGGGTTACTATAACCCCTAGATATCCAGGAGTGAAAATGGGATAGTATTGCTATGAATTTCATTATGGGGCTACCCAGGACATCCTCTAGACACGATGTTATCTGGGTAATTGTAGATAGATTGACGAAGTCTACATATTTCTTAGTGATAAGGGCTACTTACTCATTGGATATATTAGCCCAGTTATATATACGTGAGATAGTGCAACTTCATGGAGTACCCAGTAGCATAGTATCTGATAAAGACCCCAGGTTCACATCGCATTACAGTAAGCCTTAGGGACTAGGTTACGATTTAGCACCACTTATCACCCCCAGACAGATGGTTAGACTGAGAGGACCATTCATACCCTAGAGGATATGCTGAGGGCATATGTATTAGAGATAAGGGGTAATTGGGATACATATCTGTCACTAGTAGAGTTCGCTTATAATAACAGCTATCATTCCAGTATCCAGATGGCCCCTTATGAGGCTCTGTATAGGAGAAAGTGTATATCTCTATTATATTGGGTTGAGCTAGGTGAGAGGAGTTTACTTGGACCTGAATTAGTTGACCAGACTACCCAGCAATTAGAGATGATTAAAAGGAAACTCCTTATGGCTTAGAGTAGACAGAAGAGTTATATCGATAGGAGAAGGAGGCCATCAGAGTTCGAGATTAGAGACCATGTATTCATATGAGTGTCTCCATTGACTGGAGTAGGTCAATCTATGAGGATAAGGAAGCTTAGTCTTAGGTATATTGGCCCATTTGAAATTCTTGAGAAAATTGGACCCGTGGCCTATTGGATAGCCTGACCTCCCAACCTAGCCCAAATCCACATTGTTTTTCATGTCTCCTAATTGAAAAAATACTTACCAGACCCCTCACATATCATAGAATATGAGCATGTTCAATTGCAAGAACATCTTTCCTATGTAGTAAAACCAGAGAGGATTGTAAATGCCAAGCTGAAACAACTGAGAAATAAGAACATCCCTCTAGTAAAAGTGATCTGGAAGGGTCTGACGTCTGAAGAGGCAACCTGGGAGCTAGAGAATGAGATGAGACAAAAATATCCAGAACTATTTCCCTAAGGTATATATTTAAATTTCGAGGACGAAATTTATTTTAAGGGGGTGGAAAATGTAACAAATATAAATCTCGTAAAACGATGAAATAAGTCATATAAAAGTAAGTCCTCTAAAATGACCTAGATAATATCCCAAAAAATTTGGGTTGAGTCCTAGATTTCTAAAAAAGGATAATTCTAGGCTCAGACAAAAAGAAAAACGGAGTTAGGATGGAGAAATAATTTGCGGCGGAAAGTGATGAAATGTAATGGAATTTTCGTAAATAAGTGCAACTTTTGGAAAAACACATAGGAAGGCTTTTTAAATGAAACTTTTGAGTTGCCCAAGGTTCTCAGAGGCCCCAAAAACTATGGGAAGCCCCGGGACTAGTAAAGCCCCTCCGGTGTATATTTTTCAATGTTAGTTGATCCAAACTTTGATCGATTTGTTCGGTAAGGTTTTAGCTTCAAATTGAGTGATTCTAAAGGCATTTTATTAAATTGGGAATCTAAATTTATGATGGGAAAGATGATTCTAAAAAAGGAGCTAAAACGAAGTCGAAACGAAATTGCCATTACATAAGGGCAAAATTGGAATTTATGGTTTCTTGAATGTTCTAAAGAGTTCCACACTTTTCTCCCTTCTTCTCCTCTTCAATAAGTGTGACCCTTTCTGCCCAAAATACAAAAAATCTTCATCTCTCTTAGGCACATAAGAAGGAGGAGAAAAAGAGGAAGAAAGCCAAGGAGAAACTAGGTAATTTCATGGAATTTCTTGCTCCATCTTCCTCCAATCTTGTTCTCCTCTCTCCCTCCTTTCTTTCCATAGATTTTTTGAATGATTGGGTTCTATTTTGAGGTCAGAACAAGGAGGGAAATTTTGTGTTTAGAGAAGAGAAGCCAACCAAGGGAAGAAACATCCAAGAAACTAAGGAAAAACAAGGTAAAATCTCATTCCTATGGTAACCTCTTCTTGTCCCTTCTTCTTGTATGTTTCGGCCAACCTAGGATGGGATAGGAGGGGCTGGATTTTGGGCAGAACTAAGAGAGAAACCTAGGAAAAAGAGTGCAAGGATTAAGAATATGGCAAGAAATTCAAGAAAAAACCAAAGAAAAACAAGTTAAAAAAGTGTAGTACTTTCTAGGGTTTTGCAAAATCTGATTTTGTGTGAATGTTTCCTTGGCTATTTAAATGTTCCCTTGAGCTCCTAAGACCTCTAGAAAGCCTCCCAAGTGGCTCTCCCATTAAGGAAAAATCACAAAGTCCATGAACCTTCCTTATGGTACATATTTCGGCCAAACTAGGTTCATTAGGCTTGGGGATTTGGTCTCTCAACATCCATTTATATATAGTTACATCAAACCATCAAGGAGCCAATTTGCATAATTCCATTACTTTAAGTGTCATATAAAGTCTACATCATTTTACACTTGTTCATGGTCTTACATCACAAAAACATTACATGTATCATTACTTTGACATTCAACCACTACTTAAAGTATATAATACACCAAAATAAAGATGTTCAATATCCTCAGCTTGCATCTCCTTGAATTGGAATGGCACCTAGACAATTCAAGGATAAGGGGGAAAGGGGAGTGAGATTCCAAGAATCTCAATTGCTCACACACCCACTCACATCACATTTAAGGCATACATACATCAAATTCATACTATGTAGGCATAAAGTATGCAATAAATTCAATTCCATGCACATTCACACATGTCAAGACCACTTTCATGCTCTAGAGACTTTTGGTTTAGCCTCACCCCATTTCTAGGACTTTTAGATTTGCCTCATTCTTGGCCTAGGGACTTTTGACCTAGCCTCACCCATTCAAGGGACTTTTGGCCTTGTCTCACCCATGCCATGAGACTTTTGGCATCTCCTCACCTTCATCAAAGGACTTTTGGCATCACCTTATCCTTATGAGCTCTTTCCACATTCATGGTCATTCAAGACACCACATTGGTACCAATACGATTTTAAGACATCAAGTGGCATGTTCTCAAATCACAAGAGCATATACAAGCACACAACATTTACATATTCACACAAGAATGCAAGAGAATAAGGTGGAGAGCTACCTTTTAATTTATGCAAGCTCACTTTGCAATTTCCTTCCCCTCCATGGTTTCACAAGAGTACCTAGGTAGAGTAAGTTTTTCTTGACCTAGACATCACAAATAACACACAATCACATCCTTGAAGCAAGCCAAGACATTAAACTAAAGCTTATCACATACTTGGTTCCATAATGGACATATTGGTTCCATAAATGACCTATTGAAGCAATTCATATCATTCAAGTGCTAGGCTCCACTCTCTTATTATTTTTAGACTTCTTGGACTCATTTAAGGTCCTTAGAGCCATCACATATTCAATTGCACCATTGAAAAACTAAGTTGCTTCATAAGGCAATATTATGGACACCATTGTCCCATCTCCTAATCTATGGCTCCTAAATTTTTTCCAATGGTTTCTCCCATCCTCTAATATCATATAAAGTCCCAAACCAAGGCTAGAACAATTTATTCCAAAATGACCAAGATTACATGATTTTGATTTTTCTAAATTTACTTATGATTTTCTAAAGTTTTGGACAGAATAGTGGCAAATTTGGCCGAAATTCAATGAGTTCCATTCAAACTCTATTTCAGTTTCCTTGAGTTATGAGCAAGATTTTGTGATGCAAAATGGGTTGTAATAATATATTTAAATATGAGGATGCATGGTATGAATCTACACATTCCACGTGTCACTAATTTAAAATTTTTAAGTGTACCGCAATGCGATTAAATCCATTATTGTTGGTCCATTTTCCATGTACTCTTATGAAAATGATGATAGCAAACTTATGAATGCCATGGATGGGGTTAGATATATATATGGTATTACAATTTTTATATATTTTAATTCTCCTAACTTAAGTATTTTAATGAGCAAATATGATTTGAGGAGCTTAATTAGGTAAAATTTGATGTTACTAGTCATTTGTGCACTCAAGGAAATTATTTATAAGATTTTAGAATTTTAATGCATAAATTTCTTTTAATAATTTTGTGAAGTTTCTTATTGAATTGTTCTTACTTTTTGTGCAGATTTTTAATGAAAAATTGGACCTTGAATGATAAATTGATTTAAAGAAGAAAAGGAAAAAGAGTGGGCTTCCTCACGTGGCACACAATCACATTTCTCACCCTTCATCTATATTAGCATCACAACTGGGCCCACATGCATCATTACATAATCATATCACTCACTCTTCACGTTGATTCATTTTAACCACACAGCATCCTTACTTGCTTCACGTAACAGCACGAGACAAAGCCACGTTAACACACTTCAATCACATGCACAGCGACACACTAACACGTTGCTACCATTTCACTCACACAAAGCCACAAGTCCAGCACGTTACTTCACTTCCACAGGTCCAGTTCATTCATGTGCATGTTGCCATGGTCCAGCCACGTTAACCAGCCACGTTAACATGATCACACGTAGCACAAGAAGCATGAGGATGTTGGAATGAGTAAGAAATCGTGAAGAAGCTCGCGTGAATTTGGCTATGGGTTGAGAGTAAAGAGGAGTTGAATGAGAGAAAGAGAAGAAGCATGAAGAGAAGCCTACGTGGAAGTGAGGTCGAGCTTAGGTGGATGAATCAAGGAGAAGAAGAAAACATAAGTTAAATGAAGAAGCAGCTAAGGGCTCGAGCTGGAAGAGAAGCAAAGAAGCTGACGTGAGAAGGAGTTTTCAAGAAGAAGATTTCCAAGTTGAAAATTGAAGGAGCTTGGAAGCAACATGAGGAAGTAGCTCAGGTTTGGAGGCTCGAGTTTCTTGGTTCTAACATGAAGAAGCTGGAAGCAATGGTTTGCAAAGCAAAAACACGAAGAGAAGCAGGAATAGAGAGAATAACATGCAAGTTAGCGTGACAGCCTTACATGGAGAAATCCACGTGAGAAGCTTGAGTTTAGGTGCTGTGAACAGAAGCTAGAGCATGCAAAGTTGACGTGGGGTAGCAACGAAGATAGGAGGAGAAGTTAAGTCAGTAAAACAGAGCATGCAAGGGACTGAAGTTTTTGAGAAGATGCTATGGATTGGAAGGTCCAGAACATGGAACAGAGCATGTTTTTCTCAGGGAGCTGACGTGACTCGTGTGAAGCAAGAGCTAGGTGCTTGGCTGGAGAAGAAGACACAAAGAAGGAGAAACAAATGGACATGAGCTTGAATATCACGTGGAATGAGTTAGGAGGATTTAGCTACGGGCAAAAGAAATAGGGTGAGGCAGCACGTGTGGAATGAAGGAGCGTGAATATTGACGGAAGGAGAGAGCTGGAGATTAATGTAGCTGTAGGCTGAGCATGAAGGAACACGTGAGGCGCAATTAAATTTAAAAAAAAATGAGCCACATGATTCTTAGTAAGAATTAAGCTACGGGCTGACGTGTATTAATGAAAAGTGAGCTGGGGGAAAAACACGTACAACGTGACCTCAACGTGGGAAATCAACGAGCGGGGGGAGCTGGAAAAGAAGAGATGGAATACGATGTAAAAATGCGAGAGCTCCAAGGGGGGAACGAAGGAGAATTTCACATCAGTTTCTCCATGGCTGCTGCTCATTCCATTGATTTTCTTCTGACTAAAGTCTCCATGACAGCTTGAATCATCCTTGGGTGGCTAGCTGAAGCTTGGAAACTCCTAGATTCAGATTTGAGCTCCACATTTTCTCACCAAATTGGATAAAAATTCCTTGCTCAATCTTTTAATTTCAGCATTATTTCCATTATTAATTTAATTGGTTTAGCTTATTAATTTAAGAATTTAATTGTTGGAAATTATTGGATTGGTTTGATTTATGGATTGAGTATAATTTGATCTTTGGAATTTTAACTTTGATCATTACATGTTTGTGAAAATTCTAGAATTAGTGCTGTGCAAATTACTTTTAATTTCCTCTTAATTATAGGCCAATTGATGCAATGGTTGTTGGATAAAGTGGTTGGAATTTTTGTGCAATTAATTATTTGAGGAATTCATTAATCTAATTGGTTAATTAGCATCTTAAGTGGATTGTGCAGCATATTTTATTGATAAGTTAGGATTGGTTATAGTGTGTTCTTATTCTTAATTCAATTAATTAATTTTTTAAGGTTTCTTGTGGTTGCAAATTCCTTGAGTAATTGATGAATTGAATCTTGGATGGTTATTCAAGAGCTTTTATAGGGAATACACTAATGAGTAAGAAATTAAATCCAAACTTGGTACACTAAGAAATTAAATCCAAACTTGGTACACTAAAAATGGAGCGAGGATAATTGAATTCTAAGGAGTCCATCTGAAGGCTAGCTACCACATTTTCTTAACTGTTCACTTCATTTAGTCTTAAGTTTTTTATTCTTGTCAATTAAATTTTAGTTCAATTAAATTTTAGTAATCCAAAACCCCCCTAAACAATTTTCATTTAGTAATACTTGGAATACTCTTTCATAAGCAAATTGAAGCACAAACTCCTTGGAAAAATGACCTAGATTGCACCATCATCTAAAGAATTTATTTTGCTACCTAGTTTTATTTGAGATTGCACGACACAATCATCAAATTTGCCCCACTTTCTCCCTCATTTGGAATTAGAAATTTCTACCTAATTTCAGAAGTGAGAGCTAGGGTTTTGGGCGCATCAAGGGAAGAAGAGAAGGAGAAGAAAATCTAAGCTTAAGGTATGGAAATTTACTTATTTTTCATGCTTTTCTTCATCCACACTTCCTCTCTTCCCTTCTCCTTTGTTTCCTTTAATTAAAATGGAGTTTATAAATCTGATTCAAGGGAGAAATTCAAGGGAATTTTTGGATTTGAAGAGGAGAGCTTGGAGAAAGCAAGATTCAAGCAAAAATAAGCAAGCAAACTAGGTATAATCCCATCCTATTGTTGGTATCTTCACCTACCCTTTTTCTCCATTTTTCCTAACCTTAGGAGTCATAGGAAGATCTGATTTTTAAGCCAAACCAAGCATGAATCTTAGGTATTTGAGGGAGAAGAACAAGAATATGCAAAGAAAACAACAAAATAACCATTAGATTTCAAGATGCAAATTCTAGGGTTTTGTGTACACCTTGTAAATCTGACCTTATGTGATGATTCCTAGGTCTAATTAAGAGTTTAAATGAGTTCTTGAGATCCCTAAAATGCTCCCCACATGCTTCCTCCTTCAAGAAAATAAAGAAAATTCCAAGGAGGCCAAAAAGGGGTTATGTCTCAGCCAAACAAGGTTGGGGTAGCTAGGGAGAGTTTTAAATTTTTATAAGGCCATTCTTGAGTCATATTTGATGAATTAATATGAGGGGAGGCTTTGGAAAAAATTTAGAACCTATAGAAAGTGAGTTAGTGCTTTAGGTTCCATATTCTGACCTAAAGAAGCAACATGATGTTAGGCTCTTTGTTTTAATTGTGTGAGGACTCTAAGAGGCTTAAAAAGAGTCAAGAATCATATTTGAAAGGAAAAAATGGAGCTTAGAAATTATTTGAGGGGTGTTGCTTCATTAGGTGCATTTATGGACCATAATGGGGTTTATAGAACAACCTAGTGTCTAAGTAAGTTCTGTGGCCTGAGAATTTGTTTTATGAACCTAATTGGCTTCCATAAATTGTATCTAGGCCTAGAGAAACCATCTCCACAAGTTTGTGGGTGTGTGGTCGAAGCAAAGGAGGGAGTTTCAAGAGAAAAAGTGTATGATTGTATGCAAGGTAGCTCTCTCCACCTTCTTTCATGCATGGATGTGTGTTTAGCTTGTCTTAAAATGTGTGTATGTGTATTTTCAAGCCATGAAAGTATGCTAGCATGATTTTATATGCCATGATTTCATGATGACATATTATGTTTTAAAATGATGTTATGATGGTTGTATGAGTTTGCTTGAATGTGAAAAGGCTAAGAACTCTTAACCATCATGAAGATGAGCCAAGAACCCCTGAAATTGGTTGAGACAAAGCAAAAAGTCTCCTAAAAGCAAAGTGGCTCCTAAGAGTATGGTCGAGTCCAAGAATTTCTTAAAGAATGGTTGAGGCAAGTCTAAAATCCATAAGGAAAAAGTGTGAGGACAATTCAAACAATTGGTGAGCTCTTGAATGTCTCGTATGACTTGTTCACATGCTAAGCTTGCTTCTTGAATGATCATGACTTCTATTTTATCCATGGATGCATTTTCAAGACTTGCTTTGCATATATTATGTATAATTAAATGTGAGATGAGCTATTGGGATTCTTTGAATCTCATTCCTTCCTCTCCAATGATCTCACTGTTGGAGATTATGCCCTAGGCCAATCATTGTATTGCGAACATTATTTTTATTACAAAATAAAAGTTTTCTTTTATTACATTATTATATTATTTACATGTTTATATATAATAATATCCATGGATAAATCATTTTTTAGATTATCCAAAATGTCCCTAGTCAATCATCTTTGTGGGAACAATGATGAATTAAAACTAGTATGATTTGGATTGATTAAGTGTTAATCATGTATGATGATATGAATCAAAATCATAGGCGTATGTTAGAGAACAGGACATTAGATAAACCCGTCATGAGATAAGCTACATGGATTAGGTCATAAGTTTATCACATATATAACCATGTCATTGATCTCTTGGACCTGAGATCACCATAGATTCCTACATGAATAACACTGTACTTTGGCATAGTCTAATGTCACTTGTAATCGAGTGATTATAAAGGCTATGATCGAGTATAGTGGAATCCATGCACAGGAAGATGATTGGTCAAGATGGAATTTGTCCCTCTGATTAATAGAGAGATATCTTTGGGCCCCTCGATGAGTGTGACTGAGAAATGCATGGCCATGCTCAGATGGAAAGGGTTCCATCTTATATCAGTCTACTCGAATATCGAGAAAGTTACGATCGAGCAAGTTAAGGATGACATTTCGATGCCTCATACTAGATTTAGATGTCGTGTGACAAAAGGGATATGATAGGGTTGTAAGATAGGTTGCATCAGATCACCAATCCCGTATGATTTGGGTAGTCACAATATCTTGCTAGAGGCCGTTTGTGACTTGTGGGTCAAACAGTGCAGTTGGCCCACTACCAACATCATATGGGCCTCCAGGGTCGCACACAAGAACAGACCAACTCGAGCTAAAATGTCCACATTCATTGAATCAGTAATGTGTTTAAATTCAATGAATTTAATTTTTAAATCTAGAATGGAAGAATTATTTATATATATAAATAATTAAATTCGAAATATAAATTATATATATATTATATTTGATATTATATATATGTATATATATATATATATGAATTAGTTTAAATTTGATTCTATTATATAAATTTAAATTTAAACTAATCAGATAATTTAAATTTAAATTAAGCTCTAGATATTGTTAGTTTAAATTTAAACTATAGGATAGATTTGAATTTAAACTAATAAATATATTAAATTAATTTTGATTAATTAAATATATCTGAAACCCTAGTCTATAAATAGGGTTTTCATATCAGAAAAGTAATTCTAAAGCTACCTCCAAAAACCCTAAAGAGAGAGATAATGTACGGACGTGTACGGAGCTGTACTGACATTGTACAGAACTGTACTAGCATACCGTTCGAGTTGCTGAACCCCATTCATGTGGATACTAGTAGAGGGAGCCGATCTGCGGTCAGTTCTTATGATCCAGACGAAGAGTAAACAACAAACTCCATCGACAGAAAAGGTAATTCTCTAAACCTATTTGGTTTAAGCGATTTTGACGAATCCTTGGTGGGAATCGGGATCAAAAATTTCAAATTTCGTTGTATGCCTCCCATGATTCCTAACACTCACATGCTAGGTGGACCAAGTGGACAAGGTAATGGGAGCCAACCACCTTGAAGGAAGGAGATTGACAATCTAATGCATAGTTTTTTTATTTTTTAAGGCCATAATTGTGTCAAATGATGTAAACCTTTGATGTATATGGTCTATAACCTCTTAGACATGTGTAATTATGGTAATATGTGATGTATAAATGAATGGACATGATGTATGAACCCTAGAAAGTAATTTGGGTATGTAATGCCAAGATATGCATTTCGGAAAGTTTGATGTAATATCCATATGTGTAGATGAAAAAGACCAAAAGGAGATGCATGAGGTTTGGGACCATTTGGGCAGCTCACATAAGTCTTAAATGTGCTTTTAGAATTGTCTAAAGGGTGCCAAGACTAATGGAAAGCCATTTGGTCACTTTGGTACCCCATATGGGGCTAAAAATGACCATAATAGAACCCTATGTTATTTTTTTAGATAAATGAATTCTTCTTGCTCTAAGATTTGGCATGCAATTAGAGCTTGTTGAGATATTTTTTGGAAGCTAAAGACCATAATTTTTGGAGGTCTACAGAATATTTGATGAATTTTTAAAGTTGGTAATTTTTTTGATTTTGGTCTGCTACACTATTCATTTGGTCCAAAAATAAAATTTGTCACACAGGGCTCAAATGATGTCCAATTGCTATGAAATTTTATACAAATAAACTAAACATTTACAGTGACTCGTAATAACTAGAAGCACATCATTTGGAGGTCTAGAGAGGGAAATATGAATTTTTAAAAATTCTGTCCAGTATCAGGAGTTTTACCTGACCTGAGTTACTATTCCATTGAATTCTGAAGTTCGAGCTACAGAAGCTGGTCTAGAAATATTTTTTCCCTCTAGCTAACATCCACAAAATTCTAGATTGGTATCATTTACATGGATTGGAATTTTGTAGAATTAATTGGACATTTTCAAAATTTCCTGCAGAAATCTGTGATAGCATCAGGAGGCAGTTTGACCTCTGGAATTTTTTAGATGTCAAACATGCTCTGTGATAGATGTTATAGTTTGGGCTTATTTTTAGTATGAAGTAGACATCCGTAGTTTTCTAGAATGACCATGAATGCATGTTTTTTATTTTTTTAGAATTAGTTATGATTTTCCAAAATTTTGACAGAAAAGAGGCAAAAGCTGGCCGAAAATAAACATCTATATTTTATGCTTCATTTTAGTTTTCTTGAATTATGAGCCATATTTTATGATGAAAATGAGTTGTATTTATATAATTAAATATGAGAATGTATGGCATGGGCTCACACGATCCATGTGACATCAGATGGAATTTTTATACACGACGCAGCACAATTAAATGCATTATTTTAATAGACTTCTACTTCCTTCATGGATTTGATGATGTGATGCATAAGAATGTTATAAGATGAGCTAGAAATTGTGGTGTTACACTTCTCATAATGTCCCATCATCTTTTTTGATCATTACAGGCATCAAAGGTTTCTGTCTGTCTATTTACTTATTTACATGTATTGTCCACTGCTTATCCCTGTGTTCTTCCTTACTAGCTCATCCCATGATTACAATTCATATTTTTTCTATCACAGGCCTCACATCTCTATTACTTACTGGGATTACAACTCCCTTAAGGAGTTTTCGCTTTTAATGATCCCAACTTTTCTATTTATTATTGCATCTATCTTTGTAGGCCAAGACTTTTTCTCGCTTTCTTTGCTTACTTATAGTGACATTTTGTAGTCCCTCATTTTAATATTGATAGGCCTAACATGTGTGTCTCATACTGGCATTGAAGAGTGGCTACCACTGACTAATGTTGAGCTCTGGTGTGATGCTAGCTATTCTTACAGTTTACTCACTGGAGACATACTATACCACTTACCTCATATACAATTTACAACTAACCCCTTTTCTGAATACATAAGCTAGCATGTAGGGATCTTTCTATCCCTTGGTTAGGGCAAATATCTATTGGGTAGTGGTTCATCTGACTCTAACTCTGGAAAGATAATTTCTTACTTTCCTCATGCCATATACTATGCTCATTTCTAAAGAGAGCTAGTTAGTGGTCTAACTATCTGAGTAAAGCTTTCATATCTCTATAGCAACGGTCTACCAAACTCAAGAGATCTATAGTCTCTGAGATAAAGGCTGGATGAAACTATATTGGGCTCTGAGACTAACTGCTATGTAAAACTATCTCAGGCCGTCATCTCACCAAAGAACTATCATGTTATGGCTAGGGCTTTCTATAACTCTGTGGGATCTACTGTGACCCCCTGGATCTACTACGACTTCTCAGAGCCCTGTTAGGGTTTATTGCAACCTGTTGTGCTATGCTAGGATCTACTGTGATCAATCTTTGGGAGACGTCAAAGCCTAAGATCACTATATCTGACAGTAAAACATATACTTACTAAGTTCGGTAACTATTGCTCATAATAGTTAAGGCTAAACTCAGAGGTACATCGTGCTCTTTATGTGAAGTGGGTTCTATGTTATTCGATTCTCTAGGATCCTGTCATACTAATACTTAAGAGCATCTTAAATTTTTCATTCATCGTTCCTTATAGGATCCTCAGATTCCCACTTTAGTCCTTTTTGCTTGGGCTTTCCTTTCTTACTTTACATATACTTGTTCTAGCCTTCCTCTCATATCCTGTAGTTTCTAACTATGCCCACATTCTGCTTTTAGGTGCTTTGACACTAGGGCATCTCACACAATGAGTGTGGCTAACATCTCTTGCAAGAGAAAGCCTATACACTGGTCCCTTCATTTCATTTACATATACTATAAGGGACTCATATTATGTACATTGAATTTGAACATTCTCTACCAAGGATCCCTTTCTGCATGCTTTCCTTACTATTATGATATTACTGGAATCCCTTTACCTTTCTTTTCTGACTCATCTCATTCTTTAACTAACTAGGATACTAATCGATTACCAGGACACTTTGGTGATTAATGTCATTGTTTGCTACGCACTCAAGTCACATTACTATTAGGTTGATCAGGCCTAATATCATGTACCCATTGTTGCAAGCAAACCATAATATCAAACACTAATACATAGGCATCTCATGACTGAGCTTAAAGCCACTATTGCTTGTATATTGCAAGTTTCCTAATAATTTAAAGTATCCCTCTATTACTTTTCTCTATCTACCCTATTCTTGTAGAGTGTTCGGGAAAAATAGGATTCTTCCTCTATTTTATCCTGAGATCTCTCTGTATTGCCTAGCTATTTTTATTTCAGGCGCTATCATGCTAGAAGGGCATCTATGCCTAAGACAAGTGTGCTTTCTCAAATACTCAAGCACATTAACTAAATATCTATTCTCAATCTAGTATGTCTTCAGCTTAAACACTATCTTTTCTTTTCTTTCTATCTTTCTTTTCCTCTTACTTAGGTAAAAGGATGTTTTACTACTGGCTGTTTCTGTTGCCAGTTCAGGTTTTTCTATGCTCAAGAGCACCTACATTTTCCCAGGGTTCCTCTATTTATTTACTCTCTGTAACATCAAGGGGGTTTATTTTTCGCTCATACCTTACTTTGCTTTTAGCTAGACCATCCATTAGTAAGAAGGATTCTATTTCATATAATCCCAGGAATTTCCTTCTATGGCACTCTCGGCTTACACTCTTTCTCTACATAAAATGAGGCTTGCCTTCTTAAGTGGTCTCTAGCTCCCTCAAGCTTCCCTGAAGGTACTAAGGCACTAACTGTTTGTCTCAGCTTATTTCTACCTTTAGATCAAAGCTAGACTTTCTCTTTATTTAACTTCTTTAGGCTCATCCCTAAGAGCATAGTATACTATTCTAGGGTTTTACTAACCTTATCCAAGATATGTACTTTCACTGTCTGAATTTTTCCTTACTAAAAGCTTATACTCTACTGGGTGCTCTAACCACACGTGTGCCTTAACCTTTTATTATTCTCATATTAGGAGCTTGTCTAACTAACTATTAGACCCCTATCTGTTTACCTCTCTAGCTCAGTTTACTCATCTAATCATGACTAAAGCGAGGGCATCTTTTTTGTAGCTAGTTTCTCAACTCTTCCTCATTTCCTTTATCACTATGCTCTACAATCAGGGGGTCTATCTTGGGGAATTTACTAACCACTACTGGGTAGTTTCCCTAACCTAGAATGTCTCATCCTTTGTTTCTTGATCCAGGGAGAACTTTCACTAAGCCTTTTATTTACATATCTCACCTGGAACGATGCTACTGGTCATCTTCCCCAGGCTTCAGCTTACGCTCAGCCTAGGCTAGCCATCTCATCGGACTTGTAGCTTACTAACTATTCTCATTCTTTTCTAAGTTTTTGCTATTGGGCTACTCATATTAACCTCTAAGTATTACCTATGAGGTGCACATTTCTAGGCCACTCATTATATGCCTTACTGGGTAGCACTCTAGGTTGGAATCAATGCCTCATAGGCGAGTCTCAACAACCTTATCATTCTTGTGTCTAACTTTCTCTATACTAAGCTCTTTCTCAATCTCAACTACTAGACCCGCGAATTTCTTACTGATCTTCTGTGACTATTCACTACTTTTTTTTTCTACTTATACTAGGGATTCCCTCTTGGTGTGGGTTGTCTGACCCCTTATCAACTCTTTTCTTAAGTTGGCTTGAATATGACCAACAAGGCATTCATGGTGCCATTCACCGTGGCTAATCAACCTTGGGTTCACCTTAGTTTTCCTCTCTGAGTATTGGCTAGGACGAGGAACTCTCTGGATTGTCTCATTGCTTCCATGGAATAGTTGGCTGTGGCTAAGCAATTAATTAGCTGCGGCTAACGACCTCTGATTAGCTTACTTTTTCAGGGATTGAATTTTTATCTTTAGCCACCAACCCAAGCCTTATTGCCTCTATATCTAGCCCATCATTAAGCTAGAGGATTCTACCTCTTACTTCACTCATACATAACCAATATCATCTCTGGGCTATCAGGCTCTAGGGGTGTAGCTTATAACTTTATCTCTGGCCTAAGGGAATTAGCCTTTTGGGCTCTAATACTTATCTGGATATTCAGATGTTGTGGCCAGGGGGTAATTCTCTTCTCATTTTCCCTTTAAACAGGTCCTACGCAACACAGTCTCATCTCATACCGTGTTACATCCTACTTGTCTCCGCATTACGCGTGACATCTCAGAATGGTTTGAGTATAACTACCTGGAGAATTAGGCCTCAAATTCTTTAGCAAGCCTCTTCGTATCAACAAGATCATTTCTCATCTTTCATATCTAGGGCTTGCCGCTGATCCCGGCGAGCTATCATATTTCATCAAGCTCTAGCCGTCGGATTCTTTATCTTTGCTTAAGCTTAACTCTGCTCAAGCTACTCCAAAGGCCACTCTTTCTCAGTGTCCACTAGCTACTCTAAGACCATCATACAACTTACTCATCATGAACAAAGCCACAACCTATCCTCATATACCCAATATGTCTCATCTAAGACTTTACCTATCCATTCAAGCCTTTTACATAGCCCTATTGCTACATCCTCAAGCCAAATCCAATTCGAGAGAGCCTGGAACTTTGCTCTTATACCAATAAATGTAACACCATATATTTTTAACTCATTTCATATATATTTTCATGCTCATATGAAACATTCCATGAAGGAAGTGAGAAAAATCCATCAAAATAATACATTTTTTTGCATTGCGTCGTGTATAAAAATTCCATTTAGTGTTATGTGGACCATATGAGCTCATACAATACATTCTCATATTTAATTATATGAAAATAACTCATTTGCATCATCAAAAGTGGCCTACAACTCATGGAACTCGAAGGGAAGCATGAAATGCATATATATAATTTCTGCTAAATTTGCCATCATTTCTATCACAAATTTGGAAAATCATAACTAATTCTAAAAAAATCAAAATCATGCATTCTTAGCCATTATGAAAATCTACACATGTCTAATTTAGGTTACAAATATGTCCAAACTATAACATCTAACACAAAAGGACGTTTAACATTCGAAAGTTCCAGAGGTCAAGCTGTCCACTTGAACTATCATAGAATTCTGTAGTAAACTTCAAAAATATCCAATTAATTCCAAAAAAATACAATACATATAAATTATACCAATCTGGAAAGATGTGGATGTTAGCTAGAGGGTTAAAATAATTCTAGACTAGCTCAGGCACAACTAGATCTCAAAATCCAATCAAACAATAATAGAGGTCGGCTGGAGTTCCTAATACTAGATAGAATCTTTAAAAATTCATATCTCCTTCTCTAGACATCCAAATGAGATTCTTCTAGTTGGTGCAAGTCACTGTGAATGTCTAGTTTCTTTGTATAAAGTTTCGTGGCAATTGGACATCATTTAAGCCCCGTGTGATAGATTTCATTTTCAGACCAGTATGAACAGTGACATAACCAAAACCAAAAAATTTCCCAACTTTGAAAATTCATCAAATATTCTCTAGACTTTTGAAAATTATGTTCTTTAACTTCCCAAAAATATTTCAACAAACTCTAATTGCATGACAAATCTAAGATCAAGAAGAGCTCATTTGGATAAAAAATGACATGGGTTCCATTATAGTCAATTTTGGCTCCACATAGGATACCAAAATGTCCAAATGACTTTTCTTGGGGTTTACCACCTCTTAGGCAAGTTTAAAAGCATAATTGGGACTTGTGTAAGCTACCCAAATGGTTCCAACTCTCATACATCTCATTTTGGCCATCTCATCCACACTTATACACAATTGCATAATACCATCAATGAAGCTAGTTTGCCATCATATACTCAAATCTATTCTAATGGCTACATGACATATTCTCTTATTCATACATGACATATTATCATAATTATATATGTTCATGACATCATATTACATATACATCTATTGATTTCATCATATGCCAATTGTATGATTTCAAAGTAACAAAATTCAAAAACTTGTTGTCATCCTTTCATCCTCAAGGTAGTTGGCTTCCATTATCTTGCTCTCTTAGTCCACCTAGCATGTTAGAACATTGAAGAGGAGGGGATGAGATTCAAAGAATCGTAATAGCTCATCCCATTCAATCATACATAATGGATGCAAACAGGTCTCATAAATGCATGCATGGCATGTGGACATGTATAATCATTCAAGGAGCATTCTTAGCATTTGAAAAAGTCACATATAGCATACAAAGGTTTGCCAAGCAAGTGAATTAGCCTCACCCAATTTCTTGTGGATATTGGACTTGCCTCACCCATTGTTTAAGAGATTCTTGGACTCAACTATGCTCTTGGGAGGCCACTTTGCTTTTGGAAGACTCTTTACTTTGTCTTAACTAATTTTAAAGGTTCTTGGCTTATCCTTACCATAGCTAAGGGTTCTTGGGCTCACCATACTCATGCAAACCTAAGCACACATCATAATATCATTTAGAAACATAATATGTCATCATAAAACTGTAGCATATAAAATCATGCTAGCATACTTTTCATAACTTGAAAATACACATACACACATCCTAAGGCAAGCTAAACGCATATCCATGCATGAAAGAAGGTGGAGAGCTGCCTTGTACACAATTATACACTTTTTTTATTGAATCCAAGCTCTCCTTTTTGGCCACATGCACAAAAAAGTGTGAGGATGATTTCTCTTGGCCTAAACACAATTTATGAAAGCTAATTAGGTTTGTGAAGTTAATTCTAAGGCCACACAATTTGCTTAGACACTAGCTTCGGTTATAACCTTATTATAATTCCATAATTGCACCTAATAAAGTAACACCAGTCAAATAAAATTTAAGCTCCATTCTTTCTTTTCAAATATGATTCTTGACTCTTTTGAAGCCTCTTGGAGTCATCACACAATCAAAACCAAGAGCCTAACTATATGTTGCTTCTTTAGGTTATATGGAACATAAAATACCAACTCACTTTCTATGGGTTCTAAATTTTTCTCAAGACCTCCCCTCACTTTCATTCATCATATATGACTTAAAAATGGCCTTGGAAAAATTTAAAACTCTCCCTAGCTACACAAACCCCTTTAGGTCGAGGCTATGAAAGAAATGGGACTTTTTGGAGTTTACCTTATTTTCTCAAGGGAAGATGCATATGAGGAGCCTCTTAGGGATCTTCGGAGCTCATTTAAACTCTTATTTAGACCTAAGGATCATCACACAAAATCAGATTTTATAAGGTGCACTTGAAACCCTAGGTTTTGTACCTTGAAATTCTATGGCCTTTTCTTGAATTTCTTTGCATATTCTTACTCTCCTCCCTTAAATTCATAGAATTCACCCCTGGTTCCCTCTAAAATTTCAGCCCTCTAGCATCTACATACATAGGGCAAAATATGGAAAAGAAGGGGGGAGGAGTAGCTACCATAGGATGCAAGATTTACCTTGTTTTCTTACTTTTTCTCACTTAAATCTTATGTTCTTTGAGCTCCTCTCTTCAAATCCGAATTTTTTCCTCAATTTATCCTTTAAAATAGATCCATATACTTCATTATAATCATAGGAAATGAAGGAGAATGAAGGAGAAGAGGTTTGCAAGAGAAAGAGCATGAAAAACTACTAAATTTCCATATCTTAAGCCTTTGATTTCTCCTCCTCTTTGCCTTCCTCTTTTGCACCACTCTCCCTAAGGTTTTCCTCTAGTTTTGGGTAGAACTTGGTCGTGCAACATGAGGGGAGAAGAAGAGTGCATCATATATATAGGCAAAAATTCCCATTTTGCCCTTCGTTTTTTGAATTTTCGTTTCTCCTTCGTTTTAGCTCCTATTTTAGAACCGTCTTTTCCATTATAAAATTTAGGTTCCTAATCAAATGCCTTTGGAATCACTCAAATCAAAGTTAAAACCTTCCAGAATGAATCCGTCAAAGTTTGGGTACACTGATGTTGGAAAATATCCACCGGAGGGGCTTTAGCTGTCCTGGGCCTTCCCATGGTTTTCAGGGCCTTTGAGAACCCTGGGGAACCCAAAACTTTCATTTAAAAATCCCTCCTATGTGAATTCCAAAATTTGCTCAAAATTACGAAAATAACATTATGTTTCGTAAGTTTCCCGTAAGAAATTATTTTTTCATTTTAGCTCTGTTTTTCTTTCCGTCTAAGCTTGGAATTCTCATTTTTAGGAGTCTAGAATGCTTACCAAATTTTTTGGGACCTTAACTACATCATTTTGAGGGACTTCCTTTTGTATCTAGTGAGTTTCATTCACTTACAAAAAAATCGTACGTTATGTTTCTCTTGTTTTCTCTTATTTTCATAGAACCAGATATTACATCCATTGTCTAAAGCCCTATATAGGATGGCTCCCACCGAGCTAATTGAGCTTAAAAAGCAAATAGAAGAGCTCTTAGAGAAGGGTTTTATCAGACCTAGTGTCTTGTCGTGGGAGCTCCAATCTTATTCGTAAAGAAGAAAAATGGGAGCTTTAGACTGTATATAGATTACGAGGAGCTCAATAAGATAACCATTAAGAATAAGTATCCTCTCCACATAGATGACCTCCTAGATTAGTTAGTAGGAGCATTTATATTTTCTAAGATAAACTTCGGGTCAAGATATCACTAGCTCAGAATAAAGGCTAAGGATATTCCCAAGATAACATTTAGAACTAGATATGAGCATTATGAGTTTTTAGTTATGCTATTCGGGTTAATGAATGCACCTACAATGTTCATGGATTACATGAACAGAGTGTTCAGGCCATACTTAGACAGATTTAGGTTATCTTCATTGATGATATTCTTATCTATTCAAAAAGTAGAGAAGAATATGAACAGTATCTAAGATTAGCCTTGGAAACCCTGAAAGAGAAATAGCTGTATGCTAAACTTAGTAAATGTGAGTTTTGGCTCACTAAAGTTCAATTCCTAGGCCATGTGATCTCCCAAGTAGGGATCGCAGCAGATCCCCATAAGGTAGAGGCAGTATTATAGTGGGAGAGACCTAGGATAATGATAGAGATCAAGAGTTTCCTAGGTTTAGTAGGCTATTAAAGGAGGTTCATTCAGGGCTTTTCTTAAATAGCAATGCCACTGACCAGGCTCACTAGAAAGAATGTGCGATTTATGTGGGATGAAAAGTGTGAGAAGAGTTTTTAGGAGCTGAAGCACAAGTTAACCACAGCCCTAATTTTAGTACTTCCTGACCCCAAAAAAACTTTTGCAGTCTATAATGATGGCTCTAAAAAAAGGTTAGCATGTGTGCTTATGCAGAAAGGCTGAGCGATAGCTTATGCTTTTAGATAGTTAAAATCTCACCAAGAAAATTACCCCACACATGATCTAGAGCTAGTTACAGTGGTATTTGCTTTGAAAATATGGAGACACTACTTATATGGGGCAACTATAGAAATTTATAGTGACCACAGAAGCCTTAAGTATCTATTTGAATAGAAAGAATTAAATATGTGACAGTGGAGATGGCTAGAATTTTTGAAAGATTATGATTTCACATTGAAATACCATCCTAGTAAAGTTAATGTAGTAGCTGAAGCCTTGAGTAGAAAATCTATATACATGGCCTATATGATAATCTGAGAGCAAGAATTGATTGATAGATCCATAGATATAAGTCTCTTATGTGAGGTGTATTCAAGGAAGTTATTAATGAGTGAAACCCGAATAGAAAATGACCTGAGGGATTAGATAAGAGAGGCTTAACAGACAAATGATCATGTAAGTAAGATTAGGTCTTAGATAGCCTAGGGTAGCATTTAGGAGTTTAATATGTCTAAGGATGACATAGTAAGGTATAGGGATAGGCTGTATGTGCTTAAAAATACAAAAATTAGAGAAAGAATATTAAATGAGACACATAAAAGCAAGTACACCATCTTCCAAAAAGTAATAAAATGTATCAAGATTTAAAGAAAATATTTTGGTAGCCTGGAATGAAAACAGATATAGCAGAATATGTTTCCTGATGTCTAGTATGCCAGAGAGTCAAAATAGAACACCAGAAACTAGCTAGGTTACTTCAGCCCCGAGATATCCCAGAGTGAAAATGGGATAGTGTAGCCATGGATTTTGTCATGGGTTTACCTAGGACATCATTAGGGCATGATGCAATATGGGTAATAGTGGATAGATTAACAAAGTCAGCACACATTTTAGCCATGAAAGCCACTTATACCTCAGATAAGTTTGCCCAACTATACATTGGGAGACAGTTATATTACATGGTGTGCCTAAGAGCATAGTATTGGATAGAGATCCCAGATTCACTTTGAATTTTTAGAGATCACTACAGGATACTCTAGGTACCAAGCTTAGATTTTGCATAGCTTATCACCCCAAGACAAATGGACAAACAAAAATAACCATCCAAACCATATAGGATATGTTGAGGGCATGTGTCTTAGAGATGAAAGGAAACTGGGATACATACTTGCCTCTAGCAGAGTTTTCCTATAATAACAGCTATCATGCAAGTATACAGATGGCATCGTATGAGGCATTATACGAGAGGAAGTGTAAGTCTCTGATGTGTTGGGTTGAGCTAGGAGAGTGCAGCCTAATAGGTCTAGAATTAGTAGACTAGACTTCTAGACAAATTGAGACTATAAGGAAGAAACTGCTAACAGCCCAAAGTAGACAGAAGAGTTATGCAGATAAATGTAAACGGCCGTTAGAGTTTGAGGTTTGAAACCATGTCTTTATTAGAGTGTCTCTAGTCATAGGAATAGGTCGGTCCATTAAAAGTAAAAAGCTCAGTCCAAAATATATAGGTCCATTCTAGATTCTTAATAAAGTAAGACCTGTGGCTTATGGACTTGCCCTTCTTCTAAACCTGAGCCAAGTACATAATGTATTCTATGTTTTACAGCTTAAAAGTACCAGCCCGACCATTCACATGTCATAGAGTATGAGAATGTGCAGTTACAGGAGGATCTATCATATATAGTATCACCAGATCGGATCGTGGATGTTAAGCTCAAGCAGTTACGGAATAAGATGATACCATTAGTGAAAGTGGTTTGAAAGGGGTTATCTCTGGAAGAAGCTACCTGGGAGCTAGAGGAAAAGATGAGAAAGAAGCATCCAGAGCTCTTCCCATGAGGTATGCTATCTAAATTTCGAGGATGAAATTTATTTAAAGGGGGGAAGAATTGCAATGTTTGGTTTTCATTAAACAATAGAAACGGATGTATTTTCAAAGCAAGTCCTTCAAAATAAATTAGTTAAGGTCCTAAAAAATTTAAGTAGCATTCTAAACTCCTAAAAATAAGAATCCTAGGCTCAGATAGAAAGAAAAATGAAGTTAGAATGAAGAAACAAATTTGAATGAAAGGTTAAAAAAACTTAATGGCATTTTCATAATTTTGAGCAAATTTTAGAATTCTCACAGGAGGGCTTTTTAAATGAAAGTTTTGAGTTCACCAGGGTTTTCAGAGGCCCTAAAAATCATGAGAAGTCTCGGGACAGTTAAAACCCCTCTAATGGATGTTTTCTAATGTCGATTGACCCAAACATTGACAAATTCATTCAGGAGGGTTTTAGCTCTGATTTGAGTGATTTTAATGGAATTTTATTAAATTGAAGACCTAAATTTCATAATGAAAAGATGGTTCTAAAAAAGAAGCTAAAACAGACTAAAAATAAAAATGCCAAGATGAATGAGCAAAATTAAAACTTTTGAAAAGTGTTTCTTAAACCTATATATATATATATGAGGTGCCCCATCTCCTCCTTCATTTAGCCATATTTGTTTCTACCCTAAATTAGAGAAAGAACCCTAAGGGTGAGGTGCACAAGAAGGAGAAGAAGGGAAGGAGAGAAATAGGATGAGGTATGGATTTTCTTGGCTTTTTTCATGCTTTTTCTTTAGTAAACTTCTTATCCTCCATTTCCCCTTCTTTCCTATGGTTTTATTGAACTTCTTGGATCTATTTTAAGAGCAGAACAGAGGGGAAAATTCGGATTTGAAGAGAGGAGGGCAAGGAAAGTGAGAAACAAGCAAGAAAAGCCAAGAAAACAAGGTAAATCTTTACTCCATAGTAGCCATCTCTTGCTCCCTTCTTCTCCTTGGTTCATCCCACACATGTAACTTCAAGAAGGCTTGGATTTTAGGTGGAACCAAGGGTAAACTTAGGAATCCAAATAAGAATATGCAAAGAGAATTAACAAACAACCATGGAAAATCAAGATAATAAACTTAGGGTTTCAAGTGTCCCTTGAAAAATATGATTTGATACAATGATTCCTAAGCCTAAAAGAATGTCTAAATGAACTCCTAAGATCCCTAGAAGGCTCCTCATATGCTTCTTCCATCAAAGAAACTAAAGCAACTCCCTTGGGTGCAATTCAAGTGCATGCCTCGACCTAGAAGGGTTGGGATAGCTAGGGATAGTTTTAATTTGTTTCAAGCTTATTTTTAAGTCATATATGATGGAAGAGGATAAGAGGAAGGCTTGGAAAAATTTTAGAAACATAGAAAGTGAGATGACACAATAGGCTCTATAATATGGCCTAAAGCAGCAACACCTAGTTAGACTCCTTATTTTAATTGTGTGATGACTCTAAGAGACTTAGAAGGAGTTAAGAATCATAAATGAAAGGAAATAGGGTGCTTCTAGTTAACATAGTTCATGGGCATGTCTAGTTTCTCTCTATAGAATTTTGTGGCACTTGGACATCATTTGCCCCTTAAGTGATAGATTTCATTTTTGGACCTGAGTGAATAGTACACCAGACCAAAACCAGAAAATTTCTCTTTGAAAATTCATTAAATATTCCCTAGACCTCTTAAAATTCTATTCTTTAGTATAATATCCGATTCTCTAGAAATGAAAGAAAATGTGAGAAACGTAACGTATAATTTCTCCGTTAACAAATGAAACTTATTGGATGCAAAAGGAAGTCCCCCAAAATGAGATAGTTAAGGTCCCAAAAAATTTAGAAAGCATTCTATACTTCTAAAAATGAGAATCCTAGGCTCAGACGGAAAGAAAAATGGAGCTAGAATGAAGAAAAAATTTTCTTACGAAAAGCCTACGAAACATAATGACATTTTCGTAATTTTGAGTAAATCTTGGAATTCACATAGGAGGGCTTTTTAAATGAAAATTTTGAGTTCTCTAGGGTTTTCAGAGGCCCTGAAAACTATGGAAACCCCCGGGACAGTTAAAACCCCTCCGGTGAACGTTTTTCAATGTCGATTGACCCAAACTTTGATTGGTTCGTTTAGGAAGGTTTTAGCTCCAAATTGAGTGATTCCAAAGGCATTTTATTAAATTGGGAACCTAAATTTTATAATGGAAAAGAAGGTCCTAAAAAAGGAGCTAAAATGAAGGAGAAATGAAAATGCCAAAAACGAAAGGCAAAATTGAAATTTTTGAGAAAGTGGAAGCTTCTTGAACACACTTTAAGTTTCTTATTTCTCCCATTTGCATGACCCATTCTACCTAAAAACCAGAAAAAACACCAGCTCTCTTAGGCACACCATGGAGGAGAAGAAAGGAGAAGAAAAAGTAAGGAAAAGGTAAGGAATTTCATGGTTTTTCATGCTTTCTCCTTTCCAAACCTCTCCTTCTCCATTTCCCTTTCTTTCCTATGATTATAATGAAGTTTATAAATCTGATTTAAGGGATAAATTGAGGGGAAAATTCGGATTTGAAGAGAGGAGCTCAAAGAACACAAGATTCAAGTGAGAAAAAGCATGAAAACAAGGTAATTTCTCTTCCTATTGTTGTCATCTTTGGTTCCCTCCTCCACCATTTCGCCCAACTTGAGAAAACCCTAGGAGGAGATGATTTTTAGACAGAACCAAGCATGAATCTAAGGAAAAATGGTGTGGAGATTAAGAATATGCAACGAAAACCATGAAATAGGCATTAGGATTCAAGATGCAAAACCTAGGGTTTCTAGTGCACCTTTGAAATTCTGAATTTATGTGATGCTTCCTAGGTCTAATTTAGAGTATAAATGAGTTCTTGAGATACCTAAGATACTCCCCACAAGTTTCCTCCTTCAAGAAAACAAAGAAACCTCCATATGGCCCAAATGATGTCTATGTCTCGGCCAAAGAAGGTTTGAGTAGTGGGGGAGAGTTTTAAATTTTTCTAAGGCCATTCTTGAGTCATATTTGATGAATGAAAATGAAGGGAGGCCTTGGAAAAAATTTAGAACTCATAAAATGTGATTTGATGTCTTAGGTTCCATATTATGACCTAAAGAAGAAACATGGTGCTAGGCATTTTGTTTTAATGATGTGATGACTCCAAGAAGCTTAAAAGGAGTTAAGAATCATATTTGAAAGGAAAGAATGAGGCCTAGAAGTCATTTGAGAGGTGTTGCTTCATTAGGTGCAAATATGGACCATAATGAGGGTTATAAAGCCAACTAGTGTTTAAGCAAGTTGCATGGCCCTAGAAATTATTTTATGAACCTAATTGGCTCCCATAAATTGTATTTAGGCCAAGAGAAACCATCTCCACCAATTTGTGGGTATGTGACCAAAAGAGGAGGCTTGAATTTCAAGAAAAAAGTGTGTGATTGTATACAAGGTAGCTCTCTTTACCTTCTCTCATGCATGGATGTGTGTTTAGCTTGTTTTAGAATGTGTGTATGTGTATTTTCAAGCTATGAAAAGTATGCTAGCATGCATTTATATGCCATGATCCTTGATGCCATATTATGTTTTTAAATGATTACATGATGTTTGTTTGAATTTGCTTGAGTGTGGAGAGGCCAAGAACTCTTCCCTTTGGTGAGGATGAGCCAAGAACCCTTGAGCGTGGTTGAGACAAAGTAAAGAGTCTCCCAAAAGCAAAGTGGGCTCCTAAGAGTATGGTTGAGTCTAAAGTGCTCAAAGAATGGGTGAGGCAAGTCCAAAATCCATGAGGAGAAGTGTGAGGCCAATCCAAACACTTAGTGAGCTCTTGAATGTCTTGTATGATTGACTCACATGCCAAGTTTACTTTTAAAATGTCCATGACTTCTATTTTCTCCATGCATGCATTTGTAAAGCTTGCTTTGCACATATTATGTATGATTGAATGAGAGATGAGCTATTAGGATTCTTTGAATCTCATCCCCTCCTCTCCAATGATCTAACATGCTAGGTGAACTAAGTGGATATGTTAATGGGAGCCAACAATACTAAAGGAAGGAGATTGACAATCATGCGTTTAACTTTTGCCACTTTAAGACCATGATTGTACCATATGGTATATATATGATGTAGTAAATGGGCTATGACCCTTGAGACATGTATAAATATGCTATTATATGATGTTTAAATGTATGAATATAATGTATAAGCTTTAGCATATATTTTGAGTATAAGATGCCAAATTATGTAATGTGAAAGTATGATGGATATGTGTATAAATGTGGGTTGAATGGCTAAATTAAGATGCATGAAGTTTGGGACCATCTCAAATATACTTTTAGACTTACCCAAAAGGTGCCACAACCAAGGGAAAGCCATTTGGCAAGTTTGGTACCTTATATAGAGTCAAAATTGACCATAATGGAATCCTATGTCACTTTTTAGCCAAATGAGTTAGTCTTGGTCTGAAATTTGGCATGCAATTAGATCTCATTTAAAGCCTTTTGGGAAGCTAAAGATCATAATTTTTGGAGGTCTATAGAATATTTGATGATTTTTTGAAGTTGGCAATTTTCATAGTTTCTGGTTTGCTGCATTATTCATTTGGTCCAAAATTGTTTCCTGTCACACAAAGCTCAAATAATGTCTAATTGCTAGGAAATTTTATACCAAAAAACTAGATGATCACAGTGATAACTAGAATCACCTCATTTGGAGGTCTAGAGAGAGAGATATGAATTTTTAAAGTTTCTATCTAGTATCAGTAAACTTGTCTGACCAGAAGTACTGTTCTATTGAATTTTGGAGTTTAGGCTTGATGAACTGATTTGGAGATATTTTTCCTCTCTGGTTAACATCCACAGCTTTCCAAATTGGTATCATTTGCATGGATTGGATTCTTGTAGAATTAATTGGACATCTTCAAAGTTCTCTGTAGAATTCTGTGATAGTTCCAAAATTCAGTCAGACCTTTGGACTATTTTGGATGTCAAACGTCCTCTGTGATGCATGTTATAGTCTGGGCATATTTTGATTGTAAAGTATACATCCTAAGAATTCTAGAATGACCAAGATTGCATGATTTAAATTTTTCTAGATTTAGTTATGATATTTCAAAGTTTGGTCAGAAAATGGAGCAAATCTGGCCAAGAATGAGCTTCTATATTTCATGCTCCATTTTCGGTTTTCATGAGTTGTGGCCATGATTTTATGATGAAAATGAGTTATATTGATGTATTTAAATATGTGAGAGTATATTATATGCCCATATGGCCTACGAAACTCCGAAAGAAAAATTTATATATAGCGCAATGCAAGGAAATGCCTTATTTTAATGCCATTTTATCTTATTATTGTGAAATTCATGGCATGAGACTTAGAAGTAGTATTAGACAAAGTTAGAAATTTATGGTGTTACATTTAACTTCCCAAAAAGCTATCAATAAGCTCTACATGCATGCCAAGTCTCAAATCAAAAAGAGCTCATTTGGTCAAAAAGTGACGTAGCTTCATAAAATGGTCATTTTTGCTCCCTATCAAGAGTGACTTTAGTCTAAATGGCCTCCTCTTGAGTTTGGCACCTCTTGGGTAAGTTTAAAAGTATGAACATGACTTTTTTGAACTACCCAAGTGGTCTCAAACCTCACACATCTCAATTTGGCCATTCCACTTCCATTATTACAATAATTTATCTAACCATTCAAAAGTTAAACTTATCATTCAATACCCCAAACATGCTATATCTTACATTTGGCATCAAATTTTATTCATACATCATACATTTGGGTATTTTTTTATATTCATATGGTTACATAACAATTTCATCATGAGATTACATTATATGCCATATGTATGGCTAAAAAGAAGGCAAAACTAGGTATCTTCATATACTTTGATGCCCATCTTCTTCTTCTAAGCTTAATGGCCTCCAATGCTTGCTCAATTGTTTCACTTAGTATGTTAAGACATTGGAGAGGAGGGAATGAGATTCAAAGAATCCCAATAGCTCATCTCCTATTCAATCATACATAATGGATGCAAACAAGTCTCATAAATGCATGCATGGGCATATTAACATGTGTAATCATTTAAGCAACATTCTTGGCATTTGAAAACATCATACATAGTATACATAGGCTTGCCAAGTAAGTGGATTAGCCTCACCCATTCACTTGTGGATTTTGGATTTGCCTCACTCATTTCTTTAAGAGGTTCTTGGACTCAACCTTACTCTTGGGAGTCAACCTCACTTTATGAGACTTTTTACTTTGTCTCAACTAATTCTAAGAGTTCTTGGCTCATCCTCACCATGGCTAAAGGTTCTTGGCTTCACCACACTCAAGCAAACCAAAGCAAGCATCATAAATATCATTTAGAAATATAATGCATCATCATGGTCATGGCATATAAAATCATGCTAGAATACTTTTCATGGCTTAAAACATACATACACACATTCAAGACAATGTAAGCACATATCTTTGCATGAAAGAAGGTGGAGAGAGCTACCTTGTTTGCATTTGCACACTTTTTTCTTAAGTCTTGAATCCTCTCCCTTTACCTCACACACCTAAGAAGGTAGAGATCATTCCTCTTGGCCTAGACACATCATATGGAAGCTAATTATGCTCTTGAAACAAAGCTAAGGCCACATAATTACTAGAGAAGCTAGGTGACTCATAAGGCTCTTTTATAGTTCTATAATGCACTTAATGAAGAAACCTTAAGGAAACATCATCTTGGCTCCATTTTATCTATTCATTCATGATTCTTGTCTTCATTTAAATCTCTTAGAGTCATTACATACTCAATTCTAGGAGTCTAGCTAGGTGTTACTTTTTTAAGCCATAATATGGAACACATAAGGCCATCTTACTTTCTATGGCTTCTAAACTCTTTCCAAGGCTTTCTCTTATACTCTCCCATCATACATGATACAAAACTAAGATTGGAAGGAATTAAAACACTCTCTAGGTGCATGGACTCTCGTTGGCCAAAGCTATGCTTCCATAAGGCACCAATGGAGTTTCCTTGCTTCCTTTGATGGGAGAATCATCTAGGAGGCTTTCTTGGTGTCTTAGGAACTCATATGAATACTTAAACATCATAAAATATGGCTAGGGTTCATGATAGAGTTCAAGGTGCAATCAAAACCCTAACTTTTCTATCTTACAAAATCATAGTTTTTACTTGGATTTCTTTGCATATTCTTACTCTCCTCCCTTAAATTCATGGAATTCATCCTTAGTTCTCCTTAAAATTCCAGCCCTCTTGCATCTACATATATGGGACGAAATAGGGAGAAAGAGGGGGAGGAAGTATCTACCATGGGATGGAAGATTTACCTTATTTTTCCTTATTTTCTCACTTGATTCTCATGTTCTTTGGCTTCCTCTCTTCAAATCCGAATTTTCTCCCCTTGGTTTGACCTTAAAATAGCACTAAAAACTCTAAGAAAACCCTGGAGAGAAAGGAGAAGGAGGAGGATAGATTTCCTAAGGAGAAGACTAGGAAATTCTAATAATTTCTTACCTTTTTGTTGAAGATTTCCCTTCTCCTTTGCCTTAGTCTTGTGTTCCTCCTTCCCTTGAGCTTGCTCTAGTTTTTGAGCAGATTTTGGTCGATCTAAATGAGGGGAGCAGAAGGACGCCTCATATATATATGGGTTTAAGAAGGACATTTTCAAAAATTCCCATTTTATCCTTTATTCTTGGCATTTTCGTTTCTAACTTATTTTAGCTCCTTTTTTAGAACTGTCTTTTCCATTAAAAAAATTAGATTTCCAATTTAGTAAAATACCTTTGGAATTACTCGAATCAGAGGTAAAATCTTCCTGAACGAATCAATCAAAGTTCAGGTTAACTAACATTGGAAAACATCCACCGGAAGGGCTTTAGTTGTCCTAAGCCCATAATTTTTAACGCCTCTGAGAATCTTGGGGAACTCAAAACTTTCATTTGAAAAGCCCTCCATACCTAGTTCCATGCCATACAAGTTTTAACACATTATACAAGAAGACCTTGTACTTGTTGGCGAAAACCTTGTCGATAAGGTCTCAGAATTTGCACTACAAATTACAGGATCTTGTTAACAAGATCTTCGATCAAGGTGATAAGATGTTATTTCAACCCTTAAATTTACTTGGTCCATTGCCATACTTCATGCTCAATATACATTCTAATGGTCACATAACATAATCTCTCGTTTTCAAAGAACCAAATATTACAAATGCCAAGTTACTTCTTTAGGCCTAATTGAACCCTAAAATTTCACCTTTTAACATTAAGCTCCAAAATTTATTTCAATGGTTCCATTAATCTCTATAATTCATATCTAGATCACTTATAATCTTAAAATCAACAAAAACTCTTCCTAGCTATTCCATCTCTGCCATGGCCAAAACTATGTCATAGTGAGGGGCTAAGGGAGTTTTGCTTCTTCCATGGATAATTTTGATGCACATGGATTATCCTTTGCTCTTTTCTAGTTTAACTGTGATCTTAAATAGCTTAAAACTTCTTCTTAGGGTTCCAAAATTTCCAAGGTACAAGTGTACCTCTAGGTAGCCTACTTTGCATTTTAAAGCTTTTTAATTGAGTCTTTTTGCATAATCTAATTCTCCATGCTTCCAAACCTTTATTTCTATCAAGTTTCAGCCAAAATCAAATTCCCTTTAAGTTTTCCTCATCTTAGTCAAACATAGAGGGGAGAATAACTCAAGGAAAGAACAAGATTTCTAGTATAATTTATATATCACTTGAAAGAACTGTTGATAGAGAATATTTTGGCATAATTGGTTTCTTCAAAAGAGCTTCTTCACTCAAAGGTTTAGCCATGAAAATCAGCATTTTGAGAAGTTAAAACCATAAAAAAAAGAGAAGAAAGAGTAGAAAAATGTTTATAATAGCATCATAAACAAATTCCCTATATTTGCTTACCTTTGGATGGCTTCTTCCTTCCTTCTCCTTCCTCTCTTTTCCATGATTTCTTGGTTCTATTTTGGCACTAAAGTAGGTTAGCCAAATGAGGAGGAAGAAGGGCGAAGTCTTATTTATATAAGAAAGCTCGGGTTTAATAACTCTAGAAAATTCCAATTTATCCCTTGAACATTAACTCCTCTTGTTTGGGCTCATTTCTTCGTATTTTCAGAAACCAACAACTCTATAATAAAATTTGAACTCTCCTTTTTATTATAAATAGTTTTTTTGAGGTTACAATTTAAAATAGCTAGAAAAGGTTCAATCAAAGTTTTGGTCAATTAACATCCTAAATTGTAACCCAATGGAGATTTAATCATTATAACAGTTCTCTATAGTTTTCAAGACTTTTAAAAATACTAGTGAGCTCAATTTTAGCACTTCAATTTTACCATTAAAATTTCAATTTAATATGAATATAGCTCCATTGATCCATAGACAAGATTTCCTACCCTTAGAAATTGATGTTTTAGTGGATTGTATTGAAAGTAAAACTCTCATTTTTTGTATATTTTGTGGTGGGCCAATTGTGGAAATTTTGGGAAGTCTAAATTTTAGGAAAAACTCTACCAAAATTTCTACAGAAGCTATCTATAATTAATTACATTTATTTAAAGTGTAACTCATAGTTTATTCTGCTTGGAATTACTATTTGGCATTGAATTATAGGGATTTCTAATAAACTTTAATTAGGATCCTGGTTTTAGTTAGGCCTATAAAGGAGAAATTGTTTATCTTCTATGCCAGTCACACTCTTAGTTTTAAAGTGTGTTAGATGCATTATTAATTAGTGCCTTCATACTTATTTAAGTTTCTTCTAAATCAATTACTTCCACACTTTATAAATTGTGGATGTATCATGAGCTAGTTTTAAGCATCTTAAGACTATAGGGTCAATTTCTTATTCCATGATACTTCTCATGAGCATAGGAATTAAGTCCAAGTAGAAAAAAAAATGTATCTTTACTAAATGATAATCAAAGATTTATATTTTCATTAGTGAAAATAAAGGTAGAAGTATAACTAAAATTGATTTAAGAGATACCACATTTTCTAGAAAGTGAATTTTCTAATAAGAGAGATAGATTGACATTGCTACATTTGTTTATGATACATGTGATCAATAAAGAAAGGAACAAATAGTTGTACCTCAAATAGTCAATCCAAGTGAAAGCTTGGTGCAAGAAGAGAATATTGCAAAGACAACCTCACTACTTAAAAGTAACCAAGAGAGCACTCTTAAGCATTGGTTTGAGATTGAAGGGGCAATATTTATAGGCACTTAACTAGACAATCAGGACATAAACATCATTCAATAGGCTCTATTATATCTTACTAAAAGAATTGGATAAATGAAATGAAAGAAAAGATTGATTCGATGATGACAAACTATGTTTAGGACTTGGTTGATCATTTATTTAGTTGAAAGACAATTGAAAACAAATGGGTTTTCAAAATAAATAGAAGGTAGATGGATTAATAAAAAGATATAAGACATGCTAAATTACTAAAGGGTATACATAATAGAAAGGTATAAATTATGAAAATACATTTTCAATTGTTGTATAGTTTATTTTAATTAAACTTATCCAATCGCATGTTTGGACTTGCATCTACATTGAATGCATGTAAAAGCCACACTTTTTTTTTTTAACGAAGAACTAGATGAAGACATCCATATGGATGACTATTACCATACCTAGCTTTATTTCATCTATTTATATCTTTCACAGGTGTTAGCCACAAGTTTACAACATTTACTATAGCTTTAATGGCAAACATTAGTCCATTTACATACCAAACGGAGCTATGGGAGTCCAATTTGAATATTTCTTTTCCTCCATTCATATTCCCAGTAAATAAACTTGTTTTAGCCCATTTGATCATGAAATACACATTGGATAACTAAGGAGTCACCTTAGCTCAAATTGGTCATGGTTTTATATTCTATAAAAAATTTTGGAAACTCATAATTCAGGCTACATAACTTTGATTCATGACAATTAGGAGTCTAGGGAAAGCCTAGGATGTGAACTTTATGCCTATAAATTTTTATGAGTAATTGAATTCATTTGACCCCTCAAAAATACAAAAAACTTGAACTGGCTAGTATGAATAGTACTAGGGACCATTTTGTATAATTTTTTTAATATTAAAAATTCATAAAATATTCTATAGAATTCTAAAAATTCCTATTTTTGACTTATTAGAAAGCCGTTAATGTCATCTAATTACATGCTGAATTTTAACTCCAAACTAAGCCATTTAGGCTATTTTTTGCAAAATCATTTTATACCAACTTTAGGTTATGTTCTAAATGATTTCCAATTTGCACTCTCTCACTTTGAATAAATTTTAATGATCCTAGGCATACAATCCATAAGGTCAAACAAATAAAATAGGGCTAGCGTAAAAATATGACCTTTCAAACCTCAAATATACATATGAACTATCATGTATCTTGCATACACATCATGGTATAAATGTATCACTTTTGTCTCAAAATGACATATATTAAAGTACTCTGGCTCATACATATGGTTCTATCATAAGACATCATTTATACATCAATTTACATCATAAAGCGTCATTGTTACAAAAAGATATGCTACTCCTACCATACTAATACATTCATCACATTTTGGTACACATAATGCTCTTAATACACCCTTTTTAAAGTCTAATTGTAATACCCAGTTATTCTAAAAAGACCTGAAATTAATCAGTTATAAGAGGAAGTCCCATAAATGGAAAGAATTGAGGCCACACAAAATTAGAGCAATGATCTAAATATAAAAAAAAAAAGAGAATACAAGGTTAAAGATGTCTAAAAACTAGAACCAGAATTGCTAAATAAAATTTGGCAAAAAGGCAGTTGCATTTTCTTAAATGCAGGCAACTTTTAGAAACCTCAAAGTAAGGATCTTTAAATGGGAAATATGAGTTTCTCAGGGTTCTTAGAGGTTTTAAAAACTACAGGAACCCCTAGAATGGTTAAAACCCTCCAGTTTACATTTTAGAACGTCAATTGACTAAAACTTTGACTGATTCATTTGGGAAGATTTTTAATCTAATTTAGGTGAAACCAAAGGCATTTTATGAGTTAGAAGACCTAAATTTCTTTATAGAAAAGATAGTTTTAAAAAGAGTTAAAATGAGCCCAAATGGAAAGAACCAAGATAAGGGACTAAATTATAATTTTGAAAAAGTGTTAAATGAGCCCCCTTACTTCTTATTTACACACCCCACCTCCTCCTTCTCTCTTGACTAACCTAATTCTACTCCAAAATAGAAGGGAGATTAGCTTGAGGAGGCACACCAAATGAAGAGCAAAGGAGGGAGAAATATAGCAAAATGTGTAAGAATTTCATGGATTTTCATGTCTTCTCCTTCACCAATTTTCTTCTTCTCTTTCTCCTCTTTTCTCCTATGGTTTTATTGATTAATTTGGGACTAATTTATGGCTGGTTCAGTAAAAAAAAAGTTAGAATTGGAAGGAGAAGCTAAAAGCACTTAAAAGCTCATTGAAAAAGCTTTAAAATAAGGTAAGAACCATGGCCCTTTATTGCTTCCTCTTCTCATGGAAGGTTTGGCAAGACCTAGGCCCACTCAATAGGGAATGAATTCAAGCCAAAACAAGGTAGAGATAAGGGTTTTCAAGCATGAGGAATAAGAATATACCATTAGATTTAAAAGAAAAGCAATAGAAACCAAGTTATATGGCTTAGGGTTTTTGTTGCACCTAGATTATTTTGAAGCTTTCTAAGAATAATTTAGCCTATGTAAGAGTATCTAATAGACCATATGACATCTAGGAAGCTTTACAAGTGCCAATTCCCTAAGAAAATTCAACAAAACTCCATGGCTGGTAACCATGTATATCTCAGCCATAGCATGATTTAAGAACTTAGGGAGAGTTTTCTTTGATTCTAAGGATAGGAATGGCCTAGATATGATTAATAAATATCAAAGGAAGCATTGGTTTGAATTTAGAAATCATAGTTTATGAGATGGAGGTTTAGGTTTCTTTGTAAGACATAAAAAAGCAACTTGAGTTTAGGCTCCTTGAAGTGAATTGGTGATGACTCTAATGAGTTTAAATAGAGTCAAGAGACTTAGATTGAATAAAAAATTAGAGCCAAGATAATGAATCCTAGGGTTTACTTCATTATGTACTTATATGGAACCATAATGATGTCATAAGATCAAGTAAGCTTGCATAGAGTTTATGTGAGACTAGAACTTGCTTCAATGGTGTAATTGTGTCTCATTTGATATGCCTAGGCCAAGTGAATCAAGCTTCTCCTAGTTGTGTGTGTGTGTGGCTGAGAAAGAGAAGGAGAAACTCAAGGGAAAAAGTGTACTTCTTGACTTAAGGTAGCCCTTTAACCTTTCTTGCATGCATTTCTTAGATGTTTGATTGTCTTTGGATGTTTGTATATATGTTTGAACTATGAGATATTTTTATAGCCATTGATTTCATGTCATGGTTCATTATAGTTCTTGAATGAGATTTTGAATGCAAAGTGGTTTGAATGGGTGTGGTTGTGTCAAAAGTCCCTTAGAATAAGTAAAGATGAGCCAAAAGTCCTTAAGGATGGGTGAGACAAGGACAAAAATCTCAAAAAAAGAGTGAGCCTAAGTCAAAAGTCCCTGAAAATGAGTGAGACAAATCCAAAAGTCCCAAAGAAAGTGAGTGAGGCTAGACCATTATCCTTTAGAGCCTATGTTTATCATGTATGAATTTCTATGATATGAGAATATGTTTATGTATGTTTATAAGAAGTGTTTATGACATGAGTGCATTCTTTGACATGAGAATATGCTATATATGTATATTTGAAAGGGTAAAAGAGCTATTATGATTATTTGAATCTCACTCTCCCTCATATTATATCTAACATGTCTAGGTGAAGCTAAAGGAACAAGAAATGGGAGCCAAGCACTTTGAAGCATAGGACTTTGACAATAGAATAGGAAATTTTGTATTTGATGTCAAAGTTTGTAATGATATGATGTATATGTGATGTAAACCCTTTAGCATGTTTAAATGTATATCACTATGATGTATGAATCAATCTTGGAATCAAATGAATGAATAAGTGAGAGTTTGGCATCCTTAGGCCTTGATGCATGTGTGTATTATGATAATTAGGACGGTGGTTTGGAGATGTATGATGATTTGGACCATTTGGGATGCTCTCTTAGGCTATGTTTATGCTTTTAGATGTGCTTAAATGATGGTGGAATGAATAGAAGACCATTTGCTGCAATTTTGACCCTTTTATGGTTCCAAATTTGATATAATTTTGAGCTGAATCACAAACTAACCAAATGGACAATTTTGTGCATAAATTTTGACATGAATATAAGTCTCATTTAGAGCTTTTCACAGAGCTAAGGATCACCCAATTTGGGACTCTAGAGAATTTATTATGAATTTTCAAATTTGGTCAAATTATGCAGAATTGTCTAAGTTACTATTCATATAGTTAGTTAACATTTCTAGGTCATTTAGGAGTCAAATGAAATCTAATGCTCATAAAATTTTACAAGTATATAACACCTCATTTGGAGTTCTGTAGAAGGAAATATGAATTTTTGAAGTTTGAGTTCAGTTGTAGGATGCATCAGTGACAAGAGTTACTAGTTCATCAGTTTTCATACGGCAAACCTAATTGTTTTGACCTAAAATTTTTATGATTGTTAAAGGACATCCATATCTTTCTAGAATGGTATAATTTGCATGATTTTGAGTTTTCTAGAATTAATTATGATTTTTCAAAATTCATATCAAAATATGGAGTTTCATTGAAATTGCAAGTGTGATGTGCATTTCATGTTCTATGCTTTGGATCCAACTTTTGGGCTTTGAATTGTGTTAGTTCTGGTTGATTACATGTGTTAAAGATGGAAAATAAATATGGTAAGCCTATATTGTCCATAAAGTTAAGAAAGCATTATTTTAGCTTATAACATCGGTTATTTCCACTACTAAAGGTGTGAATTTCATGAAAATGGATTTAGCTTAATACTTTTAGCTAGTTTTAAGATATAATAGATGCTAAGGAGATATGGTATGACACTAATTCTTTTCAACTTGCTTGGCATGGTGACCTTGAAATAGTTAGTGGGAACATATGGGTGAGATTTGAGAAGAATCTTAATAGCTAATCTCAACCAATCAATGTATATATGAACACCATGAGTAAATGTAATATATGTGGTGCAAGGATGCTATGCATATGCTTCATGTAAATTAAATGCATTGTTTAGTATGAAAACTCATTCATTATCAAGCCATGACATCATCATGAACTAGCTAGGCTCTACTAAATTGAACCCCAGGCCAAGGAAGAGCTACTATGCTCAATTCCATGTCATAAGGAGCTAGGAGCCATCACATAACCATCTCATACACATATAGCTCGTTTTGGGAAAACATAACAAAACTTATCTCATGAATGCATTAGCAACAACACATATGAGTATTTCAACTCATTCAAGTACTCATATGCATGTAAGAATGGGAGATAAAGCTACCTTAGAGCTTATGAAGGTCCAAAATGCCATTAGCCCACTTCTTAGTTCACTTATTTTGGATCTTCTTGACTTGACAATCACAATTAGGTGAGTTTAGACTAGATTTGCCTACAAAAATCAACCCATAATGCAAATTAATCCATTTCAATTCATTTTAAGTCATATCACTAACACTTAATTCCATTAAAGCCTAGCATGCAACTTAAAACTAGTTTAGGCGCATTAGAAGGCAACTATTGTTTTTCTTCATCTAGGCCTAAAATTCTCATATGCTAAATGCCATATGGCCCTAATGGAATCTATTTGAACCATTATATGCTTAATTAAAAGGGTTTAAAGTCAACTTGCTTCTTTAGCCGCATTTAGGCCTTAAAATTTTAACTTTTAATCTAAGGCTCCTAATTTCAATCCAAGGGTTCAATAATTCTTTATTCTTCTCATCTAAGTTCCTAAATTCACTAGAACTCAAGGAAATACTCCCTAGGTGCTTCTTTATGCTCATGGCCGAACATATGCTTCTTTGGGAGCCCAAGGAGTTTTGTTCATTTCCTTTGGGATTTTAATGTATGAAAACATTCCTTGGCTTCTCTTTTGTCTAATTATACTTTCATATGACTTAAATTATGCTCCTAGGGTTCCATAGCTCCTTAGGTGCAACTAAAATCCTAACTATCCCATCTTGTGTTTCATAGCTTCTTATGGCATTTTAATACAATATTCTAATTCCTTATGTTTCAAAACTACTAATTCCATCATGTTTAGCTAAGAAGCAATCTCTTCATGAATCTCTTTAGAGTGGCTGAACATGAAGAGAGAAGAGAAGGTAAATAGAAGGAAACATTCCATGAAGTTACATACCTTGTTTCAATGCTTATTAAAAGTAGAATTTGATGTTACCCTTGGTTTCCTCAAATCCTCTCCTTCTTCCAAAAGTTTAGCTACAAAGCACCCCTTTTAAGAAACTAAAACCACCAAGAGAGAGAGAGCTTAGAGTGGAGAACAAAGTTGGTGAAAGGTGTAACACCATATTTATCTAGCCTATCTCATTTCATTCCAAGCTCATTACCTTGGCCAAGCACAATTTCTCAAGAAAATACCATTAAAATAATAGATTATTTTTATGCTACGTTGTGGATAAACTTTTTATTTCATGTTCCGTGGACCATATAAATATATCCATCTCATTCTCCTATTTAAATACACATATACAACTAAAAAATATCTCACCAAAAACCCAAGCTCATGGACCACATACATAAAATTTACATATTCCACCTCAAATTGGTGTGCCAGGTTTCTATCATAAATTTTGGAAAATCATAACTAATTCTATAAAAATTGAAATCAAGCATACTATACTATTATGGAAATCTATAGATGTCTAATTTATGGTAAAAATAATTCTAGACTAAAAAAGGAATGTTTAGCTACTAAAAATTGATGGAACAATACCTAGACTCAGCTGGCACTATTGGTACTATTATAGAACTTCAAAAATTCATATCCCTCTGCTTAGACATCTAATTGGGTGATCTCAATGGCCATAGAAAGTTTATCATGTTTAGTTAATGTTTGTAAAATATCATGAGCATTGGACACCATTTGACTTTGAATGACATGGGAGAAAAAACTGACCATATGAACAGCATATGAACAGTAATAATACCAAAATAGCTAAAATTTAGCAATTTTGAAAATTCATAATTAATTTCACAGAGCTTTAAATAATCTGGTCTTTTCCCAAAAATATCTAGATATAATCTATATGCATGCCAAATTTCATGATGAAATTTATTCATTTGGCTAGATCTTGACATTGGGTTCCAAAATGGTCAATTTTATACTTTCTAAAGGTCTCAAGTGGTCCAAATTAGCTTTTAAGACATCCATGGGCACTTGAGCACATGGGAAAGTACCAAAATGGTATATTAGATATGTTTCAAAGGTGCACAAACCCTGATATCACAAACTCATGCTCTCACCCCAAGGTATACACAAGAATGTACAAGCTTCATCTTACCATTCAATATCCAAAAGTTGCTATATCATTCACATGGCATCAATTTTCATACATACATCAAGTATCTACATAATTACATATGTCTAAATGGTTATACAACATATTCATTGTGACGACCCTAATTTCTAATCATCATAATTAAGGTTAAGTATGCAATTAATAACCATAAATCAAGGTTGAAAGTCATTACAATTAATTACATTATGAAAATATAAGGAAATTTGAACCTTGATGTTATTAGGGTCATCAACTAAATAACAAAAAATATGAGAATGCACAAGAGAAATTAGACTATCATGAGAAGTTTGTGATTCCCCCATCCCTCAATTTCTACACACAAAATCTCCTATAAGTGTTACTATATCATTCCCTAGCATTATCATAGGAGAAATCAAGGTTTCCAGGCTAAAGGTAAGAGTTTGGGACCTTCGTGGCCACTTGGAACTTTTCTGCCATAGCTAAGTTAGTTACTGGAGCTCAAGAACTAAGCTTTTCACTTTATGTCACAGCCCCGACCTCCCACGCCACGACTAAGTTACTCTCAGGAATCTTATTGGGCAATTCACATGAGTCGTGCGCGAGTTGGACCATCACCGTGGCAAGTCTATGTGGCGCTACGGCGGAAATGCCTTCTAAAGCTATTGTTTGAAATCCCACGATTCTTGCCTTAGCAAAATACACTTGCACCATGGTGAGGATTGCTATTGGATACTCCTTACCTAGTTTCCTCAACTTGCGTTGCAGTGGGACATGTTGCGCCATGGAGAGTTTGCTCTCTGTCACCCTCCCTAAGAAACATTTTTGCTTTGAGCCATAGCGAGTTTCCTTGCGCTGCGGTGCTCCTCACCTCTATCACTCTCCTGGCCGCAGTGAGACCTTCTTGGTTGCGGCATAACTCCCTCTTATAACTACATCTCCTTATTTTCATCCCATGCACTCCAACTCTTCCCTTAGAAACACTCTAAGACTATTCTCCCTCAAATTTTAGGACTCTAATAGCTTTCATTTGCCCAATTTACCTAACTTATCTATCATTACTCATTCAAAACTCAAACATGGATCCTTAATCCTCTAACCATCATAAGCTAGTAAGTTCATAGATCAATGACAGCAAAGAGTTCATACACTACTCACATTTCCATTTAAACATAAGTCCCATTAGAAATTCCATAAATCACTAGTTTAAGTTGACATCTGATGTATTAAATGATTATAGTCCCTATGCTTAGTAAATTCATAATGCAATGTGGTAATTACATAAAGCTAGTAGTCTAGTTATACAAATACAATCTGATAAGGTTTCCAAACCTACCGACTGCTAAACCATATAATAAGCTTCTATTAAATTTCTCCTTGTCACTAAGAGGTCTGGTTTCTGAAAATGTTAGCCTACAATTGGGGTGAGATATACAATCTCAGTAATAAGAGGCAAATTCCATATATATGTAAAGATTAATTAATACAATGCAATTTCATATCATCAATACCAGAATCATCAATTCAATTTGCAAATAAACTAGTTAAGCTACCAATGACTACTGTCCCATACCAGCAATCATACACAATATGTCAATGGCCAATAACACCAGGAGATGTCTATCCATGGCACCTACTCCACAATAAGCACAACTAGGACTCAGTGCATCTGGGGTCTGATCACAACCCGATGCCCGATTGAAGCACATGCACGGGTGGTAGGCATACCACAGCTCTACCATGGACTCACAAGGTCCAATCACAATAATAATTTAAGTAGTCAACTAATTATTTAGCATTTCAAAATCAAGCATGTGTAACAAATATTATATTAACATAAGCATATACATGGAATTAGGAAAATAACCCCGGTTACCTCAATGAAGCCAATTACTCTTCCTCTAGTTACCACCATGATCTAAATCATACCAAGCCCAAGCTTCCTAATGGTCTATTGCACTAATTCAAGGTCCATACATCAAACTCATCATGATTCACTCCCCACAACTCCATTTTCACACATGTACAAACCATGCAGCAAAAGTCAATCCAAAATGTGGGAATTTAGCATATACAACCTACAAGAGAAAAGGGAACACTTGCCCATACACCTAAGAGGTCAAATGGACTGAGTTGAGTCTTAACTACCAAGAACACACCATAGGCTATCCTTAAAACTTGGATTTTCACACATAGAATTAGCCATATACCAAAGTCAGCTTATAACATGAAATCTAGGCAAGATTATACCACAAAATGAAAGTAAACACTTACCCCATGGTTCCACTAGCTTTAAACTCCGAAAATCTTGCAAGGAATCACCCAAACACCAAGTTTTATAATTAAGAAAGAGATGAAAATGTCCAAAACCAGAAACTAATTGAACCAAGATGAAGAGGAGAATGAGAGGATTAAGTTATACGTAACTCACCTTGGCCAAATCATCCTCTAGAAGTCAAAAATGGAGCTGCAATGTTGGTAGAACCCTAGCCTCCCTAAACCTTCGAATTTCCTCCCTTGCCTCTTATGTTTTCTGCTAAATAGGGAGGGAGGCTGTAGAACCTTTAAGGTTATTATGGGGAAATGGGCCAACCTATCAGCCCAAGGTCCATTTAGGCTCATTTCTAGTCATTGGGCCTTTGTTTGGTGAGGTGGGCTGCAGAACACTTTGAATTAAGGTGAAGTGTGCTGACCTTAAAGCCCAAATTCTAGTGAGTTCAAATGTTGGTATTAGTTGGGCTAAGTCTCATGAGTTGGGCTACAAAGTTGGAGTTAAGCCAGGCCAAATTTCAAGAGTTAATCCAATTTGGGTCTGCATAATGTATGCTGGGCCAACTATAAGGGCTTATGTAAATTGGGTCATGGGCTTCTATTTCACTAAATCAAATTGGGTCATTGCTAGGTGATCTCTCTTGGCCCAAGTCTCATGATAAGGGGTTAGGCTTACACCTAAAATCATTGAGCCTCCATAAATCTTTATCTATGGCTTACTTAAATTAAATTTTGGGCCCAAATTAAGCTTTAATCTAATTGAAATCTTAAACCTATATTAATAACTTATTTCTCTATAAATTTCCATTCATATAACTTACCTAATTATTCTATAATAATTTTTCTTAATTAGTCCAAATCCATTATTAACACCTTAATTAATTTTGAGGTGTTACATTCATCATAGGATTACATCATATGCCATCAAAATGGTTATAGAGTGAACAAAATCACACACTTTCTTTTCAATCTTCCTCTTTTAAGCTTGGTGGCTCCCATTCCTTAGTTCACTAAGTCCACCTAGGCATGTTAGGCAATGGGGAGGAAGGAATGAGATTCTAAGAATCCCAATAGCTCTTCTCCCTTTCAACCATACATAAAAGATGCATATTCAAGTCTAAAATGCATGCATGGATATCATGGAGTGCATAATCATACATAAGACATTTCTTGCACTCAAGAAGTCATATAAAATATACATAGGCTTGTCAAGCAAGTGGTTTAACCTCACCCATTCTATTTGAAGATTTTAGACTTACCTCACTTATCTTCTTAAGGGACTTTTGACTAAGTCTTACTCTTTGAAGATTTTGGTTTTGTCTCACCCATTCTTGGGGACTTTTGGCTTCACTACACTCAAGCAAGCCATTTAAGTATATAAAAGCATCATTCAAGTGCATAAGCAAAGCATAATGGTACCATAGCATATAAATACATGTTAGAACATCTTTCATGGCTTAAAACATACACACACACACATATTTAAAGGCAAGATAAACACCCACTCATGCATGAGAGGAAGAAGAAAGAGCTACCTTGGTTACAAAAGCACACTTTCTTCCTTGAAAACTCTTTCTCTCCTTTGGCCACATACTCACAAGGATGTGAAACTTGATTTATTTGACCTAGACACATTATATGGAAGCCAATTACACTATTGGAATAATTTCTAAAGCTACACATGCACTTGAAAAGTTAGATGGCTCAAATGGTTCAATTATGGTTCCATAAGGCACCTAATGAAGCAACCTTGGGAAAGCATAATCTTGGTTCCATTTTTTCCTTTAATCTATGACTTTTGACTCTATTTAGACCTCTTGGAGCCATCACACAATCATTTCAAGGAGTCTAGTTAGGTGTTGCTTCATTATGCTATAATAGAACCTATATCTCCATTACACATTCTAGGCTTTCTAAAATTTTTTTAAGGCTTTCTCTCATATGCTCCCATCATACATGATGCAAAAATAGGCTTGGAAGAAATCAAAACACTCCCTAGGTGCATGAACCCCTTTAAGCCAAGGTTATACTTCCAATTGGAACCAATAGAGTTTGTTTGATTTCTTTGATGGGAGAAGCATGTGGGAGGCTTCCTTGATGTCTTAAGGACTCACACAAACTCTTAGACACCTTAAATCATGGCTAGAAAGCTTTTAACAAACCAAAGTGCAAGTGAAACCCTAAGCTAGACATCTTGCAAATCAATAGTTCTTTCTTCGATTTCTTTGCATATTCTTGTTTTCCACACTCTAAATCCTAGGATTCATCCTTGGTTTGGTTCAAAAATAACTTCCTCTTGGCTGTCCATATAATGGTCAAACCGTACATAAAGGGAGCAAGGAAGAAGAAGCATGAAAACTAATGGATTTACCTTGAATTCATGCTTTTCTCAAAAGCTTTCCCCTTTACCTTGGTCCTCCTCTTGAAATTGGAACTCCTCCCCTCTAGTTTGGGTTTAAAATAGAACCAAATCATGCACCAAAACCTTAGAAAGAAAAAGGAGAAGAAAGAGAACAAGTTCAATGAAGGAAGGAGCAAGAAATTCTTTGATTTTCCATACATTTTCCTAGGCTTTTCTGCTCCTTTAAGCTCCTTCTTGTGTGCCACTTTTTGCAAAACTTCTCCCTAGTCTTGGACAGAATTTAGGTTGTTCAAATATGAGGGTGAAGTAGGGCGCCACCTATATATAGCTAGGGACTCTTAAGGAGCTTTTTTTAAAATGCCAAATTCATCCTTCATTTTTGGCTTTTTTGTTTTAAGCTCATTTCAACTCCTTTTTAAGAACCATCTTTTCCATCATAAAATTTAGGTTCTCTAACCTCTAAATAGCCTTTGGAATCACTCAAATCAGGTCTAAGATTTTCCCAAATGAAAGGGTCAAAGTTCAAGTTTACCAACATTCTAACTCGTACACCGAAAGGGTTTTAACTATTCTGGGGGTTCTTATAGTTTTTGGGGCCTCTGAGAAATCCAAGAAACTCATTTTTTCTATTTAAAAATCTCTTCTATGAGTTTTCCAAAAAGTGCCCAAAATTATGAAACTGCCATTACGTTTCGTTGCATTTTCATTATATTCTGTCTGGTTATTCTGACTTCAGTTTCAGGACACCTCTAACTTTGAATCATCATTATTTGAAGTCTGAAATATTATTCAAATTTTATTGGACCTCAAATCCCTCTCTTTGGGGGACGTCCTTTTGTATCTGGTGAGTTTTGTACATTTACGGAGAAACTAAACATTACATTTCTCACATCTTCTCACGGTTTTAGAGGACCAAATGTTACAAAAGGTGTGTCATGAAAAGAGAAAAATTTCTTACCTATCTTTAGCCTTTCTTCCTTAATTTCTCTCTCTTCTTTGGTGTAATTTGAGCTATTGATTTAGAAGAAGATAAGTCGGCTCTAGGTAATGGAAGGTGGTGTGGTTCAAATAAGGAAGAAAGGAGGTCGTTTATAATAAATTCAAAATTTTCCATTATGTCCTTTAACTTCATTCCTTTGTTTAGATTCGTTTTAGCTCCTTTTTTAGAATCATCTTTCCCATGTAGAAATTTAAGTCCTATAGTTTATTAAAAATATTTACTTTTAGTTTTATAAGGTTTCAAAACTATCTTGAATTGTCTAGTCAAAATTTAGGTCAACTGATGATCTAAATTATAGATTGAAAAAGTTTTTGTTATTCTTATAGTTTCTATGATTTTTAAGGTTTTTGAGAACCCTAAGGAACTTAATTTTGCCATTTAAAACTTTCTTTTTTGGGTTTCTAAAAGGTTACCTAAAATTACAATTTTGCCATTGCCTTTTTGGTTTATTTTATTTAACTATTTTTGCTCTAGTTTTGGGCCATCTTTAGCTTTATTACCTCATTTTTAGATACTCAGATTATTATTCTGTTCTCATTTGACCCTATTTCATTTTATTCTAGGTCCTCTTCTGTTATCTCATTACTTTCAACTAGAATTTTAAAAGATTGGATATTACATTTGCCCCTCTTAAATAAAATTTTATCCTCAAAATTTAAATATTTACCTCATTAAAATAGCTTTAGACACTTCTTTCTCATATCTTCTTCTAGTTGCTAGGTGGCCTCCTTAGGGGATAGTCCTTTCCAAACTACTTTCACTAATAGTATTCTTTTGTTCCTCACCTACTTAATTTTAGCATCCATGATCTGATATGATGTTATATAAGACAAATTGTCTTGCAAATGCACATTTTTATGCTTTATGACATGTGATGGGTCAGGTTAGTACTTTTTGAGTTAGGATACATGGAATACATCATGTATTTGGGTTCGGAGGAAGAGCAAGTCTAAAGGCTACAAGTTTGACTTTATCCAGAATCTAGAATGAAGCTATGGACTTTGAACTAAGCTTTTTACTCTTTATGGACATACCTATTCTTGTGACTGAAAGTACTCTAATGAATACATGGTCTCCAATCTCAAACTTTAATAGCCTTATTCTTTTATCTATATAACTCTTTTGCCTGCTTTGAATTGTTAAAAGTTTCTTTCTCATCATTTCTATCTATTTAAAGATTTGGTCCACTAGCTTTAGGCCTATAAGGCTCTTCTTTTCAAGCTCAACCTAACATATTGGGGACTTACACTTCCTCCCATATAATGCTTCATATTATGCCATTGAGATACTAGACAGGTAGCTATTATTATAGGCAAACTCCATTAATGGTAAATAGGTATCCCAGTTCCCTTTCATCTCTAAGACACAAGCCCTCAAACTATCCTTTAGGGTTTGGATTGTTCTTTCTGTCTAGTCATCTATTTAAGGGTGGTAGGTTGTGCTAAATCTTAATTTAGTTCCTAAGGCATCCTAGAAGGATCTCTAGAAATTCAAAGTGAATGTGGCATCTCTATCTAATACTATACCCCAAGGTACCCTTTTTAGTCTCACAATTTCCTTTATATACAGATGGACTAATTTATGTAGAGTGTATGTGACTCTAATTGCTTAAAAATAAGCAAATTTAGTTTATATGTGTAGTATCACCCATATAGCATTATGCCTTGACAATTTTCTAGGTAAGCCTATAATAAAATCTATAGCTATACTATCCCATTTCCATTTAGGAATATATAGGGGCTAAAGTAACCTAGTTGGTTTCTAATGTTCAATCTTCACTCTTTAACACACTAAACATCTGGAGACATTTTTAGCTATGTCAATTTTCATCCCAGGCCACAATAAAGTTTTATTCAAATCATGGTACATTTTATTATTACTTGGATGAATGGTGTATTTACTTTTATATGCCTCTTCTAGTATTCTTTCTCTCAACTTTGAATCTTTAGGCACACACAACCTATTCCTTTATCTCATTATTCCATTTTCAAACAAGATAAACTTTGAGGCCCTATCCTAGGATAGCTTATCTTTAATTTTCCTAATAAACTCATCCTCTTGTTAAGCCTCTCTCATTTAACTCCTCAACTCGCATTCTATTTAGGTTTCACTCATTAGCATCTTGCTAGAATGCACATGATCCATCTTTCTACATCTCTCAATAAGCTCTTACTCTTTTATCATCATCATTGCTATATGGATAGATTTTCTACTCAATGTATGTGCAACTACATTTGCTTTACCTAGATGGTATTTCAAAGTGTAATCATAATCTTTTAGAAATTCTAACCATCTTCTTTAACTAATATTCAACTTTTTCTGCTCAAATAAGTATTTAAGACTTTTGTACTCACTATATATCTCTATGGTTGCACTATACAAGTAGTGTCTCCATATGTTAAGAACAAATACCACTACTACTAGCTTTAAATCATAGGTGGGATAATTTTCTTTATATGGTTTCAACTGTCTAGAAGCATAGGCTACCATTCTGCCCTTCTACATAAGTGCACATTCTAACCCTTTTTTAGAAGCATCACTATAGATAACCAAAGTCTCTTTAGGGTCAGGGATAACTAAAACTAGGGCTGTGGTTAAGCTATACTTTAATTCCTGAAAACTCTACTCACATTTTTCATCTTACATAAAAGGGTACATTCTTTCTAGTATGTCCATCAATGGCATGGCTATTTAAGAAAAGCCTTGAATGAATCTCCTTTAATAACCTACTAAACCTAATAAACTTTTGATCTCTATAACTGTCTTAGGCCTATCCCACTAAATAACTACTTCTACCTTTTGGGGATCTATTGTGACCCCTGCCTAAGATATCACATGGCTTAGGAATTTTACTTCTGTGAGCCAAAACTCACACTTACTAAGTTTGACATAAAGTTATTTCTCTCTCAAGGTCTCGAAACCTTGTCTGAAATACTGTTCGTGCTCTTCTCTTCTATTGGAATATATAAAGATATAATCTGTGAAGACTACTACAACTTATTTATGTATAGCCTAAACACTCTATTCATATAATCTATAAGTATAGCAAATGCATTTATTAACCCAAAGGGTAGCACTAAAACTTCATAATGCCTATATCTAGTCCTGAACATTATTTTAGGAATATTCTCAGCCTTAATCCTCAATTGATGGTACCCTAATCTAAGGTTTATTTTGGAAAACACTAACACTCTTACTTATTGGTCTAAGAGGTTACCTATTCTAGGTAGGTGATACTTATTCTTAACTGTGATCTTATTACGTTCCCTGTAATCTATACATAGTCTAAGACTTCCATCTTTTTTTTTTTTAAATAGAATTAGGGCTTCATAAGGTGAAACACTAGGCCTAATAAACCCTTTTTTTAATAGTTCTTATATTATTTCTTTAGATCTACTAGCTCAGTTGAAGCCATCCTATATGGAGCCTTAGATACTGGACCTACCCCAGGCACAATGTTTATTGTAAACTTTACTTCTTTGTTAGAGGATAATTTGCTAATTTCTATAGGGAATATTTCTAGAAATTCTCTCAGTACAGGTATCTCCTCTATACCTTCTTCTACTTTTGCCTATACAGAAAAGAAAACCAAGAAACCTTAATAACCATTTGCTAAAGATCTCTTAACCTGAGCAGTGGTCATAAATGCTAACTCAGTCTTAGTACTAGGTATAGTTCCACACTCTAGTAGGGTAATGTATTTGTTATGACAATCAAGTATGGCATTATTGGTAGACATCTAGTTCACACCAATGATTAAATTAATATCAGTCAAGGGCATACAAATTAAATCAAGTGTGGTGTAACAATAATTAAACTAAACTATGCAATTCAAGCAAGTGCAGAAGGTGATGGCTCTATTTTCGGTAGGGATAGATAGATGCCAGTTATAAGGTAAAACACATATACTCAGACCTAACCTCCTAGCACAGTCATAGAATATGAATGAATGACTAGCACCCTAATTAAATAAAGCATTTATAGGACAATCATTAATCTTAATAGTTCCTTGGATCATATTCGAGGATTTGCTAGCCTTCTGCTATGTTAGGGCAAAAACTCTATCTTGAGTCTGTGGACTAGGTGCAGGAGCTACCTCCCTCTGTTGTATACAATCTTTGGCCATATGCCTTACTTTGCCACATCTAAAGCAAACATTATGGCTTGCATAATATGGTTTGTCTTATTGATTTTTACCACATTAATGGCAAGGCATTGGGGTGGAACTACCTCTGCCTAACTGGGCTGGCTTCCTTCTGTTCTTTCCTTTTATGTTCCATGGCCCATTACCACCTCTTTTACTGCTGCTAGTGGCTATTTCTTTTTCTATGGGTCTTTTGTTCTCTGAAGGAAGGAGTTTGGAAACTGAAGTTGGAACTGGTTGCATCCTCCTTAAGTTACTTTCTGTGACTCTGCATACCTCCACCAGGGCATTAAAATCTCTAATTCTTTGGGGCACCACTTATCTCTAATCTTAGGTCCCTTTTCTAGCATATCTACTCTCCACCTCTCATCAACTTGCTTCAAGAGGTATAAGAAATATCTAAAGAGCTCAAGGAATTTTGCCACATACTAGTCCACAAATATATTCTTTGTCTACTTCAATAGGATAAATTTTAATTCATTTTCATCCCATACTAAATTAGAGAAGTACTTCTTGTAAAATTCCTATAAGAATGTTTCCTAGTCGATTGGGACGTTCTTAGGCTTCTCCACCAATAGTCAGCTTCCTTTTCTAACTGAAAATGGTTAACATAACTTTTTACTTCGACATACACTCCAATTTAAATATTTTCTCCAAGTGCATGATCTAAGCCTTTACTTTCTTTGTGTAAATCTTACCATCAAATGCTAGAGGCCTATATTTCATAAACTACATTATCACTTGCTAGGTGGTGAGTTGAGGGTGCATAGGAGGCGTCTGAGTTAGTGGAGTCTGAGAATTTTGCTAGTTTTATGGGATCTGGCTAAAGGGATTCACCTCATAATTCTCAAGGTCATCTAGGTGTGGTGGCTGAGGACAGTTAGGCCTTTCATTTTCTCTTTGGGCAAGCCTTTCTTGCAACTACATGATTACCTCTTGTTGATGCTGCATCGTGACTTACTGTTGATCCAAGTGAGCCATAATAGCCCATAGGTTTTTAGTAATAGGATCAACTAGCTTTGCTATAAAAGGCCTTCCTCTCCCAATGTTCACTATTTTATCTAAAATAAAGCAAACACAATTCAGTGCAAAACATATACAAATGCCACATTTAAATTCCCAAGATTCCCAAACAAGCCATTATATAACACAAAATCTCTATCCTCAAGTCATACACATCTCTAGAATGTTTGAACCATTACTCTAGCACCAACTAAATGTCATACCTTACTTTATTTTATCCATTTATATCATTCATAAGTGTTAGCCACAAGTTTACAATCTTTACTATAGCTTTAACAGCAAACATTAGTCTGTTTACATACCAAACAGAGTTATGGGAGTCCAATTTCAAGTTTTTCTTTTTCTTCATTCATATTCATACTAAATAAACTTTTTTTGGTCCATTTGATCATGAAATACATGTTGAATACCTAAGGAGTCACCTTTGCCCAAATTGGTCATGGTTTTATATTCTGCATAAAACTTTGAAAATTCATAACTTGGGATATGTAACTTTGATTTATACAAATTAGGTGTCTATAGAAATCTTAGGATCTGAACTTTATGCCTATAAAATTTCATAAGCAATAACACAAAAAACTAGAACTAGACAATATGAATAGTGCCAAGGACCATTCTGTATCATTTTTCTGAACTTTGAAAATTTATAAAATATTTTATAGAGCTCTAAAACTCCCCCTTTTGGCTTGTTAGAAATCTATTAATGTTATTTAATTGCATGCCGAATTTTAACCTCAAACTATGTCATTTAGACTATTTTTAGTATATGTGCAATTTAAGACCATTTTAACCAACTTTAGATTCCAAAGTGGTCTAAATGGTTTCCAATTTACACTCTCTCACTTTGAACAAATTTTAATCATCCTAGGCATGCAATCCATAAGGTCAAACACATAAAATAGAGCTTACATAAAAATATAATCTCTCAAATCTCAAATATGCGTATGAATTACCACGTATCTTGCATACACATAATGGTATAAATGTATCACTTTCATCTCAAAATGACATATATTAAAGTACTCTAGCTTATCCATATTGTTCTATCATAAGAAGTCATTATATACATCAATTTACATCATAAAGCATCATTGTTACAAAAAGATATGCTAGTCCTACCATACTAATACATTCATCACATTTTGGTACCCATAATACTCCTAATATATCCTTTCTAAAGACTAATTCTTTTCAACTTTCTTGCTTTGGCATCGTGACGTTGAAATAGTTAGTGTGAACATATAAGTGAGTTTCCAAGAAGAATCTCAATAGCTAATCTCAACCAATCAATGCATGCATAGACACTATGCGTAAATGCAATGCATATGGGGGCGATGATGCTATGCATATACTTCATGTAATTTAAATGCATCATGATAAACTAGTTAGTCTCAACTAAACTCAATGTATGGCCAAGGAAGAGCTACTGCTCTCAATTCTATGCCATAGAGAGCTAGGAGCCATCATATAGCCATCTTATACACCTATAGCTCATGTTGGACAAACATAACAAAACATATCTCATGAATGCATCAAGCAATAACACAAAAAAGTATTATTATTCATTCAAGCATTCATATGCATGCAAAAAGGAGAGATAAATTTACCTTAGAGCTTGTGAAGGTTTAAAATGCCATTAACCCACTTCTTGGTTCACTTATCTTGGCTCTTCTTGACTTGACACTCACAATTAGGTGAGTTCAAACTAGATTGGCCAACAAACATCAATCCGTAATGCAAATTAATCCATTTGAATTCATTTTAAGTCTCATCACTAACACTTAATTCCATTAAAGCCTAACATGCAACTTGAAACTAGTATAAGCGCATTAGGAGGCAACTCTTGTTTTTCTTCATCTAGGCCTCAAATTCTCATATGCTAGGTGCCATATGACCCTAATTGTAACGACCCTAACTTCTAATCATTATAATTAAGGTTAAGTATGTGATTAATAACCATAAAATTTAAATTAGGTTTGAAAGTCATTACAACTAATTATACTCGAAAAATGCTAGGAAATTTGAACCTTAACGTTATTAGGGTCATTAATTAGACAACCATAATTATTCAAATGTGAAAGTGAATTCAATCATTAATAAGGAGCCTTTGACTCCCACATCCATCAATTTCAACTCATAAAAAATCTCTTACAAGTGTTTCTAAATCATTTCTTAGTATTACCATAAAAAAAACTAAGGTTTCTAGGTGAATATGAGAAATTGAGCACCTTTGCCGCAGTTAAATTCCTTTTCACCGTAGCCAATTACTCTCGGGTTCAACTCCTTACACCTCCACAAATTTCACGCATTTCATTGTGGCCAAATACCCCTTTCGCCATGGCCAAATACCTTCTGGAACACCCCCAGACTTGCTTCTCAGACTTAGCCGCGGCCAACTTTACTATTCACCGCAGCCAATCTCTCTCTGTTTTCTTCCCTGGCAAGTTCACCATATTTGGCCGATGCCAATTAAATGTTGGCCGCGGCCAATTCCTCTCTGTTACCATTTGGTCGAGGCCAATTAAATGTTAGACGCGGCCAATTCCCTTCTGTTCCTATAACTCCTAAGATTTCATCTCATGCTTTCCAATTCCCCCTCTAGCAACACTCTAGGCTACTTTAACTTAGTTTGTGAAGATTTAGTGTTTTTCTTTTACCTAATCTACCTAACATATCTATCATTACCCATTTAAAACTCAAATGTGGATCCTTAACCCTCTAGCCATCATAAACCAGTAAGTTCATGGATCAATGACAGCAAAGAGTTCATATACTATTAATATTTCCATTCAAACATAAGTCACATTAGAAATTCCATACATCACTAGTTTAAGTCAAAATATGATGTATCAAATGATTACAGTCCCTATGCTTGGCAATTCATGATGCAATGCGATAATTACATAAAACTAGTAGTCTAGTTATGCAAATACAATCTAGTGAGATTTCCAATCCTACCTACTACTAAACCATATAATAAGCTTCTATTAATTTTCTCCTTGCCACTAAGAGGTCCAGTCCTTGAAAATGTTAGCCCACAATTAGGGTGAGATATACAATCTCAGTAACAAGAGGCAAATTCCATATACATGTACACATTAATCAATACAATGCAATTTCATATCATCAATACTAAAATCATCAACTAAATTTGCAAATGAACTAGTTGAGCTACTAATGACTACTGTCCCATACCAGCAATTATACACAACATGTAAATGGCCAATAACACCGGGAGAGGTCCATCCACGGCACCTACTCCATAATGAGCACAACCAGGGCTCAGTGCATTTAGGTTTGATCACAACCTGATGCTCAATCGAAGTACATACATGGGTGGCAGCTGCACCACAGCTCCACCATGGACTCACAAGGTCTAATCACAATAACAATTCAAATAGTCAACCAATCATTTGATATTTTAAAATTATACATGTGTAACAAATATCAAATTAACATGAACATATACATGGAACTAGGAAATTAACCCCGGTTACCTTAATGAAGCCAATTACTCTTCCTCTAGTTACCATAATGATTTAAAGCACACCAGGCCTAATATAAGCAAAATCATCATCATTTAAATATCATTAATTAGGAATTTCCCTATCCACAATTAATCTTAACAAGAGTTTATTGAGAGCTTCTTACCCAAGCTTCCTAATGATCATTACACTAATTTAGGGTCCATACATCAAAGCTCATCATGATTCGCTCCTCATAACTCCATTTTCGTACATGCACAAACCATGCAGCAAAAGCAATCTAAAATGTAGAAATTCAGCATATACACCCCACAAGAGAAGAGGGAACACTTACCTATACACCCAAGAGGTCAAATGAACTAAGTTAAGTCTTAACTACCAAGAACACACCATGGGCTATCCTTAAAACTTGGATTTTCGCACATGGAATTAGCCATATACCAAAGTTAGCTTATAACATGAAATCTAGTCAAGATTATACAATAAAATGAAAGCAAATACTTACCCCATGGTTCCACTAACTCCAAACTTCGAAAATCTTGCAAGGAATCACCCAACACCAAGTTTCAGATTTAAGAAGGAGATGAAATGTCCAAAACCAGAAACTAATCAGACCAAGATGAAGAGGAGAATAAAAGGGTCAAGTTATACATAACTTACCTTGGCTAAATCATCCTTTAGGAGTCAAAAATGGAGCTACAATGTTGGTAGAACCCTAGCCTCCCTTAAACCTCCGAATTTCCTCCTTTGCCTCTTGTGTTTTCTGCTGAATAGAGAGGGAGGCTGCTAACCCTTTAGGGTTATTAGGGGGAAATGGGCCAACCCATCAACCCAAGGTCCATTTAGGCTCATTTCTAGTCATTGGGCCTTTGTTTGGTAAGGTGGGATGCAGAATACTTTGAATTTAGGTGAAGTGTGCTGACCTTAAAGCCCAAATTCTAGTGGGTTCAAAGGTTGGTGTTAGTTGGGCTAAGTTTCATGAGTTGGGCTTCAGAGTCGTAGTTGGGTTAGGCCAAATTTCAAGAGTCAATCCAATTTGGGTTTGCATAATATGTGTTGGGCCAACTATAAGGGCTTTTGTGAATTGGGTCATGGGCCTCTATTTCACTAAATCAGATTGGGTCGTTGCTAGGTGATCTCTCTTGGCCCAAGTCTCATAATAAGGAGTTAGGCTTACACCTAAGATTATTAGGCCTCCATAAATCCTTATCCATGGCTTACTCAAATTAATTTTTGGGCCCAAATTAAGCTTTAATCTAAGGGAAATCTTAAACCCATATTAATAACTTATTTCTCTATAAATTTACATTCATATAGCTTACCCAATTATTTCATAATAATTATTCTTAATTAGTCTAAATACATTATTAACACCTTAGTTAATTTTGGGATGTTACACTAATGGAATCTATTTGAACCACCATATGCCTGGTTAAAGGGGTTTAAAGTCAACTTACTTCTTCAGTTGCATTTAGGCCTTAGAATTTCAACTTTCAATTTAAGGCTCCTAATTTGAATCCAAGGGTTCTGTAATTCCTTATTCTTCTCACGATGTTCCTAAATTCATTAGAATTCAAGAAAAGACTTACTAGGTGCTTCTTTATGCTCATGGCTATACCTATGCTTGTTTAGGAGGCTAGGGAGTTTTATTCATTTCCTTTGGAATTTTAATGTATGAAAACATTCCTTGGCTTCTCTTTAGTCCAATTGTACTTTCATGTAACTTAAATTATGTTCCTAGAGTTCCATAGCTCCTTTGGTGCAACTAAAACCCTAACTATCCCATCTTGTGTTTCATAGCTTCTCATGGCATTTTAGTTGCATATTCTAATTCCTCATGTCTCAAAACCCCTAATCCTATCATGTTTTAGCCAAGAACCGATCCCCTTATGGATCTCCTTAGAATGGTCAAACATGGAGAGAGAAGAGAAGGTGAAGTGGAGCAAACATTCAATGAAGTTACATACTTGATTTCAATGCTTATTAAGAGAAGAATTTGATGCTACACTTAGTTTCCTCAAATCCTCTCCTTCATCTAAAAGTTTAGCCATAAAAATACCTCTTTTAAAAAACTAAAGCCTCCAAGAGAGAGAGCGTAGAGTGGATAACAAAGTTAGCCTTTCTTACCTATCTTTAACCTTTCTTCCTCCTTTTCTCTCCTTTCTTTGGTGTAACTTAAGTTACTAGTTCAAAAGGCAAACAAGTTGGTTCTAAGTAATGGAAGGTGACATGGCTAAAATAGGGAAGAAAAAAGGTTGTTTATAATAAATTCAAAAATTTTCATAATACCCTTAAACTTCATTTCTTCCATTTAGGCTCGTTTTAGCTCCTTTTTAAGAATTGTCTTTTCCATAGAGAAATTTGGGTTCTCTAATTTATTAAAAATATTTACTTTAAATTTTATAAGGTTTAAACCCATCCTGAATTGCTTAGTCAAAGTTTAGGTCAATTGACGGCCTAAATTATACACAAGAAGGGTTTTGGTCTTTCTTATGGTTCCTATGGTTTTTAAGGTCTCTAAAAACCTTAAAGAACTTAATTTTTCCATTTAAAACTTCCTTCTTTGAGTTTCTAAAAAGTTATCTAAAATTATGATTTCACCACTGCCTTTTCAGTTTATTTCGTTTAGCCATTTTGGCTCTAGTTTCGGGCCATCTTTTACTTTATTAACTCATTTTTAGATGTTTAGATTATTATTCTAATTCTTATTTGACCCTATTTCATTCTATTTTGAATCCTCTTTTGTTATCTCATCAATTTCGATTTGAATTTTAAAAGACCACATATTACAACTAATATATTTTATTGAGAAATGAATGAAGTACAAGGTTTGTAGGCTCTAAAGATATATTTACATACCAAAACAACAATCTAAATAATGGTATTTGAAATTTCATTGAGTAGTAAGTTCTCATAGGTTTTCAAATGATTAATGAAGACCACTATATTTACATTAAGTGGTTTGAAAGAGATATTATAATATTATCCTTTATGTGAATAATATACTATTAGCTAGAAATAGTTTGAATTCTTTAATAATCGTTAAAGAATAGTTATCATCAAATTTTAAGATGAAGGATATGGCTAAAGTAAAATACATATTTGGAGTTAAGATATAAGAAAATTGCTCAAAGAAACTAATTACTCAAAAGAAAGTTATAAATAGAAAAATCTTTTAGTGATTCAATATGAAAGGCTACAAATCCAGTAATACCCTTGTAGTGAAAAGTGATAGTCTAAATTGTGAGATATGTCCTCAAATTGAATCTATGTTGAAATTGTGTTAAAAGTCCCTTATTCCAATGTTGTCGGATAATGTATGTTGTAACACCCCGAAATTAATTAGAAATTGTCATGAAGAATTAAGGAATTATTATGAGGATTTGGGAGGGTTAGAGAAAATAAGAAATTTTTTAAAAATAGATTTATTTTAGACATCTTAAGATAATAATCATTTTTGGGTCATTGTTAGGTGAAGATATATTAATTTTGGTTATAGATTTAATTAATGGAATTAATTGAGGAAAGATGGACATTTAATTTAGGACTTATGACCAACTTATTTATGCCATGAGCCAATTATAGAAGCCCACTCTTAGTTATAAGAAGGTCCAATTCCATTTCTTAGAGACCTAACTATAATCTTGTGCAAACTTAATTCAAATAAATCCATATAGCCTAGACTAATAAACCAATTTCTAAACCCACATGGATAATGGGCATTTAGGTTAGCCTAAACCCATCTAAAACCCTAAATGTTTAGCTCTTTCTACCTTTATTATGTAGACACAAACCACTCTTCAGCTAAGGGAGAGTTTCATTTTTGCATCTTGAGAGGGGGGTTAGGGTTTCATTATAGTTTGGTTCTAGTTTGCACTCCTAGAGGAAAAATCAGCCAAGATGAGTCATATAGAACATATTCCTCTCATTTTCTGAAACTTGCTTCTTTGGTGGCTCCTTTGTTAATTTTTGGAGGTTGAGATTAAGGGGATTATTAGGTATGTATCCTCTCCTCATTTTGATATATTATCTATTGAATAATGGCCCCAATAGCTAACTTACATAATGAGCTCTGATTATGTGAGAAAATGCCTAAAATTTAGAGTAGAATATTATGGTTCCTGGTGCTGGTGAAGTTCAAGTCTGAATTTCAGACTTTTTGGTAATTGAGTAAGTGACTTCTAGGTGATTCTTGATAGTTTAATTACTTAGTATCTGATCTATGCTATAAATAAAGACTAAGAATATGTTTTAATTTAATTTAGGACCTCTAGAGTATGGAAACTTATTTTGGCTTCAGAAATTGATTCAACTAAGTGAGGTAACTAGGGTTTGAATTTTAATTCCTTGCATACGTGCCTTGTTAATTTAATATTTGCTACATAAATATGTTTTGTTACGCTAAATGATTAGTTGGCAACTTGATTATTATTTGTAAACTGTGAGCGAGTCCTTAGTAGAGTTGTGGTGTAACTGCCACCCATGTATTGTGCTTTGATTAGGCACTGAGTTCTGATCAGACTTATGAATACACCAAGCCTCAATGGGGAGTTGGCACTGTGGACGGACCTTTCCTTATATTATTTGCCATTAATATGACATATGTAATTGCTAGTGTGGGATAGTAGTCACTGGTAGCCCAACTAGTTTATTGGCTAATATGATGGATGGTTATGATGTTTATCTAGTTAAAATGCATTTACGTTGATTAAATTATACACATGTTTGGAATTATCTCTAGGTTACTGAGATTTGTATCTCATCCTATTTTATAGGCTAACAATTTCAAGTGAATGTTACTTAGATAAGGAAAAGGGAAAACAAGTGGATAAACATCCATAAATTGAGGCTACGTGTGGGATTTCTACACTTGGGCCATTTTGTTTGAGTAGATGCATCATTTTTGTAATTTTTTTTGCATGGCATCATGATGTACTTATATTGCCAAGTGTAGGCTTTTGAGATTTTGAAAGTAAGATGGAATTCATTAGGAAAGTAGACCTTATGGTAGTTAGACTCTGATGTATGTACTTAATTATGTTTTGATATGGATTGTTGTTGATTACAAATCATGACCTATCATTTGAGTACACAATTAAGCCTTGTTAGGAATGTTTAACTTGAATATTGTTGTTTGGAATCTCTATTGGAATGCCTTTTGAATGATGTTATTAGGACTTTAGGTACCTAATGCTACCATAATATGTAGATGTGCTGATATGTGAAAGTAATCACTTAATGGGAATTTCTCCTAAGTCTTTAAATAATGAGGATTAGTGAATCTTGGTATTTGAAAGTTGGAAAGTCTAGAGAACCATTATGTTAGCTAGAGAGGTCCTAGAATTCATCTAGGGTTAGTGGTAAATGGCTGGGGAATGAGAAAAAGAGAGAATAGGATCAGAGGGAAATGAGTCACGGCCAAAAATTATTTGTGTCATGGCCAAGAGTCATCTAAAGGCTTAGAGTGTTGCAGCACAAAAGGCTGAGTCACAGTGCAAGATGGGAAATTTATGTCCAGGGGGTACCTGAGAGCAATCTTGTCACAACGCGAGGGGAGCTCATCGTAGTGAGTGTCAGGTGAAATACTTGGGAGAGTTCTAATAAGGTCTCTCACCACTTCCAAAAAGGAACTTGGCCACAGTGTGAAGGGTTCAAGCCACAGCGAGAATTGAGTTTTGGGGAATAGGAAATTCTCGAGAGTAACTTCACCGTAGCATGGAAGGCCTTGGCCATGGCGAAGGTCATATAATTTTTGTTTTTAAGCTCTATAAACGAGTTAAGTAGTAGCACGAGCATACCAAGTCATGACGCAAGTCTAATAATCCAATTTTTAGGTTCTAATAACTAACTTAGCGACAGCAAAGATGTCTAAGTCATGGCCTAAAATAACAAACTCTTATTTTTAACCTCTAAAACTTAGTTTTCTTGATGTTAATGGTATGTAATGGCTTGGGAATGATTATAAGAGCATTTTGTGAATGTAGAATTTGTGGCAACATGAATCAAAGGACTTGTTTGATAACTTAAATCTCTTATAGGCTTAAATTTGTTCGTTCTCTAAATAATGATTCCCAAGAATAATAAGGTTCAAATTTCCATTGTATTTCCACTATTAATGAATTATTAATAATGTTTAACTCACCCAAAAGCGATTAAGAGTTAATTATGATCAATTAGCATAATTAGTAGTTAGGGTTGTTACATATATAATGTTGTGTACAAGGTCAGACATTTATCAACAATTAGCCTTATAAACCAATGCTAGTTAAATCCCCGTCAAAAGATTTACAATGTTGTTAAAAAAATCTTAAGATACTTGAAGGACACTGTAAACTATGTACTATGTTGTTAAGTAAGTGTTTGTACTTGAAAAGATGCTCCAATGTGAATTGCAGAACAGATCTAGATGCATGAAAGTTAACTTCCAGACATACATTCTTGTTGAATAATGATATCATATCTTGGAGCAACAAGAAGCAAATATGCATAGTCATTCACCATAGAAGTAGAGTTTATTACATGTTCAAGGACACAAAAGGCTATATGGTTGAAAAAGATTATGAAACCCTTGGGGATTATTGGTAGAACATTTAGTCAAATATTGATCAATTATGGTTGACCAAAAGCCATAGCCTACATTAAAGAACCTAAGTATCATAACAAAACTAAGCACATAGACATGAAAATGAAAGAGATGCAATGGCACAGAAGAGCATTACTGAATAATATGTCTACATATAAGATGTTAGTTAATCCTTTGACAAAACTCATACCTATTGATATGCATGAGAAAGATGTAAAATCTCTTGATATATATAGAAAATATAGTATCACACCTTATGTACAACTTCAATGCTGATTAAATAGATGTATTATGTCACAAGTAAAGATATCATATACATAATAATAGTATATCATACAAGTTGATAAATTTGGCTCTCTCACATGAGCAATCATCTTTGGCAGTCATGAAATGCCAGCAAAGATGAGACATTTGTGTTTGCTATGTGAGATAACCAAAGTACCAGTGTTGCAAAGAAAGAATACTAAATAGAAATGTGTCACCTCAACAAAAAGAAAAAGAAGATCAAGGTGATATCCAAACACATAAATATCTATGGAACTAACTATGGATTTCTACCATCCATAATAGTTGTAGGAAGATGCAAATTCTCTTCTAGTTGCTAAGAGAAGTAAGCAAAAGGGTAGGATTTGGGTTAGATAATATATGTGTTCAGATCAAGATCTATACAATGTTGATAAATCAAATTGACCTATACTCTTATGAAATAAGAGAGGCATCATACTAATATTATTTAAATTAATTTTATTTGAATTTAAAATACCAATTTTCTGGGTTACAATTTTTAAAGTAGAAAAAACTTATAGAAGGGAGTTGAGCAATGTACAATTTTTAACATACAAAAATATAAGAATCTCTCTTCTTCATAGAAAGAGAGAATACACAAAAAAATAAAAATAAAAAATAAAAGAAGAGAAGTACAGAGAACAATGAAGAAAATTCTCTCTTCATCATCTTCTTCCATAGACTATAGTGAATTTGCTGGGGGGAAAATAGCCAGAGTTTGTTTTGTAATTCTAGTCCTAACTACTGGGATAGAGAAATTAGAAAAGATCATTTTGCTATAAATAAATACCCCGCAACCCTTCATTTCTAAACAAATATGCTTACTCGAACTAACAATTTATTCAACTTAAATTAAAATAACTATTTAATATGGTTATTTTAAAAGAACTTTGATTTTTCTCTCTTTTGACTCTTTCCAGACAGTATTAGACTCGAAAGGCATAACTCTCTTATAAATCATCACTTTGCCTTTTTCAAACATAAAACTGACAATCTCAGGCTTATATGTATTAAAATATACGATATTTCCCAGTCAACTTAAATTATTTTGGTTTAAGTCCACCGCTACCAAATGAAAATCACAGATTAGCTAGATTCAAAAGTTTCATAAAATCATATACATCATCTTTGGGAGTTGAAAATAGTGCCATTCTTGTGACAATTTTTCACCTCAAAATACTTCATTTTGTGACAATTATTTCTGTATATGAATTAATTGTTTTATGTTACACGTCGTGTGATGTAAGATTGCCAATTCAATGTTGACTATTTCTATTTGAATTTTTTTCTTAACAGATTGATGATTTGATAGAGATGAGTCTGAACTTTAACAATAATAAAATAATTACTAAGTATAAAATAATTTTTTATCCATTTTATTAAATTTATTATAACAATTTTATTTATTAATCACACTAAAATCAAAACAATCTTATTAAAACTTATTTATATAGAATTATATTTTTTTGCCACACAAAAATTAATAAATTCTATTAAGATTAATGACCAAGTATCTTAATATTTTAAGTAATTAAACATAAAATTAATTATTTTATATTGAATAATTATTCTGTCAGTATTAAAATTCATGGTGGATCGAATTCATGAAATCATCACTCATATATAGTTAAAACCATATTGATACTGTATTTTAAAAAAAATACAAACACTTTCCTTGAATTTTGAACCATTCGTAAATACTCTCTTTAATTATAAAAATGAAAAAAATACCCTCTGCAGTACCATCACAGGTCATGAGCTAAAGCCTTTTTCCCCTTACAGAGTTTGACGTGAAACAAGTTCATTTCCCACATAAGACAACACATCGTGTATCTGGACAGTTTATTTATAAAAAAAAAAAGAAAAAAAAAAAGCGGTTCAAAAATCACCTTTAACCTTCTTCGACTATCAGAGCACCCATCCTTTTTGCTGGAATTGACTGTGAGTGACACAAAGTAAATCCTAATTTCTAACTCCAATAATTGACTGACTTCCATTAACTCTAGCCGTGGCACGAAACGTGATATATATATTTTTTCTTTTCAGTACTTATGTGCTATTTATTTTGCCAATTGAGAATCCAGTCATAAACTTATCTTGTCTCTCCCTCTCTGCGCTCAAGAAGTAGGAAACCCAAGGGCTTGCTACTTGAGAGAGAGAAATTGAAAACTTATTGACTTATTTAACAAATATTTCAAGAATTAATATAAAACTTTAAATATATTTTAATAATCAAAATAAAATTGTAACCTTTATAGAATTTTATAGTCGTGATGATTGTAAATGATATTTACATTCGTTTTTTTTCTTGCCTTTATTTTATCACATCCTCTGGTGTAGCAAGGAATGGCAAGTCAAATTACTTTAATTTGAATATGTGTTTAGGTTGTTGAAATTTATAGCACAAATCAGATAAGGATTCTGACATTTCCCCTAACTGGTCATATGAAACTACTTTTCATTTTCAATTTAATTAAGCTAGTGATTGATATAATTTATAAAGGGTAGTGATTTGGACAAAAGATTACAAGTTTACCTGTACTTAAAAGGATAAAATAAAAAAGTGCAAAATAGTAACAGACAAAACAATTGTCTAAAATTTAAAAAATAAATTCAACTATTCATAATCACTGTCAAAGTAATAAAGCAAAATCATTAAGTAAAGCTATACTTTTACACCATTGGTTATTGTAGAGTAGTCGTAAGCTTGCCATTTGTCAAATGCAACTTGTTATGGAGTTCCCGTATGTCAACTACATATGGCAAGGTTTGTTCAAATATGAGGTTTATTATTATATTATTCCATAAAAAAACTGATCAAAAATTCGAATTTCCTAATTAATAATCTATAGGGTTTAATGATTTATATATACTTCATTTTTTAGCACAAATAGAAAGCTAATTAATAACATTGAAAATTATTTGTCTTGACAGAGTTAAAATTTTCAGGGACATTATAAGATAATATTTCCACAATGATTCTACATTATTTAGTCCACATGAAAATATAAATAGTTATGAATGGTTTAGCCGGCTAAATTTGATCCGTCAGGAACTCTTACAGTTGAGGATAACAAATCAATTGGAAAAATAGGCGGACCCAGTCAAGGGCAATTTTCGAAGGTTGAAACGCAACACAATCAACATGAAAGAGGCCATGAAACAAAAGAGGCGTAGAACATGGACATTGATGGGGTGGGGGAGTGGTACAAGCCGTCGGAAAAACTATAACATGGCAGGAAGAAGAGCACACAGGAGATACTGAAAAACAACACAGAAATGACCTACAATTCGCCTTTCTTTATGTGGTGCTTTGCTAATTATTGCTTTGTGCCTTTATTTTTCAGTTTATGCTAGCATTTTACATTTTCTAGTTCACATAAAACACATTGGAAGTGAAAGTTTTGAGCTAATCAAGCTCTAATACTAATGAAGAAAAATTTGGGTATTTACCTAAAATAAAAACGGATCTTGTTCCACGCTGTTTGGGCCAAAATCCTGAGATAGACTCTGATTTTTCTTTTCTACGACAAATGACACTATAGTTTATAGGAAGAATGCTCAGAGATACTCATTTTTGTTTCTGTGTTCTGTGCCTATTCTTTCGCTTATTTTTTATTTTCTGAAGAGAGTCCAAGGGAGAGATGGTTCTTTATCTACGGTTAGTTTCTCTCCCTTTTCAAATTAATTAATTCTCATAAATAACTAACCATTTTTTAATTTAAAAATTCAAAATTCATTATAATAATTTATTTATTTATTTTTTGAAATAATTATTATTTAATTAATTAACTTAACTAGATTATAGGTTAGCTCATCACTAATGACCCATATATATTCCAATAGTTTTGAACTTATAATCTTATGACGACACTCCTATGTGATTTTACCCCTTGGTCCAACTAGTGTATTACAAGAACATATGGGAACATTAAACTCACTACTATTTAGCAAATTTTAAACAGCTTTGATAAAGCTTAGCCAATTTATCGGCTACGAAAAAGATTTTAGGAGCATCACTTTGTTGCTTTTGGTTTTGATGATCTTTAATCAAAACATTAACATGTCTAATTTCCTATTCTAAATTATGAGGTTTAATTAATTAGTTTTGAGATTTTGGAGAGATATATGATTAATATTCTTTGGTATTTAGTTACTCTAATGTGTGTGTACACTGTACCCCGTGGAGAATGTTATTAATGTTATACCTTTATCCCTATGTGTAAGTCTTTGCTTTACACATACATGTGTATATATACATATATTCTCAAAATATATTTATTTAATTATTAATTAATACAAACTTATACAAAGTTCAGTACAAAGTATATATGTTCACACCTGAGCAAATAAAGTTTACGTGACACCCATACCTACGCAGCCTTGCTTTATATTCCACTTGATCTTAGGCAAAACACTCAGAAATAAATAGTTTCAATACTAAAACCCTTCTGAACAGAACCAATCCAATTGTTTTGGCTATGATACATACTAACATGCACAAGCAATCAAACTTGCGTAATTTGTAAATTATTATTTAGTAACATAACTTGGTCCCATAGTATTCAGTTCCTGAAGTAATCTGTCTGTGATTTGTTATCCACTTCTTTGTTGAAAAATTTGTGCATGTATTCCTTGTATGTGACACGTCGATAAAGTGGTGGTTTCTCGGCTGATGTCAGCTCTTCCAGTGGTCCATTCAAATTCTCACCTGCACCTGGGTTGAAGAATGTCGCTATTGAAACTCTTGGCTCACAAGAAGCACTAGCCAACACTCTGTGGTCCACGCTCTTATAATTCTCATTGGAAATTATCTGTCAAAACAAAAAAAAAAGGCATATTTAAAGTTTCACGACATATATGGATTTGACCTATCATCTCTCTAGACAAATCTAGACTCCCGACGGCATAAGTTTAATATTTGGACAAGTTATAATTTACTTTTAGAGTATCTCACTTATGACGTATTCATTTGCCTGTCTTTTACTGGTTAATCTAGATAACCTGTCAGGAGATTATATTTCACCCAGAATATTAAGATAAATGAGTTCATTTTTTAATCTAATTACAGCTCTTGGATCATATATGTGCAATTTTACAATCAAATTATTATATTATATTTGTTGAGACCCAATAAATTTTTTGAAATAGGTATAGTATGGATAGTTAATTAACTTTTTGAAAGACGTTATTTTAAAATCTATATATAACATGTCTTGAGTATTTTAAGTGAGATTTAATTATTCTACTTTTTTAAAAATATCAAATCATATTTTATCATTAAAAAATAGTAAATCATATTTTAATTTGGTTTTACAAACTATGATCAATAAGACACCATATACTTTGAGTGTTCCCTATTAGCCACATACAATTTTAAATTAATCCAAAATATGATATGCTGATAAGATTTTTTTCTTAATGTTGTCTTAAAAAATTATTTATTTTACCACATTTTTAAAAAAAAAATATGATAAAAAATGTTTAAAACTGTACCAAGATACTTCATTCAGAATAATATGCTTTGTTGACTACGAAAGGAAAGCTCAATACCTGAAGCAAATCTCCAATGTTGACGACTAGGGCTTCAGGGACTGGTTTCACGTCCACCCAACCTTCCTTGTACTTCACCTGCAGCCCTCCCATGTGGTCCTGTAGCAGTAACGTCAACACCTCTGGATCCGTATGGGACCGAAACCCGATCGTTAGGTCCGGCTGAGGGCAATACGGGTAGTAGTTACCCGACAAAGTTACGGCTTTCCCGAATGTCAGCTCCTTAAACCTTCCTCTGCTTAGCCCTTGCCCTTCACTCAGCAATTCCTGTAACAGCTCCGCCACCGGCACAGTTTTGCGGTTATTCTCAATCAACTGCTCCCTGCCCACCTCTGGAATGTCAGCCGGGTTGAACGGCGTGGGACTGAACTGAATCAGTAACGTGTCCCTCCAGTATGCAGCTTTAGAATGGTACAAGTCCATGTTAGACAGGATGGACACCCCCTCTATCGCTCTCCGGAAGAGTGGCGCCTTGACCTCAGCCGGGAGTTCGTGGACGCCTTCATGGCGGAGAGGGCATCGTCTAAGACTTCAAGCGGGATACCGTGGTTGATCACCTGGAAGAAGCCCACGGTAGAGGCTGCACGCTTGATTTGGTCCACCACTGCAAGCCGGCGGTCCGGGGAGTCGATGCAAGAGAGATCAATCGTTGGGATTTCGGCCCCGGTGTAGGGAGAGGGTTTGAGGGTGGCTAAGACTTCGGGTGGGTTAACGAAGATGCTGGGGATGGTGGTGATGCTGGAGTCAGCAAGGCCTTTAACTCCAGCCTTGGACTCATCAAATTCCTTCACCTCTTTCAATCTTTCGTAGTTCTCGGCGGAATCACTGGTGACTGTAGGTGGAGCCATAATGGAGGGAAATGAAAGAGAGAGATAGAGCTGATCAAGTAGTTAATAGGGGTTGGAGAGACCAGCTTAGTGTGTTATTACTTTGTAAGTTTAGGCTATTTATAATGGGTGATGTAGTATATTTGGAAGTGGAACATTGGGCTGCCATTCTCACAACAGTTAATTAATTAATTAGTCAACAAAGAATGTTATTAAATTAATTCTATACATAAAGTCCGGTGAAAATGTAATTTTTGTTCTTGTATCTCCACTATTTGGCTTGTGAATCTTATTGTTTCATGATTCAATTCTTAAAAATATTTGACACGTTATTTGTAATTAGGTTTTAGAGTATATCCATTTAACATGTTTTTGTTTTTATCGGCAGGGAATAACGAATAGCCAATAAAAAATTTCTAGACACTAGGTTATCTAATAATAAAATTCAGATATTAAATAGTAGAATAATGTATTTTTAAAGGACAAAAAGTTATATTTTTTTTTTGCAAAATCAATTGAGACCAACTAAAGATCAATCTAGAATTAGTCACTACAAAAAATAAGACATTTAGTGTCGGTTATCTACTGTCAGTTAGTACAACCGACATTAGATCCATTCGGTGAGAAGAAATTAACGTCGCTTGCTTAATGTCGATTGAAATTGACAGTAGTCTTTCTTTTATTTTTTTAATTAATAAAAGTAAAAAGATTCATTTATGCTTCGTTGGAGGGAGCTCAAAATTGTCATGCTTTACTAACTCAAGAGAAAGAAATCTAAAAGGGAGCTAAAATCCCTAAATCAAAACAGAAACAAAGTAAGGCATTTCGCTTTGTGAACGAAGCAGACGAGAGAGAATGAGGCATTTTGGGTTGGGATCAATTTCAGAGTTGTGAAACAGAGTGGAAGCCAGTGGAAATCTAAAAAAGAAGGTGAACCTAAACTCGTTGTTTAAAGAAGTGGTGTGACATCTGAAGCAAGAGGTTGAATGTGAAGAAGCTAATCGAAAAACCTAATTTGAAGTAGAGAAGTTGTTGCTAGTTTACCAAAGAAGCTGAGAAAGGCAAGTTTAAAGAAGTGCTAAAACATTTCAGAGGTATTGGTCTTCATCTCTCCTACCAGCCTTTGCTTTTCTCTCTATCTCAATATCTGCTATATGTTATATTTGAGCTTTCGATTTATAAAATTTCTTGGGACTTTGATTTCTGACGTCCTGCTTGGGATAGTTGTGGCTTCAATCAGTTGGTAGATTTCTGTCGTTCTATTCGGGACTACGATTTACGTACTATTTTTGAAGTTCTTAAGAGCTCTCCTGAGCAACAACGGGAAGAATGAAGCGATAGAAGATCGCTGAGTGAATGAGATGCTAGCCCCGTATATACTTAAGAAAGGGCTGATGCTATTGTGGATTCCAATCTCAATGCCCTTCCCTCCCCCCTTTGCTGATCTATTTTCTATTCAACACTCTGTTCTTTATTGCAGTTGCCTCAGCGCTTGGATATCTTCTTCCATGGCCTGTCACCAAAAGGGCTTTCCCGGCAAGAACCATTACCCTCTAGTAGCAATTCTTTCAATAGGTAAATCCCCACTCCTGGTCCTATCGAACCACTTCATTCCTAGAATAATAATGCAAAATCAGCTTCTTTAACAGACTTATACAATAATAACGAGAGTGACAGAGCTAACCTGCAACCCATCCATCTACTTGTTCATCTGATGATGTGAGTCACGAGTCCACTAAACCACACAAGTCAAAAGCTGCTTATGCTACCACTCCATCCACCACATCACCTACACTATATAACACCAACTTTTCTCAAGTTTCTCCTCACAGCAAGAGTATGTATCATAGCCTCCAATGGGTGAATGTAACACCTAGCCCCCCTTTCGATTTTTCTGTTGAACCTTGACTTCATGAATTTACTGCAAGCAACACAGACATGATCTTAATCTGAAATTTAAGCATAATGTTATTGTATATGTGTAGTCTAATATAGAATATTTTCATGAATTTTGGAACTCATTTAGATGTACAAATTTACTGATTTTTGGATGTTGTTCACATTTACAGTTTTTGTTCTTTTTTTACCTTAAGAGTCAATTTTGTGGATTTTTCTAGAGCTGCACAGAACTGATCTTGCTCTAACATTTTGTCAAATTGTTTGTATATATGTTAAGTATGTTCTGAAAATTTTTTGTGAATTTTTGAGTTCATTTTCTTAGGTTAAAGTAGATAATTCAGAAGGTTGTGCAGATGTTCTGTTTTGCTGCTTTTCTGATTTTGTTAGGTACTTTGTTGATTTTTCTGTACTAATCCATGTGGAATTTTGAGCTAAATTTTAGCTATAGATGTTCTTTGGTATGTCTTTGATGTTAAGAAAAGTTTATGTGAGGTTTCAATTTCATTAGCTATGACTTTTTGATTGAGGACTATGCATGGTTTAGCATTGCTTCAAAATTGAGCAACCTGACTTTTTCCTAACTTTTTAAACATGTTCGATATATACATACACATAGCCATGTGGATACTATGTTACAATACTTTTTTATCACTCCTTATTCTAAACTTCTTCATTTTTTTTACAGACAACACTAGAGAATCCTCTAGATTGCAGTACACCAAGAAATTTTACTTATAAGCTGATCTTAATCTCTTATATAAATTCTCAAGGTATGATTTACCATTTGTATACACTTTCAATATTGCTTCTTCTTGTGTAATCTGTTCTTCATATATATATATTTATATATGTCCCTTTTTAGTCTTTTTTTTTTTAATGCTAATTTGCATCTTTGTGATTTTTTTTTTTGAAATGCTAATGACTAGTTTTTTGCTGGCAGACATCCATATGTATTGCTAACTATTCACATTAGTTAGTAAGTTTGTGTTAGTGGAAGTTAGTTGACTTGAATTTTCTGTTTGTACAAGGTTAACCATACCCATAATAGGACCAAAGTGATGTATTTTCAAAAGGTTTAGACTGATTCGATGCTCATTATTTCTTAAGGACTAAAAAGATTAACTATTGGTTTCACGCATATTGTTTTACCTATCTTAGACTTGAAGATGCATTACATATGACTTTTTTTCATTTGTTGTATTTTCCCATATCTTGTAATGGATATTCTTATTGTTTGTTTTTTTCCCTTTAATTGTCACATATGTGTGTCCTTTTTATGTTTGAAATTGTCGCACATTTTTTAAAAACATGCCTCTTCATTAATTTACATAAAAATTAGATAATAAAATGGGTTAATATGCATTGTTATTGATTTAATTGTGTTTATAAATATCTAGGCGTCATGATGGATAAAAGTTGGATTAGTAAGCCACAAACTTCACCTGAATATGTCATTAGGGTAGAAGGCTTTCTTGATTTTGCATTCTTTAGGCCTAATGCAAAGGGAGTTGTAAAATGCCCATGTCGTTCCTATGGTTTTAAAAAATACTTCTCAAGAGATATTATCTTCGATCACTTGATATGCAATGGGTTTCCCTTAGGCTATACTACTTGGATTAGGCATGGAGAATTCCCTGAGGAGAAGGGTGGTTCTAATAGTCCCATAGTACAACAAGTTGAGCAAATGGGAGGGGATATGCGAGATTTGTTACATGATGCCTTTGGGGTCTCTAGAGAGAGAAACATCTATGAACCCAGGCCATCCCAACCCTATACTACTGAAGTACAAATAGATTCCAATAACGAGTTCAATGAGGAATCCCAGAACTTTGCCACCTTAATTAATGATGAGAGCCAAGAATTGTATGAAGGCTGTACAAAGTATTCCAAACTTTCATTTTTGGTGAAACTTTATCATATCAAGTGTTTATGTCGAGTGAGTGATAAAGCAATGGACATGATTTTAGAATTGTTGAAGGATGCATTTGAAAATGCAAGGCTCCCAAAATCTTTTTATGATGCCAAAAAGACCATAAATAAGCTAGGTCTTAATTATAAAAAAATTCATGTTTGTCCAAATGATTGCATGTTATATTGGGGTGAGGATGCTAAGCGTGACAAATGTAAAAGTTGCAATACCTCTAGATGGAAGACCAATGCAAGGGTGGCTAACAATGATGACTTTAGCAGACATAAGAAATGGAAAAATAAGCCTACAAAGGTTTTGCGTTACTTTCCACTTATGCCAAGATTGCAAAGATTATTTATGTCATCTAAAACAGCTGAACATATGAGGTGGCATGCAACAAACAAAAACACAGATGGCCTACTTAGACATCAAAGAGATGGTGAAGCTTAGAAGTCATTTGATGCCAGATACCTTGAATTTGTTGCAAATCCTAGAAATGTCAGACTTGGCTTAGCAAGTGATGGTTTCAATCCCTTCGGGGTAATGAGCACTAATCATAGCATTTGGCCTATGATTTTGATTCCATACAACTTTCCACCATAGATGTGTATGAAGCAAACATCTTTCATACTATCTATGATCATACCTGGGAAAAGAATGCCTGGGAATGACATTGATGTCTACTTACAACCACTGATTAAAGAACTGAATGACTTGTGGGTTAATGGCATAAATACATTTGATGTTTCAACAAACCAAATGTTCAATATGTGAGCTACATTATTGTGGACCATAAGTGATTTCCCAAGCTTAGGCAATTTGTCTGGATGCAATACCTATACTGGGTTAGCATGTCCATCATGCAATTTTGATCAGGAGCCTCATAGGCTTACTAATAGTAAGAAGTGGTGTTTCACAGGTCATCGTAGATTTTTACCACCCCAGCATAGATATAGATTCAATTGGAATTGTTTTGATGGAATTGTAGAGAGACGTGAGCCACCAATTCTATTAACTGGTGATATGATACTCACTCAATTGCAAGGTGTTAATGTCACATTTGGTAAGAACCCAATCTCATATTTAAGAAGGAAAAGACCTCGTGAGAGAGATAGTGAAGTTGATAGCCAACTAGAGAAAAAGAAGTATATTTTTCCAATTGCCATATTGGGTCAACAATAAGTTGTGACACAATTTAGATGTAATGCATATTGAAAAAAATGTTTGTGACAATGTCTTGTACACATTGTTAAATGAGATTAGAAAGTCAAAAGACAATTTGAATGCTCGAAAGGATTTAGAACATTTAGGAGTAAGGCCTGAGTTATGGTCAGATGCAAATGGTAAATTCAAATCTGCATGTTTCACTATGACAAACTCTCAAAAAGATATTTTCTTTCAAACACTTAAGGATGTGACAATGCCAAATGGTTATGCATCAAACATTTCTAGATGTATTAACATAAAACATCATAAAATCTTAGGCCTAAAAAGTCATGACTCTCATGTTCTTATAGAATAGTTACTTCCAGTGGCATTACGAAATGTGCAGATGGATCCTAAAGTTACCACAGTTGTGCTAGAGCTTTGTTTATTCTTTAGAAAATTATGTTCTCATGTCTTGGACGTCAAAGATCTTGACAAAATTCAAGATCAAATAGTGATTACACTTTGTCAAATGGAGATGTTGTTCCCACCATCCTTCTTCACAGTGATGGTGCACTTGGTAGTTCATTTAGTAGAAGAAGCAAAACTTGGTGGTCCAGTTCATTATCAATGGATGTATCTGATAGAAAGGTGATTTTTTATTTTTATTTTTTATTTGTCAAATACTATTTTCAATTGCCTGATTATATATATGTTGGCTTGTTTAACTCATATAGGTACCTTGGACACTGTAAGTCATATGTAAGAAATAAGGAACAGGCAGAAGGTTCTATTGCTGAAAGCTACCTCTATGAGGAAATATTAACATTTTGTTCAAGGTATTTACAAGACATCGAAACAAGGTTTAATAGGCCGAGTCGTAATGATGACTATGTGGTTCTTGGTTGCTCTGAAGCATATATGTTTCCACAAGTTGGTCATCCTATTGGAGGCATATTAGAAATTCAACTTACTCCTATTGAAAAGATTCAAGCACATCGTTGTGTCTTGTTCAATTGTAAAGCAATTGAAGAGCTTGTTTAGTAAGTACTTGGTAATTCTTTTTTGGTTTCAAACATGATGTTGTTAGTCTTTGATGCTAGCAATTGTTTTCTTATAGACAATATAGAGATGATGTGAAAGCCAGGCTTCATCGTCATACTAGATCTGCTGTGGCAATTGACAAACATGTCACAAAAAATTTTGCCAATTGGTTCAAAGAATATGTGAGACTTATTTTGTTAAAGTTTATACATATGTTAATATATTGAAGATGTATGCTTAAGCTAACATGTTAACTATTTCAGGTTAATAAGGATGATAATGGAAGGTTTCCAGATGACATTAAATTTCTTGCACGAGGTCCTTTGACATTGGCTAGAAGATTTAGTGCATTCAATATAAATGGTTTTAGGTTTTGTACATTGAAAAGAAAAGATGGATTGAAGACTCAAAATAGTGCTGTGTGGGTAACATCAGAAACTAGATGTTATGCAAGTGCAAAAGATGGGAAAGTTGCACTTGCGAATCTCTTGTACTAAGGCAAATTAATAGATATAATTGAGTTGAACTACTATGGCCATTTTAAAGTTGTTCTATTCAAATGTTTATGGGCTAGCATTAAAGGGATTAAAAAGGATGACTTTCAGTTCAATTTAGTTAATTTCTCTCAATTAATCCATATTGGAGATGTTGCAGAAGATGAGCCTTGCATTCTGCTTCATAGGCTCATATGGTTTTTTATGTAAATGACAAAACAAATCACCCATGGAGTGTAGCAATTCATGTGAAGCCTCGAGACCTATTTGAAATGGGAGATGATGTAGAAAATGATGAAGAAGATAATGGTCACCAATTTGAACAGATACATTTAGAGCAACAAGTTGTTTCTACTTTTCCTGATGATATTGATAATTTACAATTAGTAAGAGGTGATAAAGAACATTTTTTTTATCAACCAATTAATAACCTTGAGTTTGATAATAGCGATGAAGAGGATGGCATGGTTTGTTTAACCACATTAAGAGAATTTTTATTTGTGTTATGTTTTATTGCCTACCAGCAAATTTTTTTTTTTGTTGCATGTTTATGAAATGGCATGATTATATTCTTGGTTTACATTTGTAAGATGTCGCTTAAACGTCCACGCTCATCTCGGGCAAAGGTTGCTAATATTGCTCAAAGATTACATCAGTCAATTCTTGCTTCCACTCCTACTAGGAACCCACAAACATCAACAACTCCCAACGTGGTTACTTCTACCCCAGCTTCTCAAACACAAATTCCTGCTTCTACTCCTGCTAAGAACCTACAAACACAAACAACTCCCACTGTGGTTACTTCTACCCCTGCTTCTCAAACACATGTAACAACTAATCCAATTAATTCAACGTATGTCTCTCATCCACAACTCCAAGTAGTAATAGGTGATACTACATCTTCTCAACCATGTGGAGCAGCTGATAATGGTGAAACTTCCTTCCAGCAGCGTGCACCAAGAGACCATGTCAAAAATAAAGATTGGATTGTTAATATTGTTGGTAATTAATGTAGTCAATCATATTATGACATAATTAGTAATTTAAGTGTAATATTTACTTTTTGTCTTTTGCATGGCAAATGAAAATGGAGTAGTAAGAAAAGAGAGACTGACGGCAAAAGATGTTTGGAATCTAGAGACAGGGAAGAGGATAGCTTGTCCAATTGATGAGTTTGGACAACCGTATGGTGATGAGGCTGGCATACTTGGAGTTTGGTTAGGAGAGTTAGCCACAGACATTGACCTCATTCCTCTCAACTTCTTTGATTAGAAGGAAGTTCCAGAAAGATATATGAAGTTGGGAATAGAACAAGTGCAGGTGTAAAGAGTAAATTTTTTTATTTTTGCAATCTTCATTCTTAATTATATGTTTTCACAAGCTCATATAATTTACCAAATGATTTTAAGTACAGAATAAGATTGCATTCCAGTCTAGAGATGGATTAGAATGGGCATGGAAATCACTAGGAGTTAAGCGGAAGGAGTTTAGAAACAGGCTACATAAGAGTCTATTTGGGGAAAATGACAGTAGAGAGGAGATCATGAATAAATGTCCAGAAAGAATTTCATAAGACCAGTGGAATAGCTTCCTGGACTACTGACTACAAGAAAGTTGCATTGTAATGTTTTATCTCTTCATACATTGTTGTTCCTTAATTAACATTGCATCATTCACTTGTTTGTCTTTGATTTGTAGGAAATAAGCAACAAAAATAGGGTTAATCGTCAAAAACTCAAGTATCCTCATACTAATGGTTCTAAGAGTAATTCGCATGAGATGGTAATTTACAATTTTTTTAGAGCATATGTAAATAAGGCAAATTGTAGAAAACTTATTCCATTTTATTTCTTGGATTGTAGGCAATATAAATGGGTTGGCCACCAAAACATTGTGAAGTATTTCTTGCAACATGCAAACATGCTGATGGGAGCTATGTCAATGATGCAGCAAGAGTTGTAGGGGTAAGTGACCAAAATTTTTCTAATGCTAGAGCGTTGTAATTTGGACCTAAATGATTTAAGTTGCTTGGACATAGGTTATGTCAATGAAGTTTAACACTTTTTCCTTGGTCAACTATTATATATATATATATATATATCTTTTAAAAAATTTAGGCACGATAATAGATTAACTAATTTTCTTTTTTGATAACATAGTAGGAGAGAATGGAGTTGAATTAAGAGTCATGCATTTTCTACTTGCTCTTTAGTGGCTATGCTATGTGTCCCTTGCTCCACTATCCATCAAAGAAATATATTTAAGTAAAGCCCTATGACTTGCACGGCTAAGAGAAATCCAATGCCATAACCGAATGCATATGCATATATATATTAAGGGACAAGACCCATTATTAAATCAATTATTGGCAGTTTGTTTTAGATTAATATGTAGTTGTTTCTTTGTAAACGTTGGTTTACCCACTATTTTTAACGCCTACAGGATGTGGTTCGAAATTTCAGGAGGCTCCAAGAATTATGATGAAAGAACATTTCCCCCACATGTCAAGTTTTTAGCTTTCTTTAATATGAAATTGTGCTATAAATACATGGGTCTCCACTCTCACTTTCAGAAGAAACGGAATGTTCAAACTTCATGTACACCATCAAATATGGAACATAACCTTTAACGAATAGAAAATAGCTTTGCCATGCATTACTTGCATTGTTATAACTATCACTTATCCAAATATGCATGCTAAAACTATTGGATATTGTCTCTTATATGACAACTTATTGTTTTGATATGTAGGAAGAAATTTCACAGAGGCTCAGTCAAGAAACTTAGACTTCACCCCTTGTTTCATCAGATGATCCTCTTGGTCAAGTGTTGGGAAAAGAGCATTCTGAACGAGTACGTGGCTTGGGTTGGGTCCATACCCTTCTAGGGTATTTGGATTGCCTACGCATCGATTTAATAGTATGTTCATGAGTTCCACAAGTAGTGGAAACTCAAGTGATGAAGTGGTAACTTTAAAGAATAAGTTAGAGATGATGAAGGAACGACTAAAAACCATAGAGGAAGAGCGTGCTATGGAACAAGCTCAATTTGCTCATGAACAAGCACGAATGAATAACTTATTCAAATATTTAGTGAAAAAATTTGGAATGGAACTACCTCCAGATGTTTCCTGTGTAGTTGAGGCATCACCTTCACAGGTAATATAAATGTTAACTTGTATAGTTATTAAATTACTATTTTAAGAAGGTTTTGAGTAAATGTGACTTGTGTACTTTTTTATGTAGCCACCTGATATTGGTAGTACAGAGGCATCACTTGCACCTGGTCAACGATCATCTGGTGCAAGTCATGATCCATGAGGCATTTTGGAGTTTATTGAACCTATTTTGTTTTATGGCATGTTAAAAGCCTTTTTGGATAACAATTTATAAGGCTTAGCTTATTTTGTTAATGTTCATCTGGTTCAAGCCTTTTTTAGAGTTTGTTGAACTTATTTTGTTTTATGAAGTTAATGTTTTACATTACTTTTGTATGGCAAAACTTTTATGAAGATAATATAAATAGATGTTTATTAAATTTAAATTTTCATGTCGTAGATTGATTTAAAATTTAATTTTATGTGAATGTTCAATTTTTTAGTGTATGTCAAAGTCTAGCAAAACAAAAGGAAAATGATAGGATAACAAAGTATAAAAAGTAAAATAAATAAAAGTATTAAAAAAATATTTTTTGATACTTAACATCGGTTATAACCGACGTTAGAAGATTTACCCCTCATTTGATTTTAACGTCTATTATAACCGATGCTAGATTTCTTATCTAACATCAGTTATAACTGACATTAAAATAAGACAATTAGTAAATATTCTAATGTCGAGTAAAACCAACGTTAGATTTTCTGACTAATGTCAGTTATAACTAATGTTAAAAGATTTACCTCTTATTTGATCTTAATGTCCGTTATAACCGACGTTATATTTCCTATCTTAACGTCAGTTATAACCAACGTTACTAGATTTACCTCTTCTTTGATTTTAATGTCAGTTACAACCGACGTTAGATTTCCGATCTAACGTCAGTTATAACAGACATTAAAATAAGGCAATTAGTTAATATACTAACGTCAGTTTTATATGGTGCTAGATTTTTAATCTAATGTCGGTCATGCCAGACATTAGTAAATAAACTAACGTCGGTTATAACCGACATTATTTGACTAAATACAATATCTCGAATTGCATTCATTAATGTCAATTTTAACCGACGTTAGTTTATCTAGTGTCGGTTGTTCCAACGATTTTAATAACCATTGTTAGAAGGAGTCTCCACGTTGCCTTTAATGTCGGTTTTCATGATCATCGTTAGAGTACCTAACGTCAGTCATAACTGACGTTAGATGTCTTTTTTGATCGACGCTAGATCGCATTTTTTTTGTAGTGAGTCATCATATATGTTGGTCGTATCAAATATGCCTGCACAAAATACAATTAAATATGTTTTAAATGGGTGTTATATATCTCTTTCATAGGCTTGCATCAGTAGAAAAAGAAAAGTATTTACCCATATTTCTATACCACATCGCGTAGTGCCTAAAAAACTACTGCCAAATATTTTAGAGTTTGCTAAGTCAGACTTGGCATGCACAAAGTGTAAAGCTTAAAATTGCTCCAGTCTATAATTGGTACAAATTTTATACAAAGGGTAAAAATAATCCAAAAAGCAATGACACCTGATGGTTGCCACGGTATCCAATTCAGTCTAGTGTTTGGCTCCTTGTGTCTTCCCAGAAAACTGCTTTGACTTGAGTTGAAAAAGTTCAACAACAACAACAACACAAACATTTTCTCACCATATGAAATCAGCTATATGGATCAAACAACGTCATCAAAAATTCAAAAAGTCCAATTTAAAAGAAAATTTTCATATATCATTATTTTTATTTCGGTCTGTTAGATATCAAGTGTCTAATTTGGTTCTTTGGTATTCACATTAAATGGCTTAAGCTTAAAGGTAATTTAAAATGGTTGAAATTTAAGAGATATTTGAAATATGGACATTTTTATTTCAGTCTTCTGAATATTAAGAGGTATTTAAAATGTATGTATTTAACACATTAGTATTTAAGATATTGATTTTTATATAAGTGTTAATACTTAAAAAATAATTAATTTATGGAGGTTGCCACTGACAAGTTAGTCGAAGGAAAAGAAAAACAACAAATTTGTAAATGAATTCGATTAGTCAAAAGCCTTAACAATTGACAATGGTAAATCCACTGAAAAGGGACGTGGAATATGACCAAGTCAAAGTGATTTTTATAGGCTAGAGTGGAGCACATTCTGTTTCAAATAGAAGGAGGTCACAAAGCAATTAGAGGTGCAAAACCTGGGTGTTGGCTTGATGTGGAGAGTGGCTACCCGCCATGGAAGATACAATAAATGGAAGAAAAAAGAGACATAGAAAAATTGCGAGGAGCTATCACACAATTCATTTTTCTTTACTTTTTGTTTTATTTATTCATTTTATGCCTTTATTTTTAGTTTATGTTAGTATTTCACACTTGTTTGCAGTCAATTAACAAATTTGTAGCCAGAGTTTTCTTAGCTTTTTTATTGTTGTTCAATGTTGATTGGATATGTATACATATTAAATTATTTTTAAGTAATATTTATTGTCACAATCAAGTTATATAATTGTCCATTTTCATTCATATTATTGTTCAGAACCTCAATTTCTTAGACTAAACTATATTTAAGACCTAGCTAGGAGGAGTTGTCTTTGAAAATTCATGTCCCTTATTCATCTTTCACTCAAAAAACAAGGATTGAAGTCATCAGTTGATTTCTTACTATAGTTAGGCACTTGTAGCTGGTTGATTAGCCATGAATAACTTTAGTGCCAACAATAAGATATTATTTAGAGGCATATGTGACACCATTTGTTGGGATCATAGATGAGAAAACTAGACCGAACTAGTTAATCAAACCAAAAAAAACTAATAAATCAACCAAGATTCTGATATGAGTGGCCCTAAAAAAATAATTAACCAAACAACTAGTCAAAAACTGATTGAGTTGGATAAAACCTAGTAAAAACCATGTGATCAATGGGTCAATTAATTCTTCGAACCCACCTTTGGTGTCCTTTCTTCATGCCAGCACTATATCTAGTGGCCAAACCCATATTCATGCTTATAGGTCACAACTCACAAGTTTGCCAATCTTATAATAATGCTCATTAATTGGATCATAGGGTCAATTTTGATCCTCCAAAAGTAGCTCTTTTGGATATTCTACCCTATTCCTCCTTCACTAACCCATCTTGAACATCTTTCTTCTGGTGCCCTTTTAATCTCTTCAAGGCTTCAAGATGCTTTCCTTTTTTGTTTCAGCGATCACTTCCTAGTTTCCATAGAGATAGACAGAGAGAAGGAGAGAACAAATGAGAAGGAACAAATAAAAAAAAGGGAAATTACAATTAAGGATTGTTCGCTAGCCGACTTACACTGCAAGTCCACGGGTTGAGACAGAGTAGTATGAAAATATTATCGTTCCTATGAGGATTGGAGTTGGATCTAGTTAATCATTAAACTCATGCTTTAAACTAGGTTGAGTAGAGCAATTGATTATCGAAATTTTATTGTACAAAGTAAAAATTGCTTTGTGAGTAAATTTGTAAAGAGGCTAAAAGATCTTTTGACTTTAAGTATGAAAAGAGGTCTATGATTATTTCTCCCCCTTGTACTTCATAACACTAGGACAACCTCCTCTCACAAAAATAACCAACAACTATCAAGTTAAGAACAAGTGTTTCATTCTATTAATTCCTTGATCTCTCTTGCAATTAACAAAATCCCAATTTTAAGTTTAAACCTTAACGTGACTATACAAGGTTTATGAGTGTATCTCTATCTCACCAACAAAACCATCTATTCAGTTCATAAATTTCAAGTTCTCGCATGATTAAACTCAAGTTCTATACTTAAGCTGGCTCTCTCAAGCATCACTCAAGTACATAAAATGACTAATTGGTGCTCAATCAACTAGAAGCATTAAGAATAGAGTGAAATCAACACATATATATCATTAATCATAAAAGTGGAGGAGAATCAAGTGTCAATCCATACAAGGATTCAAAATAATCCTAGAACAAAGTGTCTAACTACTGATAACCAGCCACAAGCTAACAAAATACAAGGAAGTCGAAGCCATTACAGAATATAAGAGAAGGAGAAGAAAATGATCAAGAAATTCAAAGAAAAAAGCTTCAAATCTCTCCAAAACTTCAATCCTTGGCTCTAATCACTTCCAACTTCCCCAAACCTAGCACATAAGTTTCCAAGGCAACCCAAAAGACGGAAGATCCCCCGTTTAGTCCAAAAATGAAGGATATTTAGAGCCATAGTATCTATCAAGCCTAAAAAAGCAGTGTTCCAATAAAATAGAGTTTGCCACGGCAAATTAGTTTCGGGTTAGTTCTCCAGCTTCTTTCCTAAGTATTGGCCATGGCTAACATCTTCATTTGCCACAGCGAAGCCTTCTTTGGATTGTTCTATTTCCTCCATGAAAGTATTAGCTGCAACGAAATATCTTCTTTTAGTCAAGGCTTCCAATATGCATCTTAGCTTCTAGAGGCTTAGCCAGAACATTCCTTGCCATCTACAAAAGTATAAAACTATGAAAGTATCAATAATATCCTAAAATATGGTTAAAATTGCATAATTAATTTAAAAGTGAAATAATTAAGCTTAACTATCAAAAAGGCATATTTTCCTATTTTGAGTATGATTTATATATAAAAATACACTAAAAGGTATGCATAACTCAAGGAAAATGTGTTAAAAAGACATGAATTTAGAAAGGTTATCACATCCCCAAACTTAGATTTTTACTCATCCTTGAGTAAAATAGGACGAAGAATTGGCTAAATTGCATGAATTATTCAAGTACTATATATGCATGGTATAGTCCTCAACAATTGCTACCAATGATATGTAAAACAGGTCAAAATGGAATGTAGGAGCATGCAAGACTCACAATATAATGCAAAGCTTTCTAACAATTTCAAAGCATGTGCGTGTGTGGAGTCAGGGCATCATTTTCTAGCAATTGTCCAAAGTAAAAGCTACACTTCAATGTATATAAATCTATCTTAACAATAGTACTTCATATGCCAAACTTTTTCTTCCCTTTCCTCTATACATTTGACCTCACAAAATTTCAAAATCATTAGGACTTTTAAGCTTGTAATGTGGCCAAGGTGAAGGCTAATTTAAAGAAGGGGAAAATGAGAATGCTAATTACTTGAGATAAATGATAGTACAAAGTTCTACTTTCTTTTCGGCATTCAAAGTATTCTTCTGAGATGCAAACACCTCCCCCAAACTTATCTTCAAATCTATATACACTCAGTCTTATTGAAAATTTATTTATTTATCTTTGGAATGAACTTGAGTGCAAAAAATTACAAACAACACATTATCTACATTCCCATATTCCAAGTTCATCAGAGTGTAACATCCTGCATCCACCAAATTATTGAGCATTAATCCATTATCTCAAGTCCAAGGCAGATTCATGGTTTTTCAGGTTTATGGGGTTTAGGTCTAATGCATAGCTTCAAACAGAAATTTCCATGGTTTTTCCATTACTCTCAAGTGGGGTTTAAGAGGAAATATAATTGATAAAAGGAAAGTTTGAACGGCACAAACACATTTTAATGAATGCCCAAATCATTTTTCAAAATCAAGTGAAGTCATTAAATTGTCTCAAGGAATTCCAAGAAGGGTTCTAGAGTCATGAAATTGAGAAAGAACATATACACCAATTTACTGCAATTTTTTAAAACAAAAGCTTTCAAATAATTCCTCAACTTTTGTGCCAAAAATTTTGCCTAAAATTATCAGAAAACAATGTCTTATCCCATAACTCAAGCGTTTACAAATACTTCCAAAATTCCCTATCAAGGATATAATCTAAGCAACCAATAATTCCTGGACCAAAGCAATCCATTCAAAGTATAATTCAACAATCCAACGCAAAAATTAAGTAAATCACAAATAAAAGTCCCAGTGTCAAAATTAAAAACATGCCAAATCAGCCACAAAAAGTATACCCCCACCCCTAAACTTAAAATGGATAGTGTCCTCACTGTCACAAGAGATAAAATGAAGGTATGCTCTCATGCGACTACCAACCAACAAAAAGAGTTGCATAAGAGAAAACAATACCTGCACAAACCAAAAATAGCAGTAGCTGAAAGCAAAATATAAAAAAGTCAACTACAAATCAAAAACTAAACTAACCCAACAATAAATAAAAGAGGTTGAAATAAAGTTAGATCTAATAGTATTAACAAGGTTATAACTAACTAGATAATCACTAGTTCACCAGAAGTAACCATGTCAGAACATAAACTAATCAACAAAATAACCACCAGGAATATAAAAATTGAAAATAGACAATAGAAAAAGAAAAATCAAGGGTCTTCAGGCTAGCCCCCACTAGTGCCCTCGTCACCCCTAACTTCAAAAGTTCTCGCACTCAGCAGTGGCAGTAGGCACTACAATTGAAGCTGAATCTGAGCTACATCATTAGAAATACTATCCACCTTACCCATCATCAAATCCAAGCACCTATCCACACTTGCCTTCCAGGGGTCATCTTGTTGTGAGGGATTAGAACCCCTATTGTTCGAACATTAGGATTTGGCGCCTCCTCCTCCATCTCGTCTTGATCTTATAGTCTAACCCATGACCTTACAGTGCCTTCTAAGGTTATTTAATAGCTATGTAATAGAAGATCATTGGAGCAGAGAAAAATTCCTCATTTGCTCTACCTTTAACTCCCAATTTAAGGTACCATTGATGGATGAAGTGGGGAAAGACAATAGCATAGGAGCAGTCTGCTACTGCTAATTCCAGGCTCTAATGCATAACAACAGCGATGTTAATAGGTTACTCATTCATCAATAAATAGATCAGGAAGGCCTTCTCCTATGTGGCATCGCTCAAATGAGAGGTGGGAAGGATATTAAAGGAAATAAAGTAGAGCCAAAACTTGGCTTCTTTACATAATCTTTTCCTTTTAAGATACCATTGGCCACCATAAGGAATCTTCCAAGAGACTCGTCCTTCATGGTTAAGGAATGAGGCAATATTGTTAAATGGGATCTCATCCTTATGTTGCATCAAATAGGCATAACGATAGTCAGATACCACTGACAGTTAATAGAACAAGCGGAGTGCCTCTACAGTAACATCAATTTGAATCCCCCTTACACAACACTTTAGGTTTGTCACAATAGCTGCCTATGTGTAAAAATCTCTGACCATGGTAGCATTCCCACTCAGCTTCTCATCCATCAAAGGTTGTAAGTGATAAGTCCAATTAGTAATCATGCAAAAAGCCCAATCAGTTATGTATGGAAATTCACGCTTTGAACAAATGGGTCGCCTTTGCACTCTTTCTTTAATGACAGCAAGGGACTCTTGATCTGATTGATGGGAGAAACTTAGATGAGATCTCTTTAAAGCCATGATACCTACAAGCCACAGGGAACCAGCTAAGCTAACTACCTATGGAACAAAAAAGAGAAACCAAAGCAACAAACAACTAAGAGAGAAATTACTCCTAAACCTTTTTCCTATAACACAACCTATTAAAATCAAAAGGACCTCAATTGACAAGTAAATTTGAGTGAATCAACCTAAAGGTTCCTTAACTACCCATTAATATCCATCTTAACTCACCCTACCACAATGCCTAAACAATAACCATGATACTCTAAATTAATTGACAAGTCTTAACAATTCAGTTCAAAATTGGATGCCAAGCCTCATTGATGAACTCTAAATGCCAACCATACTTAGCTATACTCTGAATTTACCATTGCCTCATCAAAATGTCAACATAAGTGAAGTGCACTCCTTCATAGAACAATGCATAATCCTCAGCCAATTCAATAACAATCCCTAAATAATGATTCCAAGTTTCAAACTTTACTCAGTCTAACCCAATGCATTCCTACAGTCCCCTCACACACAAGATGCCTAACAAACAAAGCAATAAAACAAAGCTATCTAACAAGAAAATCTTAACAGGACAACACAAACTAAAGTAACAAAATACTTCCAATGTCTGTAAATTCTTAACACAACAACAAAACCTTAACCAAGATAGAGCAACAAAAAGCTATCTAAGGGAGGCAAAACTCAATCTAAATAAAAACTAAAATCGAGAAAACAAAGCATGCAAACAATAGAACAAGAAAAACAACAACAAAACAAAACGAGGCAACAACAGAACAAATAAGGATAGCAAACTTACCAATAGAAGAGATGAACATAGAATAGAGTAAGGAGAGAAGGAGAACCAAGCTTGGGCTGATAGAAGTTGGAAAACGTAGAAAGGGAAGAAGTTCAGGGGAATGGCAGAGAGAAAGGGAAGATGGTAGAGAGGAAGTGAGAGTCTGAAAGGGAAAGGGAATTAAGGTTAAGTGCAAAATTTTGGCAGGTAATTTAGGGAAATCATAGAGTGGTCAAAAAGGGGCTAATGAACCTGGACATAAAATGGGTGAAATTCAAAGGGTAATATGGGAATCAAATAAGAGATATGAGGGCAAAGTGGGAAGGGAAACAAAAAGTTTTCAAACATCAGTTGATATTTAGCCACAGCCAAAAAGTTACTCACCATGGCCAATACTTTTCTAGTTCCCTTCAGTAGGAACTAGATCATAATTTCACTATAGCTAAGAAAAATTATGCTGCGGTCAATACTCCTTGCATTGCCTTCAGTAGCAACTCCAATGCAAATTTGCCACAGCCAATTAAAATGTTGGCTGTGGGCAAATGTCTCGGGTTTGGCTCATGAGGAGTTCCAGAGAATTTTTTGCCGTGGCTAATGAAAATGTTAGCTATGGCTAACCAAGCAAAAAGGGCTTTTCACATATCAGCAAAACAATTTCCATTCACAATGGCAGAGTGAAAAGGAAAAGAGCATGTAATCCATCCTCAAACTATGTTTTACATGTTCTAACATGCATAATCCTCAATAGGGCTCAAAATCAGTTTAAACATGTATAATTTTAGCAAAAATCTTTAGGAGTCAATGTAGGATTTAAGAATCAAATATGAACATGCCAAGGAAATAACCAACACAATCACTAGACCTTAGATATCACTAATTTACACCTATGTTAACAAGAGTTCATACACCAATGAGCCACTTGTCATCACTATAATCAAGCGCAAGGTGTCAATATAATATCCACAAGGGGTAAGAAATGAATGGATTAAACAAGTGGCATGCATGATCAAAGGCAAACTATAAAGTAATTAGTAATAAGAGGTTCACTCCCCTGAAAATGTTCATCCAAAAATGATCCTTTAATTAGATGCTTAAAGCAATATTGCTCCTATTTGCTATCTTACTCTACTGAAAATTTCACTTACAAAACAGAAGAAAACACACATAACTCTATTAAAACTAAAATCTACTTAAAACAAAACAAAAGATGAGGTAAAGAGCTTTGGTTGCCTCCTAAGGAACGCTTAATTTATAGTCCTTAGCCTGACTTATTAGTTGTTCAACTTGAATTGGCAAAGTAAAAAGTGGATGTTTGACGATCCACATGTCCTCCCCAATAATGCTATAACCGTTGACCATTTACCTTGAACTTTTCTCTTGAGTTATCTACCAACTCAACTGTTCCATAGGGAAAAACTTCCGCCACTGTGAAAAGGCCTTACCATCTTGATTTTAACTTCCCCAGGAAGAGTCTAAGATGACAATTGTACAATAGAACTTGTTGTCTCATGTCAAATACTGTAGGAATGGTTTTTCTATCATAAAGTTTCTTAGTCCTTTCTTTATACACTCTGGAGTTTTCATAGGCATACATTCTAAATCCATCAAGCTCATTAAGTAGAAGAAGCCTCTTCTCACTAGAACTTTTGAAATTAAAATTCAACTTCTTGACAGCCTAATAAGCACCATGCTCTAACTCAACCAACAAATGACAAGCTTTCCCAAAGACTAACTTATATGGTGACATACCAATGGGGATTTTGAAAGTAGTCCTATAAGTCCACAATGCATCATCAAGTTTTAAAGACCAATCTCTTTTAGACACACCCACTATTTTCTCAAGGATAATTTTAATTTCCTAGTTGGAGATCTCAGCTTGCCCATTAGTTTGGGGGTGATAGGCCAAAGCCACTTTATGTTTCATCCCATACTTCCTTAAAAAGGGCCTGAAATTAACTGTTGCAAAAATGTGATCCTTTATCACTGATAATGGCTCTCGATGCTCCAAATCAAGTGGAAATATTCCTTTTTAAGAATTTAAGCACTATTTTTGCATCATTGGTAGGATTAGCAATAACTTCCACCTACTTAGATACATAATCCACAGCTACCAAAATATATTAATTGCTAAATAAGTTAGGGAAAGGTCCCATAAAGTCAATACCTTATACATCAAATAATTCCACCTCTAATATGTTTGTGAGTGGGATTTCATTCATTTTTTATATATTTCTTACTCGATGGCATTGTTCACACTAAAGCATAAAGGCATAAGCATCTTTGAATAAGGTCGGCTAGTAAAAACTACTTTGTAAAACCTTAACAGCTATCTTGTCTCCTCCAAAATGGCCTCCATAATCCAAAGAGTGGCAACTCTACAAAATCACCTCTTGTTCTACTTGTAGTATACACCTCCTAAGAATGTGCTCAGCACATCATTGAAACAAATATGGCTCATCCTAAAAATTGTGTTTTATATCATGCAAGAACCTCTTCATTTGATGCAATTTCAGACTAGGGGGAACCACTGCACACACCAGATAATTAACAATATCTGCATACCAAGGATCTATAGTTATTGAACATTCAATAGTTGTTTATTAGGGAATGCCTCCTTAATGTTTTGGTCTAATTTCGATCATACTTTAGTATTCAACTGAGAAAGATGATCAACCACCTGATTCTCGTATCCTTTTCTATCCACAATCTCTAAATCAAACTCCTATAGTAAAAGCACCCATCTAATTAACCTAGCTTTAGAGTCTTTCTTATTAACTAGATATTTTAGAGTTGAATGATTGGTGAATACAGTCACTTTAGATCCCACAATGTACGCCATAAACTTATCATAAGCAAACACCACAACTAACATCTCCTTTTCTATGGTGGTGTAGTTCTCTTGAGCTTCATTAAGGGTTTTATTGGCATAGTAGATGGGATGGAAAACTTTATCTTTTTTTTGACCCAAGATTGCTCCAACAATGTAATCACTTGCATCACACATGATAATAAATGGTAAGCTCTAATTAGGTGCAGCCATAATGGGTGTAGAAACGATCTTTTTTCTAGTTCTTCAAATGCTTGCAAGCAGGCATCATTAAGCTTCAATTCAATTTCCTTCTTAAGCAATTTACACAAAGGCTTGGTAATTTTAGTGAAATCTTTAATAAAGCGGCAATAAAAGCCCGCATGGCTAAGGAAACTCCTCACACCCTTAACAGAAGTTGGTAAAGGTAGTTGTTTAATGATGGACACTTCGGCTTTATCCACTTCTAATCCCTTTTTAGATACTCTATGGCCCAGGACAATGCTTTCTTGTACCATAAAGTGACATTTCTCCCAATTAAATGCCCGATTAGTTTCTTCACAACACTGTAACACAACATCTAGATTATAGTGACACTCTTCAAATGAATCACCAAACACTAAAAAATCATTCATGAAGACCTCTATAGTTTGCTTAATCATGCTAGAAAATATAGAGATCATGTGTCTTTGAAAAGTTGTTGGTGCATTACATAAGCTGAATGGCATCCTTCTAAATGTGAAGATACCATAGGGGCAAGTGAAAATCATTTTATCTTTGCCTTATGAAGCGATTGCAATTTGGTTGTACCTTGAATAACCATCTAGAAAGTAGAAAAATTCCTTCACGACTAGTCTATCCAGCATTTGATCAATGAAAGGCAAAGAAAAATGGTCTTTTCGAGTTGCAGCATTCAATTTGTGATAATCCATACAGACCCTCTATCTAGTCACTGTGTGGGTGAGGATTAGCTCATTATGGGTGTTAGCCACTACAGTCATACCCTCTTTCTTGGGAACAAATTGGATTGGGCTCACCCAAGAACTATCTAAGATAGGATATATGATGTCCGTATCTAGCCATTTAAGAATTTCCTTCTTCACAACTTCTTTCATATTAGGATTCAACCTTCGTTGGTGTTCTATAGAAGGTCAATGGTTGTCTTCCAAAAAGATCTTATGTATGCAAACTAAAAGGTCGATACCCTTGATATCTACTATATTCCATCCCATTGCCTTATTTTTCTTCAACACCCTTAAGAGCTTTAACTCTTGCTCCATAGATAGATTAGCAGCAATGATGGTTGATAAAGTACTAGATTCTCCCAATAACGCATATTTCAGATGAGCAGGGAGTGTTTTCAACTTTAATTTAGGAAGCTCCACAACAGAGGGTCTTAAGGGAGCTCTATTAGTTGAGGTCAAGTCTAGAACTTCAAATTTTACTCTAGATGGAGGAATGACTGTAGTAGCACTCACCATAGTTACGCATTCTTCAATTTCCTCCTCATCTTTTTCAATTCCAAGAAGAGGTGCTTCACATTGGCCTTCCATCATAGATTGTTGAGATTTGTAGTGAATTAAATTATCAACCATATCTAGATAGAAGCAGTGTTCAGGCTCATCTGGAAATTCAAGAGCTTTAAACATGTTAGATGTCACTTGCTCTTCACTACCTCTTATGGTAATGTCTCATTTTTTCACGTTGATGAGGGCTTTACCAGTAGCTAAGAAGGGTCTCCCAAGAATGATGGGAATTTATCGGTCAGCTTTATAATTAAGAACAATAAAGTTAGCTAGAAAGATGAATTTATCAACCTTTAACAAGACACCCTCAACAATTCCCCAGGATATGCCAAGCTTCTATCAGCAAACTATAAAGTAATCGTAGTAGGCCTAACTTCACCCAACTGTAACTTCTTGAAAATGAATAGTGGCATCAAATTAATGCTGGCACCCAAATCACATAAGGCTCTAACCATGACAGTTGTTTCAATGTGACATGGAATGGTAAAACTTCTGGGATCACCCTTCTTTTGTGGCAAGTCCTTTATGAAATCTGAACTACTCTTCATCAAAGCCACCACTTCATGCTCTTGAAATATTCTCTTTTCTAGATAGTGCATCCTTCATGAATTTTGCATATTTAGACATCTGTTCCAAGCCTTCCAAAATAGGGATGTTGATATGCAGCTACAGGTATTTAAGAACTTCTTGTACTGAGTATCCTCATTTTGCTTCTTGAATCATTGAGGAAAGGGTAGTAGAGGAATTTGAGTGCTTGGTTGCATTTTCTTCTCTTCACTTCTCTTGTCTTTCTTAGTCTCATGCTCCTTATCACCATTCACTATGGGTTCTTCTACAACATCCTCTTTAGAAATAGAGGTCCCTTCATCATCCGCCATAATGGGGTTCATATTAAGCTTAGAAGCATCCAACAAAACTTTACCACTTCTTAGAATAATGGCCTTGCATTCATCTTTTCCTTCCCTTATAGGATTAGAAATTGTGTCACTAGGAAGATTTCCTCTTGACATAGTATTCATTTGGGAAGCTAGTTGTCCTAGTTGCACTTGTAAATTCTTTATGGCTATGTCATGCAGAGAGAAAATGGCTTTTGTTTCAGCCCTTTGAGCCTCTTGATTTGCTAATATTTGAGCCAACATTTTCTCCATCTTGGATTCTTCTTCTTCAATGGGGATTTGTCTTGATTGCACTAGAAATTTAGGTGGTTGAGCAGGCTTTGTAATTTTGGGCTTTGACTCCATGAAAAGTTTGGATGAATCCTCCACCCTGGATTATATGTTTGAGAGTAATGATTCTTTTGTTGATTCTACTAAGCATTATTCATGTAATTAACAGGTTCCAATGTGTAATGAAAATGTTTAAATTGGTGACCTTCTCCACAATGATCACAAATAGTAGAAGGGGACTGTATTGCATGAATTCCCACAAGGTTGGTTTTCTTCATTTGAAGCTCCAAGTTATCAAATCTTCCATTCATAGCTTCAAGTTATGCTATAGTGTCATCAAATAAGCTAGAGGATTGTCCTCTTTTCTAAGATGACCGTCTCCTATATGCATATTGCATGGTGTTAGAAGCCATGTCTTCATATAGATTGTAGGGCTCATTAATGTTCATCTTCCCAATTCCACCACTAAAGGCATTATCAAACATTCTTTTTGCATCTTCATTAAGACCATTTCAGAAAGCTTCCATTAGTACATACTTCTTATGTTCATGGTTAGGACATATTCTACAAAATTTCTTAAATCTCACCTATGCTTCATTGGTTGTTACTCAAAATTCAAAATTTCTCTTCTCATGGTTGCTCTCTGACCTCGAGGAATAAATCTTGCAACTAAGTCCTCCCATGTGCTAATAGATTGTTCTGGAAGAGAGTTGAGCCATGCTTTAGCTTTATCATTTAGAGTAATAGGAAAAAACCTGAATCTTAATGCATCTCTAGACACTCTGCTCTGCTTGAAGGATTCACACACTTTAATAAACTTGGTCAGGTGCACTTTAGGGTCCTCATTATAATTGCTACTAAACAATCCATTCATCTGTAGCATTTAAAGTATAAGTTGCTTAATCTCAAAGTTTCTACCTTGAATATTTGGCATCCGAATATTGGAGTGATAACTTTGTGCCTCTCGGTTAAGGAAGTCATCCAAAGTGTAGAGATCATTTTCATCAATGTCAGCCATAATGGGTTGTGCGTGCATGTCTGGCTCTAGATTGGCTCTTTCAAATATATTTTCTACCTCCAGAAGGATTTCAAGATCATCCAGATTCAACCCTTACTTGAGCAGGGAGAGTACCTACAAAGGAAAATGCTACAAACAAGTTTCAAACTAACTATAAAAAATTAAAATGCAAACTAACATACTAAAACAAGCTATGATTTAAGATAAAAGCTTGAGCGTAATTTACTGACACAAATTTAATGAAAAACCATAAAAATTTCAAATTTCAATCCTCATCAACAGCGCCAAAAACTTGTTCACCAGCTAGCTTACACCACAAGTGCACGAGCCGAGACAAAGTAGTACAAAAATATTATCGTTCCCACAAGGATTGGAGTTAGATTTCATTAGTCATTAAACTCATGCTTTAAACTAGGTTGAGCAAAGCAATTGATTATCGAAATTTTAATGTACAAAGTAAAAATTACATTGTGAGTAAATTTGTAAAAAGGCTAAAACATCTTTTGACTTCAAGTATGAAAAGGGGTCTAGGATTATTTCTCCCCATTGTACTTCATAACACCAAGACAACCTCCCTTCACAAAAATGACCAACAACTATATATGTTAGTCTAAGGATCAAATAGTACTTGAAAAAGCTTTCTCAAGTCAAGAACAAGTGTTTCATTCTATTATTGCTTGATCTCTCTTGCTATTAATAAAATCTCAATTTTAAGTTTAAACCCTAACGTGACTATGCATGGTCAGTGAGTGTATCTCTACCTTACCAACAAAACCATCCATTCAGTTCATAAATTTCAAGTTCTTTCATGATTAAACTTAAGTTCTATACTCAAGCTAGCTCTCTCTAGCATCACTTAAGTAAACAAATGACTAATTGGTGGCCAATCAACTAGAAGCATTAAGAATGGAGTGAGATCAACACACATATATCATTAATCATAAAAGTAGAGGAGAATCAAGTGTCAATCCATACAAGGATTCAAAATAATCTTAGAACAAAGTGTCTAGCTACTCATAATCAGCCACAAGCTAACAAAATACAAGGAAGTCAAAGCCATAACAGAATACAAGAGAAGGAGAAGAAAAGAATTAAGAAAATAGAAGGAAAAAAGCTTCAAATCTCTCCAAAACTTCAATCCTTAGCTTTAATCACTTTCAACTTCCGCAAACTCTAGCACACAAGTTCCCAAGGAAGCCCAGAAGATAGAAGATCCCCCTTCAGTCCAAAAATGAGGGATATTTAGAGCCCTAGTATTTGTCAAGCCTAAAAACATAATGTTTCAGTAAAATGGAGTTCGCCGCGGCTAACATATCCTTCGCCCTGGCAAATTAGTCTGAGGTTAGTTCTCCAGCTTCTTTCCCAAGTATGGGCCGCGACTAACATCTTCATTGGTCGTAGAAAAGCCTTCTTTGGATCGTTCTATTTCCTCCATGAAAGTATTGGTCGCGACGAAATATCTTCTTCCAGTCAAGGCTTCCAACATGCATCTTAGCTTCTAGAGGCTTACCCAAAACATTCCTTGCCATCTACAAAAGTATAAAACTATGAAAGTATTAAAAGTATCCTAAAATAGGGTTAAAAATACATAATTAATCTAAATTGCACATTTTCCTATTTTGAGTATGATTTATATACAAAAACATACCAAAAGGTATACACAACTCAAGAAAAATGTGTTGAAAAGCCATGAATTTAGAGAGGTTATCAAGGATCATAAAACTAGATGATTTATTCTAAGGAACATTATATTTCAAAATTATTTTGAAGCACTGAGAGAAAAAAAATTTTAGTGGTGATAACATAAATGATATTCTCATATATTCCTATTCATAAGACGACATGTGATAACATGATTTTAAATAAATTCATAAGATGATGTGTTGTATACATGATGGGCACCTATGCAAGATGGGGAACCCTTCCCCAAAAGCTAGCTATTGGGTGGGAGAACCACCCTACTTAAGTACCCCATTGAGTATCCTATACTACTCAATGTGGGACTTTGGAATCTCATACTGCCTTGGTCTCCATCAATTGACCGCACTTGGAAAGCCGACGTCCCAGTGGCTATACTTTGTGACACTTCACTCGATGGCACTTCACTCAGCCTCCTCCACAGGTAGCCCTTTCTGAAAATGTCAACCACTAGCTCTGACACTAATTAATGGGCACTTAAGTAAGTTGAGGAGCCTTCCCCCCAAAAACTAGCTATTAAGGTAGGAGAACCACTCTCCTTAAATACTACATTGAGTATCCCATACTACTCAATGTAGGACTTTACCTTCCCATACTACCTTGGTCTCCATCAGTACATTGTAGAGGAGAGGATCTACCTATAAGAACTAAAGCACATTATCAAGATTGAAAATACTGAATCCTCTTTTATATAGGAGGGGGTCATCTAGGAAAGAGAACAACTAAGTGAATATGGCCTAATGGGACCCTTTTGTGTAGGTCCCTCTCTCATTAGGTTATTCTCTCTCATATAGGACTCCTTCCTAGAGAGGATTAAAACTAGGATTAGCGAGAAATGAAGAGAATAAGATATTTGTTATCTTAGTCACTAATGTCATTAAGGATATATTTATCTTAACATTTCAAATATTAGGTTTTTAAGTCTTTTAAAATATGAAATCCTTTAAATTAAATAATTTCGTTTGATGGTCTCCAATTATAATTTTTCCAATCAAAATGTCAAATTCAAAGGCAAGTAAAAAAGAAGAGGGTAGGTAGCAATATCGATGAGAATGAAGGCAGCGACCATCCCAAGATTACCGTGGTAGTTGGATCATCATCTTTTTGTTTGTGTAATTCAATTTTGATCATGAGCTAGTATATTGTGAGTGACTTGTCTAAAAGATTATTTAATTAGGGGTATGCTTTGTTTCCCAAGCAAAACTCATGGATGATATGGATCCATCTCCGCCATTGACTTCAACAAGATTATGATCCAAATTAATAATTTACGGGCCATGGAATGTTATGTTATATTTCAACTTTATTTTTATATGCAATCAATAATAAGGTATTTAAGATTTATCAATATGTTTATTTTATTAATATTTTAATATATAAAATTTAAAAATATATTTAATAATCATTGGCTACATCATAATTTAACTACAATCAAGTCAGTAAATTATAAACCATTGCCTCCACTAATTCAATAATGAGTCTGATTTTATAACATTTGTTGGGAGGTATATATCTTTTGCCACACCTGCAAGAGTATGAGGATCTCTCATTAACAAGTGTTGTTATCTTTAACGAAATACTAATTGTATCATCTTTATGAAATTTGTAATTGTTATATAAACATAAAAATCTATATACGATAATTTTTTTTATATCTTAATATCATAAATTATGGTCTTCAAGATAGTAGAAAAGGCATGATAACAAATTAACAATGTACTCAATCACTCCATTGCAAGATTTAGTCTTCTTGGTTTTGTTGGTTAATTTTTTCATTTTCATTAAAAATTTAAAAACATAATTGAAAAGGTCTTTGATGCATTTTAGAAGAAAATATTCTCTAAAAACGTTTTCTAAACATGACGAAAATTAACAGAAAATATCTAAAATTCGTTTTTGTGTTTTCACATCGATGGAATTTTTGGTAAGTTTGCAATAAAAACTTAAATAATTAATTAAAAAAATAACCTTATAACTATTAATAATTAAATTCAAGAGTGAAATAATATATTATAATATAATTATTTATGAATCTCACTTAATGTTGTATAGTTTCTAAGCTAAAATAGTTTTTGAAACAAAAATATGCGTTTAGCTTTTCAATGACACTTGTTTATATTAATTATTTTGTTACAGAATTATATAAATATACAATTTAAATTTTGAAAGTTTTTACTTATTATTTGTTAATTTCTTACTGGTCAAAAATAAAATAAAAATAAGTCAAATATATATGCCCTAGAAAAAAATAAATAACTAATAAAAAATTTTCAGAAACTAAGTCGCTTATTTATAAAATTTAAAAACCAAACAACTAAGACATTTATCTTTTAAAAACTAAATAATATGTTTGCTCTTATTAAATTTTTACCGTTTTTATATTTCCCTTTTTTTTTTCAATCTCATTATTGGCGGTTATTTATTTAGGCCTTGACTGCTTGCAGAAAAAGACAATCGTATTTATTAATGTTGGGCTGTTCCAATGACTTCAGTCCGCCGGATTAGGCTTACTGACGTCGTAGACGACTATGCGCCAAAGTTTTGAAAGGATAACTGGGACGAGTTAGATTTTGACAATTAATATATTATTATTAATAACACGGGAAAAAACATACACACACACACAAAAAGAGAAATATGAGTACGACAAGTTTCCTATTCTAAATTATCATGTTTAGTGAATTAGTTTTGAGATTTGGGAGATATATGAGTAATTTTCTTTGGATTATAGTGACTCTAATGGACGTGTGTGTGCGCGTATATATTTTTTAGAATATTATTATACCTTTATCTATATGTCTGTAAGTCCTTGCTTTACACATACACGTGTGTGTACATGCTAATATCCATATATTCTCGGAATGTATTTATTTAATTATTAATCAATACAAACTTCTGCGCGGGTACATGCTAATATGCATATATTCTCGGAATATATTTATTTAATTATTAATCAATACAAATTTATGCAAAGTTCAGTGCAAAGTATATATCTTCACACCTGAGCAAATTAAGCTTACATGACACACATACCTACTCAGCCTTGCCTTATATTCCACTTGATCTTACGCGGAACACTCAGAAATGTATATTCTTAAGAGTAATTAAAACCCTTATGAATAGAACCAACCCAATTGGTTTGGCTATGATACATACTAACATGCCAAAGCAATCAAACTTGCTTTATTTATAAGTTATTATTTATGAATATAACTTAGTCCCGTAGTATTCGGTTACGGTAGTAGTCTGTCTGCGCTTTGTAATCCACTTCTTTGTTGAAGAATTTGTGCTTGTAATCCTTCTATGTGACACGTTAATAAAGAGGTGGTTACTCCACTGATGTAATTGCTAACTCTCTATTATTTTACATATTTTCTTTTAACAAATATGTGTGTAATTATTTGATTATATGATAAATAATATTGATTATAAGAAAAATATACATAGTTAGGACAAACGACTTCATATCTAGTTTTTATATTTTAGATGACAAGTTTTGACTTAGTTTTGAGTATATTGTAAGCTACTTATACTTTGCTCTTTCTATAAGTTGCAAATACAATAAAAATAGAGCCGAAATCTTGTTATGAACCCTTGTATGGATTGGTAGTTATTTCTCACTCTTGCTTTGTTCATCGGTGAATATATGTTTATTCTGCCCTTTGCTTTATGTTTTCTTATTGTTTGGTGAACAATTAGATTGATTTGGTATTTTTACTTGAACATGGAAAAGGAAATGTGAAATTAGGTCTTGAGTTGAGTTGTATGAGGACTTGAAGCTTGTTAAGATAAGTGAATGGTTTTGTTAATGAATGTGGATGTACCCTATTGAGAGGTAACTTACTACATTATATATCCATTTTCATAAATTTCATTAATGCTCTATGCTAGAAGCTTTATTCAAATCCTCTTATGTATTTAGGTACTTGTAGACACTAAAAACATATGTTCATAACAAGGATCAAAGAAGGTTCAATCGTGGAGGGGTATTTAGAAAATGAATGTCTTAGCTTTTGCTCTTGTTACTTGAAAGACATTCCCACCAAGTTTAATAGGCTTCCTAGGAACAATGATGGACCTATGGGAAAGGATGAGATATCCATCTTCAATAAAAGTGGGTAGGCTCGGGGAGGTTACAAATCGAGATTTCTATCTGGCATGGAGTTCAATCAAGCTTGTATGTATGTGCTCCATAATTGTGAGGAGGTTTGGCCATTCATAGAGTACATTTGTGGAAGTTGGTAACACCTTCCAAATATAACTTCATGAAGAATTTGTTGCCTTAACTATGCCATTCAATATAGGGAGCGTAAGAAGTAGATGGAAATGCATGGATCAGCAGTTAAAGGGTTTCCAAAATAGTTTCATGAATAGATCAGTTTCTAAACAATGCATTAGGATGTAAGAATTGTGTGATCAGTTTTTGTCATAACATAATTTATCAATGGTGATAAGTGATTGTCTCTTGCTATAATTACAAAGTTAAACACACAAGGTGAGGCTAGTGATGACCTTATGAGTTTAGCAGTTGGTCCACTCAAAGTGGTTCACTGCTACTCAGCATTATAGTAAATGGCTACTGAAGATCATGCCTTAGGCCGAAGAACAAATAATAGCAAAATACTTGTGAGGGGTGATGATGAAGATGAGAATAAAGAGCATTATAGTGTCTTAAAGGACATATATGAGTTGTTATATATTAGGCATAAGAAAGTGCATTTGTTCAAGTGTCACTAGTAGAATGTGGGTCATCTAAGAAGAGGATACAAGGTTGATAAGTTTGGAATCACTAGCATGAATACCCGTTGTTCACTTAATTCTAATGAGCTATTTGTATTAGGATCTTAAGTTGAACAAATGTTCTATTTAAATGACATTGTTAGTGTAAATTGGCTCATTATTGTCAAGTCAAATCCCCATGACCTATTCAATATGCCTAAAGTGATTGATGATGGCATTAATGGGGACTTTGAAGAAGGGCTCACTGATGAGGCATATCAATAAGATGAGGTCGAACTATATGTGGTCCTTGATGATAACATGAGAAATGACTTTGTGATCCAGTTGTAGAGGGATGATGTTGCACTAAAGACTTTATGACATTCAAGCGAATGCCTACGAACAAAATGGCTAGGTGTAATTGATGCAAGACATGAATTCATTGATGACAATCATGAGGATATGTCTATTGATGAAGGAGATTCAGAGGACATACTTGGGGAGAATGACAAAGTTGATATTGACACCACAGATACTAACCAAGATTAACTAAAATGCTATGGTACTTAATGGTAGAGTGCATCCATGCATAAAAAATATAGATATAATAAATGACTAAAATATTAAATCCATAAATAACATCCTATTTCATTGAGTATGTTTTTTGTTTCTATCATGTCATTGTTGCTATTATTTTCATCATCATCATCATTCTTTTAAAATTTTAAAATTTCCCTTATAACTTGTAGGCCATCTTTTGGTTAAAAGTTTTATAATTTTACAAATTTACATTGTTTAGTTACCTTATTCTCATAATGTACTTGTAATGATTAAGAAAATGTAAGGTGCTGGGAATGGGAAGGGGAAGATGAGGTGGACGAGGCTTAGGACGTGGAAATGGACAGAAGAGGCACAACAATACGAGTGATGCTGCATCCTTATCGTGTATGAAAGGGCAACTCGAATGTGATGCACTAGAAACTTAACACTCTCCACTATCACTAAAGTTAGTTAGTGTGGAAGGACAAGATGGTTTACCTCTGACCTAACCATCACAAAACCAAAGTAGTGTTGGTGAGCAAGGGAAATAATAAGTGTTTGGTTAAATTTTTACCTTGTGTCATATGTAGATATATTTGTTTTTTATGTATCATCATCCAATTGTTTTCTTTTTTTCACATTGTTCAGCTTCTTATAACACTATTAGGAAAGGTTGAGGGATGTATAAGTGTTTAGGAGTTGATCTTAAAACAAAATTTGGCAACAAGATCTTAATTACTATCTCTAGGACCACCGAACGCTTGATTGGAGATAGGGCTCGAGACTTATCTAGCTACATTCTCAAAACTTATCTAGCTACATTAGTTTGGTGGTATGGACAACTGTGTCATTTAGAGATGGTGATTGGAAAGATATTGCAAAGATGGGGACACCATGTGGTTGAAAGTGAAGGTAACAAGTTACATATTTTAAATGCATATCTTTAATTAATTTCTGAATGTTTGTGTTGTGTTTGCAATTATTACCACTTATAATTTGAATTTGCTATTCTTAATGCATAGGACAAATTTGAAATTGGCAACCCTTAGCAGGAGATGTTATTCAAGCCTAATGGCATACAATCAATGTAACAACTTTTCAAGAATCGGAAGGTGGTATTCAAGTCTTATGATTGAATATTCAACTAACACAAATAATGCATCTTAATCAAGCACTAGTTGCCTTTTATATCACTTTTGTGTCTAAGGTTCTATTTCAAACTTTTGACATTAATTTGTTTATGGCATTGAAAGGCTTGTCACACAACCCTCGAAATAAAACTAAGTTGAACTAAATATGCAGTTAGTGGTACAACCTAGGTCATCTCCCTTGGAAATAGAATTCAATGCCTAATTAGGTCTTCTAAATATTAAAGGATTCGAAAAAAATTTCTAAACTACGGGGGGGTTTTGATCTAATTAAACTAAGTAAAATCTAATTGAATTAAAATTCCTAATTTTTACCTAATTGGATGAATTATGAGTGAATGATGGTTTTGTGACTAGTTTTGGAATCGTCCTTTGGTATCCACTATCTTTATCCTGATCCAATTGTGATTAATTATGGCCTAAGAGTCCCTAATTGTGTCCACAGCAAATGTATCTTGAGTTACCACGTAAGAATCAAGAGATTAACAATCTAATGTTGAATTGAAACCTCAACCCCGCATTAAATCGTTAATTATTATCTTTAAGATCAATGAACACCCAATTTCATTGATTAAATGATTAATTAGCCTCTGAATCATCACCCTAAGATGTTTAATTAACCAACTAAACACTAAGGAATCCTCAAATCAAACAATCAAGCACATAATCTCACTCATGCATTTCATCAAATACTTTCGTGGCATACATGAGAGATTAGAGAGAAATGCAAAATTCAGTGTCCAATCCAACCAATTAATCAGTAAAAAAGCTTCTTAATTAGTGTCTAACCAGCCATTAATTACAATTACACAATTTCTCTATCAAATGCAACTTAACCAAGACAATAGATGAAAGAGAAAAAATGTAGGAAAATAGAAATCTTTAGCCAAAAATTCTGTGTTCATCCATGGATTCAAGCTTCTCCAAAGTCCTTCTTCCTTGCTAGTCACAGATGGAGGTTTAGAGTTTCATTAGAGGTGGAATGGAGTGGAAAAATGGAGGAGATGGCATGGAGAGGATGGTTTGGACGAAGGAAGGCGTGAATGTAATGGAGTCTCGACGAAGACGTGAATACGATGAGTGAATGACGTGAAATGGGTGCTGCCTTTTCACGTGCCTTTTCTTTTTTCATTCACGTGCTCAGCCTTTCATTTTTCAAATTGTCTGAAGTTCCTTCATGTGTGTATAAATGTGGGTCCCACCTCATTTTATTTTATTATATTTCACATGCTTCCTTCTCTATGTCTTGCCTTCAGATGTATTGAATTTCTATTCTCTTCACTTGAACTGCCTGTATCAGCTCCTTGCTTCATCATTCATATTCATGCAAATCCACATCATCTTCCATGTCGTTTCTTTTCTTCAGCCTCTTCACATACTTATTTAAAATCAACTCGAGCTTCATCTTACGTGATTTCTCCATGTAATTCCTCAACGTGAACTGCTCTTCAGGTGCTTCTTTATTACCCTCTGCTTCCTACGTTAAGCTTAATGATCCAACGCTTCATGCGTTTATCCCTAGACTCGAGCATTCTGCTATTCTGGAGCTGCAAAACATGAGAGCACGTTCTGCTTCCCTCTTACTTCTCCTTTTGAAGACCAAACCATTGTGTTTCTCATTTACTTTCCCTTAAACTTGAGCCTTCTGTAGTTGTTGTGCTCACGTGTTGTCTCTTCTCTTTAGCTTCTTCCTGTAAGTTCTTCTCTCTTTCTTTACGTGGCTTCTTCTTCTCACCAAAACCATGGCTTTCTTCCTTCATTTTTCAACTTGTTCCAGCCCTTCATTCCATGTTAATTCTTCCTTTCATCCTGCCCAACCTATAGCTAGCTTTCTTGATGAACCCATGGATGTGTGTGTTGCTGAAGGAGAAGAAGTGGCTGTTCTGCTCGAGCTTGTGAGCTCCATGCCTCGTGTTTCCATGTTAAAGTTCTTCTCTTCAGTTCATACATCATGTAACCCGTAGCACTTCTTCCAGCTTCTTCATTCTGCTTTACTTTTCCTCATTTTTTTCCATGTGAAACTCTCATCTCTTCTATGCTTAGCTCTTCTTAATCACGTGGCTTTTGTTTAAATTTATTTCCTCCTGCAGCCTTACACTCTTCATGCTACTCTTCGAATGCAATTCATTCTTTCCTCCCATAACCCATGCATGCTACCTCTTTTCCAAACCAACCTCTATTCAAGCTCCAATTGCCAATTGAAAAAAAAATATGCACAAAAAGAATGGAAGAGATGAAATAGAAAAATTCACAAAATTCATTTAAAGTGATTTATGCATTTAAAATCAATTATTTTTCCAATTAATTCATAAAGCGACAAGAATGGCTACTAAAAAAAAATTCCATCTACTTAAACCCCTAAAGCCTTATTTGAAATTAAAATGCCTAAGTTAAGAAGAATAAAATGTATAAAATATCATGCTTATCAGGCATACAAAGTTTTTTAAACATTATACTTCACTATATTGGAATGTGGTCTCAATTTGTCACATAGGTGATTGCTTTGATGGAGAAAGTCTTGGCATTTACAAAGCAAAATGAAGTGTCTAAATTGAATGCTAGTGCCCATCTCTTGGATTACAAAGATTTAAGCGATTGCCTATGCCAACTTATTCCTTTTTCCTTTTTATTTAGTAATGGTATTTTGAATATTGAATAGTGGAGTGTATAAATGAGCTTAAAAAATTATTCATATGGCTAGTTCTTGCATTTATACTTGTTGAATAGACTGTTGCAGTGAAGTATATATGACACTTGTTAGCAAAGTTTAATTTGCTTAATTTTTTCTTGCTTATTTCAAAATGTTAGATCTTGTAAGAATGATGTGTGTTATTAAAGATTTAGAAGATTTATTCTTCACTATTCATAAGATTATATAATCTATTTTAGTAAACAAGATTGACACAAATAATAAAAAAAAATTATAAACCTAAAAAATAAAATAAACTCTTTAGTTGCAACTAAAGCCATCGCTAATAGTGCACTATTATTGTTGATAATAGTTTATGCTAAAGACATTTTTAGTAATAACATAAAAGAGTTAATGCTAAAAGAGAAACTTTAGTGATGAAAGAATGACTTGCCGCTAAAATAAGCTTTTAGTGACCACAAATATCACCACTTAATTTGCATTATTGTTACCCCTAAAATCTTATTTAGCGCCATTGAAAATTTTCACCACTAAAAGGGCACATTTAGTGACGACAAGGGTTGCCATTAATTTTTCCAAATGCCAACTGAAAGGATTTTTGGTGGCCATAAATGTCACTACTAAAATTATAGTTAGCGTCAAAGTATATGTCATCGCTAAAAGGTCGATTTAGCGACAGCAAAATGTTATCGCCACTTATGTCTCCCCAATGGAGGCTTCTTAGAAGGCCAAATAGAAGGCTTTTTAAGGCAAATAAGTCGCTGCTAAATTGATTGAAACAAAGGGTCATCACTAAAGGGATGCATTTAGCGACCATGGCTATAGACAAAAGTCATTCCTAAAAGCCTTTTTAGTGTCAAAAGATTTTGTGGCTGCTAAAACCTTACATTTAACGACCATATCTCTTGTATATAAAGTCTTATTTAGTATCCACCTTTTATAAATTTCCATTGAATAGCTTTTTGTGGCAAAACTTGTTGCCCCCAAAAAGTATTTTTTGTAATAACATTAGATTAGATGAATCTTTAGTAGCAAAATTTGTTGTTTTTAAATACGATGGCTCTAAAAGTTTAGGAGTTTTAATGGCGAAATTACATATATTTAGGGGCCTAATTTTTCGTCACACAAAATCTTTGTATCAATGACACTTTTATTGCCATTAAATCCCCTTAATAACGGCTGTTGTTATGTCAAATTAGCGATGACTTATTTGTTATAGCTAAATATTTTTTGCAATGACTTTTGGTGTTTTAGCAATGACTTTTGTTGCCATAAATTTGATTTTTTTTGTAATAATTAGGGATTGTGGTATAAAATTGATCTTGGTTGATTTCATAAAAAATTATGGAATTACTTGGATAGTCCTATATAAGATTTGGAAAGTGTAATATCCCATTATTTGATAATGCAAAAATGTCCCTAAAGAGTGGGATAAAGTACTCAAGTGGGGCTACGAGCTTAGAAAAGGGTGGTACGAATTAACAGAAACCAAAATTTGAATCTTAAGGTTAATGAAGGAGGACCTAGGAGTAAAATAAATTGAGACTAATTAAGAATAGGATATTAATTAAAATATCTAGAATTAAAGTTAAGAGCCTAAGAATAGCTTAAAACTAAAGCAAAATGGCTAAACAAAGTGAATCTAAGCTCAGTGACAAAATCACAATTTTGGGCAACTTTTTTGAAAACTCAAAGAACAAAGCTTTAAATGATACAATTAAGCTCATTAGGGTTCTCATAGGCCTAAAAAATTGTAGAAACCGTTAGAATGGTTAAAACCCTTTTGATGTACAATTTAAGTTATTGATTGACCAAAGTTTTGATTAGATGTTTCAGTAAGGTTTTAAATCTAATTAATTTGAAACCAAAAGCTTTTAATGAATTAAAGGACCTAAATTTTATGATGGAAAAGATTGTTCTAAAAAAGGAATTAAAATGCGCTCAAGTAAAGGAATTTAAGTGGAAAGGCATAAAAGGCATTTTAAAAAATATTATAAAACACGTCCTTTCTCTTGATATTAGGTCAGCATGTCCTTAGCCCTCCCAAAATTGACCTTCTTGTTCTGAAATAGAACTTGGAGCATGGGAGAAGAGAAGAGGAAGGAAGGAAGAAAATCAAGGCTTATAGGTATGTAAACATGAAGAATTTGCCTTCCTCACTTTCATAAGAGTCCTCCTGTGTCTCCTTTTCTCGTTCTTTGGTTTTAGAGGTTTGAATGGTGGAATTTTATGGCAAGTTCAGTAGAAGGAAGGAAGAATTTGGAGGGAATTTCGGTAACACAAGAACCACCATTTGGCAAGGAATTGATTAAGGTATGGTTTCCTATGTACAAGCTTGTCTTCCTTGGTTCTTTCATGCCTCTCTTAGTTCAGCCAGACCTAGAGCAATTTAGAAAAAGTTGACTTTTGATGAAATCAAGATGGGAACAAGGGTTTTGGAGTGTAAAGATTAATATGGAGCCAATAGAAACCATAAAAGAGCTATAGGTTGCAAGTTTCTATACCTAGGGTTTTAATTGCACCTTAAGAAATATGAAGCTTTAAAATGGCATTTTAGACCATGTAAGAGTATGATTGAGCTAAGACGAGGCTAAGGAACTCATATAAGTGCTAAATTCTCTAGAAGAATGAACAAAACTCCATAGATGGCCATTTTTATGCATATCTTGGCCTAAGAGGGTTTGAGGTACCTAAGCAGAGTTTTCTTTAATTATAAGGATATAAATGGTCTAGAATGAATTATAAACAACAAGGGAACCATTAGTTTGAATTTAGAAACCTTATTTTGAAAGGTGAAAGTTTAGAGTTTCATTATACATAAAGAAATAGCTTAGTGTTAGGCTCCTTTAATTGAGATTGTGATGACTCTAACAAGTTCAAATGGAGTCGTATAACTTAGATTGAGTGAGAAATTAGAGCCAAGGTGATGAATTATATGAGTTGTTTTATTATACCACTAAATGGAGCCACATGGAAATCTAAAGATAGAGTTAGCTTTATTTAAGGCTTATGTGAGTCCAAAGATGTTTTCATTGATGTATTTGTGTCTTGTTTGATGTGTCTAGGCTAAGCATGTGAAGTTTCTCCCAAAGGTGTGTGTAGAGCTGAGAGGAAGAACCAAGGATCCAAGGATAGTTAAGTGGTTTTTGTGCAAAAGTAGCTCTTTACCCATGCTTGCATATATATGTTAGTCGTTTACTTGGTCTTGAGTGCTCGTATGTCTTATTTGCTATGTATATATGTTCTTGCTTGATTAATGATACTATGCCTTTGTTTGATTTGTTAATGGTTGCATTTGGAATGGATTTGGCTCTTGAATGGGTGATGTTATGCCAAAAGTCCCTTGAATTGGGTGAGGTGAGGCCAAAAGTTCCTAAATGTGGGTGAGACATGGCCAAAAGTTTCAAATGTGAGTGAGACTAAGTCAAAAATCTCTAAAGAAGGGTAAGGTTAAACCAAAAGTTCTAAACTATAGGATGAGACTAGACCAAAAGTCCCTAGAATTTTATTTACTTTTAGTGGCGCCATAGTATCCCTTATGTGTGACTATGATTTTGGGTGGCATAATGTGCATACTTTCTTTTCTTGACCTTAAACATGCCATGTACGTGTGCTTGAATGATGAATGAGCTATTGGGATTCCTAAAATCTCATTCTTCTTTATATTATTCCTAATTATATCTAGGGAACTTACAAGGAAACAAGGATGAAGACCAAAGAGCATGAATTGTTATACTTTGACAATAGTTTAGATTAATATGCATTTTGTTACACATAAGACGATGTATATGATTATTTTGTGATGTAACCATTCCCACAATTGTAAAAGTATGAAATTGTGAGGCAAATGGTATCTTTTATTATAAATGTGCAAGATTATACACTTTGACCCTGAGTACCATGAATTGTGTATGTATAATAGCAAGTGGATGAGTGAAATTGACTTGCATGAGGTTTGGGACATGAAAAACCAGTTATATATGTTGTGTTTTATGTTTGAAACGTGCTCAAGTGATCACATGAGCTAAGAGGGTCCATTTGGAACCATTTGAGTTCCAAGTTGCACCATTTTGAGCCACTTTGTGCACTAGAACCAAAACTAGACCAAATGAGCAAATTTTTAGATGAAATTTGGAACCCTATTAGATCTCATTTAGAGATTTCCATAGAGTTAAAGAACACTATTTTTAGAGCTATTTAGAATTTATTATGATTTTTCAAAATTGGCTAAAAATTGTAGAAATCACTAGGCATTATTCATTTGGTCTAGGTCTAGTTCTTCATGTAATTGAGGCACCAAATGAACTCTAATACTCATGAAATTTTAATACACATAGATGACATTATAATCTTTCCATAGCCATTGAGTTTACATGAATTGAAGTTGTGTAGCCAAAGATATGCATATCTAAATTTATGGTTCTGATTTATGTTCGAAAATTGCTCAATTAGATTTTTGTGGCTTAAATGAATTTGTTTTGACTCAAAATTTTTAAGCATGTTGTTCATGTCCTAAGCTTTCCATGGACAACTAATTTGTACAAATTAGAATTTTGTAGCTAAAGTTATGATTTTTCAAACTTAAGGCAAATTATGGAGCAAAGTTGTCAAATTGTGCAATAACATGGAATTCTAAAATTTTAACTCCCTTTTGTCATATTTTGGATTTGCCAAACTTGTGTGGTATGTATTTAGGCATTTCTATGTTGAGGATAATTATTTTGATCAAATGTAAGAAATGATGCTTTAATAATGATAAATTCTATTGCTAAAGTGTTAATATGAGAAGTTGTCATTGATAATGGGAATTGTGACTAAATATGATTATATCCTATTATGGTATGACAGAAAGATACTTATAGGAGCAACTGAACCTTAAGCTAACATATATCATTGTTAAGAGCAAAAGTAAAGAGTGTTGAATTAAATTACTCTAAAATACTTAGAGGATTAATAATTCTAGATGCCTTTATTTACTAAAAAGTCTTGCATGATAGATAGTTTTTTATTACTTTACATTACACATTCACCTGAAATCGATTCACTTAATTAAAGCAAGGGTGTAAATTTTGATACTTGACAAGTTTTGATGATAAATCCATGAGGAATGATCTTTTCTTATCAATTTATTATTGTTATGATACGTATACTTGCATATACGCTTTCAAACAAGTAGCAAGTTTTTAGTGCAGTTGCTGGGATTGGTGTGCCAAAATATTTTCTAGTCAATATTAATACTAACATACATAGTTTGAACTTAAGCTTTGTGTACAATTTTACTTGTGTTGTTCTCATTTCTTTTTTTTGTTATATTTTGTAGTGGTTACCTTCCTCTTATGCAAGACCCTTCATGTAAGAAGTTGAACTTTTAAAAGTTGTGTTATTCCAAGAAGGATCTAAAGAAGTTCCAATCAAACTCTATTTAAAAAGAATATGAGACTTTTGAATCAATTAGAAATATGACATAAAAGGATGAAAATTGAGGTAGAATAGTTAATAAGTTTTCTATATTGAATATGCAGAGATACCGCTCAAACATAAGAAGACTGGAAATTCAAGTGAACAATTTTGAAATAAAGCAAGTGGTATTACAAATGCTCTAAATGGTAAGGTAGTTTAGAGACTCATCTTTAGAAGCCCTTAACACTCACCTAATCCTACCCCTTTAAGTAGGATGGTGTATTTAATGATGTAATCTAGTTAAGGCTTTTACCATTTTCAATTTAAGATAAAGCCAAAGTACCACTTAACCCATTGCCAGATGGATCCATTTCCACTTAAGATGATCTAGCTATAAACTTCAAAGCCAAATTTTTTCCATTAGTCAGATCAACAGATTTAAGAAATGATATCACTTCCTTTATGCAACAAAATGCTAAACCATTGTATGAAGTCTTGAAGAGGTTTAAAGACTTGTTGAGAAAATGTCTTAACCATGGATTTCTTAAATGGGTACAAGTGTAGACTTTTTATAATATGTGGTTGCCGGAAATAAAGGCCATCGTTGACTCAACATCTAATGGGAGTGCCACGAGCAATCTAAATGTTGAAGCTACCTATAATTTATTGAAAAGTATGGCAACTAATGCCCTTCAATGGTCTACCTCTGGACCTTAAAAGAAAAAGGTGGTAGTGGCCCATGAATTTTGTAACACCATATATTTCTAGCTCATATCACAACATTTACATGTCTCACATTCATAATTTCCATGAAGGAGCAAGAAAAGAAGTTAAAATAATATAATTTCTTGCGTTGCATCGTGTGTAAAAATTTCATTCGGTGCCACGTGAATCGTGTGAGCTCATGCTATACTTTCCCATATTTAATTACATGATTACAACTCATTTGCATCATAAAATGTGGCTCACAACTCATGGAACTTAAGGGAAAGCTCAAAATAGTCATGTGCATTTTCGGCCAGAATTGACCCCTTTTCTGACCAAACTTTGAAAAATCATAACTAATTCTAGAAAAATTAAAAACATACATTCTTAGTCATTCTAGGAAGATACAGATGTATAATTTATACTAAAAATATGTCCAAACCATAACATCCATCACAGAGGACTTCTGACATCCAAAATGATCTAAAGGTCAGACTACCTCCTAATGCTGTCACAGAATTCTGCAGCAAACTTTGAATATGTCCAATTAATTCCACAAAAATTTAATGCATTCAAATGATACCAATCTAGAAAGATGTGGATGGATGTTATCTAGAGGGAAAAAATATTTCCAGACCAACTCAGGTAGCCCAGACCTCAGAATTCAATGGAATAATAACTCAAGTCGGGTAAAACTCCTTATACTGGACAAAATTTTCAAAATTCATATCTCCCTCTCTAGACATTCAAATGAGGTGCTTCTAGTTGGAACGAGTCACTATGAATTCCTAGTTTCTTTGTATAAAATTTCGTGACAATTGGACATCATTTGAGCCTTGTGTGACAGATTTCATTTTCGGACCAAATGAATAGTATAGCAGACCAAAACAAAAAAAATTGCTAACTTTGAAAATTCATCAAATATTCTGTAGACCTCCAAAAATTATGGTCTTTAACTTCTCAAAAATATTTCAACAAGCTCTAATTGCATGCCAAATCTCAGAGCAAGAAGAGCTTATTTAGCTAAAAAGTGATATGGGGTTCCATTATGGTCATTCTTGGCTCCATATGGGGTACCAAAGTGACCAAATGGTTTTCCCTTGGTCTTGGCACCTTTTGAGCAAGTCTAAAAACACACTTAGGACTTGTGTAAGCTGCCCAAATGGTCCCAAACCTCATACATCTTATTTTGACCTTTTCACCCACACATATGCATATTTCCATACTAACAATCAAGAAGCTACATTGACATGAGAAGCTTATTTTACATTCAAGTATTCACATGTCATAATCTCTCACTTATACATAATACATCAACATATTTATACATGTTCATAACTTCATAAGACATGTACATTCATGAATTTCAACATATGCCATTCTTGTAGCCTTAAAGTAACAAAATTCAAACACTTTCATGTCATCCTCTCATGTCTCATGTGTTTGGCTTTTATTCTCTTGCTCTCTTGGTCCACCTAGCATGTTAGAGCATTGGAGAGGAGGGAATGAGATTCAAAGAATCTCAGTAACTCATCTCCCATTCAATTATACATAATATACACAAAGCAAGTCTTGAAAATGTATGCATGGATATAATGGAAGTCATGAACATTCAAGAAGCAAGCTTGGCATGTGAAGAAGTCATATAAGACATTCAAGAGCTCACCAAGTGGATGGATTGGCCACACACTTTTTCTCATAGATTTTGGACTTGCCTCATCATTCTTTAAGAGATTCTTAGACACAACCATACTCTTGGGAGCCTACTTTGCTTTGTCTCAACCAATCTTAAGGGTTCTTGGCTCATCCTCACCATGGTTAAGAGTTTTTGGCCTCTCCACACTCAAGCAAACTCAAACAAACATCATACATTCATTGAAAACATAATTTGTCATCATGAAATCATGGCATATAAAATCATGCTAGCATACTTTTCATGGCTTGAAAATACACATACACACATTCTAAGACAAGCTAAACACACATCCATGCATGAGCAAAGGTGGAGAGAGCTACGTTGCACACAATCACACACTTTTCCTTTTGAAATTCCCTCCCTTGCTTCGGCCACACACCCACAAACTTGTGGAGGTGCTTCCTCTTGGCCTAGACACAATTTATGGGAGTCAATTAGGTTCATGAAATTCCAAGGCCACATACTTACTTAGACGCTAGGTGGCTCTATAAACTTCATTATGGTCCATAAATGCACCTAATGAAGCAACACCTCTCAAATAAATTCTAGACTCCATTCTTTCCTTTCAAATATGATTCTTGACTCCTTTTAAGCCTATTGGAGTCATCACACAATTAAAAAAAGGAGCCTAACTACATATTGCTTCTTTAGGTCATAATATGGAACCTAAGGCGCCAATTCATTTTCCATGGGTTCTAAATTTTTTTCAAAATTTTTTCCAAGGCCTCCTCTCATATTCATTCATCATATATGACACAAAAATGGGCTTGGAAAAATTTAAAACTCTCTCTAGCTACTCCATCCATGCTTGGTCGAGACATAGCCCCTTTTTGGCCTCTTTGGAATTCTCTTTGTTTCCTTGAAGGAGGAAGATGTGGGAAGCATTTTAGGGATCTTATGAGCTCATTTAAACTCTTAATTTAGCCTAGGAATTATCATATGAAATCATATTTTGAAAGGTGCACATAAAACCCTAGAATTTGTATCTTGAAATCTAATGATTTTTTGGTAATTCTCTTTGCATATTCTTAATCTCCACACCCTTTTTCCTTAGATTCATGCTTGGTTCTGCCTAAAAATCATCTCTTAGGGTTTTCTCCTAGGGTTTTCTCAAGTAGGGTGAAATGGTAGAGAAGGGAACCAAAGATGACTACCATAGGAAGAGAAATTACCTTGTTTTCTTGCTTTTTCTCACTTGAATTTTGTGTTCTTTTAGCTCTTCTCTTCAAATCCGAATTTTCCCTTGAATTTCTCCCTTGAATCAGATTTATAAGCTCCATTTTAATCAAAGGAAACAAGGGAGAAGGGAGGAGAGGACGTGTGGATGAAGAAAAGCATGAAAAACTATCATGGAAACATACCTTAAGCTTGGATTTTCTCTCCCTTTTCTTCTTCCCTTGGTGCGCCACTCTCCTAGGGTTCTTCTTCTGATTTGGGGCAAAATAATCTGAAGCTAAGTAAGGGAGAGTGTGAGGCACCACCTATGTATAATGGAGGAAGAAGCACTTTTTTCATAAATTCCCATTTTGCCCTTTGTTCTTGGCATTTTCGTTTCTCCTTCATTTTAGCTCCTTTTTTAGAACTGTCTTTTCCATTATAAAATTTAGGTTCCCAATTTAATAAAATTCCTTTGAAATTACTCAAATCAGAGCTAAAACTTTCTCAAACGAATCTGTCAAAGTTTAGGTACACCAACATTGGAAAATATCCACTGGAGGAGTTTTAGCTATCCTGGGGCCTCCCATGGTTTTTAGGGCCTCTGAGAACCTTGGGGAATTAAAAATTTTCATTTAAAAAGCCTTCCTATGTGAATTCCAAATTTTACTCAAAATTATGAAAATGTCATTACGTTTCGTAAGCTTTTCATAAGAAATTGTTTCTTCATTCTGACTCTATTTTTCTTTCTGTCTGACATGAAATTCTCATTTTTAGGAGTCTAGAATGTTTCCCAAATTTTTCAGGACCTTAACTATCTCATTTTGGGGGACTTCCTTTTGTATCTGGTGAATTTCGTTCATTAACGGAGAAACTGCACGTTACGTTTCTCACGTTTTCTCTCATTTTCAGAAAATTGAATATTACAAATTTGATACTTTGACCACATCTTAGCTTACATGGATGCAATAAATAAAGAGTTTGATAACCTTAAAATGCGTTTTGGTACAAATATGGGGTGTGAATGCCATTCAAACACCAATTATTAGTTGTAAGCATTGTAGAGAGGGACATTTTAGTGTTCAATGTCCTTCATTAATGGAAATAGTTAATTATATAGGCAATTATGGAAAAATCAAAATAACCCTTACTTGAACACCTTCAACTCAGGCTAGAAGAACCATTCTCAATTTTTCATGGATTCAAGTCAAAAGCAAACCCAAGCATCTTCTTTTAGAGTGAGACCATCTAACCTTCATATATTTCAGACTTAAACTAAATTGTTGATGTAAGAAAAGAAGCCAAGTATAGATGAAACGTTATTACAATGCATGGCTAGGCAAGATTTAGCTATGGCTAAGCAAGATATTATTTTAGCTAGACAAGAGGCAGTAATGATGAGGCATGAGTCAACAATTAAAAGCATGGAGATATAAATAGGCCAATTAGCTTCTTCTATAAATTCAAGATAGCATGGGGGTCTTCCAAGCGATACCATTCCAAGCCTGAGAAGGGATGGCAAGGAAGAATACAAGGTAATTATCCAAAAAGCAGTAAAGAATTACCTGAAGTGTTATCTTCAACATAAGAAAATAAGTCTAAACAAGATTAAGTCATGATAGAAGATGAAAATTAGAAAGAGAAACTTATTGAGAAGAGTTAAATTGTTTAGAGAAAAAATGAATATGTCAAGAAGAAGAATTTAGAGAAGAGTTAAGTGAATATTATTCCTCCATTACCATTCCCTCAGTTCTTCAATAAGCAAAAAATTAAACAAATAGTACCAGAAGTTTCTAGAGATCTTCAAGCAGCTCCACATCAACATTCCATTTACAAAAGCCATTGAAAAAATGCCAAGCTATGCTAAATTTATAAAGGATATACTACTAAGTAAGAAGTGGTTTAGCGAACTTGAGATGGTGGCTTTAAACAAAAAATGTAGTGCCATCTTACAAAAGAAATTTCCTTTTAAAATGAAAGATTTGAGAAGTTTCACCATTTCTTGTAACATTAGAAAACATTTTTTTGAAAGTGCTTTGTGTGTCTTAAGCAAGTGTGAATTTAATGTCACTATCAATTATCAAGAAGCTTAGGCTAAGAGAGGCTAAACCAACAATAGTGACTTTGCAATTAGTTAACAAGTCTTTAGCCCACCCAAATGGAGTCATTGAAGATGTTTTGGTGAAAGTTGACAAATTGATCTTCCTGGAAGATTTTGTACTAGTAAATTATAAAGAAAATGGGGACATCATAATCATCTTAGGTAGACCTTTCTTGGTTACAAGATGAACATTAATTAATATGCACAAAAGGTGAGCAGGCTGTGAGGGTGAATGATCAATAAGTAACCTTCAACATGTATAAAGTATTGAAGAACCCAATGAGCTAGAAGAATATTATTTTATGATGTTAGTTGATAATGTAGTGCATGAAAAGTTTTATGAATTAGCCCTTAAAGACACTTTGGAAGCATCATTGGTTAGGGTCGTTAGGAAGGAGGAAAATGGGGTTAAGGAGTGTATCAAGTTTTTGGAACCACTAGAAAACATTTCAAGACTTCATAATAATTTGGATTACTTGATTTATCATACAGAGCAAAGTTTGTTTTGAAACCACCCGTGGAAGATCCTCCATCTCTAAACTTAAAGCCATTGCATTCCCATTTGAAATATATTTAGCTTGGGAAAGAATGCATCTTACTAATGATAATTTCTACTTCTCTTCCTAAACAACAAGAAAGGGAGCTTCTTTGAGTGCTAAAATTTTTTTAAAAAGCCATTGGATGGTCAACAACGCATATAAACGGAATAAGTTTGTCCATTTATATAGACAAGATACTTATGGAAGAAATCATAAGAAGTCTATTGAGTTGCAAAGAAGACTTACTCTTATAATGAAAGAGGTGATCAAGAAGGATATTAAAATAAGGTGAGCCTAGTCTAATATGTCCCGAGGAAGGGAAACATGACTATAGTGGCTAACACCCATAATGAGTTAATCCCTACAAGGATTGTGACTAGGTAGCATGTATGCATTGATCACAAAAAATTAAATAGTGTCAGAAGAAAATATCATTTCCCTTTACCCTTTATAAGCCAAATGTTGGATAGACCAGAAGGGAAGGATTACTTCTATTTCTTAGATAGGCATTCAAGATACAACCAAACTGCCATTGCCTTAGAAGATTGTTGCTCTCTTTGAAACATACACGCAAGTATACGTATCGCGAAGGCAATATAGTGATAAGAAAAGATCGTTCCCTCGAGGATTTGCTGTTAAAACAATATCAAGTATTGAAATTCACACCCTAATTTAAATTAAGCGAATTAATTCTTAATTGTTGGTGTTAAAAAGAGGTTGTTTATGGATTAAAAGTTATACAGGATTCAGGATTAATATTTGGATGTTCCGGGCAATTAGTGGCATATAGGATTATTAGTCTTCTTGTACTTCATAGCAATTAGCTCAACACTCAATACTTTTGCTCTCAATGGTAATACATGCTGATCTAAGGTTATGTTGTTTCTATATATATATTTCCAAATCTTATATAGGGTTACCCAGTTCATGTTATAATTCCTTACAAAATCAACTAAGATCAAACTATTATCACAATACCTAATTGGACCATGTGAGGTTATTGAGTATATTCTGATCTTAGTAACTAAACCATCCACTTACCTTAGCAAGTTTCAAGCACCCATACTACTTAACTTTTGATCTAACCTCCTTTTCCCTTTCCCAAGTTCAAGTTAGGTATCAAATCAATCTAATTGTTGGCCAATCAATCAGAGAGCATGAAGCATGAAGTTGAATGAACAAACATTAACCATTAATTGCAAAGTTAGAATGAAGAACAACTACTAATCCATCCAAGAGTTCCTAATAATCCTAGATTAGAGAGGGTTTAGCTATACATGATCACAAAGACTAAAGACAAAGTTGAAGCAACAATCAGATACATCAATAAAGAATGATAAAGACAGAAGAAAGGAAGAAGAAACTCATAAATGAGATGGTTTCAGCTTCAATCCTCAATCTCCAGCTTCACTTTGCTCCAAAATGCCTTCTTAGCTCTTCCCTTAGCCTCTTTACACTTGGAATAATACAAAAATGACCCAGCATGATTGCTGCCTCGTCTCCCATTCACATATGAAGCTTCAAACCCTTAGAAATTCTGAAAACAAAATGCTGCGTTCAGTTAATTCGCATTGCACCGTGGTTCAGAGTCTTACGCTACAGCGAGATTGAGTTCTGTGAGACTGAGTGTCATGGCCTTAGATGATACGCCGTGGCGAGATTGGCTTCTGAGTGAATTCAGAGTGGCATGCACAGTCCTCGCCTCAGCGCATACAGATTCCGCCACAGTGAGATTTGGTTCTGACTAACTTCATGTTGCGGCTCAACATACACACGTTGAGTAGTTTGCTTCATTCGATTAGCACTGTGGCTCCTCAATCTCATGCCTTGGTGTGATTTGCTTCTGACTGAATTCTCACCGTGGTGCAAGTTGCACAACACGCTTTCCCTTGGATTCTTCATTTTCAATCGTGGCATAAAGGAGCTTGGCCACAGCGAGATTTGCAAAACCACCACTTTGCAGCCTCTTTCTCCTGAGATTGCTTAATACTCTTTAACACATGCATCCTATAAGAAAAACAAAGTGTGATTAGTTATCAATATAGTCAAAATTAAGGTTGAAATGCTAATTTTTCAAGTAAGTATTGAGTATTGAGCTATTCATCTTAAATATGTTCATTTTCTTTTATGGAAGTATCATTTACGCTATAAGTGGAGGCTAACATCATATTTACTGAGAGAAAATATGTACAATAATATGAATAGTTGGGAATTATCACACCCCCAAACTTGAAATTTTACTCTCCTCGAGTAAAACAAACCAAAAACACTATTAGAGTGACCATTGCCTTGGAAATATTAGCGACTGCTATGGTCCTCACTTGCTGCATCAGAGAGCGTATTCAATAGGAAGAGCTAACCATATATGCTAAAAACAAAGTTCAAATGATAAAATTAAGGCATCCAACCATTTCGAAGTGTGTGTGTGAATTTGGCCAAACACTCATCTCAAGTAAGCATCAGAATTAATTTTCTGCACTCCAACAAGTATAACTAGCCTCAATAACAAAAACTTCATAAGCTCACCTTTTTCCCTCTCTCCACTAAATTAGGTACCACAAAACCACTAGATCAAAAGGACTTTTAGGCTTGTAATAGGGCTAGGGCTGTGGCTACCAAGGATAGGCAAAGTCAGTACAAAAAGTCTTGAGAAAATCTATGTGATAGTCTACATAAACCAGAGGTCCTCTCAATGCACCTTCAATAATGATTTAAAGGGATTCCCATCTCAAATATAATTGATTTTGTTTTGTTTTTTTTTTTTTTGAAGTTGAATGAACAACCATACGACTTGTTTCCTCATCCTCATGAATGCACTATTATCTTTTTCTCAAGACAAAGGCAGGATTATAGACTTTTATAAGGCCAGTCAAGTTAGGTACTCCTGTTAGTGACTCTGGGGCAACAAAATGAAATACCATCTCCTACGATTTCTCTTCTTCTTCTTATTCTTTTTTTTGGAAACAAAAGGCTCAAATAAGGTTCAAGCGCAAATGTAATTACAATAAGGTTAGGCTAGAAAGGCACAATCTCAACCAAGGAATGCCTAAATCATCTCTAAAGGTCATGCCATACCTATTGATTTGCCACAAAAGGGTAGGAGATAAGTTCTAAAGCCCTAGATTTGAGACTAGATATATAAATTAGATTATAGAGAATTTTCTCCTAGAACTAGCAATTGATTTATGGATTAGCCAATGGTCATATTGAGGCTTTCAAATTGGAAGAATTCCTAATTTATGCATTTAAACTAAGATCAAAACACAGATAGTATAGAATTCCTACCAAATATCTCTCGACACAAGACACTATCATTGGAAGCAGGTGAAAACAAAAACAACAGGCCAATAGACAAGCTAATTTGAAACAAATTTCAAAAATTTTTTTAACAAGAAAAAGTTTAAGAACAAAATTTCATGTTATTCCCATTGATTATGCTTGTCCAAACTATCCTACCCCCAAACTTAAAATCAACATTGTCCCCAATGTTAAGGAACATGAAAAGCAGAAGAGACTTAAGGTGGATAGCTCTGTGCATAAGGAAAATTTTTGTTTCATTTTTTTAAAATATATTAACAGAATAGGGAAATGAAAAATGAAATAGAAAGACAATCACATAAACCAGAAATTAACAAGGAAAACATTAAAGAGAATTCCTATTAACAACACAATAAACAGTCAAAGTTCCTAATGCCGAAAAGTAAAATGATGCAATTGGCAAAATGAGAAAAGAAGTAGAGAAGGGTGTTAGATATTAGGGTCCTGTGGTGGCTGCTCGAGCTCCGGAAGTGGCTCCAGAGGTGGGGAACCAACAAGACTAAACACAAAGTTAGGAGGAGGTGGAAGTTTAGATGGGTCCCACTATAGACGGCTGGCTAAATGTCTCCAACATTGGTATTACCAGCAGTCTATGACCTAAGCTTGGAGGGAAAGATCCTACACCATGGTGAACAGAGCCTCCAAAGAATGTGCCTGCGCCAGAGAAGGTGGTAGATCCTAAGTTGGCAAATAGGGCAGTTGATCAAGCTCAATTAGGAACTCCACTGGCTCCTCAACAGGCGGCTCATTGGCTCATCAATGGGCTCTTCTACCGGGTCATTTCCCACAGCCTCTAGATCACTAATCATCAAGATAGAAAATGGCTTCCTCGGGGGAAGGAACTCCTCATGTGGCTCAAACGGAACCCTAGCATCGGTACACAACTCCATGATTAGATAAGGATGTGCTAGGCTAGAAATTGTAGACTAGAAAATCTTCTTAATGCTTTCAAGGATAATATAACTGACATCTATCGGCCTCCCAGTCATAATCAAGTAAATCAGGATCGCCCGATCAATGGTTACATCACTCAAATGACTGCTCGAAAGCAAGTTAGTGCAAACGAAGTGGGCCCAATAACAGGCCATTCGATTCAAATTGCCCCGCAAAATGCTTTTGGGCACCCTTCTTGACATCTTCCAAAAATTTTGCCCCGGGAGAGTCAGTTTTGCAACAACATCATCCAAATTGAGGGTCTCCCCACTCATTTGGTACATGCAGAACTCACAGTCAGTTGCCAAAGTAAGGTGATATTTGTCTTAAATTACTTGTTCATTGATAACGACTGTGTGCCTACGGACTCTATACAAGTGCTCACGATAAAACGGGGCGTTGGCATAAAATTCCCGAACGATGGGCACCACTGTAGTAACTGGCTCATAATAGAATGTCCCCCATCTTCTGGCAGAGATTTGATCCACTACTTCCTGACTCTCAGTAGGTGCAGTACTAAACTTCCTCCCTGGAATTAGAGCTCGATGGAAAGTGACTTCATTGTATCACTCCTGAACTGCCAGGGACACGAAGCGAGAGTGATCGAAGGAAGCAGCAGATGAAGATGAAGCTTTACCCCGGGCTTTCTTTTTAGAAGCCATTCAGAAGAAACTTGCCAAGAGAATTTATAAATAGTTAACATGGGCAACTAAGTAACAAAGATGAAGTAAAAGCCCTAGGCTCATGCAATGCCAAATTGTTTTTTTTTTTTAACAATTAGGATCTTTCTCTAAATTAGGCCCAAAGGTGAACCTATAGATAACTTCTATGATGCAACAAGGGATCCAACCAACATGCAAGCACCACAAGCCATGAGCTATAATCAGACAAATGAACCATTGTACAAACCATTGCATAAGCTATGATCTATAATCCAATAGCCACACAATGGAGTAAAATGATTATCCAGACAATTCTAACCAGAGGAGATACATGGAGAAGCCATTGTTGCACACAAATAAGAGCAAATCAAGGGTTTACTTTCTTTTAGGCATTTAAACAAACAGTTAGTGTGCATGGAGGCAATTTCAAAATTAGAAGAATTCAAGACATCCCTGAGGCATTATCCATAAACTATGTGCAAATAGGGAGGGAATAGATAGATAAAAGCTTGCAGAAAAGAGCCACACACACTTATAAGTTCATTTAGGCATTTTAACAAATAGGTGGTATGTAGGAAAGTTCTTCAAAATTAAAACTCTTAACCCAGATCAAAGAGCTTCCATTCAATCATACAGATTCATCCAGTAAAGATAACAACACACAATTGCTAGAAGAATGACTAGTTCAAGTATAAATGGAAGACTTACCTAGAAGTTTGAACCGAAGAAATGTTGAAAAGGGGGAAAAGAAAATGAAAATGGAGGTGTCAAGGAGGGGCAGCAGCACGAAGCAATTGGGGGAAGGGGGAAGGAATGCGAAGTAGTTGAACGTGGAAGGGAGAATGGAAATGGAGAAAGAAAGAAATAACAGTAGGGGGAGTGGGGGAGGAGTTTAGAAGTTTAGAGACCGGTGAAGAGGGACATGAATGAGAGAGGGAGACATGGCGAAAAACAACGAAAAACCCTTTTTTTTATTTCTGAATGATACGACTTACGCCGTGGCTCGAAATTTATGGCTGTGGCGAAACTCGCCTCTGCCACCAAGTAAAAACTGTCCAGCACGACTCACGCCATGGCCTAATGAATTATGCTGCGACTACTTTTGCTACTAGGCCTAAATACGCCGCGGCTGTGTTCATAGCGTCGCGGCAACATTTGCCATTGACTTTATGTTAAAATTTCCTCGTTTGAGTCACGCCGCGACCTTATTTCTATGCTGTGACAACTTTTGCTACTGACCTCATTCACGCCGTAGTGGTGATTTTTGAGCCGCGGCCAATTTTGCCACTGACTTCAAGTATGCCACAGCGCAGAGTATTGAGTCGTAGCGTAAATCTATCCTGATGTAATTATTCAAAAATTTTGCCTAATTTTACAACTGTAGCACTATTTTCTTACTTTGAACACATCAAGTTTGAAATTTAAAGCACAGAACAAGCAATAAGTCAATTTCATAAAGTCAAAAATACTCCCCCTTCTTTGCTTTTGTGATCTTGGCCTTATTACTGCATGAATAAGTCAGAACTCTGTCCATTGCTCTGCATGTTTAGCACCCTTCACTAGATTCTCCTGAAACCAAAAATTTGCAACCAAAAGTTATCCACATGAAATTCTGACACTCTTTAATCTCAAAAACAAAATTACAAGAAAAGGAACTTGGGTTGCCTCCCAAGAAGCGCTAAGTTTATAGTCCTTAGCCTGACTTTAAATGAATTCACATGCAATTCTCCAAGGTGATCATGGACTTTTGACAGTCCACCTTTCCTCCTTGATAGTGTTTGAGTCTTTGACCATTGACTTTGAATTTTTTGTTCGACTCTTTTTCCATAATCTCCACAGCATTGAATGGAGAGACATCAACTACTTCGAAGGGTCCTGACCACTGCGACTTGAGCTTGCCAGGAAAGAGCTTAAGCTTCGAGTTATATAGCAATACCAGTTGACTAGGCTCAAACTTCCTCGGTAAAATTTTTTTGTCATGCCATTGCTTTGTCCTTTCTTTATAGAGCTTAGAGCTGTCATATGCATGAAGCCTAAATTCATCAAGCTCGTTAAGCTACAACAGTCTTCAATTTTTTCACAGCCCAAAAAGCATTATGCTTGAGTTCAACTGGTAGGTGACAAGCTTTACAAAAGACAAGCTTGTAAAGAGACTTGCCAATTGGAGTTTTGAATGTTATACGATAAGCCCACAAAGCATCATCTAACTTCTTAGCCCAATCCTTTCTTGAGGGACCTACCATTTTCTCCAAAATCCTCTTTATCTCTCGATTAGAAACTTCACATTGGCCATTAATCTAAGGATGATATGCTAAGGCCATCTTGTGTTGCACTCCATATTTCTTTAGAAATGCCTTGAGCTAGCGATTGTTAAAATGGGTCCCTTCATCACTAATGATTGCTCTAGGAGCCCCGAATCTGGTAAAGATGTTCTTCTTTAGAAATTTCACTACCACCCTCATATCATTAGCGTGATAGGCCACTGCCTTAACCCACTTTGTCACGTAATCCACAACATCAAGTATATATTGGTTGTTTTGAGAAAAGGTAAAAGGCCCCATGAAGTCTATCCCCCAAACATCAAATGCTTCTACTTCTAAAATATTATTTAGAGCCATCTCATGTTGTTTAGATATGTTATCAGCTCTTTGGCATTTGTCACATCTTCTTACAAAAGTATGAGCATCCTTGAACAATAAGGGCCAATAAAAGCCCAATTAGAGGATTTTGGCTGCAGTTCTTTGCCCATTGAAATGTCCTCCATACTCAGCTGCATGACATCTTAGTAAGATAGATTCTTGCTCCTCATCTGGGACACACCTTCATAATATTTGATCTACACACACTCTAAATAAGAAGGACTCGTCCCAAACATACAACTTTACATCATGCTAGAATCTCTTCCTCTGGTGTAAGCTCAAATCTAGAGGCAATACATGGCACACCAGATAATTCACATAATTCGCGTACCATGGCACTTTGTTTTACTTCACAAAAAATAAACTCTCATCCGAGAAGGTCTCACTTATATGTTTCTCTTGGTCATCTTGAGCTTTAGTATTCAGTCTAGATAAATGATTAGCTATATGGTTCTCACTACCCTTTTTATCGACTATCTCCAACTCAAAATCTTGTAGAAGCAAAACCTATCGAATAAGCCTTGGTTTGGAATCCTTCTTCTCAATCAAATACTTGATGGCTGAATGGTCTATGAAAATCGTAACTTTGGTGCCCACCAAATAAGATCTGAACTTCTCAAATGCATATACTACTACTAACAACTCTTTCTCGGTGGTGGTATAATTCAGTTGAGCATCAGATAGAGTTTTACTGGCATAGTATATTGGATGAAAGAGCCTCCCTTTTCTTTGCCCTAGTACCACCCCCACAGCATAGTCGCTGGCATCACACATTACTTCAAAAGGCTTAGTCTAGTTAGGTGCCACGATAATAGGGGTAGATATTAATTTCTTCTTCAACTCTTCAAAAGCAATATGACATTGATGGTCAAACTTGAATGGAGTGTCTTTCTCAAGTAGTTGACAAAGCGGTTTGGCAATTTTTGAAAAATCTTTAATAAACCTCCTGTAAAAGCCCGCATGAACCAAGAAACTCCAAACTCCTTTTACACTGGTCAGAGGTGAAAGTTACTCAATTAGAGAAATTTTAGCCTTATCCACCTCAAGGCCTTTACTTGAAACTCGATGACCAAGCTCTACACCTTCTTGCACCATAAAGTGGCACTTTTCCTAATTCAGGACTAAATGAGTTTCCTCACATCTTTTCAAAACTTGCCCTAAATTAGTAAGGCATTCTTCAAATGAGTCCCCAAAAACTGAGAAATCATCCATAAAGATTTCCATGGTCAGCTCAATCATATCGGAGAAAATGGACATCATGCATCTCTGGAATGTAGCGGGTGCATTGCATAATCTAAATAGCATCCTTCTGAAAGTGAATAAGATATAAAGACATGTGAAGGTAGTCTTCTCCTGGTCTTCAGGGGCAATAGCAATCTGATTATATCCCGAATACCTATCCAAGAAGCAAAAGTAGGCCTTCCTAACTAATCTATCCAGCATCTGGTCAATGAAGGATAATGAAAAATGATCTTTTCTGGTGGTAGTATTAAGTTTCCGATAGTCCATACATACTCACCACCCCGTCACTATTCTTGTGGGAATCAACTCATTGTGGGTGTTAGCCACTATAGTCATGCCTCCTTTCTTGGGAACGCATTGGATCGAACTCACCCATAAGCTATCTAAAATTGGAAAAATAATCCCAGTATCTAGCCATTTAAAAATATCTTTCTTCACCACCTCCTTCATTATTGGGTTAAGCCTTCTTTGATGCTCAATAGATTTCTTGTGGTTGTCCTCTAATAGGATTTTATGCATATAGATAGAGGGACTTATCCCTTTTATGTCTGCTATTGACCATCCAATGGCTTTCTTAAAACCCTTAAGCACTCGAAGAAGCTTTTTTTCTTGCTGTTCGAAGAGAGCAGCAGAGATTATTACTGACAATGTGCACTCTTCCCCCAGGTAAGCATATTTCAAATAGGGGGTAATGGTTTCAACTTTAGAGATGGAGGTTCCTCCACTGATAGTTTCAGCACAGATTTGATTCCAATTGATGCATCGAGTGGTTTAAACTATTGAGAAGCCTTAAAATACTTTTGAGTAGCTTCTAATAGCTTAATACATTCTCTTACTTCATTATGCTCTTTCTTAGCTAGTCCAACTAATGATGCTTCTAGAGGATCCTTAAGAGTTGATTCATTGAACTCATCATGTACTGTATGGGTGATTAGATGCACAAAGCAATATTCCTCTAGTTCATTTGGGCTTTTCCTTGCCTTGTACATGTTAAATGTCACCTCCTGGTCATTCACCCTCATAGTGAGCTCTCCTTTTTGTACATCAATCAATGTTCTGCTTATGGCCAAAAAGGGTCTACCCAAAATGATAGGAATATCCTTGTCTTTTTCATAGTCCAAGACTATAAAATCTGCTGGGAAAATTAGCTTGTCAACCTTCACCAGGACATCTTCAATAACCCCATTGGGGTAGGCTAGAGATTGATCAGCTAGTTGCAAGGTGACAGTTGTTAGTCTTGCCTAGCCTAACCCAAGCTTCTTGAAAGTTGACAATGGCATTAGGTTCACACTTGCCCCCAGGTCACACAAAGCATTTCCAGCAAAATGTTTCCCAATGTTATAGGGAATGGTGAAACTCCTCGGGTCTTTCATCTTAAGTGGTAATTTCTTTTACAGAATAGCACTGCATTCTTGAGTTAGAGCCACCATCTCAAATTCTCCAAACCGCCTCTTATTGGATAGCACATCCTTCATAAACTTAGTATAACTTAGCATTTGCTCCAAAGCTTCTGCAAAGGGAATATTAATGTGGAGCTGCTTGAAGATTTCTAAGAATTTTTTATATTGCTTATCCAGATTCTTCTTCTTGAAGCGTTGAGGAAATGGTAGTGGGGGAATAATTCTTTCTTGACCTTTCTCTTGACTACTCTTCTCAACATTGTCTTTCCTCTTCTCTTCCACTTCATTCTTCTCCTCCACAGGTTTCTCCTTCTCAACCTTTTCTTCCACCTTGCCTTGATCTTGATCAAACTTATTGGCCTGCTTTGATGGTAATACTTTTAGCAACTCTTTGCCACTTCTCAATGGAATAGCCTTACATTCTTCTTTGTTTCTTCTGGGGTTAGGAACAGTGTCACTTGGTAGCACCCCGAGTTGTCTTGAATTTATAGATGAAGCTAATTGACCGATTTGTACTTCTATATTCTGGATTGCGGTCTCATATTTCGTCATTGTTGCATCTTGTCTGGCTAAGATGGCATCTTGCTTAGCCATGTACTGCATGAGCATTTCTTCCATGTTTGGCTTCTTTTCTAGCATTAGCGGTCTTCCTTTTGTAGAGAATCAAGGGGGATGAGGAGGTCTCATACCAGAAGAGGATGATTGGGCCTGATTTTATCCCTGGCTCCATGAGAAATTTGGATGATTCCTCCATCTTGGGTTATAGGTGTTGGTATAGGGATTGTTTTGGTTTTTCCCATAGTTGCCTATGTAGTTAACTATTTCTACCAAAGAAAGGTATTGATCACTTAATGTTCTTCTCCATAGTATTCACAAATGATGACTGGAGCTTAAATAGCATTAACCCCCATTAGTGCACTGAAAGGTGTTTCAAGACTATCAAATCTCTTGTTCATGGCAATCATCTAAGCCGAGAGTGTGGTTAGAGCATCAATTTCATGTATCCCAGCCACTTTTTTCTTATGAGGTCTGGATGCAGACCATTGGAGAGAATTAGCTGCTATATTCTCCAGCAAATTATAAGTCTCATCAACATTCAAGTTACCTGTGATACTCCTATTAGAAGCTGAGTTAAGGATGGCTTTTTTCTCAGGTAACAATCTATTGTAGAAAGTTTGTTCTTGCACCCATTTAGGAAATCCATGATTTGGGCACTTCTTCAACAATTCCTTAAATCTTTCCCAGGCTTCATATAATGGCTCATCATCTTGTTGCATGAAGGAGGTGATGTCATTTCTCAATTCTACTGATCAAGCTGGTGGAAAAAATCTGGCTCTAAATCTTGTAACTAGATCATCCCAAGTAGTCACCCACCAATGAGTTGAGCCATACTTTAGCCTTGTCCCTTAATGAGAGTAGAAATAGCCTCAGCCGAATTGCATCATCCGATACTCCATTCTGCTTAAAGGAATCACACACCTCTAAGAAGTTGGAGAGGTGAGTGTTTGGGTCTTCAAGAGGGGAGCCACTAAATTGCCCAGCCATTTGAAGCATCTGCAACAACACTTGCTTCATTTCAAAATTGTGTGCCTGAATGGCTGGTCTTCTTATACTGGAGTGGTATATTCAATGAGCAAAATCATTTACTGTGCAGACATGATTTTCATCCTCATTCGCCATGTTTGTGGTCAAGTTGGAAGCTTCACTATCGTCGCTCTGGGTTTGATTGGATGCTTCTTCAGATTCTTTTTGAAACAAAACCACTTTTAGACTTACAATTTCATGCATACGAGGTAGTGTACTCACAAAAGGTAGCCACTGCAAAATAGAACAAAAAAGAAATTGAAAATAGATAAAGTAAAAATATGCACAGTGCTTAAGTTCAAACTAGATGTGCTAGTATGAATATTGACAGGGAAATATTTTGGCACACAATTCCCAGGAAACAGCGCCAAAAACCTGTTACTCTCTTTGAAACATACACGCAAGTATACATATCACGAAAGCAATATAGTGATAAGAAAAGATCGTTCCCTCCAGGATTTGCTGTCAAAACAATATTAAGTACTAAAATTCACACCCTAATTTAAATTAATGGAATCAATTCTTAATTGTTGGTGTTAAAAAGAGGTTGTTTATGAATTAAAAGTTATATAGGATTCAGGATTAATATTTGGATGTTCCAGGCGATTAGTGGCATCTAGGATTATTAGTCCTCTTGTACTTCATAGCAATTAGTTCAACACTCAGTATTTTTGCTCTGAATGGTAATACATGCTAATCTAGGGTTATGTTGTTCCTATATATATTTTTCCAAATCTTATATAGGGTTACCCTGTTCATTTTATAATTCCTTACAAAATCAACTAAGATCAAACTATTATCACAATACCTTATTGGCCATGTGAGGTTATTGAGTACATTCCTATCTCAGTAACTAAACCATCCACTTACCCTAGCAAGTTTCAAGCACCCACACCACTCAACTTTTGATCTAACCTCCCTTTCCCTTTCCCAAGTTCAAGTTAGGTATCAAATCAATCTAATTGTTGGCTAATCAATTAGAGAGCATGAAGCATGAAGTTGAATGAACAAACATTAACCATTGATTGCAAAGTTAGAATGAAGAACAACTACTAATCCATACAAGAATTCCTAATAATCCTAGATCAAAGAGGGTTTAACTATACATGATCATAAGGACCAAAGACAAAGTTAAAGTAACAATCAGATACATCAATAAAGAATGATAAAGACAGAAGAAAGGAAGAAGAAACCCATAAATGAGATGGTTTTAGCTTTAATCCTCAATCTCTAGCTTTACTTTTGTGATGACCCTAACTTTTACTAATTGTAATTAAGGCTAAATGCATGATTAACAACCATAAACCAGGGTTACATGACATTAAGACTAATTACATTATGGGAATATGGGGAAATTTAAACCTTAATGTTATTAGAGTCATCAACCATACAATTACAAGCACTTCTGTACATAAGGGAAATAAACATTTATTTATAAGCCTTTGATTCTAGTACCCATCAATTATAACTCATCCCAATGTCTCTAAATCATCCCTTGATATTACCATATGAAAAACCAAGGTTTTCTAATTAATATAAGTATTTCAAAATGTTCGCTGCGGCCAAATTACACTTAGCTACGGCCAATTCCTCTCAGTTTCACTCCTTTCTTCGTCACTGGTTTTGCCGCAACGAGTTGGACCTTTGTCGCGGCTAACCTACTTCGCACCGCGGCAAAGAAGCCTCCTGGAACTTATCTCGCTCACCTTTCGCTATTGGTTGCGGCTAATACCTTATTTCGCTGCGGCCAATTCCTCTCTAGAATGCCTGGCTCATTTTCATAAAAGTTCACCACGGCCAATTCCCCCTTTGGTCGTGATGAATTTCCCTCTGGATGACTCCCAGTTTTGCCTCTCACATTTCGCCGCGGTGAATTCTTTCCTGGCACTCTCCCTGGGCAAATTCGCCTCTATTGGCCGCGTCTAACTCTATTTTAGCCACAACGAATTGCCTCTTGGTCCTACAACTCTTAAATTCTTGTCTCATACTCTCCACTCTCCCTCCAATAACACCCTAAGGCCATTCTACCTTAATTTATGCAATTTTAGTGGTAATTATGTACCTTAATTACCCAGCTAATCTATCATTACTAGTTCAAAACTTAAGGGTCAATTTCTTTTCTCTAATTACCCTCCACCAGCAAAGTTTGTAGAGTAACAATAGTAGGAATTCATGAACTATCAGCAGTTATCATTTGATACACAATTAGTGAGGGTCCCATACATTAACAGTTCATATCAATATTTCAAAGATTACATTTCCAATAGTAAGCTATATCATAGTTCAACAAGGCTCATAACAGATATCATAAATCCATACATCAAATACCAAACTAAAGTAAGGCCTACTCCTCAATAGGTACATATTATATTATCAAATACAGACTCCTACACTTGGCAATACAGATACATGATGATGCTATACAGAGGTTAACAAAATTTAGCATATACTCTATTCTACTCAAACCAAGTGTAGCTCCCCACACTAGGCCTCAACTTATAGATGTTCATCCACTTGCTTGCCCTTATCCTTAGCCGAGGAACCTTCACCTGAAATTGTAATCCCATAAAACAGGGTGAGATATAAATCTCAATAACCAAGGAAATTCCATCATATCATCTAATTTAATTAACATATATGCATGAATCAAAATCAACATTAGAATCATACCAGTCATATCACTAAATAAAACAATTAGGCTATCATGATTACTATCCCATACTAGCAATCATATTTTCACATGTGAAAGGCCAATAACACTAGGAGAGGCCCGTCCACAGCACCTACTCCCTGTTGAGCACAACTAGGGCTCAGTGCATCTGGGGTTTGATCATAACCTGGTACCCAATCGAAGCACATGTATGGGTGGTAGCCGCACCACAGCTCTACCATGGACTCACAAGGTCCAATCACAATACAATAGATAGCCAACCAATTCGTTCAATATTTCAAATCATTCATATACAGCAAATATGAAATTAAAATAGATATATGCATGGAATTAATGTAAACCCTGGTTACCTCACTTGGAGACAATTTGCAACAGTTACCAATGGTACAAAAAATCTCCCTATAACCATAGCATCAGAGAATTACTACTTTAATTTATCATTTACAGTAGCAATAAGTACCCAAAGAATTTAAATGCTAATAACTAGCTAGGGAACATTTACCCAATCACTACAAGTCCCAAATTTGGATTGAAGTGTCCTCTACTAGAAACCTCAATATTTCACCCAAAATCCTAAGTAAATTCGTACAAAATTAATACTCATATTATAAATAAGCTATGGGAGTCTCAAACTAGTAAAGAAAGCATCAAAACGGAGGGTTTATACTTACCTAATGTCAGCCCTAGCCTCAACTTGCGAATTTCACCAAGAAAATACCAAACAACCACATTTCAGATTTTGGGTATAGTGAAAATACTCCAAATGAAAAACTAATTGGGCTAAATTAAAGAGAAATATAAGGTGATTAAGTTATATAACTATTACCTTGGCTGAATCTTTCTCTAAATGTGAGAAAATATGGAATTCTTGCCCCAAACCCTAACCTCCCTTCACGCCTTCGATTTTCTCCTTTGTGCTTCAGAAAAATAGGGAAGTGGCTGAAGTGTTTAGGGTTTTAGTTAGGTTAAGTTGGGTCAAATATGGGTCATGGGTTGCTCCAAAGATCTAACTCCTAATGGGCTTCAGATTTGAGCTTTGTTGGGCCAGCTCTTATGTATTGGGCTGCTAAATTTTAATTAGGTTTAAGCTAAGTTTGAAGAGCTCAAGGATTTGGGTCTACACAAGGGTTATTGGGCCATCACTAGGTGCTCTCTCTTGGGCCAAGTCTCACAATAAATAGGTTAGTCTGCACCTATAATTATTGGGCCTCTATTAGTCTTAACCTTGGCTTACTCAATTTAATTTGGACCTAGATAAAGTTTCTATCCTAATTAAATCTCAAACCTATATTAATAATTTATCTCTCTAAAATCTCTATTCACTTAACTTGCCCAATTATCCCCTATTAATTATTCCTAATTAATCTAAATCCATGATTAACACCTTAATAAATTTTGGGGTGTTACAACTTTACTCCAAAATGCCTTCTTAGTTCCTCCCTTAGCCTCTTCACACTTGGAACAATGCAAAAATGACCTAGCATGATGGCTGCCTCGTCTCCCACTCATATATAAAGCTTCAAACCCTCAGAATTTCTAAAAACAAAATGCTGTGTTCAGTTAATTCGCATTGTACCGCGGCTCAGAGTCTTGCGTTGCGGCGAGATTGAGTTCTGTACGACTGAGTGCCACGGCCTTAGATGATACACTGTGGTAAGATTGGCTTCTAAGTGAATTCAGAGTGGCATGCACATTCCTCGCCTCAACGCATATAGATTCTACCGCGGCGAGATTTAGTTTTGACTGACTTCATGTCACGGCTCAACACACACATGCGCCGAGTAGTTTGCTTCATTCGATTAGCACCGCGGCTCCTCAATCTCACACCTTAGCATGATTTACTTCTGATTGAATTCTCATCACAGCAATAACATGATCTGCCGCGGCACAGGTTGCATAGCACACTTTCTCTTAGATTCTTTATTTTCAACCGTGGCATGAAAGATCTTGGTCGCGGCGAGATTTGTAAAACCACCACTTTGCAGCCTCTTTCTCCTGAGATTGCTTAATACTCTTTAACACATGCATCCTATAAGAAAAAAAAAGTGTGATTGGTTATCAATATACTTAAAATTAAGGTAGAAATGCTAATTTTCAAGTAAGTATTAAGTATAGAGCTATTCATCCTAAGTATGTTCATTTTCTTTTGTGGAAGTATCATTTACCCTATAAGTGGAGGCTAACATCATATTTACTAAGAGAAAATATGTACAATAACATGAATAGTTAGGAATTATCAAAGATCAAGAGAAAACCACCTTCACTTGCCCCTATGGCACCTTTGCCTTTAAAAAGATGTCATTTGGATCATGTAATGTTCTAGCCACATTTTGGCAGTGTATAATGTCTATCTTTTCTGAGAAGATTAACTAGACCATAAAGGTATTTATAGATGACTTCTTGGTCTTTGGAGATCCATTTATAGAGTGCCTTATTAACTTAGAGCAAGTGCTAAAGAGTGTAAGGGGACTCATCTAGTTCTTAATTGAAAAAAGTGCCATTTTATAGTATTGAAGCTTAGAGTGTTGAAGAAAAGCAAATAAATGAAAGTTTTTTAGATGAATTCTTGTTTTATATGGATTGCAATAGAAGGCCATGGTATACTAATTTTATGAACTATCTTGTGTGCCATGTACTACCTCCAAAATTGAATTATCACCTAAAGAAGAGATTCTTACATAATTTTAAACATTATGTTTGGGATGAACCATTTCTATTCAGAACGTGTGCCAATTAGATATTGAGAAGGTGTATCCTAAAAGAGGAGCAAGAATATATTTTATAAAGATGTCGTGCTTTAAAATATAGTGGCCATTTCAAAAGGCAATGCCCTGCTGCAAAAGTCCTCTAACCAGGTTTTTACTAGCCTTCTTTATTCAAAGATGCTCATGCTTCTCTAGTGAAATGTGATAATTGTTAAAAATCAGGTAATATTTTTAAAAGATATGAGATGCCATTAAATAGCTTTTTAGAAGTTGAGGCATTTGATGTTTAAGGAATATATTTTATGGGGCCCTTTGTATTCTCTCAAAATAACCAATATATTCTTGTGGCTGTCGATTATGTGAGTAAATGGATTGAAGCTATAGGTTGTCACACAAATGATGCTAATGACAACAACAACAATAACAACAACAACAACAACAAAGCCTTTTCCCACTAAGTAGAATCGGCTACATGGATCAATCGATGCCATAAACACTTATCATAAATTATATTTTTAGACAAACCATTTAAATCTAAATCTCTCTTAATAATTTCTCCTATAGGTTTTCTTAGTCTTCCTCTACCTCTAATTATTGGACTATTCTCTATCTCATCTACTCTCCTAACTGGGGCTTCTATAGGTCTCATCCCAACATGACCAAACTATCTAAGTCTTGATTCTATAATCTTTTCTACAATAGGTACGACTTCCACCTTCTCTCTAATGCACTCATTTCTAATCCGATCTCGTTTAGTGTGTCCACTCATCCAATACAATATTCTCATCTTTACAACATTGAACTTATTCTCTTGTGGACTTTTTATTGCCTAACACTCAGCAGTTCTATATAGCATTGCAAGTCTTATAACTGTGCGGTAGAATTTACCCTTAAGTTTAAGTGGTACTCTTTTATCACAAATAACACCCAAAGCACTCCTCCAATTCATCTACCCTACTTGAATCCTATGATTTATGTCTTATTCTATTTCCCTATTATATTGTATGACGGATCCAAGATATTTAAATTGTGTGACTTATAGTATAATATGTTCTCTAATTTTCACTTCTGTTCCAGAAGTGGTGTGTCTCTTTCTAAACTTACACTCCATATACTCCATTTTACTTCCACTTAAATGAAATCCATGAGTTTCTAAAGCTAATCTCCACCTCTTTAAGTTCTCATTCATTTCCACTCTCGATTCTCTAACTAAGACAATATCATCTACAAAAAGCATATACCGTGGCACCAACTCTTAGATATATTCAGTAAGCACATCCAATACTAAAGTAAAAAGATAAGGGCTTAGAATTGACCCTTGATGTAGACCAATAGTTATCGAAAAATCTTCTATAAGTCCACCTTTTGTTACTACACTAGTTGTAGCCTCATCATACATATTTTGGATTGCTCGAATATAAGCTATGTGAACTCCTTTTTTCTCCAAAGCCTTCCATAGAACCTCTCTTGGTACTCTATCATATGCTTTTTCCAAATTAATAAACATCATGTGTAAATCTCTTTGATTCTCTCGATATCGCTCCATTAATCTTTACAACAAATATATTGCTTCCATAGTTGACCTTCCTGGCATAAAACTAAATTGATTCTCCGTAACTTGGGTCTCTTAATTCCTCTATAATTTGCATAAATTTGAATGTCCCCCTTACTCTTATTAATAGAAATTAAAGAACTTCTCCTCTACTTGTCTAGCATTCTTTTAGATCTCATAATTTCATTAAATAACTTTGTGAGCCAACTTATGCCTTCACTCCTAAACCCTTCCATACTTCAATAGGTATATTATCTGGTCCAACTGCTCTGCCACTCTCTATTCTCCTTAATGCTTCTTTAACCTTTGACTCACAAATCCTACGATAAAAAAGTATAATTTTGATCCTCTTCTCTAGTGTCTAACCTAGCCGATTGTAATGAAATCTCATGACCTTCATTAAAAAGCTTATGAAAGTAACCTTTCTACCGTTCTCTGATATCTTGTTTTTGTGACCAAGACTTCCACTTCTTCATCCTTAATGCATTTCACTTGGTCCACATCTCTTGTCTTTCTTTCCCTACTTTTAGCTAACTTATAAATATTTTTTTCTCCAACTTTAGTACCTAAAGATTAGTATAACCTATCGAATGCTCTCGCTCTCACTTCGCTCACTGTCTTCTTAGTGTCTTTCGTAGCTACTTTATATTTCTCCCAATTTTAATTACTCTTACATAACGACCACACTTTATAACACTCCCTCTTAACTTTAACCTTATCTTGCACGCTTGCCTCCCACCACCAAGATTCTTTATCTCTAGGTCCAAAGCCTTTTGATTTACCTAATATTTCCTTTGCCACCTTCTTAATCTCTTTAGCCATTCCATTCCACATATTGTTAGCACTTCTTTGTATTTCCCAAAGTCCTTCCTCCATAATCCATCTCTGCAAATTCTTTTCTTTATCCCCCTTTAGTTGCCACCACTTAGTCCTTAACACCCTATCTTTCCCTTTGCTTTTTACTCTCCTCCTAACTCATACATTCATAACTAAAACTCTATGGTGAGTAGTTAAACTCTCTCCAGGTAAGATTTTTGAAGAAAAATATTTTCACAAGATTTAGCACATCTTGACCCTTTATTAGTGACGAGGGAACTTATTTCAACAACTAGTAGCTCAAAATGCTTTCAAAAATTTATAAAGTTTAGCACAAGATGGTGTTGGCATATTGTCCTCAAACTAATGGCCAATGTAAGGTTTCCAACAAAGAAATTAAGGGGATTTTCGAGAAGAAGGTAGGCCCTTTTAGAAAGGATTAAAATGATAAGTTGGATGATGCTTTATGGGCTTATCATATAACATATAAAACTCTAATTAGGATGTTTCCATACAAGCTTATCTTTGGTAAAGTGTGTCATCTTTTGGTGGAACTAGAACATAATGCCTTTTAGGCTACGAAAAAGTTGAATTTTGACTTAAAGAAAGCCACTAGGAAGAGGCTATTCTAACTCAATGAGCTTGATGAACTTAGGCTTCAAGCCTTTCATAGCTCCAAGCTCTAAAAAGAGAAGACAAAGCAATGACATGATAAGAAGATCTTAGATAGGAGGCTTGAGCCTGGTCAATTAATGCTACTTTATGATTTAAGGCTCAAGTTATTTCTTAGAAAGCTACAATAAAAGAGGTTGGGGCCTTTCATGGTGGCGGATATCTCTGCACATGACATTATGGAAATTATGGAGAAAGACTCAACTTAAAAGTTCAAGATTAATGGTTAGAAGTTAAAACACTATTAGGAGGAAAGGTGGACCATTAAGAATCTTCCACTGCGTTGGGAGATTTTACTTTAAGTTAATAGAAAGTTGGGCTAAGGACTATAAACTTAGCACTTCTTGGAAGTAACCTAAGCTTTTATTTTTAGCTTTGATATTAAAACTTATTGAATTTTTTTGTTAGTTAATTTATTATTGGTATTTTTGTTTCAAGTGGACAAATGGAAGGATTGTTAAAGATGCTCAAGAATTAAAGAAGATAAAGGTAAAATATTGAATAATATTTTTTAGAAAAGGGAAATGTCTCTTGCCTTATTGTACTTAGTTATCTCTCTCCTTCTCTTATCTTTAAATTTCAAGATTTGTAGGCTTGAAGGGTGGAAAATATATTTAGAATCATTGATGTAATTGAAAAAAAAAAGTTTTAGAATCATTGATGTAATTGAAAAAAAAAATGTTAGGTACATCAGTAGTTAATTGCACTACAACCCAAAGAAGTTAAACCATTGTGCATCCATTTAATAGTAACTAAAAGCCCCCCAACATGAAAAAACAAGTCACAACATGCCTTTGTTACAAAAGCTCAACATGTTATGGCTTGAAAATTCAAGTCACAGCACATCCATGCCCAATAGCCATTTTTGTTGTAACTTGCAACATCAAGTCATAATATAACTTTAGTCCAATCTCGTATTGAGCAGTGGCTTGAAAAGTTAAGATGTGGCATTACACAAGCCTCATCATCCCTAAATTTGATTTTAGCTATGACTTGGTGATTCAAGTCACGGTGTGGTCATTTTTATTAACAAAAAAATTTTTTAAACCCATAAGCCCTACCCAATATGTTTACTTATGCTATTTAGTTATATTGCTACATTAATACCCTATTTCCGTTGCCAGTTCCAAGTTCTCCACTAACATTTTTGCCATTATTTCTATACCATTGGTAGATATCTTCTACCTTCCTTTCCCATTTTTGTTGCGATCTCTGCCACCCTCATTCTCTTCACAGATATCATACCTTTTCCCTTTCTATAGTCCTTTTTGTGACACTGTCTCCTTACCACTGTAGCTTGCATAATTTCTTTCCCTTTTCATCATAACATCCCCACCTCCATTCGTTTTTTATTCCACCCGTTGTGCATTATTTGAATTAGTGTGGGCCACTCTCACATTTCCTCCATTTTAGGTCTTAAGATATGACTGTTGTTTCTAATTAACTTGTGGATTTTCAAGTATGCATTTAGGTTTATATGCTGCATTTGTACTGGTGTTAGTGGATTATTGAAATGTGGTATGTTTTAGACTATAGCATGTCTTCAATTTTAGGATTTGAATTATGCAAACTAACTGTTTGATGAAATTTCTAAAAGACTTATACCTTATGTGTTTAGTGATAACTTGAGCTGTCTTACTTGTGATGTCTTAGAGCTTCTTTGGCTAATTTAATCTGGGCTTATGGTCATATTTATGGGCATTACTTTATCATTAAGTTATCTTTTAGGATTGTTAACTTAGTTGTCAAATTGCTTGTTTAATTATATTTGCACCTTGACGGTTGCATTAGATGATTATATTCATTAAAAGGATGTATTGGCCAAGTACTGCATATTGTGTTTTTTATATGACTTGCCTAAGTTGGGTCACTATTTAGTCAGAGCTTGCTTGAATTTTATGCTAATTGAGGGTATGTGAGCAATTGATGTATTTCCTACTGTAATTAAATATTTTAATTTTTTTTGCAAGTACAAAAATCATAGCTTTAAAGAAGAAATGTTAGGGGTGAGCCATCGTCCTTTTCTTCAGCTCCTTTTGATCAGATTTGGCTTGTCTCCCTAGCAACCCCAAAATCATTATAATGAAGTCATGTTTCATAAGGCCTTGATACCAAGAGAGCATTTAGCACCATGCCTTTTGAAAGTTACAAAGTCTATGACCAAATACATTCTCAGAGGTGGAGAACTTTTTATGTAAAACCTATAGCTGCAGTGATTCCTCTAGTCCAAGAATTCTATGCTAATGCACCCCTTTGATATGAGCATCTATATCGAGTTTGAGGGCACCATCAATGAATAACTCATTAGAGACCCCTATTATCTCTCAATAGTACCTAATTGTGAGTATTGCATATGCAAGTCTAGTGATAAGACTCCTTATCTGGATCATGTGGCTACTGAATTGGCACTTTCAGGACATAACCATAAGAGGACATCGCATAGATTGCCTAAAGCTGTAACACCCTAAAAATTAATTAAAGTGTTAATCATAGGTTTAGGTTAATTAAGAATAATTAATATGGGATAATTGGGCAAGTTAAGTGAATGAAAATTTAGAGAGATAAATTATTAATATGAGTTTGAAATTTAATTGAGTTAGAAACCCCATCTAAGCCTATATTAAATTAAGTAGGGCAAGGTTAGGGACTAATGGAGGCCCAATAATTTTAGGTGCAGACCCAACCTTTTATTGTGAGACTTGGCCCAAGAGAGACTACCTAGTAATGGCCCAATAACCCTTGTGCAAACCCAAATCAATTGAGTTCTTCAAACTTAGTCTGGCCCAATTAAATTTCTACAGCCCAACATATTAAAGCTAGCCTAACAAGACTTAAATCAAAACCCATTTACAATTGGACCCTTGGGTCAGCCTATGACCCATATTAGACCCAACCTAAACCCAACTAAAATCCTAAATACTTAAGCCCCTCCACATTTTGCTGAAACACAAACACATAACTCATTTTCAGAGGTTTAGAGGGAGGCTAGGGTTTAGGGCAAGAAATCTATCATTTCTCACTTCTAAGCTCAAAATCAGCCAAGGTACTTGTTATATAACTTAATCCCTTTCTCTTTCTCTTCATTTTGGCCTGATTAGTTTTTCATTTGGAGCATTTTCACCATATCCAAAATCTGAAATCTTGTTGTTTGGGATTTTCTTGGTAAAATTTCGTAGGTTGGGGCTGAGGGTGTTATTAGGTAAGTATAAACTCTCCATTTTGATGTATTTTCTACTAGTTTAAGACCCCCATAGTAGACTTATAGTATGGGCCATAATTTTATGCGAATTTTCCTATGGTTTAGAGTGATATTTTTATCTTTCTAGTCTAAGGAAGGCAAAATCCAAAATTAAAGGCTCTGGGTAATTGGGTAAGTGTTTTTGAGTAGTTCTATGTAGCTTAACTCCTTAAGTAATGGGTTTACTGATGTAAATTGTAATTAGGGATAGTAATGGCTTGGTTTGATGTCCATAGGCTAAAGTAGCATTCAAATGGCTCTTAGAGGATTGGATACAAGTGAGGTAATCGGGACTATATTAATTCCATGTATATATCTGCTTTAATTTCATATTTGCTGTACATATTTGCTGTACATAAATGAATTAGTTAGCTATCTATTGTATTGTGTTTGGACCTTGTAAGTCCATGGTAGAGTTGTGGTGCGGCTACCACCTATGCATGTGCTTCGATCTGGCACTGAGTTATGATCAGACCCCAGATGCACTGAGCCTTAGTTGTGCTCAATGGGGAGTATGTGCCATGGACAGGCCTCTCTAGTTGTTATTAGCCTTTAATATGCAAAAATATGATTGCTAGTATATGATGGTAATCATAGTAGCCTAATCATTTTCTTTGCTAATATGACTGATATGATTCTAACGTTAATTTTGATTCATGCTTATATGTTAATTAAATTGGGTTATATGAATGAAAATTCCCTTGGTTATTAAGATTTGCATCTCACCCTGTTTCATGGGCTTATACTTTCAGGTAAAGACTTTGGGTAAAGATAAGGGGAAGCAAGTGGATGAAAATCCATAAGCTCTAGCCATGTGTGGAGGGAGCTACACTTGGGCTAACTTGAGTAGAGTAAATGCAATTTTGTTAATTTTTATATAACATCATCATGTAATCATATTGCCAAGTGTAGGCTTTTATATTTTGATTACTTAGGATGTATCTATTGAGAAGTTAGACTTCATCTTAATTTGGTATTGGATGTATGAACTTATAATACCTGATGTATGAACTCTATTGAACTTATAATATGGTATATATTTGGGAATGTAATTATGTGATGTATTAGATGTTGATATGAATCATTAATGTATGAAATCTCTAACAGAATGTGTATTGAATGTTAATTGTTAATAGTTCATAAACTCTTGCTATTATTACTCTATGGACTTGTTGATATAGGGTAGTTAGAGGAGTAGAAATTAGCATTTAAATCTTGAACTAGGAATGATGAATAAACCAGGCAAATGAGGCCAATGAAAGTTATTGGACCCCCACAATTAAGGTAGAGTGGCCCTAGGGTGTCATTGGAGGGAGAGTGGAGAGTATGAGAAAAGCTTTTAGAAGTTGTAAGATTAGAAGGCAGTTCACTGTGGCTAAAATAGGATTAGCCATGGCCAATAGAGGCGAAATTGCCCAGGGGGATTTAAAAAGCAATTCATCGTGGTGAAATGTGAGAGGCTAAACTAGAAGTCGTCCAAAGGATAATTTGCACGGTGAAAGGGGGAATTGGACGCGGTGAACTTTTGTGAAAATAAGTCAGGCATTCCAGAGAGGACTTGGCCGCGGCGAAAGGAGGAATTGGCAGTGGCCAATAGCGAGAGGCGATCCTCACCACAGTGCCATGTAGGCTGGCTGTGGCGAAGCTCTAACTCTCCATATCAGTGACAGTGTAAGGAGTGAACCCGAGAGTAATTGGCCGTGGCTAAGAGGAATTTAACCACGGTGAATGCCCTGAAACCCTTATATTAACCTAGAAATCTTGGTTTTGCATATGGTAACCTTAATGACTAATTTAGAAACATTGGTAGAAGATTCTTGTGAGTTGGAATTAATGGGTAATAGAATCAAAGGCTTATAAATGAATGTTTGTTTCCTTTATGTACATGAGTGTTTGTAATTATATGGTTGATAACTCTAATAACATTAAGGTTTATATTTCCCCACATTCTTAGAATGTAATTAGTCGAAATGGCTTTTAATCTAGATTTATGATTGTTAATCGTGTACTTAATCTTAATAACAATGGTTAGAAGATAGGGTCATCACAAAAGCCATTCTCAGAGATAATCTCAATAGAGTGGCCCATTATTAGGCCTACTTTATGTGTACTAATTTGCTTTTAAGTGCTCATATGAACAATCTTACTAATGATTAGGCTATCCTCATTTACTTGATTATGACTGAGAGACTTGTTAATGTTGGATACATTATTTATGAAAACATAAACAGGGTATCTTAGTCTATTTTTTCAATATTAGCCTATCCATATTTGATTACCTAGTTGTATGCTAATGTTGAGGTTCCGTTTGAGGCACATGAAAAGCTCTGTCTATCAAAGAAATTATTTTGTATGTAGATCATAGGTGGCTTGGACAGTGATTGATAATGAGCTAATTGAGTAGCTAGCAGAGTAGGAACCACCACCTTTTTCACCAATTAATGTTCTGCCATAACCTCCTCCACTGGAGCCTACCATGGGCGATATCATTGCATGGTTTAAGAGTTTTCCCTTTGGTTAGCTATAAGTGAGCAATGATTTGTGAAACTAGAGCATTGTTCACATGCCATAGATCGATAGAACTATTGGTGCTAAAGGCACTTAGATAGAAGGTTTCAATGGCACCTATTTGAGCTTTCTCTACTACTAGATTTTTTCCGTAATTCACCTAAGCCATATGCACAGGAGCTACCACAAGATCTACCCATTGATAAACCTACCATTTAACTTCTCTTATTGCTTTTTGTATTTTTTAGTTATTTTTTAAGTTAGTTTGTGTATAATTATAAATTTTGTGTGGTGTCCCTAAACTTATACTTATTTTATGTCATACTTTTTAACTCGCATTGTTTACTAGTTCAGCTATTTTTATAAGTTTGCTTTATTTGTTTTATCTCACTTACATTGTTTTTCAATTTATTAAAAAAAATTAATTATACTACAATGTACATATTACCCTCTCTTATTTTGCCTTAAACATTCATTGTCTCTCAACATTAAGGACAATTTTGATTTTAAAATTAAGGATGAGGTAATTTAGGTATTTGTGCTTCAACTTTTAACTTGGAAATTTTTTTTATATGGAGTTTGAGCTGGTCTATCTGTTGTCCTACTAGAATTTTGTCTACTTCTAATGGTAATTGTAATGTATCAAGATATGTTTAGTAGGAACTTAATGCTAATTGTGTTTTGTACTTAATTTAAATGTGTAAAGCTATGTCTTCTAACAATTTTGAAAAATTTTCACACCTTTTGGCTAGACATAAGTCAAAAGCATGTGTTAAAAAATAACTTTTGTAATCTAAATTGTATATTCAATCTCAATTATAAGACTCTCGAACTTGTCTTCTACTTTCTTAAGGCGAATCAATAGGTGTTACAAGATCTTTAGAAATAATTTAGGCATTCTTTTTCTGCAATTGTGCCTTTCAAGCCTGACCTTAATCTAGCTATATTGAAGTTTGCACCCTATTTGAGCCTACTTAGAGGAAACCATATAATGTTGTGTTTTGTTTAGATTACCCATATTGATACTGTTTAGCGTAAGAGAACTAGTAATTTTTCCTTTTTCTTGAGAAAAATTGTAGCATATTCACTATTAAAAGGAATTTTGAAGTTAATTAAGGAAGTTATGTACTTGTTAGTCCTTGTACGATAGATGAAATTTAAACTTTATGATTTGTGTTAACCCTTTGTTTTTTAATTCAAAAGTTGTATAGATATACATATTTATTCACAGAGAGATAGAAATTTAAAGTTTTATTTAAGTGCTAAAAAAGACCTATGTTTGGGGGAGAATTAGTGAGTTATTAAAAAAATTAAATAAATAAAATGGTTCAATAGGAAGAATTGTGGAAAGTGCAATAAGGAAATTTATTGTTCATTATATATGTATATTGTCATATGAATTTTATCAAGAATTTTGCATTCATGTGACCCATCTTTCTTAGCCACAGCCTTAGCCACATCACAAGTAAGAAAGTCCTTCTAATCTTGTGGTTTTGTGGCACCTAATTTAGTGGAAAGAGAAGGAAAAGACAAGCTGATGAAGTTCTCACATTTAAGATTGATTTATACATGTTAGAGTGCAAAAATTGATTTTGGCACTTGCTTTGAGATGAATGTCTAGCTAAAAACACACTCATTTTGCAATGGTTGGAAGTATTAGCATTATCATTTGAACATTGTCATTGGCATTTATCACTTCTTATTGAATGTATTGTCTGATACAGCAAGTGAAGGCTTTAGCAGACATTGATTTTAAGCTGACCTTTAGATGTTTTAGTATTGTTTCTTATTTGCTTTACTCAAGGACAAGTAAAAGTTCAATTTTAAGGTGTGTTAACTCCTAAGCATTTTATGTCATTTTGCATATTCTCTTTTAGTAAATATGTGTTTGATCCTTTAAAGAAATAGAAGAATTGTCACCCATGGGCAACCTACGTAGTGGTGAGAAAAATTGAACCACAACATAACTTCATAGAACTCTGTGCCATATTATAACATCATCAAGTCATGGCATAAGTCTATACAAAAGCAAAATGCATTGTGACATAGCTACATCAAGTCGCAACATAGCTTGATAAGTAATTTGCCCTCAGCATAACTCATTTAGCCATGGCACAAGTTCATCTAGTAATAAATTAAATCATGACAAGAATAGTTAGGTCATAGCACAAATCATACTTGCCAAAACTTTAAGGGTTTTTGCAATATATAGCCATTCCATTTGACTAGAATCATCATTTTGGATGCATGTAAGATTGAGAAGGAGCTTTTAGAGGGACTTCAGAGCTAGGAAGTGCTAGGCATTGAAGATTGAAGAGGAGGTAAGCATCCATCACTTGTTTTGTCTATCTATCTTCTTTTCTTTGTATTTGTTCATATGTTTCTAATTCTTCCTTCAATTTCACTGTAAGTTTTCGTGAATATATACCTAAACTCCTTAATCTAGGATTATTATGAATCTTTTTATGAATTAGTGGTTGTTTGATATATGTTTATTTAGATCTCTACTTTATGGTTTTTTATTGCTTGGTAAACTTGGAAAAGGGAAAGTGAAATTAGGTTTTTAGTTGAGATGTGTGAGTACTTGAAACTTGCTAGGATAAGTGAATGTTTTTGTTGATAAAATAAGAATACACTCATTAACCTTGCATAGCCAATTAGGCATTGTGCTACTAAACTAATCTTAGTTTGATTTTATAAGGAATTATGAAAATTAATTAGATAATCCTATATAAGATTTAGAAAGATACTTATAGGAACAACTAAATTCTAAGCTAATCTGCATCACCATTAATAGCAAAAGTCAAGAGTGTTTAATTAAATTGCTTTGAAATATTAAGGGATTAATAACTCTAGATGCCTTTATTTATTTGGTAATCCAAACATCAATTTTAATTACAAGTTTTGCATGGTAGATAGTCTTTAATTGCTTTACATTATATATTCACTTGAAATTGATTCACTTAATTTAAGTGAGGTGTAAATTTTGGTACATGACAAGTTTTTATAACAAATGCTTGAGGGAATAATCTTTTCTCATCATTTTATTATTGTTGCAATGTGTACACTTACATATACACTTTCAAACAAGTAACATTAGCTCTTTTAATAATCTATACGAATTAACCATTGCACCGGGTTTGAAGAATGTTGCTAATGAAATTCTTAGCTCATGATAAGCACTAGCCAACATTCTATGGTCCATGCTCTTATAATTCTCAATGGAAACTATCTATCAAACCAAAAACAAAAAATTTAGCATATTTAAAATTTGACAATATATGAATTTAACTTATTGTTTCTCTAGTCAAATCTAGACCCTTGATGGTATAAGCTTAGTGTTTGGACAAAGTTATAATTTATTTTTAGTGTATCCCACTTATGACATATTCATTTGCCTTTCTTTTATTATTTAATCTAGATAACCTATTAGGAAATTATATTTTACCTAGAATATTAAGATAAATGAGTTCATTCCTTAATTTAAAGGTCTTGGACCATATATATTCAATTTTACAATTAAATTATTCTATTACATTTGTTAAAAGACCCAATGAATTTTTTCAAAAAAGGTATAGTACATGGATAGTTAATTAATTTTTCTAAAAGATTTTATTGTAAAATCTATATATAATGTAACATTTGGTTTTTGTAAAAACGACAAAAAATAGATATGTTTTAAAAGCAAGTCCTCTGAAATGATTGGGTTAAGGTCCAAAAAAATTAGAATAATGATTTAGACATTATGTAATAAAATAGGAGGTTAGAGGTGCTCTAAAATAGAATCTAAAATAACCAAATAGAATTTAACAAAACTGTTACGTAATGTAATGGTATTTTTGTAATTTCGAGCACTTTTTAGAATGCTCATAGGAAGACTTTTTAAATGAAAATTTTGATCTCTTCGGGGTTCTCAGAGGCCCTGAAAATCATAGGAAGTCCCAGGATAGTTAAAACCCCTCTAGTGTGCGTCTTCTAGTATCAGTTAACCCAAGCTTTGATCCTTTCGTTCGGGAAAGTTTTAGCTCCAAATTGAGTGATTCCAAAGGCATTTTATAAGATTGAAAATCTAAATTTTATGATGGAAAAGATAGTTCTAAAAAAAGAGCTAAAATAAATCGAAAATGAAAATGCCAAGTTTACGAGACATAAATGGAATTTTCTTGAAACAACTTCTAAACCCTCCCTATATATATGGTGCCCCTAATCTTCTCCTCATTTGGTTGACTTTATTTATGCCCCAAAATAAAAGTGATACCTCAGGAGACACACAAGAGAAAGGAAGAGGAAGAGGAAAAACAAGGCAAGAAAGGTATGATTTTCATAGAATTTCCTAGCCTTTTCTTTAGTAAACTTGCTCTCCTTCTTATCCTCCTTCTTTCTATAGATTTATTAATGTATTTGGGTCTATTTTGAGGTCATACTAGAGGGGGAAATTTTGAGTTTGGAGAGGAGAATCCAAGCAAAGGAAAGAGCATCCAAAAAAGGCTAGGAAAATAAGGTATTTTACTACTTTCATGCTTGCTTTTCCTTGTTCCTCTTCTTGAGTATTTCACCCTATGTATGAACAGCCAAGAGGAGTTGAACTTTTAACCAAACCAAGGATGAATCTTTGGAATTTGAGTGTGAAAAATAAGAATATGTGACGGGCTTGTCGTACAACCCTCAAAATAAAACTAGGTTAACTAAAAATATAGCAAGTGGCACAACCTAGGTCATCTCCCTTGGAAATGGAATTTAATGTTCAATTAGGTTCTCTAAGTGTTCTAAGATCCTAGAACTATCTAGTTTGGGGGGTTTTTTTTTTTTTGAATGAATTAAACTATCCTAAAACTAAATTGAATCAAAATTTCTAAATTCTACCTAATTGTATGAATTGTAAATGATAATGGCTTGTGACTAACTTAGGAATCATCTCTTGGTATCCACTATCCTTATCCTATTCCAATTATGATTAATTCTGACCTAAGAATTCTTAATTATGTTCATTAGCAAATGATCTTGAATAACCATTCAAGATTCAAGAGATTAATAATCTAATGTTGAATTGAGACCTCAATCCCGCATTTAACCGTTAACTCTTGTCTTTAAGATCAATGAACATCCAATTTGATTAATTAACCGATTAATTAGCCTCTGATTCATCATCCAAAAATGTTTAATTAACCAACTAAACACCAAGGAATTCTCAAATAGACATTTAAGCACATAACCTTACTCATGCATTTCATCGAACACCTTCGTGGCATACATGGGAGATTAGAGAGAATAATGAAAAATCAGATTCAAATTCAACCAATTAATTAACAAAAATGTTTTCTAACCAGTCACTAATTAATTACACAATTTCTCAATCAAATATAACTCAACCGAGATTATACAAGAAAAAGAAAAAGTGCTGGAAAAATAAGAAATTTTAGCCAGAATTTTGCATTCTTCCAAGGATTCAAGCTTCAGCCAAAAGTTTCCTCCCTTGCTAGCCTCAAGATGGAGATTAGATCTTTATATTACGATGGAATGGAGATGGAGAATGGAATGGAGGAAGTTCTGTGTGTGGACGAAGGCGAAGGAGGTGAGGGTATGGGTGTTAATGACGGCTAGGGCAAATAAATGGTATGATGTGTGTTGAATGGGCCGGGCTACGCGAATGAATGGGCGAGCGAATGGGAATTGATTTAAGCGTGAATGATGTGAAATGGGTGCTGCTTTTCATGTGCCTTTCTTCATTCACGTGCTCAGCCTTTTGTCCTATTTACCCGAAGTTAAATGCATGTGTATATACGGTGGGCCCCACTTGATTTTATTTTATTATATTTCACATGCTTCCATCTCCACGTCGTGCCTTCAGAGGTGTTAAATTTCTATTCTCTTCACTAGAACTGCCTGTATCAGCTCCTTGCTTCATCATTCATATTCATGCAAGTAGCTTCCCTCATTTTCTTTTATGCGTTGAACCCGTGGCTGTCTCTGTTCAGCAGCTCTTCTTTCCCACGCTGTAGCTGGTTCTCTGTTTCTGCTGACATTTCGTTTTGCTTCTTCCTCCCTTTTTCACGCTGAAGTCACGTTCCTCTCTCTGCATGTGAGCTTCTTCATTTATTCTGTGTTGCTTCTCTCGTGCAGCTCATTCCAGACTTCAACTCGTTGCTTCCTCATACAGCTCCAGCGTTTTCTGTTCGTATGTTTCTTTGCCTCCAGCTTCTGCATGTTGCGTTTCACGTTGCTGTTACGCCCAAACTTCCTTTCTTCTTCTCAAAGCTTCTCTTTTCTTCTCAAAACTATCCAGACGTGATTCTGCATGCTTCTTCTCCTTGTTTCTGCATCTTCATTTCATTTTGTGTTTCTTCTGCTCATGCTTCGTGCTTTGTTTCTCTCTTAAACCCAGCCCACGTTTTCTTCTCTGTTTCTGCTGGTGTAACTTGCATGACAGCTACTGTTTGCATGCTTGAAAGCTCCTTTCAGCGTTACTTTCTTCCTCTCAAATGCACCTTTTGCTCATCTTTGCTCTTGCTTCACATTCTCAAGTTTTTAGCTCCATAAAAAGTACACTTGAAGCTCAATCTTCTCCTTCAATTCAATTTCTCATTCAAGTTAATTGCTCATCAAAAATTCTGCACAAAAGAATAGAGAATATTCAATAGAATTATCCACAAAATTATTTAAAAGAATTTCATGCCTTAAAACTCAATAATTTTGCTAATTAATTCACAAAGTGCATAAGTGGCTAATAAAATCAAATTGTATCTAATTAAACCTTTAAAGCCATCTTTGATCATTAAAATGACTAAGTTAGAAAGAATAAAAGATATAAAATTCATGCTTATCAATATGCAAAGGAAACAAAGAAAAAACCATGAATTTGTAAGATAGAAAAAGTTAAGGTTTTAGTTGCACCTTAGTTTGTAAGATGAGTTTTAGCCATAAATTAAGATGTTTAAGAGTTCATATGAGTTTCTAAGACATCAAGAGTGTAAAGAAGCAAAGAGGGTTTGTATAACACCATAGATTCTAGCCCATCTCAAACATTTGAATGGCATAATATCATGAACTATATAGGATTTCCATGGGAAAAGCAAGAAAAAGTGAGATTATTTACGCATTGCACTATATCTAAAAATTCATTTCTGTGTCACGTGGACCGTGTGAGCTCATGCTATGCATTTTTATATTTAATTTCATCATTAAAACTCATTTACATCCCAAAAACATGCCTACAACCTATGGAAACCAAAATGGAGCATGAAAAGTGGGAACTCATTCTCGGCCAGAATTGGCCTCTTTTCTAGGAAAATTTTGAAAAATCATAACTAAATCTAGAAAAATAAAAAATATGAAATCTTGGTCATTATGGAAATAATAGGATGTCTAATTCACATTAAAAATATGTCCAGACCATAAAATTCATCATGTAGGACGTTTGACATCTGAAAAGCTACTAAGGTTGCTGGCTGCCTGGGCTGCTGTTCAAATTACTGATACAAAATTATAAAATTCATAACTAATTCTATAAAACTTGAAATCACACAAATTAGGTCATTCTGGAAAGATAAAAATGTTAAATTGATATTAAAAATAATTCCAGAATGAAACAGATATGTTTATCTATTGGAATCCTATGGAATAGTAACTGAACTCATGGGGCACCACTACTACAGACAGCCAACTTCAAAAATACATAACTCTTTTCTCAGATATCCAAATGAGGTGATCTCAGTGGCCACAAGAATTTTATGACTTCGAGTTTAGGCATATAAAATTTCACAAGCATCGGACACCATTTGGCCATCGAGTGACACAAAACACAAAATTGCCAATATGAACAGTGCACGTACCAGAATCCATAAAAATTCCCAAATTTGAAAATTCATCAAATATTCTCTAGACGTCCAAAAATTATGTTCTTTAAATTCTCAAAAATCTCTCAATGAGGGCTAATTATATGCCAAATTTCAGAGCAAGACTAACTCATTTGGCCAAAAAGTGACATAGGGTTCCATTATGGTCAATTTTGGCTCCATATTGGGTACCAAAATTGGCAAATGGATTTCCCTTGGTCTTGGCATCTTTTGGGCAAGTTTATAAACCTATTTGAGACTTGTGTGAGCTGCCCAAATGGTCCCAAACCTCATACATCTTATTTTGGCCTTTTAACCCATACTTTTGCACATTTTCATAAACTCATTCATGAAGTTATCTTTACCATACATGCTCAATTCACATTCTATCATTCACATAACATATATTCTCATTTCTACATCATATAATAGCATAATTACATGTGTCTCAAGGGTCATATGCCATTTACAATATTCATACACATCATTGAATATCATTATGGTTCCATAAAGCAAAAACTAGACATATGAATGTCAATCTCCTTCCTCTAGTGTTATTGGCTCCTATTGGCATATCCATTTGGTTCACCTAGCATGTGAGATCATTAGAGAGGAGGGAATGAGATTCAAAGAATCCCAATAACTCATCTCCCATTGAATCATACATCATATGTGCAAAGCAAGCTTTACAAATGCATGCATGGAGAAATTAGAAATCATAGACATTTCAAAAGTAACCTTGGCATGTGAATCAATCATACAAGACATTCAAGAGCTCACTAAGTATTTGGATTGGCCTCACACTTCTCCTCATGGATTTTGAACTTGCCTCACCCAATCTTTGAGCACTTTGAACTCAACCATACTCTTGGAAGCTCACTTTGCTTTTGGGAGACTCTTTACTTTGTCTCAACCAAACTCAAGGGTTCTTAGCTCATCTTCACTAAAGGAAAGAGTTCTTGGCCTCTCTACACTCAAGCAAACTCATACAAACATCATCTAATCAATTGAAAACATAATATGGCATCAAGCATCATGGCATATGAAGGCATGCTAGCATAATTTTCAAAGCTTGAAAATACACATTCACACATTTTAAAACAAGTTTAACACACATCCTTATATGAGAGAAGGTAGAGAGAGCTACCTTGTATACAAGCACACACTTTTTCCTTAGGTTTCAAGCCTCTTCTTTCGGCCACACACCCATAATTTGGTGGAGATGGTTTCTCTTGGCCTAGATACAATTTATGGGAGCCAATTAGATTTATGAAATAATCTCTAAGACCATACAATTTGCTTAGATGCTAGATTGCTCTATAAGCTCCATTATGGTCCATAAATGCACCTAATGAAGCAACACCCCTCAAATACTTTCTAGGCCTCATTCTTTCCTTTCAAATATGATTCTTGACTCCTTTTAAGCCTCTTGGAGTCATCACATCATTCAAACAAAAGGCCTATTACCATGTTGCTTCTTTAGGTCATATTATGGAACCTAAGACACCAAATCACTTTCCATGAGTTCTAAATTTTTTCCAAGGCCTCCCTTCATTTTCATTCATCAATTATGACTCAATAATAGCCTTAGAAAAATTTAAAACTCTCCCTAGCACTATGGAACATGCTTGGCCGAGACTATGGCATTATTTGGGCTTCTTGGAGTTCTCTTGGTTTTCTTGAAGGGATAAGCTTGTGGGGAGCATCTTTGGTGTCTCAAAAACTCATTTATACTCTAACTTAGACCTAGGAAGTATCACATAAATTCAGAATTTGAAAGGTGCACTTGAAACCCTAGGTTTTGCATCTTGAATTCTAATGCCTATTTCATAGTTTTCTTTGCATATTCTTATTCCTCTCCATCAAATACCTAAGAATCATGCTTGGTTAGGCTTGAAAATCAGATCTTCTTATGGTTCTTAGGCTAGGTCAAAATGGAGAAGAAGTGTGATGAAAAGTATCAACCATAGGATGCATTTTTACCTTATTTCCTTGCTTAATTTGGCTTGAATCTTAATTTCTCCATGCTTCTCTCTTCAAATCCGAACTTTCCCTTGAATACCTCCCTTGAATCAGATTTATAAACCTCATTTAATCCAAGGAAAGAAAGGAGAAGGGAGGAGAGGAGGTGTGGATGAAGAAAAGTAAGGAAAATCACCATGAAAACATACCTTACACTTGGCTTTCTTCCTCCTCCTTCTTCCTCTCTTGGGTGCCTCTCCCTTAGGGTTTTGCTTCTGATTTGGGGCTGGAAAATCTCAAGTGAAATGAGGGCAAGTGTGAGGCGTCACCTATGTATAGCTAGGGAAAAAGGACTTTTCCAAAAATTCCAATTTTGCCCTTCATACTTTGCATTTTCTTTTCTCTTTCATTTTAACTCCTTTTTGAGAACTGTCTTTTCCATTATAAAACTTATGTTTCCAATTAAGAAAAATGCCCTTGGAATCACTCAATTTGGAGCTAAAACCTTCCTGAACGAACCCGTCAAAGTTCGGGCACACCGACGTTGGAAAACGTCCACCAGAGGGGATTTAATTGTCCCAGGGCTTTCCATAGTTTTCAAGGCCTCTGAGAACCCTGAAAAACTTAAAACTTTGGTTTAAAAAGCCCTCCTGTGTGAATTCCAAAAATTGCTCAAAATTACGAAAATGCCATTACGTTTCGTAAGCTTTTCGTCAGAAATTGTTTCTTAATTCTAGCTCCATTTTTCCTTCCTTCTGAGCCTGGGATTCTCATTTTTAGGAGTCTAGAATGCTTCCCAATTTTTTTAGGGCCTTAACTACATCATCTTATGAGACTTCCTTTTGTATCCGGTGAATTTCGTTCATTTATAGAGAAACCATACGTAAGTTTCTCACGTTTTCTCTGGTTTTTGGAGGACTGGATATTACAGTTTGTATACCTAGGGAGAGTTTTAAATTTTTCTAAGCCTATTTTTGAGTCATATATGATGAGTGAGGATGAGTGGAGGCCTTGGAAAAAATTTAGAAACCTTAGAAAGTGAGTTGGCCTTATATGTTCCATAATATGACCTATAGAAGCAACTTATAGTTAGGCTCTTTATTTTAATTCTGTGATGACTCCAAGAAGTTTAAAAGAAGTCAAGAATCATATTTGAAAGGAAAGAATGGAGCTTAGAATTTATTTGATAGGTGTTGCTTCATTAGGTGCATTTTAAAACTATAAAGGGGTTTATAAGTTAAGCTAGAGTCTAAGCAAGTGGAGTGGCCTTAGAATTTATTCCATGATCCTAATTGGCTTCCATAAATTGTGTTTAAGCCAAGAGAAATCATTCCCACACCTTTATATGTGTGAGGTCGAAGAAGGAGATGAAATTCACAAGAAAAAGTGTGTACTTCCTTCCATGGTAGCTCACTCCTCCTTCTTTCATGCATGATTTTATGCTTGGCTTGTCTTTGAATGTGTGTATATGTGTTTTAAGCCATGAAAAGTATTCTAGCATGATTTCATATGCCAAGGTACCATGATGATGCATTATGTTTCTAAATGATATTTATAATGCTTGCTTGGGTTTGCTTGAGTGTGGTGAGGCTAAGATCCCTTGGCCATGGTAAGGATGAGCTAAGAACCCTTAAGATTAGTTGAGACAAAGTAAAAAGCCCAAAAGTGAGGTTGACTCCCAAGAGCAAGGTTAAGTCTAAAAACCTCTTAAAGAATGGGTGAGGCAAGTCCAAAATCCACAAGTGAATGGATAAGGCTAATCCACTTGCTTGGCAAGCCTATGTATGTTATGTATAGCTTGCTCAAATATTAAAAATGCTTCTTGAATGTTTGCATATGTTAATATACCGATACATGCATTTGTAAGATTGGTTTTGTATCTTTTATGTGTGATTGAAAAAGAGATGAGCTATTGGGATTCTTTGAATCTCATTCCCTCCTCTCTAATGTTCTAACATGCTAAGTAGACTAAGAGAGTAAGGAGATGGGAGCCAACCACATGAGAGATAGAAATGTGACATCAAAGTGCATGGATTTTGTTCTTTAAGACTACATAGATGGCAAATGATGTAATCCTTGGTTGTATATGTCCTAGGATGATATGAACATATGTAATTATGATAATATGTCATGTATAAATGAGAGAATATGTTATGTGAATGCTAGAATATAATTTGAGTATGAAATGGCAATTTTAGTTTCTTAAACACTTGATGCATTAATGTATAAGTCAAAGTGGAATGGCCAAATTAAGATGCATGAGGTTTGGGACCACTTGGGTAGTTCATACAAGTCATAATCATGCTTTTAAACTTGCCCAAGAGGTGCCAAACATCAAGGGAAGTCATTTGGACACTTTGGTATCCTATATGGAACAAAAATTGACTATATTGGAAACCTATACCACTTTTTATTCAAATGAGCTCTTCTTGATCTGAGACTTGGCATGCTATTAGAGCTTGTTGATATCTTTTTGAAAAGCTAAAGTTTAAAATTGTTGGAGGTCTATGAAATATTTGATAAATTTTCAAAATTGGGAAAAATTCTGATTTTGGTCATGTTATTGTTCATACTGGTTTGAAAATGATTTCTGTCACTCAAGGACCAAATGACGTCCAATTTTCATGACATTTTATGGAGTGAAACTAGACATTTGTAGTAACTTGTAACAACTAGAAGCACCCCATTTGGATATCTAGAGAGGGAGATATGAATTTTTAAAATTTTTACCTAGTATTAGGTGTTCAGACTGACCTTAGGTACTTTTTAATTGATTTTCAATGCCTGGACATGCCTAATCTGGTATGAAATTATTTTTTCCCTCTATATAACATCAGTATATTTCCAATTACTATCAATTGAATGGATTAAATTTTTATGGAATTAATTGGACAATTTTAAAATTTGTAGAAGAAAGCTATGATAGTACCAATAGCTAGCCAAACCTCTATACCTTTTCAAATGTCAAACGTCTTCTGTGTGGTGTCTCATGGATTGGACATATTTTTAGAATACATTAGACATGTGTAGCTTTCTATAATGGCTAATAATGCATGATTTTAATTTTTCTAGAATTAGTTATGATTTTTCAAAATTTGTGACAGAAAAGGGAAATTTCTAGCTGAAAATGCAACTATGTATTTTATGCTTCCCTTTGCTTTCCACGAGTTGTAGGGCACTTCTAGTGATGGAAATGAGTTTTATCCATGTAATTAAATATGAAAATGTGATACATGTGCTTATATGGTTCACAGGACACTTAATGAAAATTTTACATACAACACAACTCTAAAATATGCATTTTAATTCCTTTTTCTTTGAAAATTTACATGATCCTTGGAAATGAGTTATTTGAAGGCATTAGACAAGCTAAGAAATTATGGTGTTACAATGGGTGTGTTTGGCCAAAATAGAGCCAAGAGGGGGGAAATTTCTTTCCAAAAAAAAGAGAGGAATTAGGGTTTTAGACCATGGAGAAGAGGTATATGGCAAGAAATTGCAAGAAAATGAAAGAAAACTAAGATAGAAAAGTGTGATATTCTTTAGGGTTTTATGAAATATGATTTTGTGTGAGTGTTTCCTTGACCATTTAAGTGTTCCCTTAAACTCTTAAGACTCATAGAAACCCCCCAAGTAGCTCTCCTATCAAGAAAAAATTAAGAACTTCAAGAATCCCATTCTTGTCCATAGTTTCGGCCAAGGCAAGAGTACTAGGTTAAGGGATGTTTTAATTTGTTCTAGCCTTGGTTTGAGACTTTTTATGATGTTAGAAGATGGGAGGAATCATTGGGAAAAATTTAGGAGCCATAGATTGGGAGATAGGACAATGATGCCCATAATGGTACTTTGTGAAGCAACTTGATTCTAAGCTTGTGCAAATGATTGTGTGAGGGCTCCAAGGACTTTGAATGAAGCCAAGAGACCTAGAAATGGAAAAAGATGGGAGCTTAGAACTTAAATTGTGAAGGTTGCTTCAATAGGCCATTTATAGAACCATTAGGCCACTTATGGAATCAAGTGTGCATTCAAGAATATAATTAGTGTCTTGGCTTACTTCAAGAGCATAATTGTGTGTTAATTGTGATGTTTAGGTCAAGAGAACCCTACTCCACCTAGGTGCTCTTGTGTAACCAAGAAAGGGAAGGAACAAACCAAGTAAAGTTTACATCAAGTTAAAGGTAACTCTCTACCTCATTCTCCTTGCATTCTTGTGCATGTGTATGTCTTTGTGTGTATGTATGGGTTTATGTGACTTGGGAACATGCCACTTGATGTCTTAAGTTTGCATCGGTATCAATTTGTATTCTTGAATGGCTTTGCTTGTGGAAATTACTCATAAGGGTAAGGTGATACCAAAAGTCCCTTAATGTGGGTGAGGAGATGCCAAAAGTGTCAAGACATGGGTGAGACTAGGCCAAAAGTGTAACGACCCTAATTTCTAATCATTATAATTAAGGTTAAGTATGCAATTAATAATCATAAATCAAGGTTAAACGTCATTACAACTAATTACATTCAGAAAATGCAGGAAATTTTAAACGTTGATGTTATTAGGGTCATTAATTAGACAACCACAATTATTTGAATGTGCAAGTGAATTCAATCATCAATAAGGAGCCTTTGATTCTTCCATCCATCAATTCTAACTCGTAAAAACCTCCTACAAGTGTTTCTAAATCATTCCTTAGTATTACCATAAAAGAAACTAATAACAATTATAATAACAATTCAAGTAGTCAACCAATCATTTAGCATTTCAAAATCATAAATGTGCCAACAATAGTATATTAATATGAACATATACATGGACTTAGGAAATTAACCCTGGTTACCTCAATGAAGCCAATTACTCATCCTCTAGCTACCATCATGATTCAAAGCATACCAGGTCTAACATAAGCATAATTTTCATTATTCAACTACCATTAGTAAGGAATTTCCCTATCCACAGATTAATCTTAACAAGAGTACATTAAGAAGTTCTTACCTAAGCTTCCTAAAGGTCTACTGCACTAATTCAAGGTTACAATAACAAGAACTCACAATGGGTCACTCTTAGCATCTCCATTTTCGCACATATGAAAGCCATGCACCAAAAGTCAATCTAAATGATGAAAATTCTGTATAAATACCATACAAGAGAAAGGGGAACACTTACACATATGCCCAAAAGGTCAAATGGACTGGTTTGAACCTTAATTACCAAGAACACACCATGGGTCTTTCTCAAATTCAAATTTGAGTCATCAAGCCCATAAATTTCATTGTTTCACCTTCATCTCCTTATAATTTCACACAATAGCAAAACCCATTATGAAAATCAATCCTTGAGGACATTTTCTAACAAAATAATACATAAAATGATAAGAAAATACTTACCCAATTACCTTTTTAGCTTCTACTCCAAAAATCTTCCAAGGAAACACCCAAACACTAAATTTCATATTTGAGAAGGAGATGAAAATGCTCAAAACCATAAACTAATTAGACCAAAATGAAGAGGAGAATAAGAGGGATATATTTTATATAGATTACCTTGGCCAAATCTTTCTCTAGAATTGAGAAATGGTGAAGGAATGCAGAAAACCCTAGCCTCCCTCCAAACCTCCAAATTTTGCTTTGCCTCTTATGTTTTTTCTGTAAAATAGGGAGGAGGCTGCTGACCCTTTAGGGTTATTAAGGGGAAATGGGATAACCCATCAACCTAAGGTCCATTTAAGCTCATTTCTAGTCATTGGGTCATTGCTTTGTGAGGTGAGTTACAGAAAGTCTTGGGGTTATGGAGGAATGTGCTGACCCAAAGGCCCAATTCTATATGGGTTGAAATTTTTGTTGGGTTGGGCCATGGATTCTAGAGTTATATGGGTTAAATAAGGGTTGGACCAAGCTTCAAGGGTCCATTATTCCATGTGGGCTGATGTTTAACATGTTGAGACATGATATATGGGTTAGTTAGGTTCAAAATGGGTTAGGCTTCCCTAAAAATGGGGTTAGGTCATAATTAGATGAGACTGGGCCTTTAATAATGTTCTTGACACACATAATTTAATCATGGGCCCAAGTCACATTTAAATCCATAAATATTATCATACTTCTTCAAAATGGGCCAAGTAATAATTATTATGTTAAGATACTCAAATTTGTCATTTTCCTTATATCCTCTTAATAATTTTATAACCTCTAAATAATTACTATTAATTATTCTCAGGGTGTTACATTCTCCCCTCCTTTTAGGAATTTTGTCCTCAAAATTACTCATACCTTACTCAATTGATATTGGACAATTCTCCCTCATAACCTCCTCCTTGATAACTCGGATAGTCTTACCAGAGACTAGTCCCCTCCTATTACTTTCCTGTAGAGGGTGCTCTTATCATGTTACTACTTCACTTGGTAACCACAATTCTATTCCCTCTAGTCAACCTATGTCAAATAACATGCCAATCTAAGCATGTCTTATTCCTTCTTTGTCTACAACTAAAGGGATCCTGACCAAGCTACACTTGATCGTCTTATAGCAAGCTCTAGACACCTAGTTTAAATAAATCTTGATTTTCTCTCCCTTCATAGCTTTTGTTTTGTTTTGTTTTATATTTATCTCCCCTTTTTTTTTCTTCTTCTTTCTCCCCTCTCTCATTTTTTGTTATTGTTCCAATAGTCAATTATTGAATGTTCATGTTTACTTTCTTTCCTTCTTAACTCTCAATCTATTTAAGAGATAACTTCTAGATACCTTAGCTTAACTCTCCCTAATCGTTGATACCAAGAACTACAAGGAATTCCACTTAGTTAGGCTTTTTATTATTTATTCCACTAATAGCAACATAGATAAGTAACCTTATTTCATAATGAAGTTTCATTCATCCTTCACTTAGATTACCCCCATATTTTTTTAGCCCAACCTTCTTAATTGAAGCGGGTCTTACCTTCTATAGAGTCATCTAATCTAAGTTTCCAAGTCTTGCATTCAATTATCTCATAAAATCATTGCACATATTATATCCTCATTTATGGTTCATCAGTAAAAATTCCATTATCTCCATTAGACACATAAATTCTTTTCTCATCTCTAGTTAGTACTTAAGTTTCCCTTTTTTATTCATCAAGATTTTCCAAAGGTTGAAACTAATATAAAGTCTGATCTTTTGACTAATCCATGTAAGGCATTCGACACTTTAGGGTCACCTTTTGCCTAATCGAGACCGAATATAATCTCTTAAGTGAAAATAAACATGATGCCTCAAGTCTAAGTTATATTCCCTGATGAGGCCTGATTTTAAGGGTGAAAATACCTTGTCTAAAATATCAAGGTAATCTTTTAAGACATAGGAATGAGTTTCCTCAAATTCTACAAGCCATAACTCTAGTGGATATTTTATTAAATGACACAGCTTCAACAACTTGCCTATAACATTAGAAATTTCCAATTCATAATGATGGTTCATTATAGATAATCTAATTGTCATCTATAGGTGTAACCAGTATAGGAAAACCCTTAGTAGACCTCTTCTCTCTCTTTCTCTCTCTCTCTTTTTTTTTTTTTTGCACTTGCAAAGGCATTACCACAATCACATATATGTGATTCCAAAGACTACCATGATCAATAGATTCCAGTGTCTCATCTTGATTCTCAGTTACTATAAGCTTTAGTAGTCAACTTAATTGTAACACCCCAAAATTAATTAAGGTGTTAATCATGGATTTGGGCTAATTAAGAATAATTAATATAAAATAATTGGGTAAGTTAAGTGGATGGAAATTTTAGAGAGGCAAATTATTAATATGAATTTGGGATTAATTGGGATAGAAACTTCATCTAGGCCCAAATTAATGTAGGAGATCATGATAAGAAGCTAATGGAGGCCCAATAAGTTAGGTGTAGAGCCAATCTAATTTAAGGAATTAAAGGCCCAAGACCCAACTTCCATAAGCTCTTATAAATGGTTCAATAAACTTTGTGCAAATCTAAAATAATGGAGTTCTTAAAACTAGGTCTGGCCCAATGAAATTCTACAGCCTAACACCTTAAAACTGGCCCAACAAAGCTAAAATTTGAAGCTCATTTGGAGTTGGATCTTAGAATAGCCTATAACCCATAAAAAACCCAACTTAAACCCTAAAAACTAACCTAGCCACCCCCTATTCTGTAGAATCACAAGAGATACATACAAAATTCGGAGGTCTAAAGGAGAGGCTAGGGTTATTGGCATGTTTCCACCATTTCCCACTTCTAGAGCAAGATTCAGCCAAGGTAATAGTTATATAACTTAATCCTCTCATCTTTCTCTTTAGTTTGACCTAATTAATGTTCCAATTAGAGCACTTTCACCCATACCCAAAATTTGAAACTTGCCATTTGATGTTTCCATGGTGAAATTTCGTAGGTTAAAGTTAAGGTTGACATTAGGTAAGTATAAATGACGTGTTCTGTTGTGCAATCCTCAAAATAAAACTAGGTTAAACTAAATATGTAGCTAGTGATACAACCTAGGTCATCTCCTTTAGAAATGGAATTTAATGTTTAATTAAGCTTTCTAAGTATTAAAAGACTCTAGAATTACCTAATTTAGGGGGTTTTTGATTGACTTAAACTATCTAAAATGAAATTGAATTAAATTGACTAACTATCTAATTGTATGGATTATGGTTGAATGATGGACTTGTGACTAGCTTTGGATTCATTCCTTGGTATCCACTATCCTTATCCTAATTTAATTGTGATTAATTTTGGCCTAAGAGTCCCTAATTGTGTCCATTAGCAAATAATCTTGAATTACCACTCACGATTCAAGAACCTAGCAATTTAATATTAATTGAGACCTTAACTACCATTAAATTACTAATTCTTGTGATTAAGTCTATGAACACTTGAATTGGATGATTAATTGATCAATTAGCCTCTAAATTAATACCCTAGGATGTTTAATTAACTAACTAAACTCCAAGGAATCCTTAAATCAAACAATTAAGCACACCAATTCTTAAAAGCATTTTATCAAACACCTTGATTGCACACTTGGAAAATAGTAAGAAAATAAAAATCTAGCACTTAATTCATACAATTAATCAGCCAATTTCTCTCCTAATCAATGTCTAACCAACCATCAATCATGAACTACATCAATTTCAATCACTTACAAGCTCAACCAAGCAAATAAAATAATTAAAATTGATATAGAAAGAGAGGAAAATAAAATGAAATTCTTATCCTAATCCTTGGATTCAAGCTTGCACCAAGGGTCTTCCTCCTAGCTAGCCTCAAGGTGGATTAAAGCTTCATTGGAGAATAGATAGAGGTGAGAATGGAGGAGATGGCGTGGTGGATGGCTACTAGATGAAGGGGTGGAATGTCGCGTGAATGAACGATGGTTTGCGAATCAGTGAGTGCATATGGAATGTTGAATAAAAATGAATGGACGATGGATAGGGGTCTGATGACGTTGGATGAATGGCCTGATGGATTGTGTGAGGGGCATGAATAATGTGCAAATGAAATATAACATTAATATGACGATGAAAATGAATCTTCCTTGATGTTGCCAGGAGTGCCTTTTAATCCTTTCATGCGGTTCCCTTTAATCATTCATGTGCTCTCTTCATTTGCCAATTGCCCGTAGCCTTTTTTCTCTCTTGATACGTATAAGTGTGGGTTAGCCACTTCTTGAATTCTCAGCCAAAACATGTGCAAATGTGTGGGCCCTAAAGCAAATATAATATTCCACATGCTTCCTTATCTACATAGCTTCTTCTTTTCTCTGAATCCAAACGTAGCTTCTTCTTGTTCTGGAGCTGCTTCTTCTTTGTTCAGCTATTGCCCTATGTGATTTTCTTCTTACATGTCAGCTTCAAATTCACACTTATTTCTAGCTAAGCTTCATGATCTCGTGGCTTCATGCAGCTTCCATGAATTTTCCATGTCAACCTCACCTTCTTCAGTTGGTGCTTCATCGTGTTCTGCTTCCATGCAAGCACCTTTCAAGCTCCAATATCTTTTAACCAGCAGCTCGTCTTGCTTGCTTTATGTTTTACTCATGTTTCTGCTGCAGCTCATGGTCACTTCTTCTCTTTGATTCATCCACTCCATTCTCGACCTCACTTCCACGTTATTTCTTTACTCAAGCTGCATGCCTCTGTGTGCATGGATCTTCTTTTGCTCATTCCTCGTGGAACCCGTAGCTTCATTTCTTTCAGCTGCTTCTTGCTTTCACACACCCACTTAGCTTCAGCTTATGGCTTCTTCCTTCATGCTTTGTTTCAGCCATCTTTGTAACACCATAAATTCTAGCTCATTCTAACTCATCTCATGCCTTTACATAACTTAATATCATGAATCATGTGAGTTTTACATGAAAAAGGCAAGAAAATAATGCTCATTTTAGCGTTGCGCTGGGTCTCAAAATTCCATTCGGTGTCACGTGGATCATGTGAGATCATACTATGCATTCTTATGTTTAATTACATCACTATAACTTAAATGCATCACAAAAACATGCCTACAACTCATGGACACCAAAATGGGGCATGAAAATTGGAGATTCATTTTTTGCCAGAATTAGCCTCTTTTTTGGGCAAACTTTGGAAAATCACAACTAAATCTAGAAAAATTGAAAACATGCAATCTTGGTCATTCTAGAAAGCCTAGGATGTCTACTTCACATAAAAATATGTCTAGACCATAACATTCCTCATGTAGGATGTTTGACATTCAAAAATCTACTGAAGTCGCTAGCTGCCTGGGCTGCTGTTCAGATTACTGATACAAACTTTTAAAATTCATAACTAATTCTATAAAAAATCAAAATCACACACATTCAATCATTCTAGAAAGCTAAAAATGTTAACTTGAAACTAAAAATAATTCCAAAAAGAAACAGATATGTCTAGCCATCGAGAACCTATGGAACAGTAACTAAACAGTAATTGCTACTGACAACCAACTTAAAAAATGCATAACTCTCTGCTCAGACCTCCAAATGAGGTGATCTCAGTGGCCACAGAAAGCTTATGAATTCTAATTTATTTCACAAGCATTGGACACCATTTGTCCATCAGGTGAGACAAAACACAAAACTGCCAGTATGAATAGTGTATATACCAGAATCCATAAAAAATCCCAACTTTGAAAATTCATCAAATATTCTTTAAATTGCCAAAAATTATATTCTTTATCTTTCCAAAAAGCTCTCAATGAGACTTAATTGCATGCTGAATCTCAGATCAAGACTAGCTCATTTGGCCAAAATGTGACATAGGGTTCCATTATGGTCAAAGTTGGCTCCATGTGCGGTACCAAATTTGCCAAATGGCTTTCCCTTGGTTGTGGTACCATTTAGGCAAGTCTAAAAGCTTATTTGAGACTTGTGTGAGCTGCCTAAATGGTCTCAAACCTCATGCATCTCATTTTGGCCATTCAACCAACACTTATACATATTTCTATCAAACTTTCATAATGCATAATTGGACATTCAAAACTAAATTTGTGTTCTAAAGCTCATACATCATATCCATGGCTCTAAACATTACATAATAGTATATTTACATATGTCTCGAGGTTCATTGTATATATACGACATCATATACAATATGAACCATCATTATAGTTCTAAAATGGACAAAACCATGCATAAGCTTGTCAATCTTTCCTCTTCATGGTTATTGGCTCCCTTCAACATAATTACTTAGTCCACCTAGCATGTTAGATCATTGGAGAGGAGGGGATGAGATTCAAAAAATCCCAATAGCTCATCTCCCATTCAATCATACATAATATGTGCAAAGTAAGCTTTTCAAATGCATGCATGGTGAAAATGTAAGACATGCACATTTTAAAAACAATCTTGGCATGCGAATCAATCATACAAGATATCCAAGAGCTCACAAAGTGCGTAGATTAGCCTCACACTTCTCATGGATTTTGAACTTACCTTACCCATTCTTTAAGAGTTTTGGACTCAACCATACTCTTGGGAGCCCACTTTGCCTTTGGGAGACTCTTTACTTTGTCTCAACCAAGCTCAAGGGTTCTTGGCTCATCCTCACCCAAGGGAAAAGTTCTTGACCTCTCCACACTCAAGCAAACTCACACAAACATCATGTAATCGTTTGAAAACATAATATAGCATCAAGCATCATGGCATATGAAGGCATGCTAGCATACTTTTCAAAGCTTGAAAATACACATACACACATTGTAAAACAAGCTAAACACACATCCATGCACGAAAGAAGGTGGAGAGAGCTACCTTGTATACAATCACACACTTTTTCCTTGAAATTCAAGCCTCCTCTTTTGGCCACACCCTTTTTCCTTAGATTCATGCTTGGTTTTGCCTAAAAATCATCTCTTCCTAAGGTTTTCTCAAGTGGGGTGAAATGGTGGAGGAGGAAATCAAAGATGACAACCATAGGAAGACAAATTACATTTTTTTCTTGCTTTTTCTTACTTGAATCTTGTGTTCTTTGAGCTCCTCTCTTCAAATCCGAATTTTCCCCTCAATTTCTCCCTTAAAACAGATTTATAAACTTCATTATAATCATACGAAAGAAAGGGGAATGGAGAAGGAGAGGTTTGGAAAGGAGAAAGCATGAAAAATCATGAAATTCCTTACCTTTTCCTTACTTTTTCTCCTCCTTTCTTCTCCTCCATAGTGTGCCTAAGAGAGCTGGTGTTTTCTAGCTCATTCTAACTCATCTTATACCTTTACATAACTTAATATCATGAATCATTTGAGTTTTGCATGAAAAACGAAAGGAAAATAATACTCATTTTAGTGTTACGCTGGGTTTCAAAATTCCATTTGGTGTCACGTGGACCATGTGAGATCATACTATGCATTCTTATGTTTAATTACATCATTATAACTTAAATGCATCACAAAAACATGCCTACAACTCATAGAAACTGAAAATGGGACATGAAAATTATAGATTCATTTTTTGCCAGAATTGGCTTTTTTTCTGGGCAAACTTTGGAAAATCATAACTAAATCTAGAAAAATAAAAAATATACAATCTTGGTCATTCTGGAATAGTAGCTAAACTCCTAGGGCACCACTGCTACTGATAGCCAACTTCAGAAATGCATAACTCTCTGCTCAGACCTCCAAATGAGGTGATCTCGGTGGCCACAGAAAGCTTATGACTTCTAGTTTATGCTTATAAAATTTCACAAGCATTGGACACCATTTGTCCATCAGGTGACACAAATTCAAAACTTCCAGTATAAACAGTACACATACCAGAATCCACAAAAAATCCTAATTTTGAAAATTTATCAAATATTCTCAAGACCTCTGAAAATTATGTTCTTTAGCTTCTCAAAAAGCTCTCAATGAGACCTGATTGCATGCCAAATCTTAAATCAAGACTAGCTCATTTGGCCGAAAAGTGACATAGGGTTCCATTATGGTCAAATTTGGCTCCACATGAGGTACCAAATTTGCCAAATGACTTTCCCTTGGTTGTGGCACCTTTTGGGCAAGTCCAAAAGCTTATTTGAGACTTGTGTAAGCTGCCCAAATGGTCTCAAACCACATGCATCTCATTTTGGCCATTCAACCCACACTTATGCATATTTCCAACAAACTTCCATAATGTATAATTGGACATTCAAAACTCAATTTGTGTTCTAAAGCTGATACATCATATCCATGGCTCTAAACATTACATAATAGTATATTTACATATGTCTCGAGGTTCAATGTACATATACAACATCATATGCAATATGAACCATCATTATGGTTCCAAAATAGACAAAACTATGCATAAGCTTGTCAATCTTTCCTCTTCATGGTTATTGGCTCTCTTTATCATAATTACTTGGTCCACCTAGCATGTTAGATCATTAGAGAGGAGGGGATGAGATTCAAAGAATCCCAATAACTCATCTCCCATTCAATTATACATAATATGTGTAAAGCAAGCTTTTCAAATACATGCATGGTGAAAATGTAAGACATGCACATTTTAAAAACAATCTTGGCATGTGAATCAATCATACAAGATATCCAAGAGCTCACCAAGTGCTTAGATTGGCCTCACACTTCTCCTTATGGATTTTGGACTTGCCTCACCCATTCTTTAAGAGCTTTAGACTCAACCATACTCTTTGGAGCCCACTTTGCTTTTGGGAGACTCTTTACTTTGTCTCAACCAAGCTCAAGGGTTCTTGACTCATCCTCACCCAAGGGAAGAGTTCTTGGCCTCTCCATACTCAAGCAAACTCACACAAACATCATGTAATCATTTGAAAACATAACATGGCATCAAGCATCATGGCATATAAAGGCATGCTAGCATACTTTTCAAAGCTTGAAAATACACATACACATATTATAAAACAAGTTAAACACACATCCATGCATGAGATAAGGTGGAGAGAGCTACCTTGTATACAATCATACACTTTTTCCTTAAAATTCAAGCCTTCTCTTTTGGCCACACCCTTTTTCCTTAGATTCATGCTTGGTTCTGCCTAAAAATCATCTCCTCCTAGGGTTTTCTCATGTAGGGCGAAATGGTGGAGGAGGGAACCAAAGATGACAACCATAGGAAGAGAAATTACCATATTTTCTTGCTTTTTCTCACTTGAATCTTGTGTTCTTTGAGCTCCTCTCTTCAAATCCGAATTTTTCCTCAATTTTTCCCTTAAAATAGATTTGTAAACTTCATTATAATCATAGGAAAGAAAGGGGAATGGAGAAGGAGAGGTTTAGAAAGGAGAAAGCATGAAAAATCATGAAATTCCTTACCTTTTCCTTACATTTTCTCCTCCGTCGTGTGCCTAAGAGAGCTAGTGTTTTCTCTGGTTTTTGGGCAGAATGGGTCATCAAATGGAGGGGAGAAGAAATAAGAAACTTAAAGTGTGTTCAAGAAGCTTCCACTTTCTCAAAAATTCTAATTTTGTCCTTCGTTTTTGGCATTTTTGTTTCTCCCTTGTTTTAGCTCCTTTTTGAGAACTATCTTTTCCATTATGAAATTTAGGTTCTCAATTCATTAAAATGCTTTTGGAATCACTCAAATTGGTGATAAAACATTCCCGAACAAATCAGTCAAAGTTTGGGTCAACTAACATTAGAAAACATGCACCGAAGGGGTTTTAACTGTCCTAGGGCTTTCCATAGTTTTCAGGGCCTATGAGAACATCGAAGAACTCAAAATTTTCATTTAAAAATCCCTTTCTGTGTGAATTCCAAAAATTGCTCAAATTTACAAAAATGCCATTACGTTTCGTAGGCTTTTCGTAAGAAATTATTTCTTCATTCTAGCTCTATTTTTCTTTTCATCTAAGCCTGGGATTCTCATATTTAGGAGTCTAGAATACTTCTCAAATTTTTTGGGACCTTAACTACATCATTTTGGGGGACTTCCTTTTGTATCAGGTGAGTTTCGTTCATTAACAGAGAAACTGTACATTACATTTCTCACGTTTATGGAGGGACCGGATGTTATAATGTTCAACTCATGCAACTTGTGGAAATCTTCTTGCTTACATGCTGCTCTTTAATGAATCACATGCATAACCCATTTCTAGCTTCTGACCCAACCCCCTTTATTTAATCTCGTGCCATCCATGTGAGCTCATTTAACCTTGTTTCTTTGCTCCTCACGTGCTCTTCTCTTTACTCTCAACCCAAAGCCAAATTCATACGAGCTTCTTCATGATTTCCTACTCATCCCAACATTCTCATGCTTCTTGTGCTACGTGTGTATGAACTGGACCCATGGCTTTGTGTGAGTGACCACGTGGAAAAACAAGCAACTATGCATGCTACATAGAATGTATATGAAACAAAACCCATGAATGGTGCATCATCTTCCATCCAAAAATCCTTCTTTTTTTTTTAGTTGCAAAGTATGGCTTCCCAAATAAATTTCCTATTCAAACTCCAAATGCTTTTTAAAAATCTGCATAAAAAAGTGAGAAAAATTAAATAGGAATCTTTGCAAAATTATTTAAGATAAATTTATGCATTAAATTCATTAATTTTGCAATTAAATTTCTAGAGTGCAAAAGTGGCCATTAAAATCAATTTTTCACCTAATAAAACTCATTAAGCCATAGTTGCTCACTAAAATGCTTAAGTTAGGAGAATTAAAACATATAAAATTCATGCTTATCAATAAACTCATCTTTTTGATGTATTTCTGCTGGTTTGAGACCCCAATGATTGGATTATAGTATGGGTATTAATTTTTCATGGAGCTGCTTAGGATTTAAGGTGATATATTGAAGTTTCTGGTAGAGGACACCTCTATTCCGAATTGTGGGACTTTGTAGTGTGGGGAGGATTTTGTACCACTGGTGGCTTTTGCAATTTGTCTACAAGTGAGGTAACTGAGACTGTATTAATTCAATGTATATAACTACTTTAATTTCATATTTGCTATACATGAATGATTTGAAATGCTAAATGAATTGGTTGGCTATCTATTATATGTGATTAGACCTTGTGAGTCCATGGTGGAGCTGTGGTGCGGCTACCACCTGTGTATGTGCTTCGATCGAGTACTGAGTTATGATCAAACCCCAGATGCACTGAGCCCTGGTTGTGCTCATTGGGGAGTGGGTGCCGTGGATGAGCCTCTCCCGGTGTTGTTGGCCTTTAACATATGGAAATATGATTGCTAGTATGGGATAGTAATCATGATAGCCTAATTGTTTCATTTACTATTATGACTAGTATGTTTTCGGATGCTTATGTGAAATCATGCATATATGTTAATTAAACTGGATTACATGATGGAATTTCCTTAGTTACTGAGATTCGTATCTCACCCTATTTCATGGGATTAAACATTTCAAGTGAAGGTTCTTCAGGTAAGGATAAGGGCAAGCAAGTAGATGAACATCCATGAGCTGAGACCCAGTGTGGGGAGCTACACTTAGTCCGAGCAGAATAGAGTAGATGCTAATTTTGTTAACCTCTGTATAGCATTATCATGTATCTGTATTACTAAGTGTAAGAGTATTTATTGAAGAGTAGGCCTTATTTTAGTTTGGTATTTGATGTATGAATTTAGGATAGCTGCTGCAGACTTTGTTGAATTATGATATGGCTTACTATTGGAAAGGTAATCAAGTGATATTTTAGATGTTGATATGAACCATTGATGTATGGAATGCCAATCGACTATGTATCGAATGGTAACTGTTGACAATTCATGAAATTATGCTATTACTAATTTATGAATTTGCTGACATATGGTAATTGGATAAGTAGGAATTTATACTTAAGTTTTGAATTGGTAATGGTAAAATTGCTAAGTAAATAAGGTACATAAATACCATTAGAGATGTATAAATTAAGGTAGAGTAGCCCTAGGGCGTCATTAGAGAAAGAAGGGAGAGTATGAGACAAGGTTTTAGGAGTGGTAAGATCAAAAGGCACTTCGCCATGCCCAAAATATTATTAGCCACAGCCAATAGAGGCGAAATTGCTTAGGGGGAGTCCAGAGAGTAATTCGCTATGGTGAAATGTGGAATTAGCTGTGGCGAAATGTGAGAGGCTAAACTGGGAGTCGTTCAGAGGGAAATTAGCTGCGGTGAAAAGGGGAATTGGTTGCGGTGAACTTTTATGAAAATGACCCAGGTGTTCCAAAGAGGAATTAGCCATGACTAGCAAGAGAATTGGCCACGGCCAATAGCGAAAGGTGAGCAAGGTAAGTTCTAAGAGGCTTCCTTACCACGATGCCATGTAAGTTAGCCGCGGCGAAGGTCTAACTCACTGTGGCTATCATCACGGCAAAATTAGTGACGATGTAGGGGGTGAAGCCGAGAGTAATTGGCCGCAGCTAAGTGTAATTTAGCCACGGCGAACATCTTGAAACCCTTATATTAACGAGAAAATCTTGGTTTTTCATGTGGTAATCTCAAGGGATGACTTAGAAACATTAGTACAAGATTCTTGTGAGTTGGAATCAATGGGTAATAAAATCAAAAGCTTATAAATGAATGTTTACTTCCCTAATGTACATAAGTGCTTGTAATTGTATGGTTGATGACTCTAATAATAGTAAGGTTCAAATTTTCCCACATTTTCAGAATGTAATTAGCCGTAATGCCTTGTAACCCTAATTTACGATTATTAATCACGTATTTAACCTTAATTACAATGTTTAGAAATTAGGGTCGTCACATTAATGGCATTTACACTTGTTTGAAATCAACTAAACATCTCCTTGGTTTTTATGCCATTATATAGTCCTAAAGGACTGCGCTTTCGTATCTTCTACCCTCAACTAAGATATTTTCATTCAAGTATAGTCATTCTTCAATTATCATACTTCTTACCCTTTTTCTTTCGCGGTACTCCAAATTTTTTTAAACCTTTTCACATACAACTAATTTTTTTTTTAAATATTCTCTAGTTAGGAAATTCATAATAATTCTTGAAGAGTAATGAGATAATACCGTGTTAACAAGGTTTAAGATCCTATCAACAGGATTTTATATTCATTAATGTAAAATCTAAGACCTTGTCAACAAGGTTCTCTAACAACAAGCAGAAGGTCTTTTGACCATAAGTTATGGCATATAATATGAGATGGTATGATAGTTTTCGTCCTTACACAATGGCCTATGCCAACCACAACTAACTCTTTCGCTCCTCTAGAAGTTTTTAGGCCTCAATTCATGCCTGACTATTAAGAGTTAAATTAACATAATAAGGAGACTTAGGGAGTCTTCTTTCAAAAATAGGGAGTTTTACTACTAGAGCAAATACTAGTCCATCTCAAATTTCTAATGTTGTCTCTATTCCCTTAATCACCCCACACGTGATACATAACAATAAGATTACTAATGGCATAATTAGACTTTGCCTTCAATTTTAGCAGGCAATGCTTTTCTGTGGCCATACACATGCTCATCACCCTACGATGACTGTATCTTAACCACTTACACTCACATAGGTACCATTTTATTCTCTTTTTAGGTGGATCCTTACTATCAAGATCTCCTCTTTATTTTCTAGGTAAAGAGTTTACTTAGTCTAGTTTGATGTGAATTAGGTGGTCAAAATTCATCAAATCATATGATAAGTGACATGCCCCGCATGCCCTTAGCACCGAAGTGCTGATGAATGAGCACGTCCCCACGTGCCTCTAGCACCAGAGTGCTGTAAGATTTTACCTTACACTCCCCGAGTGTATCATGCATGTAAAGCACCTCTAACCACCACCCAAATGCACATTAACACATAGCATAAGTAAACTAAATTACACAAAAGAAAAAACATGCACAAGCACCTCATGCCGGTGTACCTCACCCTTATCACACTAAGGGATTGTCTTTCCCCTTATCATAATCTCCTTCTTTAGCCATAGTACACTAAAGGAGGAGCCTCAAAGCTCTCAAGATTCCTTCCAAAACATCATCTCCCTTAATCTCTTGCTTTAAGGTCGCTATCTATAATATCTGATTTTCTTAAAATGAGAGAAAATGTGAGAAACGTAATATACGGTTTCTCGGTAAATGAATGAAACTCACCGGATACAAAAAGGAAGTACCCTGAAATGATGTGGTAAAGGTCCTGAAAAATTTGGTAAGCATTCTAAACTCCTAAAAATGAGAATTCTAGGCTCAGACGAAAAGAAAAATGGAGCTAGAATGAAAAAATAATTTCTTATAAAAAGCTTATAAAATGTAATGACATTTTTGTAATTTTGAGCAAATTTCAGAATTCACACAGGAAGGCTTTTTAAATGAAAGTTTTTAGTTCTTCAGGGTTCTTAGAGGCCCTGAAAACCATGGAAAGCCCCGAGATAGCTAAAACCCCTCTAGTGGACATTTTCTAATGTCAGTATACCCGAACTTTGATGGAATCATTCGGAAAGATTTTAACTCCAACTTGAGTGATTCCAAAGCCATTTTACTAAATTGGGAACCTAATTTCATAATAGAAAATACGGTTCTAAAAAAGGAGCTAAAACGAAGAAGAAACGATAATGCCAAAAATAAAGGGCAAAATTAGAATTTTTGAGAAAGTGGAAGCTTCTTGAACACACTTTAAGTTTCTTATTTCTTCTCCCCCCCATTTGCACGACCCATTCTGCCTAAAAGCTAGAAAAAATGCCAGCTCTCTTAGGCACACCATGGAGGAGAAGAAAGGAGGAGAAAAAGCAAGGAAAAGGTAAGGAATTTCATAGTTTTTCATGCTTTCTCCTTTCCAAACCTCTCCTTCTCCATTCCCCTTTCTTTACTATGATTAAAATGGAGTTTATAAATCTGATTCAAGGGATAAATTCAAGGGAAAATTCGGATTTGAAGAGAGGAGCTCAAAGAATACAAGATTCAAGTGAGAAAAGGCAAGAAAACAAGGTAATTTCTCTTCCTATGGTTGTCATCTTTGGTTCCTGTGACACCTTAATCTACTACCACTACCTAGCCTCTCACTGGGCTCGGTTCCACATGATTTCCAAAGAATCACTACTCTCATGTGGCATTTGCATGCTATGAACCGGGGTTTCATAAACTCATCTTTTACCCCGTAGGTCCTGTAAACCCATCTCAAGCATCCTCAACTCAAACTCCATACATACGACTCATACATAGCATAAAACAACCCATAAGCCACGGGTATAGAGCCAAAAACCAGTAAAATTGCATTTTCTCACTTGGGCCCAAAAGTCATATTTTGGCTCTAACTTTGGAAAATCATAATTAATTGTAGAAAAATGGGAATGTAGCAAACTTTAGCTTTCTGGAAAGCTCTAAGTGTCAAATTTACACTAAAAATCATTCCCAACCACAAACACATCGTTTGGACCATTTTTGACATCGAAAATGGGAGGAAGGTCCAGCTGTCACTGTTTCTGGTGCAGCTTTCTGTCATGACTTTCGAAAATTCATAACTAAATCCAAAAAAATTCAATCTGGGCACATTATACCAATTCGGAAAGATACGGATGTCTACTAGAGGAGAAAAATAAGTCCAGATCAGTTCAGTAGCTCCTACACCCCGAAAATCGATGGAACAGTGACGGGGGTCAGGAAAGCTCACTGATGCTGATACAGAACTTCAGTCAGTTCAATCTCTCTCTACAGACCTCCGATTTGGGTGATTCTAGTTCATACAAGTCACTTTGGTTTTCTAGTTTATGTGTATAAAATTTCACCACATTTGGAATCCATTTGGTCTAACAGTGCCACAGATTTCATTTTCTGGTTTAGATGAACAGTACATGACCAATCCATTACATTCTCCCAAATTCAACAATTCCCCAAATATTCTATAATCCTCCGAATATTACCCATTTTAGATTCTCAAAAAGCTTTCTACAAACTCTAGAGGCATGCCAAATTTCATGGCAAACGGAGCTCATCCGGTCATACTTTGACGGAGCTCACAAAAATACCGGTTTTGGCACCCCATAGGTCCAAAACGGGTCCAAATAGCCTCTCTCACATTCTCACTCCACATGGACAAGTTCAAAAGCATAAAACTAGTATATCTAACATGTCCATATGCTCCAAATCATCATACATTCAAATCTCACTATGCTATGGCCAAATTTACACAACAACATTCATGCATCAAAGGGGTAAAAACCCACATTTCCATTACTTTGGCTAATAACAGAGTTCATACATCATCCTTTCATATTTCTACATGTGTTACAAACTTTACATCTCAAAAATAGTGGGCACATTTTCATTTGGCACCACTTTACATCATATTTACATCAAAATATCAAAACATGAACTCATAACTAGCTACGCATGCTCCTAGGCTCCTTGGTGTGTGCTCGGATCTCCTTGAGCTCCACTTAGCATATTAGTTGGGAGGGGAAAGGGGTGAGATTCAGGGAATCTCAGTAGCTCAAGCACTCAATCCAGCAAGCAATCAAGGCATATAACAAGTCAAAGCATGTGAATAAGCACTTAGCCATTCTCAATCAACCAACACACAATGTACATGCTATGGAATCACAACAATGCCAAAAATGGGCTCCAGGGACTTTTGGTCTAGCCTCACCCGAGTTTAAGGGACTTTTGGATGGCCTCACCCAAGTATAAGGACTTTTGACTTGGCCTCACTCGTTTGAGACTTTTGGCCTTGTCTCACCTATCTCTAGGGACTTTCGGCTTCACCTCACCCATCTCATGGGACTTTCGGCACTACCTCACCTGAGCAATCTCACATCTCGTCACACAAGCATATTGACATCAATGCATCAAAACAATAGCATATGGCATAATCCACACATTCAGCATATACATATCATACAATGACTATCATACCCAAGAATGCAACAAGAAAGAGTGAAAAAGAGAGCTACCTTTGGAGCCAAAGCCAACACAGGCTTTTCCTTTCAGTTTCTCCTTTCCCTCCTTAGGTCCACAATCACACCTTGATGTAAATGTTTCACTTGAGCCTAGACACACCAAAAGCATGCAATTACTCTCTTGTAATTTAATTTAGAGCAACCCTCTATCACACACAACCTAGGGTTCTCTCTCTAGAATGCCATTACCCCTTTCTCTCTCTCAAGCTCCCATGGTAGTGGAAAACCTCATTTTCAAAGAGAACTCAAGGATTCAAAAGAGTTTTCCACTTTCCCTCTTCTAACCCATACCCAAAATGCAACCATTTTCACAATTAAAACCGTAGAAAGAGAGGGCAAAGGGAGGGGATCAGAGTTCTAAGAAGAAATGGGAGAAGTTACCTTACCTTTCCCTTGATCTTCTTCCTTCTCTTGATCTCTCACACTCTCCACGCCTCTTTTCTCTCTTTAGGTCGAAGCTTAGGGCAGATATGAGAGAAGAAATGAGTTTGGGCGTTTAATGAAGTCTGATTCTCGCTATTTACTCTCTTTCGGACCGACTCTCGCTACGGCGAAAACTAACCTTCGCTATAGCGAGCTCGTGTAATCTGGCTTCGCTATGGCGAGGTGTAACCTTCGCTACGGCGAGCTCGTGCTAGTTCCCTTCGCTATGGCGAGATTTACCACTCGCTATGGCGAAATCGCGTCAGTTCCAGGCTTCACTCTTGCTATGGCACCGCTACAGCGGGCAACTCCCTGGTTTTTGTATGGGCTGCTGCCAGCACTCGCTATAGCTAGAATCGCCTTCGCTATTGCGAACTAGCTCTCTCGCTGTAGCGAGACCGTTTCTCGCTATTGCGAGAGGACTTAGCAGAAATTCTGGATTCCGAAAATTTCCAGATTTCACTTCCTTTCTTTTCCCTTTTCTTTTCTTTTTCCCGGTTGTTACAGTTCCCTTCTCCACCATTTCGCCCCACTTGAGAAAACCCTAGGAGGAGATGATTTTTAGGTATAATCAAGCATGAATCTAAGGAAAAAGGGTGTGGAGATTAAGAATATGCAAAGGGAATTATAAAAAAAACCATTAGATTTCAAGATACAAATTCTAGGGTTTTGTGTGCAACTTCCAAAATCTAATTTCATATGATAATTCATAGACATAATTAAGAGTTTAAATGAGCTCTTAAGATCCCTAAGATGCTCCCCACATGCTTCCTCCTTCAAGAAAATAAAGAAAACTCCAAGGAGGCCAAAAACCCCCATAGTTTCGGCCTAGGCAAGTTTCCATAGCTAGGGAGAGTTTTAAATTTTTCCAAGGCTATTCTTGAGTCATATTTGATGAATGAAAGTGAAGGAAGGCCTTGGAAAAAATTTAAAACTCATAGAAAGTGATTTGATGTTTTAGGTTCCATATTATGACCTAAACAAGCAATATGTAGCTAGGCTCTTTGTTTTAATTATGTGATCACTCAAAGAGACTTAAAAGGTGTGAAGAATCATATTTAAAAGGAAAGAATGGAGCCTAGAATTCATTTGAGGGGTGTTGCTTCATTAGCTACATTTATGGACCATAATGGGACTTATAGAACAACCTAGTGTCTAAGCAAGTTGTGTGGCCTTAGAATTTGTTTCATGAACCTAATTAGCTTCCATAAATTGTGTTTCGATGGAGAGAAACCTTCCCCACAATTTTGTGGGTGTGTGGCCAAAGCAAGGGAGGGAATTTCAAGAGAAAAGTATGTGATTGTGTGCAAGGTAGCTCTCTCTACCTTCCCTCATGCATGGATGTGTGCTTAGCTTGTCTTAGAATATGTATGTGTATTTTCAAGCAATGAAAAGTATGCAAGCATGATTTCATATGCCATGATTTCATGATGACAGAATATGTTTTTAAATGATACTATGATGTTTGTTGAGTTTGCTTGAGTGTGGAGAGGCCAAGAACTCTTAACCATGGTGAGGGTGAGCCAAGAACCCTTGAGATTAGTTTCCACAAAGCAAAGAGTCTCCCAAGAGCAAAGTGGGCTCCCAGAGTATGGTTGAATCCAAGAATCTCTTAAAGAATAAGTGAGGTAAATCCAAAATCCATGAGGAAAAGTGTGAGGCCAATCCAAATACTTGGTGAGCTCTTGAATTTCTTATATAAATTATTTACATGCTAAGCTTGCTCCTTGAATGTTCATGACTTCCATGATATCCATGCATGCATTTTCAAGACTTGCTTTGCATATATTATGTATGATTGAATGGGAGATGAGCTATTGGATTTTTTTAAACCTCATTCCCTCCTCTCTAATCATCTCACATGCTAGGTGGACTAAGTGGACATGGTAATAGAAGCCAACCACCTTGAAGAAAAGAATTTGACAACAAAGTATTGGAGTTTAGTCACTTTAAGGCTATATTAGTGTCCAATATTGTAATCCAATGATGTATATAGTCTATGACTTTTTAGACATGTATAATTATAATATTATGTGATGTATAAATATATGGATATGATGCATGAACCCTATAACATAATTTGGGTATGTAATGCCAAGGTATGCATTTGGGAAAGTTTGATGCAATGTGTATATGTGTGGATGAAAAGGCTAAAGTGAGATGCATGATATTGAGGACCATTTGGATAGCTCACATAAGTCTTAAATGTGCTTTTAGATTTGCCCAAAAGGTGATAAGACCAAAGGAAAACTATTTGGTCACTTTGGCATCCCATATGGAGCCAAAAATGACCATAATGGAACCCTATATCACTTTTTGGCCAAATGATCTCTTCTTGCTCTGAGATTTGGCATGCTACTAAAGCTTGTTGAGAGATTTTTTGGAAGCTAAAGATCATAATTTTTGGAGGTCTACAGAATATTTGATAAATTTTCAAATTTGGAAATTTTTTTAGTTTTGGTCTACTGTACTATTCATTTAGTCTGAAAATGAAATCTATCACACAGGGCTCAAATATTGTCCAATTGCCACAAAATTTTTATACAGATAAACTAGACATTCACAGTGACTCATGGCAACTTCAATAACCTCATTTAGAGGTCTAGAGAGGGAGATATGATTTTTTGAACATTCTATCTAGTATCAGGGATTTTAGCTGACCTCTGTTACTGTTCCATTGAATTTTGAGGTTTAGGCTACTGGAGCTATTCTAGTGTTATTTTTCTCCTTTAGCTAACATCTACAGATTTCTAGATTGGTATCATTTATATGGATTAGAATTTTTTGGAATTAATTGGATATTTTTGAAATTTGCTATAGAAATCTGTGACAACATCAGAAGGTAGTTTGATCTCTGGACCTTTTTAGATGTCAAACATCCTCTGTGATGGATGTTATGGCCTAGACATATTTTAGTATGAAGTAGATATCTGTAGCTTTCTACAATGGTCAAGAATGCATGATTTTGAATTTTGTAGAATTAGTTATGAATTTTCAAAGTTTTGTCAAAAAAGGGACCAATCCTGGCTGAATTTTAATATGCATGTTTTAAGCTTCCCTTTATGATTCTTGAGATGTGGGCCATATTTCATGATGAAAATGAGTAGTATTCATGTAATTAAATATAGGGATGTAATTTTTGAGCTCATATGGCCCACGTGACACCGAATGGAATTTTTATACATGACGTAATGCTAAGAAATGCATTAAAACAATGTTATTTTCTTGCCTCTTGTATGAATTGCTTGATGTGAGGCATAGATATAGTGTTAAAGGAGCTAAAAATATATGGTGTTACATTTATTAGTATCAAAGCAAAGTTTCAAGCTCTTTCAAATTGGATTTGGCTTGAGGATATAGTAATAAAGTTATGTAAAGGGCTAGGTAAAGGCTTAAATGGATAGGTGGAGCCTTGTACGAGACATTGTGGGTATGTGAAAGTAGTTTGTGGCTTTATTCATGATAAGTAAGTTTTAGAATGGTTTTAGAGTAGTTATTGGACACCGAGAAAGAGTGGCCTCTAGAGTAGCTTAAGCAGAGTTACGTTTAAGCAAAGTTAGGGATTCGACGGCTAGAGCTTGATGAGATATGATAGCTCGCTGGGATCAATGGCAAGCCCTAGATATAAACAACGAGAAATCATCTTATTAATATGAAGAGACTTGCTAGAGAGAGTACTTGAGGCCTAATTTCCTGGTAGTCATACTCAGGCCATTCCTATCTATCTTGTGTATTGTATAGACAAATAGGTGCAGTGCGGTACAAGATAAGACTACGGTTGCACAGGACCAGTTTAGAGGGAAATGAGAAATAGAGTTATCCCCTAGCCACAACACCGAAATGTCTAGATAAATTTTAGAGCCCAAAAGGCTAATTCCCTCAGGCCAGAGGTTGAGTTACAAGCTACACCTTAGAGCCTATGTTCGTGAACAAAGCAAGAGGTAGAACCCTCTAGCTTGATGATAGGCTAGATATAAAGGCAATGAGGCTCGGGTAGGTAGTTAAAGCTGAAAATTCAATCCCTAAAAAAGCATGCCAATTAATTTCTTAACCGCAGCCATGAAGCAGCAAGGTAATCCAGAGAGTTTCTCGCTGCGGCCAATTGAGAAGTTAGCCACGGCAAATGGCACCATGAAGGCCTTGTTAGCTATATTCAGGCCAACTAGAGGAAGGAGTTGATAAAGGGTCAGACAACCCACAGAGAGCCAGAACCCCTAGTATAAGTAGAGAAAAAGGTAGTGAATAGTTACAGAAAAATTAGTGAGAAATTTATGGGCCTAGTAAATGAAGCTGAGAAAAGAGCTCAACATAGAGAAAGTTAAACACAGGGATGATAAAGTTGTTGAGACCTGCCTTTGAGGCATTGACTCTAACCTATGATACTACTCTATGAGATACTAAATAATAGAATGTTAATGTAGCCTCGAAATTATGTAAGATAAAGATACTAGCAGTGAGACACATAGTGAGTGGCCTAGAAAGGTGTACCTCATAGGTAACACCTAGAGGTAAGTGTGAGTAGCCCAATAACAAAGGCTCAGAAAAGAGTGAGGATAGTTAGTAAGTTACAGGTCCAATGAGATGGCTAGCCCAGGCTGAGCATAAGCTAAAGCCTGGAGAAGATGATTAGCAGCATCGTTCCAAGTGAGATATATAAAGGAAAGTCTCAGTGAAAGTTCTCCTTAGATCGAGAAAGGAAAGATGAGACATCCTTATGTCGGGGAAACCACCCAGTCATAGTTAGTAAATTCCCCTAGATAGACCCTTGAGTCATAAAAGGAAGTGAGGAAGAGCTAAGAAAATAGCTACAAAAAAGATGCCCTCACTTTAGTCATGATTAGATGAGTTAGCTAAGCCTAGAAGAGCAAACAGATAGGGGTTCGATAATTAGTTAGACGAGCTCCTTAATATAAGAATAATATAGGGTTAAGGCACGTGAATGATTAGAGCACCCAGTAGAGCATAAATTTTCAATGAAATAGAATCCAAACATTGAGAGTATATGTTTTGGATTAGGTTAGCAAGACCCGAAAAATAGTATATTGTACTCCTGGGGTAAAGCTAAAGAAGTTGAATAGAAAGAAAGCCCAACACTAATCCAAATGTAGAAATAAGCTGAGATAGATAGTTGGTGCCTTAGTACCCTCAGGGAAGCTTGAGGGAACTAGAGACCACCTAAGAAGGCGAGCCTCATGTATATAGAGAAAGAGTGTAAGCCAAGAGTACCATAGAATGAAATTCCTGGGATTATATGAAATAGAATCCTTCTTACCAATGGATGGTCTAGCTAAGAGTAGAGTAAGAATATGAGTAAAAAATAGATCCCCTTGATGTTATAGAGAGTAAATAAGTGGGGGAACCCTAGGAAAGTGCAGGTGCACTTGAACATAGAAAAACCTAAACTGGAAATAGAAACAACTGGTAATAAAATATCCTTTTACCTAAGTAAGAGGATAAAAAAGGTAGAAAGAAAATATATGATAGTGTACAAGCCGAGGACATATTAGATTGGGAATAGATATTCAGTTAATATGCTTGAGTACTTAAGAAAGCACACTTATCTTTGGCATAGACGCCCTTCTAGCATGATAGTGCCCGAAGTAAAAATAGCTAGGCAATACAAAGAGATATCGGGATGTGGTAAAGGAAGAATCCTACTTTCCCCGAGTACTCTACGAAAATAGGGCAAATAGAGAAAAGTAAAAGAGTGATACTTTAGATTATTGAGAAACTTGTAATATATAAGCGATAGTGGCCTTGAGCTCAATCATGAAGCACCCGTGTATTAGTGTTTGATGTTATAGTTTGCTTGCAACAATGGTTACATGATATTAGGCCTGATCAACCTAATAGTAATGTAACTTAATTGCATAGCAAATGACGATATCAATCACCAAAGTGTCCCGATAATCGAAAGGTATCCTAGTTAGTTAAAGAACGAAATAAGTTAGAAAAGAGAAGTAAAGGGATTCTAGTAATATCAGAATGATGAGAAAAGCATATGGAGAGGAATCCCTAACAGAAAATGTTTAGATTCAGTATGCATAGCCTGAGTCCCTTATAGTATATATAAATGAAATAAATAGGGACCAATGTATAGCCTCTCTCCTGCCAGAGATGTTTACCACACTCACTGTGTGAGATGCCCTGGTGCCAAAGCACTTAAAAGCAAAGCGTAGGCATAGTTAGAAATTATAGGATATGATAAGAGGGCTAAAATGAGTATATATAAGTAAGTAAGTCAATAGAGTAAGAAAAAAAAGCCTAAGTGAAAAAGAGGATGAAGTGGGAATTTGAGGATCCTATGAAGAGCAATGAGTGAAAATTGAAATGCTCCTTAGTATCAGTATGACAAGATCCTAGAGAATTAGATGATACAGAACCCACTTCACACAAAGAGCATGATGCACCTCTGAGTTTAGCCTCAACTATTATGAGCGATAGTAATCGGACTTAGTGAGTATGTATTTTACTATCAGATACAGTAATCTTAGGCTTTGACGTCTCTCAAAGACAGATAGCAGTAGATCCTAGCATAACATAACGAGTTATAATAGACCCTAGCAGGGCTCTGAGAGGTCACAGTAAACTAGGGGTTATAATAGATCCCACAAAGTTATAGAGAGTCCTAGCCACAACATGATAGTTCTCTGGTGAGATGACGGCTTGAGATAGTTTTTACAGAGCAGTTAGTCTCAGAAAATAGTACAGTTTCAGTTAGCTTTTGTCTCAGAGACTAGAGATATCCTAAGTTTGGTAAACCATTGCTACAGAGATATGAAGGCTTTACTCAGACAGTTAGACCACTGACTAGCTCTCTTTAGAGATAAGTATAGTACATGAGATGAGGAAAGTAAGAAATTAGCTTTTTAGAGTTAAAGCCAGATGAATTACTACCTAGCAGATAGTAGCCCTGACCGAGGGATAGAGAGATCCCCATATACTAGCTTATGTATTTAGAAAGGAGTCAAGTGCAATTTTTATATAAGGTAAGTAGTACCGTATATCTCCAGTAAGTAAAATTATGAGAATAGCTAACATCCCAGTAGAACTCAGCAGTAGTCTGTGGTAGTAGCTCTTCGGTGCCAGTATGAGACACGTATGTTAGGCCTACCAATGTTGAAATGAGAGACTATAAAATGCCACTGTAAGTGAGCAAAGAAAGTGAGAAAAAATCTCGGCCTACTGGGATAGATGTAATGGTAGACAGAGAAGCTAGGATCATTAAAAGCAGAAACTCCTTAAGGGAGTTGTAATCTCAGTAAGTAATTGAGACGTGTGGCCTATGACAGAAAGAATGTGAATTGTAATCATGGGATGAGCTAGCATGGAAGAACATAAAGATAAGTAGTGGATGATACATATAAATAAGTAAATAGACAGACAAAAACCTCTGATGGCTATAATGATCAGAAAAGATGATGAGGTGTTATGAGAAGCCATTGAGAGAGAATACGGGAGATGAGATATGAAATAAGTTATCTCCCTAGATATGTGAATGAGTCCACTGAAAGAAACAGTAATCCTGTGAACGAGTTAACATTAACCCGATATGATTAGTAAGCTCTCCCAAAATAGGCCTCTAGAGTTAGAAATTTCTTTCCCTTATGAGAAAGAACTAGCTAGTATTTTATAACAATAGAGCCTTCTTAAGAGCTAGTAATAAAAGTTCCTTGGTTGAGAGAAAATTTAAAAGAATGAAATTGCTGAGAAAGCGTATAGAGCCAGGAAGAAGAGAAAGAAAAGAGTAGTTAGCCAGAAAAGAAAAAAGTAAGAGAAAGTGCATCCTAAATTTTAAGGACGAAATTTATTTAAGGGGGGAGAAATGTAACATCCAGTTTTTTGAAAACAAGAGAAAATGTGAGAAATATAACGTACGATTTCTCCATAAACGAATGAAACTCACTGGATACAAAAGGAAGTCCCCCAAAATGATGTAGTTAAGGTCCCAAAAAATTTGGAAAGCATTCTAGACTCCTCAAAATGAGAATCTTAGGCTCAAATGGAAAGAAAAATAGAGCTAAAATGAACAAACAATTTCTTACAAAAAGCTTACAAAACGTAATGGCATTTTCGTAATTTTGAGCAAATTTAGGAATTCACATAGGAGGACTTTTTAAATTAAAGTTTTGAGTTCTCTGGGGTTCTTAGAGGCCCTGAAAACCATGGAAAACCCCGGGACAGCTAAAACGTCTTCGGTGGACGTTTTCCAATGTCAGTATACCCGAACTTTGATGGATTCATTCGGGAAGGTTTTAACTCTAATTTGAGTGATTTCAAAGGCATTTTAGTAAGTTGGGAACCTAATTTCATAATAGAAAATACGGTTCTAAAAAAGGAGCTAAAACGAAGGAGAAACGATAATGCCAAAAATAAAGGGCAAAATTAGAATTTTTGAGAAAGTGGAAGCTTCTTGAACACACTTTAAGTTTCTTTTTTCTTCTCCCCTCCATTTGTATGACCCATTCTGCCCAAAAACCAGAAAAAACACCAGCTCTCTTAGGCACACCATCAAGGAGAAGAAAGAAGGAGAAAAAGTAAGGAAAAGGTAAGGAATTTCATAGTTTTTCATGCTTTCTCCTTTCCAAACCTCTCCTGCTCCATTCCCTTTTCTTTACTATGATTACAATGGAGTTTATAAATCTGATTCATGAGATAAACTCAAGGGAAATTTCAGATTTGAAGAGAGGAGCTCAAAGAACACAACATTCAAATGAGAAAAAGTAAGAAAACAATGTAATTTCTCTTCCTATGGTTGTCATCTTTGGTTCCCTTCTCGACCATTTTGCTCCACTTGAGAAAACCCTAGGAGGAGATGATTTTTAGGCATAACCAAGCATAAATCTAAGGAAAAAGGGTGTGGAGATTAAGAATATGCAAAGGGAATTATCAAAAAATCATTAGATTTCAAGATACAAATTCTAGGGTTTTGTGTACACCTTCCAAAATTTGATTTCATATCATAATTCCTAAACCTAATTAAGAGTTTAAATGAGCTCCTAAGATCCCTAAGATGCTCCCTACATGCTCCCTCCTTCAAGAAAACAAAGAAAACTCTAAGGAGGTCAAAACCCCCCAGAGTCTCGGCCTAGGCAAGTTTCCATAGCTAGGGAGAGTTTTAAATTTTTTCAAGGCTATTCTTGAGTCATATTTGATGAATGAAAATGCGTGGAGGCCTTGGAAAAAATTTAAAACTCATAGAAAGTGATTTGGTGCTTTAGGTTCCATATTATGATCTAAATATGCAATATGTAGCTAGGCTCTTTGTTTTAATTGCATGATCACTCTAAGAGACTTAAAAGGAGTCAAGAATCATATTTGAAAGGAAAGAATGGAGCCTAGAATTCATTTGAGGGGTGTTGCTTCATTAGGTGCATTTATGGACCATAATAGGATTTATAGAACAACCTAGTGTCTAAGCAAGTTGTGTGGCCTTAGAATTTGTTTCAAGAACCTAATTGGCTTCCATAAATTAAATTTAGGGCAAGAGAAACCTTCCTCACACTTTTGTGGGTGTGTGGCCAAAGCAATGGAGGGAATTTCAAGAGAAACAGTGTGTGATTGTGTGCAAGGTAGCTCTCTCTACCTTCCCTCATGCATGGATGTGTGCTTAGCTTGTCTTAGAATGTGTATGTGTAATTTCAAGCCATAAAAAGTATGCTAGCATGATTTTATATGCCATGATTTCATGATGACACAATATGTTTTTAAATGATGCTATAATGTTTGTTGAGTTTGCTTGAGTGTAGAGAGGCTAAGAACTCTTAACTATGGTGAAGGTGAGACAAGAACCCTTGAGATTGGTTGACATAAAGCAAAGAGTCTCCTAAAAGCAAAGTAGGCTCCCAAGAGTATGGTTGAGTCTAAGAATCTCTTAAAGAATGGGTGAGGCAAATCCAAAATCCATGAGAAAAAGTGTGAGGCCAATCTAAACACTTGGTGAGCTCTTGACTATCTTGTATGAATTATTTACATGCTAAGCTTGCTCTTTGAATGTTCATGACTTCCATGATATCCATGTATGCATTTTCAAGACTTGCTTTGCATATATTATGTATGATTGAATGGGAGATGAGCTATTGGGATTCTTTAAATCTCATTCCCTCCTCTCCAATGATCTCACATACTAGGAGGACCAAGTGGGCATGGTAATGGAAGCCAACCACCTTGAAGAAAAGAGTTTGACAACAAAGTATTGGAGTTTTGTCACTCTAAGGCTATATTGGTATCCAATATTGTAATCCAATGATGTATATGGTCTATGACTTCTTAAACATGTATAATTATAATATTATATGATGTATAAATATATGGATATGATGTATGAACCCTAGAACATAATTTAGGTATCTAATGCCAAGGTATGCATTTTGGAAAGTTTGATGCAATATGTATATGTGTAGATGAAAATACTAAAATGAGATACATGAGATTTAAGACCATTTGGGCAGCTCACATAAGTCCTAAATGTGCTTTTGGACTTGGCCAAAAGGTGCCAACACCAAAGGAAAATTATTTGGTCACTTTGGTATCCCATACAGAGCCAAAAATGACCATAATGGATCTCTACATCAATTTTTTGCCAAATGAGCTCTTCTTGCTCCGAGATTTGTCATGAAACTAGAGCTTGTTATGATTTTTTTGGAAAGATAAATACCATAATTTTTAGACATCTACAGAATATTTGATGAATTTTCAAATTTGGCAATTTTTTTGGTTTTGGTCTGCTGCACTATTCATTTGGTCCGAAAATGAAATCTGTTACACAGGCTTTAAATGTTGTCCAATTGTCACAAAATTTTATATAAAGAAACTAGACATTTACAATGACTCATAACAACTAGAAGCACTCATTTGGATATCTAGAGAGGGAGATATGAATTTTTGAACATTCTATCTAGTATTAGGGATTTTAGCTGACTTTGTTACTGTTCCATCAAATTCTGAGGTTTGGGCTGCTTGAGGTGGTCTGGAGTTATTTTTGCCCTCTAGCTAATATCCATAGATTTCTAGATTGGTATCATTTGTATGGATTGGATTTGTTTGGAATTAATTGGATATTTTTTAAATTTGCTATAGAAAATTATAACAACATCAGAAGGTAGTTTGACTTCCGGACATTTATGGATGTCAAACGTCCTCTGTGATGGATGTTATGGCCTAGAAATATTTTTATTGTGAAGTAAACATTGGTAGCTTTCCAGAATGGCCAAGAATGCTTGATTTCAAATTTTTTAGAATTAGTTATGAATTTGCAAATTTTTGTCAAAAAAGGGGCCAATTCTGGCTAAATTTTAATATGCATGTTTTGAGCTTCCCTTCATGATTCTTGATATGTGGGCCATATTTCATGATGCAAATGAGTAGTATTCATGTAATTAAATATGGGGATGTGATATTTGAGCTCATATGGTCCACGTGACACTGAATGAAATTTTTATACGTGACGTAACGCTAAGAAATGCATTTAAACAATGCCATTTTCTTGCCTCTTGTATGAATTGTTTGATGTGAGGCATAAATATAGTATGAAAGGAGTTAGAAATATATGATGTTACACTATCCCCCATTTAGAAATGGATTCGATAATCCTAAGGGTTTCTCGCCCGCCTTTCTTGTCATCATTAACTAAAGATGGCTTACTCACTCTAATAGTTTTTGAAATGTTCTTTAGCTCTTATCACTCTTACTCATTAGGCCCAAATGCAGTAGCTAGGATCGAGTAATTGCATTCTTTATTAACTGGGATCAAGCAAGTGGGTTAAGACCTCTACACCTATAAAGCTTCAACCTTGGGGACCTTTCGAAGTCTACATAGTTCTAACTTAGTATGGATTGTACATCACTTCATACATTTAGTCAATCACACTTATTTATTATACACTAGTTCCCAAACTTCCATTGTCAATTTCCTAATCATAAGTGAGGGGTACATCTTACCCTTCTGTAAGGTTTTTATACCTAATCAAGTGTTTTACTCCATTTTGTTGACTTTTAAGTCCTCAACATCACTCTAGATGGCCCTTAAAAAGTTTAGAATTTTGCTTAGGTAAAGAATTACTATTCTTGTAGGGATCAATTGACTAATTCGATAGGCTAGTCAACTGGTTGGCCATACCAAATTAACTTGCTTAATAAATGGTGGTCAACTGATCACAGATACTCTTAGTAACTTTGTTCATCATCTTCATCAGTTACTTAATCTCATTCATTAAGTCAACTGGTGCCTCACAGTGAGTGACTGGTGCATCTATCGCGTAACCAGTTGGCAACAAGCCTCAACCAGTTGTTTATCTAAACTGAGATCAGTAACCCAATCTTTGAAGAAACGAAGGGCAAAATTCTAGTTTTTTCATTGGCATTAACAACCTCAAGTCTCAAAATTAGCATTACTAAAGTGTTATAAGGTAGAATCTAACTACACTCTATTATTCTCCAGGGCATACTTATTTATGATAGGTGATGTTTTAAATAAAATTTAAGAAACAACCATTTTAATCAAGCACTACAAGCCTTATATCATTATTCCTCTATATTTCCTTCCAGAACATAAAGTATAACAACTATATGTCCATATAATTATCTATTCTTATGAGCTAACACTATGACAAATATGCATCATAATTGCCAAGCTTCAAACCCTAAAATTTAAATTAGAACGATTATCCTGAACCATTGCTCTTATCCCAAATGTAATGACCATAACTTCTAATCATCATAATTAAGGTTAAGTACGCAATTAATAATCATAAATCAAGGTTGAAAGTCATTACAACTAATTACATTCAGAAAATACAGGGAAATTTGAACCTTGATGTTATTAGGGTCATTAATTTGACAACCACAATTATTCGAATGTGCAAGTGAATTCAATCATCAATAAAGAGCCTTTGATTCTTCCATCCATCAATTCCAACTCATAAAAACCTCCTACAAGTATTTCTAAATCATTCCTTAGTATTACCATAAAAGAAACTAAGGTTTCTAAAGGAATATGAGAAATTGAGCACCTTTGCCGCGACTAAATTCCCTCACGCCATGGCCAATTACTCTCGAGTTCAACTCATTACACCTTCATAATTTTTTCACATTTAGCCCCTCCCCCCCAAATATCCCTTTTGCCGTGCCCAAATACCCTCTAGAACACCCCCGGACCTGTCTTTCAGACTTAGCTGCTGTAATGTCCAGTTTTCGTTAAACGACGAAAACAGGTGCATTTTCAAAGCAAGTCCCCTGAAATGAATTAGTTAAAGACCTAAAAAATTTGAGTAACATTCTAGCCTCCTAAAAATGAGAATTGTAGCCTCAAATGAAAGGAAAAATAGAGCTAGAATGAAGAAACAAATTTTGACAGAAATCTTACGAAACGTAATGGCATTTTCGTAATTTCAGACAATTTTTGGAATTCACACAGGAGGGCTTTTAAACCAAATTTTTGAGTTCTTTAGGGTTCTCAGAGGCCCTAAAAACCATGGGAGGCCCTAGAAAAGTTAAATCTCCTCCGGTGGACGTTTTTCAACATCAGTGTGCCTGAACTTTGATGGGTTCATTTGAAAAGGTTTTAACTCTGATTTGAGTGATTCCAAAAGGCAATTTTCTTAATTGGGAACCTAAATTTTATAATGAAAAATACGATTCTTAAAAAGGAGCTAAAACGAAGGATAAATGAAAATGCAAAGTATGAAGGGCAAAATTAGAATTTTAGAAAAGTTACTTCTCCCTACCTATATATAGGTGGCGTCCCACTTTCCTCTGCATTTGGAATCAGAAAATTTTGCATAATTTCATAAGGGAGAGCTGGGGTTTTGGGTGCACCAAGAGAGAAGGAGAAGGAGAAGAAATTCTAAGCTGAAGGTAGGTTTTTATGTATGTTTTTCATGCTTTTTCTCCACCAATCTCTTCTCCCCTTTTTCCCTCTTCTTCTCCATGATTTGTCGAAAGTTTTGAGGGCTGTTTGAAGGAAGAACAGAGGGGAATTTTCGGATTTGAAGAGGAGAGCTTAGAGAAAGCAAGATTCAAGCCAAACTAACCAAGGAAACAAGGTAAAAATGCATCCTATGGTAGCTATATGGAACCCCCTTCTTCTCCATTTCGACCTACATGTGTTCTGCCCTAGGGAGTTAAATTTTTAGCTAAACCAAGGGTGATTCTTAGGTATTTGATGGAGAGGAATAAGAATATGCAAAGAAAACCATGAAATAGGCATTAGGATTCAAGATGCAAAACCTAGGGTTTTTAGTGCACCTTCTAATTTTTGAATTTATATGATGATTCCTAGGTATAATTAAGAGTTTAAATGAGTTCTTGAAACACCAAAGATGCTCCCCACAAGCTTCTTCATCCAAGAAAACAAAGACAACTCCAAGAAACCCTAAACTAGGCTATGTCTCGACCAAGAGGGGATCTTGTAGGTGGGGGAAGTTTTAAATTTTTCTAGGGCTATTCTTGAGTTATATTTGATGAATGAAAATAAAGAGTTGCCTTGGAAAAAATTTAGAACTCATGAAAAGTGATTTGGTGCCTTAGGTTCCATATTATGACCTAAAGAAGCAACATGGTGCTAGGCCTTCTGTCTTAATGATGTGATGACTTCAAAAGGCTTAAAAGGAGTCAAGAATCATATTTGAAAGGAAAGAATGAGGCCTAGAAGTCATTTGAGGGGTGTTGCTTAATTAGGTGCAAATATGGACCATAATGAGGGTTATAAAGCCAACTAGTGTTTAAGCAAGTTGCATAGCCTTAGAAATTATTTCATGAACCTAATTGGCTCCCATAAATTATATTTAGGCCAAGAGAAATCATTTCCACCAATTTGTGGGTGTGTGGCCGAAAGAGGAGGCTTGGATCCTAAAAGACAAGTGTGTGTTTGTGTGCAAGGTAGCTCTTTCCACCTTCTCTCATGTATGGATGTGTGTTTAGCTTGTTTTGGAATGTGTGTATATGTATTTTTAAGCTATAAAAAGTATGCTAGCATGCCTTTATATGCCATGATTCTTAATGCCATGTTATGTCTTCAAATAATTACATGATGTTTGTATGAGTTTGCTTGAGTGTGGAGAGGCCAAGAACTCTTCCCTTTGGTGAAGATGAGCCAAGAACCCTTGAGCTTGGTCGAGACAAAGTAAAGAGTCTCCTAAAAGCAAAGTGGGCTCCCAAGAGTATGGTTGAATCCAAAGTGCTCAAAGAATAGGTGAGGTAAGTCTAAAACCCATGAGGAGAAGTGTGAGGCCAATCCAAATACTTGGTGAACTTGGATGTCATGTATGAATTGTTCATATACCAAGTTTGCTTTTAAAATGTCCATGATTTCCATATTTATCCATGCATGCATTTGTAAAGCTTGCTTTGCACATATTATGTATGATTGAATAGGAGATGAGCTATTGGGATTCTTTGAATCTCATCCCCTCCTCTCCACTGATCTAATATGCTAAGTGGACTAAGTAATTATGGTGAAGGGAGCCAACAACCATGAAGAGGGAAGATTGACAAGCTTATGCCTTGTTTTGTCCATTTTGGAACCATAATGATGGTTCATGATGTATATGATGTTGTAAATGTGTTATAAACTGTGAGACATGTATAAATATGCTATTATGTGATGTTTATAACTATGGATATGATGTATGAGCTCTAAAATACAATTTGAATTTGTAATGCCCAAATATGCAATGTGGAAGTATGATGTAAGTATGCATAAGTATGGGTTGAATGGCCAAAATGAGATGCATGAGGTTTGGGACCATTTGAGAAACTCACTTAAGTCTCAAATATGCTTTTAGACTTGCCCAAAAGGTGTCAACACCAAGGGAAGACCATTTGGCAAGTTTGGTACCTCATATGGAGCCAAATTTGACCATAATGGAACTCTATACCACTTTTTAGCCAAATGAGCTAGTCTTGATCTAAACTTTGGCATTCAATTAGTTCTCATTGATAGCTTTCTAGGAAGCTAAAGATCATAATTTTTGGAGGTCTACAGAATATTTGATGATTTTTCAAAGTTAGCAAAATTTATAGTTTTGATTTGCTGCACTATTCTTTTGGTCCAAAATTGTTTTCTGTCATACGAGGCTCAAATGATGTCCAATTACTACAAAATTTATATAAAGAAACTAGGCAATCACAATGACTCATGCCAATCGGAAGCACCTCGTTTGGAGTCTAGAGAGGGAGATATTAATTTTTGAAGTTTCTATCCAGTATCAATAAATTTGCCCCACCAGAAGTACTGTTCTATTAAATTTTGGAGCCTGGGCTTGATGAACTGATCTGGAGATGTTTTTCCTCTCTATTTAACATCCACAAATTTCCAGATTGGTATCATTGGCATGGATTGGATTTTTTTGGAATTAATTGGACATTTTCAAAGTTTTCTGTAGAATTCTGTGACAGTTCTAGATTTTAGTCGGACCTTTGGACCATTTTGGATGTCAAACATCCTGTGAGATGAATTTTGTGACCTGGGCATATTTGTAGTATGAATGAGACATCCTAAGCTTTCCATAATGACTAAGATTGCATGGTTTCAATTTTTTTAGATTTAGTTATGATTTTCCAAAGTTTTCCCAGAAAAGAGGCCAATTCTGGCCGACAATGTTCTTCAAATTTCCATGCCCCATTTCGGTTTCCATGGGTTGTAGGCATATTTTTGTGATGTAAATGAGTTGTAATGATGTAATTAAATATGGGGAAGTATATTATGAGCTCACACAAGCATGTGACATTGAATAGAATTTTTTAAATATAGCGCAATGCGAAAAAAAACCCATTTTCCCTTCCTTTTTCTATGGGAACCCTATGTATTTCATGATATTATGCTATTCAAAAGCATGAGATGAACTAGAATCTATGGTGTTATAGCCGTGGCCAACCTCACTGTTCACTGTGGCCAATTGCTCTTTGTTTTCTTCCCTGACAACTTTGCCACATTTGGCTGAGGCGAATTAAATGTTGGCTGCGACCAATTACCCTCTGTCACCATTTGGCCGAGGCCAATTAGATTTTGGCCGCGACCAATTCCCTTCTATTCCTATAATTCCTAAGATTTCATCTCATGTTCTCTAATTCCCCTTCTAACAACACTCTAGGCCACTTTAACTTAGTTTATGAAGATTTAGTACCTTTCTTTTACCTAATCTACCTAACACATCTATCATTACCCATTCAAAACTCAAATGTTGATCCTTAACCCTCTAGCCACCACAAACCAGTGAGTTCATAGATCAATGACAGCAAAGAGTTCATACACTACTTATATTTCTATTCAAATATAAGTCTCATTAGAAATTCCATACATCACTAGTTTAAGTTGACATCTGATGTATCAAATGATTACAGTCCCTATGCTTGGCAATTCATGATGTAATGTGGCAATTACATAAAACTAGTAGTCTAGTTATATAAATACAATATACCGTACAAGAGAAAGGGGAACACTTACACATATACCCAAAAGGTCAAATGGACTAGTTTGAGCCTCAATTACCAAGAACACCATGAGTCTTTCTAAAATTCAAATTTGAGTCATCAAGCCCAGAAAATTCATTGTTTCACCTTCATCTCCTTATAATTTCACACAATAGCAGAACCCATTATGAAAATCAATCCTTGAGGACATTTTCCAACAAAATAATACACAAAATGATAAGGAAATACTTACCCAATCACCCCTTTAGCTTCTACTCAAAAAATCTTTTAAGGAAACACCCAAATGCCAAATTTCATATTTGAGAAGGAGATGAAAATGCTCAAAACCAGAAACTAATTGGACCAAAATGAAGAGGAGAATGAGAGGGACATATTTTATATAGATTACCTTGGCTAAATCTTCTTCTAGAAGTGAGAAATGGTGGAGGAATGCAGAAAAACCCTAGCTTCCCTTTAAACCTCCGAATTTTGCTTTGCCTCTTATGTCTTTTCTATAGAATAAGGAGGAGGCTGCTGACCCTTTAAGGTTATTAGGGCAAAATGGGCCAACCTATCAGCCTAAGGTCTATTTAAGCTCATTTCTAGTCATTGGGCCATTGCTTTATGAGGTGAGTTACAGAAAGTCTTGGGGTTATGGAGGAACGTGCTGACCCAAAGGCCCAATTCCTTGTGGGTTCAGATTTTAGTTGGGTTAGGCCATGGATTCTAGAGTTATATAGGTTAAATAAGGGTTGGACCAAGCTTTAAGGGTCCTATATGGGCTGATGCTTAACATGTTGGGGCATGATATATGGGTTAGTTAGGTTCAAAATGCGTTAACCTTCCCTAAAAATAAAGTTGGGTCATAATTAGATGAGACTAGGCCTTTAATAATGTTCTTGACACACATAATTTAATCATAGGCCCAAGTCACATTTAAATCCATAAATATTATCATACTTCTTCAAAACGGTCCAAGTAATAATTATTATATTAAGATACTCAAATTTGTCATTTTCCTTAAACCCTCTTAATAATTTCATAACCCTTAAATAATTACTATTAATTATTCCCGGGGTGTTACAAAAAGTCTCTTGAATGAGTGAGGCTAAGTCAAAAGTCCCTAGGCCAAGGGTAAGGCATATCCAAAAGTCCTAGAAATAGGGTAAGGCAAAACCAAAAGTCCTTAGAGCTTATTGATGACATGATTGTGAAAGTGTGGTGTAAAAATCTTGAAAATGTCCATTCATGATTCAAGTAGCTTTTTTACTTGTACACTTGATATATGTATGCCTTGAATGTGTGTGTGAATAGGTGTGTGAGCTATTGAGATTCTAGGAATCTCACCTCCTTCCCCCTTTCCTCATGAAATGTCTAAGTGGCACCCAAAGACCAAGAAATGCAAGCCAAGAATCTTAAACAATTGTATTTTGTCTAATATGTCATGTTACTTGTAGTTGAATGTCAAAGTGACCTTGTACATGTAATTTTTGAGTTGTACGGCCATAGGCAATTGTAAAGTGATGTATGGATATTGTATATACTTTATATGGTACTAAATCAATGGAATCATGAAACTTGCCTCTTGTATGGTTTATGTTTAACTATGCATTAATAAAGGTGGGATAGCTAAATAGAGATGCATGAGATTTGGGATCACTTGGGCAATTCTTATAAGTCATATTCATGCTTGTAAACTTGCCCAAGAGGTGCCAAACCATTAGGAAAGTCATTTGGACAAAGTTGGCATCTTGAAAGACGCAAAATTGACCATTTTGTGAGGCTATGTCACTTTCTATCCAAATGAGCTCTTCTTAGTCTAAAAATTTGCATGCATCTAGAGCTTGTTGAGAGCTTTTTGGGAAGCTAAAGTAGGTAATATTTGGAGGTCTATGAAATTTTTTGGCAATTTTTTGAAGTTGAAAAATTTTCTAGTTTTGGTCAGAGTTACTATTCATATAGCCTGAAATGAAACTCTGTTACTTATAGGGCAAATGAAGTCCAATTGCCATGAACCTTTACAATTAAAAACTAGACCTTCCTAGTGACCTATGCCAATTGGAAATACCTCAATTGCATATCTAGAGAGGGAGATATGAAAATTTGAAGTTATTGTTCTGTTCTAGGCACACCTCCAGACCCGTGTTATTGTTTGATTGATTGTTGGGGTCTAAATGCTCTTGGATTGGTTTGGAACTATTTTTTTTAACATTTTTGGCTTTCTAACTTGGTATAGATTGCATCGATTGGATTTTTGTGGAATTAATTATGAATTTTCAAAGTTTATATCAGTAAGCTGCATTAGATTTCTGGATAATTCAACCTCCCTGCATTTTCAAACATGCTTTAGATGAGATTTTTTGACTGGGAATTATTTTTATTGTAAATTTGACATCTAGAGCTTTCTAGAAAGCTATGGTTTGTATGATTTTGATTTTTTTACATTTAGTTGTGATTTTTCAAAGTTGCTTCTAAAATCTATCACTATACAGCCGTGAAAAATAAGGGTAATTTTAGGGTTTTGACTTGAAAACCATGAATTACTTGAAATTTTAAGTTGATTGTAATTTGTTCCAATGATAAATGACTAGAAAATGTTGTTGGATAATTCACGGGACCCACATAATGCTAGTTGAGAAAAGTTAACCGCGACGTAACACGATAAAGTGCATGAAAATGTGACTTTTCTTAATAATTCCCTATGAACATACACATGATTATCTTGAATGGAAGGATATAATGAGAGGAAATATAAGGTATGACAAAGAGAGCCTCCCACATGCTTCTCCCATCAAAGAAATCAAAACAACTCCTTTGGTGTTCTAAAGAAGCATAGCCTCGGCTTAGGGTGGAAGAAGCACTAAGGGATAGTTTTAAATTCTTCCAAGCTTGGTTTTCCATCATATATAATGGGAGAGTATGAGAGGAAGCCCTGGAAAAAATTTAGGAAGCTTAGGGAATGAGATGGTAGCATAGGTTTCATATTGTGACTTAAAGAAGCAACATGTAGTTAGGCTCTTTAAATTAATTGTGTGATGGCTTGGAGAGGCTTAAATGGAGTCAAGAACCATAGATGGATGGAAAGAATGGAGCCAAGATCATGAATTATTGGTGTTACTTCATTAAGTGCCTTATGGAACCATAATTAAACCATATGAGCCCTTTAGTTTTTCTAGTGCATGTGTAGCTTTAGAAATTGTTCCAAGAGTGTAATTGGCTTCCATGTAATGTGTTTAGGTCAAAGAAACCAAGTCTCACATCCTTGTGAGTGTGTGGCCGACGGAAAGGAAGCATTTTCAAAGGGAAAAATGTGTTGTTATATACCAAGTAGCTCTCTCTTCTTTCTCTCATGTATGAGTGGGTATTTATCTTGTCTTTGAATATGTGTGTATATGTCTTAAGCCATAAAAGATGTTTTAGCATGTATCTATATGCCATGGTACCATGATGCTTTGTTATGCATTTGAATGATGTCTTATAAACATGTTTTAGTTTACTTGAGTGTGGAGAAGTCAAAAGTCCCTTAACTAGGGTGAGAATGAGCCAAAAGTCTCTAAAGAGTGAGGCTTAGTCAAAAGTTCCTTAAGAAAATGGGTGAGGCAAGTTCAAAATCCCAAAGAGAATGGGTGAGGCTAAACCATTTTCTTGGCAAGCCTATATATGTTTTATGTGACTTCTTGAATGTAAGAAATGTTCCATGTATGATTATGCACTCTATGATATCCATGCATGTATATTTAGACTTGAATTTGCATCCTTTATGTATGGTTGAAAGGGAGAAAAACTATTGGGATTCTTAGAATCTCATTCCTTCCTCCCTATTGCCTAACATGTCTAAGTGGACCAAGTAAACAAAGAAATGGAAGCCATCAAGCTTGAAGGAGAAAGATTGACAAATAAATGTGCTATGAAATATCTGGTTTTTTGAAAACGAGAAAAAACACGAGAAATGAAATGTACGATTTTTTCGTAAACAAACGAAATTTACGGGATACAAAAGGAAGTCCCCCAAAATATAGTTAAGGTCTCAAAAAATTTAGGAAGCATTCTAGACTCCTAAAAATGAGATTTCCAAGCTCAAAAGGAAAGAAAAACGGAGCTAGAATGAAGAAACGAAATGTAATGAAAGATTGATGAAGCGTAATGGCATCTTTGTAATTTTGAGCAAATTTTAGAATTTTCATAGGAGAGTTTTTTAAATGAAAATTTTAAGTTCTTTGGGATTCTCAGAGGATTTGAAAATCATGGGAAGCCCCGGAACAAGTAAAACCCCTTCGATGGATGTTTTTTAACAACGGTGAGCCCGAACTTTGATAGATCCGTTTGGGAAGCTCCGATTTGAGTGATTCTAAAGGCATTTTATTAAATTGGGAACCTAAATTTCATTATGAAAAAGATGGTTCTAAACAAGGAGCTAAAATGAGTTAGAAACAAAAATACCAAAAATGAAGGGCAAAATTGAAATTTTAAAAAAGTGAAAGCTTCTTGAAGGCTCTTTAAGTTTCTTATTTCTTCTCCCTCTTCATTTGCATGACCTATTCTACTAAAAAATTAGAGAAAACACCATATCTCTTAGGCGCACCATAAAGGATAAGAAAGGAAGAGAAAAGGCAAGAAAAAGGTAAGGAATTTCATGACTTTTATGCTCCTTCTTCTTCCAAACTTATTTCTCTCCTTTTAAGCTTTCTTTCCTATGGTTTTATTGAAGTTTTTGGATCTATTTTGAGGGAAGAACAGAGGAAAAATTCGGATTTGAAGAGAAGAGGCCAAGGAAAGTGAGAATCAAGCAATAAAACACAAAAAAATAAGGTAAAATCTCTATCCTATGGTAGCTACTCCTTCCCTCTTCTTCTCCTTATTTTGCCCCATATATGTAGCTATAAGAGGGCTTAAATTTTGGGTAGAGCCAAGGGTAAATTCTATGAATTTAAGGGAAGAGAGTAAGAATATGCAAATAAATTTAAGTGAAAGCCATGAATTTGCAAGATAAGGAGGTTAGGGTTTTGATTGCACCTTAAACTCTATCGTGAACCCTAGCCATATTTTATGATGCTTAAGTATTCATATGATTTCCTAAGACACCAAGCGAACTTCCTACATGATTCTCCCATCAAAGGAAGCAAAGAAAATCCATTAGTGCCATATGGAAGCATAGCTTTAGCCAAGGAGTCCATGCACCTAGGGAGTATTTTAATTCCTTCCAAGCTTAGTTTTGTATTATGTATGATGGAAGAGTATGAGAGGAAGGCTTGAAAAAATTTTAAAAACCATAGAAAGTGAGATGGCTTTATATGTTTCATATTATAACTTAAAGAAGCAACACTTAGCTAGGCTCCTTGAATTGATTATGCAATGACTCCAAGAGGTTTAAAAGGAGTCAAGAATCATGAATGAAGGGAGAGAATGGAACCAAGATGATGTTTTCTTAAGATTGTTTCATTGAGTGCATTATGAAACCATAAAAGAGCCTTATAACTCACCTAGCTTTTCTAGTAAATATATGGCCTTAGAATTTGATTCAAGAGTATAATTGGCTTCCATATGATGTGTCTAGGCCAAGAGAAATAATCCCCACCTTCTTGGGTGTGTGAGGTTAAGGGAGAGGACTCAAGGCTCAAGGGAAGAGTATGGTTGTGTGACAAAGGTAGCTCTTTTCACCTTCTCTCATGTATGATTGTGTGCTTACATTGTCTTTGAATAGGGGTATGTATGTTTTAAGCTATGAAAAGTATTTTAGGATGAGCTTTTATTCCATGGTACTATGATGATATTTTATGCATACAAATGATGTTTTATATGCTTGCCTTGGTTTGCATAAGTGTGGAGAAGCCAATAACCTTTTGGCCTTGGTGAGCATAAGCCAAGAACCCTAGAACTTGGTTGAGACAAAGTAGAGTGAGGTTAACTCCCAAAAGTAAGGTTAAGTCATAACCTCTTAAAGAAAATGGGTAAGGCAAGTCCAAAATCCATAAGTGAGTAGGTGAGGCTAGTCCACTCACTTAGCAAGCCTATGTATGCCATGTATGATTTGTTCAAATGCCAAGAATGTTTCTTGAATACTCACATATATTAATATGTCCATGCATGCATTTTTAAGACTTGTATTACATACTTTATGTGTGATTGAAAAGGAGATAGCTATTGGGATTTTTTTAATCTCATCCCCTCCTCTCCAATGTCTTAACATGCTAGGTGAAGTAATTGAGCAAGGTAATGGAAGCCACCAAGCCTAGAAAAAGGATATTGACATCAAAATGCATGAAATGGCCTAGTTTTATCTCTTTTGTAGCCACACACATGATATATGATGTAATCCTATGATGAAATTGTTATGTAATCATATGAGCATATGTAATTACCCAAATGTATGATGTATGAATGAGATTTAATGCTAGATGTATGATATAGCATGATTTGGGTATTGGATGGCCAAAGCTAGCATGTGTAATCTTGTGTGTATCATGGGATGGATGAGTGAGTTTCAGAAATTTGGGTTTGTGCACCTTTGAGACAAGTTAAGAATGTCATTTTGGTGCATTCCCACATGCTCAAGTGGTCATGGTTGCCTTGGAACTCAATTTGGACCATTTAGACCCTTTGTAAAGCTTGAAAATGACCATTTCACAACCTAATGTCAACATCTAAACAAATGAATGAATTTGCTTATGAAATTTTCGTACAAATGTAGATCTTATCTAGTGCTTTTTAAGAAGCTAAAGGCCAGATTATTTGGAGCTTTGTAGAATTAATTATGAATTTCCAAAATTGGCATTTTTATGCTAAACTAATGCAGACACTATTCATATAGTCAAAAACTCAGGCTACGTCATTCGTGAGACAAATGATGTCCAATATTCATGAAATTTTACAGTCATCAACTAGAAATGATGAGCTTTCCATGGCCACTAAGATCACCCAATTGAACCTCTGAGCAGGGATACATGAATTTTTTAAGTTAGAGATCAGTACCAGTAATGATAGTCAACCTCTGGTACTGTTCCATCAGTTTTTAGTGGCTAGCAGCCTCTGTTGTGGTCTAAATTTATTTTTAGTATAAATTATACATCTGTAGCTTTCTAGAATGGTATAGTGTGCCTAATTTCAATTTTTCTAGAATTAATATGATTTTTCAAAGTTTAGGCACAGAATATGAAAAACCAATTTGAGGCTGCACTAGTATGTTTTGTGTATTTATTCCCTTTGCTAAAGGTATGGGCCACTTCTTAAGCTTGTTACGAGTTATAATTAAGTATTTAAATATGAAGATGAGATGGATGAGTCCATATGGCCCACAAGACTCTAAAGATGAAATTTATTTATGACATTATGCAAGTATGTTCATTGTTTTAAATTCTATCTTCCTTACTTCATTACAAAATGCATGGAATAAGACCTTGAAATGGCATGAAGTAAGCTAGATAAATATGATGTTACATGCTACTTGTTCTATTTGTAACCATTTTGATGGCATATGATGTATCCTTATGATGAATACATTGTATAACTATTTGAACATGTGTAATTACATGGATACTTAATGTACATATGAGAATTGATGCCATGTGAATGATATAACAAGTTCATGACATTGAATGGCAAGATAAAGCTTGTATGTTCTTATGTATACCTTGAGGTGAGAGAGTGAGTTTGTGAAATCTAGGTTTATAGACCTTTGAGACATGTTTAATAGACCATTTTGGTGCTTTCCCATATGCTCAAGTGGGCATGGAAGCCTTGGAAGCAAATTTGGACCCTTTATGACCCTAAAGAAGCACAAAAATGGCTATTTTGGAACCTTATGACACAATTTGACCAAATGAATGAATTTTCTCATGAAATTTGGCATGCATATAGGTCTCATCCAAATATTTTTGGGAAGCTAAAGACTAGATTATTTGAAGTTCTATGAAATTAATTATGAATTTTTAAAGTTGCCAAATTTCTACTATTCTGGTATAGTTACTGTTCATATGGTCAATTTCTTCTCCTACATCAGTCGAGGGATAAATGGTGTCCAATGTTCATGAAATATTACAGGCATAGACTAGACATAATAAACTTTCTATGGCCACTAAGATCACCCCAATTGGATGTCTAAGCAAAGAGATATGATTTTTGAAGTTCTGTGTTAATACCAGTAGTACTAGTTAAGTTTATGTACTATTCCATCAATTTCTAGTGGCTAGACAATCCTGTTTTAGTCTAGACTTAGTTTTACATAGAGTAAACATCTCTAACTTTCCATAATGGTATAGTGTGCTTGATTTTGAGTTTTTTAAAATTAGTTATGATTTTCCAAAGTTCATGACAGAAATCTGGCACATGAACCCAAGACAGCTATGTAGTATTTTGTATATATATACTTTGAGCTCGAGTTGTTGGCCACATTTTGAGATGGTTTTAAGTTGTATGTATGTATTTAAATAGGAGGATGAGATGGATGAGTTCATATGGTCTACAGGACACGAAACAAAATTTTTATTTGTGACGTAACACAAAAATATTGTAATATTTTAATGGAGTTTTTCTTGGAAGCTTGCTATGTCAAGAGAATGCAATTAGAAATGAAATGAGATAGGCTAAATAAATATGGTGTTTCATATAACATGTCTTGTGAGTATTTAAAATGTGATTTAATTATTCTACTTTTTTAGAAATATCAAACCATAGTTTAACATTAAGAAAAATGTAATTCATATTTTAATTTGGTCTTAAAAAATTAACTTTGACCAATAAGACATCATATACTTGGGTGTTCAATATTAGTCACATACAATTTTAAATTAACAAAAAATATGATAATTGATAAAAAAAAATTTTATGTTGAGCTATCAAAAAAGATATTTACTTTATCATATTTTAATTCAAAAATCTTATAAGTGCACCAAAATATTTCATTCAAAATTATATGTTCTATTACTATGAAAGGAACATGTAATACCTAAAGCAAATGCCTAATGTTGACACTAAGGCTTCAGCGATTAGATTGAAGTCCACCCAACCTCCTTTTTACTTTGCTTGTAGCCTTCACATGTGGTCCTAGAGCAATAACATCAATAACACCTAGATCCATATGGGACTGAAACTCGATCATTAAGTTCGGCTAAAGGTAATACAAGTACCAATGACTTAATAGAGTCATAGCTTCCTTAAATGTCAACTCTATAGACCTTCCTCTTGTTAGTCCTAGCCTTTCACTAACAATTCTAGTAATAGCTCTGCCACCATCAGCACAATTTTGCAATTATACTCAATTGCTACTCCATATACACCTTTAGAACTCAGCTAGGTTGAATAGTGTGGGTCCAAAATGTATTAGTAGCATGTCCGCCAAGTATGCAACTTCAGAATGGTACAAGTCCATGTTAGATAGAGGGACACCTTGCAAAGTCCCATATTGACTAGGAAGATACTGGGGTAAGGCCATATAAGTGGTTGTAGTACTCTCCTTACCAGTGACATGTTTTCCTGAGAGCTAATGGGAGAAGCCATGTTCTAGGAAGAACAAAAGCTCGAAGCTAAAGGGAGAAGCCATCTACTAGGGATAATATTATTGGAGCTTCTGTATGAAGGTGGTATTAGAGCTAGCCTAGCTGCATGTGGACCCTGAGGACGAGATGGACCAAAAAGGGGTGGAGTGTAAAGTCCAACATTGGGTAGGAAGACCTTAGGCTAAGGCCATATAAGTGGAAGTAGTACTCTCCCCATCAACGACGCATTTTCTTAAGAGCTAATGGGAGAAGCCATCTTCTAGGAAGAACAAAACCTCAGAGCTAATGGGAGAAGCTATCTACCGGGAACAATATCACTGGAGGCTCTGTATAGAGGTAGTATCAGAGTTGCCCTAGCTGTATCTACACCTCGAGGACGAGGTGGCCCTAAAAGGGGGTAGAATGTAAAGTCTCACATTGGATAGAAAGACCCCTTGGCTAAGCCCATATAAGTGGGAGTAGTACTTTCCCCACCAGCAATGCGTTTTCTTAAGAGCTAATGGGAGAAGCCATCTTTTAGGAAGAACAAAACCGTAAAGCTAATAGGAGAAGCCATCTACCAAGGACAATATCACTAGAGGCTTTGTATGGAGGTGGTATTAGAGTCGACCTAGCCACATGTGCACCTTGAGGATGAAGTGGCCCCAAAGGATGATTGAATGTAAAGTCCCACATCAAGTAGGAAGACCCTGGTCTAATGCCATATAAGTGGGAGTCGTACTCTCCCTACTAACAATGTGTTTTCCTGAGAGCAAATCGGAGAAGCCATCTTCTAGGATGAATAAAGGGAGAAGCCATCTACCGGGGTTAATATCACTAAAGGCTCTGTATAGAGGTGGTGTTAGAGCCGGCCTAGCCACATATGCACTTCGAGGATGAGGTGGCTCCAAAGAAAGGTGGAATGTAAAGTCTTACATTGGGTAGGAAGACCTTGGGCTAAGGCCATATAAGTGGGAATGGTACTCTCCCCATCAGCGATACATTTTCCTAAGAGCTAATGGGAGAAGCCATCTTTTAGGAAAAACAAAACCCCAGCGCTAAAGGGAGAAGTCATCTACTAGGGATAATATCTCTGGAGGGTCAGTGTGGAGGTCATATTAGAGCCAGCCTAGCCACATGTGCACCTCGATTATGAGGTGGCCCCAAAGAAGGTATAATGTATAATCCTACATTAGGTACGAAGACCTTGGGCTAAGGCCATATAAGTGAGAGTGGTACTCTCCCCACTAGCAATGCGTTTTCCTTAGAGCTAATGGGAGAAGACATTTACCGGGGACAATATCACTAGAGGCTCTGTATTAAGGTGGTATCAGAACCTGCCTAGCTGCATGTGCATCTTGAGGATAAGGTGACCCCAAAGGGGGTTAGTATGTAATGTCCCACATCAAGTAGGAAGACCTCGGAGCTAATGGGAGAAACCATCTTTCAGGATGAACAACACCCCAAAGCTAATAGGAGAAGTGATCTACTGGGACAATATTATTGGAGGCTTTATATGGAGGTGGTATCAAAGCCAGCCTAGCCGTATACGCACCTCAAGGACAAGGTGGCCCTAAAAAGGGATGGAATGTAAAGTCCCACATCAAGTAAGAAGACTTTAGGCTAAGGCCATATAAGTGGGAGTAGTACTCTCCTTACTAGCGACACGTTTTCTTGGGAGCTAATGGGAGATGCCATCTTCCAAGAAGAACAAAAACCTAAAGCTAATGGAAGAAGCCATCTATCTAGGATAATATCATTGGAGGCTCGGTATGGACATGGTATCAAAGCTGTCCTAGCGACATGTGCACCTCGAGGATGAGGTGGCCCCAAAGGGGGGTAGAATATAAAGTTCTACATTTGGTAGGAAAAACCTGGGCTAAGGCCATATAAGTGGAAGTAGTACTCTCCCCACCAACGACACATTTTCTTAAGAGCTAATGGGAGAAGCCATCTTCTAGGAAGAACAAAACCCCAGAGCTAATAGGAAAAGCCATCTTGTAACATCTGGTTCTCTGAAAAAGAAAGAAAACGTGAGAAATATAACGTATAATTTCTCTATTAACAAACGAAACTCGTCGGATATAAAAGGAAGTCCCCTAAAATGATGTAGTTATGGTCCTGAAAAATTTGGAAAGCATTCTAGATTCCTAAAAATGAGAATCCCAGGCTCAGACGGAAAGAAAAACAGAGCTAGAATGAAGAAACAATTTCTTACAAAAAGCTTACGAAACGTAATGGCATTTTCATAATTTCAAGCAAATTTTGGAATTCACATAGGAGGGCTTTTTAAATGAAATTTTTGAGTTCTCTGGGGTTCTCAAAGGCCTTAAAAACAATGGAAACCCCGAGACAGTGGATATTTTCTAATGTCAATTGACCCAAACTTTAACTGATTCATTTGGGAAGGTTTTAGCTTCAATTTGAGTGATTCCAAAGGCATTTTAATAAATTGGGAACCTAAATTTCATAATGGAAAAGACGGTTCTCAAAAAGGAGCTACAACGAAGGAGAAACAAAAATGCCAAGAACAAAGGGCAAAATTGAAATTTTTGAAAAGTGTAACTTCCTCCCACTTATATATATGATGCACTCTTCTTCTCCCTTCATGTTGCACGACTAAGTTCTCCCCAAAACTAGAGGAAAACCCCAGGGAGAGTGGCATACAAGAGGAAGGCAAAGAGGAGGAGAAATCAAAGGCTTAAGGCATGGAAATTAGCAGTTTTTCATGCTCTTTCTCTTCCAAACCTCTTCTCCTCCATTCTTCTTTGTTTCCTATGATTATAATGAAGTTTATAAATTTTTTTTAAGGGAGAAATTGAGGGGAAAATTCGGATTTGAAGAGAGGAGCTCAAAGAACACAAGATTCAAGTGAGAAAAAGCAAGAAAACAAGGTAATTTCTTTTCCTATAATTGTCATCTTTGGTTCCCTTTTCCCTCATTTTGCCCCACTTGAGAAAACCCTAGGAGGAGATGATTTTTAGGCAAAAACAAGCATGAATCTAAGGTAAAAGGGTGTGGAGATTAAGAATATACAAAAGGAATTACCAAAAGACCATTAGATTTCAAGATGCAAGTTCTAGGGTTTCAATCGCACCTTGTAAAATCTAATTTTGTATGATGATTCTTAGGCCTAAGTAAGAGGTTAAATGAGCTCCCAAGATCCCTAAAAGGCTCCCTATATGCTTCTTCCCTTGAGAAAACAAAGAAAGCTCCATGAAACCCAATATGCTTCATAGCCTCGGCCTAGATGGGTTCTCCTAGCTAAGGAGAGTTTTAAATTTTTCTAAGGCCATTCTTGAGTTATATTTGATGAATGAAAATAAGGGGAGGCCTTGAAAAAAATTTAGAACTCATAAAAAGTGATTTGATGCCTTAGGTTCCATATTATGACTTAAAGAAGCAACATGATATTAGGCTCTTTGTTTTAATTGTGTGATGACTCCAAAAGGTTTAAAAGGAGTCAAGAATCATATTTGAAAGGAAAGAATGGAGCCTAGAATTTATTTAAGGGGTGTTGCTTCATTAGGTGCAATTATGGACCATAATAGAACTTATAGAGCAATCTAGCATCTAAGCAAGTTGATGGCCTTAGAAATTGTTTCATAAACCTAATTAGCTCCCATAAATTATATCTAGGCTAAGAGAAACCATCTCCACCAATTTGTGGGTGTGTGGCCGAAAGAGGAGACTTGAATTTCAAGGAAAAAGTGTGTGAGTATACATAAAGTAGCTTTCTCCACCTTCTCTCATGCATGGTTACATGTTTAGCTTGCTTTAAAACATGTGTATGTGTATTTTCAAGCTATAAAAAGTGTGTTAGCATGCCTTTATATGCTATGATTCTTGATGCCATGTTATGGTTTTAAATGAGTACATGATGTTTGTTTAAGTTTACTTGAGTGTGGAGAGGCCAAGAACTCTTCCCTTTGGTGAGGATGAGCCAAGAACCCTTGAGCTTGGTTGAGACATACCAAAGAGTCTCCCAAAAGTAAAGTGGGCTCCTAAGAGTATGGTTGAGTCCAAAGCTCTTAAAGAATGGTTGAGGCAAGTCCAAAATCCATGAGGAGAAGTGTAAGGCCAATCCAAATACTTAGTGAGCTCTTGAATATCTTGTATGATTTGTTCATATACCAAGTTTTCTTTTAAAATGTCCATGACTTTCATTTCCTCCATGTATGCATTTGTAAAGCTTGCTTTGCACATATTATGTATAATTGAATTGGAGATGAGCTATTGGAATTCTTTAAATCTCATCCCCTCCTCTCCAATGATCTAACATGCTAGGTGGACCAAGTAGCTATGGTGAAGGGAGCTAACAACAATGAAAGAGAAAGATTGACAAGCTTATGCCTAGCTTTATCCATTTTGGAACCATAATTATGTTTCATGATGTATATGATGTTGTAAATAGTCTATAACCCTTGAAACATGTATAAATATGCTATTATGTGATGTTTATATCTATGGATATGATGTATGAGTTTTAGCATATATTTTGAGTATGAGATGCCAAATTGTGCAATGTGGAAGTATGATGTAAATATGCATAAGTGTGGGTTGAATGGCCAAAATGAGATGCATGAGATTTAGGACCATTTGCACAGCTCACACAAGTCTCAAATTTGCTTTTAGACTTGCCCAAAAGGTGCCAACACCAAGGGAAAGCCATTTGGCAAGTTTGGTACCCTATATGGAGCCAAAATTGACCATAATAGAACCCTATATCACTTTTTGGCCAAATGAGTTAGTCTTAGTCTAAAATTTGTCATGTAATTAGATCTCATTGAGAGCTTTTTGGGAAGTTAAAGATCATAATTTTTGGAGGTCTATAGAATATTTGATAATTTTTTGAAGTTGGCAATTTTCATAGTTTTTGGTTTGCTGCACTATTCATTTGGTCTGAAATTGTTTTGTATCACACAAGGCTCAAATAATGTCCAATTGCCAACTAGATGATCACAGTGATTTATGTCAACTGGAAGCACCTCATTTAGAGGTCTAGAGAGGGAGATATGAATTTTTAAAGTTTCTGTCCAGTATCAATAAATTTGCCTAACCAGAAGTAATGTTCCATTTAATTTCAAGGTTTAGGCTTGATGAACTGATCTAGAGATATTTTTTCTCTCTAGTTAACATCCACAGCTTTCCAGATTGGTATCATTTTCATGGATTGGATTTTTGTGGAATTAATTGGACATTTTCAAAGTTTTCTGCAGAATTCTATGATAGTTCCAGAATTCAGTCGGACCTTTGGACCATTTTGGATGTCAAACGCCCTCTGTGATGCATGTTATGGTCTGGGCATATTTTTAGTGTGAAGTAGGCATCCTAATATTTTTCAAAATGACCAGGATTGCATGATTTCAATTTTTTTAGATTTAGTTATGATTTTTCAAAATTTGGTCAGAAAGTGGAACAATTTTGGCCGAGAATGAAACTCCATGTTCTATGCTCCATTTCGGTTCCCATGAATTGTAGGAATGATTTTGTTATGGAAAGGAGTTGTATTGATGTAATTAAATATGGAAAATTATAGTATGTGCCCATATGGCCATTGAACTCTAAAAGAAAAATTTATACATAGCACAATGCAAGGAAATGCCTTATTTTAATGTCATCTTCTCTTATTCTTGTGTACTTTATGGCATGAGATTTAGAAGTAGTATGAGACAAAGCTAGAAATTTATAGTGTTACATATCTACTGGGACAATATAGCTAGAGGCTCTATATTAAGGTGGCATCAGAGCTGACCTAGCCATATGTGAACCTCGAGGATGAGGTGGGCCTAAAGGGGGTGGTATGTGGGGAAAGCACTACTCCCACTTATATGGCCTTAGCTTAAGGTCTTTCTATCTGATGTGGGACTTTACATTTCTTTCATATAGAGCCTCTAGTGATATTGTCCTTAGTTGATGGCTTTTCCCATTAGCTATGGGTTTTTGTTCTTCTTGGAAGATGGCTTCTCCCAATAGCTCCCAGAAAAATGTGTTGCTGGTGGGGAGAGTACTATTTCCACTGATATGGCCTTAGCACAAGGTCTTCCTACTCAATGTGGGATTTTACATACCACCCCCTTTTGGAGCCACCTCATCCTCGAGGTGCACATGTGGCTAGGCTAGCTCTGATACCACCTCCATACAAAGCCTCTAGCGATATTGTCCTTAGTAGATGGCTTTTCCCATTTACTCCAGGGTTTTGTTCTTCCTAGAAGATGGTTTCTCCCATTAGCTCTCAAGAAAATGCATTGCTGGTGGGGAAAGTACTTCTCCCACTTATATGGCCTTAGCCAGGGTCTTCCTACCTGATGTGGGACTTTACACACCTCATCTATAACTCTTCAAAAAAGTAACACCTTGACATTAGTTGGGAGCTCAAGGACCACCTTTATGTTAGAGATGGCACATGATCTAAAGCTTCAAGTGGGACACCATGGTTAATCACCTATAAGAAGCTTATAATAGAGGCTACATGCTTGATTCTGTCCACCACTGTAAGCTAAAGGTCAAAAGAGTAGATGCCAATGAGATCAATCATAGGGATTTTGGCCTTGGTACAGGCAGAGGTTTTAAGGGTAGGTAAGACTTTGTATGGATTAACAAAGATGTTGAGGACAGTGGTGATGCCTAAGTCAACAAAGCCTTTAACTCCAACTTAGGACTCATCAAATTACTTCAATTCTTTCAATTTTTCATAGTTATCGATGGAATCATTAGTGAAAATAGTGGAGTCATAATAGATGGAAATGAAAGAGAGAGATAGAGCTAATCAAGTGGTTAATGAAGGGTTAGAGAGACTAGCATAATGTGTTATTACTTTGTAAATTTAGGTTATTTATGATTAGTGATGTAGTATATTTAGGACACTAGGCTACCATTCTCACGATAGTTAATTAATTAATTAGTCAATGAAGAATATTATATTTTGATAACACACAACATACAAAAACAAAAGCTACTAATCTAGGCAAAAGAACACATCTTGTTGAAATTGACACAAACTAAGATAGTAAACTAACCAAAGACAACATATAAAAACTAGGGGAAAAAAAAGGTTACCTTAGCAAAACCCAAATATCTTGCCAAAGAACTCACAAAGTCATGAGAACTTGGTACAATGATTACAAAAGATGACACTGAGAGGTGAAAATAATAAAATAGCCAACAAAAAATTATAAGGACTAGCAAGCACTTGTTGATGAAGAATGAAACACAAAGCACGTTGAATTACCTCTAATAAAATTGTGAGCTAAGTTTGATGATACTTATTAATCCTGACCTAGTTCCAAAACACTATATGCCCAAACCAAACATGTATCAAAACCCAATGCTTAGTTTGCTGAGTACTTTGCTTAGCAATCCAAAAGAAAAGTTTCTAATGACTATTATGCATGTCGTTATCCCAACTAGGAATGATACCTCCCTCCATTTGTTAATCAGACTAGAGTAGCAACATAACGATAATGTTAACTAAATCATTAAGTCAATTATATAGCAAACTAAGATCCATAATTCACATCCTTAAAGATTCTTTGATTGTAACAATACAATATCACATAAAGTATGACAATGAAAAGTATCATATACTAATCCCCGATAAATGTAACTGAGCAATGTTGTTTATGCCATCATTATACCCACACCAAGAGATTCCAAGGATGAAATTGATCAACTTCTAAACCCAATGAAGAGCCAAACCATACTACTCAACCCAAAAGACACAACAAAAATACATGATTAACTGATTCATTCAAATCATAATAGCAAGGGCAACACTCCTCAATAGGTAAATGATGCCTATAAACAACCCATATTAATGAAAGGACATTCCAAAGTAACATCATATAAAAACAATGAGATGGAAAGGAAGTCGAAGTCTCCACATAAATATCAATTGACTACTAGAATGTGAGTTCTACATTAATAAACAATACATATTTGAAACCCTATGACAACTAAAAGAATTAATTATCCAAACAGAAGAATCCATTTGACCTATAATTGAAAAGGACTTATGGACAATATCCTAAACTTGTTTAAAAGAATACAATTAATCTGAATGCTAAATATTCTATCACACCATATATAGTTAGCATCCATTTCACATCACAAGTGGCTAAAAGAATTCATTCTTATAAATTAAGCACCTCTGGCAGCGGTTTTTAGGGACAATAAAAGCCAACATAATTCATTAATTGCCAAATGGACCATGTGAGCTTACCAAACTTATTTTCCATCCATAACACATCTTTTCAACTAGAATTAACATAATTTAAAGCTTAAAATTTGGGTCTGAGGTGCATAACACAAAATCACAACACACATGCCATTTTTGTATATATTCCGTATTTCAACATGAACTTTGAAAAATCATAACTAATTTTAGAAAATCAAAATCATGCATACTATAATTTTATGGAAAGTTTAGGATGTCCTCTAATTACCATAAAAATTTTAGATCAAAACAACTATATTTGCCCTACAAAATTCAATTGAATAGTAACACTGATCTAGGGGCATCCTACAACTAATATGAAACTTCAAAAATTTATATCTCCCTCAATATAGATCCCAATGAGGTGTCCTTGGTGGCTATGGAAAGCATAAGATGAGAACTAATTGTTGTAAAACTTTCAAGGGCATATGAGTTAATGTAACCTACAAAATCCATTGCATATCAAAGGCTACTATAGTACTTAGGCAACACCAGACCTCTAACTTCAAAAATTCATAACTCTCTCTATACAACTCCTTTTCATGCAAAATATGCTTATAAAATCATATGGGGATTGTGTGACAACCCTAACTTCTAATCATCACAATTAAACTTAAGTATGTGATTAATAACCATAAAATTTAAATTAGGGTTGAAAGTCATTACAACTAATTATATTCATAAAATGCTAGGAAATTTGAACCTTAATGTTATTAAGGTCATTAATTAGACAATCACAATTATTCAAATGTGCAAGTGAATTTAATCATTAATAAGGAGCCTTTGATTCCCCCATCCATCAATTTTAACTCATAAAAACCTCTTACAAGTGTTTCTAAATCATTTCTTAGTATTACCATAAAAGAAACTAAGGTTTCTAGGTGAATATGAGAAATTGAGCACCTTAGCCGCAGCTAAATTCTCTTTCTCCACGGCCAATTACTCTCGGGTTCAACTCCTTACACCTCTACAAATTTCACGCATTTTGCCGTGGCCAAATACCTATTTCATCACGGCCAAATACCCTATGAAGCACCCTTAAACTTACTTCTTAGACTTAGCCGCGGCTAACTTCACTATTCGCCGTGGCCAATTTCTCTCGGTTTTCTTTCCTGGCAGGTTCGCCACATTTGGCCGAGGCCAATTAAATGTTGGCCACGACCAATCCCTCTTTATCACCATTTGGCCGAGGCCAATTAAATGTTGGCCACTGCCAATTCCCTACTTTTCTTATAACTCTCAAGATTTCACCTTATGCCTTCCAATTTCCCCTCTAGCAACACTCTAGGCCACTTTAACTTAGTTTGTGAAGATTTAATGTCTTTCTTTTACGTAATCTACCTATCACATCTATCATTACCCATTCAAAACTCAAATGTAGATCCTTAACCCTCTAGCCACCATAAACCAGTGAGTTCATAGATCAATGATAGCAAATAGTTCATACACTATTCACATTTCCATTCAAACATAGGTCCCATTAGAAATTCCATACATCACTAGTTTAAGTTGACATATGATGTATCAAATGATTACGGTCCCTATGCTTGGTAATTCATGATGCAATGCAGTAATTACATAAAACTAGTAGTCTAGTTATACAAATACAATCTGATGAGATTTCCAATCCTACCTACTACTAAACCATATAATAAGCTTTCATTAATTTTCTCCTTGCCATTAAGAGGTTTGGTCCTTGAAAATGTTAGCCCACAATCAGGGTGAGATATACAATCTCAGTAATGTGACGACCCTAATTTCTTATCATCATAATTAAGGTTAAACATGCGATTAATTATCATAGGTTATGAAAATGTGGAGAAATTTAAACCTTAAGGTGATTAGGGTCATCAATCATATGATTACATACACTAGGTTCATAAGGGAATTAAACATCCATTTATAAGCCTTGGATTCTATTACTCATCAATTATAACTCATCCTAATGACTTTAGATCATCCCTTGTGGTTAACATATAGAAAACCAATGTTTTCTAGTTAATATAAGTGTTTCAGCATGTTCGCTACGGCCTAATTACTCTTAGCCGCGGCCAATTCCTTTCTGTTTTACCCCTTTCTTCATCACTAATTTTGCCGCAGCGATAGCCGCGGTGAGTTGGACCTTCACCGCGGCCAACCTACATGGCGCCACGGCGAAGAAGCCTCCTGGAACTTCCTCGCTCGCCTCTCGATATTGGCTGCGGCCAATTCCTCCTTTTGCCGCGGCCAATTCCTCTCTGGAATGCTGGGGACATTTTCTTAAAAGTTTGCCGCGGCCAATTCCTTCATTCGTCGCAGCTAATTTCTTTCTGGATGACTTCCAGTTTGACCTCTCACATTTAGCCGCGGCGAATTCCTCTCTGGTATTCTCCCTGGGCAACTTCGCCTCTATTGGCCGCGGCCAACTCAATTTTAATCGCGGCGAAGTGCCTTCTGGTTCTACACCTCGAAAATCTGGACTCATACTCTCCTTTCTCCCTCCAATCTCACCCTAGGGCTCCTCTACATTAATTGTGGGGCTCAAATAGCCTTTATTAGCCTAATTTATCTGGCTAATCTCTTCTCTCTAATTCAAGACTCAAGGGTCAATTTCTTTTCTCTAATTACCCTATATCAGCAAGTCCAGGGAATAATAACAACACCAATCATACACCATTGACATTTAACATTAGATACACTTTCCATTAGAGGTTCCATACATCAGTGATTCATATCAATATCTCAAGGTTACATTCCCAAATGGTAAGTCATATCACAAGTTCAATAAGGTTTACAACAGGTATCATAAATCCATATATCAATGTTCCAATTTAAAGTAAGGCCTACTCCTCAATAGGCACACATTATATTATCAAAATACAGACTCCTACACTTGGCAATACAGATACATGATGATGCTATACAAGACTTAACAAAACTAGCATCTACTCTATTACACTCAGACCAAGTGTAACTCTCCATACTAGGCCTCAGCTCATGGATGTTCATCCACTTGCTTGCCATTATCCTTACCTGAGGAACCTTCACCTGAAATTGTAATCCCATAAATGGGGTGAGATATAAATCTCAGTAACTAAGGCAATTCCACCATATAATCCAGTTTAATTAGCATATAAGCATGAATTAAAATTAACATCTGAATCATATCAATCATATCAGTAAATGAAGCAATTAGGCTATCATGATTACTATCCCATACTAGCAATCATATTTTCGCATGTTAAAGGCCAGTAACACCAGGAGAGGCCCGTCCACGGCACCTACTCCCTATTGAGCACAACCAGGGCTCAGTGCATCTGGGGTTTGATCATAACCCGGTGCCCAATCGAAGCACATGCATGGGTGGTAGCCGCACCACAGCTCCACCATGGACTTACAAGGTCCAATCATCATACAATAGATAGCCAACCAATTCATTCAATATTTCAAATCATTCATATACAACAAGTATGAAATTTAAACTGACATATGCATGGAATTTATGTAAATCCCGGTTAATTCAATTGTAGACAAGTTTGCAACAGCCACCAATGGTACAGAGTCTCCCTATAATCATAGCATCAGATAATTACTACTCTAATTCATCACTAACAGTTACAACAAGTACCCAAAGAATTTAAATACTAATAACTACCTAAAGAACACTTACCCAACCACCACAAATCCTAAATTTGGATTAAAGTGTCCTCTACTAGAAATCTCAATATTCCACCCAAAATCCTAAGCAAATTCGTACAAAATCAATACCCATAATATAAATCAGCTATAGGGGTCTCAAACTAACAAAAAAAGCATCAAAATGGGGGGGGTTTAAACTCACCTAATACCAGCCCTAACCTCAACCTACGAATTTCACCAAGAAAATCCCCAAACACCCACATTTCAGATTTTGGGTATGATGAAAATACTCCAAATGAAAAACTAATCAAACAAAATTAAAGAGAAAGATTAGGGGATTAAGTTGTATAACTATTACCTTGGCTAAATCTTGCTCCAAATGTGAGAAAAGGTGGAATTATGCCAAGAACCCTAGCCTCTCCTCCTCACCTCCGAATTTTCCTTGTGTTTTTTGTGTTTTGCAGAATGGGGGGTGGCTGGTCAGTTTTTAGGGTTTTAGTGGGGTTAAGTTGGGTCAAATATATGGGTCATGGGTTGCTCCAAGGTCTAACTCCTAATGGGCTTCAGATTTTTAGCTTTGTTGGGCCAGTTTTTAAGTGTTGGGCTGCAGGATTTTATTGGGCCAGTTCTTATGCATTAGGTTGCTGAAGTTTAATGGGATTTGGGCCAAGTTTGAAGGGTTCAAGGATTTGGGTCTGCACCTAACTCGTTGGGCCTCCATTAGCCTCTTATCATGATCTATTAATTTAGGCGTAGATTGAATTTCTATCCTAATAAATTCTCAAACCCATATTAATGATTTATCTTTCTAAAATTCCTATCCACTAACTTGCCCAATTATCCTCTATTAATTATTCTTAATTACTCTAAATCCATGATTAACACCTTAATTAATTTTTGAGGTGTTACAAGTAACAAGAGGCAAATTCTATATATATGTATAGATTAATCAATACAATGCAATTTCATATCATCAATACCAGAATCATCAATTCAATTTGCAAATGAACTAGTTGAACTACCAATGACTACTGTCCCATACCAGCAGTAATATATAACATGTTAATGGCCAATAACACTGGGAGAGATCTGTTCATAGCACCTACTCTATAATGAGCACAACTAGGGCTCAGTGCATTTGGGGTTTGATTATAACCTGGTGCTCGATCGAAGCACATGCATGGGTGGCAGCCACACTACAGCTCCACCATGGACTTACAAGGTCCAATTACAATAACAATCAAGTAGTCAACCAATCATTTAGCATTTTAAAATCAAGCATGTGTAACAAGTATCATATTAACATGAGCATATACATAGAATTAGGAAAATAACCCCAATTACCTCAATGAAGCCAATTACTCTTCCCTAGCTACCACCATGATCCAAATCATACAAAACCTAACATGAGCATGATTATCATCATTTACAGAAGCAACAAGTATCCAAAGAATTTAAAATACTAATAACCATTTAGGGAATACTTACCAAGCCACTACAAGTCCCAAATTCGGATTGAAATGTCCTTTACCAGAAACCTCAATATTTCACCTAAAATCTTAAGCAAATTCGTACAAAATTAATACCCATATTATAAATCAGCTATGGAGATTTCAAACCAGCAAAGAAAGCATCAAAATAGAGGATTTATACTTACCTAATGTCAACCCTAGCCTCAACCTACGAATTTCACCAAGAAAATCCTAAACAACCACATTTCAGATTTTGGGTATGGTGAAAATATTCTAAATAAAAAACTAATCGGGCCCAATTAAAGAGAAAGATGAGGGAATTAAGTTATATAACTATTACCTTGGCTGAATCTTGCTCTATATGTGAGAAAATATGGAATTCTTGCCCCAAACCCTAGCCTCCCTTCACACCTCTGATTTTCTCCTCTGTGCTTCAGAAAAATAGGGAAGTAGCTTAAGTGTTTAAAGTTTTAGTTAGATTAAGTTGGGTCAAATATGGGTCATGGGTTACTCCAAAGATCCAACTCCTAATGGGCTTCAGAGTTGAGCTTTGTTGGGCCAGCTCTTATACATTGGGCTGCTGAATTTTAATTAGGTTTGGGCCAAGTTTGAAGAGATCAAGGATTTAGGTCTGCACAAGGGTTATTGGGCCATCACTATGTGCTCTCTCTTGGGCCAAGTCTCACAATAAATAGGTTGGTCTGCACCTACAATTATTGGGCCTCTATTAGTCTTAACCTTAGCCTACTCAATTTAATTTGGACCTAAATGAAGCTTCTATCCCAATTAAATCTCAAACCCATATTAATAATTTATCTCTCTAAAATCTCCATTCACTTAACTTGCTCAATTATCCTATATTAATTATTCTGAATTAATCTAAATCTATTATTAATACCTTAATTAATTTTGGAGTGTTACAGATTGGACTTCATTTGGCCCCTAAATAACATAAAAATGTAAACTGACCATATGAACAGTGATTGAGGTAATTCTGCATAATTTGGCTAATTTTGAAAACTTATAATAAATTCTCTAGAGCTTCAAATTAGATGCTCTTTAGCTCTATGAAAAGCTCTTAATGAGACCTATTTTCTTGCCAAATTTCATGCAAAAAATCATCCATTTGGTTAGACTTTGGTTCATCTTAAAAAAGTGGTCAATTTGAGGTCCATAAAGGGGGTCAAGATGCATCAAATGGTCTTCTACTCAATCCACAATCATTTGAGCATGTCCAAAAGCAAAAACATAGCCTATGAGAGCATCCCAAATGGTTTAAATCATCATGCATCTCAGAATCACTATCCTAGTTGTTCTTACACACATAGGCATCAAAGCAAATGGATGTTAAAAACTCACATGATCATTCATTTAGTTCCAAATTCCATTCATACATCATATTTACATATATTTGGTTGTGTCCAATGGTTTACATCATAAGTACATCATCTAGATACAAACTTTGACATCAAAATATATAAAATTCCTATTCTAATGTCATTCCACTCCTCAAGGTACATAGCCTCCATTTTTTGCACCACTTGACTCATCTAAACATGATTAGGTATATATAGGGAAAACGTGAGATTCAAATAATCCTAATAGCTCTTTATCCTTTCAAGTATACATATATAATGCATTTACATTTTAAAGAATGTGCATGCTATAAACATTTCTCATGAATATACATAAATCAATTTTTTTATCATGTGAACTCATACATGTCAAACATAGGCTCTAAAGGGTGTTGGTCTAGCCTTACCTAATTTCTTTGAGACTTTTGGATTTGTCTTACCCATTTTCAAGGGGCTTTTGACTTAGCCTCACTCTTCTTGAAACTTTTGGCTTTGTCTCACCCATTCTTAGGGACTTTTGGCTCACCTTCACCCATTCTAAGGAACTTTGCATTCAAAAACACATTTCAAGAGAATAACGATACCATATGATGTGATCAATAGCTAGGAACATATCTTATAGTTAAAACATACATAAAGCATCCAATGACAAGCAATCATTTAAGAAATGCATGCAAAAAAGGTTAGAAAGCTACCTTGTGCCAAGAAACCTAAGCTTTTTCCTTTGCTTTCATACTTCTCCTTCTTCTTCTCGGCCACATACACACAATTAGGGAGGTCTTGATTTAGTTGGCCTAGACACATCAAACAAGACATAATTTGATCATTGGAACCACTTTTAACCTTACATGAACTCTATATAAGCTCACTTTCTCTTATGACATCATTATGGTTCCATATAAGGCACAATGAAGTAACCCTTAGAATTCATAATTTTGGCTCCAATTTCTCTTTCAATCTAGAGCATATGACTTTGTTAGAACTCATTAGAGTAATCACCAATTCAATTCAAAGAGCCTAGACTCAAGTTGCTTCTTTATATCTTAAAATGGAGCCTACACTTTTATCTCATAAACCATGGCTTCTAAATTTAAACAATTGGTTCTAGTGATGTTTATTAATCATATCTAGGCCATCCCTATTCTTAGAAGTGAAAAGAAATCTCCCTAGGTGCTTAATCTCCCTTTGGTCGAGACATATGCACCATTAACCACCTATGGAATTTTCTTCATTTTCCTAGGGAAATTGTTATTCATAAAGCTTTCTAGATGTCTTGGGGGTTCATACATACTTTTAAATAACCTAAAATATCATTGGAAAGCTTCATAATTGCCAAGATGCAACAAAACCCCTAATTTCCATAAGTTGTTTTCTAATGGTTCTTTTTGAATTCTATTTGCGTTCTTAGATTCCTTAGGCTTCAAAACCCCCATTTGTGACACCCTAAAATTAATTAAGATGTTAACAATGGATTTAGGTTAATTAAGAATAATTAATATAGAATGATTGGGTAAGTTAAGTGAATGAAAATTTTAGAGAGATAAATTATTAAAATAAGTTTGGGATTTAATTGAGGTAGAAACCCCATGTAGGCCCAAATTAAATTAAGTAGGCCAAGGTTAGGGGCTAATAAAGGCCCAATAATTTTTGGTGTAGACCCAACCATTTATTATGAGACTTGGCCCAAAAGAGAGCACCTAGTGATGGCCCAATTCAATTTAATAAATTAAAGACCCAAGACTCAACTTCTATAAGCTCTTATAAATGGCCCTATAACCCTAGTGCAGGCCCAAATCAATTGAGTTCTTCAAACTTAGCCAAACCCAATTAAAATTCTGCAGCCCAACACATGAAAGCTAGCCCAATAAGGCTTAAATCTGAAACCCACTTGGTATTGGACCTTTGGGTCAGCCCATGACCCATATTAGACCCAACTTAAAACCCTAAAAACCAACTTAGCCACCCCCATTCTATAGAAACACAAGAAACAAAAGAGAAATTCGGAGGTCCAAAGGGGAGGCTAAGGTTCTTATCATATTTCTACCATTTCCCACTTCTAAAGTAATATTCAACCAAGGTAATAGTTATATAACTTAATCCTCTTCTTTTTCTCTTCATTTTGGCTCAATTAGTTTTTCATTTGGAGTATTTTCACCATACCCAAAATCTAAAATATAGTTGTTGGGATTTTCTTGGTGAAATTTTGTAGGTTGGGGCTGAGGATGTTATTAGGTAAGAATAAACTCTTTCATTTTAATGCTTTCTTTGCTAGTTTTAGACCCCTATAGTTGATTTATAATATGGGTATTATTTTTATACAAATTGACTCAAAATTTGAGGTGTTATTTTGAGATTTCTGGGGTAGGCTCAACCAAATCCAAATTTGGTTCTAGTGGTAATTGGGTAAGTGTTTCTTAGTAGTCCTATATAGCTTAACTCTTTAAGTGATGGGTTTGCTGATACAAATTGTGATTATGGATATAGTAATGGCTTGGTTTTATGTCCATAGGCTGAAGTAGCATTCAATTAGCTCTTAGAGGATTGGCTACAAGTGAGGTAACTGGGACTACATTAATTCCATGCATATAATTGCTTTAATTTCATATTTGCTATACATGAATGATTTGAAATGGTAAATGAATTGGTTGGCTATCTATTGTATTGTGTTTGGACCTTTTGAGTCTATGGTGGAGCTATAGTGCAGCTGCCACCCGTGCATGTGCTTCGATCGGGCACCAGGTTATAATCAGACCCTAGATGCACTGAGCCTTGGTTGTGCTCTTTGGGAAGTGGGTGCCATGGACGGGCCTCTCCTAGTGTTATTGGCCTTTAACATATAGAAATATAATTACAAGTATAGGATGGCAATCATAGTAGCCTAACCATTTCCTTTGTTGATATGGCTGATATGATTTTGATGTTGATTTTGATTCATGCATATGTGTTAATTAAATTGGATTATATGAATTGAAATTTCCTTGGTTACTAAGATTGGCATCTCACCCCATTTCATGGGATCATACTTTCAGGTGAAGGCTCTTCAGGTAAGGATAAAGGGAAGCAAGTGGATGAAAATCTATGAGTTCCAACCATGTGAGAAGAAGGCTACACTAGATTGGTTTAACTAAAATAAATGCTAAATTTTATATTCTTTTTGGTATAGTATCATCATGTAATCATGTTGCCAAGTGTAGGAGTTTGTATTTTGATAATATAGCATGTATCTATTGAGGAGTAGGCCTTACTTTAGTTTGGTATTGGATGTATGAATTGATGATATCTGCTGTGAACTTTGTTGAGCTTATGACATGATTTACCATTTGGGCACTTTAATCATGTGACACATTGGATGTAGAGCTAGTGGTGCAGGAAATCTCTCATGGAATATATATATATATATATTTGAATAATAATTGTTGGTAGATTATGAAATTCTTGTCATTAATCCATGAATTTGCTGACATATGGCAGTTGGACGAGTAGGAATTTATACTTAGGTTTTGAATTGGTAATGATAGAATAGCTGGGTAAATAAGGTAGATAAATACCATTAGAGTCGTATAAAATGAGGGGAAGTGGTCCTAGAGTATTCTTAGGAAGAGAATTGAAGTGCATGGGACGAAATTTAAGAGATATAGTTATAAGAGGCAGTCACGCCATGGCTAGGAATACCGCGGCTCAAAGCAAAAAAAATGGCCCAGGAGGGTGGCAAAGAGAAACCTTGCCGCAGCATAACATGTCTCGTTATGGCACAAGTTAAGGAAACTAGGTAAGGAGTGTCTAATAGCAAGCCTTGCCATGACGCAAGTGTATTCCACCGAGGCGAGAATCGTGGGACTTCGAACAGTAGCTCTAAGAGGCATTTTCGCTACGGCGACATGTAGAATTGTTGTGGCAAAATTCGCATGAGTTGCCCAATAAGATTCTGGAGAGTAAATTAGCCACAACGCGGAAAGTCAAGGTCACAGCACAAAGTAAAAAACTTAGTTTTCGAGCTCTAATACCTAACTTAGCCACAGTGGGAGAATTTCAAGTCGTGGCAAAGGTTTTCAAACTCTTACCTTTAGCCTAGAAACCCTAATTTCTTCAATGGTAATGCTAAGAAATGATATAGGAACACTTGTGGGAGGTTTTTGTGTGTTCAAATTGACGGATGGATGAAGCATAAACCTCTCGTGATAGTACAATTTCTTTTATACATTCTCACATTTGTGGTAGTGGAGTTAATGAACCTAATATTATCGAGGCTCAAATTTCCTTATAATTTTCACGATGTATTTAATTGTAATGAATCGAAACCTTGATCATTAAGCATTAATCGTGTATTTAACCATAATTACCATGATTAGAAGTTAGAGTTCTCACACCATTTCTATCAAGTTTGGGTTGAGATAAAGTCTTTAACATACCACCCCTAATATAGCCAAATTACATAAGAAGAGAAGGAGCAAGATGGAGTAAGAGAGACCATGTGTATTTACCTTATTTAGAAGCTTTTCAAGTGCTCTTTCTTATGCTTCAAAGCTTCCTTTCAATCTCTTCTTCTCCTCTACTAAACCAGTCCCAAAACATGCCCAAACAAACCATTAAAACCATGGGAGAAGAGAGGAGAAAGAGGAGAAGAGGTTTAGAAAAGGAAAGAGCATGAAAAAGTGACCAAATCTTACCCTTTTCAAGCTTCCTCTTCCTCCCTTGGCTCTCCCCTTTGGTGCACCTCCTGAGAATCTCTTAGAATCTATTTGTACCAAAAGCAAGTCAGGGGTGAGGGTTGGAGAAGAAGGGAACATGATTTAATAAGCCTAGGGATCCATTTATAACATTTTCTAAAATTACAATTTAGTCCCTTATCTTGGTTCTTTCCATTTAGGCTCATTTTAACTCTTTTTTTAGAACTATCTTTTCTTTCATAAAATTTAGGTTTTCTAATTCATAAAATGTCTTTGATTTCACCTAAATTGGATTCAAAAGCTTCCCGAACAAATCAGTTAAAGTTTTGGTCAACCGATATTCTAAAATGTAAACCGGAGGGGTTTTGGCCATTCTGGGGATTCATATAGTTTTTAGGACCTCTAAGAACTCCAAAACACTCATTTTTTCCATTTAAAGATTCCTTCTTTAAGTTTTCTAAAATTTGGCCAAAATTACAAAAATGCCACTATATTTCGTCTGATTTTATTTAGCTATTCTGACTTCAATTTTTAGGCTTCTTTTGCCTTGTATCCTCATTTTCAATTATTTAAAATTTTGTCTTAATTTTATTTAACCTCAAATTATTTGATTTAAGGGATCTCCTTTTATATTTTTCTCAGTTTAGGACTTTTAGGACATGTTGGGTATTACATATTCCACTATTGCTAATCATGTAAAATAAGATCTCCCATTGTTTCATATAAGATTGAAGTCCTTGATTTCATTGGTAACCAATGGTGGCTAAGTAAAGAAATAGCCCAACTATCCCTAATTTTGCACTAAAGATTCTCACTTATTAGCAAAGCATATTTCTAAATCACTACAAAAAAAATGTTTTTAGCAACAATGTTCATTGACAACTAAAAAAAGTTGTCCTTAAAAGTACACTTTTAATAGCTATTTTTTTTAGTAGCCACAAAAAATTAGCATTAAAAGGGAACATCTCATTTGCCCAAAACTTTTAATAGTGACAAAAAGTCGTCGTTAAAAATCTGTTATAAGTCACTACTAAAAGTCTTTTGTTATGACAATTTTGTAGCCACAAAAGATTTTTAGTGGCAACTTCTCGAGGTCATCACAAAATGTCTTTAGTGGTGACACTGTAATTTCACCACTAAAGCCACTTTTAGCCATGACCCTTTGAAGGTGCCACTAAAGTAGCCTTTTTAGATAAATATATTTTGAAAACAAATATAAATATAGCTAAATTATTAAATTATTTATTAGATGGGAGATAAATAATAATTTAAACAACATCATCTTCAGTTGGATAAAGAATCAATTAAAATAAACTACTGATAATCGATATATAAATTAAAAAAATATAATTTTAGTGTTAAGTATATTTTTTTGATATTCCTTAAATTAAATTAGTATTGTTGTTATGAAATAATTATTAAAATTTTTAAGTTAATTTAATATTTTATACTATAATTTAAATTAAGAATAATGAAGATAAACATTAATCCCAAAAAAAAAAAAGATTTAATCTTATACATTCTCCTTAAATTTAATATTAATTTCTTCAAAACTTTCCCTTAATTCCTCCCTTTTAAAGAAAGAAAATTACCCTTCAAATTTTGTAATTCCCTTCCTTTTCTTTTTCAGAGTGCCCAATGCCTTCATCATTTTTTCTCTCTTTTTGATTTTTCCCCAATTTCCTAAGCCTTAAACATAGGACTACAAGGGCAGAAGGGGAGACACACAAGAAAATTGAAGAGGGAGAATGGGAGAATCATGATCTTAATGCTAGAGTGCAGGAAAGATGAAGATAAGAGGAAATTGGTAAAGAGTTTAATGGAGAAATTGAGAAGAGGAAGGCAGTGTGAGTATGAAATTGAGAAGGCATTTCTATAGAGAGGCATAAGGAAGAGAATTAAAGGAATAATTATCTTATCAAAACAAGGCCAATATAAATAGATGTGTGCCAATTGCTTGAAGCCGGAGCATCCATTATAGTAAACTATGTCCTCTTCCTTTGTTTCTGAGCAACACATGAAAACCCACCACACTTGTAATTCAAAACTACACCCTCTTTACATGCTACCAATAATTTTACATCTTTTTCATTCCTAAGTTTCATGAGTTTCTTAGTCTTCTTATATGAATCAATGCCTTTAATTTCATCTAGTAAGAAGATGGGAAGATTTGATAGGTGCATATATTTTGTAAAATCCCATTCTTTTTTATCATGCCCTTTCAATTATATCTTTAGAAATAAAGGTATGCCCCACAATGTAATTTTACTTCAATTGTGACGACCCTAATTTCTTATCATCATTATTAAGGTTAAACACGCGATTAATCATCATAGGTCATGAAAATGTGGACCAATTTAAACTTTAATGTGATTAGAGTCATCAATCATACAATTACATACACTTATGTTCATAAGGTAACTAACATCCATTTATAAGCCTTAGATTCCATTACTCATCAATTAAAACTCATCCTAATGACTCTAGATCATCTCTTATGGTTAACATATGGAAAATCAGGGTTTTCTAGGTAATATAAGTGTTTTAGCATGTTAGCCGCGGCCAAATTACCCTTAGCCGCGGCCAATTACTTTTTGTTTTACCCCTTTCTTCAAGCCGCGGCGAGTTAGACCTTCGCCGCGGCAAACCTACATGGCGCCGCGGCGAAGAAGCCTCCTGGAGCTTCCTCGCTTGCCTCTCGATATTGGCCGCGGCCAATTCCACCTTCCGTCGTAGCCAATTCCTCTTTGGAATGCCGGGGACATTTTCTCAAAAGTTCGCTGCGGCCAATTCCCTAATTCGCCGTGGCTAATTCCCTTCTGGATGACTCTCAGTTTGACTTCTCAAATTTCGCCGCGGCCAATTAACATTTCGCCACGGCGAATTCCTCTCTGGAACTCTCCCTAAGCAACTCCGCCTCTATTGGCTGCGACCAACTATATTTTAGCCGCGGCTAAATTCCTCCTGATCCTATAACTCCGAATTTCTTGCCTCTTACTCTCCACTCTCTTTCCATTAACACTCTAGGGCTCCTCTAACTTCATTGTGGGGCTCAAATGTCCTTCATTAATCTAATTTAACCAGTTAATCTATCCTCTCTAAATCAAGATTTAAGGATCATTTTCTTTTCTCTAATTACCCTATGTTAGCAAGTCCATTGATCAGCAATTTGTAATACAACAATAACATGAATTCCACAAGGCTCATTCAGATAACATAAATCCATACATCAATCTCTAATTTAAAGTAAGGCCTACTCCTTCATAAATACACATTACATTATCAAAATACAGACTCCTACACTTGGCAATACAGATACATGATGATGCTATACAAGACTTAACAAAAATTAGCATCTACCCTATTCTACTCAGACCAAGTGTAGCTTCCCCACACTGGGCCTCAATTCATGGATGTTCATCCACTTGCTTACCCTTATCCTTACCCGAAGAACCTTCACCTGAAATTGTAATCCCATAAAACGGGGTGAGATATGAATCTCAGTAACCAAGATAATTCCATCATATGATCCAGTTTAATTAACATATATGCATTAATCAAAATCAACATCAGAATCGTATCAGTCATCTCAGCAAATGAAACAATTAGGCTATCATGATTACTATCCCATACTAGCAATCATATATTTAACATGTTAAAGGCCATTAACACTAGGAGAGGCCCATCCACGGCACCTACTCCCCATTGAGCACACCAGGGCTCAGTGCATCTGGGGTTTGATCATAACTCGGTGCTCGATTGAAGCACATGCACGGGTGGCAACCGCACCACAGCTCCACCATGGACTCACAAGGTCCAATCATGATACAACAGATAGCCAACCAATTCATTCAACATTTCAAATCATTCATATATAGCAAATACGAAATTAAAGTAGATACATGCATGGAATTAATGTAAACCCCGGTTACCTCACTTGTAGACAAATTTTGCAACAGCCACCACGGATACAATATCTCCCTATAACCAGAACATCAGATGATTATTACTCAATTCATCATTAGCAATTGCAATAAGTACTTAAGAGATTTAAATGCTAATAACTACCTAAAGAACACTTACCCAGCCACCATAAATCCTAAATTCGGATTTTAGTGTCCTCTACCACAAATCTCAATATTCCACCCCAAAATCCTAAGCAAATTCGTACAAAATTAATACCCATAATATAAATCAGCTATGGGGGTCTCAAATTAACAAGGAAAGCATCAAAATGGGAGGTTGAAACTCATCTAACACCAGCCCCAACCTCAACATACGAATTTCTCCAAGAAAATCCCCAAACACCCACATTTCAGATTTTGGGTAGCATGAAAATTCTCCAAATGAAAAACTAATTGGACCAAATTAAAGAGAAAGATGAGGGGATTAAGTTGTATAACTATTACCTTGGCCAAATCTTGCTCTAAGTGTGTGAAAATGCAGAATTTTTGCCCCAAACCCTAGCCTCCTTCTCCACCTCCGAATTTCACTTTTGAGTTTCAGCAAATGGGATAAGTGGCTGAAGTATTAGGGTTTTAGATGGGTTTAAGTTGGGTCAAAAATGGGTTATGGGTTGCTCCAAGGTCCAAGTTCAAATGGGCTTCAGACTTTAGCTTATTGGGCCAGTTTTCACTTGTTGGGCTGCAGAATTCTTTTGGGCCAGTTTAATACATTGGGTTGCTGAAGTTTTATGGGTTTTAGGCCTAAGTTGAAGGGCTCAAGGGCTTGGGTCTGCACAAGGGTAATTAGGCCTCCATTAGCCTCTTATCATGATTCATTAATTTGGGCCTAGATGTAAATCTCTATCTTAAATGATTCTCAAACCCATGCTAATAATTTATCTCTTTAAAAATCCCCATTCATTTAACTTGCCTAATCATCCCATATTAATTATCCTTAATTAATCTAAATCTATGATTAACACCTTAATTAATCTCGGGGTGTTACATCAATCACCAAGCATGTACTTCTCTAAATACTCTACTTATCATTGAATACCATTACAAGAAGCTTCTTGTTCTTGTATGTACTTGATTTAATCTTCATTGTCTATAAGTATATTTGTTACATATGAGTTGAAAAATTAAGTGATATTTGGTTTGTTTATGTTATTGGCAACAATTAGAACAGTGATAAGTTGAATTGATAATTTAGTTTATGCCATTTCATTGCTACTAATATATAACTCCTACTTTAAAATTTTAGCTAGCAATAAAATACTTGGATTTTTCTAGTAGTGCATTGGTTTTAAGCCTGTCAAGTTTAAAGATGGAGTCTTTCCACTTATGCTTAAACATTTATAGTTTTCACTACCATTAGCTTGCTAGTGATGCTTCATCATTAACTATATTTGTTCTTTGCAAATTGCTCACCTTACCATAACGGAGTATATGGTTAATGGCTCCTTCAAGTATGTCCTTGTCTAGAAGGATAGGAAGTAGTTTGTTTTATTTTTTTCCTTTCATTTATATGATGTGTATTTGAAATATGTGATAACTAATTAAACAAAAGTATACACTACTCAAATAAGTGTCCCATTGTATGAGACACAAATTAGAGAGAAAAGATTTTAAAGGGTATCTAAAAGATATATAACTTTCCGATAATAGTTATGGATTCTTTACTTGATCTACTACATGCAAAGCATATGTGCACAATACCTAAATAGTGTTTACATTTTTGGCTTGATTCATTGATTGTGATGCTAAATGAAGTGTCAAACCCATGTATATGACAATTGAGCCTATAAATATATGGCCTTTGGCTTTGAGTTTATGCATTTTCTTCTCAAAATCTTCTTTCTGAGCTTTCTAAATTGAAATACTGCAGTGATTGGGTATTTATTACTATTCACAAAGCATGGGAAAGATCATAAAGACTACAAATTTCTCTTCCTTCGTGGCCATCATGTGTGAGTGTAGCATTCATCACAATAAATTCTTTGAGTTTATATATACTTTGAGTTTTTTAAAAAATATTTTTCTTATACTTTTCGTTTGTTAAAAAATAGATAAATACTTTTCTTTGTAAAGAATGTGTGGGTTCCTTCTTCTGCATTGCTAAGTAATATATTACTTTTTTTCTACTATTACATTATTGTTTTATCTCTTTGATATATTTTCTTGTGGCCATTTCTTCCATAGTTTTCACTTCTTTGTCATTGTAATGGTCAGTGGAAAGTCAAAGTCTTATTGATGAATGCTAGTTTTATATACACGAATCCTCCTAATTTTCGTACTTTAATAATTAAATATGGCTTAATGGATGTAATTGAATGGAATTTGATTTTAAATAGCCATTTTCTATATTTTAGATATTAATTTACAAATTATTGGTTTTTAATACTCAATTTTATCTCAAATAATTTTGTGAATAATTTTCCTATTATTTCTACAGATTTTTTATGGGCAATGGAATTGGAATGGAAGAATAAAATAGCATTTGAATAGGAGCAATGGGTTTTGAGAAGAACACACTTCTATAAACACTCAAGCAGATAGCATGGGTTGGAATTCAAGTTGAACATACACACGTGATTGAGGAAGCACTCACTTAAGCTATGGGTTATGGGAGGAGAGAATGAATTGCATGGAAGAAAGCATGTGAGCAGCCACCCGCACATAAGAATAAAAGAGAAGCTTAGTTGTAAACAAAAGTGAAGAAGAGACGTGGAAAGGAGCAGGGCTTTGAACACAATCATGAGAGCCACAGGTTGAAGGGATTAACGAAGAAGAAGGCTTGGGTTTTATGTGAGAACAAGTGCAGAATGTTTCCGATGGAAAGAAGAAGCTGATCCACATTACACATGCACGAGACAGCAGTTCCAGCTCTCTTGTTGCATATGCATGAGGCCACAAACAATCAACTCACATGAGGATTAGCCACGGCAGATCATGTTGATTGGCATGAGCAGAATAGAGCTACGAATTCATGCAGTTAACTTGGGAAACTCGTGGTAAGAGAAAACAAAAACGTAAGGCTATAGAAAGGAAGAAGCTCCACGTAGAGAACAACACACACATGCAACAGCTAGCCACGGGTTCTAGCTGAGAAGCAACGCGAGGTGGTGTGAAAAGAAATGAGCTGAATGAAGGGAGAGGAAGCACGTGATAGCATTTGAAAGAAGGAGGCAACCTCTGTTTTGGAAAGCTGGACAAAGAAGAGAAGATAACGAAGAAGAGAAGCTAAACACGAAGCATATAAGCTTGGGTCTAACGTGGAAGCTTAGCTGATGCACATAAGAAGAAGCTAGAGAACAAAGTAAACCACTGGTTTGAGGGAGAGAGATATGAGCAGAACAGAGGAGAAGTAATGTGAAGGGTTCCTAAACACATACATATAGAACATGATAGGAGGAGGACATGCATTTGAGAGAAGAAAGAAGCTGGAAGCAGCCACGTTTTAGCTCTAACGTTACACCCATTAGCTGCAGACCACGTGACCAAAGTAGGTGAAAGACCAAGTGAGTAAGATGTAGAGGAAGCAGAGATCAAAACGTGAAGAAAAGACAGAGTAGCTGGCTAAATAACAACGCAAAAAACAGGAACCTAGTTTTGACATAAAAGAAGCAAAGTGAGCTGAACCATGCAAGAGAAGATGACATGGAAAATTCGTGGAGCAATAGATGAAGCTAAGAAAACAAACACGCTACAATGCAGCTACATGAAGAAGCTACGTGGTGAAGGAAAAGGAAAGGAATGAGCTGCTTCTGGTTAAGGAGGAAGAATGAGCTGGGCTGGAGAAGAGCAATAAACGTCATGCAGAGAAGAGAAGCTGCGTGTTGAGATAAGGAGAAGTCATGCTGAGGCAGAACTTGGAGCTGAAGGTGAAGCTATGCTGGAGAATGTAATTATGAGCTGAATCACATAAACATGTGGGCAGATAAAAGAAGAAGCAACGTGAAATATTATAAAAGAACACATACATGAAGGGAGCTGCAGGCAATTGGAATAAGGGGCTGAGCACGTGAAATTAATAAAAGAAATCACATGAGAAGGGCATCGAATAAAAAAACATGCTACATTCCATTCATAAAAAAAAGAAAAAGATACATTCGGCTTTTTCATCCATTCCATCCAGAACACACTCCATCCACCACGCCATTCCATTCGTCTCATCCCATTTCCTCCTTTCTTCCACCCAATGAAGCTCTAATCCTCCATCTTGTGATTAGCTTAGAAGAAGTCCTTGGAAAAGCTTGAATCCATGGAGAGATCAAAGGAATTTTGGCTAAGATTCTCTCATTTTTTCTAACACTTTTCTTTTCTTATATTCTCTTGGTTAAGATTGTATTTGATTAGGAATGTGTGTTGTCTATAGTTAGGGGCTGGTTAGACACTAATTAAGATACTTTTTGTTGATTAATTGATTAGATTAAACAATGAATTTTTCATTATTCTCTAATTTTTCATGTATGCCATGAAGGTGTTCGATGAAATGCATGAGTAAAATTATGTACTTTATTATTTGATTTGAGGATTCCTTGGAATTTGGTTAGTTAATTAAACATGCTAGGGTGTTAATTCAGAGGCTAATTGATCACTTAATCATTCAATTCAAGTGTTCATTGATCCTAATGACAAGAGTTAGTGATTTAATGCAGGATTGAGGTTTCAATTCAACATTAAATTGTTAGTCCCTTGATTCTTGCGTTATAACTCAAGATAATTTGTATTGGCTACAATTAGAGACTCTTAGACTAGAATTAATTACAATTGAATCGGGGTAAGGATAGTGGATACCAAGGGATAAAGCTAGTCATAAGTCCATCATTTAACCATAATTCATACAATTAGGTAGCAATTAGGAACTTTAATTCGATTTCATTTTAATTAGGTTAAGTCAATCAAAAACCCCTTAAAATTAGGTAATTCTAGGATTCTTATACACTTAGAAAACCCAAGTGAACATTGAATTCTATTTCCAAGGGAGATGACATAGGTTGTACCACTAGCTACATATTTAATCCAACCTAGTTTTATTTTGAGGGTTGCACGACACGACCCGTCAAAATTTGGCGCCGTTGCTGGGGAATTGGAATCTTAATTGTTTGAGAAAGTTCTCTAGTTCTTTAACCTCTATTTTTGTTTTGTTTTTGTTTAGATTTTCCCTTGTTTTGAACTTGGATTTTGCTAATTTCGGTGTTACACGTCAAGCGTCCTACTTGTTGGAATTTTTGTTTGAAGTACCCAGAAAATTCTCAAACTTTGTTTTCCAAGGTTTTTCATTGTTTTAAGCAAAAATAATAGTAAAGCTATTTGATGCACCATTTTTTGGCCACATTCCATCATTTAAGGCATTTTTTTCTAATTTTTTAGTATTTTCTCAATTTTTTTTAGGAATTTTTCAATTTTTCTAGATTTAATTTCTTTATTTTTTGTGAGTTTATTTGATGTGATTAACATCTATTTCAGAGTGTTCTTGATTGTTAGGTAGGTCTTATCTTCATTGAAATTTTATTTTCTTGATTTAGAGTTAATTTTTACTTATAATTTGTTAGTGATTTGCCTTGTGCTTAAATTGATTGTACTTCTCATATTATTTGCTTTAAATAGATCCAAATTATTATTCTAATCAAGGTGTTTATGATTCTTGTGCAAATGATAGAATTTTTCAGAAGTTGGATAAAGCCATTTCAATATGTCGTGGCATTCTTGAACAACAAAGACAAGCACAACAAAGCCAACAATACCAATAATTCCAACCACCATGCTACCAACCTTATCACCACCATCCATATGAAGTTCACCCAAATTACCACTATCATTATGAACCATACCACAACTTTAATGTGCAAGAGCCAAAATATCATCTTTATAATTATCATGAGGGATACATGCAACAAGAGGTCCAGAGGAAACCAAGTTAGGAAGAGAGAATGATGTAGCAAATGGAAGCCTATAATATTTAAAACCAACAAATGCAGCAAATGATCCAATGGGAAACTGAATGGTTGCAACTTTAAAACCAACAAATGATGGATAACCTCATGAAGGATTTGGAAATTCAAATGAATCAACCCACTTCAAGTGCTACTAAATTAAATGAAGATCAAATTAGAAGGGAATGTATAGAGGAGGAAGAATCTTATTCTCTGGGTAATATCCTTCCATCTTCTAATACATTGCAATTTGTTAGGATTGATTCTAGTTTAAATGATAGCACTATGACTACTAATGCATATAATGTTGTTAATTCTAAATTGCATGATGATGTTGAAGATGAGGAAATTGTTGTTGAAACTCCTTATTTGATTGATTGTAGTAATGCACTGAACACAATTGATACATTTGTTAATGTTAATGATTCCTTGTGTACTGATACACTTGGTATTTCTACTCCTAGTTGTGACCATAATGATGAATTCATGTCTAAGCTAATTAATGATGATTCTATTGAGTCTAGGGTAGTTGATAAGTATGGGGGGTGACTTAGCATGTGGTGACATGACTGCTGAAACAATGGATGTAGCATGTGAAACGGACATGGATATTACAATGGTTGATATGCTTGTTGATGATGCATCTTCTGAGTTTAGGGATAATAGACCATCTGGACCATGTGACATAGCTGATTTGAGTTATTCTCTTGATTAGGTGTGTGTTGGATCCACTATATGTGATAGATGTCCCCAGATTAATGCTTTCATTAAGACTAGTGAGTTCCTTACATATTATGATCATAATGCTTCTACTAAGTCTAGTTGATAAAACTAATTCTATTGATCATACTAGTGTTGATGAGAGTATGCATAGAGATAGTGCTGATATTGAAAACCATATTAATGCTTGTGTTGTTGTTGATACTAGTGAGAGATTGGATTTTATTGTTGATCATTGTTTATAACTTTGTGAGCCTACTGATGTCTCTTTGGTCAGGGAATATATTGCTTCTCTTATTGAGAGTCCTGAACAAATTCCTGAAGTTAGTGAAGTAGTTCCCAATGATCAACAAACTCCTCCAGCTGAGAAGAAGCAACTACCAGATACCTTGAAGGATTCTAACTTAAAAGACTATGAGAAGTTGCAATTTAATTTTTCTATGGATGCAGTGACTCTTACTAATGGGAGTCTAGCTAATTTTATTGGTTTTGATAGATATTTAGAGAGTATAAAGTCTAGTGTTTTTAAATTTAATTTTAAATTTTCTTTCTTTAGTTTTGAATTTCTTAAATTTGATTTTTCTTCTTTTAGTATTCCTGAATTTGATAAATTTGACTTTCCAAGACTACTGATGGTTGAGGAAGTCCATGAATCAACATTGAATGATCAATAAAAATGTTTTAAAGTGGTTAGACTTAAATTTGTTCAATTGAAAAGGAATAAAGTTATTGTGATGCTGGTTTTTTATACGTATGAATATTTGATCTTTGATACAATTCTTTTTAGTTTTCTTTTCTTTTCTGCATTACTATTTGTTTTGTTTCTATTTTGTAGGAAATAAATTGCTAACTAGCTATAAAGGAAATCTGAGCCACCCTTGAGATCTTCGATTTAACTTCATTCGGTTGTATACTCTCATTTCACTCTTTTTATATTGTGCTGTTTATCTGTTGATTGGATTGTGTGCTGGCATTGAGGATAATGCAATATTTAAGTGAGGGGGGAGAGTTATTTCATTCCATTTCATATTCTCTTTGTAAAAAAAAAACTGAGAAATTTTAAATTTTGAAAAATAACGTGATTTTTTTTTTCAATTTTTCTATGAAAGTTGCAAGTTGAGATGATTGTAGCTTAGATTCATTTAGACATGATAAGTAATGGATCTTATGTTTTGATTCAAATGAAATGGCAATGAATTTGATTTCAATGAATTATTTGATAGCCATTAGCTGGTAAAAAATTGAGCCTTATCTGTTCAATTTTAGTGTGTATTCACCTATCACTGCTTTTACTCTAAAACTTGTCTTGATTCTTTCTTGAGACTACATTTGCATTTGCATGCATGAAAATGATAAGACATTCTTTTCTTTTATATCTAGATAGCCAAAATGCCAACCCTACATGCATTTTATCCATTTTTTAGCCATTTTTGAACCTTGTTTTATTGTCTTGTTAACCCATAGCCATTAAAAATGCATTCCACCTTATTTTAAGATGCCTTAGGGATTTCAAAGAGCATTACACTTGTTTAGGATAGGTAAATGTATGCTTTGCATCCATTTAGGCCATGGTTATTCAAAGTTGAGGAAAATGCACAAAGTTAAAGAAAGAAAAGATACAAACGCAAAAAAAAAAGAAAACAATGAATGAGAAGTTTGAAAAAAAATGTCATTGAAAATCAAAAGAAAGAAGTGTTTTAGATTGAGTTTGTAGTTGCCTATACTGATAGGAAATAAGGCCTTGAATGCACATTCTTCCCTATTCTAGGTCTCATTTTATTGCTCTTGAAGTCCTAAGGTTTTCTATTTGTTATTTGTTTTCCCCTTGTTTTTGTATCCATTCATTTCATTCCCAAGTCCTATTACAACCTTAAATAAAGTCCTTTGATTGGTGTCTTGCATTTGACATGGGTGGTGGAGATTTAGAAGCTTGACAAGCCTATGGTAGTGAGGTTTTCGTAGGTGGAGCTTGAGTAAATTACATTGTCTAAACACTTGAGAGTAGAGAGTAAACACAAACCTATGTGAGGGGCTATGCATTTCAATTCATTCTTTTCAAATGAAATTGCAATGGAACTTATTTCTTGATGCAAGTGAAGTTAACTTAGATTGTTGAAGTGTTAAAGAGTCTTTGGTCATTCCTTAGCTTGTGATTTTTCAATTTCATTTTTCCACTTATCATTCCATTAGTCTTTCTTTGATTTTGAGCTTTGCCCAAGAGTGTAAAGGTTTAAGTGTGGGGGAATTTGATGAATGCTAGTTTTATATATATGAATCCTCCTAATTTTGGCACTTTAATAATTAAATATGGCTTAATGGATGTAATTGAATGGAATTTGATTTTAAATAGCCATTTTCTACATTTTAGGAATTAATTTACAAATTATTAAGTTTTTAATGCTCAATTTTATCTCAAATAATTTTGTGAATATTCTTCCTATTATTTCTACATATTTTTTATGGGAAATGGAATTGGAATGAAAGAATAAAATAGCATTTGAATAGGAGCAATGGGTTTTGAGAAGAACACACTTCCATAAACACTCAAGCAACTACCATGGATTGGGATTCAAGTTGAACATACACACGTGATTGAGGAAGCACTCACTTAAGCTATGGGAGGAGAGAATGAATTGCATGGAAGAAAGCATGTGAGCAGCCACCCACACACAAGAACAAAAAAGAAGCTTAGTTGTAAACAAAAGTGAAGAAGAGACATGGAAAGGAGCTGCGCTTTGAACATAATCATGAGAGACACGGGTTGAGGGGATTAAAGAAAAAGAAGGCTTAGTTTTTATGTGAGAACAAGTGCAGAAGGTTTCCAATGTAAAGAAGAAATTGATCCACATTACACACTCACGAGATAGCAGTTCCAGCTCTCTTGTTGCATGTACATGAGGCCACACTCACATGAGGATTAGCCATAGTAGATCACATTGATTGGCATGAGCAAACAGAGCTACGAATTCATGTAATTAACTTGGGAAACTCATGGTAAAAGAAAACAAAAATGTGAGGATACAAAAAGGAAAAAGCTCCACGTAGAGAACAACACACACATGCAATAGCTAGCCACGGGTTCTAGCTAAGAAGCAACGTGGGGTGGTGTGAATAGAAATAAGCTGAATGAAGGGAGAGGAAGCACATGACAGCATTTGAAAGAAGGAAGTAAACTCTATTTTGGAGAGCTGGACGAAGAAGAGAAGATAACAAAGAAGAAAAGCTGAACACGAAGCATACAAGCTTGGGCCTAACATGGAAGCTTGGCTAATGCGCATGGGAAGAAGTTGGAGAATAAAGTAAACCACTTGTTTGAGGGAGGGAGATATGAGTAGAACAAAGGAGAAGCAATGTGAAGGGTTCCTAAACACATACATGCAGAATGTGATAGGAGGAGAGGAAGCTCAAGACATGCATTTGAGAGAAGAAAGAAGCTGGAAGTAGCCACATTTTAGCTTTAACGTTGCACCTATCAGCTGTAGACCACGTGAGCAGAGTAGGTGAAAGACCAAGTGAGTACAATGTGGAAGAAGCAGAGAGCAAAATACGAAGAAAAGATAGAGTAGCTGGCTGAATAACAATGCGAAAAATAAGACCTTGGTTTTAACATAAAAGAAGCAAAGTAAGCTGAACCATGCAAGAGAAGATGACATGGAAAATTCGTGGAGCAACAGATGAAGTTAAGAAAACAAACATGCTACAATGCAACTGCATGAAAAAGCTACGTGGTGAATGAAAAGGAAAGGAATGAGCTGCTTCTGGTTAAGGGAGAAGAATGAGTCAGGCTGGAGAAGAGCAATAAATGTCATGCAGAGAAGAAAAGCTATGTGTTGAGATAAGAAGAAGTCATGCAAAGGCAGAACTTGGAGCTGAAGGTGAAGCCATGCTGAAGAATGTAATTACGAGCTGAATCACGTGAACATATGGGCAAACAAAAGAAGAAGCAATGTGGAATATTGTAAAAGAACGTTAGGGCCCACACTTATACATACATGAAAGGAGCTGCAAGCAATTGGAATAAAGGGCTGAGCACGTGAAATTATTAAAAGAAATCACATGAGAAAGGCATTGAATAAAAAAACACGCTACATTCCATTCATAAAAAAAGAAAAAGATATATTCGACTATTTCGTCCATTCCATCTAGAACACACTCCATCCACCACGCCATTCCATTCGTGTCATCCTATTTCCTCTATTCTTCCATCCAATGAAGCTCTAATCCTCCATCTTGTGATTAGTTTGGAAGAAGTCCTTAGAGAAGCTTGAATCCATGGAGAGATCAAAGGAATTTTGGCTAAGATTCTCTTATTTTTTCATGCACTTTTCTTTTCTTATATTCTCTTAGTTAAGATTGTATTTGATTGGGAATGTGTTTTGTCCATATTTAGTGGATGGTAAGACACTAATTAAGATACTTTTTGTTGATTAATTGATTGGATTAAACAATGAATTTTTCATTATTCTCTAATTTCCCATGTATGCCATGAAGGTGTTTGATGAAATGCATGAGTGAAATTATATGCTTTATTGTTTGATTTGAGAATTCCTTAGAGTTTGGTTGGTTAATTAAACATCCTAGGGTGTTAATTTAGAGGCTAATTGATCAATTAATCATTCAATTCAAGTGTTCATTGATCCTAATGACAAGAGTTAGCGGTTTGATGTAGGTGAGGTTTTAATTCAACATTAAATTATTTGTCCCTTAATTCTTGTGTGGTAACTCAAGATAATTTGTATTGGACACAATTAGAGACTCTTAGACCATAATTAATTACAATTAAATTAGGGTAAGGATAATGGATACCAAAGGATGAATCCAAAACTTGTCACAAGTCCATCATTTAACCATAATTCATACAATTAGGTAGCAATTGAGAACTTTAATTCGATTTCATTTTAATTAGTTTAAATCAATCCAAAACCCCATAAAATTAAGTAATTCTAGGATTTTTATACACTTAAAAAACCCAAGTGAACATTGAATTCCATTTCCAAGGGAGATGACCTAGGTTGTGCCACTAGCTACATATTTAATCCAACCTAGTTTTATTTTGAGGGTTGCACGGCACGACCCGTCACTCATCATTAAGTTTGTCTAATGATTTAAAGTTAGTTAATGGTTTGTAAAATTTCCCATATGCTTATTTAAACTTTGTGGCAAAGACCTAAAGAAGCACAAAATATAAATATTTAATAAATAGTTACCTACTTAAAAAAAAAAGATTGAGACTTGTAAGATAAGCAATCTGTGCATCCATTGATGTAGAATTTTAATTTTTAAACAAGAAATTCAATTCATATACTTCTCATTTTCCATAAATTAATTCATATTCAAACTTTTCTTACCCTTATAGCTATCAATAAGTTTGCTGATTTTAGTCTCACCTTATTGTCAAAGAATAAGTGAACATGAATAGTTGTTTTTGCCCTTTTCTGAATCTTGGCTATTAGTTAATTTATTTTATTCTCTTTTATTTTGACATAGATAGCGATTAGCAATTTCTTTTGTTGAAATGGGCAATTACAAATTAATTTAAAGCTATACTATAATGTTGATTCACACAGTGTCACTTGCATTTTGCTAGATAATTCATAACTAGCAATACTTGTACTATGTATTAAATTCAAGAAAGATAATCTAAACTATGGGAAACTAATAATTTCATTGTACATCACATTAGTTTCCATTGCAGCTGATATTGATTGGTCAGAATGAAGCTAATAATTTAACAGTTGTATGTTTGATTGTACATCACATCACATCTTTCTTCTTGTACTTGGAATTAGTTAAAATTACTAGTTTATTATTACCAAAAGAAATGAAACATAAGATAAAGAGAAATGAAGGCTATTGTCTATTGTAAACGTTTTTGCCGCAAGTGGATTCTTCAGGTTCATTTTTTCTTGGAAAGCTTATGCTATGTGTAAAAACATTTCTAATGCTAAGACATTTCTTCAGAAAAGGTATGTTGCATTGATCATTGATGTGAATGCTATAGGAAAATCGTGATTTACATTCATATTGTGTATTCTAAGTTGTAACCCTTTCAGTGCAGTTAGGTATTAGCCATCACTAAGCTTTCTCATAATTATTACCATGTCATGTGCAAGAAATTTTAAGGTATATTGAAATTTTTATTACAATTTAATCAATATATTATTAATGTATTCTTTATGTGTTGTTGGCTTTTGTTTATTATCACTCTAAAAAATATAATAAACAAGTTTCATTTATTTTTACTCATTTATATTAGGATTATAAATTTTATATTTGCAACTAGGATTATGAAATAAATGTTTTAAAAAAAACTCACCACTAAAATATTTTAAAATAAAAAATAACTTTTAGTGGCGACTATTGTAGCTATTAAGTAGCATTTCATATCACCACTAAAAGTCCCATTTTAGTTACAACCTTCAATAAAAGCCAAATTAATAGGGCTTTAGTGGCAACTATTGTTAATGCTAAAAGTCTCTTTTTAGCGGTGATATTGAAGGCTGCTATTAAAAGGGTACTTTTAATGGCAATAGTTGTTACCTCTAATAGTTTTGGTAACAACTTTTCTCACCACTAAATATCATTTCAATAGCAACTCTTTTGTTGTCACTAAAAACCTTTTTAGCAACATCTAAATGTCACCACTAAAAGCAATTTTCTCTTAGTAGTGAATGCCCTTCCAAATCCAAGATGTAGTCATATGTGTAGTTAACCAACCATCAAAACAATTTCTAAAACACAAGTTTCAAGACATTAGAAAAAAAAAAAGATCTAGATTCATTTGAAATTCACTACCAAACATGTTTTTCTAGTAAGGCCCTATTAAAAGCTTGCATCACCCAAACACCAAAACCCCCCTCAAAAGTAGGATAACACTTTAGAATACTTTACTAAATGTAATTTTGACTTAGTCTCAAAATAACCCCTAAAAGGATTGGCTAACTTCATGTCTATTTCATGACAATACTTCTTTGGAAACTCAAAACAAGATAACAGATAGGCTAATAAAAAATTAAGAATGGGTTTAATTAAAGTCAGATGACCTACTTGAGACAATAGCATCAACTTTAAAGCTTATAACTTCTAATCAATTCTATCAACCATCTTTCTATATAATTCAATCTTAGCCTGGCCTAAATTGTAACAAATGGTAAATTCTATAAAATGATGAAATGAGCTATATAAAAGTAAGTCCCCTAACATGAGCTAGATAATGTCCTAAAAAATTTGGGTGATATCCTAGGCTCTTAAAAATAATAATCGTTTGCTCAGGTAGAAAGAAAAATGGAGTTAGAACAGTGAAACAAATTGTGATGAAAACTGATGAAACGTAATGACATTTTCATAAATATATGTAATTTTTGGAAAAACTCACAGTAGGGCTTTTTAAATAGAAAATTTGAGTTTCTTAGGGTTCTCGTAGGCTTTGAAAATTATGGGAAGCCCCGAGACAGGTAAAACCCCTCTGGTGTACTTTTTCCAATGACGGTGAACCCGAACTTTAATAGATTCGTTTGGAAAGGTTTTAATTCCAAATTGAGTGATTTCAAAGGTATTTTATTAAATTAGAAACCTAAATTTTATAATGAAAAAGATGGTTCTTAAAAAAGAGCGAAAACAAAGCTAAAACAAAATTGCCATTACCAAAGGATGAAATTGGAATTTTTGAAAAAGCTAGCTTCTCGAACATTCTATAACTTTCACGCCACTTCCTCTAGCTTCTTTAGGTCAACACATTCTACCTAAAAATAGAAAAAGAAGTAGAACTCTTAGGTGCACCAAGAGAAGGAGAAGAAGTAGGAAGAAACCAAGGAAAAGGTAAGGAAATCTAAGGAATTTCATGCTCTTTCTTCTCCTAATCTTGCTCCACTCCTTCCATGCTTTCTTTCTGTGGTTTATTTGAATGGATTGGTTTGGTTTTAAGTCCAAAATAAGGGGGAGTAGTTCAAATTACTTCAGAAGAGGCAAACCAAGAAGAAAGACTCTTGAAATCAAGTTAGAATCTAGGGTACTTCATGGTTTGAATTACTTCTCCTCTTTGCTTCTTCTTGCTATGAGTTTTAACCAACCTAGGGAGGAGTAGGAGGGGATGGATTTTGGATAGAACCAAGGGTGAATCCTAAGAAAAAGTATGTGAGAATTAAGATTATAAAGAAAACAAAGTAAAAACCAATAGAATTCAATATAGGATAGTATGGAGTTCTTGAGGGAATTGTAAAAACTGATTTGGTGTGTGAATTTTCTAGCTATTTAAGTGTTCCATTGAGCTCCTAAGACCTCTAGAAAGCCTCTCAAGTGGTTCTCCCATCAAAGAAAAATCAAAAGCTCTTTGAACCCTATTCTTAGAGGGTGTCTCAACTAAGCAAGAACAAAAGGGTTAGGGAGTGTTTTAATTTGTCTTAGCCTTGCTTTGGAACTTCATATAATGTTAGAAGATGGGAGAAACTATTGGAAAAAATTTAGGAGCCATGGATTGGAAGATGGGACAATGGTGTCCATAATACTGCCTTAAGAAGTAACTTGTAATTAACCTTGTGCAAATGAATGTGTTCTGGCTCCAATGACTTTGAATGATGGCAAGAGGCCTAGAAATGAAAAGAGAATAGAGCCTAGAACTTGAATTGTGAAGGTTGCTTCATAGGCCATTTATGAAACCATTATGCCACCTATAGAATCAAGTGTGTGTTTAAGAATGAATTTGGTATCTTGACTTGCTTCAAGTATATAATTTTGTGTTAATTATAATGTCTAGGCCAAGAAGATCTTAACCCACCTAAGTGCACTTGTAAGGCCAAAAAAGGGAAGGAATAAAGTGAAGCCAAGCTTGCAAAAGTTCAAGGTAGCTCTCCACCTCATTCTCTTGCATTCTTGGTTGTATATATATTTCATTGTGTGCTTGTGTATGCTTTTGTGACTTGAGAACATATCACTTGATGCTTTGAGATAGCATTGGTACCAATGTGTTGTCTTGAATGTCTTTAATGGTGGAAATGGCTTATAAGGGTGAGGTGATGCCAAAAGTCCCTTGATGAAGGTCAGGAGATGCCAAAAGTCTCAAGGCATAGGTGAGACAAGGCCAAAAGTCCCTTAGATAGGTAAAGCTAAGTCAAAAGTCCCTAGGCTAAGGGTGAGGCAAATCCAAAAGTCCTAGAAATAAGGTGAGGCAAAGCCAAAAGTCCCTAGAGCATATTCTTAAACTTAGTGTGCATTGGTGGGATAAAATGTAACACCCCAAAAATTAATTAAGGTGCTAATCATGGATTTAGATTAATTAAGAATAATTAATATGGGATGATTGGGCAAGTTAAGTGAATGGAGATTTTAGAGAGATGAATTATTAATATGGGTTTGAGAATTAATTGGGATAGAAACTACACCTAGGCCCAAATTAATGAATGGAGGCCCAATTATCCTTGTGCAGACCCAAGCCCTTGAGCCCTTCAAATTAGGCCCAAAACCCATTAAACTTCAGCAACCCAATGTATAAAACTAGCCCAACAAAATCCTGCAGCCCAACACTTTAAAACTAGCCCAACAAGTAAAAATCTGAAACCCAATTGGATCTGGACCTTGGAGCAGCCCATGACCTATCCCTTGACCCAACTTAAACCCACCTAAAACCCTAATGCTTCAGCCACTTTGCCATTTGCTGAAACACAAGAAGCAAATTCGGAGGTGGAGAAGGAGGCTAGGGTTGGGGGCAAGAATTCTTCATTTTCACACACTTAGAGCAAGATTTGGCCAAGGTAATAGTTATATAACTTAATCCCCTCATCTTTCTCTTTAATTTGGCCCGATTAGTTTTTTATTTGGAGAGTTTTTATCATACCCAAAAATCTGAAATGTGGGTGTTTGGGGATTTCTTGGAGAAATTCGTAGGTTGAGGTTGGGGCTAGTATTAGGTGAGTTTAAACCCCCATTTTAATGCTTTCTTTGTTAGTTTGAGACCCCTATAGTTGACTTATGATGTGGGCTTTGGTTTCATGTGAAATTAACCAGAAATTTGAGTGAACTATGGCAATTTCTGGTATGGGAAAGTTGGAATCCGAAATAAAATCCCTTGGTAATTAGGTGAGTAACCTCTAGTCTGTCATTAATAGTTCAACTCTTTGGATATTTGACTGTGATCTGAAATGATGATAATGATGCTTGTTATAGGCTTGGTGTGCATTTGGATTATTATGGTAGCTAGGGGAGGAGTAATTGGCTTCATTAAGGTAATTGGGTTATTTTCCTAATTCCATGTATATGCTCATGTTAATCTGCTATTTGTTACACATGCTTGATTTTGAAATGCTAAATGTCTGGTTGACTACTTGATTGTTATTGTAATTGGACCTTGTGAGTCCATGGTGGAGCTGTGGTGCGGCTGCCACCCGTGCATGTGCTTCGATCGAGCACAGGGTATGATCAACCCCAGATGCATTGAGCCCTGGTTGTGCTCATGATGGAGTAGGTGCCATGGACGGACCTCTCCCGGTGTTATTGGCCATTAACATGTTATGTATGATTGCTGGTATGGGACAATAGTCATTGGTAGCTCAACTAGTTCATTTGCCAATTGAATTAATGATTCTGATATTGATGACATGAGATTGTCTTGGATTGATTGACTTGTACATATATATGGAAATTTCCTTTTGTTACTGAGATTGTATATCTCACCCCGTTGTGGGCTAACATTTTCAGGGATCGGACCTTTTAGTGGTAAGGAGAAAATTAACGAGAGCTTGTTAAATGGTTTGGTAGCACATAGGTTTGGGAGCTTTGACAAAATGTATTGTAATTAAATTGTTAGTTCTGTATCATTGCTGCATTGCATCATAAGTTGCCAAGTATAGGGATTGTATATGTAATTCAATTATCATGGAATTGAACATTATGATTGTAATTGGCTAATAATGGAAAGTGTATCTAATGTTAAATATCAATGGTGCATGATTGGTGTTGTTATTATTCCCTAGACTTGCTGATATAAGGTAATTAGAGGAAAGAAATGGGCATATAAGTTTTGAATTGGTAATGGAAGCATAGTTAAGTAAATAAGGTAGATAAATGCCATTAGAGCCATATAAAATGAGGGGAAGTGACCTTAGAGTGTCCCTAAGATGGGAAATGGAGTGTAGGGGGCAAAATATAGGGAAAACAGCTACAGAAGGGAGTCACGCTGCGGCTAGGAAGGCCTCGCCGCGGCCTAGGGAGTGACAGTGGCGAGGGACGACGCGGCTTGAGAAATCTCACCGCGGCGCAGAGCGAAAAAGTCGCCCAGGAGGGTGACAGTAGCCAAACTCGCTGCGGCGCAATAAGTCCCGCCGCGGCGCAAGTCGAGAAAACTAATTCAGGAAGATACAGTAGCCAAACTCGCCGCAACGCCACATAGGTTGGCCGCGGCGCAGATCCAACTCGCCGCGGCCCAGTGATTCCCGAGAGTAACTTGGCCGCGGCGTAAGAGTTCCAGGCTGCGGCGCAAGTTAAAAAAACTAGTTTTCGAGCTCCAAAACCTAACTTAGCCGTGGCGGGAAAGTTCCAGGTCGCGGCGCAGGTCCCCAAAGTCCCATATTTGACCTAGAAACCCTAATTTCCTTAAGGCTAATAGTAGGGAATCACAGGAGTACATTGGTGGGAGGTTGTCGTGGGTTGAAAATGATTAATGGATGAATCATAAACCTTTATTGATGATACAAAACCCTTTTACGCATGTTCCCGTTATAGTTGTTAGTTGATGACCCTAATAGTATCAAGGTTTAAATTTCTCTATATTTTATTAATGTGATTAGTTGCAACGACTCCAAACCTTGATCATTATTTATTAATTAGGTATTTAACTATAATTACCGATATTAGAACTTAGGGTCATCACATAAAAATTGTGATTTTGCATACTTTATGGTTGCCTTACTTTCCATACTTGTGCTTTTATATGTATATGCCATGAATGTGTATATGAATGGGTGTGTGAGCTATTAAGATTCTAGGATCCCTCCCCTCCTTTATCTTAATATGTCTAAGTGGCACCCAAGAAGGGAGAAATACAAGCCAAAGGTCTTGAAAAGCTACACTTTATCCATTATATAGTCTTACTTGTAATGGAATGTCAAAAGTAAACTTGTACATATTCTTTTTGAGTTGTAAATTATTGAGCAAATGTAATATTATGTATGAATGTTGTGTGAACCTTTGATGGCACCAAGGTAATGTAAATATATAAATTGACTCTTTGGTGGCTTATGTGTATTAATGTATGAATGGATGTGGAATGGTCAAAATGAGATGCAAGAAGTTTGGGACCAGTTGAGCAGTCCATAAAAGTTGTATTCAAGCTTTTGAGCTTGCTCAAGAGTTGCCAAACCATAATAGAAGCTATTTAGACTAAGTTGATGCATTAGCCAAAATTGGCCAATTTGTGAAGCTATATCACTTTTTATCCAAATGAACTCTTCTTGGTCTGAAACATGGCATGTATCTAGAGCTTATTAAGAGCTTTTTGGAAAGCTAAAGTGCAAGATATTTGGAGGTCTATGAAATTTTTGACAAATTTTTGAAGTTGAAAAATTTTTTGGTTTTGGTCAGTGTTACTGCTCATTTGGTCCGAAATGAAACTCTGTCATTTATTGAGCAAACGATGTACAATTATTGTAAAATTTTATAGAGAGAAACTAAACCTTTCCAATGACCTGTACCAACTAGAAACACCACATTTGGATGTCTAAAGAGGGAGATATGAATTTTTAAAGTTTCTATTCTGTTCTAGGTGCACAGTTAGACCTCCAGCAATATTGCATCAATTTTTTGGGTCTGAATGCTCTTAGATTGATCTAAAGCTATTTTTTTCCTCTAGATAACATCCACACCTTTCTAAATTGGTACATATTGCATGAATTGGATTTTTTTGTAATTAATTATAAATTTTCAAAATTTATATCAGTAAGTTGTATTAGTATTTCTAGACAGCTTGACCTTTGTGCCTTTTCTATTGTCAAACATAGTCCAGATAAGATTTTTGTGGCTAGGAATTATTTTTAGATTTAATTATAATTTTTAAAAGTTGTCTCAGAAATCTATCACTATGGAACCTGAGGCAAAACATGAGAATTTGTTATTTTTGGCTCTTGGCCCGTGGTTCATGTGAAGTTTTGAGATGTTTGTGATTTGTATGAATGAAAAATAATTAGGGAATATTACTAGAAAGTTTTTGGGGTCCACAAATCAAAATTGAAATTTTTAACTCTAACGTAACTCAATTAAATTCATTATTTTAATGCATATTTTGGAATTCCTTTGATAATTTGTGTAATCCCACTTAGATAAAGGAAATGGATGCTAGAAATATTATGGTGTGACACAAATCAACTTGTATGCCCAAGTATTACTAAGCTAAGATATAAATATGAGACCAAAAACACCAGACAATAATTTCTTCACCTAATATGGGACACATGGGCTAAAAACCATTACTACTTTACTTGGATTAACATATTGACGTAATATCCTACTATAATTTAACAAAATATTGTGAACTTGATAACACATAGATTTAACAGCTTGAAAAAATAATAAAGTATCATTAGCATATATCAAATGAGAAACCAATTCAAATGAATAAGATATGCGAATGCCCTTCCAAGTTTTGGCATGCTTGGCCTTAGAAATCATACCTGATAAAACATTAGCCCATAAAATAAATAAACATGGAGAAATGGGATCACCTTGTTGAATGCCTTATTAGGTAGAAAATGATTTTGTTGGATGAAAATTCACAACTACTTGATATGAGATAATACTAACACACTGTATTATTATAAGTATCTAATATGAAGGAAAGAGTTTTTTCCACAAAATAGCTTCAATAAATGTCCAAGACACATCGTCATATGCCTTAACAATATCTAAGTTATAAGCACAGCAACTAACTTGATGAGATTTTGCATGATGCAACATTTGCACCTATTTTGAAGCCACAATAATATTATCAGAAACTATATGGCCTAGTAAGAATGCAATTTGATGTAAGGCAATAAATACTATCAGGATATCCTTTAAATGATTACAAATGACTTTGAAAATTAGCTTATAAATTACATCACTTAAGTTAATATGTCTATAGTCTTTAAGAAACTGAGGATGCTCATATTGGTAACAAAATAATATAGGACTTATTTAAAGTCTTTAATAAGTAGCCATGTTGGAAGAAAAAAGGTAAAAATGATGTATATCAAATCCCTTTTCACCATATCCCATAATGGTGGTAAGATCTAGCATGAAAACCATCAGGCCCTGAAGTACCACCTAGTTTTAATTGAAAGATTGCTTATTCAATCTCCTTGATCATAATATTTGCTAAAAGATTTTGAATATAAATTTGAGACAGAGTAGGGGTCTCATAATGATTTAACTCATTCATGATCTAATCAATTGACATCATATAATGAGAAGTAAATATTTGCTAAATATAAATAATCTCATGTAAGAATTTCAATCTATTGTGAGTACTAAACCTAACTTCCCTCATCATCCTAAAGCCCAGATATAAAATTATTGATTCTTCATTTTTTAACCAAATTACGAATATATTTAATTTTATGATCCCCATGATTCAACCATATCTATCTCACCTTGTGAGCCTATAATGCCTCTTTACAATCATACCAAAATTCTAAATATTGACAATACTTCTACTCAAACTGCATAAAATCCTCACTTGGAACTCTTTCCTTAACATGCATTAATTTCCTTTCTAATTTGTTAATATGTTGGAAATAATATTCCAAAATTGAAATTCTTTCCTAAGATTACATAATTTACTAACAATTTGATATGCATGTGAACCATTCACCTATTCATTTACAATAAGCATACATTGTGGAAAATAAAACCAAGAATTCTCAAAATAGAATGGGAACTTTTTAAATGAAAGTACTGACTCATTATAAAACACCAAAATGGCATGATGAAATGCTACTAAATAGAGTGTTTGCAATCCTGAATATGGATACAACCTAAGCCACTGGGGATTACATAACACTTGATCTACATAGGCCCATACCACATCACCCACCTATCTATTATTAGTTTACATGTATCATACTCCACTAGATCTAATATCTACAAACTACAAGTATCTATCACCTCTTGAAAATGACTCCCACATTGTTTCAAAGAAATAATACTTTTTTTCTCTTGTAAGTACTAAGTTTGATTAAAATCAACAATTGCTAACCAAGGCCCATCAACATATAAGGTAGTCATTTTAAACCAATCCCACAAAATATAACGATCAAATAAAAGCCCATAAACAAAGATAAGGGAAAAGAAAACATTGACCTGAGGAACCAATAACCTTTCGATGCAAGCAATGAGGAGTTGAATCTAAGAGCTAACAATGATACCTATCACAACATCCCCAAGGAAAAAAAAGTGACCACTATAGCCAAATGCATCCTAATTAAGGACCTGGTTGTAACTAAAAAAACCAAAATCACCTAGACATTCTAGCCAACATCTACATTATTTCCATTTAAAGAGAAAATTAGGATTATATATACATGTTAGCATAAATAATCATTGAACTGTCATGATTTTACCAAGTCCATGCGATAGTTTAAACAAAGGATGATCAGGGTAATTTTGCAAAAAAGCTTCCACATACCCTTCAAGAGTGTGAGCTAAGAAGTTAACAAGTTCTCTGACTATATAATTGGATCAAGAGGAGACATTATCTTATGTCAAACAACTTGTGTAAGTAAATCATGTTTCCAATGTCCTTTCTTACTAGACAAAACCATATGCTTCATCATAGAGAAACCTAAGAGCTCAATATCCACTAAATATGCTGCCATAAAATCCTGACTACTTGTGATAAGAGGAGGATCAAACCAAGGCCAAAACATTCGACCAAGACAACTATAACTAATAAGATGAGAGACATATAAATGACAACCTACTAGAAAATTAACATGAAACAAAGTAATCAGTATGAATGCAAGCATTGCAAGTAAATACTTCAATGATATGGAAAATCACACAAAAAATTCTTCTTGATGAAGTGCCATAGGAAATCAACTTTGTGCTAAATGCATACAAGATCTACATTGCATGCAAAAACCAAAGCTATAGCCCATCTTGAGCATATAGCCCACACAATTAGAAAAGAAATGATAAGTAGACAAATTAAGATGCATTTCAAGCCAACCTACTATCAGACTATTAAGCTTCTGAATAACTCTAGGAACCAAAGAATTAGAACACACATCCTACTGAGCTATTGAACAACTCTGAGCCTACCACATTAGATTTAATTGAATGATACTTACAAAAAAAATTGAAAAAATACCCCTTACTTGCTCATCCCTTCCACTTATTAAGTTTACATCAAATTTAAAGAAGTTACTGACCAAATTTGGACCTATAATGTCATAAAGAGATCAAGTGAGTAAGGTATGCTCAAATATGTCCTCCCTTGTTTAAGTTGGCACCATTACTTCAACATCTATCAGAACTACTAAAACAGCATCAAAGCCATGAATGCCTAAGTCAATGACATGAAAAAGGAGGAGATGTAATGTCCTCTATGGCCTCTATTAGTTGCATAGGTTCATATATCTTCAAAATGACCAAAGGCAATTCCAAAAACTCTAAGGGAGCCAATAACTTAGTCATTTCCTCATCCATGATAAGAAAATGTACCACACTATCATATTCATTCTCATTACCATGACCAAGGGAAATTAGGTGAATTAAAACCATTATCAAACTCATTAACTTGATCAACAGGCACACTATCATCCTTTGGAAACTCCTTGGAAGCATGCTATTCATGTAAATCCTTATTTGGGTCAGTCTCTATTGAAGGACTAGAAGAGTTTGATGCTGTAAACTCTTTAGATAGTGTAATAAAACCCAAAGGAGGTTGGCAAGACACTATTGGATCATTTGAACAAACTAAAGTAAAATCTTTTACAAGATAATAACCCCATTGAGAATTGTCTAACCTATGAATCTAAGTTATTTTCCACATATAAGATTTCATATAAAATGTTAGATTAAATTTAGAAACAAAATATAACATTTGATTCTCTACAAATAAGAGAAAACGTGAGAAACGTAGCGTACGGTTTCTTCGTCAACGAACGAAACTCATCGGATATAAAAGAAAGTCCCATGAAATGATGTAGTAAAGGTCCTAAAAAATTTGGAAAGCATTCTAGACTCCTAAAAATGAGAATCCCAGGCTCAGACGGAAAGAAAAATAGAGCTAGAATGAAGAAACAATTTCTTACGAAAAGTTTATGAAACATAATGGCATTTTTGTAATTTTAAGCAAATTTTGGAATTCACACAGAAGGGCTTTTCAAATGAAAGTTTTGAGTTCCCCAAGGTTCTCAGAGGCCCTAAAAATCATGGAAAGTCCCGAGACAACTAAATCCCCTCCAGTAGAAGTTTTTCAACGTCAGTGTGCCCAAACTTTAATGGACGTTCGATTGCGTGATGACTCCAAGAGGCTTAAAAGGAGTCAAGAATCATATTTGAAAGAAAAGAATTGAGCTTAGAATTTATTTGAAGGGTGTTATTTCATTAAGTGCATTTATGGACTATAATGGAGTTTATAGAGCCACCTAGTGTCTAAGCAAGTATGTGGCCTTAGAATTGAGTTCATGAACCTAATTGAATCCCATAAAATGTATCTAGGCCAAAAAGAAGCATCTCTACAAGTTTGTGGGTATGTTGTAATAACCAAAAATTGTGCTGAAATTTTCCACGTCCTGAAAATTTTCTAAGTCTGCTAGTTATAGTGAGAAATGGCCTAGCTATAGCAAATGTTACTGTTCGCTATAGCGAGAAATGGTCTAGCTATAATGAATGTGCCTATTTACTATAGCGAGAATGCTTCTTGCTATAGCGATTGTGGGCATCCCATATAAAAACTAAGGGGTTTCCTCATAATAGCACACTGTAGCGAGAACAGGGGTCTGGGACTGATACGTGCTTGCCGTAGCGAGGGTTATTTTTTGCTATAGCAAGGGTTAGTCCAAAAAAGTGTGACAAAGAATTTTACTTCTTAAAGAGTCCAGATCCTTTCACTTTCTTCTAACCAGCCTAAGCTTTGTCCAAAACAGAGAAAAGGGCTAGAGAGAGAAAGAGACCAAGAAAAGGAAGGAAGAACAAGCAAAAGGTAAGCAAACTTAAGGTTTCCATAGCTTTTCTTCTTCGGATTTTGTTCTTCTCTCTTTGCCTTCTCTTTCTATGGTTTTGATTGTTGAATTAGTTTAGTTTTGGGCTTGGTTCAGAAGAGGGATAGTGGAAAACCACTCTTGAAGAAGACTAGAACTCATGTATCTTTACTTCTTCTTTGTTTTCCTTGAGTATGTTAGTTCTACTAACTTGAGAGCTTGAGAAAGGAAGGAAGTCTGACCTAGAGCAAGCAAGAAATCCTTGAAATTAGAGTGTGGGAAGTTGAGAAATAAAAAAAGACCTAGAAGTAGAATTAGTAAAAATCTAGAGGGAGAACCCCTAGTTTCTTACATACTTTATAGGGTTTGCTATGATGAAGAACCTCTTAGCTTTATGAGTAATTGTTGAGTTATGAAAGAGTAATTCCATGCTATTTGTTGTGTCTAGGCTCAAGAGAAGCAGCTCCATCTAGTTATGATTGTGAAACCAAAAAGGGAGAAGAGAAATTGAAAGGGAAGGCTTATGTTGGCTTGTAAGGTAGCTCTCTACTCTTTCTTGTTGCATTCTTGGATGTATATAGTCATTGTATGCTTGCCTTGATGCATTAGTACCAATATGCTTATGTTTTGAGTTGTGAAAATTGCTCGGATGAGGTAGTGCCAAAAGTCCCTTGTAATGGGTAAGGTAGAGCCAAAAGTCCCTGAGAATGGGTAAGACAAGGCCTAAAGTCTCATAACTGAGTGAACCCAAGTCAAAAGTCCTTAAACCAAGGGTGAGGCCATCCAAAAGTCCCTAAAATTGGGTGAGACTAGACCAAAAGTCCCTAGAGCTTATTCTTAGCATTGATATGATATTCATGGCATATAAATCATGTGTTGCATGATTGTGAATGGTTAGAGGCTTACTTGCATGCTTTGACTTGTTTATGCCTTGATTGCTTCCTTGAATGAGTGCATGAGCTATTAAGATTCCATGAATCTCACCCCCTTCCCTCTCCTATTGTAACATGTTAGGTGGAGCTCAAGGAGGTCAAGATGTAACCCAAGGAGCCTAATTGAGCATGTTTAGGCAGTGGTATAATTTGTTTTGGTTCTTTTGATGTAAAGAGGTGCCAAAATGAATATGTGCCTATTATTTTTTAGATGTAAATATTTAAACAAGTGTAAATGTATGTATAAATGATGTGTAAACCATGTATAGAGCCAAAGCAATGGAAAAATGAGATTTGGCCTTTTGGTGGCTTGTATGTAGTAGTGTACTTTTGCCCATAGCATAGTGAATTTGAGATGTGTGTTGGTTTGGACCATTTGGGCATTTCATATATACTATTTTTATGCTTTAAAACTTGCTCAAGAGGTGCTAAAGTATGTAAGAGACCATTTACCCCCATTTTGAACCATTTATGGTGTCAAAACTGCCAAATTTGTGAGCTCTGTCAACGTATGACCAAATGAGCTCTTCTTAATATGAAATTTGGCATGCCTCTAGAGCTTGTTGAGAGCTTCTTCGAAAGCTAAAGTGAGTAATATTTGGAGGTCTAGGGAATATTTGGCAAATTGTTGAAGTTGGAGAATTTTGATGGTTTTGGTTATTATACTGTGCAACTAGTCCGAAAATGAATCTATGTCATTCATGGACCAAATGATGTCCAATTGTCATGAAATTTTATGAGCATAAACTATACATCCACAGTGACCTATACCAACTAGAAGAACCTCAATCGAAGGTCTGTAGAGGGAGAAATGACTTTCTGAAATTCTGTGTCAGCATCAGGGAAGCCATCCGACCATCATTACTGTTCCATCAGTTTTCGAGGTCCTAAGGCTACTGATATTTTTTTCCTTTATTTAACATTTGTAGCTTTCCAAATTTGTATAGTTTTCCTAGATTGGAGTTTTATGGAATTAGTTATGGATTTTTGAAGTTCATGACAGCAAGCTGCATCAGTACTAGGGATAGCCAGACCTCTGTCTTTTTTTTTATGTCAAACATGACCCAAACGCTATAATTGTGGTTTGCAATTATTTTTAATGTAAATTTAACATCTAGAGCTTTCCAGAAAGCTATGATTTGCTTAATTCCCATTTTTCTATAATTAGTTATGATTTTCCAAAGTTAGAACCAAAAATCTAACTTTTGGGCCCCATTTTGAGAAATTTAATTTTTGGGTTTCTGGCTTCATATACATGGTTTATGGGTTATTTGAGGCTATGTATAAGTTGTATGAATGGAGTTTGAGTAGAGTATGTGATTGATGGGTTCACAGGACCCACGAGGCAAATTATGAGCGTTTAAACCCCAATACATAGCAGGAAAATGCCACGGTTTGCTCTTTTACTTTGGAAATCATATGGAATCAAGTCTAAATGGAGACTAGGTTGAGGCAAATACATTATGGTGTTACATGTGTGGCCGAAGCAAGGGAAGGAATTTTAAAAGGAAAAGTGTGTGATTATTTGCAAGGTAGCTCTCTCCACCTTCTCTGATGCATGGATGTGTGTTTACTTTGTCTTAGAATGTGTGTATGTGTATTTTCAAGCCATAAAAAGTATGTTAACATGATTTTATATGCCATGATTTCATGATGACATATTATGTTTTCAAATGAATGTATGATATTTGTTTGAGTTTGCTTGAGTGTGAAGAGGCCAAAAACTCTTAACCATTGTGAGGATGAGCCAAGAACTCTTGAGATTGGTTGAGACAAAGCAAAGAGTCTCCCAAAAGCAAATTGGGCTCCCAAGAGTATGGTTGAGTCCAGAACCTCTTAAAGAATGGGTGAGGCAAGTCTAAAATCCATGAGGAAAAGTGTGAGGCCAATCCATCCACTTGGTGAGCTCTTGAATGTCTTGTATGACTTCTTCACATGCCAAGCTTGCTTCTTGAATGTTCATGACTTCCATTATATCCATGCATGCATTTTCAAGACTTACTTTACATATATTATGTATGATTGAATGGGAGATGAGCTATTGGGATTCTTTGAATCTCATCCCCTCCTCTCCAATGCTCTAACATGCTAGGTGGACTAAGAGAGCAAGAGAATGGAAGCCAAGCACATGAGACATGAGAGGATGACATGAAAGTGTTTGAATTTTGTTACTTTAAGGCTACAAGAATGGCATGTGTTGAAATTCATAAATGTACATGTCTTATGGAGTTATAAACATGTATAAATATGTTGATGTATTATGTATAAGTGAGAGATTATGACATGTGAATACTAGAATGTAAAATAAGCTTCTCATGTCAATGTAACTTCTTGAATGTTAGTATGGAAATGTGCATATGTGTAGATGAAAAGGCAAAAATGAGATATATGAGGTTTGGAACCATTTGGGCAGGTCACACAAGTCCTAAGTGTGTTTTAGACTTGCCCAAAAGGTTTCAAGAGCAAGGAAAAACCATTTGGTCACTTCGGTACCCCATATGGAGATAAAAATGACCATAATGGAACCCCATATCACTTTTTAGCTAAATGAGCTCTTCTTGCTCTGAGATTTGGTATGCAATTAGAGCTTGTTGAGAGCTTTTTTGGAAGGTAAAGACCATAATTTTTAGAGGTCTACAAAATATTTGATGAATTTTCAAAGTTGGCAATTTTTCTAATTTTGGTCTGCTACACTATTTATTTGGTCTGAAAATAAAATCTATCACACAAGACCCAAATGATGTCCAATTGTCATGAAATTGTATACAAAAAAACTAGACATTCACATTGACTTGTGTCAAATAGAAGCACCTCATTTGGAGGTCTAGACAAGGAGATATGAATTTTTAAAGATTCTATCTAGTATTAGGACCCTTACCTGACCATAGTTACTGTTCCATTGAATTCTGAGGTCTAGGCTGCTTGAGCTGGTCTGGAGCTATTTTTTCCTCTAGCTAACATCCACAGATTTCCAAATTGGTATCATTTATATGGATTAAATTTTTTTGAAATTAATTAGACATTTTCAAAGTTTGCTGCAGAAATTTATGATAGTTCCAGAAGGTAGTTTGACCTCTGGACCTTTTTAGATGTCAAACGTCCTCTATGATAGATGTTATAGTTTGGACATATTTTTGGTATGAAGTAGACATCCGTAGCTTCTTAGAATGACCAAGAATATATGTTTTCAATTTTTTTAGAATTAGTTATGATTTTTCAAAATTTGGACAGAAAAGGCAAAATCTGTCAGAAAATAAACATCCATATTTTATGCTTCATTTCAGTTTTCTTAAGATGTGGGCTACATTTTATGATCCAAATGAGTTGTATTCATGTAATTAAATATGGGAATGTATTGTATAAGCTCACACGGTCCATATGACATCGAACAAAATTTTTATACACAACACAACGCAAGAAATTGAGTTATTTTAACTCCTTTTCTTGTTCCTTCATGAAAATTATAAATGTGAGACATGTAAATATTGTGATATGAGCTAGAAATATATGGTGTTACAAAAATAGGAACATAAAATCTTTAAAAAACCCGCTTCATATCAGTGGAAAATATGATCTTGATTAGGAGGCACTTTATCATCCCTTGGCAACTCCATAAAAGCATGTTGTTCATGCACATCCTCATTTGGGTCAGTCTCAATTGAAGTACTAGAGGCATTTGATGCTGTAAACTCATTAGATAGCATAATAAAACCCAAGTACATTGGCAAGATATTGTTGGATCATTTGAAAAAACTAAAGAAAATTCTTCACTATATAATAACCCCTTTCAAGAAGTGTCTAACCCACAAATTTGAGATTTCATATACAATGCAAGATTAAATTTATAAACAAAAAGGAGCCTAAAATCTTTAACAAACCCCACTTTATATCAGTGGAAAATATAATCTTTATGAAGTAGAACTACATGTTGCACCACCTGCAAATCCTAGTGATAATGTCAATCTATATGACTCATGAGACCATATTGGCACCAAATTATAAACAATCTCAGGTATCTACAATCTAGCCAAACTCTATGTCCATCATCCAACTTAACCTAAAACAACATAACAATTGCAAAGATGGATCAACCAACACTTTGCTTCGTATAAACCTCATATTATATATAGAACCTTCCTTCCCATCATATTCCCTAAAACCCCCTAATATATTACTAAGTAGTTTAGTCACAACCTTATAAGAATATTCAAGAGAAACCCCATTGATTTGAACCTAGATTGGCAATTGAGAAACCCTAGCCTTGATAAAACCATATTAGGAGATGATGGTTATGTTAAGCAACCCCATATAAACTAGGTTGGATAAGATTTGCAATATAAGGTGCAACCTAGATTATTTCTCTTGAAAATAGATGTCAATATTCAATTGAGCCTTCTAAGTGTAAGAAAAACCTAAAAACTACATAATTGAAGGGGGTTTTAATTAAATCTAACTAACTTGAATTTAAATTGAATTAAAATTCTTAACTAATAACTAAACTGCATGAGTTAACAATTGATAAGCATGTGACTAGCTTTGGATTTATTCCTTGATATCCACTATCCTTATCTTAATTTAATTATCAATAATTCTAGTCTAAGAGTTTCTACATGTGTTCATGGAAATTTATCTTAAGTTACCATACAAGATTCAAGAGACTAGCAATTTGATGTTGATTGAGACCTCAACTCCATACTAAATTACTAATTCTTGTGATTAAGATCTTTGAACACTTAAATTGAGTGATTAATCAATCAATTAGCATATGAATTTTAACCCTAGGATGTTCAATTAATCAATTAAACTCCAAGAAAACCTCAATTCAAACATTAAGCACACAATTTTCTAACATGCGTTTCATCAAACACCTTGATTACATATATGGAAAATTGGAGGAAAATAAAATATCCAGCACTTAAATCAATCGATTAATCATCAAATGCTCTCTTAATTAATGTCTAACTAGACACTAATTACAAACAACACATATCTCAATCTAATACTAACTTGACCAAGCTAACACAAGAACAAGAAAAGTGTTAGAAAGAGAGAAAATAAGATGCAAAAATCTTAGCCCAATCCTTTGCTAATCTTCATGGATTCAAGCTTCAATCTAAGGTCTTTATCCTAGCTAGCCATAATATTCAATTAAGCTCTCATTGGAATGGAAAATGATGGAGGAGAAAATGGAGTGTGTGTGTGTGTGTGTAGCAATGAGAGAGATGGAGAGGGGAGAGAGGGAGAGCTTCTTATGTACAAAGAGAATAAGGGAGAAAAGACGAAGGGTGGCTAGGGAAAAGAAGAGAAAAGAAGGTTGATCTCATGGCTAGAAGAGTGGGTAGAGAGTTTTAGAGAAATCTTAGCCATCAAACTTCAAATGGACCAATAGGATAAAAGATAAAAAGAAAAAGAACAATTCCCTTGATTTTTCTATGGAGTCGTTTGCCCATTATACCCTTAATGATCTTCAAGAATGTCTTACAAAGTCTTAGCCATTAGATGACTCTTAGAGCCCAAGATTTAATTTCCACCATAGGATTTCATTAATTGTACTTCCATGGCCTAAAAAGTTGAAGTGCACCCATTAGTGTAGGTTATGTCCAAAATATATTCATGTAGAATGCAACATAACCTAGGCCTAAAAAAATAAAATAAAATCCAAGGAAGCCTAAAAAGAGGCCATGTAGTGCCATGTAAGGAGAATAACAATAAAAATAAAAATTACAAAATAAAATATAATGGGAATTAACAAGAGCATGCCACTTCGAGGATAATTTTATTTAAATTCAAAATTCCTCCAAATAACATTCACAATTTCTAAATTAAAATCCCCAAAACAAAATTTCAAAATTTGGGAAGTAAATTAAAGAATAGAGAATATTAATTCTCAACCAAAAATTGGAAATCCTAAAATATTTACACTTTTGCCCTAAAATTTTTAATATATATTTTTTTCTAAAAATGTCTAATAATTCAAATAATGCATAAAAGACTTGAATTAGCTCAAAATTATCATCAAAATCATAGATAAATATGGGATAAAATATATAAAATTAGGATTTATCTTGATACCACTTTTCTGAAAACCATTAGAAAGTTTCCACAAATCAGTGACCATGACGAACCATATACTTCTAGTCTTCATAATCCTCAAATGGAAGTAAATAGAGGTTTCAATCCTGACCAATAATTGTAATTTATCCCTAAAGTCACCTAGCAAAGTTCAAAATCTTTTATAATCAATGCATTGGGTGTGACATCATGTCTGGTAACTAATAGATAAATGAGGAAAGGAAAGGATGAAGAGGAATTTTAATAGATAATATAGGAATTTAATTTAGAAATATTATGGATGGGAATTTAGGCATGTTTTAGGCTTATTGTTAATTTAAATTTAGATTTTTTAGGGGAATATTTGGATTAATTTAATTTATGAGATTAGCTAAAGTCATGCAATATATTGAATTTTGAAAATACCCAATTCAAATCCAATGGAAAAGGATTAAGGCACTTAATTAAAGACCCATTACTCTTTTAACACAAATGATTAGTTCATTTAACCAAGAGCCCAAGTATCAATTTAATAACTCAAATTTCCTTGACTCATTGTCTCTATCAAACTCACACACAAATAGCATGCAAACGGAAAGAGATAAGAGCTTGTGAAATTGCACCAATGGAGGCCTTGAAGTCTGAAGCTTTGCATGTAGGGGAAATCTAGAGATTTTACTAAGGTTGAGACATTTGAGCTTTGAGTCATAATTTTGGTGAGAAGAAGAGAAAAGTCTTCAAGGAAGGAAGCAAAGGGGAAGGAGGAAGATTTCCTTATTAGGTTTGGAACCCATTTATCGTGTTCAGGAAATCAAAAGCTTGAAAGTGAATAAACAGAAAAGGAGACTTAGTGCTTGAGGCTTGAGTGGATGCTTGATATGCTATAGAGAGGGAATTGTGAGCTTAAGAGTGGACTTGGCTAAACACTTGAGAATTTAAGGAAGCAACCCTAAATTCAAGACTTGTATTACTTGAGTGAGTTAATTAGAATTGACTAAACATTAGGATTTACTATGGTCTTCTTTAGGTAGTTGCTTTTCAGGTGAAGGTTCTTTCTAGGGAAAAGAACAATGAGTTGAGAATTGAGACTTCTAATTGACAGTTGTGTGCATTATTTATATCTTTTTAAACCCTATGTCTTTATGTTTAATGGGGCAGTACATATGTTATAATGTTATAAAAATGACTTTTGATGGATATAATAGGTTTTTAATATGTATATGATGCACAAATGCCAAGATAGGAATTGTTATGAAATATGTTAGGTGGATAAGTGATGATTTTATGGTATTTACATAAATGTTATAGTTGTTTGTTTGACTTTTAACAATATTATAAAGGTATGCATAAATGTCACATCCTTGTTAGTTGTTGCAGCATATGATTGTAATGTGCCATTCCTTTGTTTTAATGTCACAGAACAGATTAAATTATTGCTCATGAATAATTATGCAGTGACTAACTATTTTGACACATGAAATATTGCACCATGATGTTTAAATGTGAGTTGTAGCTCATCTTTGATAGGGAAATTGAATAAGGTTGGATACGATGGTGTTTATCATGATTGAAGTGTGTAAGCTTAGGCTACATGGGTGGTTTTTAAGATAAGGTAACCAATCTAGCACAAATAGTGGTAAAGAGATTTTCCATTGTGTTGATTTTTGGTTTGGCATACTTCTGTCAAAGTGTAAGAGATGGTGTAGCACACCTAAAATGGACAAGACAAGATGTAATTTGATTTTAAAGGGTGGGAATAGTATAATTAGGAAAATAAGACTTGTAAGAGTTGGTTTGGTAAGAAATGGTTGTAAGTTGGTAAATTTAGGTATGTCACTTGATGTTTCAAAGTTTTCTTTTTGTTGTCATAAATTTTATTGTCATAAAGATGGGATTCTTTTGGTTTTGTTAAGCTAATCTTCATGGAAAATTTATAAGTTTGGGAGTTAAACCAAATCCCTTATTTTAAATGTTCTATTGTCACTTGAAACCCAATTATATATTAATTAGGATTTATGAATTGTGTCATTTCACTTGTTTTGAGGTTTCAGTTAAGTTTGGGCTATTTAGGTGTGCCCAATCTCTCTCAAACCCTTGAGTATTTCACTCTTGAAATCTTTTGGCTTATTAGTTCATTAAAAGGGCTAGATGATAGCTTCTAAGTTGTAAACTTTTATAGAAACCTTGTACCATTAAAGAGAGGCCATAAACTAAGCCTGGGACATTATGTAATATTCGGTTCTCCGAAAACCAGAGAAAACGTGAGAAACATAACATACGGGTTCTCCGTAAATGAACAAAATTCACTGGATACAAAAGGAAGTCCCCCAAGATGATGTAGTTAAGGTCCCAAAAAATTTGGAAAGTATTCTAGACACCTAAAAATAAGAATTCCAGGCTCAGACGAAAAGAAAAATGGAGTTAGAATGAAGAAACAATTTCTTATGAAAAGCCCATGAAACGCAATGGCATTTTCGTAATTTTGAGCAAATTTTGGAATTCACAAAGGAGGGTTTTTTAAATGAAATTTTTGAGTTCTCTGGGGTTCTCAGAGGCCCTGAAAACCATAGGAAGCCCTGGGACAGTAAAATCCCCTCCGATGGATGTTTTCCAACGTCGATTGACTCGAATTTTAACCGGTTCGTTTGGAAAGGTTTTAGCTCTTATTTGAGTGATTCCAAAAGCAATTTTCTTAATTGGGAACCTAAATTTTATAATTAAAAAGACAGTTCTCAAAAAGGAGGTAAAACGAAGAAGAAATGAAAATGCAAAGTACGAATGGTAAAATTAAAATTTTTCAAAAAGTCACTTTGCCCTAGCTATATATAGGTGGCTCCTAACACTCTCCCTCATTTCACTTCAAATTTTCCAGCCCCAAATCAGAACCAAAGCCCTTGGAGAGTGGTGCACAAAGAAAAGGGAAGAAGGAGGGAAAATTCAAGTCTTTAGGTATGGAATTTTACTTGTTTTTCATGCTTTCTCTCCACCAATCTCTTCTCTCTTTTTCCCTCTTCTTCTCCATGATTTTTCTAAAGTTTTGAGGGTTGTTTTGAAGGAAGAATAGAGGGGAATTTTTGGCTTTGAAGAGAAGAGCTTGGAGAAAGCAAGATTCAAGCCAAACTAACCAAGGAAATAAGGTAAAATGCATTCTAGGTAGCTATGGTGAACCCCCTTTCTTCTCCATTTCGACCTACACTAAGAACCCTAGGAAGATCTGATTTTCAAGCCAAACCAAGCATGATTCTTAGGTATTTGATGGAGAGGAATAAGAATATGCAAAGAAAACCATGAAATAGGCATTAGAATTCAAGATGTAAAACCTAGGGTTTCTAATGCACCTTCCAATTTCTGAAATTATATGATGATTCCTAGGCCTAAGTAAGAGTTTAAATGAGTTCTTAAGACATCTAAGATGCTCCCCACAAGCTTCCTCCTTCAAGAAAACAAAGACAACTCCAAGAAACCCTAAACCTAGGCATGTCTTAGCCAAGGAGGGTTCTAGGTGTGAGGGAGAGTTTTAAATTTTTCTAAGGCCATTCTTGAGTCATATTTGATGACTGAGAATGAAAGGAGGCCTTGGAAAAAATTTAGAACTCATAGAAAGCGATTTGGTGCCTTAGGTTCTATATTATGACCTAAAGAAGCAACATGGTGCTAGGCCTCTTGTTTTGATGATGTGATAACTCCAAGAGGCTTAAAAGGAGTTAGGAATCATATTTGAAAGGAAAGAATGAGGCCTAGAAAGTATTTGAGGGGTGTTGCTTCATTAGGTGCCTTTATGGATCATAATGGAACCTATAGAGCAATCTAGTATTTCATGAAGTTATATAGCCTTAGAATATGTTTCATGAACCTAATTGGCTCCCATCAATTGTATCTAGGCCAAGAGAAATCATCTCCACCAATTTGTGGGTGTGTGGCCGAAAAAGAAGGCTTGAATCCAAAAGGAAAAGTGTGTAACTATGTGCAAGGTAGCTCTCTCCACCTTCTCTCATGCATGGATGTGTGTTTAGCTTGTTTTAGAATGTGTATATGTGTATTTTCAAGCTATGAAAAGTATGCTAGCATGCCTTTATATACCATGATTCTTGATGCAATGTTATGTTTTCAAATGAGGACATGATGTTTGTATGAGTTTGCTTGAGTGTGGAGAGGCCAAGAACTCTTCCCTTTGGTGAGGATGAGACAAGAACCCTTGAGCTTGGTTAAGTCATAGCAAAGAGTCTCCCAAAAGCAAAGTGGGCTCCCAAGAGTATGGTTGAGTCCAAAGCTCTTAAAGAATGGGTGAGGCAAGTCCAAAATCCATGAGAAGAAGTGTGAGGTCAATCCAAACACTTGGTGAGCTTTTGAATGTCATGTATGATTTGTTCATATGCCAAGCTTGCTTTTAAAATGTCCAAAGCTTGCTTTGCACATATTATGTATGATTGAATAGGAGTAAGCTATTGGGATTCTTTGAATCTCATCCCCTCCTCTCTAATGATCTAACATGCTAGATGAACTAAGTGGATATACTAATGGGAGTCAACAACACTAAAGGAAGGAAATTGACAATCATGTATTTAGCTTTTGGCACTTTAAGACCATGATTGTACCATATGATATATATGATGTAATAAATGGATTATGACCCTTGAAACATGTATAAATATGCTATTATTTGATGTTTAAATGTATGGATATGTTGTATGACCTCTAGCTTTTGTTTTAAGCATGAGATGCCAAAATATGCAACGTGGAAGTTTAATGGAAATGTGTATAAGTGTGGGTTGAATGGCCAAAATAAGATGCATGAGGTTTGGGACTATTTGGGTAGCTCACACAAGTCTTAGACATACTTTTAGACTTGCCCAAAAGGTGCCACAACCAAGGGAAAGCTATTTGGCAAATTTTGTACCTCATAAGGAGCCAAATTTGACCATAATGGAACCCTATGTCACTTTTTATCCAATGAGCTAGTCTTGATCTAAAATTTGGCATGCAATTAGGCCTCATTGAGAGCTTTCTGGGATGCTAAAGAATATAATTTTTGGAGGTCTACAGAATATTTGATGATTTTTCAAAGTTAGCAAAATTTATGATTTTTGGTCTGCTACACTATTCACTTGGTCCAAAATTGTTTTCTGTCACACGAGGCTCAAATGATGTCCAATTTCCATGAATTTTATACCGAGAAACTAGACAATCACAGTGACTCGTGCCAACTGGAAGCACCTCATTTGGACGTCTAGAGAGGGAGATATTAATTTTTGAAATTCTATCCAGTATTAGTAAATTTGCCCGACCAAAAGTATTGTTCCATTGAATTCCAAAGTTTTGGCTTGATGAACTGATCTAGAGATATTTTTTCTCTCTAGTTAACATCCACAACTTTTCAGATTGGTATGATTTGCCTAAATTGGATTTTTTTGAAATTAATTGGGCATTTTCAAATTTTTCTGCAGAATTCGGTGACAATTCCAGATTTTAGTTGAACCTTTGGATAATTTTGGATGTCACATGTCTTGTGTGATGAATGCTGTGACCTGGACCTATTTTTAGTGTGAAGTATACATCCTAAGATTTCCAGAATGACTAAGATTGTATGGTTTTGATTTTTCTAGATTTAGTTATGATTTTCCAAAATTTACCTAGAAAAGAGGCCAATTCTAACCAAGAATGCTCTTTAAATTTCCATGCCCCATTTCGGTTTCCATGGGTTGTAGGCATGTTTTTGTGATGCAAATGAGTTGTCATGATGAAATTAAATATGAGGAAGTATAGTATGAGCTCACATGGTCCACGTGACACCGAATGGAATTTTTTAAATATAGCACAATGCAAAAAAAAATCCCATTTTCCCTTCTTTTTTCTATGGGAACCTTATGTATTTCATGATATTATGCCATTCAAAAGTATGAAATGAGCTAAAAGTTATGGTGTTACACATTATGATGCTTTGTAGTGGAATTGGCTTTTCTTTTTTGGTGTGGACAATAGGCAAGATGCCACCATCCCAAGCCATGACACCGATTGAGCTCATATGCAAGATTTTCAGTCAGTCTATGGGGCATCATAGTGCTGATTTTGAAATCCTAAGGAACGATTCTTTTTGCCTTAAATTTTCTTATGTTGCAAAAAGGTATTTATTAATATACCTACCATTTATAGCCTAGCTAAATCATTGACTTCCACTAAAGAACAAATTGTAGTATGATCAAATGGAAAATCAATTAGTCAATTGAAAATAAGCTCAAGTTGATGAATCCTTGAATTCAATTTTCTAGCTCATCCTTCTCCCTCTTTCTTTATATTCTAACGTGTAAAAGAACATGCAAGGTACTAAATAGTGACTTTGCAAAGGCAAAGGCTCTATGGAAATTATTATAAGCCAAAGCACTTATTATTCTAAATAATGGATTGAAAATTGAAGACCTAGAAACAAAAAAGAATGTCCAACAAACCCATCACCAATGGAAAAGGCTAAGCAAATTTTATGAGTTACCAAACATATGATTGCTGTGATAATCTTAGATTTCTAATATAGAATACGTATATTACTGAGTAGGGACAAAATTTGAATATTTTGCTCACTCTTCCTCTCCCATAAGCACCAAACAAAAAGAAACAAAAGAAAAGCCGATTCAATAGAAAGTAGAGCTAGAATCAAGAGCAGAAGCAAAGATCCAAGTAAGAGCTATATCTTGCATTCTTTAATTTGATAAGATATATTTTTTCACTTCACCCTTGCTTTCTCTCTCTTTATGTTGAATTATTTATAAAGAAGAGGAGAAGCATCAAAATAAACATAGGAAAACCCCTAGCTTAAAGACAAGAAAACTACAAAATCCAATAGGAGTAGGGGAAAAAGGCCTTGTAATAACCAATAAATTAGGAATTAAATTGAACTCGATAAACTAAAATGAGAACACCCTAAAGTAGGGCAAATTAAGTTTAAATGAGACTAGGATATTAATTAGAACATCTACTTAAGGCATCAGCCACCACATTGGCCTTGGATTAGGTATAATTAGTACAGGGGCAATGGTCAACTAGAGTTTCAACTCTTAGAAACTCCTCTTACATCTATCATCCTACACGAAAAGTGTTTCTTTCATAGTCAGCCTTATCAGTGGTATGGCTATCTGAGAAAAACTTTGAATAAATCATCTATAGTATCTTACTAAATCTAAAAAACTTCTAACCTCATTGGTGGTTTTAGGTCTATCCCACTATAATACAGCTTTTACTTTATGGGGATCAACTACAACCCCCACCTATGATATCACATGACCTAAAAATCTCACCTCGATTAGCCAAAACTCACATTTGCTAAGTTTGGCATAAAACCCTTTAGCTCTCAAGGTTTCTAAGACTATCCTCATGTCTCTCATGCTCCTCAAAGGACTTGCAGTATACTAGAATATCATCAATAAAGACCACAACAAATTTATCTAAATATAGTCTAAATACCCTATTCATATAGTCTATAAACATAATTGGTGCATTCGTAAATCCAAATGGCATCACTAAGAACTCATAGTGCCCATATCTAGTTTTGAAGGTCATCTTTGAGACGTCTTCAGTTCTAACCCTCAACTGATGGTACCTAGATCTAAGGTCTATCTTAGAAAATATAGATGCCCTAGCTAATTGATCTAACAAGTCATCTATTATAAGGAGAGGATATTTATTCTTAATGGTAACTTTATTTAACTCCTTATAATCAATACACAATCTCAAGATACCATCTTTCTTTTTCATAAAAAGCACAGGAGCTCCCCAGGGTGACACACTAAGGCATATAAACCCTTTCTCTAACAATTTCTTTATTTACCTTTTCAACTTAACAAGTTTGATGAGAGCCATCCTATAAAGAGCTTTGGACACTGGTCCAGCCCCAGGCACTATATTTATAGGGAACTCTTGTTGGGAATCATGGGAGGCACACAACAAAAACATTTAAAATTTTTTATCCTGATTCCCACTAAGGATCCGTCAAAATCACTTAAACCAAATAGGTTCAAAGAATTACCTTTTCTGTAGATTGAGTTTGCTGTTTATTCTTCATTTGAATCATAGGAACTAACCGCAGATCGACTCCCTCTACTGGTATCCACACAAACAGGGTTCAGCAACTCAAACAGTGTGCTAGCACTTGTCCGTACGCGTCCGTACAGTTCTATACACACCCTCGTACGATGTCCCCGTACAATTCCGTACACGTCTGTACACTGTCCCTCTCTCTAGGATTTTGGAGGTAGCTCTAAAAAAAAACTTTTCTTATATAAAAACCCTATTTATAGACTAGGGTTTCAGATATATTTAATTAATCAAAATTAATTAAATATATCATTAAATATATTTATTAGTTTAAATTCAAATCTATCTTATAGTTTAAATTTAAACTAACAAATCTAGAGCTTAATTTAAATTTAAATTATCTAATTAATTTAAATTTAAATCTATCTAAGAGAATCAAATTTAAACTAATTCATATATATATATATATACATATATATATAATATCAAATATAATATATATATATATAATATATTTTGAATTTAATTATTTATATATATAAATAATTCCTCCATCCTAGATTTAAAAATTAAATTAATTTAATCTAGACACATTTCTGATTCAATGAATGTGGACATTTTAGCTCGAGTTAGTCCCTTCTTGTGTGCGACCCTGCAGGCCTATATGATGTTGGCAGTGGGCCAACTGCATTGTTTGACCCACAAGTCACAAGCGGCCTCTAGCAAGACATTGTGACTACCCAAATCATATGGGATCGGTGATCTAATGCAACCTATCTTACAACCCTATCATATCCCTTTTGTCACACGACATCTAGATCGAGTATGAGGCATGGAAATGTCATCCTCAACTTGCTCGATTGTAACTTTCTCGATCTTCGAGCACACTGATATAAGATGGAACCCTTTTCATCTGAGCATGGCCATGCATTTCTCAGTCATACTCATCGAGGAGCCCAGAGATATCTCTCTATTAATCAGAGGGACAAATTCCATCTTGACCACTCATCTTCCTCTACATGGATTCCACTATACCTGATCATAGCCTTTATAATCATCTAGTTAAATGTGACATTAGACTATGTTAGCGTACAGTGTCCTTCATGTAGGAATCTATAGTGATCTCAGGTCTAAGGGATCAATGACACGGTTATATATGAGATAAACTTATGACCTAATCCATGTAGCTTATCTCATGACGGGTCTATCTAGCGTCCTGTTCTCTAACACATGCCTATAATTTTGATTCATATCATCATACATGATTAATACTTAATCAATCAAAATCATATTAGTCTTAATTCATCGTTGTTCCCACATGGATGATTGACTAGGGACATTTTGGATAGTCCAAAAAATGATTTATCCATAGATATTATTATTATATATATATATAAACATGTAAATAATATAATAATGTGATAAAAGAAAACTCTTATTTCGTAATAAAAATAATGTTCGCAATACAATAATTAGCCTAGGGCACAATCTCCAACAACTCTATCTCTCTCTTAGAAGGTAGACCACTAAAATCAAATTCCTTAAGGAAAACCTCCAAGAATTTCCTAACCACAGGAATCTCCTCTATCCCTTCCTTTACTTTAACCTGAATAGAGAAAAAGATTAAAACCCTTTAACATCCATGTTCTAAATATCTCTCAGCCTAGATAATAGTCAAAAAGAATAACTCAGCCCCTATCTTAGATATTGTCCCACAAGCACGTAAAGAAATGGTTTTATACTCACAATCAAGTACAACATTATTTGCAGTCACCCAGTTCATACCAACAATCTTAGTCAATATCATGGAAGGGCATACAGATTAAATCAATGGTAGTATGACACTAATTAAACTGTATAGTAACATTTAAGCATGTATAAGAAGTAACAACATGGCCTCTAGTAGGTGTAGTGATAGATAAATCAGAAGGTAAAGTACTAACAGCCAAACCCAATTTTCTCACACAATTGTAAGATATAAATGAGTGATTAGCACCCGAATTAAACATAGTAATTATAGGATAACCATTCACTAGGAGCATATCTCAGATTAAACTAGGTGATGCACTGGCCTCTTGCTGAGTGAGGGCAAACACTCTGCCCTGGGTTTGTGGCCTGGGTGGAGGCAATATCTCTATTTGTGGGTAGTTTCTAGCAATATGCCCTGGGTTCCCATATATAAAGCATGTCACGAAGGATGGCTGGGCTCTGAGAGGCTATACTTTCTTTCCCTTTTGTGGCCTTCTATTCCATTGCACCTTGTCTCTTCTCTTGCTACTAGGTGCTGCACTCATTGCATCTTCTGGCCTAGCCCTCTTGGATTCTAAAGCCCTACTTTGGCTAACTGCAATCATTACAGGTAAGATATCATGCAGGTTATTTTTAATCACCCTGTTAATCTCTACAATAGCATTAAACATTCTCATTCTCTATAGAGTGACTCTATCTTTGATTAGGGGCTTCAATCCATTCTCAAATCTTTCACATCTCTAGGGTTCATCATCACACCTCTGGAGATAAGAAGAATACTAAGACAACTTAATGAACTTGGCTATGTACTGGTCTACTAACATCTTATATGTTTGTTTCAACCCTCTAAATTCCATTTCTTTCTAATTTCTCACAGAGCTAGGGAAATATTTCTCATAAAACTCTACCAAGAAGTTCTCCTAGTTAATTAGGATATTCTTGGCTTGCATCAAAGATTTTGTACTATGCCACCACTTGTCAGCTTTTTTTTCTAACATAAAAGTGGTGAGCTGAGCCTTTTGCTCTAAAGTGCAATCTATTACTGTGAATATCTTTTCTAACTGCATGACCCTTGCCTTTGCTTTAACTACATCCAGCTCCTTATCAAACAAGGGTGTACCACTCTTTCTGAATTGATTTAATAATTTTTAGATTGGCACCTAGGTCTGAGCTAGCTCCGAGAGGGTGCAAGTGGATGGCTGTGGTATAGGGGCCTCTCTTCTCATTTTTTCTTGCCTAGATAGGGCATTCTACAGCTGTATAATCATTTCATGCTACTGCTACACAATTTTCCTCTATTACTCTAAAATATTTTGTTGTTGTTCCAACATTGCTTGTTGTTTGTCTAACCGAGATGAGATTTTTAGGTTATGTGATATCACAGGCAAGGGTTGCGGTTGATTCCTATAAAGTAGAAGCTATGTTACAGTGGGATAGACCTAAAACTATCACTAAGGTTAGAAGTTTTTTAGGCTTGGCAGGATACTATAAATGATTTATTCAGGGCTTTTCTCTTATAGCCTTACCACTAACAAAGCTGACTACAAAAAAGACACCTTTTGTGTGGGATGATAAACGTGAAAGGACTTTCCAGAAGTTAAAACTTTGGTTGACCACTATCCCTCTGCTGATTATATCTGACCCTAGTAAACCATTTATGATTTATAATGATGCCTTAAGAAAAGGGTTAAGATGTATGTTGATGCAACAAGGTAAAGTAGTGGCATATGCCTCCAAGCAATTGAGGCCTCATGAGGAGAATTATCCCATACATGATTTAGAGTTAGCTATGGTGGTGTTTGCCTTCAAAATCTGGAGGCATTATTTGTACGGTGCCATAATAGAATTTAGTAGTGACTATAAGAGTCTGAAATATTTGTTTGATCAGAAAGAGTTGAATATGAGACAGAGAAGACAGATGAAATTCTTGAAAGATTATGATTACACCTTAAAATAACATTCATATAAGGCCAGTGTGGTGACTAATGCCTTAAGTAGAAAATCCATCCATGCATCCCACATGATGATTAGAGAATAAGAACTCATCGAGAAATGTAGAGATATGAACATATGTTACCATATGGTATCGAGTAAATAGTTCTAGAGTGAAACCTAAATAAAGAATAACTTGAGAACCCAGATTATAGATGCCCAGAGAGAGTATGAGTTTCTAAGACAAATTAGAAATGAGATTTCCAAGGGTAGGACCTCAAATTTTAAGATGTCTAAGGATGGTGTGATAGTATACCGAGAGAGAATCTGTGTTCCTAATCAGACTGAACTGAGAGAAAGGATTTTAGAAGAGGCACCCAAAAGTAAATATACTATCCACCCAACTGCCACCAAGATGTATAAAGATTTGAAAAGAGTATTCTGATAGCTAAGAATGAAAAATGATATAGCCAATTATGTGGCTAGATCTTTGGTGTGTCAGAGGGTGAAGGTAGAACATTAGAGACCAATTAGATTATTACAACCCCTAGATATCCCTGAGTGGAAGTGGGATAGTATAGCCATAGATTTTATCATGGAGTTACCCAGGACATCCTCTAGACATGATGCTATTTGGGTAGTTGTTGATAGATTAACGAAGTCTACATACTTTTTGGCTATTAAGGCTACTTATACACTAAATAAATTAGCCCAGTTGTATATAAGAGAAATCATGCAACTTTGTAGGGTACCTAATAGCATAGTATTAAGTAGAGACCCCAGGTTCACATCTAACTTTTGAAGGTCATTACAGAATGCTTTAGGAACTAGATTGTGTAACGAACGTAATTTCTGTAAAATGACGAAATGAGCCATATAAAAGCAAGTCCTCTGAAATGAGCTAGATAATATCTCAAAAAATTTGGGTAGAGTCCTAGGCTCCTAAAAATGATAATTCCAAGCTCAGATAGAAAGAAAAATGGAGCTAGAATGGTGAAATAAATTGTGACGAAAACTGACGGAATGTAACTTTTGGAAAAATACACAGGAGGGCTTTTTAAATGGAAACTTTGAATTGTTCAGGGTTTTTAGGAGCCCCGAAAACCATGGGAAGCCTCAGGACCAGTAAAGCCTCTCCAATGTACTTTTTCTAACAACAGTGAGCCCAAACTTTAACAGATTCGTTCAGGAAAGTTTTAACTCTGATTTAAGTAATTCCAAAAGTATTTTATTAAATTGGGAACCTAAATTTTATAATGGAAAAGATGGTTCTCAAAAAAGAGCTAAAACAAAGTCAAAACGAAATTGCCATTACCAAAGGATAAAATTGAAATTTTTAAAAAAGTGAGTTTCTTGAAGCTTCCACACACTTCTCCCCTTTTTTGCTCTCATATAGCATGACTTTCTTCTGCCCAAAATACAAAAAAGGAACAGCTCTCTTATGCGCACAAGAAAAGGAGAGAAAGGAAGGAAGAAACCAATGAAAAGGTGAGGAATTTCATGGAATTTCATGCTTCTCCTTCTTCCAATCTTGCTCCTCTCCTTCTATGCTTTCTTTCTATGGTTTTCTTGAGATGTTTGGTTTTGTTTTTGGTCTAGAACTTAGAGGGGAAGTTCAAAATTTTGAGAAGAGGCAAACCAAGAAGAAAAAGCCTTGAAAGCATACTTGAAACTAAGGTAATTGCATTGTTGTTGCTTCTTCTCCTTGCTCCATGGATGTGTGTATTTCAGCCAAGAACAGAACCAAGGGAGGGGAGGATTTTCTATCCAAAAACAAGAGGAGAACTATGGTTTTAAACCATAAGGAAGAGGAATATGGCAAGAAATTGCAAGAAAAACTAAAGGAAACTAAGATAGGAAATTGTGGTGTTCTTTAGAATTTTGTGAAATCTAATTTTGTGTGAGTGTTTCCTTGGCTATTTAAGTGTTCCTTTGTGCTCCTAAAACTCCTAAAAACCTTCCCAAGTGGCTTTCCTATCAAGAAAAAATTAAGAATCCCATGAACCCCATTCTCGTCCATAAGTTCGGCTAAGCTAGGTTCATTGGGTTAGAGAGTGTTTTAATTTGTTCAACCTTGGTTTGGGACTTTATATGATATTAGAAGATGGGAGAAACCATTGGGAAAAATTTAGGAGCCATGAATTGAAAGATGGGATAATGGTGTCCATAATAGTGCTTTATGAAACAACTTTATTCTAAGCTTGTGTAAATGATTGTGTGAGGGCTCCAAGGACTTTGAATGAAGTCAAGAGGCCTAGAAATAGAAAGAAATGGGAGCCTAGAGCTTGAATTATGAAGGTTGTTTTAATAGGCCATTTATAGAACCATTAGGCCACTTAAGGAATCAAGTGTGCATTGAAGAATATAATTAGTGGCTTGGCTTGCTTCAAGTGCATAGATGATTAGGTCAAGGGAACCCTACTCTACCTAGGTGCTCTTGTGTAATTGAGAAAGGGAAGGAATAAACCAAGTAAAGCTTGCATCAAGTCAAAGGTAGCTCTCCATCTCATTCTCCTTACATTCTTATGCATGTGTATATCTTTGTATGCACATATGTGTTTATGTGACTTGAGAATATTCCACTTGATGTTTAAGTTTGCATTGGTACCAATGTGTGTTCTTGAATGGATTGTTTGTGAAAATTTCTCTTAAGGATAAGGTGACACCAAAAGTCCCTTAATGTAGGTGAGGAGGTGCCAAAAGTTGCAAGGTATAGGTGAGACTAGGCCAAAAGTATTTTAGATGGGTGAGGCCAAGTCAAAAGTCCTTAGGCCAAGGGTGAGGCATATCCAAAAGTCTTAGAAATAGGGTGAGGCAAAACCAAAGTCCCTAGAGCTTCTTAATGACGTGATTATGAAAGTGTGGCATGGAAATCTTGAAAATGTGCATTCATGATCCAAGTAGCTTGTTTATTTATACACTTGATGTATATATGCCTTGAATGTGTGTATGAATGGGTGTATGAGCTATTGGGAATCTAGGAATCTCACCCCCTTTCCCCTTTCCTCTTAAAATGCCTAGGTGATATTCAAAAAGCAAAGAATGCAAGCCAAGGGCCTTGAGAAGCTACACTTTGACAATTATAAAGTTTTTCTTGTACCTAGAATACCAAAGTGGATATGTATATGATACTTTTGAGTTGTGAACCATTGAACAAATGTAATATTATGTATGTGAATGGTGTATGAACATTGTAAATACTTGGATGCATGAATTCTTAAGTGTGGGATAGCCAAATTTAGATGCATAAGATTTGGGACCACTTGGGCAGTTCATATAAGTCATATTCATACTTTTAAACTTGCCTAAGAGGTGCTAAACTCAAAGGAAGGCCATTTGGACCAAAGTGATGCTTTATAAGAGGTAAAATTGACTATATTGTGAGCCTATGTCACTTTCGGTTCAAATGAGCTCTTCTTAGTCTGAAATTTGGCATTCATCTAACGCTTGTTAAGATATTTTTGGGAAGCTAAAGTGGATATTATTTAGAGATCTACATAATCTTTGGTGAATTTTTTAGGTTAGCTGAATTTTCAGATTTTGCTGCTGTCACTGTTCATTTGGTCCGAATTGTATCTTTGTCACTCATGGGGCAAATGATGTCCAATTGCCACAAAATTTTATAGGGAAAAACTATACCTTCTAGTGACTTGTGCCAATTGGAAGAATCTCATTTGGATGTCTAGAGAGGGAGATATGAATTTTTGAAATTGCTATTCTGTTCCAGGTGCACCTCCAGACTCGTTGTACTGTTTGATTGATTTTCTGGGTCTGGATGAACCTAGACTGGTTTGGAATTATTTTTCCCCCTAGTTAACATCTATAGTTTTCCAAATTGGTACAAATTGTATAGATTATATTTTTTTGGAATTAATTATGAATTTTCAAAATTTATATCAGTAAGCTATATTAGATTTATGGATAGCTCGAACTCCCTGCCTTTTTTGTTATCAAACGTGGTCCAAATAAGATTTATGTGGCTAAAAATTATTTTTACTATAAATTTGACATCTAGAGCTTTCCAAAAAGCTATGGTTTTGTATGATTTTAATTTTTCTACATTTAGTTATGATTTTGCAAAATTTCCTTTGAAATCTTTCACTGTACAGCCGTGAAGAATGAAAGGAATTTCAGGATTCTTGACTTGAAAACCATGGATTGCTTGATAATTTGAGTTGTTTATGATTTATTCCAATGATGAATGACTAGAGAGTGTTATTGGATAATCCATAAGGCCCACGTAATACAAATTGAAAAATTTTACCCCAACATAATGTGATAAAGTGCATGAAAATGTGACTTTTTCTTAATAATTCCCTATAAACATGCACATAATTATCTTGAATGGAAGGATATAATGAAAGGAAATATAAGGTATGATAGATTGTAGTTCAGTACTACATATTACTCCCACACAAATGGTCAAACTGAGGGGACCATTTAAACCCTAGAAGACATGTTGAGGGCGTGCGTGCTAGAAATAAGAAATAACTAGGACATGTATTTGCTATTAGTTAAGTTTGCATATAATAGAAGTTACCATTCTAGTATCCAGATGGCCCCTTATAAGGCTTTGTATGGGAGAAAGTGTAGATTCCTTTTGTGTTGGGTTGAGCTAGGTGAAAGGAGTTTGATAGGACTTAAGATAGTAGACCAGACCACCAGGCAGATAGAACTAATTAAAAAGAAACTCCTTATGACCTAGAGTCGGCAGAAAAGTTATACCAATAAAAGAAGGAAGTAGTTAGAGCTAAAAAATTAAAGACCATGTATTCATTTAGATATCTCTAGTTACGAGTGTAGGTCAGTCTATTAAGGTAAGGAAGCTCAGTCATAAGTATATTGGTCCATTTAAGATCCTTGATAGAATTAGACTTGTGGCTTATCGTATTGCCTTACCTCCTAACCTAGCCTAAATCCATGATGTTTTCCATGTCTCTCAGCTAAAAAAGTACTTACCAAACCCTTCACATGTCATGGAATATAAGCATATTCAATTGCAAAATGACCTTTCTTATGTAGTGACACCGGAGAGAATTGTTGATGCCAAGCTTAAATAGCTAAAAAACAAGAACATTTCTCTAGTGAAAGTGGTTTGGAAGGGTCTGTCATCTAAAGAGGCAACCTAAGAACTGGAAGATGATATGAGAAAGTGGTATCCCCAGCTCTTTAGCTAAGGTATGTATCTCAAATTTTGAAGACAAAATTTATTTTTAAGGGGGTGAAATGTGGTAACCAGTAAATCAGGAATTGAACTAAAATCAATAAACTGAAATAGGAACACTCTAAAGCAAGGCAAATTAAGTCTAAATGAGACTATCATGTTAATTAAAATATCTTAAAATGTGGATTAGAGCCTAAGGTTAACCCAGAATGGGAGCCTAAATGGCTAAATGGAAAGCTACAAAGGCCAATGACATTTTTGTAATTTCAAAAAACTTTTAGAAAACTCAAAGGAGAGATCTTTAAATGAAAAAATTGAGTTTTTAGGGATTCTTAGAAACCTTAAAAACTATAAGAACCCCTAGAATGGTTAAAATCTCTTTGGTTTGTATTTTAGAGTGTCAAGTGGCCAAAATTTTAACTGAATCATTTGGTAAGGTTTTAATCTAATTTGAGTGAAACCAAAGGTATTTTATAAATTAGAGAACCTAAATTTTATGATGAAAAAGATGGTTCTAAAAAAGGAGCTGAAATGAGCCCAAATGGAAAGAACCAAGATGAGGGATTAAATTGAAATTTTGAAAAATTGCATAAATGAACCCTTAGCCCCCTTAAATCACAACCCACTCTATCCAACCATTTTAATTGACTTTCCTCTAGTCCAAAACATATTCAAGACCTACTCAAGGAGGTGCACCAAGTGAGGGAGTAAGGAAAAGGAAATTCAAGCCAAAAAGTGTAAGAATTCCTTACTTTTTCATGCGTTCTCCTTTACTAAATCTCTTCTCCTCTCTTCTCTTATGGTTTTGATGATTAATTTGGAAATGTTTCATGGCTGATTCAATAGGAGGAAGGGAGAAATTGAAGGAAAGAGTGGAAGCATATGAAAGCTCTCTTGAAAAGCTTGTAAATAAGGTATGGAAACCATGAACTAAGTGCTTCTTCTTGGCTCTCCTCTCTCTCCTTATGTTTGATTAGATTAGGGATTATATATTAGGAGCCTTATTCTGATCTAAACTTGATAGGAAGTGAGGCTATGAGGCATGAGAAATCAAATGGAACAATTAGAATTCAAAAGGAATCAATAGATAACAAGTTATGGTATTTAGGGTTTTCTTTGCACCTTGAGAATTATGAAACTTTCTAATTATAATTTAGATTATCAAAGGGTATGTATGAGTTCATAAGACACTAAGAAGCTTTACAAGTGGCAAATTCCTTAGGAAAACCAAGAAAACTTCATAAGCTCCAAGTGTGTGTTTGTGTCTCAGCCTGAGGGAGTGTGCACGTCAGAAGAGTTTTCTTTAATTCCAAAGATACAAATGGCCTAGAAATGAATAATAGACACCAAATGAACCATTGGTTTGAATTTAGAAACCATATTTTGAAAGTTAGAAGTTTAAGTTCCTTTTTAGGCATAAAGAAGCAACTAGATGTTAGGCTCCTTGAATTGAGTTAGAGATGGCTCTAATGAGTTTGAATGGAGTCATATAACTTAGAATGAGTAAGAAATTGGAGCCAAGATCTTGAATTATATAGCTTGCTTCATTATGCCTTTGTATAGAACCATAACTATGGTATAAGCTAGATGTAACTTGTGTAGAGTTTATATGAGGTTAGAGATGGTTTCATTGATGTGTTTGTATCTTGTTCAAGCAAACTAAGTTCCTCCTAGGTGTGGGTGTGAGGCTAAGCCAAAGAGATAAGGAATCAAAGAGGAAATTGTGCTTCTTGAACTAAGGTAGCTCTCCATCCTTTCTTGTGTGCATTCCTTAATTATATGATTATTATTGAATGCTTGTAGATATATTTGAATTATGAGACATGCCATTTGCTACCGGTTTGTTGCTTTGGTACGAATATGCTTCTTGAATTACATTTTAATTGTGAAATTGTTCTTTATGGGTGAAGTTATGCTAAAAGTCCCTTGGAATAGATAAAGTGAAGCCAAAAGTCTCTAAGGATGGGTGAGACAAGGCTAAAAGTCTTAAGAATGAGTGAAGCTAAGTCAAAAATCCCTAGAAGTAAGTGAGACTAATCCAAAAGTCCTAAATAATAAGGTGAGGTTAGACCAAAGGTCCCTAAAGCTTATTATTTACTTTGATATATTTGTGTGACATGGAAAATATGATTTGAATAATTCTTAGAAGTGTTTGGTGTATACTCATATTCTTTGACATAAATATATGCCTTGTATGCTTACTTGAAAGTGTGAAAAAGCTATTGAAAATTTTTGAATCTCACTCTCCCTTACTTTTCATCTAACCATATCTAGGTGAAGCCCAAGGAGCAAGAAATGGGAGCCAAGGAGCATAAATTGTATTACTTTGACAATAAGATAGTTTTTGATATATGTTGATGTCAAAGTATGTATGTATAAGTTTTTTATGAGTTGCAAACCCTTGAGCACATGTAAAAGTATATAAAGATGGTGTATAATTCAAATTTGGAGCCATATGTATGAGAATGTATGATTTTGGCATTTTGGTGTATATATGCAAGTAGTATAGAGAATTTGAGCTCCATGATGATTTGGACCATTTTGAATGTTTCTATATGCTATGTTCATACTTTTGGCCGTGTTCAAATGGTCATGTATGGTTAGAAGGCCATTTGATGCAATTTGACTCCATTATGGTCCCAACCTTGCCACATTCTTGGCCTAAATCACAAACTGACCAAATGGATGAATTTGTGCATGAAATTTGGCAAGAATATAAATCTCATTTAGAGTTTTTCACAGATGGAAAGAGCACTATTTTTGGAGCTCTAGAGAATTAATTATGATTTTTTAAAGTTGGCCAAATTATGCAAAAATTGTCACTGTTACTGTTTATATGGTCAATTTATTTTTCGGTATCATTCATAGGTCAAATGAAGTCCAATACGATATTTTACAATCATATATAAACATCCAAAACTTTCCATATCCATTGAGAGCATGCAGTTTAGAGCTTTGTAGAGGGAGATATGAATTTTTGAAGTTTCTAATTTGCTATAGAACGTCCTCCAGACCTGAATCATTGTTCCATTAAATTTCATGAGTCAAATGATATTGTTTTAATCTAAAATTTGTATAGCCGTTAGAGGACATCCTGAGCTTTCCTGAAAGGTATAATTTGCAAGATTTAGATTTTCTTAGAATTAGTTATAAATTTTCAAAGTTCATGGCAGAATATAGAACCAAGGAAAAATGTAAGTTTACTTCTTGATATGGTGTTGCTAGGTCCAACCCCAATTTCATGCTTCCAATTGTGATGTTTCTAGTCCAATAAATATGTTATGGATGGAAGATGATATTGGTAAGGCTAAATGGCCCGTTTAACCAACATTGAATTATTTTGACTTTTAATACCAGTTATTTCTGCTGCTAAAGGTGAAAAATTGAGAAAGATGGATGTTTTATGCCATTTGTAGCCTAATTTGAGGAATATCTTAATATGGTGTGACAGGCCCACCTCATATCACTGTATGTATATGTTTATTAGTTAAGTTTATTTTTTGTCTAAAATTTCACACTAACACCTCACAAGAAGGAAGGGGAACAAAGGCAAACGGCGTAATCGGTTTCTACAGGAATAAACAAATTGCACAAGTCAAATAATATTATATAATAATGCACTAGTAATATAGACCAAATAATATAATATGGAATGAAAACCAAATAAAGAATCATGCACCAATAATGCAGACGAGGAATGCACTAGTAGTGCAAAATAAGAAATGAAAATCAAATATGAATCACACACCAAATAATCGAATCAAAGCCAAATAAAGAATCATGTACCAATAACACATATCAATAACATAGACCAAGAATGCACCAATAGCGTGACAGCATTTCTTTCCTTGCACAAATAAAGGCACTTAGTGAAATGGGGAGAAATTAGGAGGAAATATTTTGCATGAGTTCCATTAAAATTAGGGGGAAATATTTAGATTTACTTTTACTAGCAATTGGTCTTAATTGTCAGCATAACTATGCTTATTACTGGCTGAAATATTTGCCAATAATATTTCAATTCTGAAAATCTATTAGCGGTGATGAAATATTAGTTGTTAATTAGCTGTCGCTAAATGAATCTTTTGGTATAGTGATTCAATCTGTACATGGATAGGATTTTATGTACGGTATTGGAGAGAGTTTGAATGACAATAGGTGTCTAATCTTCAAGTGAATTTGATCCATATGATGATCGATAGAGGATAACTTACTCAAAGTTAGAGTAACTACAAGTAAAATTTGTTTCGGAAGAGTTGATTCCAAGTTGACTTTTAAGGGTCCGTATGCATGATTTTCCTCGGAGATTAGTCAAACTTATAAGGTTTTTATTGACTAGGATTAAAGGATTAGAGTTCAAGATAAGTGAAGTTTGTTTCCCTTCACTTTTAGAAGCGAATAAGAGAGTGTATGTCCTTCCTACTTAACTCTAAGACAAGAGTAGTTGAGTCTGAGTAGTCAACTACAATATGGTTCTACTTGACTAATACTCCAGGCAGCTATATGAGGTCTAGTTTAATAGAACCACATGCTCGGGTTTGAGTAACTTACCAAGATTAGGATTGACTCAGATTTTTATTTCTTCGCATTATTAATAAAATAGATAGATACTTTAGAGGGTAAGTATAACGCTATAAATGTAGGTTTTTAACTGGAATTTCCTTAATATCCATAAAAATATCGACAAACAGCTTTCCCAATACTGTCGATGAAGAAGAATCAAACTACACATATGGCCCTTATTTTGGCAGCTGGATACCAGAGTCAAGTATCCTCGCCTAATTCCGAGTTCAAGGTATCATACCAAGTATCACTGCTTTCCGACCAACTATAACCCCTTCCAAAACGATACTGCTGATACATTACATGCAACAGCCACCAACCCAAATCCCGACACGAAAAAACGAAGTAAGCAAAGCCAACTGACAACTGAACATGCACATCAAACACGACAGCAACGATAGCCAGAAGAAGAAACTCGCAAACTCTGACCAGCCAAGCTGGAATAGACCACGGCTATCACTACGTCAAACATGCAACACCTCAAAACCAGATTCCTAGCTCACAACCTCCAATTCTTGTGACAAGAAGGAGCGCTTTCTCTCTCCAAAAATTGGGTCCAGTCCCTTTATTGACTAATAAGAGTCTGAACAAAGAATATTACTTAATTAATTCTATACATAAAATCCAGTGACAACGTAATTTTTGTTCTTGTACCTCGACTATTTGGCTAGTGAAACTTGTTGTCACAAGATTCAATTCTTAAAAACTTTTGACGCATCATTTATAACTAGGTTTTAGAGTATATATATTTAACATGTTTTTGTTTTTATTGGCAGGGACTAACGAATAGCAAATAAAAAAAATTTGGACACTACATGATAATAATAAAACAAGGTATTAAATAGTAAAATCACGTATTTTTAAAGAATGAAAAATATATTTTTCTAAAATAAATTGAGACCGACAAAAGATTAATCTAGAAGTAGTCATAGTATGTCTTGGTCGTATCAGATATGCCTGCACAAAATACAATTAAATGTGTGCTAACAGAGTGCTGTATGTCTCTTACATATGCTTGCATCAGTAGAAAAAGAAAAGTATTTGCCCATGTTTCTATACCACATGACGTACTACTAAAAAAACTACTGCCAAATATTTTAAGGTTTGCCAAGTCAAACTTGGCATGCACAAACCGTAAAGCTTAAAATTGCTGAAGTCTATAATTGGTACAAGTTTTATACCACAAAGTGAAAAAATAATGCATAAAACAATGACACTTGATTGGGGCCGTGATGTCCAAATCAGTCTAAAGTTTGATTCCTTAAGTCTTCCCTTAAAACTGCTTAAACTTAGGTTGAAGTAGTTCAAAATTGGTATATCACTATTTTTATTTCCGTCTTTGGATATCAAGTGTCTAATTTGGTTTTCGGGCATTCACTTTCAATGGCTTAAGCTTAAAGGTAATTTAAAGTGGTTGAAATTAAAGAGATATTTCAAATATCAACATTTTTGTTTTGATCTTTTGAATATTAAGGGGTATATAAATATATGTACTTAATACGTTAGTATTTAAGATATTTAATGTTATATAATTGTTAGCACATAAGAAATAATGAGCTCAGCTAAGGTTGTGACTAATGAGTTAAAGAAAAAAGAACATGAGTTTGCAGCTGAATTCAATGAGCTAGCCTTGATAGTTGAAAATAGTGCATCTAGACTACAAAAAATTTCACTTTTTGTGGCAACTTTTAGTGGCGACTACAAAAGTTGTTACCAAAAGATTCACTTTCAGCAACGACTTTAATCAGTCGCCACTAAATATTGACTTTTAGATACAAACTTAAAAATTAACCCCTTAAATTCTGACCTTTAGTGGCGACTACTAAAAGTCGTCAACAAAAGTCCCATTATTAGGTATCATATAAGTAGGGCCAACTTGTGAGTTAATTGGTGATGACTAAATAGTTGCCACCTTTGGTAACTTTTGGTGACGACATTGAAAGTCATCACAAAAGGTATCACTTTCAAGTATTCTGTAAGTGGGGTTTGCTTATGATGATATTGGTGGCGACTTAATATTTGTTAGCAAAAGGTGACTTTTGGTGGTGACTATGGAAAATTGCTACGAAAAGTCTCCCTTTCAATTTTTTTGTGAATAATAATATCGATGGCAACTAATTAGTTGCCACCAAAAGTGACTTTTTGTAGCGATTATTAAAATATGGAACCAAGAGTCTCTTGTCTCAAGCATGTTGTGAGTGGGATTTGCTTGCAACTAAATAGTTGCTAACAAAAGAGACTTTAAGCAATGCTTTTTGTGATAATATCGGTAGCAAATGTATAGTTGTCACCAAAAGTGGGTTTGGGTGATGATTATTGAATGTCACCACTAAAAGCCCCTTCTTAGATATTGTATGCGTGTGATGACTAATTGATTACTACTAAAAAGTCACATTGGGTAGCAACTTTTGTCCCCTTATTAGATATGTTATGTCTGGGAGGGCAATAACTAATTAGTTGGCACTAAAAGTCACTTTGGTGTTGATATATATACATATATATTACTTGACGTATATATTATTTTATATATATAATAAATTTAAAATAATTTAAGTCATTTTTAGTATGAATTATAAGTATATTATAATGTAAATAAATATATAAATAAAATATAGATAATTTTAAAAATAAAATTTTTTTAAAAAAATATGGATAAGTTTAAAATAAATTTATTTTCTTCTATTATTTGTTATTAAAAAATATAAAAGGTTATAATATTATTATAATAATACATTGTTTATAAATTAAATAGTACAGTATAATGTAATAATGAATTACATATTATATAATAATAATGATATTGTTTATATTTATATGTATATTTTTCCTTTTATGTGTGTGTGTGTGTATATATATATTTGAAAGGAGTCGTTAAAAAAATAGCTTTTAGATAGCCATTATATATTCCTGTTATATATATATATATATATATGATATTTTCATTTAACTTATCCTCTCCTTCCACCCTATTTTATCCTCTCCTTTTATATCTCAACCACTTTATTTTACTTTCTTCTTAAATCTAAATTTTTTTTAGTTTTACTATACTACTTCAAATTACGTTAATTATTGTTGATATTTATTTTGGTGAAATTTGCTCATTGTGGAGATTTATTTGCTCAAAGAATAAGAGGTATATATATATATTTAATTTAATAATATATGTACGAAATATTTATGTAATTTATTAAATGTAAATAATTGCTTTATTTTATAGAAATATTATTAGTTAGATTTATAAATGAAAATTAAAAATTGTGGTGGTAATAATAATTTAGGTGATATAAAGAAAATGTTATTTATTTGGTAGTATTTATATATTTTTTAATCTTTTTATTATGTTAAAATAATAAAATTTTAAGTATCATTGATTTATTTTAATTTATAAGGATATTATTTTTTATGTCAATTTAATTTAAAACCTTTTTATAACATGCGTAAATTAAATAAAAATAAATTAATTAATATATTCATTTAATAATATAATATTAATAAATAAATTAGTACAAAATATATTATCAATATATATAAATTTTTTATTAATTACATATTTTTATTTGTATATATTATTTCTTTTTATATAATTATATATAAATTATAATTATATAAATATAATATAAATTAAAAATTATTTTGGAAAAGACACCCTTCATGTGAAGGGTGTCTCTCACATCAAACACCCTCTTACGTGAAAGGTGAAGTATACTTTGTCACATTATCCTTCACCCTTCACGTGAAGGATTGAAATGATATATATATTTTTTATTTAAAAGATAAGGATGAAAGATATTTTTTTAAATTTTACATATATTTTATATCTTTATATATATGTTCCATATCTTCTCTTTTTTTTTCAATCCTCATATTCAGATTTCTTTCTTATGCTTCTTTTCTTATCTTCTCTCGCATTCTCTCTTATATTTCAAAAGTAAGTGATGCTCTTACTTATTATTCTTATTTAATTTATTATTATAATAAGTTTCAAATTAAATGCTTTATAGTTGAGTATATATCAAATCAAATGATCGATGTGAAGCAGCAAGTGAAACTATGATACCTACATGATGAAGCAACATGAAGGAGGGAGTTTATTTATGCCTACAAATAATTTTTATATATAGATAAGAATATATAATATAAATTACTAATATTTTTTTTAGATGTCAGGAAAAATATCACAAGGTGAATCTCTTTATCTTCAAGTTTGGCAAGGATGTGAAGTTGAGAAAAAGTTAATCAGAACAAATGAAATAGAGTAATATTTTTATTAATTATTTCTTTTTATAACATCTATTTACCATGTATTTTAGTTATATGCAAATTTAATTAAAATAAATTTAATTTATTTTTCAATCAGATTTATACCAGATGGTTGGATTGTTGGAGAATATATTCTTGCCATTATACAATACAATTATAATGGTCCATATAATTGTCTTTCAAAAGTTCCTGAACCTGTCAAACAATTATGGTTTAACGAGTTTAGGGTACAATTTAATGTTATATCATAAATATATATGTGGTATAAATTGATGTGGTACAAAATTTATTCTTGCAGAAATATTATTGTTGGATTCCAGAACAACATCATAAAGTTTATCAAGTATTTTTGCATCATGTCAAGAATAAATTGAAGAACTTAATTGGATATGCACAAAGTCAAGGAAAAAAGCCAAGTTGGATTAGATAAGATATATGAGATAAATTGTGTACTAGTTAAAATAGTCTACAATTCCAACAAAGAAGTGAAAAAATAAAAAATAAAAAATAAATAAAGCATCTAGCTCTAGTTCTAATCCATCTTTTCATGTAGGAGGTACTGTTCCAACAAGTTATTATTGGGAGGAGCTTCAAAAACAATTAGGTAGAGCACCAACTCTAGTCAAGCTTCACTATCGTATCCATTGTAAAAATGGCAAATGGATTGATAAAAAATCAAAAACTATATTTGTAAGAATAATTGTATATTCAATATATTTTTAATTTTCATTTATCAATAATATTTACTAATTTATGTTTTATGATTTTTTTAGAATTAATTTTATTTTTTATTCACCAATAATATATTAATTCACTTTTTATGATTTTTTTGTTCAGAATGAGTATATCAAGCTCAAAGATATAGATTCAAATACTATAAATATTCCTTTTATGGAATCAATATCTTCACAACAATTATCTAAAGAAATAAATCTTTGGATGCAAGTATCTGGAGGAAGAAAGAGTGGAGGAATGATCTATGATCTTAGAAATATGTCACAAGAAATAGAAGGAAATCCAATATCTGGTTTTAAATACAAAGTGCCAGATTATGAGAACAGATACCCAAGTGATATTAGAGCTATATTTCTTCCAGATGAAACACATCCAGATATTGCCCCATTACATCTCGATGTTAGGAGTATGTTATGCCCATATAATTTACAATTTCAAGAAAATAAAATAGCTATTTAAGCCCTTCAAGAAGAGATTAATACATATAAGAGTTATAATAATAATAAGATAATAATAATAATAATAATATATAAATTTTTATTGTTATATTGATTTTTTATAATTTTATTATTAATTATATATAGATCTTTGTGTATTGATATGATGTTTCAAATATAGTACACTGAGTTTGATTAGATTGATATGTTTGTATTTTTAATATTTGATATTATATATATATATATATATGTATGTATATATCTTGTACTTTTTGCTTTCATAAAATTTCTTTTGTCTCTCTCACATCCTCCCTTCCTTCGTCCCTCTCACACCTTCACTTCCATTATCTCTCTCCCACCCTCACTTTGTCATTTGGGGCAACCAGCATCATCAACATATAAATTACAACAAGTAAAAGTAGTTTTCTTATTAATTTATTTTGAATTCATGTTTTAAGAAATTTATTCACATAAATTTTTTGTTTTTTACAAATCAATTTATTTAGATGTATCAACGAGAATCATCTTCTAGTAAGGGTCGCTCACGATCTCAACATACTATTTCAGAGTCTCAAGATCCAACTCCCGAGTCCCAAATTCCAACTTCAATTCAAAAACAATTTATTCAACCTGAAGGCGATGAGTTATTATTTAATTTTCTAATATTATTTCAATTTATGTTAATTTTAAGTATTTATATAATTAACTAATAAATATTCAATTTTTGTTGATTTAAAATAATGAAGTTCGAGCACGGATAATAAATATTTTTAAAAGTAAATATGAAGGTTCTTGGGGTAGTTGGAAAGATGTTCCTTCTAAATATCAAACATTATGGTTTGCTGAATTTAAGGTAAATTTTGTTTCTTATATTTTTTTATATAATCATAATATCATGTATTTTTATATTTTTATAATTATAATCTTTAATTTTTTTTAGAAGTATTATGAGTGGAGTTTTGACGACAGTGATAAAATTTGGAAGAATTGGAAAAAGAAAGTGGTTGATCGACTTAGAGATTTAATTGGTAATGCACGTAAGACAGGAAAAAAGCCTAATTGGATTAGCGAATCCATTTGGGAAGAGTTGTGTGCAAAATGGAATACTTCATAATATCAATCACTTCGAGAACAGATGAGAAAGAATATAGCTTTTAGTTCTGAGTTTGGTTCATCATTACATACTAGGGGATCTATATCAATGCTTGAACATGCCAAAAGATTGGTAATCAATTTTATTTTTATAAATATTTATTTATAATTTTAAATGTATATTTATCTATTAATATTAATTTTTATTTTGCAGGCACGAGAATTAGGAAGGCCACCAAGATATTCTGTGGTCTTTTTAAAAACTCATCAACATAAAAGAGTTTGGATTGATAGAAAATCTCAAATTGTTTATGTAATTATGATTTTATTTTTAATTTATATTTGTAATCATAATTTTATTTATAAAATTTTTACTTATTTTATTATTTACTTTTTAGGATGAATATATACGTCTTAAAAATTTATGTGAATGTAGAGGAGAGAATGTTTTAGAATTAGATTTATGGCTACAGGCTGGTGGAGGAAAAAAAAAGTTTCAGTATATGGTATTGGGAGTATATCTGATAATATATTAGGAAATCTTATATCTAGATATACTGATACTCAATATCTATCATATCCTCACTCTTCGTATATCCAAGAAATTGTGAGAAATGAATTTATAATTTTGGCTCAATAATCCCATGATGCCCAACTTGAAGAACAAAGATTACAAATTGAACAGTTTCGACAAGAATTAGATGAATTCAGGAGTATTGTTCAACATCTTTCACAACAACAACATCAAGATGATGCGGGGCCAAGTTCCTTTTATAGACCAAAGAAATTAGATAATGAGAATATAGATGATAATGTCAATGAGAATGAAGATAATTCTTAAATTTTGCAAATTTTATATAATATAATATATGTAATTAAATTTGTATTAGATATTTTTTTCTATTTTATTTAAATTTAATATTTTTATTTCATAACTTACATAATATTATATATTATATATTTATTCAATAAATTTCACTATTTATTAACTTATAATGTGTGTGTGTATATATACATATATTAGTTTATTGTATATAATATATACATACCAAAATTTAATAATATATATTAACTTAATTTAATTATATATATATTAAGTTATAATATATTGGGTAGCAAAATTAGATGCCATAAATGTAATAAAATTACATTGTTAATAGACTCAAAGTTGGTAAGAAATTAGGCATGCGAATCAAACTTGCTAACTCCACCAATTTTTCATTCCTTTTTATAAATTTCAAGTTTTCGGCATTATTAAACAAACCTTTGCTTATTATTATTAATTCTGATCAATTCTATTTTTAAAAATTTTTATACCAGTGCGTTTATTAATTATTATACTAAATATATGTAAAATAATTTTTAACAAGATAAAATAAAATATATAATTATTTAGTTATTAATAAACTATTTTTTTAAAATTAAATTTATAAATATTTGCAAATTTATTAACTTTAAAAGTTAAATTAAATTGAAAAAAATATTTCTTACCATAATTCTGTCAAAAAAATCTGACAGAATAAGTGACAGAAATTACTGTAAGAAAAAATTGCGACAGACTTATGGTAAAATGTATGAAATTTGATAAAATTTTAATTCAATATATGAATAGTGCCTTTCTACCATGGATCTTGTCGCAAATCATGGTGGCACACTCCCCGCGTGGCTAATACATTATATATTATTTACATACATTTTAAATATTATAAATATCTATTAACAATAAATGTATATACTATTTATTATTAATTCTAAATATTATAAACATTTACTAAATTAATTCCTACAAAATATTAGAGATTATTTATTAATAACCATCAGAAATATAATTTTTTTAAATTTTTAATTTATATTAAATAATTTTTTACCAAAATTTATTATACTATTTATTAATAATTATTATAGACATTATTTTTTAACTATTTTAAATCAATTAAGTTATTAACATTCTATTTATATTAAATGATTAAACATAAAAATAAAACTAAAAATAAAAATAAAGATGAATAAGTGTATTTTTTTAATTTATTTGTAATCCAAAAAGAAAGAAGCATGAACATGTGAAACAAGTGCGTAGGATAAAACGCCCTATGTATTACAAATTGGAAAAATTAGAATTAGGAATTTTAAATTGAAGGCTATAAATCTTAAATTTTAAAAATTATTTTAAGGAATTTAAAAATTAAAAATTAAAATTACATAGAAACATACTATAGTTCAAGATATCAAGTTAAAATTTTTTATCTTAAAATCTTTTACAATAATTTTAAAATTTAAAATTTTTTAATACAAATTATTTTTAACTTGAAATTTTAATTATTTTTTCTTATAAATATCTTGATTTATTTAACTAATTTGTAAATTATTTTTTATAATTTTTTAAAAAAATGAATTTAATATCTCTCATTAAATTTTTAACAATATTTTATTAAATTTTGATCATGTGACCATCATATATTATTTTAATATATTAAATATGCATGATTAGAAATAAAAAAATAAATAATAAAATTAATTTAAATAATATATATACATACATATATATATATATGTATATATTACGTAATGCAACATATTTGTATGTTAAGTTGTTTAATTAATGTAAATCATATACATTCAAATATTTAAAATAATATATGATTAACTACAATGAAAAAATTTAATAAAATACTAATAATATTTAATTAAGTATTTTTATCAAATTTTACATTTGAAATTATGATAAATAAACTTTCTTTTAATAAAAGAATCAATATATGAATTATAAAAATTTCCATATATTATGTTTTTATTAAAAACGAATTAATAGTAATTTTTAAAAAATATTTCAGTTAATCTTATCATTTTTAAAAATCCACTTGATACAATAAGCTTTTTAGTATACTAAGCCAAAGTTTGACATATCCATGCTCCAATGGAAGCCAATAGCTAGGTTCGTCGTCTTAAAAAAATCATATTTTATTCACAAATGACATACTAGCGTGTTGATTGTAGCTTTTTCTAAACTTCATTTTAGCATCTCTTCCCTCCAAACTCTGAAATATCGAAATACTATGGTGCGATGCTCCATCGTTTTGTCTTCATCCTTCCCACACTAGATGGCCTTGGATGATATGCATTGCTTCATCTTGCACATGCCGTTATTTATTATTCATCCAATTTGAAGATCATGCTCTAATAAATGGTAAAACTCATTTCCTCACCCTAAAACCGTAGAATCTATAAAACCCCAAAATCTTTATTCTTCTTTATCTTTATTGGTTTCAGTCAAAGAGCCTTATTTAAGGGTGCTTCCAAGGTCTGTTGTGAAAGGGAAGTCTTGCTTTAGTTGTGCCATAAATCACGGTAAAAATTTCATGCCATAGATTTCTATTTTACCCTCCTTTAACAAGATGCTCTATTTTAGTTTTGTTGCTTCTTCTTTGAATGATAAGAGGTACAATGTTTCTTGTTTAAGGTGGTCATGGTTTCATAGGTTAATGACATGTAGGGTCCACTAAGCTTTAAGTTATTCAGTGTTCTATTTGGATTTCATGATGAAACCCTATATGCTTACTAATAAAAACAAATAGCAACTGTTAGTTTAGTACTCATTTTTAATTTTTCCTTTACTTAGCCTGTTGATATGAATCACATTAGCTTTTTCCCTGAAAAGTTATGATTTATGTCTTGTGCTACTTTGTTAATTCATGACAGGGGCCACACCAAAAGGTGTTTTGATACTGATATGGGTACTTGGACTTACCATATATATATATAAAACTACCTGTGTGCTATGTGTCGTGCTCTAATTTGGAGTTTTATATAGTCTTCTTTTTTGGTATTGGAAATGGCAAACTTCTTAAGCCCAAAGGAAGTTCTCACCCTATCATTATCTTTGTTGGGATAATAGTAATCATAAGCAACCCAAGCAGAGACACACAAATCACCAGTGCCCAAGGAGATGTTGAGAACTTGAATATTCATGGTTGATAAATTTGCTATGGGCTGTCCAGGCGAAATGTTACAGCTTGTAAGGAAATTACCATATCCATAATAGCCTTTCCTTGTACTAAAGGGATAAGGGATGGTCAGGTTCCCATGCAAGTTGTTCCAACCCAGTCTTGGAAATTGCCATGAATATTTTTTTTCAAATAATATTTTCTCTTCCTTTAAGTATTTTTGTTCCTTTTTTGCTTAAACTTACTTCATTTGAAGCATCAATCTCATATGAGACATCATTTTTGTGATATATAATCATTCTATGGGTAAATTATTAAAATTTCATTCAGTTTAAAGGAATAATGAATGAGAATATAGTTAAATATAACTTTATTATTATATTGTCATTCATATACTTACCTTATTTTAAATTTAGGATGACTTAGGGTTATTGAACTTATGCTACAATTTGTTACATGGGATGCAGGAAAATTAGAAAGCAGAGTAAAAGGAAGAAAGAGAAGGAATTGTATGGCATAATAGAGAAAAGTAGCCACCATTTGAGCTTAGTAATACAAAAGAATTGGAAAAGAAGTTATTTGACAGCCAAGAAGCTAGTTCCTATCTTCATTTCAAATTGAAGCACAAAGGTGAGCCCATATGGCTTTCAATACTTTCTTGATGTGATTCGTGCATATGGTTATATGATTATATGTGTGTTCTAGTTGGTAATATGCTTTATATTTATTTTTTTATATAAATCATAATCAATTTTATAAATTTACAATAAATTTAATTTATGATTCTTAATATAAAATCAATAATATCAAAATAAAATTTAAAAATATTCTGATAAGTTATATTTTTAATAAAAAATTAATTTTATTTTTAAAATATTTTGTGTATATTTTAATTTAAACAATTGTATATATTTTTATATAATATAAAACAAGTGTAATTTAAACGTTTTGAAGAAGCAAACTAATAAGGTGGCCTTTGTTCATGATGTAATATCTTGATCCATGTCCATTTGTATAATCACATTAAATGCAAACAATTCTCTCACACCCAACTTAGCAGACTGGCGAATGAGTACAATTGGGAATATTAAAAACAACTAAAAAAGTTTGGTTCTAAATTATTGAACCTTATATAGAAGACAAAGAATCATGAATCGTTCAACAAGTACATGTTGCTATGGTATGATGTGCTAACCAAACAAACAAAAGTAAAACAAAAAATCTTTAAAAGATTTGTTTCATCAATTTAATTCTTGAAACATGATTATAGTTAAATGAATCCAAAAATTTATAAAAACATCATCAATTTGATCATATTCTGAGTTTTATTGATCTTGTGTTAATAGAGTTGTCCATACCAATGGTTAATGGTTGATATAACTAATGGTTAAAAACTTATAGAGGTGCTCATTAAAAAAGAAATTATGGCTCTTTTGACAAACATTCAGATGCATTGTTGCTCTTTCATCCTTCTTACCCATTTCTCATGACTTTGGGTTTTATTTTTTAGTAGTCAATTCTCCCAATAGGTCCCACCCCCTTTAACTTTATGTATTTGGCTGCGTGCCTACTAGCATGAGAAACACAATTGTATTTCCACAGGACGTCCTTTCTTTTTTTCATTCATGTCTAGTTCTTTTTACAGGGAGTCACCACATTCTTTGCTATTTTTCATGTCTTTGGAAATAGATTTTAGATTCTCTCTTGCTCCATTGGTTTTCAAGACAGTTTATTATTAATAATTTTCCTTCTTTTTCATTATAGACTTTTACTCCAATTTATGCTTCCATTTCTCATGTCAAGTTTGCATTATAGTTGCTGCACATGTTTAATTCACAGTTTAATTTAAAATTCCACATGGCTCAGCGCTAAAGTCTTTGTTTCAACATTTTGCAATTTTATATCCTTTTAGTGTTGCATGTTAGTTTGAAAGTCCCCAACTTAAATTCTTGTTCAAATGTGCTATTTAGCATGATAGTAGCATTGTTCTTGTTATTTATTTTAAGTACAAGTTTTGTTTAACTTGTGATTACTTGATTTGTAAGTGTAGGGAGTAGGGATGGTAAAAGTTGGCTACAAATTAAGAATAGAGCTGATCCAGTATATATCAGAGGAATAGATAATTTTCTTGAAATAGGTAGATTTAACACTTTTTCATTTTGGTTGGAGGAAGCAATTATTTGGCCTATATATTTGCACTTGGTATTATGTAAACTTTCCATGAGCAAGAAATGTCATTGTGCTATCTTCTCAACATATCTATTTCATATTTAATTAATGATAAGGGCTTGATAATGTTTCTTTAATATTTCTTATTTGTTATATTTTTGCTTCCTTTTAAAGTAACATAATGGCACAATATATTGTAGTTAAGTTTTCTTTATGTTCAAGAAAAATTGAGACTAAAATTTGTTTTAATGTGTATTAATTTGTTTATTTTCTTTCAAAACAGGGACAAATGCCAAACATAGCTACAAATGCTCCAAGTACTAATACAAGGACTGGCAATACTAGAAACAGTTGAAAATAAATGTATTATTTATATCTAGTATTGTTCTTGTATTTTATCCTTTTGTAATGATGATACTTCAACTACTTATGCTAGGACATATTTGACAATGAATCTTGTATGTATTTAAAAATCTTTTCATGGTAATGATATATATTTTGAAAGGTTTGATGGATTTGTTAATAGGTATTTATTTTAGAATTTTAAAATTAATATTAAAATATATATATACTTTTAGTGGCAACTTTTTAAATTTGTCATTGAAAATTAACCTTTTGTGGCAACTATAGTAGCCACTGAACATAATCTACTATGGCGACTATCAAAGGTTGTCACTAAAAATATTTGAATACTAAATGGATTTTCAGTGATGACATTTAATAATTGCCACTGAAACGGTATTTTTAGTGGCAACTATTAAAATTGTCACAAAAAATAACTTTTAGTGGCAACCAAAGTTGCCACTAAAATTAATCCCAACAACATATCATATTTTAATGGCAACTTTATATATATTCAGTGGTGACTATAATCGCTGTTGAAAGTGATGTTTTAGCGACGACTTCTTTTATCGCCACCGAAACCATCTGCGACTAGACTTTCTCCAACCACTTTACGACAACTAAAACATCGCCACCAAAAACTATTAGTGGTGACCTTGTGACTTTTGGTGGCGACTTTAGTTGCCACAAAAAGTTTTTTTTTTGTAGTCTGCTTGTTTTGACCAAGTCAAAGTGATTTTCATAGGCTAGAGTGCGACATGTACTATTTCAACTCATAGGACGTCACAGAGTAGTTGAAGTGCAAAACTTGGGTGTTGGCTTGATGAGAAGAGCGATTACCAACTATGAGAAGGAGGAAAAAGGAGACCCAGAGAAAAACCATGAGGAGCTATCACATAATTCACTCTTCTTTATCTTATGCTTTGTTTATTCGGTTTATGCATTTATTTTCAGTTTATATTTGTAGTTTACACTTATTTCCAGTCAATTAATGGAGTTGTAGCTAGATTTCCACAATTTTTGTTGTTGTTGTCATTCGATGTTGCTTGCAAATATGCACATACTAATTTATTTTTAAGCAATATTTACCATCACAATCTAGTTATATCATCATCTATTTTCATTCATTATGTTGTTTAGAACCTCAATTTTCTAAGCTTATCTACATTGATGACCTAAGAGGACCTATCTTTGAAGATTCTTGTCTTTTCTCCATCATTCACTTAAAAAGCAATTGTCAATTGATTTCTTACTATAGTTAGACACGTTTAGTTGATTAGCCATGAATAATTTTAGTACCAACAATAGGATATTATCTAGCAACATATATGATACAATTTTTTAGGAGCATGGATGAAAAAACTAGATTGAATTGGTTGATTGAACTAGAAAATTGGTGGATCAATCGAGGTTCCAACATGATTGACCCTATAAAACAACCAGCAAAAAAACTAGTAAAAAACTAACTAAATTGGTCAAAATCCAATAAAAACCATGGGATCAACTAGTCTTTTGGTTCTTTGAACCCACCTATTGTGTCCCCTCCTCCATCTTAGCATTGTATCCAATTACCAAACCAACATTCATGCTCAAGAGTCACAAGTTTGCCAATCTTGTCATCGTGCTCATTAATTGGATCTTAGAGTCAATTTTGATGCTCCAAAACTGCCTCTTCTCGAAGCTCTACCTTGTTCCTCCTTCACTAACTTATTTGGAACCTCTTCTCTTATAGCACCTTTTTAATTGCTTCAAGGCTTTAACATGCTTTGCTTGTTTGTTTCGACAATCACTTTCCAGTTTCCACAGAGAGAACTAGAGAATGAATAAAAAGGAACAAATCAAAAAGGGAAAATTATAATTGAGGACCATAGAATCAAATTATTTATTCTAAAGGAATTTATATTTCAAAATCATTTTAAAGAACTCAAGGACCTAAAGTTGTAAGATAATGACACAAATGCCCTTTCTGTATATTCTTATCCACAAGACGACATTTGATGACATAATTTTAAGTGGATGCATAGAATGACATGGTGTATACTGTGTACATGAGAGGATTTGTTCATAAGGAACTAAGGCTTCTTCTCAATTGGAACTTCTTCTATATTGAAAGGGTTCCTATAGGAGAAAGGGTGATTGAGTGAGTAGGGCCTAATAGGCACCTATATAGGCTCCACTCTCACTTAATCACTCTCTCTGACATAGGATTCCATCTTAAAGATGATCCAAACTAGAGAACAAGAAAAATGAAGAGAATAAGATATTTGTTACCTTAGTCACTGATGCCATTAAAGAATTTTTTTTTTCTTAACATTTCAAATATTAGGCCTTTAAATCTTTTAAAATAATTTTAAAATATAAGATTCTCTAAAGTAAATCATTTTTTTTTCATCATCCCTGTTATAATTTTCCCAATCAAAAAGTCAAAATCAAAGGGAGGTAAAGGGGAAAGGGTAGGTAGCAATTTAATGAGAATGGAGGTGGCACTGTCATGTTTGGCTTCCAAGATCACTGTAGCAATTGGATCATCATCTTTTTGTTTATTTAATTCATTTTTTATATTTAGAAGTATATATATTGTATGTGACTTGTGCAAAAGAGCATTTAATTATGGGTATTTGGTGTTTGCCAAGCAAAACTCAAACGGACGATATGAACCCATCTCCACCATTGGCTTCAACAAGATTATGATCGAAATTAGAAATTTACCCACCATTGAATGTCATGTTACATGTCACTTTATTTTTATATGCAATCAATAATAAAGTGTTTAAAATTTATTACATGGTTAAATCAGTAAACTATAAACCAATACCACCACTAATTCAATAGCAAATATATTTTTGAAAAAAATTAGTTGGGATATATATTTATATATATCTTTTGCCACGCCTGCAAGAGTAGGAGGTTCTCTCATTAATTAGTGCTGTTATCTTTAATGAAATATTAATTGTATCATCTTTATGAAACTGTTAATTGTTATATAAACATAAAAATCATATATATGATAATATTTTTTATATCTTAATATCATGTATTATGGTCTTGAAGATATTAGAAAATGCATGATAACAAATAAACAATGTACTCAATGGCCCCAATACAAGATTTAGAGTCCTGTTGGTTTTGTTGGTTAATATTTTCATTTTCAATAAAATTAGAAAACAAGATTGAAAAAGTGTTTGATCCATTTTAGAAGAAAATATTCTCTAAAAGCATTTTCTAAACATGATGAAAATTAACAGAAAATATCGAAAATGTGCCTTTGTGTTTTCACATCAATGGACTTTTTGTAATTTTACAATAAATACTTAAGCAATTAATAATAAATAAAATAACTTCACAACTATTGATAATTAAATTCAAAAGTGAAATAATATTTATACCCATCTGTATAAATTTGATTTGAAAACAAAGACAAAAATGTTTAACTTCACAAAACAAACAAATTTTTTTAATAATGAAAACTTACAAATAAAATTTGATTTTAAGAAATGAAAATAGAGAATAAAAATTAAAAATATTTTCACAACCAAATAGTGGCTATGTATTTTGTTTACGAAGTAAGCTTAAAGAGTTTTCATGTGAATAGTCAAATAATATATTATAATAGAATTATTTATGAATCTCAGTTAATGATGTATAGTTTTAAAATTAAAATAGTATTTAAAAAAATATAAATTTTAATTTTTAAAAGATACTTGTTTATTTTAATTATTTCGTCTGAGTTATGTAAATATACAATTAAAGTTTTGAAAGTTTTACTTATTATTGGTTAATTTCTTATCAGTCAAAAATAAAATAAAAATAAGGCAAATATATATATGCCCTAGAGACAAATAAATAACTATTAAAAAATTTTCAGGAACTAATTCAATTATTTATTTATAAAATTTAAAAATCAAACAATTAAAATATGTATCTTTTAAAAACTAGATAATATGTTTGCTCTAATTATTTTTTTGCCATGTTTATCTTTCCCTTTTCTTCTCTCATGTACTGGTGGTTATTTCTGTAGGGCATGACTGCATGCTGAAAAGGCAATATTATTTATTAATGTTGGGCTGTTCCAATTACTTCACTCCACCGGCTTAGGCTAACTTATGTCATAGTCGACTCCGTCAATTAGACTACACATGTGCCATTGTTTTGAAAAGATAACTGGGATATGCTAGATTTTGACAAATCTTAACAAGTTTTATAGGGGAATTAACATGTTATTAATAATAACAGACAAAAAGAAGAACAAACACAAACACAAATCAACAACAAAGAGGAATATGAGTACGCCTAATTTTCTATTCTAAATTATGAGGATTAGTGAATTAGTATTGAGATTTTGGAGATATGAGTAATAATCTTTGGATTTTAGTTACTGTGATGTTCATGTGTGTGAATATATTTTTTAGAATGTTACTATACCGGTATCCCTAAGTGTAAGTGCTTGCTTTACACATACATGTATGTGTATATACATATATTCTCAAAATATAATTATTTAATTCTCAATTAATACAAATTTTTACTAAGTTCAGTACAAAGTATATAAGTTCACACCTGAGCAAATAAAGTTTACATGACACACATGCCCAGTCGGCCTTGCTTTATATTTCACTTCATCATAGGCAAAACACTCAAAAATGTAAATTTTTAATATTAAAACCATTCCGAGCAGAACCAACTTAATTGGTTTGGTTATGATACGTACTAACATGCACCAATAATCAAACTTGCTTTATTTATAAATTATTATATATTAATATAACTTGGTCCCGTAGTATTCAGTTCCTGTAGTGATCTGTCTGTGATTTGTTATCCACTTCTTTGTTGAAGAATTTGTGCATGTAATCCTTGTATGTGACACGTCCATAAAGAGGTGGTTTCTCTGCAGACGTCAGCTCTTCTAGCGGTCCATACAAATTCTCTGCTGCACCAGGGTTGAAGAATGTCGCTATTGAAACTCTTGGCTCACGAGAAGCATTAGCCAACACTCTGTGGTCCACGCTCTTATAATTCTCATTGGAAATTATCTGTCAAACCAGAAATAAAAAATTTGGCGTATTTAAAGTTTGATGATATACATGAATTTAACCTATTATCTCTCTTGTCAAATCTGGACTCCCGATGGAATAAACCTAGTACTTCAACAAGTTATAATTTATTTTGAGTGTATCTCACTTATGACATATTCATTTGGCTTTTACTGGTTAATCTAGATTATACATCAGGAAAGTATATTTCACCCAGAACTTTAAGATACATGAGTTAATTCTTTAATCTAATTACACGTCTCGGAACATATGTGAATTTTACAATTAAATTATTATATTATATATATTTGTTGAGACCCATTGAATTTTTTGAAAATGGTTTAGTATGGATAGTTAATTAATTTTTTCGACACGTTATTGTAAAATCTATATATTAACATGTCTCGTAAGTATTTTAATTGGGATTTAATTATTCTAATTTTTTAAAAATAAAAAATCATATTATAACATAAAAAATAGTAATTCATATTTTTATTTGGTTTTACAAATTAAAACTTTGATCTATATGACACCATATACTATGGTCGTTTAGTATTTGTCACATACAATTTTAAACTAATTCAAAATATGATATGTTGATAAGATTTTTTTTTTTAGTTAAGCTATAAAAAAAATTACTTTATCACATTTTCATTAAAAATCCTGATAAAAATGTTTAATATTGCACCTTCATATTTGATTTCAGAATTATATGTTTAATTAAATTAGCACATCTCTCGTTTTGTTAAAATTACACATATTTCTTTTTTATTTTCAACATATACATAGATCTCTTTTAAAAGATAAAATTATCCTATATTTTAATCAAATATTAAAATTTTTAACTGAAATACTTTTAATTAACTTAAATTTATAATTTTTTAAATTAAAAAATATATAAAAGAGAGCATTTTGGTTAAAAAATCTAAAATTAAATAAAAATATAAGATAACTTTTTATTTAAGTAAATTTGTATATATTAAATAAAATGTGTGTAATTTCAACCAAATTAAAAAGAAGGTACATGTAAAGTTTAATACCTGAAGTAAGTCTCCAATGTTGACGACTAGGGCTTCAGGGACTGGTTTGACGTCCACCCAACCTTCCTTGTACTTGACCTGCAGCCCTCCCATGTGGTCTTGTAGCAGTAACGTCAACACTCCAGGATCCGTATGGGACCGAAACCCGATCGTTAGGTCCGGCTGAGGGCAATACGGGTAGTAGTGACCTGACAGCGTTACGGCTTCCCCGAATGTCAGCTCCCTAAACTTTCCTCTGCTTAAACCTAGCCCTTCACTCAGCAATTCCAGCAACAGCTCCGCCACCGGCACAGTTTTGCGGTTATACTCAATCAACTGCTCCCTACACACCTCCGGAATCTCAGCCGGGTTGATCGGCGTGGGTGCGAATTGTATCAGTAACGTGTCCCTCCAATATGCAGCTTTAGAATGGAACAAGTCCATGTTGGACCGGAGGGACACCCCTTCTATCTCTCTCCGAAAGAGCGGCGCCTTGACCTCAGCGGGCAGTTCGTGGACCGCCTTCATGGCAGAGATGGCATGGTCTAAGACTTCAAGCGGGATACCGTGGTTGATCACCTGGAAGAAGCCCACGGTGGAGGCTGCACGCTTGATTTGGTCCACCACTGCAAGCCGGCGGTCCGGGGAGCTGATGCCAGAGAGATCAACTGTGGGGATTTCGGCCCCGGTGTAGGGAGAGGGTTTGAGGGTGGCTAAGACTTCGGGTGGGTTAACGAAGATACTGGGGATGGTGGTGATGCCGGAGTCAGCAAGGCCTTTAACTCCAGCCTTGGACTCATCAAATTGTTTCACCTCTTTCAATCTTTCGTAGGTCTGGGCGGGATCATTGATGACAGTGGGTGGAGCCATAATGGTTGCCAATGAAAGAGAGAGAAAGAGAGAGAGAGAGAGAGAGAGCTGATCAACCGGTTAATAAGGGTTGACGACAACAATTTTGTGTGTCATTACTTTGTGAGTTTAGTCTATTTATAATGGGTAATGCAGTATATCCGGAACATTGAGATGCCATTCTCACATAATTAATTAATTAGTCAACAAGGAATATTGTTAAATTAATTCTATACGTAAAATCAAGGGAAAAAGTAATTTTTGTTCTTGTATGTCGACTACTTGGCTTGTGAATCATATTGTTATACAATTTAATTCCTAGAAACTTTTGAAACATTATTTGTAATTAGGTTTAAAATGTTTTTGTTTTTATCGGCTGCGACTAACAAATATTGAATAAAAAATTTTTAGATACCAAATTATGTAACAATAAAATTCAGATACTAAATAGTAGAATCATGTAATTTTTAAAGAATAAAAATATATTTTTTCTAAAATAAATGGAGACCAACAATCTAGAAGTAGTCATAATATGTGTTGATCGCATCAGATATGCCTGCACAATATACAATTAAATGTGTGCTAAAAGGGTGCTATATATCTCTCACATATGCTTGAATCAGTTTAGAAAAAGAGAAGTATTTGCTCATGTTTCTATAACACATGACGTATTAGCCAAAAAAACTACCACCAACTACTTTGAAGTTTGCCAAGTCAAACTTGGCATGCACACACCGGGAAACGGATCACCTAAAGTGCCTAGACGTGTGCAGTGCCTCTGCAGTGAAAGATCAACGGCTAAGGATGCCTCTGCAATGAAACATCAACGGCTGAGGATGAGCAACAGGAAGGGATGAAATAGTGCATTTTATTTAATGAAAAAAAACGTGGCAAAAGGACAGCCATTGGTGAAGCGGACCACTGATATGGAAGACAAATTTTCTTGCCTAAAACGCACCATCTGAAGCTAGAATTAGATTACATGATAAGCAAAATTTCAGAGTTGTCCCTGTGAATTCCCTTCCTTTTTTTCTCTTATTTTGGCGCCATTTTCTCCTCAGCTGAAAGGAGTTTGCATCAGTGAAAAAGAGACTTTTTTTTTTTTATCTTTCTCTTAACTTTCCTTACAATTTAGATGTGTAACTGGTGTAAGAGAAGAAGTTTTTCAACTTGTATGGTAGAAACCTTATCAACTTCTGTATTTTTTTTGTTTGTATGAAGGTGTAAAATAATGTTTTAATGCAACTTCTTTCTTTCTTTTTAATTTAGTTTAGGTGTATTATTTATTTAAAATTAATTGCATTAGGTTTTTATACAGGGGTTCGTTGAAATGTGATAGTAGTAATCTTACAAAGTAAATTGAATCAATTCTTGAATGTTCCACCAAATAAGATTAATCAATGTTAAAGGGAGAAAATTTAAATGTAATTTTACTTTATTTATTTGTTCTTCATATTGAAGCAATGTATGGACAACACAAAATTATATTCCAAGTCCTCAAAACTGAAAGTGTAAAATTAAAACCGTTAGCAAAATCTATATCAAAAGTTTATTATTAAGACCCATAAATTAAGTTTCACTCTAGTTAAAAAGTGTAATACTATAATGTATTAGCCTCGTTAGAATAGTATTCATACTTGATTCCATAGAATTTCCAAGAAAAGGAATAAAAATATTAGGGTAATGTCCAATATGTCGTAAAAATACCGTAATGAGTTAGTTTGAAAAGCAAGTCCCCTGAGATGAGTGATTTAAGGCTAAATAAAATTTTAAATAATAAAAAATGAGAATTTGAACCTTAAGTTGCCCAGAAACTGAGGCCAGAGTGATTAAAAAAATTGCCAAAGGGCCAGTGGCATTTTTGTAAATGTGGATACTTTTTGAAAAACTCACATGAGGACTTTTTAAAAAGAAAATTTGAGCTTTCTAGGGTTCTTAAAGGCTCTAAAAACTATGGGAAGTCTTGAGACAGTTAAAACCCCTCTGGTATATGTTTTCTAATGGTAATGCATTCGAACTTTGACTAATTCATTCAAGAAAGTTTTAGCTCCAAATTAAGTGATTCCAAAGATGTTTTATACAATTGGAAATCTAAACTTTATGATAAAAAAGATAATTCTCAAAAAAGAGGTAGAACGAAACAAAAAAAAATTACAACGTACGCCAGACATAAATGTCATTTTTAGAACAATTTATTCTTGAATCTTCCTTTAAGAAGGGCGTGCCACTTTCTTACTCTCCTAATTGACTTGGTGTTTCATCCAAAATAGAGGAGAGGGCTCAAGAAAGTGGCGCATCAAGAGAGCTTAAAAGGAGAGAAAGCTAAAGAAAGGTGAGAGTTTCTAAGGAATTTCATGCTTCTTCTTCTTCAAACCTTATTCCTCTTCTCTTAAGCTCTCTTCTCATGATTTTAGGGAGTAATATGGTTTTTTTTTTGGCCTTGAACTAAAGGGGAAAGATTAGAAATTCAAGGAGAAGAATAGAGCAAAGGAAGAATCTTTTGAAATAAGCTTGAATCTAAGGTAATTTCTTGCTTTTTGTTGCTTCTTCCTTTTTGCTCTTCCTTATGTGTGTAATGCCTCAAACTAGAACCCTCTAAAGGAGGAAAGTTCTAACCTAGAACTAATAAGAAACCATGAAATTGGAGTGTGGGAACTTGGAATATGCCAAGAAATTGTAAGAAAAACTAATAGAATTCAAGTTAAAAAAAGTGTGGGACTCTTGAATGTTTTATGAAAACTGTTTTGATTCCTAAATTTCCTTACATATGTGAGTGTTTAATTAAGCTTCTAAGACCTTTAGGAAGCCTCCCAAGTGTCTCTCCCACTAAGAAAAAATCAAGAACTCCATGGGCTTCAAATGGTGTGCATGGTTCGGCCAAGCATAGATGAATAGGTTAGGAAGTGTTTTAAATTATTCTAACCTTGGTTTGGGACTTCATATGATGGTAGAAGGTAGGAGGAACCCTTGAAAAATATTTAGGAGCCATGGTTTGGGAGATGAGATAATGGTTCCCATAATGGAGCCTTATGAAGCAACATGTATTTAAGCTTGTATAAGTGAATGTGTGATGGCCCCAAGAACCTTAAATGAGTCAAGAGGCTTAGAAATGAGAAAATAATGAAGCTAAGAATTTGAATTGTGAGGGTTGCTTCAATAGGCTATTTATGGAACCATTATGTGATGTAGGGAACTAAGTATGTTCTTAAGAATAATTTAATATCTTGAATTGCTTCAAGAATATAATTGAGTGCTATTCATGATGTTTAGGACAAGGAAACAAATCCCTACCTAGGTGTGCTTGTGTGACCGAAAAAGGGAAGGAGGAAGACCAAGTAAAGCTTGCATGAATACCAAGGTAGCTCTCCACCTCGTTCTTTTTGCATTCTTGATTGTGTATATGTCATTGTGTGCTTGTGTGTGTTTTTGTGTCTTATGAACTTGCCACTTGATGTTATGATATTGCATTGGTACCAATATGCTTCCTTGAATGTTATTGGTTGTGAAAATTGTTCATAAGGGTGAGATGATGCCAAAAGTCCCTTGATGTTAGTGAGGAGATGCCAAAAGTCTTTATGCATGGGTGAAACAAGACCAAAAGTATCATAGATAGGTGAGACCAAATCAAAAGTCCCTAAGGCAAGAGTGAGGCAAATCCAAAAGGCTTAGAATGGGGTAAGGTTAAACCATAAGTCTCTAGAGTTTATTCTTGACCTTGTTGTGACCTTGTAGCATGGAAATGTAAATTGAAATGCTTTGTGAAATTGTTAGCTTGAATACTTGTGTCTTTTGACATGTTACATTATTGAATGTGTGGTTGAATGGGTATATGAGCTATTGAGATTCCATAAATCTCATCCCCTTCCCTCTCCTATCTCATATGACTTAGGTGGAGCTCATGAGCCAAGGAATAGAGGCAATGAAGCATAAATAACATTGTTTTGACAATGATATAGCTTATGTAATCTTAAAGTATATGGAAATGTCAAAATACTTATGTACATATTATTTTTAAGTTGTAGACCAATGAGCAAATGTAATATCATGTATGAATGATGTATGAACCACATTTGGCACAAAATCAATGGAATTGTGAGATTTGGTTACTTGATGACATGTATGTATTAATGTACTCTTGGATGTGAGATTACCAAAATAAGGTGCATGGTATTTTGGATCACCTGGGCAGCTCATATATGCTATGATTGTGCTTTCAAACTTGCCCAAGTGGTGCCAATACACAAGGAAAGCCATTTGGACTAAGTTGGTGTATTTGAGAGCCAAACTTGACCAATTTGGTAAGCTGTGGCACATTTTGTCCAAATGAATTCTTCTTGGTCTGAAATTTGGCATGCCTATAGATCTTGTTGAGAGCTTTTTAGGAAGAAAAGTACATAATATTTGGAGATCTACATAATTTTTGGCGAATTTTTGAAGTTGGCAAATTTTCTAATTTTGACACTGGTATTGTTCGTATGGTTTGAAAATAGATCTCTATCATTCATAGGGCAAACAATGTCCAATTACTGTGAAATTTCATATATACATGTAAACTTTGACATTCATATACATCAACAACTACATTAAAGTCAAAATATGATCCATCAAGCTCCTTGGCTTCTATTTTGCCCTCCTTGAACTCTACCTAGACATGTTGAGATGGGAGAGGGAAGGGGGTGAAATTTAAGGAATTTCAATAGATCAAACATCCTTTCAAGTAAGCAAAGAAGGCATGTAATTATGTCACAAGATAAAAGCATGTCATAAACACTTTCAAGAGGTATTACATTCACAATTTCCATACCATAGCAACATATCAAGGTTAAAAACAAGCTCAAGGGACTCTTGGTCTAGCCTCACCCTATTCTTGGGACTTTTAAATTAGCCTGACCTTTGGGTTAGGGACTTTTGACTTAGCCTCACTCATCCATGAGACTTTTGGCCTAATCTCACCCATTCTTAGGGACTTTCAGCTTCACTTCACCCATCATAAGGGACTTTTGGCACAATCTCACCCATAGAGCATAATTTCACAACCAAATCTAATCAAGAAACATAATGGTACCATAGTAATCAAATAATAACATATGGCAATTTTCAAGATCCAAACACACATATAGGCATCAAATGACATTCATACAACCATAAATGCATACAAGAAAGGAATGGGGAGCTACCTTAGTAATTAAACACAAGCTTCCCTCTTGATTACTTTTTTCCCCTTTTGGTCTCACACCCATAAATAGATTGAGTTTGATTTCTTTGGCCTAGACACAACAAATAAGATCCAATTATACTCTTGGAGCAAGCCATAACATTAAATACACACCAAGGAAGCATGCTTGGTTCAATGGTCACATATTAGTTCCATAAAAGGCTTAATAAAGCAACTACCATAATTCAAGCTCTTGGATTCATTTTCTTCTCATATATAGGCTTCTTGGTTCCATTTAGACTCCTTGAAGTCATCACAAATTCATTTCCAAGAGTCTAAATACAAGTTGCTTCTTAAGGCTACATTATGGAACCTATACCTCTAACTCTCAATCTATGGCTTCTAAATTTTTTCCAAGACTTTCTCTTATCTTTTTCCATCATATAAAGTCCTAAACCAAGTTTAGAACAAATTAAAACACTCCCTAGCCCTACCAACCATGCTTGGCTTAGACATATAGAGGAATTTGAGCCCCTGAAGGTTGTAAATTTTTCTTGATGGAAGGGGCACTTGGGAGGCTTCCTAGAAGTCTTAGGAACTTAAACAAATACTCACATAGGCTAGGAAATTCTTGAATCAAAATAGATTTCACACTTCCTCCATAAATTCCTAACTTTTCTATCTCAAGTTTCAATGGTTTTGCTTTCATTCTCTTTGCATTTCCTCGGTTCCCATAGCCTAATTCGTAGGATTCTTGCTTACTCACTAGGTCAAAAATTCCTCCCCCTCCTAACCTCTCTCCAAGGCCAAGCCATCACACATATGAACAAGGGAGGAAGAAGCAACAAAACAAGAAAATGTACCTTGGTTCCTTAGCTTCTTCAAGAGTCTTTTTCTTTGTTTTAGCTTCCTTCTTGAAACTTTAAACTTTCTCCTTTGAACTAAGGCCAAAATAAACCCAATTCATCCATCAAAACCATGGAAAGAAAGAGCAAAGAGAGGAGAACAAGATATGTAAAGGAAATTCCATGAAGACCCTTAGTTTTTCTCACATTTTTCCTTAATTTCTTCCCTTTCTTTTCTCCTCCAATGGTGTGCCCTTCTTAACTAGGCTCTCCCCTAGCCTTAAGCAGAAAATAAGTCAATTAGAAGAAGGAAAGAGTGGAATACCTCTTATAAGAAGAATCATGAAGAAATTGTTCCTTAAAAATGACATTTATGTCCCGTGTATCTAGCATTTTTGTTTTTGACTCATTTTAGATTTTTTTTTTAAACTGTCTTTTTCATCATAAAATTTAGGTCCTCTATTTTCTAAAATGGCTTTAGAATCACTCAATTTGGATTTGAAACCTTCATAGATAAAATAGTCAAAGTTTAAGTTAACTGACATTCAAAAACATACACAAGAGGGGATTTAATTGTCCTAGGACTTTCCATAGTTTTTAGGGCCTCTAAGAACTCCAAAAAACTCAAATTTTTTGTTTAAAAAGCCTTCCTGTGAGTTTTTCTGAAAAGTGCCCATATTTATGAAAATGTCACTATACTTTCAGTAATTTTATTAAACCACTCTAGCTCCTGTTTTTGGGCAACTCAACACTCAAATCCTTATTTTCTATTATTTAAAATTTTATCTTAATTTTATTTGATCTTAAACCATTCAATCCAGGGGACTTTCTTTTCAAACTAACTCATTTCGGTGTTATTATGAAATACTGGACATTAAACAAAGAGTAGAGGACCACCTATCATGTATCATTTGGACATTCAAAACAAAAGAGAAAAAAAACCCACAATTATGATAATAGCAATCCAAAATGAAACAACATGAAATTAAAATTGCTAGATACTCACTTGAAGAAAATGAACCTTATTAAGATTCTCAATATGATACATAGATCTTTCCAATGTCACCTAATTAATACCACCAAATCAAAATTTAAAACAACTCAAAGAAAACCACACCAAGAGTAGGACTAGAAGACAAGTTAACTGCACAAATTGACAAAAAAATGAAACAGTTTAAATGGGTAATGGAAAAAGGAGGGACAGATGGAAAAAGATAGATGAAGAGCAAGATCAAAAGACTTAAGAGTACAAGGAGATGGATAAGAGGGAACAAAAATTGGATGATAGGTGTAGCTATGATTTTGGCTGATAGAATTGAGGGGACCAGCTAAGATGAAAACTTGCTTACAATATTGGGAGTGGGGTGTTTGAAATGGACTATGAGATTGTTTAAAAAAAAATGTTGGCAACTTTTACAAAGGGATTTTTTTTAGGAAGTTTATGTTATTTTAGGAAGAAGTGATCCAACCATTACTTCTATCAATGGTTACAATTACACCACATAGCTCACTTATCCAAAACACTACGTTTGTCTTCCACTGTAGAGGCACTGCATGCATATGGCACTTTACGCCATCCATTTCCACATACACCATAGGGCTTAAAATTGATCAAGTCTATAATTGATATAAACATTATATATATATGGGTATAAATAATCTAAAAAGGAATGTCACTTGATGGGTGCCACAACATCAAATTCAGTCTAATGTTATGTTCCTTATGTCCTCCCTTGAAATTGCCTTCACTTAGGTCAAAGTAGTTCAATTTTTTTTTCTTTAAAAGATATTTGGCATATCATTATTTTTATTTCTATTTTTTGGACATGAAGCGTCTAATTTGGTTTTTAGGCATCATTTTAAATTGCTTGAGATTAAGGATAATTTAAAGTGGTTTAAATTAAAGAGAAATCTGGAATATATTGTCATTTTTATTTTGGTCTTTTGAATATTAAGTGGTATTTAATATATATATATATATATTTAATACATTAATATTTAAGATATCTAATGTTATATAAGTGTTAGTACTTAAAAGTGAAATATAGTTGTTCTTAGATCAAGTCATTCTATTTGGAAATTGAAGGGTTCTGCTAAATGTAAAAGTGTAGCCTTTATTTGTGTTATTTTTGCTTATTTGCACATAATTTTGAATTGAAAGGGGCTGTTATTCTCTAATACTCACTTTTTCTTACAATAATTCTATTTGGGAAAGGGTTGGCCCATTCACTTCTTTACCACTTCTCAAAGTTATAACACTGACGTTGCCTCTTAGGTTGGTAATAGGTTGATAAGGTAATTAGCCAGAACTTTGACTCCTTAATTCATTCATATTTGTTGCAAGTTGGCCAATCTGAGTCTCCAAATTCTGGATTGTTGCCTCTATTCATTGTTAAAATTGAAGAGTATTTGTTGCTAGTTGCTTCACTATATCCTCTAGGCTTAGTTTTGATTTATTCATTTACTGCATAGGTTGTCTCATTAATTGCTGGTTAATTAGGCCTGTAACATTAAATTTTGGTTACTACTATTGTTGATTAGAGCCATTATTGTATCTCATATTTAGATGATCTTTCCATCCAGTATTGTATGTGACTGCATAGGGGTCATATCTATTTTGCTATTGCTACAAAGGTCTACTAGGAAAAATGTCAACACATGATTTAGTATTGTCTTACAATTGAGGGCACTAATCCATGGTGTGTGTGGCTAATGAACAAATACAACACAAAGGTACAGGAAATTGTTGTAGTTGCCTCTATCCAAGTGCCAACTGTCTAACCTCTTTAAGCTTATCTTCTGTCCTCTACTGATCCATAGGTGTAGCATAAACTTCATTGACACCTCGAGTTGGAGTGATCAATCTAGTACGAAATTATTATGAATTCTAAGCCATATTTGTAATTAAATCTCTAGCAGTAGCTGGAGTTTTATTAACCAGTGCTCTTCCCACAGCTGTATTAACCATGCTTCTATCCATAAGTAGAAGCCTTTATAGAAATACTAAATTAGGAGTTAGGCACCAATTTAATGGTGGGGAAGGTTAGCACATAGTTTCTTGAATCTCTCTTAATACTCATGTAATGTCTCACCATTCATTTGATGAATGCCATAAATATCTTTTTTGATAGTAGCAATTCTTAAAGTAGGGAAGAATTTCTCAAGGAACAATCACTTCAAATCATTCCAGCAAGTGATAACCTAAAGTTGTAGGTAATAAAGCCAATCTTTGGTGGCTCCATCTAATGAGAAAGGAATGCTCTTAGCTTGATGTGTGCCACTAAAACTCCTTGCAACTTTGTAGTAAAATAGAACACATAAAACTCCTTATGATGCTTGTGAGGGTCCTCACTTGCAAGACCATGATACTTTGGAAGTATGTGTCTCAATCAAGAATTCAGTTCAAAGGAAGCATCAAGTTCAGGATATTGAATGCACAATGGTTGATAATTAACATCAAGAGCTGCTAAGTCCTTAAAAGTTCTACTATTATTATCATTCCTAACCATGGTTACTGAATTATAATCAACTTCAAAAAATAATTCAAAATCAACTTCAGAGTTATCAATTAATTTAGAAATCAATTCAATAGTTACAGCCTCTTTAATCCTACGATTTCTACCTTGTTTACGAAAGCTCCTATCAATTTCAAGATCAAACTTAACCAAATCTCTATTAGAAGGTCTAGTCATACATTAAACATGAAATAAAACCAAAGAAAACACCTAAGAAATGCCAAAAAGAAGTTAAAATAAATTCTGGAAAATGGAAAATCAAAAAAGAAAAATAATGGGAAAAATACTATAAAAATTTGGAAAAGTGGTCTAAACAATGAAATTTGGCTAAAAAAATGTGTTGACTCTCAAGATTGCAACTTTTACTCCTCTCAACACCTAGAATCTATATACTAAATTTCAACTCAATCGGAGCTAGTCATCCTTGGTGTCGATACTACCTAGAATTACCATAGATCATCAAAATCGCTTGAAATTGGCCACAAATATTGTAACACTTGGTTTTCATAAAAACGACAGAAATGAGCCAGATATAAAAAGAGAGTCATCTAAAATGAATCTATTGAGGCTAAATAAAATTATATTAAAATTCTAAATATTATGGTGCCGAGAAACCAGAGCTGGATAAAGAAAATCCTGACAAAATGCAGTGTATAACACCCCTACATTAATTAAGGTGCTAATTATAGATTTGGGTTAATTAAAAATAATTAATATGAAATAATTAAGTTAAGTGAATGAAAATTTTGAGAGATAAATTAATAATATGAGTTGAGAATTAATTGGGATAGAAACTTCATCTAGGCCCAAATTAATGTAGGAGATCATGATAAGAGGCTAATGGAGGCCCAATAAATTAGGTGCAGACCCAATCTGATTTAATGAATTAAAGGCTCAAGACCCAACTTCCATAAGCTCTTATAAATGGCCCAATAAACCTTGTACAGACCCAAGACCATGGAGTTCTTAAAACTAGGTCTGGCCCAATGAAATTCTGTAGCCCAACACCTTAAAACTAGCCCAACAAAGCTAAAATCTGAAGCCCATTTGGAGTTGGATTTTGGAGCAGCCCATGACCCACCTTAGACCCAACTTAAACCTAACTAAAACCCTAAACACTTGCCACTTCCCCATTTTGTTGAAACACAAAAGGGAATTTCGGAGGTTTGAAGGGAGGCTAGGGTTTGGGGCAAGAAATTCATCATTTTCCACTTCTAGAGCAAGATTCAACTAAGGTAATAGTTATATAACTTAATCCTCTCATCTTTCTCTTCATTTTGGCTCGATTAGTTTTTCATTTGGAGTATTTTCACCCACACCCAAAATCTGAAACTTGCCATTTGATGTTTTCATGGTGAAATTTCGTAGATTGAGGCTAGGGCTGACATTAGGTAAGTATAAACTCATATTCTTGATGTATTTCTACTGGTTTGAGACCCTAATGATTGGATTATAGTATGGGTATTAATTCTTCACGAATTTGTCTAGGATTTAAGGTGATATATTGAAGTTTTTGGTAGAGGACACTCCCATTCATAATTTTGGGAATTTATAGTGGCTGGGGAGATTTTTGTACCATTGGTGGTTTTTACAATTTGTCTACATGTGAGGTAATTGGGACTATATTAATTCCATACATATATCTATTTTAATTTCATGTTTGCTGTACATAAATGATTTAAAATGCTGAATGAATTGGTTGGCTATCTATTATGTTGTGATTAGACCTTGTGAGTCCATGGTGGAGCTGTGGTGCGGCTGCCACCCATGCATGTGCTTTGATCGGGTATCGGGTTATGATCAAACCCCAAATGCACTGAGCCTTGGTTGTGCTCATTAGGGAGTAAGTGCCATGGATGGGCCTCTCCCGGTATTATTAGCCTTTAACATGTGAAAATATGATTGCTAGTATGAGATAGTGATCATGATAGCCTAATTGTTTCATTTACTGGTATGACTGGTATGTTTTCTAATGCTTATACGAGATCATGCATATAAAATTTTGGTACTAAATTTTTAAAATATTTAAAAATTGTATGCAAAAATTTTTAGTGACGATATGTAACTGTCATTAAGAGCACCTTTTAGTGACAACATGTACTTTTTGCCACCAAAACATTTGGTGCAAATTTTTTAAAATATTTAAATATTTTTTGCCAAAACATTTAGCGGCGACATGTACTTGTCGCCCCTAAAACATTTGGCACAAATTTTATAAGATATTTAAAAATTTTATACCAAAACTTTTAGTGGCGACCTAAGCTTGTTACCACTAACAATTTTGACAATAGTCATATTATGCATTATATATATATATTTCTAAAGACAAAATGTAGCAAAAAATTATGTATGGCATACATATAATATAAGAAATGACAAAACTAATATATATTATTTATATGTATAAATATATTTTAAACTTGTTTAAGTTTTTCTAATTTCAATCTTAATGTCTTCCTATTTATTATTTCTAAGCCCTTTTTTTTTTATTATAGTGGAAGCTTAATATAATTTAGAAAATAGAAGTTGAATGTTAAGTATTCTTAAATTTTAAATATGGGTAATTTTTATTTTTCAATAAAAGAATGACTTAAACATTAATAAAAAATTTAGATCTATTAATAATGTTAAGTATTAATAAAAAATTTAATTTTTAATCATGGATAATTTTTATTAAATATTAATAAAAATTTAAATCAATTAATAATTATAACATTCGGTCCCTCCATAAACGTGAGAAACACAATGTTCGGTTTCTCTGTAAATGTCAGAAATGGACCAGATACAAAAAGAAGTCCCTGAAAGAGAAGGAATTGGGGCCAAATAAAATTATGATAAAATTCTAAATAATGAAAAATGAGGATTTGAGCCTTGAGTTACTCATAAATCAGGGTCGGAGTGATTTAAAAAATTTTCCGAAAGGCCAGTGGTATTTTCGTAAATATGGGCACTTTTTGAAAAACTCACAGAAGGGTTTTTTAAATAAAAGTTTTGAGTTCTCTAGGATTCTCAGAGGCCCTGAAAACCATGGGAAGCCTCGAGATAGTTAAAGCCCCTCCAGTAAATGTTTTCCAACGATGGTGAGCCCGAACTTTGACCGGATCGTTCAAGAAAGTTTTAGCTCCAATTTGAGTGATTTCAAAGGTATTTTACTAAATTGGGAACTTAAATTTCATAATGGAGAAGGTGGTTCTAAAAAAGGAGCTAAAACGAATTAGAAACGAAAATACCAAAAATGAGGGACGAAATGGGAATTTTTGGAATTCTTTTGCTTTTAATACTCTCTCTTTCTCACGCCGTCCCTTGCCCTCATTTTCCACTGTCTTTCTTCTGCCTAGAACAGAGAGAAGAATCAGCTCTCTTAGGTGCACAAGAAGGAGCACTCTTGGAGGGAGAAAAAAGCCAAGAAAAGGTAGGAAATTCCATGAAAAATCTAGTTTTCTCCTTAGCAAGTTACTTCTCCTCCTTCTCCTCCTTATTTCTATGGGTTTGATGGTGTTTTTAAATCTATTTTGGGGGAAGAATAAAGATAAAAAAATCGTATTTGAAGGGAGGCAACCAAGGAAAGTGAAAAGCAACCAAGAGAAAGCAAAAAAATAAGGTAAAACTTCCATTCTTTGGTAGTTTCTTCCTCCCCCTCCCTCTTGCACGATTTGGCCACCATGAGCCCAATTCTTAGGGGCTTTTTTCTGTCCAAATCAAGGGGGGATTAGAGGTTTTGGAGTGTAAGGATTAAGAATCTATCATTGGAAGCAAGTAAAAGCCTTTGAATTTCAAGTTAGGAAAGTGAAGAAGTCTTGAACATATTATAAAAACTGATTTGATTCATGCATTCTCTAGCATATATGAGTGTTTGTTTGAGTTCCTTAGACCCCTAAAAAGCCTCCCAAGTGGCTCTCCCATCAAGGAAAAATTGAAAACCCCTTGAACCCCAAATGCTTTTATAATGTCGACCTAGGACAGATGGAGGGGTTAGAAAGTGTTTTAATTTATTCTAACCTTAGTTTAGGACTTCATCTGATGGTAGAATGTGGGAGGAATCCTTGAAAAAATTTTAGAAGCCATAGATAGTGAGATGGGGGTGTAGGCTCTATAATGTAGCATAATGAAGCAACTCCTAACTAGGCTCCTTAAAATAATTATGTGTTGACTCCAAGGGATCTAAATGGAATCTGTAACACCATCCATTTCTAGCCTTGCCTCATGGCACCTCTAAGTCTCATACCATAACTTACACTAGAAAGTAGGAAAATAGCATTAAAATATTTCATTTCTTTATGTTGTACCACATGGACTCATACATTATACTCTCATATTTAATAACATGAATACTACTCATTTACACCATCAAAGTGGCCCACATCTCGTGGAAACCAAAGGGGAGCATAAAATACTTGTCCATATTTTCGGCCAGATTTGTTAATTTTTCTATCACAACTTCAGAAATTCATAACTAAATCCAAAAAAATTGAAAACTAACAAAATTTACTATTCCAGAAAGCTCTAGATGTCTACCTCATAGTAAAAATAGTTTTAGTTCATGAATAATTAAGAGGAAGACGTTTGACATTCAAAAAACTACTGAGGTCGCTGCTGCCTAGGCTGTTGTTTCAGATTACTGATATGAATTTTCAAAATTCATAACTAATTCTATAAAAATTGAAATCACACAAATTTGGTCATTCGGGAAAGCTACAAATGTTAAATTTATGCTAAAATAATTTTAGAATGAAAAAGATACTTTTAGCCATTGAAAACCTATAGAACAGTGACTGAACTCCTGGGAAGCCACTACTACTGATAGCCAACTTCAAAAATGCATAACTCTTTTCTCAGACCTTCAAATGAGATGATCTTAGTGGCCACAGAAATTTTATGATCTATAGTTTATTTCTATAAAATTTCACAAGCATTGAACACCATTTTCCCATTTGATGACACAAAACACAAATCTGCCAATGTAAACAATGCACATACCAGAATCAGTAGAAAATCCCAACTTTGAAAATTCATCAAATATTCTATAGACATCTAAAAATTATGTTCTTTATTTTCCCAAATATATCTCAACAAGCTCTAATTGCATGCCAAATCTCAAGTCAAGAAGAGCTCATTTGGATAAAAATTGACACAAGATTGCATTTGGGTCATTTTCATGCCTCTTAATGGTTCAAAGATGGGCAAAATGGCTTCTAAGGTTCTTGTGGCCACTTGAGAACTTGGGAATGGCCCAAAAAGACTCTCTAAACTTGTCTCAAAGGTGTGGAAACTCAAAACATAGAATTTCATTTCCCATCCCCAAGCTATGTACTAAGAGACATACACTTGAATTGGCCATCCAATACCCAAAAATTGCAATACATTCCATTTATCCACAAATTTTATACATACATCATTTATTAGGATATTTACATATGTTCCTTTCATTATACATCAATTCTAACAAAAGATTACATCATATGTGATAAGCATGATTTTTATACATTTCATTCTCCTTATCTTAGATATTTTAATGATCAAATATAGCTCTAAGACTTTAATTAGATAAGAATTTATCTTAATAGCCATTTCAGCACTCAAGGAATTTATTTACAAATTCTTGAATTTTAATGCATACTTTTCTTCTAAATAATTGTGTGAATTTTTCCTACTTAATTTTTCCATTCTTTTGTGCAGAATTTTTGATGGGCAAATAGCTTGAATGAGAATTTGAGTTAAAGAAAAGAAAGAAGAAAAGATGAAGGCTTCATGTGTACAATTGGAGGAAATGAAGAACCAAGAGCAAAACAAACACAATTAGGCATTCTTTTCACACTCAAGGAGGAGGCCCCACGTCATTCACTCATTCATGCATGGGCACATAGGTTCTTCCACGTAGCACCAGTCCACACTCTTCACATGTTCTCATGAAGAAAGAGCCATGAGGTGGTTAGATGGAGCAATAAGCTACACGAGCAAGGGAATGAAGGAAGAGAAGATGGAATGGAGATTTGAGTGATGAAACAAGACACACATTCAAGTGGCTGAAACAGAGGAGGAAGCATGAGTTTTATGTAAGGAGAAGAAACATGAAGAAGGCTCAGGTTGCCTCATGAAGTCTGAAACACACTCTCTCAGCTGGAGCACACAACAAACACGTAAGGTAGCTAGGAAGAAGGAGTTATGCACACACAGAAGTAGCCAACGTGGAAAGAGCACGAGTTGAAAGGAGCTTGGGCAGCTCTCATGCAAGTTACACAAGCTGAATGAAGGAAGCAGGGGCACAAGATCTTCACTCGAGCTTGGATAGAGAAGAAGTGCAATAGGAAATAAGTAGAAATAGAGGATGCAGTCACAATTTTGGTGAGGAGAAGGAAGAGCTTTAAGAAGATATTTAAGTGGTGCTAAGAGTGAAAAGAACCTACAAGTATAAGACATAGAGGCAGCAGAAGTTGCTTGGAAAAAACAAGCAAAACAGAGAAGGCAAGTGAGAAATATAAGGGAGCTAGCTAGAGGAAAAATGATGGAAGAACCACACATGGGTAAGACTAAATGAAGCTATGTGAGAAGGGCTATAGAAAGTGTGAAGAAAGTCACTGGAAGAATTAAAGGAGAGTGAGAAAGAAGCCGCAGCTGCAGTAGAAAGTTTTAAATGGCAAAAGTCACGTAAAATGGGAAGCAAATGAAGAAGGGATCTGCATGAAGCATGAAGGGCTGCCAAACACTTGCATGCAGAAGCTACACGATGCATTTGAGCTTATGGAAGCTTCCCACATTGAAGAAGCATAGAGAGGTAGTGAAAGCTTGAGCTAATGGAGAGATGCATGCAGCTCGAGTGGAAAGTCAATGTAGCTAAATGAGAAGGGAGCTCGAGTTCTTCACGCTGGAGCTGACGTGTGCAAAGCATTTTATTGTAATGAAGAAATAATGTGAAAATGACGTGAAGAATGGGATTAGAGCTGGGTTGAAGAATAAGCTACACATGCAAATTCAATTCATATAAGAGCTGGAAAGAAGCAGCGAGTAGAACGTGAACAAAAGAAATTGAAGAAGCTGACGGAATGAGTGAGTCATGCAAAGGATCACATGGGCTAATGTGGGAATCATTACAAGCAATGAGCTGGGAGAAGAAAATAAAATGTGTATAGCGTGAGGCATTTAAAAAAAATAACTCGAGCTATTGAACACGTAAAAAGCATGTGAATAGAGCATGAAGAAAAGACGTGAGGAGTTGGGAGCTTGCTGGAGAGAATGCTAACTTGAAAACACATGAGAAGGCAAATGGAAGAAGGAATATTCAGCTAGGAATGATAGAAGCAAGCCACGTGATTATTTTAGAGAAGGCCGATGTGAGAGGATTAAATGAAAAAAATGTGGGCAGCATGTGGAAGAAGGGGGGAAGATCAACGTAAGCTGGAGGGAAGCTGGAGAATAGATGGACAAGAGGACGAAAAAGGCGAGAGCTCCAGAAGCAGAACAAGAGAGCATTTTCTCGTTGAATCATCCATGGCTACAGCTCATTTTATCAATTTTCCTCTGATTAAAATCTCCATGGTAGCTTGAATCATCCATGGTGGCTAGCTGAAGCTTGGAAACTCTTAGATACAGATTTAAGCTCCACATTTTCTCACCAAATTGGATAAAATTTCTCTGCTCCATCTTTTAATTTCAGAATTATTTTTCCTTATTAATTTGACTAGGTTTAGTTTATTAATTTAGGAAATTGATTACTGGAAATTTCTGAATTTGGTTGAATTATGGATTGAGCTTAATTTGATCTTTAGAATTTTAATTGTGATCATTACATGTTTGTAAAAATTCTAGAATTAGTGCTGTGCAAATTACTTTTAATTTTCTCTTGATTTTAGGCCAATCAATACAATGATTGTTGGATTAAGTGGCTGGGATTTTTGTACAATTAATTTTTTGAGAAATTAATCAATCTAATTGGTTAATTAGCATCTTAAGTGGATTGTGCAATAGATTTCATTGATCAATTAGGATTAGTTATAGTGTGTTCTTATTCTTAATTCAATTAATTAATTTTTCAAGGTTTCTTGTAGTTGCAAATTCCTTGAACAATTGATGAATTGAATCTTAGATGGTTATTTAAGAGTCTTTATAGGGAATACACTAAAGAGCAAAAAATTAAATCCAAATTTGGTCCACTAAAAAGGGAGCAAGGATAATTGAATTCTAGGGAGTCCAATACAAGGCTAGCTACCACATTTTCTTGATCGTTCACTTCATTTTTGTCTTAAGATTTTGATTCTTGTCATTTAAATTTTAGTTCAATTAAATTCTAGCATTTCAAAACTCCCCTAAACAAGTCCTAATTAGTAATACTAAGAATATTCTTTCATAAACAAATTGAGGCACAAACTCCTTGGGAAATAATGTAAGTTGCACCATTAACTACAAAATTCATTTTGCTTCCTAGTTTTATTTTGAGGATTGCGCGACACAATCGTCAATATGCCATTCCTTTGGTTACAACTTAAACAAAATTAAAAGCTTTATGATCAAGGCTTCATCTCCTCGCTTGGTGGCTTCTATTTTCTTATTCATTGGCTCCACCTAACATGTTAAGATATTGAAGAGGAGGGAATGAGATTCAAAGAATCCCAATAGCTTATCTCCCATTCAATCATGCATAAAGAATGCAATACAAGTCTTAAGAATATATGCATGGCATATTAATATGGAAAATGGTGCAAAATACATTCTTGGCATTTACACAAAGCACACATAACATATTTAAGCTTGCCAAATGAATGGATTAGCCTCACCCACTTTCTTTAAGGTTTTTGGACTTGCCTCACCCTTTTTCTCAAAGGCCATGAACTAAGCCTTGCTCTTGGGAGACTTTCTCTTGATCTCAATCAGTTCTAAGGGCTCTTGGCTCATCCTCATCGAAGATAGGGGGTTCTTAGCCTCTCCACATTCAAGCAAACCAATGCAAACAATCTAGGCATCCTTTGAATACATAATGCAACACTATGGTTCCATGGAACATAGGCATCATACCAAAACATAATTCATAGCTTACAATACACATACACACATTCAAAGACAATGTAGACATTCATTCATGCATGGGAGAAAAGAGAAAGAGCTACCTTGCTTGCTTTCACACACTTTTTCCTTAAGTCTTGAGTCCTCTCCCTTGACCTCACACACCCAAGAAGGTGGAGACCATTTCTATTGGCCTAGACACACCAAAAGAAACATGAATTACTCATGGGAATAAGCCTTGGCATTATACACACTTTACACGATGCTACTTTGGTTTATGGATCCATTATACTTCCATAAGGCACTTAATGAAGCAACTACATAATTTTATGATCTTGGCTCCCTTCTCTCCTTTAATATATGATTCTTGACTCTATTTAAACTCCTTAGAGTCATCACACAATTATTTTAAGGAGCCTAGCTAGGAGTTGCTTCATTATGCTACATTATGGAGCCTACACCTCCATCTCAATATCTATAGTTTCTAAAATGTTTCCAAGGCTTCCTCTCATCCTCTTCCATCATATATGACTCAAAAATAAGCTTGGAACAAATAAAAACTATCCCTAACCTATAGTTTTGCCCTAGGCCGAAATGACACATGAAAAAGGGAAGTAATGGGTTTGATTTGTTTTCTTGATGGAAGAGGTGTGTAGGGAGGTCTCTAGGGATCTTAGGAACTCAAGTAAACACTCATCTAAGCTAGGGAATTCATGGATCAAAACAAATTTCACAATGTCTCCATGAATCCTTAACTTTTCTATCTTATGTTTTCTTGCTTCTTTCTTTGATTTCTTTGCACCTACTTGCTTTTCACTCTCCAAAATCTATGAATCTCCCTTGCTAGGACCAGAATTCATCTCCCTTTGATTGGGCTCTATATAGGACGAAATTATCACAAGGAGGAGAAGGGAAGAAGAAGCATGAAAGACAACAACTTACCTTGATTTCCTAGCTTTTCTCAAGTGCTCTTTCAAGTGGTAAGTTCCTCTCCTTCAAATTATGTTATTCCTCCTCTAGACCAGACTCAAAACATCACCAAATCCATCAATGAAACCATAGAAATGAAGAGGAGAATGAGAGGAAAAAGTTTACTTAAGGGAAGAGCATAAAATTCCACACTTTTTTTACCTTTTCCTTGCTTTTTCTCTCTTCAAAATCTCCTCTCCTTGTGCACCCAAGAGTGCTGGCTTCCTTCTCTATTTTTGGGGTAGAAACAAATTGTGGAAATGAGGAGCTGCTGGAACATGGATAAGAAGGAGCTAAAAGTCACTTTATGCAACTTTTTACTTTTGCATTTTAGTCCCTTTTCTTGACTTTTTCATTTTAGGCTCATATCAACTCCTTTTTATGGCTCCATTATGCTAAGGCTTTTCCATTTTAGGCTCATATCAAAGTAGCATCATGTAAAGTGTGTATAATGCCAAGGCTTGTTCCCATGAGTAATTCATGTTTCTTTTGGTGTGTCTAGGCTAAAAGAAATGATCTCCACCTTCTTGGGTCTGTGAGGTCAAGGAAGAGGACTCAAGGCTTAAGGAAAATGTGTGTAATTGCTTCCAAGGTAGCTTCTCCACCTTCTCTCATGTATGGATGTGTGTTTAGCTTGTCTTAGAATGTGTGTATGAGTATTTTCAAGTCATAAAAAGTATGCTAGCATGATTTTATATGCTATGATTTCATGATATCATGTTATGTTTTCAAATAAATACGTGATGTTTGTTTGAATTTGCTTGAGTGTGGAGATCCCAAGAACTCTTCACCATGGTGAGGATGAGATAAAGTAAAGAGTCTCCTAAAAGCAAAGTAGGCTCCTAAGAGCATGGTTGAGTCCAAAGCTCTGAAAGAATGGGTGAGGCAAGTCCAAAATCTATGAGGAGAAGTATGAGGCCAATCCAAACACTTGGTGAACTCTTGAATGATTTGTATGACTTGTTCACATGCTAAACTTGCTTATTGAATGCTCATGAATTGTATTTTATCCATGCACGCATTTTAAGGCTTGCTTTGCATATATTATGTATGATTGAATAGGAGATGAGCTATTGGGATTCTTTGAATCTCATTTCCTCCTCTCCAATGATCTAACATGCTAGGTGGACTAAGTAATAATGATGAAGGGAGCCAACAACAATGAAGAAGGGAGATTGACAAGCTTATACCTTGTTTTATCTATTTTGGAACTATAATGATGGTTCATGATGTATATGATGTTTTAAATGTATTATGAACCTTGAGACATGTATAAATATGCTATTATGTGATGTTTATGATTATGGATATGATGTATGAGTTCTAGAATACAATTTGAGTTTGTAATACCTAAATATACAGTGTGGAAGTATGATGTAAATATGCATAAGTGTGTGTTGAATGGCCAAAATGAGATGCATGAGGTTTGGGACCATTTGGGCAGCTCACATAAGTCTTAAATATATTTTTAGACTTGCCCAAAAGGTGCCAAGACTAAGGGAAATCCATTTGGCAACTTTAGTATCTTATATGTAGCCAAAATTGACCATTATGAAATCCTATGTCACTTTTTAGCCAAATGAGTTAGTCCTAATCTGAGATTTGGCATACAATTAGATCTCATTAAAAGTTTTTTAGGAAGATAAAATCATAATTTTTGGAGGTCTACAGAATATTTGATGATTTTTCAAAGTTGGCAAAATTTATGTTTCTGGTTTGCTACACTATTCATTTGGTCCAAAATTAAACTTTGTCACTCGAAGCTCAAATGATGTCCAATTGCCATGAAATTGTATACAGAGAAACTAGACAATCACAATGACTCATGCCAACTAGAAGCACCTCATTTGGTGGTCTAAAGAGGGAGATATGAATTTTTGAAGTTTCTGTCCAGTATCAGTAAATTTGCTTGACCAGAAGTACTATTCCATCGAATTCTGGGGTCTGGGCTTGATAAACTGATCTAGAGATATTTTTTCTCTCTATTTAACATCTGTATATTTCTAGATTGGTATCATTTGCATGGATTGGATTTTTTTCGAATTAATTAGACATTTTCAAAATCTTCTACAGAATTTTGTGATAGCTCCAGATTTCAGTTGGACCTTTGGACAATTTTGGATGTCAAGCATCCTCTGTGATGAATGTTATAGTCTGGACATATTTTTAGTGTGAAATAGACATTGTACGCTTTCTATAATGACCAATATTGCATGATTTTGAGTTTTCTAGATTTAGTTATGATTTTCCAAAGTTTGGTCAGAAATTGGAGCAAATCTGGCATAGAATGAACTTCAACCTTCCATGCTCTATTTTAGTTTCCATGAGTTATAGATATGATTTTATGGTGCAAATAAGTTGTTGTGATGTAATTAAATATGAGGATGTATAGTATGAGCTCACATGATCCGCATGACACCGAGTGTAATTTTTAAACACGACACAACACGAAAATAGTCATTATTTTATTCCATTTTTTCTCTACACTTTTATAGAGTTGATGATGTGAAGCCCATGAATGATATGAAATGAGTTAGAATTTATGATATTACAATAATGGAATAAGTAATAATAAACAAAAATATTCTGATGTATAACATAAATAATGAGATTAAAAAATTTTAAAATATAGCCTATTTTATTAAAAAAATATAGCAAAATTAAAACAATAAAATAATAAAAAATCAATTAAATAATAACATAAAGTCATGCCTAAATGAGCAAAATAATAAAGTCAAATTAATGAAACAATGAAAAAAAAGGGCAAAGAAAAAAAAAAACCCTATACTCTCCCCTTAGACTTCTGGCAATAGCAAGATGAGAAAGGGATGAACGACATTCTCCAAATTGGGAAGAGTTTTCATTAGATATCAAATAATCATTAGGCTTTGCAGAACCTAACTAGAAATAGACTCATTTTTTCTAATTAACATTCCTGTCTCAACTAGCAGTCTCACTTCAAACTTTACTTCTTGATAACTTAGTTTTTAATCATTGTTAGAAAAAATTGAAAAAAATTATAAATTAAAATTTTAATTTTAAAGTGTTAAGTGATCAATGAGTGTGACACCTCAATCTACTACCGCTACCTAGTCTCTCACTGGGCTCGGTTCCACATGATTTCTAAAGAATCACTACTCTTCCGTGGCATTTGCATGCTATGAACCGGGGTTTCAAATACTCATCTTTTGCCCCGTGGGTCCTGTGAACCCATCTCAAGCATCCTCAACTCAAACTCCATACATATGACTCATACATAGCATAAAACAAACCATAAGCCACGGGTATAGAGCCAAAAACCAGAAAAATTACATTTCCTCACTTGGGCCTAAAAGACATATTTTGGCTCTAACCTTGGAACATCATAATTAATTGCAGAAAAATGGGAATCTAGCAAACTTTAGCTCTCTGGAAAGCTCTAAGTGTTAACTTTACACTAAAAATCATTCCCAACCACAAAAACAGCGTTTGGACCATGTTTGACATCGAAAATGGGAGGGAGGTCCAGCTGTCACTGTTTCTGGTGCAGCTTTCTGTCATGACTTTCGAAAATTCATAACTAAATCCAAAAAAATCCAATTTGGGCACACTATACCAAGTCAGAAAGCTACAGATGTCTACTAGAGGAGAAAAATAAGTCTAGATCAATTTAGTAGCTCCTACTCCCCGGAAACTGATGGAACAGTAACGGGGGTCAGAAGAGCTCCCTGATGCTCATATAGAACTTCAGTCGGTTCAATCTCTCTCTACAGACCTCCGATTTAGGTGATTCTAGTTCTTATAAGTCACTGTGGTGGTCTAGTTTATGTGTATAAAATTTCACCATATTTGGAATCCATTTGGTCTAAGAATGCCACAGATTTCATTTTCTGGTTGTATGAATAGTACATGACCAATCCCTTGAATTTTCCCAAATTCAATAATTCCCCAAATATTCTCTAATCCTCCGAATATTACCCACTTTAGCTTCTCAAGAAGCTTTTTACAAACTCTAGAGGCATGCCAAATTTCATGGCAAACGGAGCTCATCCGGTCATACTTTGACGGAGCTCACAAAAATACCGATTTTGGCACCCCAAAGGTCCAAAACGGGTCTAGATAGCCTCTCACACACTCTAGCCACTCATGGACAAATTTAAAAGCATAAAACTAGTATATCTAACATATCCATATGATCCAAATCATCATACATCTAAATCTCACTATGCTATGGCCAATTATGCACTATTCCATACATGCAACAAAAAGGGGTAAAACCCTCATTTCCATTACTTTGGCTAATAACATAGTTCGTACATCATCCTTTCATATTTATACACGTGTTACAAACTTTACATCTTAAAAATAGTGGGCACATCTTCATTTGGCACCACTTTACATCATATTTACATCAAAATATCAAAACAAAGCTAGCAACTAGCTAACTAAGCATGCTCCTAGGCTCCTTGGTGTGTGCTCGGATCTCCTTGAGCTCCACCTAGCATATTAGTTGGGAGGGGAAAGGGGTGAGATTCAGGGAATCTCAGTAGCTCATGCACTCAATCAAGTAAGCAATCAAGGCATATAACAAGTCAAAGCATGTGAATAAGCACTTAGCCATTCTCAATCAACCAACACACAATGTACATGCTATGGAAATCACAACAATGCCAAAAATGGGCTCCAGAGACTTTTGGTCTAGCCTCACCTGAGTCTAGGGACTTTTGGATGGCCTCACCCGAGTTTAAGGACTTTTGACTTAGCCTCACTCGTTTGAGACTTTTGGCCTTGTCTCACCTATCTCAAGGGACTTTCGGCTTCACCTCACCCATCTCAAGGGACTTTCGGCACTACCTCACCCGAGCAATCTCACATTTCAACATACAAGCATATTGGCATTCAATGCATCAAAGCAATAGCATATGGCATATTCCATCCAACAAGCATATACATAATCATACAATGACTATCATATCCAAGAATGCAACAAGAAAGAGTGAAAGAGAGAGCTACCTTTGGAGCCAAAGCTAACACTAGCTTTTCCTTTCAATGTCTCTTCTCCCTCCTTAGGGTCACAATCACACCTTGATGGAGGTGTTTCTCTTGAGCCTAGACATACAAAAGCATGCAATTACTCTCTTATACTTTAATTTAGAGCAACCCTTCTATCACATACAAACCTAGGGTTCTCTCTCTAGAATGCCATTATCCCTTTCTCTCTCTCAAGCTCCCATGGTAGTGGAAAACCTCATTTTCAAAGAAAACACAAGGATGCAAAAGAGTTTTCCACTTTCCCTCTTCTGACCCATGCCCAAAATCCGTCCATTTTCACAAATAAAACCGCAGAAAGAGAGGGCAAAGGGAGGGGATCAGAGTTCTAAAGAGAAATGGGAGAAGTTACCTTACTTTTCCCTTGATCTTCCTCCTTCTCTTGATCTCTCACACTCTCCTCGCCTCTTTTCTCTCTTTGGGTCGAAGCTTAGGGCAGATATGAGAGAAGAAATGAGTTTGGGCGTTTAGTAAAGTCTAAATCTCGCTATTTACTCTCTTCCGGACTGACTCTCGCTACGGCAACTAACCTTCGCTATAGCGAGCTCGTGTAATCTGGCTTCGCTATGGCGAGGTGTAACCTTCGCTATGGCGAGCTCGTGCCAGTTCCCTTCGCTATGGCAAGATTTACCATTCGCTATGGCGAAATCGTGTTAGTTCCAGACTTCACTCTCGCTATGGCGCACGCTACGGCGAGCAACTCCCTGGTTTTTGTATGGGCTGCTGCCAGCACTCGCTATAGCTAGAATCGCCTTCGCTATTGCGAACAAGCTCTATCGCTGTAGCGAGACCGTTTCTCGCTATTGCGAGAGGACTTGGCAGAAATTCTGGATTCTGAAAATTTCCAGCTTTCACTTTCTTTCTTTTCCCTTTTCTTTTCTTTTTCCCGGTTGTTACAATGAGAGCTATAGACAAAAAAGAAAAAAAATTATTATATTCACCATATGCACATATCCTTAAGGGTCAAGAATTAAAATTTCATTAGTATGATATACCTATATGTGTAGATCAAATCTTAACTCTTGACCCATAAATTTTTTGATGATAAGGAGCATGAGCACTAATTTTCCAATATAACCACTTACAAATGAAAGATTCTTGTGCACAATATATGGTATCACTTTATTTGCACAACATCCAATAACTTTAAGCCAATTGGATTAATGTGCCCCACACAATGTAACATTAGCTAGCATGGATTTGGCTAATTTAGATCCTTTTTATTTGGAAGGATAAATGCATAAGATAAATTTAAAGAGAGATAAGAGAGGAAGAGAGAGAGTGAGTGGTAATCATACACTTTCTCTTCTTCTCATTCTTTTTCTAAATTCACTTAATGCATTTATCCTCTTATATTTAATAGATACAGTGAAATGGATAAAAGATCTCAAGAATTAGGGCACAATTGTTTTACTTTTTGATTTTTTAATGAATAGAATTCATTTTTTATTATCGAATGCCCAATTGCTAGAACTTTAACCCTGTTGGGACTTGGGAACGCCTTTCTTCCCTCCTATTTTTTCTACCCAAAAAAAAGGAATTCATTTTTAATTTGAGAGAACACAATATATATATATATATATGTATGTATGTATATGTTGTATCCACTTAAATTTTTTGTTTGTTTCCTTAATGGAGATCCCATTTCAATTGTTCTCTTAGACAAAGACATTATTGCAACACTGTTGAAACCATACTATAATCAAGGTCTAGGGTGTACCATCCGATTTCTCCATAAACGTATAAACCTCACTAGATATAAAAAGAAGTCCCCCAAATAGAAAGATTTGAGGCCAAATAAAATTAAAAAAAATTAAAATAATGAAAAATGAGTATCTAAGGCTTCAAATGCCCAAAAACTAAAGTCAAAGTAGTTTAATAAAGTTGTCAAACACGCAGTGGCATTTCTATAATTTTAGAAACTTTTTTAAAAAATCAAAGGCGGGATTTTTAAATGGGAAAAATGAGTTTTTCAGGGTTCTTAGAAGTTTTAAAAATCATTGGAACCCCTAGAATAGTGAAAATCCCTCCAGTTTACGTTTTAGAATGATAGTTGACCTAAACTTTGACCTTTTTCATTCGGGAAGGTTTTAAATCCAAATTGATTGATTCCATAGGCATTTTATAAGTTAAAGGACCTAAATTTTATGATGGAAAAGATAGTTCTAAAAAGGAATTAAAATGAGCCTAAAATGAAAGAGCCAAGAAAAGGGGACATAAAAGATATTTTTGAAAAGAATTTTAAGAATGCTCTTCATATATATGTGGCATCCTATTTTTCTCCCATTCTAACCAACCTAGCTTCTGCCCAAAATAGAGGAGAGAACTTAGCCAAGAAGCACACATAAGAGGAGGGGAAGAAGAAGAAGAAAGAACTAAGGAAAAAGGTAAGAAAAATCATGGAATTTCATGCTGCTTCCTTTATTAACTTTGTTCTTCTCCTTCTCCTCTATCTTTCTATAGTTTTCATGTGCATTTTGGGTCTGGTTTAGAGGAAGGGGATTAGAATTTCAAGGAGAAGCCTATAGCAAAGGAAAGGGCTCTAAGAAAAGGCTTAAAACAAGGTAACTTCCTTTGCCTTTCTTGATTTCTTCTTGTAGTTCTCTCTTGTGTATTGTTGGGCCAAGTAGATAGCATGTAGAAGGGATAAATTTCTAACCAAGACCAAGTATGAAACTTAAGTTTTAGAGTGTGAGAAACTAGAAAATCAATGAAATCCAAAAGAAAACATTAGATTTCAAGATACCAAGGCTAGGGATTCACTTGTACCTTGACATGTAGAAAGCTTCCTAGTGATAGTTTAAGTTATCTAAGACTATATATGAGTTCCCAAGATATCTAGGAAGCCTCCCAAGTGCCATTCCTTCAAGAAAAGTTGCAAAAATCCATGGTGTCACACCATATTATTTTAGCCTCACTTTCCCATACATTAAGCTTCATACATGCTTTATACATAAGTTTCATAGGAAAAGCAATAAAATAATAGAATATTTTTGCGTTGCGTACTGCTTTAAAAATTCAAATTTTGCTCCGTGGACCCTATGGACTCTCCAATATCATCCCTTACTCATATTGAATCTAAACAAGTCATAAACATTGCAAAACATTCTATACATTTTAGTTTAGGATCCACACATCAGAAAAAATAGAGTTTTACCTCGGGTCCAGAATTCAAGTTTCTATCACCAACTTTGGAAAATCATAATTAATTTTAAAAAAATTGTAATCAAGAAAATGATAGCTTTCTAGAAATCTTTAGATGTCAACTATAGGTTAAAAATTATTCCAGGCCATGAAAACCTAGCTGGACCACGATTGGTAATAGAAAAGCTCTAAAGGTCTAGCTGCCCAAGTTTTCTATCACACGTTATTGATATGAATTTCAAAAATTCATAACTAGTTCTAAAAAACTCAAAACCTAGCAAACCATACCATTCTAGAAAGTTATAGATGTTAAAGTTATGGTAAAAATAATTTTAGACCATGTTAAGTCATTTATGAATTGAATTATAATGAAACAATACACAAGGTTGGCTAGCATTACTGGTTTTAATGCAAAACTTCAAAAATTCCTTTCTCTCTCTACAGATCTCCAAATGAGATGCTTCTAGTTGCTACAACTCACTATGAATATCTAGTTTCTCTACGTAAAATCAGAGAACCATTGGACCTCATTTGGCCCTTAAATGACATGAAAATAAAATCTGCTCAAGTGAACAGTGTCTAGACTGTTACCAACTTGTGATATGAACTTTGAAAAATTATAAGAAATTCCATAGATCTCCAAATAATTTAGTTCTTAAACAAGATGAGATCTATATGTATGCAAAATCTCAATTTCAAAATCGCTCATTTAGTTAGGTTGAGGTTCAGCTCACAAAATGGGTTATTTTTTGTCCTAAAATGATTCATTTATGTGTCAAATGGTCTTCCCCTTGAACCAAGACTACTTGGGCATGTGGGAAAGCTTCAAAATAGTCCATTCAACTTGTCTAAGGAGTCCAAATATCCATATATCATAAAACCACTACCCCACTTGTTTACATACATAAGTTATTAAAGACACATCCATACATTTCAATGTCAAAAATATCCATTCTCATTCATATGCTTTCAATTCCTATACATATATCATATTTCCATGTATATACATATATTCAAGTGGCTACACATCATTTACAACATGGGGTTACATCATTTACCAACAATATGGTTACAAAATGGCTAGATACATAATTGTTTTGTCAATTTCTTCTCTTCAAGTGTGGTGGCTTCAATCTCTTTGCTCACTTGGCCCACCTAGACATGTTTAGGCAATAGGGAGGGAAGAGTGAAATTTTAGGAATCCCAATAGCTCTTAACCCTTTCAATCATACATAATAGCCATGCTTTCAAACTAAAGGATGCATATATGAACATTTTGCTACTAACAACCATACATAGAATCATTTTCATATGCAAGAAACCTATACACATCATATGTTGGCCTTCAAGAACATTGGTCTAGTCTCACCCTCTTTCCTTAGGACTTTTATACTTGTCTTACCCATTTTCAAGGGACTTTTGACTCATCCTCACCTTTGTTAAAGGACTTTTAGCTTCACTAAGTTCATTCAAGTCAACCGTCATTCATAAAACATATATTATGCACATAATGGTACCATAGTATGTAAAAAATCACTAAAAACATTTCTCATAGTAAAATCATATATACACACATCCAAAGACAAAAAACAACTAAGCAAACATGAGAGAAAGGTTAGACAGTTACCTTGAATGCAAACACACACATTTTTGCTTGATTTCTCAGCAAGTGGGTGAAGTAGGATTCCTTTGGCCTAGACACATCAAATAAAACCAAATTATACTCTTGAAACAAACTCTAACACCACACACACTCAAAAGAAGCCTACTTGTTCATATGTATCAATTATGGTTCCATAAAGCACTTAATGAAGCAACCACTAGAATTTAAGATCTTGGCTCTATTCTTTCCTTCAATCTATGACTGTTGACTCCATTTAAACTTCTTGGAGCCCTTACACAAACATTTTGAAGAGCCTAGCTATATGTTACTTCATTATGTCATATTATGGACCTTATAACTTCAACTCTCAATCTATGGCTTCTAAATTTTTTTCAAGGCTTTCTCTCATCTTCTTTCATCACATATAGTCCCAAGCCAAGCTTAAAAAAAGATTAAAACACTTCCCGACCCCTTGCTCTTGTCTTGGCCAAACCATAGGAAGCAATTTTAACCCATGGAGTTTTAAATTCTTCCTTGATAGAAGAGGCACTTGGGAGGCTCCCTAGGGGTCTTAAAAACTCAAGCAAACACTCACATTGTAACGACCCTAACTTCTAATAATCATAATTAAGGTTAAGTACGTGATTACTAACCATAAAATTTCAATTAGGGTTGAAAGTCATTACAACTAATTATATTCGAAAAATGTTAGGAAATTTGAACCTTAATGTTATTAGGATCATTAATTAGGCAACCACAATTATTCAGAAGTGCAAGTGAATTTAATCATTAATAAGGAGCCTTTGATTCTCCCATTCATTAATTCCAACTTATAAAAACCTCTTACAAGTGTTTCTAAATCATTCCTTAGTATTACCATAAAAGAAATAAAAGTTTCTAAGTGAATATGAGAAATTGAGCACCTTCGTCGCGGCTAAATCCCCTTTCGCCGCGGCCAATTACTCTCGAATTCAAGTCTTTACACCTCCATAAATTTCACGCATTTTGCCGCAGCCAAATACCCCTTTCGCCGTGGCCAAATACCCTTTGGAACACCCCCAAACTTGTTTCCCAGGCTTAGCCGTGGCCAACATCACTATTCGCCGCAGCCAATTTCTCTCTGTTTTCTTCCCTCGCAGGTTCGCCACATTTGGCAGAGGCCAATTTATTATTGGCCGCGGCTAATTCTTTTCTGTTTCTATTTAGCCTAGGCCAATTAAATGTTAGTCGTGACCAATTCCCCTCTGTTCCTATAACTCCCAAAATTTCATCTCATGCTCTCCAATTCCCCCTCTAGCAACCCTCTAGGCCACTTTAACTTAGTTTGTGAACACATTTAATGTCTTTCTTTCACCTAACCTACTTAACACATCTATCATTACACATTTAAAATTCAAATGTAGATTCTTAACCCTCTAGCTACCATAAACTAGTGAGTTCATAGATTAATGACAGCAAATGTATTATGGTCACAAGGTGCATGGGGTCAATGCTTAATGTTCATATAAAATCAAATCACTTATCCATTATTAGCCAATTACAATCATAATGTTCAATTCCATGATAATCAAATTACATATGCAATCCCTATACTTAGCAACTTATGATGCAATGTAGCAATGATACATAACTAACAATTTAGTTACAATACATTTTGTCAAAGCTCCCAAGCTTATGTGCTACCAAACCATTTAATGATCTTCTATTAATTTTCTCCTTACCACTAAGAGGTCCGGTCCCTGAAAATGTTAGCCCACAACGGGGTGAGATATACAATCTCAGTAACAAAAGACAATTTCCATATATATGTACAAGTCAATCAATCCAATGCAATTTCATGTCATCAATACCAGAATCATCAATTCAATTTGCAAATGAACTAGTTAAGCTACCAATGACTACTGTCCCATATTAGCAATCATACACAATATGTTAATGGCCAATAACATCGGGAGAGGTCCGTCCATGGCACCTACTCCATCATGAGCACAACCAGGGCTCAGTGCATCTGGGGTTTGATCATAACCTGGTGCTCGATCGAAGCACATGCACGAGTGGCAGCCGCACCATAGCTCCACCACGGACTCACAAGGTCCAATCACAATAACAATCAAGTAGTCAACCAATCATTTTACATTTCAAAATCAAGCATGTGTAACAAATAGCAGATTAACATGAGCATATACATGGAATTAGGAAAATAACCCAGTTACCTCAATGAAGACAATTACTCTTCCCCTAGCTACCATAATAATCCAAATGCATACCAAGCTTATAACAAGCATAATTATCATCATTTATAATCACAATCAAATATCCAAAGAGTTGAACTACTAATGACAGACTAGAGGTTACTCACCTAATTACCAAGGGATTTAATTTCGGATTCCAACTTTCCCACACCAGAAATTACCATAGTTCACTCCAATTTCTGGGTAATTTCACATGAAACCAAAGCCCATATCATAGGTCAACTATAGGGGTCTCAAACTAATAGAAAATGCATCAAAATGGAAAGAAGATACTCACTTAATAACACCCATAGTCTCACCTCTGAAAATCCACCATGGAAGCACCAAAATTCACATTTCAATCATCAAGCCCAGAAAATTCAGTTTTCCACCAATATCTCCTTGTAATCTCATACAATAACAGAACCCATTATGATAATACATCCTTAAAGGCATTTTCCAGCAAAGTGATTCACAAAATGGAAGGGAAAAGCTTACCTAATCCTCCCTCTAACCTCCAAGTCCGAAAATCTTGCAAAGAATCATCCAACACCAAATTTCAGATTTGAGAAGAAGATGAAAATGCTCAAACCCAGAAATTAATTGGACCAAAATGAAGAGGAGGATGAGAGGGTCAAGTTATATATAACTCACCTTGGCTAAATCATTCTCTAGGAGTCAAAAATGGAGCTTCCATGTTGGTAGAACCCTAGCCTCCCTTGAACCTCCGAATTTCCTCTCTTGAGTTTCAGCAAAATGAGGAAGAGGCTGAAGAGTTAGGGTTTTAGTTGGGTTTACATTAGGTCTAAGATGGGTCATGGGTTGCTCCAAGGTCCAACTCCAAATGGGCCTCAGATTTTTGCTTTGTTGGACCAGCTCTTATGTATTGAGTTGCTGAATTTTAATCAAGTTTGGGCCAAGTTTGAAGAGCTCAAGGATTTGGGTTTGCACAAGGGTTATTAGGCCACTCATAGGAGCCCATGCAAGGTGGATCTTGGGCCTCTATCATATGGAATGAGGTTGGGTCTACACCTAACTCATTGGGCCTCTATTAGCCTCTTCTTATGATTTCTTAATTTGGGCCTAGATGAAGTTTCTATCCTAATTAATTCTCAAACCCATATTAATAATTCATCTCTCTAAAATCTCCATTCATTTAACTTGCCCAATCATCCCATATTAATTATTCCTAATTAATCTGAATTCATGATTAACACCTTAATTAATTTTTGGGGTATTACATTCTCCCCTCCTTTTAGAAATTTTGTCCTCAAAATTAGTTATACCTTACCCAATTGATGTTAGACAATTCATCCTCATAACCTCCTCCTTGATAGCTCAGATAGTCTTACCAGAGACTAGTCCTCTCTTACTACTTTCTTGGGGAGGATGTTCTTGTCATGTTACCACTCCACTTGATAATCACCACTCTATTTCCTCTAGTTAACCTACGTCAAATGACATACTAACCCGAATATTCCATATTCTTTCTTTGTCCATAACTAAAGAGATCCTGACAAAGCCACACTTGATCATCTTATAGCAAGCTCTTGATACCTAGCTCAAATACATCCTAATTTTCTCTCCCTTTATAGCTTTTTGTTTAGTTCTGTTTTATATTTTCCTCCCCTCTTTTTTTTTCTCTTCTTTCTCTCCTCTCTCATTTTTTTTTATTGTCGTTCTAATAGCCGATTATTCCATGTTCATGTTAATTTCCTTTCCTGCTTAACTTCCAATCCGTTTAAGGGATAACTCCTAGATACTTTAGTTTAACTCTCCCTAATAGTTGATACCAAGAACTATAAGGGATTCCACTTAATCAGTCGTTTTAGTATCTATTCCACTAATAGCAACATAGGTAAGTGACCTTATTTCATAATGAAGTTCCATTTGTCCTTCACTTAGATTACCCTTACATTTCTTTAGTCCAACCTTCTTAACAAAAATGGGTTTTGCCTTTTACAGGTTCATCTAGTTTAAGTTTTCAAGTCTTACATTCAACTATCTCATAAATTATTGCACACATTATCCTCATTTATTGCCCATTAGTAGACAGTTCATTATTTCTATTAGACGTATAGAATTCCCCTTTCATCTCCAATTAGTGCCTAAGATTACTCCTTCTCATTTGTTGAGATTCCTGAGGGTTAAAACTAATGTAAAGTTTGATCTCACAACTAATCTCTTGAAGGTACCCAAACACTATAGGTTCACCTTCCACATAATTGAAATCAAACATGATTCTGTCAAGTGAAAATAAACATGATATTCCAGGTCTAGATTATATTTTCTAATAAGACCTGATCTCAAGGGTGAGAATACCCTGTCCAGAGCATCGAGATAATCCTTCACGATTTAGGAATGAGTTTCTTTAAATCTTCAAGTCGTAATTTCAGTGAGTGGTTTATTAGAGAACATAATTTCTATCACTTGCCCACAACATTAAGAATTTTCTTTTTGGCTCCTGATGATGGTTAATTATAAACAACCTAATCATTTTCCCTCAGGGGTAACCAACATAGGAAAATCCTTAATAAATCTCTTCCCTCTCTCTTTTTTTCTTGTTTTTTTTTTGTTTTCCTCTCTTTTCTTTTTTGGCACTTGTAAAGGCATTACCACAATTACATATATGTGACTCTAAAGATTACCATAATCAATAGGTCCCAATGTCTCATTTTAACACTCAGTTACTACAAGCTTTAGTAGTCAACTTAATGGCATCTACACTTTTTTGAAATCAACTGGACATCTGCTTGGTTTTTATGCCATTATATAGTCCCAAAGGACTGCGCTTTCATATCTTCTACCCCCAACTAAGATATTTTCATACCAGTATAGTTATTCTTCAATTAGCATACTTTTTACCCTTTTTTTTTTAATTTCCTCTAGTTTGGAAATTCATAATAATTCCCCAAAAAGTAATGAAATAATATCTTGTCAACAAGGTTTAAGATCCTATCAACAAGATCTTATACTCATTAATGTAAAATTCAAAACCTTGTCAATAAAGTTCTCTGACTGCAAGTACAAGGTCATTTAACCATACATTATAGCATATAATATGAGATGGTATGATAGTTTTCATCCTTACACAATGGCCTATGCCAACCACAACTGACTCTTTCACTCCCTTAAAAGTTTTTAGGCCTCAATCTCACGCCTAACTATTAGGAGTTAAATTAACATAATAAAGAGACTCAGTGAGTCTTTTCATTGTTAAACATTCCCTAATTATTAATAGATTAAGTAGGGATTCCTAGTGAGAGAACTCAAGTGTCATTTACCACTAGTGTTTCACCCTTCCTCGTCAATCATTATACTAAGGTTTATTGTAATAACATAAGTTAGTTGCATTGATGCCATCTCTCATTCATTTTCCCCTAGTTATTATCGTAGATTAGGGAGTTCTCTTTCAAGATTAAGGAGTTTTTCTACCACAGTAATCATTAGTCCATCTTGAATTCCCAATGTTACCTCTGCCCCCTTAATCACGCCACACATGGTACATGACAATAGAATTACCAATGGTGGAATTAGGGTTTGCCTTTTTAATATTAGCAGACAATGCTTTGCTGTGGCCATACACATGCTCATCACCCCGTGATGACTATATCTCAACCACTTGTACTCACATAGGTAGAATTTTATTCTCTTTTTAGGTGGGTCTTTACCATCAAGATCTTCTCTTTACCTTCTAGGAAGAAAGTCTACTTAGCCTAGTTTGACGCCAATTTGGTGGTCGAAATTCATCAAATCATATGATGAGCGACATACCCCGCATGCCCTTAGCACCGAAGTACCGATAAATGAGCACGTCCCATGTGCCTCTAGCACCAAAGTGCTGTAGAATCTTATCTTACACTCCCTGAGTGTATCATGCACATAAAGTGCCTCTAACTACCACCCAAATGCACGTCAACACATAACATAAGTAAACTAAATTACACAAGAGACAACATGCACAAGCACCCCGTGCCGGTGCACTTCACCTTTATCACACTAAAGGGTTATCTTTCCTCTTGTCATAATCTCTCTTTTTGCCTTAGTACACTAAGGGAGGAGCCTCAAAGCTCTCAAGATTCCTTTCAAAACATCATCTCCCTTAATCTCTTGCTTTAAAGTCACTATACACATTTAGAAATGGATTCGACAATCCTAAGGTTTTTCTTGCCCTCTTTCTTATCATTATTAACTAAAGATGGCTTACTCACTCTAATAGTTTGAATAAAACTATTTGAAACATTCTTTAGCTCTTATCGCCCTTATTCATTAGGCCAAATTGCGGTAGTTAGGATCGAGTAATTGTATTCTTTATTAACCGGGACCAAGCAAATGGGTTACGACCTCTGTACCTATAAAGTTTCAACTTTGAGGACCCTTTAAAGTCTACATAATCCTAACTCATTATGGATTGTGCATCACTTCATATATTTAATCAATCACACTTATTTACTACACACTAGTTCCATTATCAATTTCCTGATTGTAAGTAAGGTCTACATCTTACCCTTTCGTAAAGTTTTTATAACTAGTTAAGTGTTTTACTCCATACCATTGCCTTTTAAGTTCTCAACATCACTCTAGATGGCCCTTGAAAAGTTTAGAATTTCACTTAGGTAAAGAACTGCTACTCTTGTTGTGATCAGTTGACTACTTCGATAGGCCAGTCAATTGGTCGGCCGTACCCAATTGACTTGCTTAATAAATGGCAATCAACTGGTCATAAACGCTATTAGTAGCTTTGTTCATCATCCTTATCAGTTACTTGGTCTCATTCATTCAGTCAACTGGTGCCTCACAGTGAGTGACTGGTGCATCTATTACGTAGCCAGTTGGCAACAAGCCTCAACCAGTTATCTATCTAGACTGAGACCAATAACCCAATATCTGAAGGAAAGAAAGGCAAAATTCTAATCTTTTCATTGGCATTAACAACCTCAAGTCTCAAAATTAGCATTACTAAAGTGTTATGAGGTAAAATCTAACTATACTCTATTATTCTCCAAGGTATACTTATTGTGATAGGTGATGCTCTAAATAAAATTCAAGAAATAGTCATTTCAATCAAGTATTACAAGCCTTATCTCATCATTCCTCTATACTTCTTTCCAGCACATAAAGCACATCAATTATATGTTTGCCTAATTAGCTATTCTCATGAGCTAATACCATGCCAAATATGCATCATGATTGCCAAGCTTCTAGTCATAGAATTTAAATTAGAACAGTTGTCCTAAACCATTGCTCTGATACCAACTGTAACGACCCTAACTTCTAATAATCATAATTAAGGTTAAGTACGTGATTACTAGCCATAAAATTTTAATTAGGGTTGAAAGTCATTACAACTAATTATATTCGAAAAATGTTAGGAAATTTGAACCTTAATGTTATTAGGGTCATTAATTAGGTAACCACAATTATTCAGAAGTGCAAGTGAATTTAATCATTAATAAGGAGCCTTTGATTCTCCCATCCATTAATTCCAACTCATAAAAATCTCTTACAAGTGTTTCTAAATCATTCCTTAGTATTACCATAAAAGAAATTAAAGTTTCTAAGTGAATATGAGAAATTGAGCACCTTCGCCGCGGTTAAATCCCCTTTCGCCGCGGCCAATTACTCTCGAATTCAAGTCCTTACACCTCCATAAATTTCACGCATTTTGCCGTGGCCAAATACCCTCTGGAACACCCCCAAACTTGTTTCCCAGGCTTAGCCGCGGCCAACATCACTATTCGCCGCGGCCAATTTCTCTCTGTTTTCTTCCCTGGTAGGTTCGCCACATTTGGCCGAGGCCAATTAATTGTTGGATGCGGCCAATTCTTCTCTGTTTCTATTTAGCCTAGGCCAATTAAATGTTGGCCATGGCCAATTCCCCTCTGTTCCTATAACTCCCAAAATTTCATCTCATGCTCTCCAATTCCCCCTCTAGCAACCCTCTAGGCCACTTTAACTTAGTTTGTGAAGATTTAATGTCTTTCTTTCACCTAATCTACTTAACACATCTATCATTACATATTTAAAATTCAAATGTGGATCATTAACCCTCTAGCTACCATAAACTAGTGAGTTCATAGATTAATGACAGCAAATGTATTATGGTCACAAGGTGCATGGGGTCAACGCTTAATGTTCATATAAAATCAAATCACTTATCCATTATTAGCCAATTACAATCATAATGTTCAATTCCATGATAATCAAATTACATATACAATCCCTATACTTGACAACTCATGATGCAATGTAGCAATGATACATAACTAACAATTTAGTTACAATACATTTTGTCAAAGCTCCCAAGCCTATGTGCTACCAAACCATTTAATGATCTTCTATTAATTTTCTCCTTGCCACTAAGAGGTCCGGTCCCTAAAAATGTTAGCCCACAACGGGGTGAGATATACAATCTCAGTAACAAAAGGCAATTTCCATATATATGTACAAGTCAATCAATCCAATGCAATTTCATGTCATCAATACCAGAATCATCAATTCAATTCGCAAATAAACTAGTTAAGCTACCAATGACTACTGTTCTATACCAGTAATCATACACAACATGTTAATGGCCAATAACACCGGGAGAGGTCCGTCCACGACACCTACTCCATTATGAGCACAACCAGGGCTCAGTGCATCTGGGGTTTGATCATAACCCAGTGCTCGATCGAAGCACATGCACAAGTGGCAGCCGCACCACAGCTCCACCACGGACTCACAAGGTCCAATCACAATAATAATCAAGTAGTCAACCAGTCATTTTACATTTCAAAATCAAGCATGTGTAACAAATAGCAGATTAACATGAGCATATACATGGAATCAGGAAAATAACCCAGTTACCTCAATGAAGCCAATTACTCTTCCCCTAGCTACCATAATAATCCAAATGCATACCAAGCCTATAACAAGCATAATTATCATCATTTATAATCACAATCAAATATCCAAAGAGTTGAACTACTAATGACAGACTAGAGGTTACTCACCTAATTACCAAGGGATTTAATTTCGAATTCCAACTTTCCCACACCAGAAATTGCCATAGTTCACTCCAATTTCTGGGTAATTTCACATGAAACCAAAGCCCATATCATAGGTCAACTATAGGGGTCTCAAACTAACAGAAAATGCATCAAAATGGGAAGAAGATACTCACTTAATAACACTCATAGCCTCACCTCTGAAAATCCACCATGAAAGCACCAAAATTCGCATTTCAATCATCAAGCCCAAAAAATTCAGTTTTCCACTATTATCTCCTTGTAATCTCACATAATAACAGAACCCATTATGATAATACATCCTTAAGGGCATTTTCCAGCAAAGTGATTCACAAAATGGAAGGGAAAAGTTTACCTAATCCTCCCTCTAACCTCCAAGTCCAAAAATCTTGCAAGGAATCATCCAACACCAAATTTCAGATTTGAGAAAAAGATGAAAATGCTCAAACCCAGAAATTAATCAGACCAAAATGAAGAGGAGGATGAGAGGGTCAAGTTATATATAACTCACCTTGGCTAAATCATCCTCTAGGAGTCAAAAATGGAGCTTCCATGTTGGTAAAACCCTAGCCTCCCTTGAACCTCCGAATTTCCTCTCTTGAGTTTCAGCAAAATGAGGAAGAGGCTGAAGAGTTAGGGTTTTAATTTGGTTTAAGTTGGGTCTAAGATGGGTCATGGGTTACTCCAGGGTCCAACTCCAAATGGGCCTCAGATTTTTGCTTTGTTGGGCCAGCTCTTATGTATTGGGCTGCTGAATTTTAATCAAGTTTGGGCCAAGTTTGAAGAGCTTAAGGATTTGGGTTTGCACAAGAGTTATTGGGCCACTCATAGGAGCCTATGCAAAGTGGATCTTGGGCCTCTATCATATGGAATTAAGTTGGGTCTGCACCTAACTCATTGGGCCTCCATTAGCCTCTTCTTATGATTTCTTAATTTGGGCCTAGATGAAGTTTCTATCCTAATTAATTCTTAAACCCATATTAATAATTCATCTTTCTAAAATCTCCATTCACTTAACTTGCCCAATCACCCCATATTAATTATTCCTAATTAATCTGAATCCATGATTAACACCTTAATTAATTTTTGGGGTATTACACACATAAATTTAGGAATTCTTGAATCAATCCAAATTTTACAACACATATATGGATCCCTAACTTTCCTATCTTGGATTTCACTTGTCTTTCTTCAAGTTCCTTTGCATTTCCTAGGTTCCCACACTCTAAATCATAGGTTTCTCACTTGATCTAGGTCAGAAATTTCTTCCCCCTACAAGCTCTCCCTTTGGCGAACCAAACACACAAGGAGCAAGGGAAAAAGAAGCAAAGATACATAGATATTTACCCTGATTTCCTTGCTTCTTTAAGAGCTTCTTTCTTTGCTCTAGCCTCCTCTTTCAAGGACTGACCTTTTCTCTCTGAATCAAGGCCAAAACATACCCATATTACCATCCAAAACTATGGAAAGAAAGAGAGAAGAAAGCGAGCAAGGTTCCTAAAGGTTCAACCATACAAAGTCTTGAATTTACATACCTTTCTTCTTGATTTTCCTTCTTCTTTTCCTTCTCATTTGGTGTGTCTCTCACCTTAGTCTCTTCCTCTATTTTGGGCAAAAAAATGGCTGGTTAATTAGATTAGAGGAGGGCCACGTGCTATATGGAAGGGGAGGAGTCACTTTAACAACTTTTTACTTTTGTATTTTAGTCTCTTTTCCTAACTTTTTCATTTTAGACTTATTTAAGCTCATTTTCAAAATTTGTTCTTTCCATCATAATATTTAGACTCTCAAGCTTATAAATTGGCTTTGGAATGACTAAATTTGGATTTAAAACTATTCTAAACAATTCAGTTAACTGACGATTGAAATCACTCACTGGAGGGGTTTCAACTGTTCTTAGGGTTCTCAAAGTTTAAAAAGCCCTCTTGTGAGTTTTTCAAACTTGCCAAAAATTACAAGAATGCCCCACTTTCTTTTATAAATTTTTCTAACCATCTGGCTCAAGTTTCTGGATATCTTAAGTATTAAATTCTTATTTTTCATTATTTAAAATTTTATCCTAATTTTATTTGGCTTTAAATCTTTCATTTTAAGGGACTTGCTTTCAAACTAACTCATTTTGGTGTTTTTATGAAAAATCATATGTTACATATGGGGTTAAAACCAATGCTTATAACTTAGTCAAACCATGATAAGGCACTTAGGGAGTGTTTTAAATTATTCTAACCTAGAATGGGACTAGATATGACAGAGGAACATCAAAGGAAGATTTGGAAAAAATTTAGAAACCTTGGTTTATGAAATGGAGGTGCAGGCTCCATAATGAGACATGAAGAAGTAACTTATAGTGTAACATCTGGCTCTTCCGTAAATGTAAGAAACATAATGTTCAGTTTCTCCATAAATGTACAAAATGCACCGGATATAAAAGCAAGTCCCCTAAAATGAATGATTTAAGGCCAAATAAAATTAGGATAAAATTTTAAATAATAGAAAATGAGGATCTAATGCCCAAGGTGTCAAAAAACCAAAGCTAAAGTGGTTCAATAAAATTGCCGAAAGTATAATAGTATTTTCATAATTTTAAGTATTTTTTAGAAAACTCAAAGGAGAGATTTTTAAATGGGAAAAAAATGAGTTTTCCAATATTCTTAGAGGCCTTAAAAACTATAAGAACCCCCAGAACAGTTAAAATCCCTTCGGTTGATGTTTTACATTGTCAATTAACCTGAATTTTGACCGATTCGTTCACAAAGGTCTTAGATCCAAATTGAGTAATTCCAAAGGCATTTTATAAGTTAGAAAGCCTAACTTTTATGATAAAAAATATGGTTCCCAAAAAGGAGCTAAATTGAGCTTAAAACAAAAAGCCAAGAAAGTAGGACGTAAATGAAATTTTTAAAGAACAAAGTTAAAAATAAGTGTCTTATAAGTGGTGTCCCATCCTCCTCCTCCTTAGATTAAAATATGCTCTACCCTAAAATAGAAGCGGGACTAACTCCAAGAGGTGTCCAAGGGAGGAGCAAGAGAGGAGGGAAAAAGCTTGTAAAAGGCAAGAAAAGTGTAGGATTTCATGGCTTCTCCTTTACAAAAGATGTTCCCCTCCTTTTCCTCTTCCTTTCTATGGTCTTGGTGTGTGATTTGGATCTGTTTGAGTCTAGTTCAAAGGGGAGAAGTTAAAATTTCAAAGAGAGATTAAAAGCATAGCAAAGAATTTTGAAAAAGCTTTGAAATACGGTATGAATCATGGCCCATCTTGCACTTTCTTATTGCTCCTCCTCCATATGAATTTCGTGCAACCTAGAGGCCATCTAAAGGGAGTTGAATTCTAACCATATCAAGGGAAGAACAAGTGATTTGGAGGGTGGGAATTAAGACTAAGCAATTGGAAACAAAAAGGAAGCCTTAAAATTCAAGTTGGCACAACTTGGGGTTTTGAAACAAATAATGAAATCTTATTTTTCCTAGAGGTATTCTAGCTTATGTAAGACATGGTATGAGTCCCTTAGATCTTTAGGAAGTTGCATAAGTGCCATTCCCTTCAAGAAAGTGAAACAAACTTCATAGGTGCCAAACCATGGTCATGTCTTGAGCAAAAGGAGTGTGGCCACCTAGGGAGTGTTTTAATTTGTTCTAAGCTTAGAATGGGACTAGATATAATGGAAGAACCTCAAAGGAAGCCTTGAAAAAATTTAGAAGCCTTGGAATGTGAGATGGAGGTGTAGGTTCCATAATGTCTCATTAGGAAGCACTTATAGCTAGGCTCCTTAAAATGAATGTGTGATAACTCCAAGGAGTCTGAAAAGAGTCAAAGGACCTAGAATGAATGAGAAATGGGAGCCAAGATCATGAATTTCAAGAGTTGCTTCATTGTGTCTTATTTGGAAGCATTATGGAGTTAAATGAGAAAGTAAGCATACATAAGAGTAGTATAAGGTTAGAACTAATTCCAATGATCTAAGTATGTCTCATTTGATGTGTTTAGGCTAAAAGAACCTAGTGTCTTCAAGTTTTTAGTGTGTGGCCGAGAAGAGGGAGAAGAAATCTAAGAGAAAAGTGTAGGCATTAGCTCCAAGGTAGCTCTCTAACCTTTCTATCATGCATTCTTGGTTGTTCTTTTGTCTTTGGATGTATGTATATATGTTTATGCTATGAGAAATGTTTCTAGCTATTTTCTACATGCCATGGTACCATGATATTCTTGAAATATGTTTTATGAATGTGTTTTAGCTTGAATAGGTTTGATAAAGCCAAAAGTCCCTTAACAAGGGTGAGGATGCGCCAAAAGTCCCTAAGATTGGGTGAGACAAAGCCAAAAGTCTTAAGAAGAGTGAGGCTAAGTCAAAAGTCCCTTGAAAATGGGTGAGACAAGTCCAAAAGTCCTAAAAAAAAATAAGTGAGGCTAAACCAATGCTCTTGAGAGCTTATGTATGATGTGTATAAGTTTCTTGAACATAAAAAATGATTTTTATATGTTCATGACTAGCCTAAGAGACATCATGCATTCTTTGACTTGCATTGCATCCATTATGTATGTTTGGAAGGAAAAGAGCTATTGAGATTCTTTGAATCTCACTCCTCCCCCTCCATATCCTTATTCATCTCTAGGTGACCCAAGAAAACAAAGAAAAGAAGGCCAACAATCTTGGGAAGCAAGATCTTGACAATGGAGTAATACATAAGCATTTTGAAGATATATTGAAGTCAAATGTTGTAATCATGTGTTGTATATGTAATGTAGGCTATTGAACATGTTCAAAAGTATGTAAACATGTTATATGTTTGTACTTTGGAACCAATTATATATAAGTGAATGTGAAAGAGTGAATTTGTGATGCATGTGTATATGGACCTTTTAGGCAGCCTTTATATGCTGTTTTTATCTATTGGGATGTGTCAAGTGCTTGTGGTTAGAGTAAGAGAGTAATTGGTTTCAATTTGACCCCATTGAATGCCCAAAAGTCCCATTTTTGCACCCTATATTCTAAACTGATCAAATGGACAAATTTTTGCATGAAATTAATTTGGCATGACTATAGGTCTCATCTAGAGATTTTTTATGAGCTAATAACCACATTATTTTGTGCTCTAGAGAATAAATTATAAATTTTCAAAGTTGAGAAAATTTTCAGATTTGGTATGTGCACTGTTCATATGGTTAGTCTTTTATCCTATGTCATTTGAGGACCAAATGATATCCGATGCTCATGAAATTTCACAACATAAACTAAGCATAATAAGCTTTCTGTAGCATGTGAGATCACCTCATTTGAATTTATATTGAGGGAGATATGAATTTTTAAATTTGGTGGTTAGTATTAGTAATGCAGGTAGACCTCTAGTACTATTCCATCAATTTTCATGAGTTAGATGCCATTTTCTTGATTGGAACTATTTTTATTCGAAATTAGACATCCAAATATTTCCATAATGATATGGTTTGTTGGGTTTTAATTTCTCTAAAATTAGTTATGAATTTTTGAAGTTTATATCAAAAACTTGAAATAGCAAATTTGGGCAGCTAGACCTTTGGTACTATTATGTTGTTATTTGTAGTTCAGTTGTTGTTTTTACAGCCTGGAATGATTTTTAACCTATGGTTGACATTTAGGGCTTTCCAAGAAGTTATCATTTGTGTGATTTCAATTTTTTTAGAATTAATTATAATTTTCTAAAATTTATGTTAGTAACTTGTCCTTAGAACCCAAGGCAAGCAAATCTATTTTAAGGAAAATGGCTTCAAACCCAAGATTTGCATGATGAACTGTGGTGTTCTTGATGTGATTAAGTATATTATTAATAGAAAAAAGGTTGGGTAATCTCATATGGCCCATTTGACCAAGTTTGAGCTCACTTGGCTTAGGAGAAAATATCCAAACCTATGATTTGATGTGTATTGTGATGTGATTTTGTGGAATATGGTTGTAGCCAATTTTTTAGCTTCCAATTGTGTCATTTATAATTGAAACAATGTGTTGAGGATGGTTATTACATTTATCATGTGATTTATTTGGCCATTAATGGTTTATTTTGGCATTACATTTCGATCATTCCCGCTGCTAAAAGCTTGAAATTCATGAAAATAACTCTCTTAGCCATTTGTGAAGTAATATGGAAGGTGCCTTAATATAGTATTACATATAGCTAGACTCCTTAAAATAAATTTGCAATAACTCCAAGAAATCTAAATAGAGTCAAGAGACTTAGATTGAAGGAGAAAATGGAGCCAAGATCATAAATTCCAATAGTTGCTTCATTATGCCTTGTATAGAGACATATTAGAGCCATATGAGAAAGTAGCTTTCCATAGAGCTTGCATAAGGCAAAAGCTTGTTCCTGTGAGTGTTTCATGTCTCATTTGATATGTCTAGTGTAACAACATACTATCCTAGCCTTCCCTTCATCCTTACCTAACTACCTTTCCTTAAATAAACAAACATCCTTAAGGAATTCAATAAAAATAATGCAATATTTTGTATTACGTAAGGCTTTAAAATTTTGTTTTATGCTTTGTGGACTCATGAACCCCCCAGTATAATCTTCTACTCATATTACATCTATACAAGTCATAAACTTCACTAAACATCGCATACTTCTTGGATTATAAGCCACATATCAAAAAAATGCAAGTTGGCCATAGGTTCCAGTTTTTAGCTTTCTATCATCAACTTTGAAAATTTATAATTAAATTTAGAAAAATTGAAATTAAGTAAATAATAGCTTTCTAGAAACTATAGGTTAAAAATCATTCCAAGCCATGAAAACATCAACTAGATCATGATTGATAATAGAAAGCCACTAAAGGTCCCGTTGCCTAGGTTTGCTGTCACAAGTTATTAATATAAACTTCAAAAATTCATAACTAATTTTAGAAAACTCAAAACCTAGCAAACCATACTATTCTAGAAATTTGTGGATGTCTACTCAAGGTCAAAAATGACTTCAAACCAAAAATGAAGCATTAAGGTCAAAAAAACTGATGGAGCAGTACTAGAGGTCCTGCTGCACCCCTGATACTAATATGAAACTTCAAAATTTTGGTTCTCCCTCTACAAACCTCCAAATGGGGTACTCTTAAGTGCTACAAAATAGTTTATACTTGTAAAATGTCATAGCCATTAGACACCATTTGACCCATGGATGAAACAGAGAAAGAAACTGACCAGATGAACAGTGCATCCTACCATTCAGCAATTTTTTCCCAACTTTGAAAAATCATAATAAATTCTCTAGAGCCCTAATTTGAGTGTTATTTAGCTCTACAAAAATGCTTAGATGAGACCTATATGCAGGCTAAATTTCATAGAAAAATTTGTTCATTTGGTCACTTTGTGACATAGGGTGCCAAAATAGCCATTTTAAGCATTATATAGGGTTAAATGTGAACCAAATTTGCTTCTACCTTACCCATAACCCCTTGAGCACTTGAGGAAACTTAAATAAAGCCTTTTAAACTTGCTTAAGAGGTCCAAATATTCATATATCACAAAACCACTACCCCACTTATTCATATGCACAAGGTTTCATAACCCATACTAAGCATATGGGTGTCAAGAATGCACATACTCATTCATATAGTGCCAAAATCAATACATACATCTTATATTCATACATTTACATGTGTTCAAGTGTTTACATCATATATACAACTCATGGTTACAATTCTTGATATCAGAATACGTTTACAAAGCTCTTTTTCCGATACATATATCAAAGTCTTGCTCCTTAGGCTTGTTGACTCTCACTCCTTGGCCCACTTGGCTCATCTAGGTATAGTTAGATAGTGGAGAGGGAAGAGTGAGATTCTAAGAATCTCAATAGCTCTTAACTCTTTCAATCATACATAAAAGCCATAATTTCAAGTCTATGAATGCATGTATGAACCTTTAGCCACTAGTTATCATATACATAATCATTTTCATGTTCAAGAAACTCATACATATCACATATTATTTTTCAAGAGTATTGGTTTAGCCTTACCCCCTTTTCTTAGGACTTTTAGACTTGTCTCACTAATTTTTAAGGGACTTTTGACTAAGTCTCACTCTTCTTAAGACTTTTGGTTTTGTCTCATCCAGTCTTAAGGACTTTTGGCTCATCCTCACCTTTGCTAAGGGACTTTTGGCTTCACTAAACTCATTCAACACGAATAGCATTCATAATAGACATATTATACATATATTGGTACATGGCATGTAGAAGATAGTTATACACATTTCTCATGTCATAAAGCATAATACACACATCCAAGACAAGAAAACAACTAAGAATGCATGAGAGAAAGTTTAGAGAGCTACCTTAAATGTAAAAACACATACTTTTCCTTAATTGTTTTTCCCTTCTTTTGGTCAAATATTTGCAAGTGGATAGAGTATAATTCCTTTAGCTTAAACACATCAAATAGGACCCAATTACACTCTAGAAACAAACTCTAACACCATACATACCATGGAAGCCTACTTGTTCATATGTATCAATTATGGTTCCACAAAGCACCTAATGAAGCAACCACTAGAATTTAAGATCTTCGCTCCATTCTTTCCTTCAATCTATGACTCTTGACTCCATTTAGACTTCTTGGAGCCTTCACACAACCATGTTGAAAAGCCTAGCTATATGTTGCTTCATTATGTCACATTATGGCACCTATAGCTCCAACTCTTGATCTATGGCTTCTAAAATTTTTCCAAGGCTTCCTTTCATCTTCTTCCATCATATATAGACCTAAACAAGCTTAGAAGATTTGAAAACACTCCTTTAGTCCTTCCTTCAAGCTTAATGGAGACTTATGCATTGTTTTAGGATCATGGAGTTTTAAATTTTTCCTTGAAGGAATGTCACACCCGAAAATGCGACCGCGTGGTGCTTTTAAAAGAAAATTTCTTGAAGAGAAATTTGATTCAATTTTTAAAGAAAATGAAAATCGAAACTAAATTAAACTAAAAGTAGAGTCGCCACCAAATTTTTATTTTTGAAAAGACAAAATTTTGGAAAAACCCTTTTTAGTTTGGAAAATAGTTTATGAACCAGAAAATGGATCCGGGAGTTAATTGTAAGTGGGGAAGGCATTAGGCACCACACTACACCTGTTCTTCAGAACGGTTACCCTAAGTTAGTTGTGCAAAATTATTATGGCCTTTAATCAATTTTAATTCTCCTTAACAAATTACATGCAAAATAAGAAGTAAAGATATTAAATGAAATAAAATTAAGAGTAAAAAGAAATAAAATAAATAAAATTTAGAATAAGAGAAAATAAATTAAAGAAATAAAACTAAAAGAAAATGGCTATTTACAAGGGCGGACTTAACCTAGAATGAGAGCCTAGGGCCTACGTACCCTTCAAGAAGGATCAAAATCTATGTAGTTTGAACAGTTGAAAATTGTGTTTTGGTTGGATTTTGTTTTTATTTATTTTGTCTTTTTTATCTTTAATTTTTTTATGTCTGGTTTTTATTTTTTATTATTTTGTTGTTTTTTAATTTTATTTTTAATTTTTTATTTATTTTATATAACTAAGTTTTCACATATATTTTTTTGTGACAAGACAACAAAAATAAAAATTACTTTCCCTTTTAGCAAAGGAAAAAAATTTAGAAATTGGTTGATGTATTTTAATATACTAAAGGTAAATTTAATTTTATTTTTCTTGCATTTTTAGTTTTTTTCTCTCCTTTTTTAACATTTTTGTTTTTTTCATTTTTTTCTCTTTCCTACGCCTTTTTGTTGTTTATTTTTTATTTATTGTTTTTGCATTCTTTTTAATTTTTGTTTTTGTTTTGTTTTTGTTTTTTTTTGTTTTTTTGGAAAAAAAGAAAGAAAGAAATAAGAACTACTTTTATCTTTGGCAAATAAAACGAAATTAGCATTAGGTGATGTGTTTTAATCTGCCTAAGATAGAATTAATTTTACTTTCTTACCTTTTCCTATTTTGAGTTTCCTTTCTTTCACCTCTCTTTTTTTTTTAATTTTTTTCTCTAGGCTCTTCATTCATTCAAAGGGTTTTTAATCCTTATTTTGTTTTTTTTTGTCTTTGTTTTTTTTGGTGAATTTTGTTGATTTCTTTTTCCTTTTAATTTTTTGTTTGAAAATTAGGTTTTGTTTACAATTTTTTGAAATGGGGACTTTAAAAACTCAGTTATTTAAAATCAACTTTCGAAATTGAAAAGTTTATCATCATTTTTTTTAATTCCTTTTTTTTGTTGCTTTCTTCCTTTTTTGTTTTTTTATCTGGTTTCTTTTTTTGAAAATCTCTTTTTTTAAAAAAAAAAAAACCAATTTGATGTTGATTGATGGAGCCCAAAACATATAAAAATGCAAATTTGTAACCCAATGAATACCAAAGAGGCCTATTGCCTCACACGATCCATTTGGTTTAACTCTTATGCGTCTAAGGGAACAAAAAATCCCACACGACAAATTTTAAAAGAAAAATAAAAGTAAACATAATGAAGGTAAATTGATAATATTTAGAGGCATGTAAAATTTGGTGATCGTGTGTGTTTTATATGCATCCAATCAATCCTCATATTTCATGTTACATTAAACATTTATATAGCAAAAGATGAACTAGTGAAGCGCCCCTCTTGGCAGTCTCTTCAGTCCTTATTTGGCTCCCAATGAACCTTTCCCAATACGAGGCTATTTATACTGCTTCCCATCCATTTCCTTCATCCAATTACTGACCTCCAAGTTGTGGGCCTCATACAAAGCAAAAAGAAAGGTGCAGGAAGTTACTTTTATGAAAATAATAATAATTAATGACTCAACGCTTAGAGCAAGAACCAAAAATTACGTTCATGTTCAGGTATTGGCAAATAGATTACAAACCAATGGAATTTCTCAAAACAATAATAAATCTCAAATTCTGCATTTTAAATTCCTTAGTGCACACATGCCCAACCACATAGCAAAACATCTCACAAGTAAACCATTAACACAAATAAACAGTGATTTTCCAAATTCTAGTTGAATCAAGATGCAGCCAAGAAACAGGACCCCATTTGATTCTGATTAGCTCTAACGGCATAACGTGCTTAAGACAATACAATATGCAAACCAAATTTCTGATAAACGAAATGTTTAGCAAAGAAAAACAGTTGTATACATAGAGCGATAAAACTGGATGCCTACATTACTAACAACAAAGAGGGACAAATGTATATGTGTATCCCTTTTCTTATCAAAAGCAAAATCACCTCAAGAATTAGTATTCCCTCTCAGGACACACTCAACTTAAGAATTTAGTTCAAGATAGCAAAAGGCCTATTCTCAAGCAAACATCAATTCAAGACAAATCCATTTATTGCAAAATAGCAATAGTATAGAGATCAAAATCATAGTCACGGCTCCATCAGACTCAATAGGTCAGACCACTAACCAAAAAATTTTCATCATTGAAAATGAAATAGTCAAACACCTAAGATTGCTCTCAAGCATTTCGTCAAGCACCTGCTTAGCACACTTAGAACGCATACAGAACACAGCATTTTATACCATACCCCTGACTATCTAATGCAAATATGTTATCAGCTCTATCACAGTACACAAGCCAGTATTCAAACTACTATACCAGTGTCAGATACATAACCTTGCTTAACAAAAGAAAATTCTTGGCTTTAGTCTCTTGGTTATCCTATCATTTATTCCCATCTATCATTACTAGCAACCATAAGATAATTTTTAATGGATAGCAATGTTGACAAACATGGAATGAGTAAGAATCATAGTTTACCTGTGGGAATCATAGCAGACAAAAAGGGTTTCTCTTCCTCTGATTTCTGAACCTTCTATTTTCCTCCCTTCCAAATCCTTTAGCTCTCTCCTTTTTTAATCCCCTCGAATCTCTCTCCTGATCTCTCACTCTCTGTTTTTTTGTCTCAGAATCCTTTTCTCATATCAGAAAATCTCTTTCCTATTTTCTTGCTCTCCCCATTTCTCCTCCTTTCATCTTTGCTTCCCTATTATCTTCTTGAAAGAACCCCAAAAAAGAAGCTCTAGTTTTCTCCCTTTGCAGTGACTCTCTTAACCTTTCCAATTTGGATCCAAAAATCTCCTCCTCCTTTTTTGCTCCCCCTTCTCTCTTTTTTTTCCTCTGCCTCAATTTTTCAGTCCCTCTATTTTTTTGAATCTCTCCTTTATCCGAAAGTCCCCCCCATTCTTTCCTCCGTCTCGTCTCGGACTCCCTAGCTCTTCCCCTCACATTCTCTCCCTTTTCCCTATTCTCTAGCCCGCTCTTAAATCCCTAAAAACCTTTCTGCCAATCCTCGTTGGATGCTTTCTCCTTTTCACTCTCTCGATCTCCATCCTCCGATCCATCCTTTTCTATCTCTGTCATATCTTCTCCTTCCTCGATTCATGTCCCTCTTTCTCCTCTTCGTTTTCATTTCTCTTCCACTAATGGTAGAACAAGTGTAAAGGAAGCTCAATGGATACCTTGCTGCTTTTTCCCTTTTTATGTTTCTATGCGTCCTGTGTCTGTGCTCAATGTTGTATATGGAGTCATGCGTGAGTGGGAGGCTGCCAGAGAGAGCCCAGGGCCAGAGATACGGGTAGGGTTTACAGTGAATGGATCCGGGTTGGATCGAGTGGGCCCAACAGGAGTTTAGTCCAAACATTTTTTCTCAGCCTATTTTTATTGGGCTAAATTCTTTTTTTTTTTCTTTATTATCAGATATTGGATTGCAGGAAAAAAAATCTTTTTTTTTATTTCTCTTTTTTTTCAATTTCTTAAAATTTCATCATTTTACATTTTTTCAATTCTATTTTTTGTTCTTTAATCTTTTCATCTATTTTTAATTTTTTTTTTATTTTTTTGGATTTTAACCTTTTAAGTCTTCTTTTCTCTTTTTTCTTCTTTTTTAAGCTTTGGGCTTTTTCTCTTTTTTTTTTTTTTAAATTTTTGGTTTTTCTTTTTTGATTATTTTTAATAATAATTTTTTTTTTTGGTTTTCTAAAGCTTTGGGCTTCTTTTTTTATTATTTTTTATTTTATTTTCTTTCCTTCATTTTCTCTTAATTTTTTATTTTCTTTCATTTCTTTTCTTTTTATTTGTATTTCTGCTAATTTGATTTTTGTTATTATTTTTGCAATTTGCTCAAACAAAATATAGTGTTCACAAGGAGTAGGCGCTTGGGAGGCTTCCTAGGGGTCTTAGGAACTCATTTAAACTCTCACATAACCTAGAACACCCTTGGATAAAATCATATTTTAGCTTATGTCTTTGAATCCCTAGCTTTACTATCTTGAATTTCATTGGTTCTTTCTTGAATTTCTTTGCACTATCTTGTTTCCCACACTCTAAATTATGGGTTTCACACTTCGTTTGGGTCAGAAATAATTCCCCTTTGGTTATCCTATATGAGGTCGAGACACACACAAGAAGAAGCAACAAGAAGGAAGCATGTAAAACAAAGAAATTACCTTGGTTTCTACCTTGTTTCAAGTGCTCTTTCAATTGGTGTACTCCTTTCTTTCAAACTCCAATCTTTCTCCCCTATACCAGACCCAAAACATCACCATATCACACACAAAAACCATGGGAAGAAAGGTGGGAAGGAGGAAAATAACTTTAAAGAAGGAAGAAGCTAGAAATTCTAAGTTTTTCCTTAACTTTTTGCCTTGCTTTCCTTCTTCTTCTTCCCTTCCCTTGTGTGCCTCTCTCCTTTGATCTCTCTCTCTATATTGGGTAGATGATATGTTGGTTAGAGCAGAGCAAAAATGGGATGCCGCTTTTGAGAAGGAGTTAGAAGAAATTTGTCCTTGAAAAATGCCATTTGTGTCCCTTCTCTTGCCTATTTCATTTTAGACTCATTTTAGCTCCTTTTTAAGAACCTTCTTTTCCATCATAAAATTTAGATCCTCTAATTTATAAAATGGCTTTAGAATCACTCAATTTGGATTTAAAACATTCTCAAACGAAGAGGTCAAAGTTTAGGTCAACCAACGCTAAAAAATGTACACTTGAGGGGTTTTAACTATCCCAGGCATTTTCATGGTTTTTACGGCCTCTGAGAACCCCAGAAAGCTCAAACTTTCCATTTAAAAAGTCTTTCTATATAAGCTTTCCAAAAAGTACTCATATTTACAAAAATGCTAGTACACTTTCAGTAATTTTATTAAACTACCTTGGCTTAGGTTTTTTAGCATCTTAGACCTTAGATCCTTATTTTTCATTATTTAAAATTTTATTATAATTTTATTTAGCCTTAAATATTTTATTTCAGGGGACTTGTTTTTCAAACTGACTCATTTCGATGTTTTTACAAAATACTAGATGTTATATGCCAAGAGAATCAAGTGCCACCTAATTTTATGAGCTTAGCCGAAAAGGGAAAGACAAGTTCAAGGGAAAAGTGTGATGTTCTTACTCCAAGGTAGCTCTCTAACTTTTCTCACATGCATGGCTTGGATGTGTGCTTATCTTTAAGTGCTTATGTGTATGTTTGAACTATGACATGCGTTTTTACTCATTGTATAATGTCCGATTTTCGTTAAACGACAGAAATGGGCACGTTTTCAAAGTAAGTCCCCTGAAATGAATTAGTTAAGGTCCCAAAAAAATTGAACAACATTCTAGACTCCTAAAAATGAGAATTCTAGCCTCAAACAGAAGGAAAAACAGAGCTAGAATGAAGAAACAAATTTTGACGAAAAACTTATGAAACGTAATAGCATTTTTTATAATTTTGAGCAAATTTTGAAATTTACACAGGAAGGCTTTTTAAATGAAAGTTTTGAGTTCTTTAGGATTCTTAGAGGCCCTGAAAAGCATGGAAAGCCCCAGGACAGTTAAATCCCCTCCGATGGATGTTTTCCAATGTTAGTGCACCCAAACTTTGACGGATCTGTTCGAGAAGGTTTTAGCTCCGATTTGAGTGATTCCAAAGGTATTTTATTTAATTAGGAACCTAAATTTTATAATAGAAAAGACAGTTCTAAAAAGGAGCTAAAACAAAGAAGAAACAAAAATGTGAAGTATGAAGGGCAAAATTGAAATTTTTGAAAAAGTCACTTTCCTACTCCTATATATAGGTGATGCCCCACTTTCTCCCCCATTTGGAATCAGAAAATTCTGAGAGAGCTAGGGTTTTGGGTGCACCAAGGGAAGAAGAGAAGGAGAAGAAATTCTAAGCTAAAGGTATGTCTTCATGGTTGTTTTTCATGCTTTTCTTCATCCACACCTCCTCTCCTCCCTTCTCCTTTGTTTCCTTTAATTAAAATGGAATTTATAAATCTGATTCAAGGGAGATATTCAAGGGAATTTTTGGATTTGAAGAGAGGAGTTTGGAGAAAGCAAGATTCAAGCAAAAACAAGCAAAGAAACTAGGTAAAATTTCATCTTATGGTTGCTATTCTTGATTCCTCTTCTTCTCCAATTTGACCCACATAGAGAACCCTAGGAGGACCTGATTTTTAAACCCAACCAAGCATGAATCTTAGGTATTTGAGGGTGAAGAACAAGAATATACAAAGAAAACAACAAATAACCATTAGATTTCAAGATGCAAATTCTAAGATTTTATGTGCACCTTGTAAAATCTAACCTTGTGTGATGATTACTAGGTCTAATTAAAAGTTTAAATGAGTTGTTGAGATCCCTAAGATGGTCCTCACATGCTTCCTCCTTCAAGAAAACAAAGAAATCTCCATAGAGGCCAAGGAAGCCCATAGTCTCAGCCTTAGCAAGTTCTTATAGCTAGGGAGAGTTTTAAATTTTTCTAAGGCCATTCTTGAGTCATATATGATGAATGAAAATGAGGGGAGGCCTTGGAAAAAATTTAGAACTTATAGAAAGTGATTTGGTGCTTTAGGTTCCATATTATAACCTAAAGAAGCAACATGATATTACGCTCTTTGTTTTAATTGTGTGATGACTCCAAGAGGTTTAAAAGGAGTCAAGAATCATATTTGAAAGGAAAGAATGGAGCCTAAAAGTTATTTGAGGGGTGTTGCTTCATTAGGTGCAATTATGGACCATAATGGGGTTTATAGAGCAACCTAGGGTTTAAGCAAGTTGTGTGGCCTTAGAATTTGTTTTATGAACCTAATTGGCTTTCATAAATTGTATCTAAGCCAAGAGAAACCATCTCCCCAAGTTTGTGGGTGTGTGGCCGAAAGAGGAGGCTTGAATTCTAAGAAAAAAGTGTGTAATTGTGTGCAAGGTAGCTCTCTCCACCTTCTCTCATGTATAGATGTGTGTTTAGTTTGTCTTAGAATGTGTGTATATATATTTTCAAGCCATGAAAAGTATGCTAGCATGATTTCTTATGTCATGATTCATAATGACATATTATGTTTTCAAATGATGCTATGATGTTTGTTTGAGTTTGCTTGAGTGTGGAGAGGCCAAAAACTCTTAACCATGGTGAGGATGAGCCAAGCCCTTAGAATTGGTTAAGACAAAGTAAAGAGTCTCCCAAAAGCAAAGTGGGCTCCCAAGAGTATGGTTGAGTCTAAAGCTCTTAAAGAATGGATGAGGTAAGTCCAAAATCTATGTGGAAAAGTGTGAGGCCAATCCAAACACTTGGTGAGCTATTGAGTGTCTTGTATGACTTGTTCACATGCTAAGCTTCCTTCTTGAATGTTCATGACTTCCATGATATTCATACATGCATTTTTAAGGCTTACTTTACATATATTATGTGTGATTGAATGAGAGATAAGCTATTGGGATTCTTTGAATCTCATCCCCTCCTCTCCAATGATCTAATATGCTAGGTGGTGGGAGCCAACCACCTTAAAGAGAGAAGATTGACATCAATATGTTTAGCTTTTGCCTTTTTAACACCATAATGATGCTTCATGATGTATATTATTGCTGTAAATAGTCTATAACCCTTGAGACATGTATACTTATGAGATTATATGATGTAGGAATGAAAGAATGTGTTATGTGAATGATGGAATGTAAATTGAGTATGTTATGGCATTGTAACTTCATGAATGGCTTTATGGAAATATGCATAAGTGTGGAGAAAAAGGCTAAAATGAGATGTGGAAGGTTTGGAACCATTTAGACAGCTTATTCAAGTCCTAAATGTGCTTTTAGACTTGTCTAAAAGGTGCAAAGACTAATGGAAAACCATTTGGTCACTTTGGTACCCCATATGGAGCCAAAAATGACCATAATAGAACCCTATGTCACTTTTTAGCCAAATGAACTCTTCTTGATCTGAGATTTGGCAGAAAATTAGATCTTGTTGAGAGATTTTAGGAAGCTAAAGAACATAATTTTTGGAGGTCTACAAAATATTTGATAAATTTTCAAAATTGGCAATTTTTCTGGTTTTGGTATGTTGCACTATTCATTTGGTCCGAAAATGAAAATTGTCACATAGGGCCCAAATGATGTCCAATTGCCATGAAATTTTATACAGAGAAACTAGGTATTCACAGTGAGTTGTACCAAATACAATCACCTCATTTGGAGGTCTAAAGAGGGAGATATGAAGTTTTAAACATTCTGTCCAGTATCAGAAGTTTTACCCGACCTGAGTTACTGTTCCATTGAATTCTAAGGTTTGGGTTGCCTAAGCTGGTCTAGAAATATTTTTTCCCTTTAGCTAACATCCATAACTTTCCAAATTGGTATCATTTTCATGGATTATATTTTTTTGAAATTAATTGGACATTTTCAAAGTTTGCTACAAAATCTATGCAACATCAGGAAGCAGTTTGACCTTTAGACATTTTTTTATGTCAAATGCCCTCTATGATACATGTTATGGTTTGGGCATATTTTTAGTGGGAATTATACATCCATAGCTTGTCATAATGGGCAAGAATTTGTGATTTCAATTTTTCTAAACTTAGTTATGATTTTTCAAAAATTGATAAGAAAAGGGGCCAATTCTGGCCAAAAGTACACTTGATTATTTTGAGCTCTCATTTGATTTCCATGAGTTATGGGTATGATTTTATGATGCAAAAGAGCTATATTGATGTAATTAAATATGAGAATGTATAGTATAAGCTTACACAGTCCACGTGATACCGAATGAGATTTTTATACATAACGCAACGCAAAAATATTCATTATTTTAATAGATTTTTCTACTTCCCTCATGGAATTTAATGATATGAAGCATATGAATATCATGAAATGAGCTAGAATTTATGGTGTTACACATTGCTTACTTGCTATGGTACCATTATGCATCCTGAAATGAGTTTATAAATGTGTTTTGACTTGAATGGGTATAGTTACGCCAAAAGTCTCAAGAAGAGTAAAGCTTAGTCAAATGTCCTTTGAAAGTGAGTGAATCAAATCCAAAAGTCATTAGAAAGTTAGGTGAGGTTAGACCAATGCCCTTAAAAGCCTATGTTTGATATATATAAGCTCATATGACCAAGAAAATATTTTATGTATGTTTATGAGAAATTTGTATGACATGCATGCATTCTTTGACATGTTTTACCATTTATTATGTATGTTTAAAAGGGTAAAAAGCTATTGATATTCTTTGAATCTTACTCTTTCCCTCCATATGCCTAATTATGTCTAAGTGAGTCAAGTGGACCAAAAACTGGAGGCCAAAGGTCTTGAAGCATGGCACTTTCACAAAGGAGTAGAGAAATAGACATTTTAATAGCATATTAATGTCAAGAATTGTATCCATGTGATGTATATGAGATGTAACCATTTGAACAAATTTAGATGTATACAATTATGATGTATGTATTAATCTTGAAGCCAAATAAATGTATATATTGGAGATTGACATCCTAGCACCTTTATATGCATGTGTATAAATGTGAGTGGCATGGCGAGATTTAGCTCCATGGTGATTAGGATCATTTGGCATGCTTTTATATATTGTATTTATACTTTTAGATGTGCCCAAGTGGCTAGGGGATGAGAGGAAAGCTTTTTGGTGCCTTGAGATACCAAATTAGACTTTAAAATTGACCATTATATGTGCCGAGTCAAAGTTTAACCAAATGAGTGAGTTTTTCCATGACATTTGGCCCACAAGTAGTCTCATCTATAGATTTTGATAGAGCCAAAGAGAACTTAATTTAGAGCTCTAGAAAATTTATTATGATTTTTCAAAGTTAGCCAAATTATGCAGAAATGGTGTGTATACTGTTCATATGGTCAGTTTTCTTCTCTGTGCCACACAAGAGACAAATGAAGTCTAATGCTCATAAAATTTTATAGGTATAAATGAGACATCATAAGCTTTCCATAACCACTAAGATAATCTCATTTGGAGCTCTGTAGAGGGAGAACTAAATTTTTGAAATTGCATGATAGTACTAATAATACAACTTGACCTTTGGTATCATTCTATCAATTTTCGTAAATTTGCCATTACATTGGTCTGAGACTATTTTTATCCATTATTTAACATCTAGAGCTTTCTAAAAAGCTATCATATGCAAGATTTTGATTTTTTTAGAATTAGTTATGAATTTTCAAAGTTCATATTAGAAATCTAGACATGCCGACTCGAGAGCAAAACTTGATTTTTCTGATTTATGGTTTCAAACCCGAGATATATGAGATGATTTATGATGTTTATGACTTGAATGGATATGTTATGGATGTAAAATAATATGAATGAGTTCACTTGGTCCCCAAAGCCATGAATCATATATATGGCTTTCCGACTAGGTAAATAAGTATAGATAAAAGTGCATGCTCCCTTGCAAATGCATAGCCACATGCCTAGTATATGTTAAGATAAACCATGTGGCAATTATCTATGGGCAAAGAGGTTAAGGTATTACACAGGGTTTCTTCATTATTGTTCTTACTTTCTTACTACATTTGAATACAAAACAAGATACTCATGCCTTTTTATTCATAGACAAGTAGCTTATAACGATTTCAACTTTACACCACATAAACATATGAGAAACAAATATAATTTTTTTTTTTTTGAAGAAAGCAGAGCAAGATTTTAAGGGTATGTAGTTAAAAAAAAGGGATGAAGAACAAATAAAATGGAAAAAAATTATATATATATATATATATATATATATATATATATATTGTTTATATTTTTATAATTTGATTTCTCAATTAAAAGATGACAAATGTATAATTTTTCAATAATAACATAACAAATGTATAATCTTTATATATAACTATATAGCTCTCCAATTAAATTATATACTTATCAAGTTATTATTGAAAGATCAATATACTTATAATATTTTAATTAAAAAAGTTGATAACAAAAATATAAAAAATTATACTTAAATCTAGTCTAGATAAAATTTATCATTATAAAAAATTCTCTATCACTTAAGTGTCATTTGAATAAGACTCTAGGAAATATAATAACATTGACATTAACATGATGAGGTAATAACAGAATAAACCAATGCTATGTATTGAATAAAATTAAAATGTACAATAATGAATATATAGCCAATTAATCACCTTAATTGGTTACATAGGCTATCATTAAATTTTTTTAATAATGAAAAATATCTTCAAATTTTATTCAGACTAAGTATTCTTTTTCAAATTATCTTAAGAGCACACAACTTAACCTCAATTTAGTTAATCTAGTGAATTTTGGAGCAACTCCGCGAAGATATTTGGATATAGTAGTCATAAATTATTGGTGATTCTCTATTTAATTGTTACATATAAAAAATAAATCATTTATCAAATATAATAAAAATTAAATAAATAATTTTTTATAATTATTTAATTTCTAAATAGATAGTTGGAAATTACAAATTACAATTACAAAATGGAGGTCTATTTAATTTTTGGCTTTCTTCCAACCATTTATAAAAATTACAAATTAAAATTATCATTTTCAATTACACATTTTTCCTCTTCTCCTTTAATTTAATATCAATTTCTTTAATTTTGTCCTAATAATTCCTTATCCTTCTTTTTCAATTACCCTCAAAAATTTATAATTCCCTCATTTTTCTTTGCAGCATCTAATTAAGCCATAGCCCATCTTTCTGGCCTCCAAGCTTAATGCCCATAAAGTAGATTCCACCTCTTCTCTTCTACAATTGGTGGGACGATATTAACAATTCTATTTTCTTATAAGATGCCATCTTCTTCTCGCTTTGCGATTATTATGCTCTTATCTCCTTCATTGCTCTGGTCTCTTTCTCTCTTTTCTTTTCTCTTCTCCTAGACTATAGACTAATTGTAATTCTACAATTTTCACAAAATCCTTTTTCTCATGTGATTCTTGTAAATGATCAATATTAATTTAATTTAAATAATCTCAAAAAATATAATTATCATATAAACTTTTTTTATTGATATAACATTTACTGGTAGTTTCTATTTAATTATTCTCTATTTAGTTTTGGAAGTTATGTAATCATTCTTCAAAGAAATAAAATAAACCCATATTTTAAGATAATCAAAATAGATAAACTTTATTTAAGATAAAGACTAGTCCAAAATAAATTCAAATTAAATTGGATAAAGAATAAATTAAAATAAATTGTTGATGATCAATATATAAATAAAAAAATATAGCTTAAGTGATAAATATATTAATTGTTTAAAAATATTTAAATTAAACATATTAATTTTTATGAGATAAGTATTAAAATTTTTAAATTAATTTAATATTTCATGCTATATTCTTATCTTTTGATCCATTAAATTTTTTATCTAATATCCACTTGTAAATTGATTTAAATTTATTTTTAAGTATTCTATTGATATAAAATTATTATTATTATTTTTAGATTTTAAATAAAATAAAAAAGGAAAAGAAAAGAACAAGTAGAAGAGGCCAAAATGTTGAGCTCTATTTTTCCCATTCCTTTCAAAAGCACATGCGAGGACAAGTCACAAGGAGATCCAAGCCTTGCTATGGGGAGAAAGAGACAATAGATTTGTGCATTCATGAAATGCTTAATGAAAGAGACAATAGGTTCTTCTTCTCCTTCTACAATAATTTTTCTTTTGGGTAGAGGTAGCCACTTAATCTTTGGCTATGATTTTGGCAATAGGATGTTGAAAAAAGTAGATAGTAAGGAAAATAAGAGAAAGTAGGGTTCAAATATAAGGAGAATGAAAATATTGAGAGATGAAGGGGGAGGAACTAAATAGAATATAGAGATTGAGAGAGACTGAATATAGTGAAGCAGACCTAAAGGGGAAAAGTATAGAAAATGAAAACAAAAACAAAATGGTAATCAAATCCTTCTTCTCAATGCTTGTTTTCTCTATGTAATGCTTTTCCCTTACTAATAGAAAACTGAATTATATTAGATATGACAGTACTTTAGTCAAAAAGGGTTTAGTTGCATAGCATTTTTTAGTTTCTAGCAAGGCCATATAATCAAATTATCTTTTAGGAAAAGGGGGAACATTTCCCTTAAAATTGAACAAGAAACTGAATTTATCTTGTAAATACCTATTCTTTTACCAAACTATATATTAAAAAAAGATGGGCATAAAGTTTGAGGGAGAATAGGTGAACTAATAAAAAAAAAATTGATGTTCTAATAAAGAAAAAGGCGTATGAAATGCGTATATATATGTTCAATTCAATTAAATTTAGTGTTAAAAAGTTATTACAATAAAACTAATATATTATAAAATCAATTTTAATATTTTAAAAATTAGAAGCACATTACTAATAAATATAAGAGTGAATAATTGTAATTTCCTCAAATTAATTTAGCCTATCTAAAAATTTCTATACATCTCATGTAGCAACAAAGAAAGGCAGTTTATATATGATTTGAAAGATACAAAAGCATCCAAACCAAATAACCCTACTTAAATATGTTAATGGGATGGTTAGAAGCAATGATTATAACCCTTGGAGTTATGTAAGCAAAGTCAAAATCTTGTATATATTGAGAAAAAGTGAAGAAAAAGAGGACTTGATCAGGGAGATAACTAAGTCATCATTTTCTGCCTAACATGCTACATGTTAGTTGTTAATATAATCACTTGTCCTATGTGATCCCCATCCCAATTAAATAAATCTAGTTTAGTCCAATAAAGAATATAAAAAAGGAAAAAAGAAAATAAAACCAACTGAGAAGAATGAAGAAGATAAAGAAGAAAGCTAGGTAGCTCAAAAAGTCCTTTTCTTTCAACAGATTGAATAAAACCTAATGGCTTCCAAGTCTGAAGCAAATTACTAAATGCCAACCACTCTTTCAATGTTTGTGGGACAAGTATGCATGTTGTAACACCTTAATCTACTACCGCTATCTAGCCTCTCATTGGGCTCGGTTCCATATGATTTCCCAAGAACCAATACCATTCCGTGGCATTTTCATGCTATGAAATGGGGTTTCATACACTCATTATCTGCCCCGTGGGTCCTGTGAACCCATCATTCACATTCGCTACTCACACTCCACTTATATAACTCATACATAGCATAAAACAAGCCATAAGCCACGGGTATAGAGCCAAAAACCAGAAAATGCATTTTTCTCACTTGTGCCCAAACGTCATATTTTGGCTCTAAGTTTGGAAAATCATAACTAATTCTAGAAAAATGGGAATCTAGTAAAATTTAGCTCTCTAGAAATTTCTAAGTGTTAAATTTACACTAAAAATAATTCCCAATCATCATCTCAGCGTTTGGACCATGTTTGACATCAAAAATGGGAAGGAGGTCCGGCTGTCACTGTTTCTGGCCCAAGTTACTGTCATGAACTTCGGAAATTCATAATTAAATCCACAAAAATCCAATCTGAGAAAACTATACCAATTTGGAAAGCTAAGGATGTCCACTAGAGGAAAAAAATAAGTTTAGATCAGTTCAGTAGCCCCTACACCCCAAAAACCGATGGAACAGTAACGGGGGTCAGATGGGCTCCCTGATGCTGATATAGAACTTCAGACGGTTCAATCTCTCTCTATAGACCTCCGATTTAGGTGATTCTGCTTGGTACAGGTCACTTTAGTTTTCTAGTTTATGTGTATAAAATTTCATGACAGTTGGCCACCGTTTGGTCTATCTATGACATGGATTTCATTTCTGACCTATAGAAACAGTACATGACCAAACCATGGATTTTTCCCAAATTCAACAATTCACTAAATATTTTCTAGACCTCCGAATATTACCCACTTTAGCTTCCTAAGAAGCTCTCTACAAACTCTAAAGGCACGCCAAATTTCATGGCAAGAGGAGCTCATCCAGTCATACTTTGACGGAGCTCTCAAAAATATCAGTTTTGGCACCCAAAAGGTCCAAAATGGGTCCAAAAGGCCTCTCACACATTTTAGCCACTCATGGACAAGTTTAAAAGCATAAAACTAGGATATATAACAAGTCCATGTGGTCCAAATCAACATACATTCCAATTTCGTTATGCTACGGCCAAATATACACTGTCACATACATTCAACAAAAGGGGCAAAACCCTTATTTCCATTACTTTGGCTATAAATATAGTTCATACATCATCTTTTCATACATTTACACTTGTTACAACCTTTACATCTCAAAAATAGAAGGTGCATACTCATTTTGGCACCTCTTTACATCAAAATTCATCAAAATAGCCAAAACAAAGCTAATAACTAGCTAAGCATACTCCTAGGCTCCTTGGTGTGCACTTGCTTCTCCTTGTGCTCCACCTAGCATGTTAAGTTGGGAGGGGAAGGGGTGAGATTCAGGGAATCTCAGTAGCTCATGCACTCAATCAAGTAAACAATCAAAGCATATAATAAGTCAAAGCATGTGAATAAGCACTTAGCCATTCTCAAACAACCAACACACGATGTACATGCTATGGAAATCACAACAATGCCAAAAATGAGCTCCAGGGACTTTTGGTCTAGTCTCACCCGAGTTTAGGGACTTTTGGATGGCCTCACCCAAGTTTAAGGACTTTTGACTTGGCCTCACTCGATTATAAGACTTTTGGCCTTGTCTCACCCATCTCAAGGGACTTTCGGCTTCACCTCACCCATCTCAAGGGACTTTCGGCACTACCTTACCCGAGCAATTCTCACAATTCAACACACAAGCATATTGGCATTAATGCATCAAAGTAATAGCATATGGCATATTCCACACAACAAGCATATACATAAACATACAATGACTATTACATCCAAGAATGCAACAAGAAAGAGTGGGAAGAGAGAGCTACCTTATGAGCCAAAGCCAATACAAGCTTTTCCTTTCAATTCCTCTTCTCCCTTCTTAAGTTCACAATCACACCTTGATGGAGGTGTTTCTCTTGAGCCTAGACACACAAAAGCATGCAATTACTCTCTTAGAATGTAATCTTTCAGATCAAACTCTCCTAACATACCAGAACCTAGAGTTCTCTCTCTCTCTCTAGAATGCCATCAACTCTTTCTCTCTCTCAAGCTCCCATGGTAGTGGAAACAACATTTTTAAAGAAAGCACAAAGATTCAAAGGTGTTTTTCACTTTCCCTCTTCTGACCCATGCCCAAAATCTAACCATTTTTACAAATAAAACCGTAGGAAGAGAGGGCAAAGAGAGGAGATCAGAAATCTAAGAAGAAATGGGAGAAATTTACTTACCTTTCCCTTACTCTCCCTCCTTCTCTTGGTCTCTCTCACTCTCCATGCCTCTTTTCTCTCCTTGGGTCGAAGTTTAGGGCAGATATGAGAGAAGAAATAAGTTTAGGAGTTTAATGAAGTCTAATTCTCGCCTTTTACTCTCTTCCGGACTGACCCTCGCTACGGCGAAAATTAACCTTTGCTATAGCGAGATCGTATCAGTTTCCTTCGCTAGGGCGAGATTTGACTTTTGCTATGGCGAACTCGCGTCAGTTCTAGACCACACTCTCACTATGGCATACGCTACAGTGAGCTGCCCCCTGGTTTCTGTATGGACTGCTGCCCGCACTCGCTATAGCTAGAACCTCGTTCGCTATTGCGAGAAGACATTCTCGCAACAGCGAGACCATTTCTCGCTATTGCGAGAAGACTTAGCACAGTTTCTGGATTTCGAAAATTTCCAGATTTCTACTTCATTTCTTTTCCTTTTTCCCGGTTGTTACATTCTGTCCCTCTTAAAAGAAATTTCGTCCTCGAAATTTAAAGACTTACCTCAAGGGAATAACTCTGGATATTTTTGTCTCATTTCATCCGCCAATTCCCAGGTTGCTTCCTCAGATGTCAGACCTCTCCAGATCACTTTCACCAGAGGAATGTTTTTGCTTCTCAGCTATTTCAGTTTAGCATCCACAATTCTCTCTGGTTTCACTATATAGGAAAGATCTTCCTGCAATTGCACATGCTCATATTCTATGACATGTGAGGAGTCTGGTAAATACTTTTTCAATTGGGAGACATGAAAAACGTTGTGGATTTGGGCTAGGTTAGGAGGTAAGGCTATTCGGTAAGCCACGGGTCTAATTTTCTCAAGGATTTCAAACGAACCAATATACCTAGGACTGAGCTTCCTTACCCTCATTGACCGACCTACGCCCGTCATTGGAGATATTCAAATGAACACATGGTCTCCAATCTCAAACTCTAACGGCCTCCTACGCTTATCAGCATAGCTTTTCTGTCTACTCTGGGCCGTGAGGAGCCTCTTTCTAATCAATTCTATTTGTTGGGTGGTCTGGTCCACAATCTCAGGTCCTATCATACTCCTCTCACCTAGCTCAACCCAACACAGAGGGGATCTTCACTTTCTCCCATACAAAGCCTCATAAGGGGCCATCTGGATACTGGAATAGTAACTCTTATTGTATGCAAACTCTGCTAACAGTAAATACGCATCCCAGTTACCCCTCATCTCTAGCACACATGCCCTCAACATATCTTCCAATGTCTAGATGGTCCTTTCAGTCTGACCATCTGTCTGGGGGTGATATGCAGTACTAAACCGTAACCTGGTCCCTAAGGCATGCTGTAATGACCTCCAAAAGTTCGATGTGAACCTGGGATCTCTATCCGAAACTATACTATTAGGTACTCCATGAAGTCGCACGATCTCTCTGATATACAATTGGGCCAATCTATCCAATGTATGAGTAGCCTTAATAGCTAAAAAGTATGCAGACTTCGTCAGTCTATCCACAACTACCCAAATAGCATCGTGTCCAGAGGATGTCCTAGGTAACCCCATGACAAAGTCCATAGCTATACTATCCCACTTCCACTCAGGGATATCTAGAGGTTGCAAAAACCTAGCCGGTTTCTGATGTTCAATCTTTAGCCTCTGACACACTAGGCATCTAGCCACATAATCCGTCACATGGCTCTTCATCCCTGGCCACCAGAATATTTTTTTCAAATCCTGATACATCTTGGTGGCACCTAGGTGGATAGTATACTTACTCTTATGCGCCTCTTCTAGAATGCTTTCTCTCAACTCATTCTAACTAGGCACACAGATTCTATCTCGGTATACTATCATGCCATCCTCAGACACCTTGAAATCTGAGGTCTTACCTTGGGTAATCTCATTCCTGATCCGTCTCAAGAACTCATCCTCTCTCTGGGCATCTAAGATCTGGGTTCTCAAGATATTCTCAACTCGGGTTTCACTCAAATACAATCTACCCGATACCACCTAACAAGAGAGGTTCAAATCTCTGAACTTCTCTAGGAGCTCCTGCTCCCTAATCATCATATGGGCTATATGGATGGATTTTTTACTCAGGGCATCCGCCACCACATTGGCCTTACCCAGATGATATTTCAACACATAATCATAATCTTTCAAGAATTCCATCCATCTCCTATGCCTCATATTGAGTTCTTTCTGATCAAACAGGTATTTTAGACTCTTGTGGTCACTATAAATCTCTATGGTCGCACCATACAGATAGTGTCTCCAAATTTTAAGAGCAAACACTACGACAGCTAACTCCAGGTCATGTGTGGGGTAATTCTCCTCATGAGACCTCAACTGCCTCGAGGCATATGCCACTACTCAGCCCTGCTGCATCAACATACATCCTAACCCTTTACGCGAAGCATCACAATAAACCACAAATGGTTCACCAGGGTCAGGGATAATCAGTACAGGGGCAGTGGTCAAACAGAGTTTCAACTCCTGGAAACTCTTCTCACATCTCTCATCCCACACAAATGGTGTATCTTTCCTAGTTAGCCTCGTCAGTGGTAAGGCCATTCGAGAAAAGTCCTGAATAAACCGTCTATAATACCCTGCCAAACCTAGGAAACTCCTAACCTCGGTGATCGTTCTAGGTCTATCCCACTGTAACACAGCCTCAACCTTATGGGGATCAACCGCAACCCCATCTTGTGAGATCACATGACCTAAGAATTGCACCTTGGTCAGCCAAAACTCACATTTACTAAGTTTGGCATACAACCTTTTCTCTCTTAAGGTGTCTAGGACTAGTCTCAAATGCCTCTCGTGCTCCTCAAAAGATCGGGAGTACACTAAAATATCATCAATAAAGACCACCACAAACTGATCTAGATACGGTCTGAATACCCTGTTCATATAATCCATGAACACAATAGGCGCATTCATCAACCCGAATGGCATCACAAGGAACTCATAGTGCCCATATCTCGTTCTGAAAGTCGTCTTAGAGACGTCCTCAGTTCTCAATCTCAACTAGTGGTAACCAGATCTAAGATCTATCTTAGAAAACACAGATGCCCTAGCCAACTGATCTAACAGATCATCAATTCTAGGGAGAGGATATTTATTCTTGATGGTAACTTTATTCAACTCTCTGTAATCAATACACAACTGCAAGCTACCATCCTTCTTTTTCACAAATAACACCGGAGCTCCCCAAGGTGAAACACTAGGGCGGATAAACCCTTTCTCTAACAATTTATCTATCTACTCTTTCAACTCAGCAAGCTCGGCAGGAGCCATCCTGTAAGCAGCTTTGGACACCGGTCCAGCCCCAGGCACTATGTCTATAGAGAACTCTAATTCTCTCTCAGGGGGTAGGCCACTAAAATCAAACTCTCTAGGGAAAACCTCCAGGAATTCCCTGACAACTAGGATCTCCTCTATCCCTTCTTCTACCTCAGCCTGAGTAGAGAAAAAGACTAGAAACCCTTGACATCCACACTCTAAATATCTCTCAGCCTGGGTAGTAGTCATAAAGGATAACTCAGCTCCTACCCTAGGTATGGTCCCACAAGCAGGTAAGAAAATAGTTCGGTGTTCACAATCAAGTATGGCATTATTTGCAGCCAACCAGTTCATACCAATAATCAAATCAATATCATGGAAAGGCATACAAACCAAATCAAGAGTGGTATGACAATGGTTAAATTGGACAGTGACATTTAAGCAGGTATGGGAAGTAACCACGTGGCCTCCAGTGGGTGTAATGACAGACAAGTCAAATGGCAAGACACTAATGACCAGACCCAATTTCCTCACACAATTATAAGATATAAACGAGTGACTAGCACCCGAATCAAACATAGCAACTACAGGAAAGCCATTCACTATCAGCGTACCTCGAATCAAACTGGGAGATACGCTGGCTTCCTGCTGAGTAAGGGCGAACACTCAGCCCTGGGTCTGTGGTCTAGGAGGAGGTGCTGTCTCCATCTGAGGACAGTGTCTAGCAATGTGCCTCGGCTTCCCACACTTGTAACATGTTACCGGAGACTGCTGGAAGGATGACTGGCCCCACGGAGGTGGCACACCTCGCTGTGGCTTTCTATTCTATGGCCCTTTGCCTCTCCTCTTAGTACTAGGGGTCAAACTAGAACCCTCTTCTGGTTTCAGCCTTTTCAAATCCCGAACCCTCTTCTGACTAGCCGTAGTTGTAGTAGGCATAATAACTTGCAAGTTAGTCTCAATTACCCTACTGACCTCCACAAGGGTATTAAACTTCCTTATCCGCTGTGGGGTGACTCTATCGCTAATCAGGGCCTCAAACCAGTCTCAAACTGCTCACATCTCCAGGGTTCATCATCATACCTCTGGAGGTAAGAGGAATACCGAGACAACTCAATAAACTTGGCTATATACTGATCCACAGTCATCTCATCCATCTGTCTCAAGCCCATGAACTCCATCTCTTTCTTTTTTCTCACTGAACTTAGGACATACTTCTCATAAAACTCGACCAAGAAAGTCTCCCAAGTTATCTGTATATTCTTGGTCTCCATTAGGGGTTTCGCACTATCCTACCATCTATCAGCTTCCTTTTCTAGCATGAAGGTGGCTAGCTGGGCTTTCTGCTCAATGGTACAATCCATCACCAAGAATATCTTCTTAAGCTGCATCATCCAAGCCTCCGCCTTATCTGCATCCAACTCCCCGTTAAATGAGGGTGGATTATTTTGCCTAAACTACTTCAACACTTTCTGGATAGGCGTCTGGGTCTGAGGAGCAGCAGGCTCCTGGGGAGGTACAGGTGGAATGCTAGATGTAGATGGTTGAGGTACAGGGGCATCCCTTCTGGCTTCTTCTTGCCTAGCCAGGATGTCTTGCAAATGCATGATCATATCATGCTGCTGTTGGGCAATATATCTCTGCTGTTCCAGCATCTCCTGATGCTGGCCCATCATGGCCTCATATCGATCAAGTCTCTCCATGATGGCCTGGAGAGGATCCTCAGTCTCAACAGGAACCTCTGGCTCAACTCTCTGAGCCCTGGGCGGTCTGCCTCTACCCCTACCCCGTCTAGTCTCAACCATGTCTGAAAAGAAGTAGCAATCCTCAGTTCACAACAATATCACTAGCACATATGCATATGGATGCTACAACATCCATGACCATTCACACCAAACACAAGCAAATCTCATCATTCAAGAGCCTAAATTTGAGCAAAAGTGCCTGAACCATTGCTCTGATACCAAAAATGTAACACCTTAATCTACTACTGCTATCTAGCCTCTCACTGGGCTTGGTTCCATATGATTTCCCAAGAACCAATATCATTCCGTGGCATTTTCATACTATGAAACAGGGTTTCATACACTCATTATCTGCCCCATGGGTCCTGTGAACCCATCATTCACAGTCACTACTCACACTCCACTTATATAACTCATACATAGCATAAAACAAGCCATAAGCCACGGATATAGAGCCAAAAACCAGAAAATGCATTTTTCTCACTTGTGCCCAAAAGTCATATTTTGGCTCTAACTTTGGAAAATCATAACTAATTCTAGAAAAATGGGAATCTAGTCAACTTTAGCTCTCTAGAAAGATTTAAGTGTTAACTTTACATTAAAAATAATTTCCAATCATAATCTCAGCGTTTGGACCATGTTTGACATTGAAAATGGGAAGGAGGTCCGGCTGTCACTGTTTCTGGCCCAAGTTACTGTCATGAATTTTGGAAATTCATAATTAAATCCAAAAAAGTCCAATCTGAGCACCCTATACCAATTTGGAAAGCTACAAAAGTCCACTAGAGGAAAAAAATAAGTCCAGATCAGTTCAGTAGCCCCTACACCCCGACAACTGATGGAACAGTAATGGGGGTCAGATGGGCTCTGTGATGCTGATATAGAACTTCAGATGGTTTAATCTCTCTCTATAGACCTCCGATTTAGGTGATTCCACTTGGTACAGGTCACTTTGGTTTTCTAGTTTATGTGTATAAAATTTCATGATAGTTAGCCACCGTTTGGTCTATCTATGACATGGATTTCATTTCTGACCTATAGAAACAGTACATGACCAAACCATGGATTTTTCCCAAATTAAAAAATTCACCAAATATTTTCTAGACCTCCAAATATTACCCACTTTAGCTTTCCAAGAAGCTCTCTACAAACTCTAGAGGCACGCCAAATTTCATGGCAAGAGGAGCTCATCCGGTCATACTTTGACGGAGCTCTCAAAAATACCGGTTTTGGCACCCAAAAGGTCCAAAATGGGTCCAAAAGGCCTCTCACACATTTTAGCCACTCATGGACAAGTTTAAAAGCATAAAACTAGGATATATAACAAGTCCATGTGGTCCAAATCAACATACATTCCAATCTCGTTATGCTACGGCCAAATATACACTGTCACATACATTCAACAAAAGGGGCAAAACCCTCATTTCTATTACTTTGGCTATAAACATAGTTCATACATCATCTTTTCATACATTTACACTTGTTACAACCTTTACATCTCAAAAATAGAAGGTACATACTCATTTTGGCACCTCTTTACATCAAAATTCATCAAAATAGCCAAAACAAAGCTAATAACTAGCTAAGCATACTCCTAGGCTCCTTGGTGTGCACTTGCTTCTCCTTGTGCTCCACCTAGCATGTTAAGTTGGGAGGGGAAGGGGTGAGATTCAGGGAATCTCAGTAGCTCATGCACTCAATCAAGTAAACAATCAAGGCATATAACAAGTCAAAGCATGTGAATAAGCACTTAGCCATTCTCAAACAACCAACACACGATGTACATGCTATGGAAATCACAACAATGCCAAAAATGAGCTCCAGGGACTTTTAGTCTAGCCTCACCCGAGTTTAGGGACTTTTGGATGGCCTCACCCGAGTTTAAGGACTTTTGACTTGGCCTCACTCGATTATAAGACTTTTGGCCTTGTCTCACCCATCTCAAGGGACTTTCGGCTTCACTTCACCCATCTCAAGGGACTTTCGGCCCTACCTCACCTGAGCAATTCTCACAATTCAACACACAAGCATATTGGCATCAATGCATCAAAGCAATAGCATATGGCATATTCCACACAACAAGCATATACATAAACATACAATGACTATTACATCCAAGAATGCAACAAGAAAGAGTGGGAAGAGAGAGCTACCTTATGAGCCAAAGCCAACACAAGCTTTTCCTTTCAATTCCTCTTCTCCCTTCTTAAGTTCACAATCACACCTTGATGGAGGTGTTTCTCTTGAGCCTAGACACACAAAAGCATGCAATTACTCACTTAGAATGTAATCTTTCAGATCAAACTTTCCTAACATGCCAGAACCTAGAGTTCTCTCTCTCTCTCTAGAATGCCATCAACTTTTTCTCTCTCTCAAGCTCCCATGGTAGTGGAAACAACATTTTTAAAGAAAGCACAAAGATTCAAAGGTGTTTTCCACTTTCCCTCTTCTGACCCATGCCCAAAATCCAACCATTTTCACAAATAAAACCGTAAGAAGAGAGGGCAAAGAGAGGAGATCAGAAATCTAAGAAGAAATGGGAGAAATTTACTTACCTTTCCCTTGCTCTCCCTCCTTCTCTTGGTCTCTCTCACTCTCCACGCCTCTTTTCTCTCCTTGGGTCGAAGTCTAGGGCAGATATGAGAGAAGAAATGAGTTTGGGTGTTTAATGAAGTCTAATTCTCGCCTTTTACTCTCTTCCGGACTGACCCTCACTACAGTGACTGACGGGCTTGTCGTACAACCCTCAAAATAAAACTAGGTTGATCTAAATATATAACAAGTGGCACAACCTAGGTCATCTCCCTTGGAAATAGAATTAAATGCTTAGTTAAGTTTCTAAATGTTAAAAGACCCTAAAAATTTCTAAACTAAGGGGGGTTTGGTTGATTTAAAATAATTAAAATGAAACCAAATTAAAATTCCTAATTGCTACCTAATTAGATGAATTGTGGTAGATAATGGTCTTGTGACTAGCTTAGGAATCGTCCCTTGGTATCCACTATCCTTATCCTAATCCAATTATAATTAATTCTGGCCTAAGAATTCCTAATTGTGTTCATTAGCAAATGATCTTGAATAACCATTCAAGATTCAAGAGATTAATAATCTAATGTTGAATTGAGACCTCAATCCCGCATTAAATCGTTAACTCTTGTCCTTAAGATCAATGAACATCCAATTTGATTGATTAACTAATTAATTATCTTCTGATTCATCATCCAAAAATGTTTAATTAACCAACTAAACACCAAGGAAATCTCAAATCAAACAATCAAATACAAAATCTCACTCATGTATTTCATCAAACACCTTCGTGGCATACATGGGAGATTAGAGAGAATAATGAAAAATCAGATTCAAATTCAACCAATTAATCAACAAAAATATTTCCTAATCAGTGTCTAACCAGTCACTAATTAATTACACAATTTCTCAATCAAATATAACTCAACCGAGATTATACAAGAAAAACAAAAAGTGCTGGAAAAATAAGAAATCTTAGCCAGAATTTTGCATTCTTCCAAGGATTCAAGCTTCAGCCAAAAGCTTCCTCCCTTGCTAGCCTCAAGATGGAGATTAGATCTTCATATTACGATGGAATGGAGATGGAGAGAATGGAGAGATGGATGGTTCTGTGAGTGGAGGCGTGAAGGCGAAGGAGGCGAGGGTGTGTGGTTCAATGGGCGAATGACGGCGTCGTGAATTGAATTCCCTTTAGGGAATGAGCGAATGAATGGCCTTACGTGTGTTGAATGGGCCGGGTGAATGGAATGGGCTGAATGTGTGGAAAAGACGGAGGTGTATCTGGCGTGTGAATGAATCCTCTCACGTGGATTTTTTTATTTTTCACGTGCTCCTCTTCTCATTCCAATTGTCTGAAGCCTTCTTATGTGAATGTGTATAAACGTGGGACCCACTTTAATTTACATTATTATAATACTTCATTTCATGCAAGCTTTCCCACGTAACTTCTGTAGCTTCTTCGTGGCTTCAGATCTGCTTCGGCCAGCTGCACTTCCTCTCTGTTTCTGCTATCATGTTGCTATCCATGTGTGTTTGTTTCTGCTTCTCTTCGAACCAGAACCATGGTTTTCTTCATTTTTCAACTTGTTCCAGCCCTCTATTCTTTCGTGTTCTCGAGTTGTAAGCTGCTGGTTTGTGTTCTGTTTCCAGCTCCTTCAACCCGTGGCTCCTGTGTGTGACCAAATGTGATTCTTCTGCTTTGTTCTGCATGCTGTCTTCACGTAGCTTTCTTCTCTCAACGTGGTTTACTCTGTTCTGCTGGAAAGCTCCCTGTTCAGCTTCTGCATGTATGTTCAGATGTGATTTCCAGCTCCATGCGTCTTCGTTTTTTTTAGCTCAAAGCTTCTATTGACAGCAACTAAACTCGAGCTTCTCACGTTGGCTACTGTAGCTTCTGTATTCATGTTCACGTCTTGCCTTCTCTTCAGCTTGTAGCATTGGAACCGAAGCTTCTTCCTCCCATATATACATGCCTTCATCTCTTCTTCTTCTTTTCTTTAAATCAAATACTCATTTAAGCTATTTGTCCTTCACAAGTCTGCACAAATAATAAAAATAATTCAATAGGAAAATTCACAAAATCATTTAAAATAAAATTGAGCATTAATATTTCAAAATTTTGCAAATTAATTCCTAAAGTGCAAAAATAGCTCTTAAAATCAATTTCCATTCAATTGCATTCATTAACCCACATTTATTTATTAAAATGACTAAGTTAGGAGGGATAAATTGTATAAAAATCATGCTTATCAGCGACAATTAACCTTCGCTATAGCGAGATTGTATCAGTTTCCTTCACTATGGTGAGATTTGACTTTCGCTATGGCGAACTCGCGTCAATTCCAGACCACACTCTCGCTATGGCGTACACTACAGCGAGCTGCCCCCTGGTTTCTGTATGGACTGCTGCCCGCACTCGCTATAGCTAGAACCTCGTTCGCTATTGCGAGAAGACATTCTCACGACAGCGAGACCATTTCTCGCTATTGCGAGAAGATTTAGCACAGTTTCTGGATTTCAAAAATTTCCAACTTTCTATTTCCTTTCTTTTCCTTTTTCCCGGTTGTTACACATGTGTTGAAATAAAAGAGTCTTAGAACTCAATTATTATTATTCGTAGTACAAAGTATGCTTCTCATTCTCATAGTTAATAACTATTACTATGTAAATATTATTCTACTAGAGGCAGAGAGTGAAGGCTAGTTAGCTAACATTTACATATGCATACATACTTGTCATCAAGGGTTACTTTCAAACAGTGATGGCAGAACCAATAGGGTTCTGTTGGTAGTTCCTATGGCCACGCTAGAGTTCAAAGCAAGCATGCAATTTTGCTAATGCCATTGCAACATATGGAAAGGTGAAGAGTTACATATCAAAATGTCTTAAAAAAATCAAATAAATAATTTGAAATATGATGTGATTTGATATTAAAAAGTGTATAGAACAAGCAAAGCAAGTACCATTTTCTATATAGAATTTTGTATTAATTGGTGCTAGTTTCCTAGGTATTGGAATTCTTTTTTAATTCTCAAATTTTGGGATAAATTTGTTTGGGGGCGGTGAAACTTTGGTATAAAATTTTGGTTCAGTATTTAAGGTCCATCTTGTAAGACTTTGTTTTAAGGTTGAAGTTTATGGTACCAAGTATTGCAATCTCCTGTGATTTATATAGCAAATATGCCATTCCAAAATTTAGCTATAAATTTATAGTATCTATTAGTGCCAACGTTCTTTCTTAAATGATTTTGCATTTGGCTTATCTATCTTAATTTTCAAATTTGCTCCTAAATATTTGGTTTTAGGCTTGGGTGGTTTCTTTATTTGAGATTAGCTTTAGACCTTTAGCTTACTCTTTTTTCCTTTGTTGGTTGGATAAGTAGTTTGTATGGTATTTGCTTCTATTGCATTAATTCCTTTAGCTTCTTTGACTAGAGTATATGACTTGCACAAAGGATTTGCATGTGGGAAAGACAAGTAGATATGTATAGTATAGTCTTGGCTAACATTTGAGTTAAGTACTCTAACAAATTGTGTTAACGTCAAGTAATATATATATTTTAAAGATGATAATAAACTTTTATCTTTTATGTGTGCCCTATAAAATGTAGGTTTTAATCACATTTTCATACTCATCAATTCTTCTTATGCACAATTGTGTTTTTGAGTTCCAAAGTGTCAAGTATTCTTTTTCCCATATATAAAAAAAGCTTTTAAATTTCCAAGTAATATAAAGTAAGCTACAAGCTTGCAAGAACTATGAATATGTAATGTTGGAAATGCTACCATATGACTTAATTATATATACTTCCTATCATTGATTTAATACAATAATTTGACTATTTTCTTTAATTTCAATTTGAATAAGATTGTCTTTCTACTTGTTAAATTAAAACAACCTAATGGTACATATATAACTTAGTCTTAATTGGCTTATTAATTAGTTTGACCAGTATACATATTTATATATTGTATTTTTTTTCAATTCTTCTAGTTAATTATTTATTTAATTGCTTCTCAATTATACTTGTCTATATAATGTGGACCTCCATCCATGGCCCTTATGCTTTTAAATGACTATTGGTTTTATAGTTTTCTTTGCATTTTTGGTGTTGTCACATTTATATCTGCTATTAAACTACAAGTACCGCAACATAGGAGAAGCATTTCTATCTAGATAGACCATTGCTCTGTCTCATTTGACTTTATATAATTCTTGGCATAAATGCAATGTATATGGTAGTCTATGTCTAATATATAATTCTTTGCATTGTGAATTTATAGTAATTTTGTCTTGGATAGAAGAGAGTATGTGGCAGTATGATATGATATAGTATTTTAGTTTAGGAAACATATAGGAATAAAAGAGTCAAGGGTATAAAATATTAGAGTATAATTGAATTCTCTTATTTAATGTAGGCGCTTTGATAAGGTTCATTCCTATATATGCTTAGCTATATCTTATTTCTGACTTGTATAAGTGCTTCTCTACTTCTAGCTCTTTCGGTTTGTACTTTTACAACATAAACATGATACCTATTTAAGATTCCTGAAACATGGCAACTTAATTTACTACTTGCAAAGTCTCTTTGTTATTCGTGCATATGGCAGCACCTTTTTTTCTTTATTCCCATATTATGTAAACAATAATTTTTTACTTTTTAGGCCTTTTATGTAAAGCCTAAATGTTTTTAATGGATTGGGGCCTTTTACTTTTAGGCCTTTTATCTAATAATGGATTAGTTGTATGGACATACTATTTTGCCTAAAGTATGTTATGGACATACTATGTTCATGTTTAAATGTGTTTAATTGATTTATATCTTTTTCTTTCCAAATACTAATCTTCACTTAGTGCTCTAGGCCTATTTGGTTTTCTTCTTAAATAACTATTCATGGCCTCCTATGTAAGTACTTTCTATTTCATTTTTATTACTTACTACACATTATATGGAAATTTAATGTCTTTTTCTAATTACAATGAAGTAGAATATGCATGTCTTGAATTTATCTCTTACAGTCATCTATACCTTCACATGGAATAGCAAGTGTTGAGGAGCCAAAGGGACCGCTTATGGATGCTTTACTTGATCATCTTAAGGTACACAATTTGGATCCATTATAGAATTTCTATGGTTCTATTTGTTGTAGGTGAAATATTTTTTTTGGAACCTCAAAATGAAGACTAAAGTATTGCTTAGGAAAGTTTTGATTTAATGCTGCATTTGTGGATGTTATCTAAGTTCAATTTCACTAGTCGATTACTAACTTACTGGTTCTTAAATAGAGAAGTGGTAAATTTTTTATCCTCTTCTAATAATTGTTTTGATAGCATCATGATTTATTATTTATGGATAAAGGGAACAATCATTAAGAAATTATGCATAAGATTCCCATCTATATGGGCACTCATGAAATTTATCTAGATACTTTTGTTTTGCCAAAGTATAGAAGTTATTGCCACCTATTGTTAATAATTGAGTTCAACTGTCATGTTTTGTTCCTTGAATGGATAAAGAAAGGGAAGCAAAGGAGAAGTGAACCAAAGATGATAAGAAGCCGAGGTTGTGAAGGAGACTTTATTTTTGGCTGGGTGCTTTGAGAAGGAAAAGCAAGAAAGAGTTTTCATTTTCAATTTAAGGCGGATTTAGCTAAGGAAGAAGAAGGTGTAATGAAATAGAGAAAAGAGTTGACGCTGAAGCCATTGCTTATAGGTAAATTCATCATTTATCTATTTCTCTAATATGATGAATGAATCTATGGCCTTTGCTGATGTCCCTCATCTAATACTTTGATCTGGTAATGAAACTTGAGCTATTATGAATCCTACTTTGAGTCATGGTCTAAAGTTTCAATGGAATACCTAGTTAAAAACATATGTCTCAGTCTTTAATTTGTGTGAAGTGCAATGAATTTCATGGCATAAGTTAGATTAGGAATGATATTTTGGTAAGCTAGGTGTCATATGCATAGTTTTCGCTCCAAATTTCAGTTTGAAGATTTGATGCTAAAGTTGTTTGGTTCTTTTGGTCTACACTGGTTTAGTATAATTAGATTAGGTAACTTTATTTAGATTGGTTCTTTCTTTCTTGTTTATTTAGTTTAGTATAATTAGATTAGGTAACATCTGATGCAAAATTTGTATTTCTTTTTAGTTGTCTCATGAACTATAAGTCGGTGCTAAGATTTTAGGAACTTTTAAACATTTTACTTGTATTAGTTGAATGAGTTATGTACTTAAACTATAAGGAGGGCGCCTTAGAGTTTACATAAATATTTTATGTAAAAATAAGACTTTAGGATCTTTCCTAGATTTTTCTTATGAATTCTTCTTAGAAATTCTAGTTTTGAGATTATTTTTGGTGCATTAATTAACGTGCTTTAGCATAGTTTCAAAATACTACAAGTTTAAATGGATTCTTAGGAACTTATAGATTGAGTGCATTGTTCATCATTTCTAGTAGATCTAAAATTCACACTTATGTAAAAGCTATACTACTAAGCCTTTTTGTACCACTTTAAGCCTGGCACAAGTAGCTATAATCAATTAGCCATTGCCATGAATGTGAGTTAAGTGCAAATGCCACTACAACTTTATCCTTTTTTTTTTCCTCTTTCTTTGGTTTCACTATTTTCTTCTAGTTATGCCTTATTGAAATAATATTGTTACTAAGTTGGTGACAACATAGCTTTTTATTTATTTATTTGTTTCAATTTAATCTCTCAACTTACAATTTATATTATATTTGTCCCTTAATCATAATTAGATTATTTATTCATAAATTAAATTTATTCATTTAATAATAAATAAATAACAACAGTGGAACAATAAAAGTTAAATTAATAATAATAATAAGAGGAAGAATATTTTATTATAAATTAAACTTATGAAATTAATGTTAAATAAATGATAAAACATATATTGAAGATATATTAATAAATAACATTGATGAAAATAAGAATAATAATAGTAATTAAAAATTAGATTTATTTAATTAATATTAAGTAAATAGTAATATTAAATAATAAACATTAAATTATGAAAGAAAAATTAAATAATAAGAATAAGAATAAGAATAAGATTACTTATTCATAAATTAAATTTATTCATTTAATAATAAATAAATAATAACAATGGAATTAATAAATAATAAAATAAATGATTAATTAAATTTTAATGTATAATAATAATGCTAATAACCATGCTTATTATAAATTAAATTTACTCAACTAATAATTAAATGAATAAATAATAAATGATAAATAATAAATTAATATCAAATGCTTAATAATAAATAATAAATTCTATAATAAAGGTTAAATTATTAATTATAATAAGAGAAAGAGGATTTTTATTATAAATTAAATTTATTAAATTAATGTTAAGTAAATGATAAAAATAAATAGTAAATGACAAAACATATACTAAAGATATATTAATAAATAACAATGATGAAAATAATGAAAATAAGAATAATAATTATTATTATTGAAAATTATATTTATCTAATTACTATTACATAAATAGTAATATTAAATAATAAACATTAAATTATGTAGTTAACATTAAATAATAATAATACTAAGTTTACTTATTCATAAATTAAATTTATTCATTTAATAACAAATAAATAATAACAATGAGATATAATTAATTAATTAATTAATTAATTAATTTTTAATATATAATAATACTAATAAACATGTTTATTATAAATTAAATTTACTCAACTAATAATTAAATGAATAATAACAATATAACTAAACAACATGGAATAATTATATAAATTTATTTCATTCAAGAAGGAGTGAGACGAAAAAAAAGCAATAAGATAAAGTCCACTTAAACATTGTCACTTTTTGCAAGTGCTTCCTTGAGTTTATCTAGTCTCTTGTATCATCCATTCAATTAAGGTTTTGGTATGTCTAACCAACAAAACTATATTTTGGTCTATACTTCTATTAGAACTATAATTTTAATGAGGTTTAGGTAAGGACTAGAATTTATCTCTCGTTATGGTTTGTACTAGAACTAGAGTTTGGTTTTGGTTCAAATCTAAAATCTAGAAATAGGAATGGCCTAGTCTAAAGCTCATGACTTCACTTAAGTATACAATTCTTTACATGTAAAAGGCATGACTTGTTAATGGCTTAACTTGTAATGATGTTGATTAAAATGTAGGAAGTAGCAGAGATGGATAAAAGTTGGATAAAGATCAATAATAAAGTTGATCTAGCATGTAGACAAGGAGTTGACGAGTTTCTACAGTAGGCATTCAGTTAGCCAAAGGTGACAGATATGATTTGATGTCGATGCAAGGGGTGTAGGAATACAAACTGGAAAAGTTAAACTAATATAAAGGCAAATCTATTGAGGAAAGGTTTCAACTCAAGTTATGAAATGTGGGACTCATATGGAAAAGTTCATCCTAGTGCTTATAGTCCATTGCATTAAGATAATGATGAGTTTCTTGATGATACTGATGAAGAAGATGACATTATTGGGATACTTCATGATGCATATGGTTACATAGATTCAAATGAGGGGAACTGTGTGTTAGAGAACCATAAGCTACCTAATAGACAGGAAAGATAGTTCTTTAACTTGTTGCAAGATGCTCAAACTGACCTCTATCCAGGTTGTAACAAAGTTTCAAAACTCTCTTTTATAGTTAGGCTACTCTACCTTAAGTGCCTTGAGCATTGGAGTAACAAATCCATGAATTCATTATTAAGTTTATTTAAGGATGTTCTTCGAGAAGGGGCACTAATACCTAACTCCTACTATGAAGTGAAGAGCGTTATTTAGGAGTTAAGATTGGATTACACCAAGATTAACGCATGTGAGAATGACTATATCTGGTATTGGCAAGAGCACGCCAATGCTCAATCCATGTCTAAAGTGTAATATGTCTCAATAGAGGTCAAATAGTCATAAAGGAAAGAAAGTACCTCATAAAAGTGTTATGATATTTCCCTATAAAGCCTAAGCTATAAGGGTTGTACATGTCTCACCACACAGCTAAGGAGATAAGGTGGCATGATGAGGAACACATTGATGATGGTGTTTTGTGGCATCCATTTGACTCGATTACATGGAAATCATTAAACCAATAACATCCAGAATTTTTTAGTAATCCAAGAAATATTTGGTTAGGCCTAGCAAGTGATGGGTTCTACCCTTAGGAAAATATGAGCACTAATCATAATATTTGGCTAGATGTGTTGGTTCCATATAATTTGTCACCATGGCAATATATGAAGCACCCATACTTTATTATGACACTTCTAATTCCAAGCACTAGAAATCAAGGTGATGACATAGATGTGTATCTCTAACTAATGATTAAGGAGTTGCTTGAATTATGGGAGTAAGGAGTATAAACATATGATGCTGACAAGAAGTCTAATTTTAGATTGTGTACAGCCTTATTGTGGACTATTAATGACTTTCCAGCACATGGGAACCTATCAGGATGTTCTATGAAAGGAAAGCTTGCATGCCTGATAAAGGCTATTTTCATATATTTCAATCCTCCTAATTTGGACATTTTGATAAATAATTATGGTTTATTACATTTAATTAGATACGTTTTTACTTTATTAGCCATTTATGCACTCTATGAATTAAATTGCAAAATTATTGGTTTTAATGCATAAATTTGTTTAAATAATTTTCTAAAGCTTTTCCTACTTAATATTATTGCTATTATTTTGTAGATTTCAATGGGCAAATGTAATTTAAATGGAGAAATTGAATTGAAGAGATGGAGTTGGAGTGGATGTGAATTAGAGGCTCTCACATGCTCAAGAGATATAAGGCAATTCATTTATTCTTCATAATGGTTGTCATGTGTAACATTCAAGGTTTTAGAAATTTTTCTAAGTCTTCCAGCTATAGCCAGAACCCCTATCAGTTATAGCAAGGGCAGTTCGCTACAGCAAAGGTAGTTTGCTACATCGAGGTGCCAGTTCGCTACAGCAAAGGTGTGACGACCCTAGATTCTAATATCAGTAATTATAGCTAAATACACAATTAATAAATAATGATCAAGGTTTGGAGTCGTTGCAATTAATTGCATTAAGAAAATATAGGAGAAATTTAAACCTTGACACTACTAGGATCATCAACTAACAACCACAACGGGAACATGCATAAAAGGGTTTGTACCCTCATTAAAGGTTTAGGATTCATCCATTAATCAAATTCAACCCACAAAAACATCCCACCAATGTACTCATTCTATTCCCTAACATTAGCTTTACTGAAATTAAAGTTTCTAGGTCAAATATAGGAGTTTGGGGACCTGCGCCGCGGCCTGGAACCTTCCCGCCGCGGCTAAGTTGTGTTCTGGGACTCGAAAACCATGTTCCTAACCTTGCATTGCGGCCTGGGACTATTACGCCACGGCCAAGTTGCTCTCTGGAATTTTCCTGACTTTTGCCGCGGGGAGTTGGATCTGCGCCACGGCCAACCTATGTAGCGCCGCGGCGAGTTTTGCTACTGTAACCTCCCTAATTAATTTCCTCGACTCGCGCCGCGGCGAGACTTCTTGCGCCGCGGCGAGGTTACGTTCTGTCACCCCCTGGGCGATTATTTTCACTTCGCGCCGCGACGAGATCTCTCAAGCCGCGGCATCCCTCGCCACTGTCACTTCCTAGGCCGCGGCAAAGCCTTCTTGGCCACGGCGTGATTCCCTTCTGTCACTATTTTCACTATATTTCGCCCCCTACACTCCATTTCTCTTCTTAGGGACACTCTAAGGTCACTTCCCCTCATTTTATGTGGCTCTAATGACATTTATCTACCTTATTTACTTAGCTATTCATCCATTACTAATTCAAAACTTATATGTCCATTTCTTTCCTCTAATTACCTTCTATCAGCAAGTTTATAAAGTAACAACAATAGATTATACATGAACTACCGGTAGCTATCCTTTAATACTCAATCAATAGGGGTTCCATACAATAGGGGTTCGTACTAATATCTCAAAAGTTACATTTTCATTGACAATCATATTATAGGTCAACAAAGTTTACAGCAGATAATATGAATCCATACATCAAATACTAAGTTAAGATAAGGTCTAACCCTTTAGTACATACATTCTCAATAAATCAAATGTTCAAGCCTACACTTGACAATACAGATACATGATGATGCTATATGAAACTAAACAAAATTCAACATCTACCCTATTACACTCAGACCAAGTGTAGCCTCCCCACACTAGGCCTCAGCTCATGGATGTTCATCCACTTGCTTGCCCTTATCCTTACCCGAGGAACCTTCACCTGAAATATTAATCCCATAAAACAGGGTGAGATATAAATCTCAGTAACCAAGGTAATTCCATCATATAATCCAGTTTAATTAATCATATAAGCAAGAATCAAAATCCTCATTCAGATTCATATCAGTCATCTCAGCAAAATGAAATAATTAGGCTATCATGATTACTATCCCATACTAGCAATCATATTATCACATGTTAAAGGCCATTAACATTGGGAGAGGCCCGTCCACGGCACCTACTCCCCATTGAGCACAACCAGGGCTCAGTGCATCTGGGGTTTGATCATAACCCGGTGCCCGATCGCGGCACATGCACGGGTGGCAGCCGCACCACAGCTCCACCATGGACTCACAAGGTCCAATCATGATACAACAGATAGCCAACCAATTCATTCAATATTTCAAATCATTCATATATAGCAAATATGAAATTAAAGCAGATACATGCATGGAATTAATGTAAACCCCGGTTACCTCACTTGTAGACAAATTCGCAACAGCCACCACAAATCCCAAATTCGGATTCAAGTGTCTCCCACCAGAATTCTCAATGTTTCACCCAAAATCCTAAGCAAATTCATATAAAATTAGTACCCATAATATAAATCAGCTATGGGGGTCTCAAACCAACAAGGAAAGCATCAAAATGGGTGGTTTAAGTTCACCTAATACCAACCCCAACCTCAACCTACGAATTTCACCAAGAAAACCTCCAAACACTCACTTTTCAGATTTTGGGTATAATGAAATCTCTCCAAATGAAAAACTAATCAGACCAAATTAAAGAGAAAGATGAGGGGATTAAGTTGTATAACTATTACCTTAGCCAAATATTGCTCTAAGTATGAGAAAATGCAGAAATCTTGCCCCAAACCCTAGCCTCCTTCTCAACCTCCGAATTTGCCTCTTGAGTTTCAGAAAAATGAAGGTGTGGCTGAAGCATTAGGGTTTTAGGTGGGTTTAAGTTGGGTCAAAAGGCTGGGTCATGGGTTGCTCCAAGTCCAAATCCAATTGGGTTTCAGATTTTGCTTATTGGGCCAGTTTTCACTTGTTGGGCTGTAGAATTCTTTTAGGCCAGTTTTCACACATTGGGTTGCTGAAGTTTAATGAGATTTGGGCCTAATTTGAAGGGCTCAAGGGCTTGGGTCTGCACAAGGGTAATTTGGCCATTTAATTGAGCCTATACAAGATAAATCTTGGGCCTCTATCTCACTAAATTAGTTCGGGTCTGCCTCTAATGCATTGGGCCTCCATCAACCTCTCATCATGATTCATTAATTTGGGCCCTAATGAAGTTTCTATTCCAATTAATTCTCAAACCCATATAAATAATTTATCTATCTAAAATACCTATTCACTAACTTGCCCAATTATCCTTTATTAATTATCCTTTATTAACCTTAATCCATGATTAACACCTTAATTAATTTTAGGGTGTTACAAAAGGTACTAGTTCGCCATAGCGAGGATGTAGCCCACTACAGCGAGTTCGTGTCCCATAAAAATTTCAAGGAGTTTCTCGTAGTAGTGCCAACCGTGGTGAGAATAGTTAGGACCTGGGACTGATAAGCTCTCACCGTAGCGAGAGGTGCTTCCCACTATAGTGAGACTCATTCCAAAAAAATTGTAAAAAAATGGAATTTTGCTTCTTAAAGAGTCCAGATTCCTCTCTCTCCCTCTGACCGACTTTCAGCTAGATAAAAATAGAGGAAGCTCTACCTAAGAGAGAGAGAGATAAAGGGATTCAAGAGGAGAAAGAAGCAAGGAAAAAGGTGAGAGAAACTAAGGATTTTCATGGAACATCCTCTACACATCTTGTTTTCCTCTCCTTGCTCTTCTTTTTCATGGTTTTGGTGAATGACATGGGTGTGTTTTGGCCTTGGCTCAGAAGGGAAAAATTAGACTTTAGAAGAGAAGTCTAAGGTAAAGGAAGAAGCTTTTGAAGGAAGCTTGGATTTAAGGTAGTTCCACTTCTTTCTTGCTTTCCTCTTCTTGCTTCCTTTATGTGTGTATTTTGGCTAAGAGGAGAGTTTGTAAGGGAGGAAGTTCTAACTTAGAACAACTAGGAAACCTATGAATTAGTGTTTAGGAACCTAGGAAATGCAAAGGAATTGAAAGAAAAGCTAGTGAAGTTCAAAAGAGAGCAACTAGGGATTCTTAAGCACTTTGTAAATTCTATTTTGATTCATGAATCTCCTAGCATATGTGAGTGTTTGTTTGAGTTTCTAAGACCCTTAGGAAGCTTCTCGAGTACCCCTTTCTATCAAGAAAAAATTGGAAACTCCATGGACTCCAAATGCTCTTCATGGCTCGACCTAGAGCACTTGAAAGGGGTAAGGACTGTTTTAATTGGTTTTAAGCTTGGTTTGGGACCATAGGTGATAGAAGAAGATGAAAGGAACCCTTGGGAAAAACCTAGAAGCTATAGATTGAGAGTTAGGTCAATAGGTTCCATAATGTAGCTTTAAGAAGCAACTTGTATCTAGACTCTTAAGAATGAGTTTGTAATGACTTCAAAGAGTCTAAATGGAACCAAGAGGCCTAGATACGAGAAGAAAATGAAGCTAAGGACTTGAATTATGGTAGTGGCTTTATTAGGCCATTAATGGAAATATTATGGAACTAATAGACCAAGTATCTCCTTAAGTGTGTGTTTAATGCTTTGGCTTGTTCCAAGAGAGTAATTGAATCCTCTTTGTTGTGTCTAGGCTAAAGAAATCAAGCTCTATCTAGTTGTGGGTGTATAGCCAAAAAAGGTAAAGAATAGCAAAAGGAAAGCCTGTGTTTGATTGCAAGGTAGCTCTTCACTCCTTCTTGTTTGCATTCATAGATATGTAATTGTCATTGTATGCTTGTATGTGCATTTGTATTATGAGACATGCCATTTGATGTTGCCTTGTTGTATTGGTACCAATATGTTTATATTTTAGATGTGAAAATTGCTCTTAAGGGTGAGGTGGTGCCAAAAGTCCCTTGAAATGGGTAAGGTGGAGCCAAAGTCCTTAGTAATAGGTGAGACAAGGCTAAAAGCCTCATAAATGAGTAAGGCCAAGTCAAAAGTCCCTAGACCAAAGGTGAGGCTAATCCAAAAGTCCCAAAAATAGGATAAGGCTAGACTAAAATTCCCTAGAGCTTATTCTTAGCCTTAATATGATTTTCATGGCATGGAAATTATGTGTTGAATGATTCTTGATAATGTTGGATGCCTACTTGCATGCTTTGACTTGTTTATATACCTTGATTGCTTTTCTTGAATGAGTGTATGAGCTATTAAAATTCTTTGAATCTCACCCCTTTCCCTCTCCCATCTCACCATGTCTAGGTGGTGTTCAAGAGGCTAAAGATGAAAGCCAAGAAGCTTGAAAGAATATCTCTTGACAAGGGTATTATTTTGTGTAGTCTTTGATGTAAAAGAATGTCAAAATTTCTATGTACATATTATTTTTTAAGATGTAAATATTTGGACAAATGCAAAAGTATGTATGAATGATATGAGAATCAAATTTAGAGCCAAATCAATGAGAATGTGAGATTGGGACATTTGGTGGCTTGTGTGTAGCTATGCATTCTTGTATGTAGTATGGTGAAATTGAGATGCATGATGGTTTGGACTACTTGGGTAGTTCATATATGATGCATTCTTACTTTAAAATTTACCTAAGAAGTGCTAGACCATGTAAAAGGCCATATGGAACCAAAATGACCATTTCACGCTACCAAATTTGCCAAATTCAAGAGCTATATCACGATTTAACCAAATAACCTCTTCTTGGTCTAAAACGCGACATGCTTATAGGTATTGTCTAGAGCTTTTTGGGAAGATAAAGTACATATTATTTGGAGCTCTAGAGAATTTTTGGTGAATTTCTAAAGTTGGCAAAATTTTTCAATTTGACAGTGCTACTGTACAAATGGTTAGTAGTTTCACCTCCATCACTCATGGGCCCAATGGTGTCCAATGGCTATGAAATTTTACAGGGACAAACTAAACATTCATAGCAATCTATACCAACTAAAAGCAACTCAATTGGAGGTCTGTAAAGGGAGAACTAATTTTTTGAACTTTTTAGTTAGTATTAGGGACGCCAGCAGACTCAACCATGCTTTTAGGAGCCCACTTTGCTTTTGGGAGACTCTTTACTTTGTCTCAACCAATCTCAAGGGTTCTTGGCTCATCTTTACCATAGCTAAGGGTTCTTAGCCTCACCACACTCATGCAAACCCAAGCACACATTATAACATCATTTAGAAGTATAATATGTCATCATGAAATCATAGCATATAAAATCATGCTAGCATACTTTTCATGACTTGAAAATACACATACACACATTCTAAGACAAGCTAAGCCCACATCCATGTATGAGAGAAGGTGGAGAAAGCTACCTTCTACACAATTACACACTTTTTTCTTTGATTCCAAGCTCCTCTTTTCAGCCACACACACACAAAAGTGTGGGGAAGGTTTCTCTTAGCCTAAACACAATTAATGGAAGCCAATTAGGTTCATGAACTCAATTCTAAGGCCATACAATTTACTTAGATACTAGATTAGCTTATAACCTCATTACAGTTCTATAATTGCACCTAATGAAGCAATACCTTTCAATTAAATTCTAGGCTTCATTCTTTTCTTTCAAATATGATTCTTGACTCTTTTTAAGCCTCTTGGAGTCATCACACAATCAAAACCAAGAGCCTAACTACATGTTGCTTCTTTAGGTCTCATTATGGAACATAAAGCACTTACTCACTTTCTATAGTTTCTAAATTTCTCCCAAGGCTTCCCCTCATATTCATTCATCATATATGACTCAAGAATGGGCTTAGAAAAATTTAAAACTCTTCCTAGTTACATGAACCTCTCTTGGCCGAACCTATGCTTGGTTTTGGCATCCATAGACTTTGCTTCATTTTCTCAAGGGGAGATGCATATGGGGAGCCTCTTAGGAATTTTAGGAACTCATTTAAACTCTTATTTAGGCCTAGGAATCATTGTACAAAATCAGATTTTACAAGGTACAATTGAAACCTTAGAAATTGCATCTTGAAATCTACTGGCTTTTTGTTAATTCCCTTTGCATATTCTTAATCTCCACACCCTTTTCCCTTAGATTCACCCTTGGTTCTGCCTAAAAATAAAATCCTCCTAGGGTTCCTTAGATGAGGAAAAATGAAGAAGGAGGGGGAACCAAGATAGCAACCATAGGAAGAGAAATTACCTTATTTTCTTGCTTTTTCTCACTTGAATCTTGCTTTCTCCAAGCTCCTCTCTTCAAATCCGAATTTTCCCCTAAGCTTCTCCCTTAAAATAAATTTATAAACTTCATTTTAATCATAGAAAGAAAGCTCAAGAGGAGAGGAACAAGTTTGGAAGAAGAAGGAGCATGAAAATCCATGAAATTCCTTACCTTTTCCTTGCTTTTTATCCTCCTTTCTTCTCCTCCATGGTGTGCCTAAGAGAGCTGGTGTTTTCTCTAGTTTTTAGGCAGAATGGGTCGTGCAAATGAAGGGGAGAAGAAATAAGAAACTTAAAGTGTGTTCAAGAAGCTTTCACTTTCTCAAAAATTCTAATTTTGCCCTTCATTTTTGGCATTTTCGTTTCTAACTCATTTTAGTTCCTTTTTTAGAATTGTCTTTTCCATTATGAAATTTAGGTTTTCAATTTAGTAAAATACCTTTGAAATCACTTAAATCGGAGTTAAAACCTTTCCGAACAAATCCATTAAAATTTGGGTACACCGACGTTGGAAAACGTCCATCGGAGGGGCTTTAGCTGTCCTGGGCCTTACCATGGTTTTCAAGGCCTCTGAGAATCCCAGAGAATTTAAAATTTTCATTTAAAAAGTCCTCCTCTGTGAATTCTAAAATTTGGTCAATATTACAAAAATGCCATTACATTTTGTAAGCCTTTCATAAGAAATTGTTTCTTCATTCTAGCTCTATTTTTCTTTTCGTCTGAGCTTAGGATTATCATTTTTAGGAGTTTAGAATGCTTCCCAATTTTTTTGGAACCTTAACTACATCATTTTGGGGGACTTCCTTTTGTATCCGGTGAGTTTTATTCGTCTACGAAGAAATCGTACATTATATTTCTCACGTTTTCTCTCATTTTTAGAGAACTGGATGTTACAATGTGCTTGGAAAATCACCCTCCACGAGTCTAGTCACTCTTTTATACACTCATACACTCACATAAATGGTTACATGTCCAGCCTTCATGCATTAGCTTTATATCACACATTCCAAGGCATAGGTTCTCCACACTCTTAGCCATTCCATTTTCATTTACACTCCCTTGCACGTCCTTTCAGCTCCATGTTGATTCATGGCATTCATTCATTCACAATATCATTCACAAACTCACATACCTCCAACCATTCTCTCATATCACTCACGAGGCTTGGGATGTGGGATCATGGCATCAGATTAATCATCTATACATGCATAAAGCACTCATCCATTCACTCACAAACATATGCATAGTAGCTCTATCTAGCCATGGGTCCACTCTCCATGTCACAAGCACAAGAACGCCACAAACACTCACACATGAAGGCTGCATGTCACATGTAACACTCCACTTTTAGACTCGCATATATACACACAGTTACATGCACTCTAATGCCCACATAGCTTCACATCAACGCACACTCTCACACGTTGACATATCATTCTCATAGGCCATCACACACACATCTCTCATGTACAATGACACGATGGATCATTCATGCATGAAGAAAACTCACATGTAGGCATAGTAACATACACAAGCTTCCATCAAGTCAAACATTCACATGTAACAAATAGAGAAAGGAGCAAAATAGAGAGGAAAAGAGCTAGGTTAGAGAAGAAGCAACACATAAAAAAGGCAGCATCGAGAAAAGAAAAAGCTATAAGTTATAGGATGACCACGTCAGCTTACGTGGAAAACAAGAAGTAGCACATGATTCATTAAGAAGATTAAGAAGCATAGGCTAGAGAAGAACATATGATATATAGTATGATTGAAGCAGCATGTGGGAAGCACTAGTGAGGAAAATAAAAACCACGTGAAGAAGGCATGAAGAAGCATATGAGGGATTAAATGAAGAGCATGTGAGTAGAGAAAAGAGGGAACACATTATCATAAACATGGCAGGCAACATCTAGAATGCTTGATCTCATCCATTTACAAATCATTCACACGCTTCATCTCATCATCTCATTCCATTCACCTTCATTCATCCCCTTCATCTGTAGCTTCTTTTTCCCCATTCCTTCATCCATCCATTCCATGAAGCATTAATTTCATCTTGTGGCTAGCTTGGATGAAGAACTTGGATTGAAGCTTGAATCCATGGAGTTTAGCAAGGGATTTTGGACTAAGATTTCCATCTTATTTTCTCTCTTTCTAGATTAATTTTTATTCTTGAACTTGCTTGGTTAAGCTTATAATTGACTAAGATCAATGTAGTTTATAATTAGTGGCTAGTTAGGCACTAATTAGGAAACTATTTGAATAATCAATTGATTGAATTAAGTGCTAGATTTTCAATTTCCTACAATTATCCATATATGTAATCAATGTGTTTGATAAAATGCATGTGAGAGATTGAGTGCTTGAATGTTTAATTTAAGATTTCCTTGGAGTGTGATTGGTCAATTAAACATCCTAAGGTGAAAATTTAAAAGCTAATTGATTAATTAATCGCTCATGTAAGCGTTCAAAGATCTTAATCACAAGAATTAGTAATTTAATAGGAGTTGAGGTCTCAATTAACATCAAATCGCTAGTTTCTATAATCTTGAGTGGCAACTCAAGATCACTTGCTATGAACACAAATAGGGACTCTTAGACCAGAACTAATGATAATTGAATTAGGATAAGAATAGTGGATAACAAAAGATAAATCCAAAGCTAGTCACAAGTCCATTAATTGCTTATTAGTTCATGCATTTAAGTAGTAACTAGGAGCTTTATTTCAATTTAATTTTAGTTAGTTTAATTAGATCAAAGTCCCTTTAAATTAGGTAGTTTTAGGATCCTTACACTTAGAAAACTCAATTAAATATTAAAATCTAATTCCAAGGGAGACAATCTAGGTTGCATCCTAAATTCTAAATATTTTTAACCTAGTTTATTTTGAGGTTGCATAATATGAACATTAATGCCCCTATTGCCACAAAGACACATATTCTATTTTGTTATGAAATAAGCTGTGCTACTTAAGCCATCATCGCTTCCTACCAACCAATCATCCATGGTGCCAAAATTGAAGGGCATTTGATAGGAAAGTCGAGCATAGAGTTGCACCCTTTCCTTTAACCAGTGATTAGACACTTTGTCAATTATAAGCATTGGGTGATGTAACCCTAAGGAAAGGTTAGAAGTGAAAGTGTTACCATGTCATCAATGCATTTAATTGGAGGAAGAAAAGCATCTTCTTCTACTTACCTTATTAGAAAACACTTTTGATTTGACACTGTAACATCCGATTTTCTGAAAATGAGAGAAAATGTGAAAAACATAACGTACAATTTCTCCGTAAATGAACAAAACTTACTGGATACAAAAGGAAGTCCCCCAGAATGAGATAATTAAGGTCCCAAAAAATTTAGGAAGCATTCTAAACTCATAAAAATGAAAATCTCAAGCTCAGACGGAAAGAAAAATAGAGTTAGAATGAAGAAACAATTTCTTACGAAAAACTTACGAAACGTAATGGCATTTTCGTAATTTTGAGAAAATTTTGGAATTCACATAGGAGGGCTTTTTAAATGAAATTTTTGAGTTTCTTAGGGTTCTCAAATGCCCTAAAAACCTTGGAAAGCCCCGGGACAGCTAAAGCCCCTCCAGTGGACGTTTTCTAATGTCGGTATGCTCGAACTTTGACAGATTCATTCGGAAAGGTTTTAGCTCCAATTTGAGTGATTCCAAAGGAATTTTACTAAATTGGGAACCTAAATTTTATAATGGAAAGACGGTTCTAAAAAAGGAGCTAAAATGAAGGAGAAACAAAAATGCAAAGTATGAAGGGCAAAATAGGAATTTTTGAAAAGTGTAACTTATTCCCACCTATATATATGATGCACCCTTCTCCTCCCTTCATTATGCATGACCATGTTCTGCCTAAAACCAGAAGAAAATCCTAGGGGATGAGGCTTATAAGAAGGGGAAGAAAAGGAGGAGAAATCAAAGGCTTAAGGTATGGAAATTAGTAGTTTTTCATGCTCTTTCTCTTCCAAACCTCTTCTCCTCCATTCTCCTTTGTTTCCTATGATTAAAATGAAGTTTATAAATCTGTTTTAAGGGAGAAATTGAGGGTAAAATTCGGATTTGAAGAGAGGAGCTCAAAGAACACAAGATTCAAGTGAGAAAAAGCAAGAAAATAAGGTAATTTCTCTTCCTATGGTTGTCATTTTTGGTTCCCTTCTCTACCATTTCGCCCCACTTGAGAAAACCCTAGGAGGATATGATTTTTAGGTAGAACCAAGCATGAATCTAAGGAAAAAGGGTGTGGAGATTAAGAATAGGCAAAGGGAATTATCAAAAAGCCATTAGATTTCAAGATGCAAATTCTAGGGTTTCAATTGCACCTTGTAAAATCTGATTTTATGTGATAATTCCTAGGCCTAAATAAGAGTTTAAATGAGCTTCTAAGATCCCTAAAAGGGCCCCCATATGCTTCTTCCCTTGAGAAAACAAAGAAAGCTCCATGGAACCTAATATGCTTCATTGTCTCGGCCAAGAAGGGTTCTCATAGCTAGGGAGAGTTTTAAATTTTTCTAAGGCCATTCTTGAGTCATATTTAATGAATGAAAATGAAGATAGGTCTTGGAAAAAATTTAGAACTCATAGAAATTGATTTGGTGCCTTAGGTTCCATATTATGACTTAAAGAAGTAATATGGTGCTAGGCCTTTTGTTTTAATGGTGTGATAACTCCAAGAGGCTTAAAAGGAGTCAAGAATCATATTTGAAAGAAAAAAATCAGACTTAGAAGTCATTTGAGAGGTGTTGCTTCATTAGGTGCCAATATGGACCATAATGGGGGTTATAGAGCAATCTAGTACTTAAGCAAGTTGTATGGCTTTAGAGAATGTTTCATAAACCTAATTGGCTCCCATATATTATATTTAGGCCAAGAGAAATCATCTCTACTAATTTGTGGGTGTGTGGCCAAAAGAGGGGGCTTGAATCCTAAAGGAAAAGTGTGTGTTTGTATACAAGGTAGCTCTCTCCACCTTCTCTCATGCATGGATGTGTGTTTAGCTTGTTTTAGAATGTTTGTATGTGTATTTTTAAGCTTTGAAAAGTATGCTAGCATGCCTTTATATGCCATGATACTTGATGCCATGTTATGTTTTCAAATGATTACATGATGTTTGTGTGAGTTTGCTTGAGTGTGGAGAGGCCAAGAACTCTTCCCTTGGGTGAGGATGAGCTAAGAACCCTTGAGTTTGGTTGAGATAAAGTAAAGAGTCTCCCAAAAACAAAGTCAACTCTTAAGAGTATGGTTGAGTCTAAAGCTCTTAAAGAATGGGTGAGGCAAGTCCAAAATCCATAAGGAGAAGTGTGAGGCCAATCTAAGCACTTGGTGAGCTCTTGAATATCTTGTATGATTGATTCACATGCCAAGTTTGCTTTTTAAAATGTCCATGACTTCTATTTCCTCCATGCATGCATTTGAAAAGCTTGCTTTGAACATATTATGTATGATTGAATAGGAGATGAGCTATTGGGATTCTTTAAATCTCATCCCCTCCTCTCCAATGATCTAACATGCTAAGTGGATCAAATAATTATGGTGAAGGGAGCCAACAACTATGAAGAGGAAAGATTGACAAGCTTATGCATGGTTTTGTCCATTTTGGAACCATAGTGATGGTTCATATTGTATATGATATTGTATATGCACAATGAATCTTGAGACATATGTAAATATACTATTATGTAATGTTTAGAGCCATGGATATGATGTATGAACTTTAGAATATAATTTGAGTTTTGAATGTCCAATTATGCATTATGGAAGTTTGATAGAAATATGCATAAGTGTGGGCTGAATGGCCAAAATGAGATGTATGAGGTTTGGAACCATTTAGGCAGCTCACACAAGTCTCAAATGAGCTTTTAAACTTGCCCAAAAGGTGCCAAGACCAAGGAAAATCTATTTGGCAACTTTGGTACCCAATATGGAGCCAAAATTGACCATAATGGAACCCTATGTCACTTTTTGGCCAAATGAGTTAGTCTTGCTCTGAAATTTGGCATGAAATTAGGTATCATTGAGAGATTTTTGGAAAGCTAAAGAACATAATTTTCAGAGGTCTAGAGAATATTTGATGAATTTTCAAAATTGAGATTTTTTTATTGATTCTGGTATAGGTATTGTTCATACTGGCAATTTTGTGTTTTGTGTCACCCGATGGCCAAATGGTGTCCAATTCTTATGAAATTATATATATATAAACTAGAGGTTATAAGATTTCTGTTTCCACTAAGATCACCTCTTTTGGAGGTCTGAGCAGAGAGTTATGTATTTTTAAAGTTGACTGTCAGTACCAATGGTGCCCCAAGAGTTCGATTACTGTTCCATAGGATTTCAATGGCTAAATGTATCTGTTTCATTCTGAAATTATTTTTAACATTAATTTAACATTTGTAGCGTCCCAAAATGACCAAATTTGTATGATTTCAATTTTTATATAATTAGTTATGAATTTTAGAAGTTTGTATCAGTAATCTGAACAGCAGCCCAAGCAGCCGGCGACCTCAGTAGTTTTTCAAATGTCAAACGTCCTCCATGATGCATTTTATGATCTGGGAATATTTTTAGTGTGAATTATAAATCCTAAGCTTTCCAAAATGACCAAGGTTGCATGATTTTTATTTTTCTAGATTTAGTTATGATTTTCCAAAGTTTGCCCAGAAAAGAGGCCAATTCTGGCCGAGAATGAACTTCCATTTTCCATGCTCCATTTCGGTTTCCATGAGTTGTGGGCATGATTTTGTGATGAAATGAGTTTTAACGATGTATTTAAATATGAGAATGTATAGCATGAGTTCACACGGTCCACATGACACCGATTGCAAATTTTGAAGTATGACGTAATGTAAATAAGCCCATTATTTTCACTCCCTCTTTCATATGCTCTCATGGGAATGATGTAAAGCCTATGAATGATATAAAATAAGCTAGAATTTATGGTGTTACAAACATGACCATGATGTTTTGCATATTGAGAGAAATGTTTCGAATAACATCATGTCAACTGTTATGGGATTAGCTGGAAAGACAAAGGTTATAGTTACGAGTTGGTATGACTTGGTTGACATGGGGATTAGGTCAAAATAGAAGAAAGGAACAAAGTTATGATTCTAATTGATATCTATGCATTACCTCCATAAGAGAAGTTGAGTTTGTAACTTCCTAGCTACTTTGAAAGTGTCTGATGCCTTCTCCTCGAACTTTTCACGATATGTCAATGTTCATGAGCAAAAAATCTATGGATTGAAGTGCCACAACCACCATATTTTGCTACAAGATATATTCCCTATAACATTATATTGTTTGTTGCCTAATGAGGTATCTAAGTCTATATTAGAGTTGGATAAATTCGTTAATAATTTGTGTTCTAAGTGCCTAACAACTAAAACTCTTGATCAACTTAAATCCCAATTTGCAAGCACGTTGTATAAATTAGAAATGGTATCCTACCAACCTTCTTTAATATTATAATCCATTTGCCTATCCATTTGGTAAAAGAGGCAAAGGTTGGTAGACTCGTACAATATAGGTGTATGTACCCCATCAAGAGATAACTTACTACATTATATATCCCTTTTTATAAATTTCATTATTACTTAATGCTAAATTCTTTATTCAAATCCTCTTATGTACTTAGGTAAAACATATATTCACAACAATGCTTGACCAAAAAGATCAATTGCAGAGGGGTATTTAATAGATGAATGCCTTATGTTTTACTCCTGTTACTCGAAAGATATTCCTACCAAGTTCAATATGTAACACCCCGAAATTAATTAAGGTGTTAATAATGTATTTGGACTAATTAAGAATAATTATCATGAAATAATTGGGCAAGCTTTATGAATGAAAATTTATAGAGAAATAAGTTCGTAATATAGGTTTAAGATTTCATTTAGGTTAAAGCCTAATTGGGGCCCAAGATTTAATTTGAATAAGTCATGGATAAGGATTTATGGAGGCCTAATGATTATAGATGCAAGTCCAACTCCTTATCGTGAGACTTGGGCCAAGAGAGATCACCTAGCAATAGCCTAATTTGATTTAATGAAATAGAGGCCCAAGACCCAATTTACATGAGCGCTTATAGTTGGCCCAACACACATTATGCAGACCCAACTTAGATTGACTCTTAAAATTTGGCCTAGCCCAACTACAACCCTGAAGCCCAACTCATGAGATTTAGCCCAACTTATGAGATAAGGCCCAACAAGTATAAAAATCTGAACCCACAAGGAATTGGGCCATGGGGTCAGCACATTCCACTTGTAGCTCTAAATTTTTTGCAACCCATTCATTAAACCATGGCCCAATCACTAGAGAGAAGCCCAATTGGACCTTGGGCTGATGGGTCAGCCCATTTCTCATTAAAAACCCTAAAGGGTCAGCAGCCTCCCTCCCCATTCAGCAGAAAACACAAGAGGCAAGGGAGAAAATTCGGAGGTTTAGGGGAGGCTAGGGTTCTACCGACATGGAAGCTTCATTTTTGACTTCTAGAGGATGATTTAGCCAAGGTGAGTTATATATAATTTGACCCTCTCATCCTCCTCTTCATTTTGGTCTAATTAATTTTTGGGTTTGAGCATTTTCATCTTCTTCTCAAATCTGAAACTTGGTGTTGGGTGATTCCTTGCAAGATTTTCAGAGTTCGAGGTTAGAGGGATGATTAGGTAAGCATTTCCCTTCCATTTTGTGTATCACTTTGCTGGAAAATGCCCTTAAGGATGTATTATCATAATGGGTTCTGTTATTGTGTGAGATTACAAGGAGATAATGGTGGAAAACTGAATTTTTTAGGCTTGATGATTGAAATGCGAATTTTGGTGCTTCCATGGTGGATTTTCGGAGGTGAGGCTATGGGTGTTGTTAAGTGAGTATTTCCTTCCTATTTTGATGCATTTTCTGTTAGTTTGAGACCCCTATAGTTGACCTATGATATAGGCTTTGGTTTCATGTGAAATTACCCAGAAATTGGAGTGAACTATGGCAATTTCTAGTGTGGGAAAGTTGGAATCCGATATTAAATCCCTTGGTAATTAGGTGAGTAACCTCTAGTCTGTCATTAGTAGTTCAACTCTTTGGATATTTGAATGTGATTAAAAATGATGATAATTATGCTTATTATAGGCTTGGTGTGCATTCGGATTATTATGGTAGCTAGGGGAAGAGTAATTGGCTTTATTGAGGTAACTGGGTTATTTTCCTAATTCCATGTATATGCTCATGTTAATCTGCTACTTGTTACATATGCTTGATTTTGAAATGTTAAATGACTGGTTAACTACTTAATTGTTATTGTGATTGGACCTTGTGAGTCCATGGTGGAGCTATGGTGCGGCTGCCACCCGTGCATGTGCTTCGATCGAGCACCGGGTTATGATCAAACTCCAGATGCACTGAGCCCTGGTTGTGCTCATGATGGAGTAGGTGCCGTGGACAGACCTCTCTCGGGGTTATTGGCCATTAACATGTTGTGTATGATTGTTGGTATGGGACAGTAGTCATTGGTAGCTCAACTAGTTCATTTGCGAATTGAATTGATGATTCTGGTATTGATGACATGAAATTGCATTGGATTGATTGACTTGTACATATATATGGAAATTCCTTTTGTTACTGAAATTGTATATCTCACCCCGTTGTGGGCTAACATTTTCAGAGACCAGACCTCTTAGTGGCAAGGAGAAAGTTAATGGAAGCTTATTAAATAGTTTGGTAGCACATAGGTTTAGGAGCCTTGTCATATTATGTTGGAACTAAGTTGCTAAGTTTGTATCATTGCTACATTGCATCATGAGTTGCCAAGCATAGGGATTGTATATGTAATTTGATTATCATAGAATTGAACGCTATGATTGTAATTGGCTAATAATGGAAAGTGTATCTAATGTTAGATGTCTATGGTGCATGATTTGTGTTGTCATTATTCTCTGGACTTGCTGATATAGGGCAATTAGAGAAAAGAAACTAACCCTTGAATCTTAAATTAGAGAGGAGAGATTAGCCGGATGAATTAGGCTAATGAACGCCATTTGAGCCCCACAATTAAGGTAGAGGAACCCTAGGGTGAGATTGGAGGGAGAAAGGAGAGTATGAGTCTAGATTTTCAGAGTGTAGGGCCAGAAGGTACTTAGCCGCGGCTAAAATAGAGTTGGTCGAGGCCAATAGAGGCGAAGTTGCCCAGGGAGAGTGCCAGAGAGGAATTCACAGCGGCAAAATGTAAATTGGCCGCGGCAAAATGTGAGAGGTCGATTTGGGATTCGTCCAGAGAGAAATTAGCCGCGGCGAATTAAGGAATTGGCCGCAGCGAACTTTTAGGAAAATGTCCCCGGCATTCCAGAGAGGAATTGGCCGCGGCGGAAGGAGGAATTGGCTGCGGCCAATATTGAGAGGCGAGCGAGGAAGTTCCAGGAGGCTTCTTTGCCGCGGCGCCATGTAGGTTGGCCGCAGCGAAGATCCAACTCGCCGCGGCTATCGCCACAGCGAAATTAGTGATGAAGAAAGGGGTAAAACAGAAAGGAATTGACCGAAGTTAAGAGTAATTAGGCCGCGGCGAACATGCTGAAACACTTATATTAACTAGAAAACCTTGGTTTTCCATATGTTAATCACAAGGGATGATCTAGGGTCATTAGGATGAGTTATAATTGAGGAGTAATAGAATCCAAGGCTTATAAATGGATGTTTAATTCCCTTATGAACATAAGCGTATGTAATCATATGGTTGACGACTCTAATCACATTAAGGTTCAAATTTTTCTATATTTTCATGACCTATGATGATTAATCGCGTGTTTAACCTTAATTACCGAGATTAGAAATTGGGGTCATCACACAATATGCCTCCTAGGAACGATGATGGACCTATGGGAAAGGATAAGACATCTATTTTCAATAAAAGTGGGTAGGCCTGAGGAGGCTACAAATCAAGACTTCTATCTGATGTGGAGTTCAATTAAGCTTGTATGTATGTGTTCCATAATTGTGAGGAGGTTTGGCCATTCATATAGTACCTTCATGGAGCTTGGTAACTTATTCCAAATAGTAACTTCTTTAAGAATTTGTTGCCTTAACTGCGTCATTTATTGTAGGGAGCATAAGAAGCAGATGGAAATGTTTGGATCAATAGTTAAAGAGTTCCTAAAATGGTTTTATGAACAGGTCAGTTTCTAAACAACATGCTAAGATGTAATAATTGTGTAATAAATTTTGGTCATAACATAATTTATCAATGGTGATAAGTGATTGTCTCTGACTGTAAGTTGCAAAGTTAAGCACACGGGATAAGGCTAGTGATGACCTCATGAGTTTAGCAGCTAGCCCACTCAAAGTAGTTCACTACTACTTGGAATTTACAATGAATGGCTTTATATTCTACATTAAAGATCATGCCTTAGGTCAAAAAATAGATAATAGCACAATACTTGTGAGAGGTGATGATGAAGACAAGAATAGAGTATTATGGTGTCTTAGAGGACGAGTAGTCATATATTGGGTATAAAAAAGTGCATTTGTTCAAGTGTTACTAGTGGGATATGGGTCATCTAAAAAGAGGATATAAGATTGACAAGTTTGGAATCACTAGTGTGAATGCCTATTACACTTAACTCTAATGAGCCATTTATCTTAGCATCTTAAGTCGAACAAATGTTCTATTTAAATGAAATTGTTGATGTTAGGTAGCTCATTGTTGTTAAGAGAAATCTCCATGACCTATTCAATATGCCTGAGACGATTGATGATAACATTAGTGTAGACTTTGTAGAAAGGCTCATCATGAGACATATGAACAAGACGAGATCAAACTATATGTGGTCTTTGATGATAACATGGGAAATGACTTTGTGGTCTAATTATAGAGGGATGATGATGCACCAAAGACTCTAAGCCATTCAAGCGAACACCTGTGAACAGAATGGCTAGGTGCAATTAATATAGGACATGAATTCATTGATACAATGATGAGGATGTGTCCATTAACAAAGGAGATTTAGAGGACATACTTGGGGAAGATGATGAAGTCGATACTAACACCATAGATGTTAACCAAGATTAACTAGAATTCTATGGTACTTAATGGTATATTGCATCCATGCATAAAAAAATATAGATATAATAAATGACTGAAATATTAAATCCATAGATAACATCCTATTTCATTAAGTATGCTTTTTTGTGTCCATTTTTGCTTCTATTATATTGTTATTATTATCATTATTTAAAAATTTTTAAATTTCCCTTATAACTTGTTAGCTGTCTTTTGGTTAAGAGTTTTACAATTTTACACATTTACATTATTGAACTACCTTGTTCCCACAATGAATGTGGAATGATCCAAGAAATGTTAGGTGCTAGGTATGGGAGAGGTTAGGACAAGGTAGGAAAGGCTTAGGACATGGAAATAGATAGGGGAGGCATAATAATATGAGTGATGTTGCATCCCTACCATGTATGAGAGGGTAACTAGAACGTGATGCACTAGAAGCTCAACATTCTCCATTGCCCGTAGAGCTAATTTGTTAGGAAGAACAAGATGGTTCACCTCTAACTCAATCATGACAAAACCATAGTAGTGCAGGTGAGCAAGGGAAATAATAAGTGTTTGGTTAAATTTTTGCCTTGTGTCATATATAAATATATTTGTTTTTTTGTGTATCATCGTCTAATTGTTTTCTTTTTTCCACATTGTTCAACTTCTTGCAACACTATTAAAAAAGGTTAAAGGAAGTATAAATGTCTAAGAGTTGACCTTAAAACAAAATTTGGCAACAAGATCTTAATTACCATGTCTAAGACTATTGAATGGCCAATTGGAGATGGGGCTCGAGACTTATCTAGCTACACTGGTTGGGTAGTGTTGATTATTATGTCATTTAAAGAAGATTGGAAAGATATTGCAAACAAAGATGGCGAGACCATGTGGTTGAAAGTTAAGGTAATGAGTTACATAATTTAAATGCGTATCTTTTATTAATTTGTATATACCTATGTTGTGTTTTGCAATTATAACTACTTATAATTTGAATTTGCTATTCTTAATGCATAGAACAAATTTAAAGTTCGTGACCCTTAACAAGAGGTGGTATTCAGGTCTTACTACATGGACTCGATGCAACGACTCTTTAAGAATTAGAAGGCTTCATTGTAAAAAATATATAAGGACTACACGACTAACGAGGAGAGGCAAGCAGCAAAACCAAAAGATGTTAGCCTTGAAGATTGAGATTGGCTAATGTAGCACTTTAAGTCCGACAAGCTTCAAGTCTTTAGTTCAAATATCATTTTAGCTATACTATTATTAATTACATGAAGTATTCTAAGTTTGTACCACTAATAATACTTTGGCTTAAATTGTAGATTGCAAGTAGTAGAAATAGTAGGAATAGGTCAAAGTAGATAACATTACATACATGTGGGACCTATTCATTTGTAGAGGTTGAAGAGTCTTTAGTGAGTATCTCATTGTATTTTAAGAGAAATCCATTTCTATATTCACTAATACTTTTTTTAATACTAAGAAGCTTTGAATACTAATGTCTAAGAAATTTGTAGAGGGACCCAGAAACAAAAGAGCTAGCAATAGCTGATCGAGTATAAAAGGCACAACATATCCATCAAATAAAGGATGGGGAAATAGTGTGGGCAGATCTGAAGTCCTAATGGATCCATGTAATGTTCTCAAATTCAGTAACTTTAAAAAATTATTTACTTTTGCACCATTTTCTATGTTTCTAACTCTTGTCCTAAACTACAGTCTTGCATTTATGATCTTGTTATTCAGCAACAAACAATAGATGAGGAGGTACACATGACTGGAGATGAGATATTAACTACCATATTAAGGGAGAGATTGAGGTATGTGCACAGCAAATGGTATGGAAAGAAACCCAAAAAGAGAAGCATTAACCAAAATGAAGTGAAGTCCAAAGTTTCTTTTGTAATAGCACAAGTGCATGAAGAGATGCACCAAGAAATGGAATCAAAACTATAAGAGAAGCGAGCCCAAATGTAAGCATAGATGCAAGCTGAAATTCGTGCTCAAATGATTGCCTTCATGGCCACATTCAAGCAAGTATCTTATGCACTTCTCTTTTTCATTTCAATGTTGAAAAACTTAGTGTTATGTTTCTTTTTAGCAAGAAACATACCTTTGATGAATAATGCTTCAAGTGAAGAAGCTCAATAATTCTACGAGTAATTAGGAGTTTTAATGATTTGATTATTCAACTAACACAAATAACGATCTTAATTTAGCACCATTTGCCTTTTATATTAGTTTTTGTGCTTAAGGTTCTATTTCAAACTTTTGACATTAATTTGTTTATGGCAAACATAGTTTTTCAAACATTTTGCTACACTAAAATTGAAACGTGGACTCAATTTATCACATAAGTGATTACTTTGATGGAAAAAGTCTTGGCATTTACAAAGCAAAATAAAATTGTCTAGATTGAATGCGAGTGCCCCTCTCCTGAATTATGAAGATTCAAGCAATTGCCCATGCCAACTTATTGCTCTTTTCCATTTGTTTAGTAATTTTATAATGCTATTTTCAATCTTGAATAATGGAGTCTATGAATGAGCTTAAAAAATTATTCATATGGCTAGTTTTTGCATTTATACTTATTGGATAAACTATTACAGTAATGTATATATGAAACTTCTTAGCAAAGTTTAATTTGTTTTCTTTTTACCTACGCATTTCAAAATGCTAGACCTTATAAAATGATGTATGTCATTAGAGATTTAAAAGATTTATTCTTCACCATTTATAATATTATAGAATCTATTTTAGCCAACAGAATTTAAAAAAATAATTAAAAAAAATATTTTTTAAATTTAAAAAAATAAAATAAACTCTTTAACGGCAACTAAAATCATCACTAATAGTGTACTAAATATTGTTGATAATAGTTGATACTAAAAATATCTTTAGTGGTGACATAAAAAAGTTAATGCTAAAAAAAAAAAACTTTAGTGTGAAAAGTTTATAATAGCCAATGCTAAAGATATCTTTAGTGACGATACAAAAGAGTTGATGCTAAAAGGAAAACTTTAGTGATGAAAAAATGACTTGCTGCAAAAATAGGCATTTAGCGACCACAAATGTCACTGCTTGATTTGCACTATTGTCTCCCTTAAAATCCTATTTAGCATTACTAAAATGATTTGTCACTAAAAGCGTACATTTAACAATGACAATGGACACCACTAATTCTTTTAAATGCCAACTGGAAAGAATTTTGGCCGCTACAAATGTCATTGCTAAAACAATATTTAGCAACGACAATGGTCGCCACTAATTCTTCTAAATGCCAACTGGAAAGAATTTTGACAGCTACAAATGTCACTGCTAAAACAATATTTAGCATCAAGGTATATGTCTTCACTAAAAATCCCATTTAGTGATGGCAAAATGTTGTTGCCACTCATGTCCCCCTAACGAAGGCTTTTTAAAAGGCCAAATAGAAGGAATTTTGTAGCAAATAAGCCACCGCTAAATCACTCAAAGCAAAGGATCATCACTAAAAGGATGCATTTAGTGACCATGGTTGTTGGCAAAAGTCATCACTAAAAGTTTGTATTGTCAAAAGATGTTGTTGTAGCTAAAATCTTACATTTAACGACCACTTCTCTCGCCTCTAAAGTCTTATTTATTATCTACTTTTATAAATTGCCATTTAACATCTTTTTGTGGCAAAATATGTTGCCGCTAAAAGTATTTTTTGCAATGGCATAAAACTTTACAAACTTTTAGTAGCAAAATTTGTTACTTCTAAATGCTGTGATCTTAAAAGTTTAAGGGTTTTAGTAGCAAAATTACATATATTTAAGGGCGAGCTTTGTCATCACAAAAAGTCTTTGTATCAATGACACTTTTTTTGCCATTAAATTCCTTTAGCAACGGCTGTTACTATGGTGACTTAGTAATAAATTTGTCATTGCTAAATATTTTTCATGACAACTTCTAGTGTTTTAGCGATTACTTTTGTCACCGCAAAATCCATGTCTCTTAAATTTTGAAATGCAATTTGAACCACTTTACATCCCTTAAGTAGCAACTCTTATAATTCACTTTCTAGTCAAAATCTTACTTGATATAAGCCATATAACTCTAACGAAACTCATTAAGGCCATAATATACAAATATAAATAAGTCAAAAGTCAAGTTGTTTCTTTAAACCTTTTATGAACCTTAAGATTTCATCTTTTAAAATTAAGCTTTTAAATTCATTTCAATGGTTCTATTATTATCTATTCTCACAATTAGACTTCTTAAAACCTTAAAACTCATGAAAGCACTCCCTAGGTACTTGTTTTCTTCCTAAGATGAGACCAAGCCTATATTATAGCCTAATGGAGTTTTGCAATTTTTTTAGGAAATTTGATATATAGGGAATATCCTTAACTCTTTTCTAATTCAAGTTCGGTCTTAGATGATTCAAAACATCTTCTTAGGTTTTTATATCCTCTATGGTGCAATGGAAACACTAGGTGGCCTAATTTGGTTTCTATAGCTTCTTACTTGATTTTTTTTTACATTATCTTACTCTACTCTCTTCAAAATCTTTATTTTCATCAAGTTTTAACCATAGTTAAAAAAAGTGAACTGGACCTACTGATTCGACTGAAAACCAATCTCTGGTTTGATTCGATTAGCTCAAAAAATTGGTCAATCAAAGAACCGGTTGAAAACCAGTTAAATCGATTAAAAATTAGTTGAACCGGTCAAAATTAGACTAGCTAAAAATTGGTTTGAACCGATCAGTACAATTTTTCTTTTTCTTTTTTAATTTTTCTTATATAATACGATAGTTTATCTTGAATAAATTTGGCAAATTAAAAATAGAAAATATTAGAAGAAAAAGGAGCTTGAAATATAGAAAAAAAAGAATATAAAAAAAAATAAAAAGTTCATACTTGGTTATTTTTAGTGTTTCTCTTTCATTATATACTATCTCCTAACAACATTTCTCTCAAATATAAAAATATTTGACCAAATTTACTATTTTTTAATGATAAGTAGAATCTTAATATAAATTTAAAAACTCCAAAAATTCAATATTAAATACTCTTAACTTTTAATTATAGGTAATTTTTGTTTTTCAATTAAAAAATAATTTCTCAAACATTTTAAAATGTATTGAATTAATAATCAAATATTTAAAATTTACTAATATTTATTTGTTATATTAAAATTTTAGTATATAAATTTTAAAAATATATATTTAATTATTATTGGTTCGACTACGGTTCAACCAATAAACCATAAATCAATACCTCCATCGATTTAATGATCAGTCTAGTTTTAAAAACATCGGTTTCAACCAAACTCAAAGAAGATTCTCAGTTTTCTCTCTCTAGGCCGAATATGAAGGAAGATGGAACTCAAAGAAAAGCACATTTTCTAACTCATCTTGTTTGAAAGCTTGTCAAATAGAGGATCTTATGTCACAACTTTGTTGCTCCAAATTCTCTTCTTTTCTTAAGTGTTCAGCTACTAAAATTCTCTTTTCAAGAAACCAAAACCATCAATAGAAAGGTCTTAGGGAGGAGAAGAGAATTGTTAACTAGCATAAGGTGCAAATATGCATGGTTGCTTACCTTTACTCGCTTTTTCTTTCTTCTGTTTCCTCCCTCTCTTCCACACCTTTCTTGGTCTATTTCAGAGGTGTAAGGTTGGTGCAAATAAGATAGGGGTGGCTAGCATGACCTGTTATAAAGGAGAAAGGGAGATTTTATAACAATTTCAAAAATTCTGTTTATGTCCCTACACTTTAACCTATCCGTTTAAACTCATCTTATATCCTTTTTGAAAAGTGTCCTTTCCATAATAAAATTTGGTGTCTCAATTTATTAAAAATATTTAGTTTGAAATTTGGTGGATTTAAACCAATTTAGAAAACCTTGGTCAAAGTTATGGTTAGCTAATACCCTAAACCGTACATTGTAAGGGATTTAACTGATTTAGTGATCCCTATGATTTTTAGAACCTTTGAAAACCTTAGTAAGTTTAATTTTGGTTTATAAAACTCTCTCCTTTGAGTTTCTAAAATTTTGCCCAAAATTATAGTTTTGCCACTAATATATTGCTTTACTTCGTTTAATAACTTTGGCTCCACTTTTGCCCTTTCAGGAATTTCATAACCTCTTTTCTTGATGTTCTAATTAATATCCTACCCTTGTTTGTCTTTAACCAGTTTTGATTCAATTTAAAAGCTTATTTTACAACCTTTATGGGAATCACAATTGAGTAAAAACTTGTAATATTATTAATTTGTAATAATAGCAACTTACTTTTTTAGGTTTATTTTTAATACTTAGTTAATAAAGTATTTTTGTATATTTATTTTAATTTTATATAATATTTATAACGTATTTGACTATTTATTGAATAATATTTATCTCTTATAATTTAATTTTTAAATGTTTCTAATGACATTTTTTATTTTAATTTAGGTACTTGATCAGAGGAATGGACATCGAATAAGTGTGTCAAGTCATTTTGCACCATCTTCTAATCAAAAAAATTATTAGTAGATTTATGACCTAAAAGATCTTTTGTTAAATAATATCATAATTGTAAAACTTATCTATTGGTTTATAGAATTTCTATTTCCATGACAATATCATTGTGTGTATTAGATTTCATTTTTAATTTTAATGACAATTTAATTTTATATCTAATTATAATTAAAATTTATATCTTTTGTGATTGTTGTGTACAAATCATTTTTAATTATGTTTATATTTAGGTTTAAATATTTAAAAAAAGGTTAAAATTTTTCTAAAAAATAAAAAATAGCAACGATTGGAACTGCTGTTATAGGGTACCTTTTTTTTTTACTTTGACACAACCGTAACTAAATCCACATCATAACTTGCAATGGTGGTGTCAATTGTTGCAAGAAACCTATTCCAATGGTTGTTCTTGCTGTAGCAAATAGATGCCCGAGGGAATCTTTAGCAGCATATTTAAACTTTAGCAGCGGATTTCGGAGTTGCTGCCAAAGTTTTTAAAACTTTAGCAGGTTGTAACCGTCACTAAATCCATGACAGAAAAATACTTACATTTGTATTTAAAAATCATATATTTGTCATATTTTCATTAAAATATCTGATAACAAAAATATCAAAACAGCATCTAAGTTTTCTCCAGTCATATATTGCAATATTTGGGCGATAAGAAAATATTTAAACTTGATTAATTAAACTATTTCAGAGTTATTTCGTAATTAGCGCTTAGCATATATCATACCATAATAGATGGAGAATTGGATCAAGCTCCTGAAACTGCATCGGCAACTATATATATAACTATAATGTTAACTATGATTTGCGACTGAGTAAGCTAGCTTTTACTTTTCCAACTTCTTAGCCGATTGCGCACTCATGATAATATATGTAAGATTAGCCTGCCTTTAAAATGGTTAAAGTGTTGCAACTAACCTCTTCTAACTTTGACCCTTTAATAAAACATTAATTTTTTTATAGTTTCAATATTTTGACAATTTATTGCTTCAACTTTGAATGCGTGATAACCTTCTATATATTTAAAATGTTAGAAATTTATGTAAACCAACCAAAAAAATCAATTTGTCATTTGGAAAGTTCATGTCCTTATGTGTGAAAATTAAAAGCACGTGGCTCATTTGCTACGGGATCAATTTATATTCTAGCCTAGAAAAAATGTATATTAAATTATTAATGCTATTCAACTTCATTCGTGACTTTGGCGGCATGTAGCTTACAGTGGACCTTTTTGCTTCACTACATTTGTTGCTGCTTTTAATATAGTCAATTAAGGATATGTTTGGTTGAGATGGAGGCCGATGGTTGGAATGAAACTCCTTTAGATAGTGGTTTCTTTTTCCCCCATTTATATAGAGTTCCCTAGTTCAGCGTGTAGTTGGACGTGATAATCAGAGAAGAAAGTAATTTTTAAAAGTATTTAAATTATTTTATCAAAAATTACATTTATATTGTATAATTTTATAAACTATTGAGGTAATTTAATCAGATAATTTTAAAAGAATTCAAATTTTTCGTCCAAATAGATGGAATTTATAAATTCTTGCAACAATTCAAGTTTCTTACATTTAAACTTTTATAAAATTTTAATTTATACAATCCAAACAAAACTTACGGATGTGATTCCATCAAATGAAAAAAAGTCGCATATGACTCCCTTAATATATTTAGTCTAATTAATAGTGAAAGATTTGAATGATATCTCACAGATTTTAGGTTTGTCCACGGCAAAACTTCTAGTGGATATTCAATTTGATTGAATGAAAATCCTGTTGATTTTCTACAATTATTGAAGCTGAATTCTTCAGTCATCTTAAACTTTTCCTAATTGGCATTTTTATTGATCATTTGACAAAAAATGATGACAACATTTATGCACAATTATTAAGCAGTGTTTCTGATAAGTATGGGCCAGATTTACGGATGTGATTCCATCAAATGAAAGAAAGTCGCATACGACTCCCTTAACATGTATAGTCTAATTAATATTGAAAGATTTGAATGATATCTTACAGATTTTAGGTTTATCCACGGTGAAACTTCTAGTGGATATTCAACTTGATTGAGAGAAAATCCCGTTGATTTTCTACAATTATTGAAGCTGGATTCTTCAGTCATCTTAAACTTTTCCTAATTGGCATTTTTATTGATCATTTGACAAAAAATGATGACAACATACATGCACAATTATTAACCAGTATTTCTGATAAGCATGGGCGATTAAAGTAGTCCGTCGCGGTGATTGAAGCTAACCATTTCTTCAACCGTAATTAAAATTTATCAGTTCTGAAATTAAATAAAAAGGCATTATATTATAAACTTAGACTTACTATAAATTCTAATTATGACATTATAAAGTATTAAATGTAGAATAATATTTTATTAATTTTAATAAATTTACTAATATAATCATAATTGCCAATCATATTTATATAAAATTTATATAAAGAAGTAGGTAAATATTAGACAAAATACTATTTTATACATAACAGTTATTACTTTATAATTGATGTTCATAGAAGACTCAATTTTATAATATCATCACAAAATAAAATAAGAAGTTTGGACGGTAACTTTTGACCCGACTCATTTACACGCGTGCTAGGTGTTTTTGAAGTACAACAACTTCATATAACGTATGGATTTGAAAGGCATAACTCTCTTACACATCTTCACTTTACGTTTCAAACATAAAACAATCTCAGCCTTTTATGTAGTAAAATATATGATGTTTTAAATTAAATTAAATTATTTTGGTTTTGAATACACCGCTAGCCAGATTCAAACTTGTTTATCGCAACATACATTAATCTGAATTAAAAATACTTTCAGGAGTTGAATAGTACCTTCCTCATGGAAAATTTTCAACTCAAAATACATCACTTTCGTTGAAATACGATTTATCTACCATTTGGAATTCTCTATATAAATTATAAATGTTGTATACTATACGTCGTCTGATGTGAGATTACCAATTTAATGTTGACAGTTTCCATTTGAATTCCAGATTGACGTTTTATTTTACCACATCCTCTGATGTAACAAGGATTGGCTATTCAAATTATTTTAAGTTGAATACGTTTTTAAGCCGTTGAAATTCATAGCAGATCAGACGATGTTTTTGAAGATTTCTTTATGTGGTAAAAATAGACCACTTGTCATTTTCCCCTTAGATAAGCAATAATGTTTTAATAAGCGAATGATTGATATAATTTGTATTTGATTTAGAGGGTAGTGATAAAGGATCACTAGGTTCGACAATTCTCTTGTGAACGAAAAAATAACAAGTGTATAATATTAGCAGTCCAAACATTTTGTCCAAAATTAATGATGATGATGATAATGATGATGATAATAATAATAATAATAATAATAATATTATTATTATTATTATTAGTATTATTATTATTATTATTATTATTAAAAATATTCATTATATCTACACAATATTAATAAAGCAGAATCACTAGAGACAATTTTCTTTTTTTAAAATTTTTCACCATTTGTTAGCCTAGCATTGTGAATTTGTGATTTGTCAAATGCAACTTCCTATAAAGTTGTCATGTGTCAATTAGTCTATCCTACGTGATAAGGTTTATTATTTTATCGTTTTATAAAATGTGATCATAAATTCAAATATCCTAAGATTCTTTTGCGAAAGATTATATTGCTGATATATTATAAATATTTTTAAATAAATATTGATAATAATATACTTGGAAGTGCCCACCAAAGATTTTATTAATATTCAATTTATAGATATATATATTTAAATTGAGTACTCTTAATTATGAAAATAGATATTTCTTTGAGTAAGGTATAAATCATGCTTATTGAGATAACTCGTTGGAAATAATCTACTAAACTTTTTAGTGAAGAAAAAACAGTGTGTGCAGAATTAAAGCCCATATTCTACTACCCCACGTGGCTACATCTTTGTTTTGTATTTGGAGCAAACCGAAAATGATGGTCATTTGCGGCGTTAGATGGGCTTTACTGGATATCAACGTTTGTGATGGGCTGTCCTAGTAACTGTGGCCCAAACTACCAAATTAATTAATTGATTAATGTATCTAATTATTCGATAATTAGTTTTAAACTTGGACTTTTTTTTAATTGAGAAGGCTTTGATAGTCTGTTATCTTATTTCTTCTTAAAGAGAGAGGAAGAGTGGGACAGAATTTTAATATATTTGCACAAAAAAAGGAAAAAAAAAATCAAGAGGAAGAGAGTGGTTGTTTCCTCTGCAGGATTTTGGTTGTTCCTGCTGTGACTTTATGGAAATCGTGAGGACTAGTGATTGGAGTTAAGTTTAAAAAAAGAAAAAAAGAGTGTGAAGAGTATAGGTACGAATTCTATCACTCTTACGGAATTCTTATGCTGTGATTATATGTGAATTTTTGAATTCAAATTTTTCTTTCAAGGTTTAATTATGCGCTCGCGTTTCTTTCTGCAGAAAAATTGAGCATATCCTTGTGGCTTATCTCATGAGATATGATTTATATCTTATTAAATATAAAAAATTTGCTCTTATTCACTTTGATATTTGACTTTAATTATAATTTCTCTCTAATTTAAAAAATTACAGTTAATAACTCCCGCGCCCTGTCACAGTAAATTTCTCACTGTCTAAATTTTAAAACTTTAACTATATAAACTTGTTAAAATAGTCTTGTCATTAATTAATTATTATCTCTTTTCCCTTTTCTTCAACCTCGCAAACGAGTGCTAGGGGGGAGAATTTAACTTTGGTTGGTGAAAGTTGACTTCACATACTTAATGGGAGTTGAAGCTTTTTTTCGTTCCACCTTTAATCTTCTACAATGTAATAAACTATACTGCTATTCCATTCAAGATGATGTGGATATCAGATTTCACCAAATCTGGTAATTGGCCGACTAGACAATTGAGACGACTCTTTGCGTGGGACATTCATTATAAGACTTCAAGTGCCAGTGGCTGATGCGACCCATAGAAATTGGCTTCAGGAATTTCCTTCTCAACAACCATAGGAATTGGCTCACAATAATTTGGATCCTTTCCTAGCAAATGTATCTCTCTATTAGAAAGAGATAAAAAGAGAATGATACAAAAGAACAAATATTGTGTACTGAGAGTTTGTGAACACCGTATTTTGCTCAGATAAATGATAAAAATAAAAACAAAAATCAAATTAACAGAAAAGACAAACAAAAAGAGAAAAAATGAAAGAAAACATAAAATTGAGAAAAAATGAAAGAAAGAAAATTGAAAAAAAAAATAGCCCAAAATTTTAGAAAACAATAAAGAAAATTTTTAAAAAAAATCAAAAATCAAAAATCAAAAATCAGAAAAAATAATCAAATATAAAATTTTTTAGGTTTTGTACAAATTTGTTAACCCAATTTCAAAAACCTAAACAAAAAAAAAATTTAAAAATAAAATAAAAGAAAAGAGAGTAACCCAATCTGAAGTCCAACCTCTTTTCTCCGACAGGCCCCATTTTGCTAAATCCTCAACTTTTAACGAAACCCTAATTTATTAAGTCCAAACATTAAAAAGGAAATTGAACTGAAGAAAAAAACAAAAAAAGCAAAGCCCGTTTCTTCAGTCCAACAACCTGCTTCAAATCTAAAGGCCACCTCCAAAAAACCTACCCGGTGGTCTCCCTTCTGGCCTTTTCTCTAGCATCCTCCTGGAGCACGATGCGACTGTACGAAGCAGATGGGGAGCAGCTTTTGCGGAAGGAGACGAGGCAACCTCCTCCCCATAAAAGCTGCAGCATACGCACACAGAGGATGGGGACGACACAGAAGAGCAGAACGCAGAGAGGGACGCATCGAGGAAGAGATTCAAGAGGGAGGAGACAAAAGGACGATTTTTCTGATAAAAGGGGCATTTTCGGAAAAGAGGGGGGAGAGTAGCAGAGAAGGGAAATTGATAGCCGGAGAAAGGAGGGGATCTTTCGAATGAAGAGAAACTGGAAAAACGAGGGAGAGAGCGCGAGAGAGAGCGGGCTGAGATTCGGGGGAGGCAGAGAAGGCACGGGGGATTTTTTTTTCGGAGGGAAAAAGAGAGGCAGAGAACGCGAGGAAGAGTTCTGATTTGGAAGAGGGGGAATAGAGAACGAGAGAGGATTGATTTTGGGTTCGAGGGAACCAGCGAGAAAACGAGGGATTGGAGAAAAGAAGAGGAGGAGATTCGAGAGGGAGGAGGCCGAGAGTGATGAGGAGGCACTGAGAGAGAGATTGAGACCGAGAGGAAAGACTGAGGGTCTAAAATCAGAGGTTGAGGAACCTAGAAGAAGGGGAGTCAGAGGAGAAGCAGTTCGGAGATGGCGAGCGGCTGAAGTCGAGAAAGGAAGTATTGGAATTGGCCATCCGAAACACAAAAGAATGTAAGTTTTTATTGATATGCAGGTAGATCTGATAGATTGAAAAATGGTTCTGTTTTGCCTCTCCCCATGAGCGTTGTTTTGATTCTGATCCCGGTCGCAACCTTTGCCAGTTTTAGTCTTATGATTTCTGTTCAAATTGATTTGCTGATTGAAAGATAACTGGTGGTATTACTAATATTAGTTAATGGGTGCATATTATTTCGGCTTCATCTTCCTTCCTGTTGGTTCGTGTTGCTGTTGTGTATTACTGGTAGGTGAATATTGTCCCGATTATTGGGATGAGACAGGGAATGAGAACCTACTGGTTTAATAAAATGACGATTGATTTTCTAAAAATGCATTATCAACAGGAAGAATTGCCCCTTTCGGCTTTGGGTATTCTGATGAGCGGTGAGTGTTGGATCCCTTGTTTTTTTATCTGATAGGTTGGGTTTTGTTTAATCCCTTCTGTTTCAACGATATTAAGATTGGCTCATAGACAACGTTTGATGCATGGTTTTGACTTGCCTGGACTTTGGAGTGATGATTCAAAGATCGTTTCGAATCTGATTCTTTTGTGCTGTGCTGCCTGGAATAATGTCTGAGCCGTTGAATTTCCATGACTAATGAATATATGATTTGCATTGCTTAATTGACGGGTTGGAGTTGGAACAAAAATAATGATGGTCCTGTTGAACGTATGTGGGAGTTCATGTCAGATCTGATTATTCTTTTTACGATGTTTATTTCATTTTTATTTATTTTTCTTTAGGAAGAGAAGGATGGGATACTTATATATAGATAGTAATAAAGTATATAGCCCTGTTAATTTACTATCCTTTGTGGCGCTGTTCTTCTTTTTTTGCTTTTGTTCATGTTTGTTTTTAGTGTGCCCGAGGCCCATAATCTATGGCTCCAGGACTGATAAAGGCAAACAGCAGAGAAGCTGTTAGGGAAGATGGCTGAAAGGGAACATCTCGTGGTTTTGTTTCTTTCTTTTATTTGTAATCAGAAATTGAAATGTAAATATGCATGGAATAATGGGTGTGCTTGCAGTTACTTTCATTTTATGTAATATTTCATTATCAAAATGGCCACATAGGATTTTTGTTCCCTGCCTAAGGATCATATGAGGCAATAAATCTCCTTTATATCTAGCGGGTCTTAAAATCTATATTTAAAAAAAAAATTGGGTCACAACGATTTACATCAAATTATTATTATTTTTTTAAAGTAAATTTTTAGAAAAGACAAGATAAAAAAAAACAAAACAACACAACAAAAATAAAAAACAAGGGAAAACAAAAAAAAAAAGAAAATAAGCAAATTTTTCAGATTTATATCAGAAGGGTTGCGTGGGATTTTTTGGTCTCATAAGGGTCGTAGGATCACCTGAGTATTATGTGAAGCAATAAGTCCCTTGACATCCAGCGGGTTTAAAAAAAAAATAAAAAATAACAAAAAACTTTGGGTCACAATGATTTACATCAAATTATTATTATTTTTTTAAAGTTTTTAGAAGAGACAAGATGAAAAAAAAAAAACAAACAAAACAAAACAAAAAACACAAATAGAAACAAAAAAAAAAGAAGAAAATAAGTAAATTTTTTATACTTTTGTAGATTTCTTTTAATAGGAATATATAATCACTAAAAAATCAAATAAAGTGTACAAAATTTAATTTCAAAAAAAGATAAAATAAAAAATAAAAAATTGATAATAAGAAAAATTAAAAGTACAAGAAAAATTGAGAAAGACAAAAATCAAAAAAATTAAAAAGTATAATAAAAATCAAAAAATCAAAATAGAAGAAAGGGTTAAAAAGTGAGAGTAATTTAAACTTTGCAAATTTAAACACATAAATCAACTACAAAATCGTTTTAATTGTAAGGGTCTAAATGATTTTTTTTTTCCTTTCAACCAAAACATAATCAAAACAAAAATAAAACAAAAAAAGGAACTCAAAAATAATAAAACAAAACAAAATAATAAATTAAAAAAAGAGATTGAAAGAAAAAGAGAAAGAATGAAAATAAAAGTGATAAAAAAAAAAGAGAACAAAAAGAGAAAAAATGAAAACAAAAGCAATAAAAAAAAGAGAAAAAATTGAAAATGCAAGAAAAGTAAAAAAATAAAATTAACTTTACCTTTAGCAAATCAAAACACGTCAACAAATTCTAAACACGTTTTATTTATCAAGGGAAAAAGTAATTTTTATTTTCTTTGTCTTTTCATAAATAAAAATCAAAAATAAAAAAAACAAAAACAAAAACAAAAGCAAAACAAAAAAAAAACACACACACAAATATAAAAACAAAATACCAACTCAAATACAGTTTATTCGAATTATGTGGACTTTGATCCCTTCCGAAAGATACGTAGACCTTAGGCTCTGTTCTTAGGTCAAGTTTGTCCTTATAAATAAAAGTTTTATTTTCAATTTCCATTTTCTTAATTTCTTTTCTTTTATTTTATTTTTTTTCTAATTTTATTTTTTTAATTTCTTTCTTTCTATCTTACTTTTAATTTTATTTCCTTTATTTTATTTCTTAATTTGCACGTGATTTGTTAAAGAAAATCAAAATAAATAGACTAAGTCTATATGAATTTTATACAACTAATTTAGGGTAACTGTTATAGAAATGGGTGTAGTGGGGTGCCTATCACTTTTTCCATTCGCAATCAACTTCTGAACTCATATCTAGTTCACAGACCATTTTTGTTTTTCTTATAAAAGGGTTTTTTCGAAGTTTTACTTTTTAAAAACATTAAAATTTTGGTGGCGACTCTGCTCTTATTTTATTTGATTTTGGTTTTCACTTTTTTTGGAAATTGAATTTTCCTTTGAAATTTTTTTTTTAAGCGCCATGCGATCGCATTTTCGGGTGTGCCAGAGTTCACTTTCCTTTTTCCACCCACTTTTCTTTTTCTCTCTATCTTTTTCCAACAGAATAATGTTCTACTTGCATGAATAAGAGAGGATCCAAACTCTTCATACAACTGTATCTAGAACTTTTGCAATATTATATTGCGAACTATAAGAGAAAGTGTGTATAAAACTCACTGCCTCTCTTTTTCACTTACTCCTTTTTTTATTAATCTCTTTTTAACTGCACATCATGTATTTACTTGTTAAATATAGAAAATCTAGATTGCAGACAACTTAGAGGCTGAGGCGCTCTGAATACATAGAAAGGTGAGAGTTTTTAAGAAGAATAGGATGAAGCTGAAATTAAAGCTGGAGCTATTAGAAAGGTAAGGGACAAAAAATTAAAGGTGGTTAACATAGAATTCTTGCAATAGAGAAAGACGAAAAAGAGGGTGAAAAATATGTTAATTAAATAATTAGAAAGGTATTTTAATAATTGTATGTAGGTACAGTTTTATGTTTAGATGGTGAAAGGCTTATATTCTATCTTTGAAAAATGATGTTTTTATATAAGTTTCTGTAGAATGTAAAATAACACTTTGCCTCTAAAAAAATAAAGTTTAGTCTAGATCTCTAAAAAAATTAAGTTTTTAAAAGATACATACATAATCAAACTAGGCTACGCTTGGCCATGCTAGCCGACATTGCTAGCCCAGTTCAAGTAATTTTTTATTGGGCCTAACTTGATATGGCCAAACTAGGTTTGTGATAAATGTTATTTTTTATATGTTTTATTCTCTTTAATTTAGGTATTTTGATAATAAATTGTGATTTAATTAATTTAATTAAATAATATTTGATTTTATTAGCTATTCTTGCACTATATGAATAAATTTGTAAAATTATTGATTTTTTCAGTATAAATTCCCTTTTAAATAATTTTGTAAATTGTCCTACTTAATATTATTTATTATTTTTGCAGATTTTTAATGGGCAATTAAAGTTTAAATGGGAATTTGGGAACAACTTGGAAGATTCAAGGGTCCAATTTTATGGAGTGAATAATTGTGCATAATTTTAATAAATCTGTAGAAAATTAAAACAAATTAGGAAAAGGGAAAAGCTCCATGAGGCTCCATCCCCATTCATTCACATCATGCTCCACTAACACACACGTGTAGATGCATGTTGTCACTCCTTCACACTCGCGAACAGCTTTCCCCCTCATCTGATGACACCTATCATCTATTGCAACACACTAATTTGCATATTCATGTGTAGATATGGTTTATTGGAAAAGAGGAGGCAAGGGGCAACTCATTTCACTCACTTGGTTTTCATGCACATTGCCACATCACACACATACACAGGTCCATGAAGTCACGGCATTTACATCCACGTCCAACCCACTCTTATTGCCATCCACTTATTTACATACACAATCATCCATGTGCATACATAAACACATGGGTTGCTTCATTCATGAAGCTGCACACACACGTCCTTTTCACTAGCACACACAACATCCATTTCATACACACCCATCACACACAAATGTTAGCTCCATGATTTTAATTTAATTATTTTGATGACAACAAAATTCTGAAGTTAAAATTTATACAAGCATTAAAGTCTCAAAAGTTGTGTTATTTATATATTATATTGGAGGATCACCTTTTTACTTTTGCAGAACATTAAATGATGCATTGGAGAGTGAAATGAGCATTGGACAATGAAAAAGTAAAAGCTCAAGAAATAATAAAGGAACTTGGTGCCATAAAGTAAAAGCAAAAAGAAGCTTTGACAAGTCCATCCCACACCAATCAAAAAAGCTATATCGAAGAAGAAGAAAAGAGCAAGAAAGATGAAAAGAGCAACAGAAATGATGAGGCAAAGATCATTGTTGGAGATGAAGGAATATGAAAAACCAAAACCGCATAAATTCTTTTGCAATCTCTAGTTCATCAAACCAGTGAAATCTGATGCCATAAAGTAAAAACCAAATCTCTACATAATCAGAAAAGCTTCATCAAAGAAAGATGAAAAGAGCAAAAGAAATGAAGAAGCAAACAAAAACCATTATTGGAGATGAAGGAATATGGGAAAGAAAAACAGTACAAACTCTCTTCTTGAAAATTCTGATTCAAACTAGTGGAATCTGGTGCCATAAAGTGAAAGCAAATGTCCATCCCACATACAGTCAGAAAGCTTCATCGAAGAACAAAGAAAAGGGCAAGAGAGATAAAGAGTTACAGAAGCAAATTTGTGAAAAGAGAAAAGAAAGCATAACTCTGATTCTGCTGCTCTGAAAAGCTTAAAGCTGTCTCCTTACTGTGACATGCCTCTGTCTTGTTTCAAAGTCAACTCCTCCCTTCTTTTGTTTATTCATCGAAAGAATAAATCTATTTCACTCTCCTGGACATGCTGACCGAAAGAAAAAATGGTGAAAGAAGTTTAGAGCTAATTGAGTAAAGCCCCTCTGATTGTCTGTAAGCATGCAAAACACTCAGCTACCTCTTGGCTACTCAAGCTCTACTGTATTCCAACGGATATATTTCTTTGGGAGCCATTATATAACAGTAGGATGAAGAATAGAAGCAATAGAAAGAATAGAAGCAAAACAAAGGAGTTAAGTGATATTACATTATTCATTGTTCTCTTCATTTTAAATTTTCTGAGCTTAGTTTCTGGGTAATTCTAACTTGTGAGAGCTTCTGAAAGTGAGCTTATTGCAATCCTTTATTGATAATAATTTTATATATATCCTCATATCATTGTTCTGTAAATCTTTCCTAAGTGTGGGAAAAGTAAGTTTTGGGTAAGGTTGTGTAAAACCCAAGTGTTGTAAAAGTTCTAGATGAGTTTGGAAACCTAGGTTCTGTGGGTGTATATTCTGATTTTATAGTGTAAATCCCTTGTTGTGTATCAAGGGGACTGGACGTAGGTCTTGAGGACCGAACCAGGATATATCAGGTGTTTTCCTCCCTTTACTTCGCTTTTTATTCTATTTCAGCCTCTGTACTAAAACCTTGTCGACAAGATCCTATTTTATCTCCTTAATCTTTATTTCTCAATTATCTTTTAGAAGATCCTGTTGACAAGATCTTAATTTGGTTACAAGGTTTTCGTACCAATATTCTTTATCAAGTTTTGTTTTTATTAAAATCATTTGATATTTATATATAATTGATTTAATCGTTTTTAATTCTAATTTTCTACAAAAGCACCTATTCACCCCCCTCTAGGTGCATTTTTCAACAAAGGCCACGGGCTAGAGAGGAAAGAAAGAACATGAGAAAGGAGGGCACACAAGATTGATGAGAGGAGAGAAGAGGGAAAGATCCAAAAAGGAAGGCACGAGCTCTTTTCATTCTCTTTGGATGCATGGATAAATCACCCACACGTCCACAGTTTTCCTTCTCCATATTACAAGATGCCACGACATTCCATCTCCACGTTTCAAACTCTCATCCATTCACTCATAAACACAAAATAGTATGCAGATTGTTACATGTCACAACAACTAAGCTCTTTTCTCTTCATGCATGGGTCTGATGCAATGGAGGGAAGGTTCTTATGTAGAAGGGTCTCAAGTTTGAAGGAAGCCACATGTCTTTCGTAGACTCATTTAGTTACATGGAAGAAAGCACACGTAGACAGCTAGCTAAAGGAGCTCCCTTAAGACACGTGAAGAGAAGAGTGGCTCGGGTTTAGATTCGATGGATTGAAAATGTGAACAATAGCACAGTTTGTGAGTCCAGGAAGCTGAGGAGAGCATGTGCAGAATGTGATTTGGTCTTGGGTTATGAGGGAAGAGCAGCACTTGTGAACACTTGGAGTTGAAGGTGTTTTACACACATATGCATAAGTGGCTTCATATACACACACGGCATTCACTTCTAGGGAGGCTCCATTCTCAGGTTCTGCTTTGAAGGTTGCACATATGATTCACTCACATTGATATACACTCATAGGGCCCACGAATTCAGGAGAAGAGAGAGCATTGAGAAGAGACTCACGTGGGGCTGAAAGAAGCTACGGAATGAAGGGATATTTAAAGGATGAAGCAACACACATAACAGCTAACATGAACAGATAAGGGAGGCTCAGGTTTAAGGAAAAAATAGGAAGCGGACATGGGAGAATTAAGTAGAAGATGAAGCACGGGCATGTGAAGAAAAGAGAGCATATGAGGAGTAGAAAGAAGAAAAAAAAAAAGAAGAAAAAGAGAACACGTGAAGGATAAAAAAGAAGATTGGGCAAAATGAAAGGAGGGGGAGAACACGTGATGATTAAAAAGAGAGTGAGGAGCACATGAGAGAGGAAGAATCAAAGAAGGCTCAGGCAGTAGATAAAGATCCATCCATTCCCTTCATGCATGATCTATCCATTCTCCTCCTTATTGCTGTGACCCACCCACCTCATTTCCACTCCATTATTCTTCACTCCATGAGAGCTTAATTGACTTTGTGGCTAGATAGGAAGAAGACCTTAGGTCGAAGCTTGAATCCACTGAGATTTTAAAGGGATTGGGCTAAGATTCTTATTTCATTTTTTTTTTCTCTTTCTACATCAATTTTTATTTTTATACTTACTTGGTTGGACTTGTAATTGACTAAGATTGGTGTGATTTATAGTTGATAGATGATTAGATACCAATTAGAAGAGTACTTGATGATTAATGGATTAATTTAAATGTTGGATTTTTCACCGAACTTCAATTTCACATGTATGCAGTCAAGGTATTTGATGAAATGCATGTTAAAAATTGTATGCTTAATTGTTTGATTTGAGATCTCCTTAGAGTTTAATTTGTTAATTAAACACTCGAGGGTGATGATTCAGAGACTAATTTGATTAATTAATCACTCAATTCAAGCGTTCAATAATTCTACTAATAAGAATTAATGATTCAATGTGGAGTTGAGATCTCAATTCAATATCAAATTGTTAATGTCTTGAATCTTATGTGGTAATTCAAGGTAACTTGCTATGAACACAAATAAAGACTTTTAGACCAAAATCATTGATAATTGAATTAGGATAAGGGTAGCAGATACCAAGGGATCAATCCAATACTAGTCATATGTCCATTAGTTGCTTCTTAATTCATACAATTAGGTAGTAGTTTGTATTTTTAATTCAATTTAGATTCTAGTTAGTTTAATTAAATCAAAACCCCTTTAATTAGGTAGCTTTTAAGTGTATCTCACATTTAGAGGGCTTCTTTTAAATATTGAAATCTATTTCCAAAGGAGACAATTTAGATTGCACCCTATATTGCAAATCTTTTCCAACCTAGTTATTTGAGATTACTCGACACAACCATCCATTTGTCAAGTTTGTCAAGTAACCAGCAGGTTATGCATCCTTAGAAAATAATGATCATCAAGGAAAAACTTGATTAAATATCATTGTGATGTCTTTAGTGTCACATTTATATATAGATTTTTGTTGAACGAGCTAAATTCATTTCCATCTCTCACAAAATAGCAAAACTTTCGCTCTTCTAACCTCTTCAACTATAAAAGAGAATCAAAAATCATTTCTTTGAGGACTAGACTACAATTGTTTATATTTCTATTATTATATTTTCTTTTAACTAAATATAATGTCTATCCAAAAAAATTTAGAAGACTCAATCATATAATGTCAGGATGTAAATTGTAACAAAAATATAAAAATTATATTTATTTTTTTTCTTTTCTTTTATAGCGAAACCTTGCTCATGCATCTTCACACATTAAAGAGAACAAAGAAAAAAGAAAAATCTCATCATAACCATGGTTTTCCTTAGGTTTAGCCATGATTTAAACTACAACTAATAGGTTTTATTGCCATTCCATAAATCACAATAGATCCGTCTATAATGACATGTTTAGCTATAGTTTCAACCAATTGAAGTTATTTTGTGGTTTAATCATAGTTTTGAAACCATAGCTAAACTAAAGGTTTAACTATAACCAAATAATTATAGTAGAACTTTAGTTTTAACTATAGTTAGAGCCCATTTGGTACACTGTATAGATTAAGACTTAATAAGATAAGACCTGATAAAATTTTAATGCTATATAGTGTTTGATGTAACAATTTATAAGATATCACATTATATAAAATAATACTATCATATGTTTAGTGATGTACTGTATAAAAATGAATAGGATAAGAATTAATTATTTTGACAAAAATACCGTTTACTTGAAAATGTATTATATTCATATAAATTTATTTTGCTATATTAATCTCTAGAGAAATAAAATTCCCCAGGGCTAAGAAAATTAATATTTTTATTTTTTAATTTGTAAATAAATGTTCTTTGAAATACTTTTACTATGATTTTTTTAAATACCCTTGATTTATTTTAAATACCCTTAATTAAAAATTTTATATTTATTTTTAGTATTTTGTAAACAAAAATTGTTTTAAAATGTTAGTAGAAAAAGATATAAAGATAAGCTTTCTAAATTTGACATAAAAATTGGTCACATAGTATGCAAAACATCTTAGGTCTATTTAACAAAGGAAAAAATGAAACACCTTAGGTTTGTACATAAGTTCAAATATAAAATATACTAAATACTAAAGTTTAATTCTAATTTTTAAATAATAGCACCATTAGTTATCTTCAAGCAAATCTTTTCATAAACTGAACTCCATGTTCACCTTGAAACTACCAAAATAAATGTACTCAAGGTAGGTTTTGCATAAGTAAATGACTAGCTTCGTTGCACTCTTTAGGTGTGAGGTCTTCCAATTTCATCAATTCATTAGCTATACCTCTTGAATTATTATAAAAGTTTTCTATAACTTTCACACCTTTAGCCATGGCACCTATTATATCAGCAAATTTTCCAACAACCTCCATAAGCTTATCAACAATCTTGTCTACATTAGTAGCTAAGAAATCTTCTCCTCTTGACTTCTTTCTCACTTGTCGACCTTTAGAATGAGTAATTTTTGCCTTATTCTTATTTTGGTTCACAAAGATTATTGAGTGACATCTTGAACGTCGTCATCACTTAGCCCAATAACTTTCTATTAAGTTTCTATAGTAACATTATTTTCATGAGTGTTTTCTCCTCTATCTTAGTCCTCAACTGCATCACTAGGATCTTTAATACCTTTTTCCAATAGCATGATCCTTTTTAAAGATGACTGGCAACTGATCATAGTAAGGAAATGCTTTAACCCTATAGTTTTTTGTCATACCTAGCTTCTAGTATCTCATACATGGTAAATATAAAGTTAAAAGCAAGTGCTACATTCATCCATAAGCTTTTTAACACTGAAATTGGGCTATCTATGGGTTATCTTGAGCTATACGGGTCCAAATTTGATTCTTTCCTTTCCTTAATTCATTTTCATCATAAACAATGTTTGTTCATGTTTATTTTACCCTTGTTAGCTTATGGAATGTGTGAATTTCCCAAAGATCCCGAAATGACAGCAAAAATACAAAATCTACACTAATTTTGAAAATTCATAACTTGGGCTATACAACTCTAAATCATGCAATTTAGGTGTTTATGAAAATTTTAAGATGTAAACTATATGCTGTAAAAATTTTAGGCAAAATTGATTTCATTTTCCTAGTCAAATGCAATGGAATAATAACACAGGTCAGAAATAGAGGCATATAGCAAACCTAAATTTTGAAATTGCATATCTTGAGTTACATAATTCCAAATTAGGTACTCCTAATGGCCACAAAAAGATTAAGATGAGACCTAATTATTGTAAAAATTTTAAGAGCATATGAACTCATTTGGCCCATGAAAGCTATTACATATCAGATGTTGTTACAGTATTTGGATATAGTTAGACCGTTAATTTAAAAAAAATAACTTTTTCCATACAACTCTTTTTTATTCAAGCTTGGTAGCTCTAGAAAGCTTATAATATCAAATATATGTCTGTAAAATTTTATAAGTATTGGACTTTATTTGGCCCTTAAAGAACCCAAAACATTAAGCCTGTTTTGTGTAAACAGTACCAGGACCTAAATGATATTTCTATCCAATTTTGCAAATTTGTAAAATATTTTGTATAACTCCAAAAATTATGGTTCTTCACTTGACAAAAAGCTCTATAAGGGGCTAAAGGTATGCCAAGTATTAGGATCAAACTAGATCATTTTGGCTTCTTTTGATATAAGAGTTATTTATGATAAAATAGAGACCACTTTTGGTGCCAATTTAGACCATCTAGTGTCCAATTGATTTCTTTCCACTTTGAACATATTTCTCCTATCTTAATGGCTTTTCTAACCATTCCATATTATTCCAAAATAGGAAGATCAAGATTTGATCCTCAGATACCCAAGAATACATACATTCATCATGTTATCTCACATATCAAACTTTACCATAATACATATACATTGCTACAAATAGTCATACATTGCTATTCTTATACTTTTATACATGATTCCATTATAAAACATAAGGTAACACTATCATATATCTCATAAATGTGTCAAGATACATGTAAGGCATCATATACATATATCTATATATTAAAGTTTAGTACAAAATGAGATTCTAATATATAATTTCTTACTATCTATAGCCTCTCTTGGTCTTGACTTTGACTTAGAGAACTTGAAATGGTTAGTGGGAGTAAAAGGGTGAATTTCGAGATAATGTCAATAGCTAATTTCAACCAAATTAATACATACAAGAATGCCATGAGTGCATCCTATGCATGTAGCGTAAAAATGCAATGGTTATGTTTCATATAAGTCAAATGCATCATAAAACATGAAAATTCATTCCTTTCTTAGCTATGGCTTCATCATAAACTTGGTAGGCTCAACTTTTTTTAACCCAGGGACCAAAGAAAAGCTACTACACTCAATTCCATGCTTTAAGGGAGCTAGGAGCTGAAAACATCTCATACTCATATATAAAGCTCATTATAAAAATCGTGCTAAACATATATTATAAATGCATCAAGAAAAAACATGTACAAGCATTCACACTCATTCAAACACTCAAAGTATGCAAGAAAGGGAGAAAAAGTTACCTTGTGATTCTTAGGACTTGGACATACCACTAACCCACTTGTTAGCTTCCTTTTTCTTTATTTTCTTTGCCTTGACACCTACAATTCAATACGATTGGGCTACCTTGGCCTACATATGATAATTGCAAGGTACATTAATTTGATAGAATTCATTCTAGGCTTCATAACTCTCACTTAATCTCATTAGAATTCAATATGCTACATAAGGCTAGTTTTAGTCCATTATAAAGCAACCTTTGGTTCTTGCTTTTCTAACTCCAAAGTCTTGCTTTCTACAAGCCTTAGAACTCTCAAGGGACTCTTTTGAATCACTATATACTTTGTTAGAAAGCTTTAGAACTAACTTGCTTTATTAACCTCATTTAGGTCCTTAAAATTTAAACTTTCATTCTATGCTTCCTAAATTAAATTCAAGTAATTATTTATTTATTATATCCAATCTTTAAATTCATTAGAATTCAAATAAACACTTCCTAGCTATCCATTTCTCTCCTTAATCGAACCATCCATATAGAATTTTGTTTGTTTTCTTTGAGAATTTGACACATATTTTGTTCCTTAGTTTCTCTAGAGTCTAGACATGATTAAATATGACTTGGGTTATCCTCTTAAAGTTCCAAAACTCTCAAGGTGCAATTAAAATCTTAACTTCCACATCTTGTTTCCTAATACTCATTTTTTTAATTCTAATTGCATAATTCAATTCCTTACACTAAAAAACCCTTAGTTTTATCTTGTTATCATTCAAAACATCCTCACACTTCATGGGCCCTATGGTGGCCAAACAAGTAAGGGAGGGAGAAGACAAGGAGAAGCCATTTTTGCACCATGTATCATACATCATCTTTAGCTTATCAAGAGAGAAAATTGTTGCTACTCTTAGTTTCCTCAAATCTTCTCCTTTTTCCATAAGTTCAGCCATAAAAATCATCCTTTTAGAAAACTAAAACCATAAGGAGAGAGAGCTTGACGAGGAGAATTAAATTTGTGAAAGAAGAAGCATGAAAAAGTGCCAAAATTCATACCTTTTTCTTGGTTTGTTTTTCTCCTTCTCTCCCTTCTCCTTGGTGCAGCTCTTGTTGTTGGTTCAAATGGCCTTGGTTCTATTTTAAGGGGTTTGGATTGTGCTAGACAGATTTAAGAAAGAAGGGGTGTAGTTATAATAATTTTCATAATTCTCATTTTGCCCTTCAAATCATTTTTCCCATTTTCACTCATTTTAGTTCTTTTTGAAGAACCATCTTTTTCATATAAAAATTAGGTCCTCTAATTTATAAAATGCCTTTGGTTTCATCTAAATTAAATTTAAAATCTTATCAAACTTTCCAGTCAAAGTTTAGGTCAACTAACAGCTTAACTCATACACTGGATGAGTTTTAACCATTCTAGGGGTTTCTATGGTTTTTGGAGTCTTTGAGAATCTTAAAAAACTTAATTTTTTTTATTTAAAGCTCCCTCCTTTGAGTTCTCAAAAATTTACCCAAATTTATAAAAATGTCAATGCCTTTTCGGATAATTTTATTTACCTATTTTGACTCCAATGTCAAGACATCTTTGACTTCATATTCTCAATTTTAAATACCTAGATTATTATTCTAATTTTGTTTAGCCTCTAATCTAAGGTCTTCCCTTTATAACTCATCGGTTCCAGTTCAGTTTTAAAAAGGATCAACTATACATTCTTCATGTTTGCATCTTGCATGCATATGAAACAAGAATCAAAGTCACATTAATTAGTTAAAGTAAACAAATGGTAAATAACACATAATACAACAAATTGAGAAACTAAAGAACCTTATGAGCTCGGATGTAAGCATTCCACACATCATTACTCTAAAATTCTCTTATTTATATCATCTTAGCAAAAGCCACTTGTGTTAAGCATGTCATATATATTACTATACTATGTTTTAAGCCTCTTCATTATTGACTCAATGTGTGGTTTCACCTTTATGCCTGCTTCAGGAAACTTGGCCTTTAACTTTTGTTCCAACCATTTAAAAGTACCATTTTTAAATTGTCAACCATAAGCCTTTTTGTTTAAGGCAACTACCTCCTCTAACAAACTTAGTAATGCCTTAAACTTTTCATCACTCTAACCCCTATGTTCTACTTTAACTTTTCTAATTTGCTGAGTAATTTGAGATGCCATACCTATCAAATATACTAACACATAATGTAGGCAATATCATTAGCTCATTAATTTAGTTAGACGAAAACAATATCACAATTCAACACATAATGCAAAAATTACATGTCACGGTCACACTTCCAATCATTTTTAAATGAATATGAAATAAACTTAATATAATTAAATCAATAAACTCTGTAAATGAATACAAAAGAAATTTAATTTATTTAATAAGGTTTTCATGCATTTTATATGTAATAAAACTCACTAGCTTATAAACTCCAGTTTTTTCGAAGTTTTAGCTTCTTCTTCTATCTACCTACTTTCTCATCTTAAACTTTTTTATCTACATATAGCCTCGATGAGCAACCCAATCATTGTATATTTCATTCACCAATGCATCTCTTTATGCAGTGCATGCTTCACTTGGTTCAATGTTTTTATGTTCTCATGTAGTTCTATCTTTACCTCTTCATCAATTAACCTAGTATCCATCTCAATTTTTAATGGATCTATAGTCATCTCCCTCCTAATCAAATCATGCAATAGGCAACAAGCAATAATAATTCAATTATGGTCTATGCTTGTTATCTTCTAAGTTCCTCCACCTCTCACTGCAACTCTACTTAAGAAGGCCTACAAAACAAGTAGATTGGCTAAAGACTTAGGTTAGGCAACCATCTAATCCCAATCTTTAGACTCAACCAAGGTGTTTCTAACTTTCTAAAGCAATGGCCAATAAATCTTAACTCAAGATCTCTTAAGAAGGAGATCCTTGAGTTTAAAGCTCTGCTATCTTCTCTTACAAGTCTAAGCAAAATAGAAAACAGTCTAATGTTTCAAAAATGCAATAATTCAACAAAACCAAAAGTCAACATTTTATTCCTACATAGCTCGTATACTTATAATGACTACTCTAACTTCCTCATTCACTAAAGTTTCATCTTTTCTCTTCTATGTGGTGATCCACACATCTTCTTGGGTGACTGGGCCTCCACACTTAGTCTCTTACAAAATATAAAACAAATATTGTAATATCTTATATATTTTTTAGAAAAATCAATTATATGATTTACTAGTATCTCTTACCATCTCAACTTTCTTTCTTACAAGGCTCTTTAATACACTAGTGTGGTAAACAATCTATTTTCTCTTATTTTCTTTATTTTTCTACCTGATCTCTTAGTGATTGATAGAAACACAATAAGTACATCTATTAAGAATACTCAAAATATGGAAAAAAAAATTGTTATTATGAAAGTTCTTAGGTCAAATTAGTATTAAATGTATAATGCTCATTCCTCTATTAAAATCTTACTAAGGACCATTTGTAGTAGCTCATCTCTTGTTCTCGTTCCATCTTGCCTTTTATCATACATGTCCTTCCTCTTCTGCCTCAACTTTTCCACTATATACCGAAGATAGTACTCCTTATGCTTATCATTGACTACAAAGCATGTTTGTAGCATAAAATACAATTATTAATTAACATGGATGGACATGAATGAGGCATAAAATAGTTAAATAATCAATGTGCTATGTGCAAAGTATTCTTATAAATGTCATTCTTGTACTAAGGAGGCATATTCTTCTAACTAAGGTAACTAATCAAAAATGTTGTGAAATTTTCTATAATATTCACTTAAAAATGCCCAACAATCCACCTTCCTCTCTAATGGGTTAAACTTGCTTATTCCAATCCATGACAATTCTACGGCCTTCAAGAAGTGTCAAAATATTGCAGGAAGCTAGACTCATGGGTCTAACTTCTCCTACCTTGTTTGTAAAAGTCAAGTTAATGGATTGAAACTTAGATTAAAAGACTTCAACGTACTGGAGGATATAGTCTTACTTACTTGTGATATCAACCATCCAACTTCTTTTCTTTTCTTCCCATGTTGGCTCACCAACCTATTCTTATTCCCTTTTCCTTTTCCCTTTATTAGTGAAGAAGTCATGAATACCTTAGGTGGCTGACACCTTGGCTATGGAATTTGTGTACCTTAACTAGCCATAAACACTAACAACCAAACTTGACAAGGGATATCTAGTGTTGGGCATGAAGTACTTGTAGTGCCTTTGTGAAAAAGGTCTAAGTTACTTTTCTTCTTCTTTAGAAACTTCTTCATCTTCAAAATTCTTATAAAAGAAAAGAAATCACAAATAATTTTAGGACATTTCATAGACATAAACAAACAAAGAAAAGAAACATAGTTAATCAAATATAAGCATAAGAAAAAAAAATTCCAAGACATTAAACCTAAACAAGGTCTAATTTGCTTCTTTAAGTGGAAATATTGTTTCCAAGTGTTGAGTTTGGAATGTTTCTCTTTAATAACTAGTATCCTCATCTTTTTCCTAATGTCATATAAGTTTTATGGCTGTAGATGCATAACTGTACTCTAATTTTTTTCTAACTCATCCTTAATATAATATACTTGTTAAACTTCTGAAGATTACATGTATGGCTCGTTATCTTCATTATCACTTATGTATATCAACCATGAAAAATTGATAGATGTGAAACCCAAGTCATCAATTACAATCCCTCTAGGATTGCTTATATTAGCCCACATACATTCAAATAATGTTATCATAAATCAACTATGACAATTTATTTCAATGGTAGTGCATATTCCTATCACTACTATTTGCATAACTTCTTATTCTAAAAGTCTTGAAGACTACAAATTTTGGTTTTCAACTTATGGTCTTGTCCTATAGTATGAAATTTGAATCTATTCAAATCGTATGCAATATATCTTCTTGCATGATTAATTAAATCTAAGGCAACTAACTTCATATTATCTAAATGGGAGCCAATGACATTATTTCTTATCTAAATGAGAAAAAAGTAATGTTCTTGTCATGTCAGTGCTTCAGTAGTAAATAAGTCGTAGACAATAAAATAAGGCATACATGCACTCACATGATCAGCAAACTATTCAACAAACCCTTTATGAATCCGCTTGACTTTTTAATTATCTCTTCACCACATTCTTAAATTCCCTATATGAAATAAATCAAGTACGTATGCTATTCTAGTTATTATAGAACATTTAGGTTAATAACTTTAGTATACTCACTAAACAAAAGGATCAACTATGCTTGTGGTTTCTTTGTGAGGGTAAGGGTGAAGTATTCAAAATCACCCCTCAGTTTTCTAGTTGCTAGAAACATGGTGCCTTTAGTAGATGAACCAAAATTGACAAAACAAGAAGATGAAGGTCCAAAATTAACGCGGTTGTATGGCTCGCCTCGTACCCTCTTTAATCCAATGGCATAGATAAAACATGATTTGGTGCCCATTTGATATGTTTTCAAGGCTGACAATCCAAAATGGGCACAACTAAGTCCAAAAATGAAAATCCAGAAATTGGCACCATTGTGCTGCTCGACGCCTCCTCAATCTAACGGCACCAACTGAGCATGATTCTGGCCCTGTCTGACTTGTTTCTGAGATTGGCGACCCAAAAAAAGCTCTACTGAGCTTGAAAAGGAAAATCCCAAAATTAACACTACTCCAATGCTCATAGCCTCCTCAATCCAATGATATCGACAAAATATGATCCCATGCCCGTTTGACCTATTTTTAAGACTGGCAATCCAGAATGGGCTCTACCACGCTTGAAAATGAATATCCCAAAATTGATATCATTATGTTGCTCGTAGCCTCCTCAATCTGACAGCACTGACCAAGAATGATTCTTGGCCCGTTTGACATGTTTTCGAGACTGGTGATCTAAAATGGGCTCTGCCACACTCGAAAATGAAAATCCCAACAGTGCCAACTAAGCATGATTCTAGGCCTGTTGGACTCGTTTCTAAGATGGCGATCCAAAATGGGCTTAACATGGGCCGAAAATGAAAATCCCAAAATCAACACAGTTGCGTCGCTTGTGGCCTCCACAATCTAATGGTACCAATCGAGCATGATTCTAGGCCTGTTTGACATGTTTACAAGATGGGCAATCCTAAAGATACTATACCGGGCCTGAAAATGAAAATATCAAAATTGACATTGTTGCGCCACTCATAGCCTCCTCAATACAACAATGCTGTCTGAGCACGATTCCTGGCCTGTTTGACCCATTTCTAATACTAGCAATCCAAACTGGGATCTTGTGGGCCTAAAAATAAAATCCCTAAAATTGACATCACTGTATCACTCGTAGCCTCCTTAATCCAACAAAGCCATTCGAGCATGATTCTCAGCCCATTTGACTATTTTTCAAGACTAGCAATCCAAAATGGGCACCATCAGGCTCAAAAATGAAAATCCCAAAATTGACACCGTCGCGCTACTTGTAGCCTCCTAAATCTAATGGCACTGACTGAGCATGATTCTAGCCCTTTGTCCTGTTCCCAAAATTGGTGATCCAAAGTGGGTTCTATTAGGCCCAAAAATAAAAATCCCAAAATTGATACCATTGCACTGCTTATAGCCTATTCAATCCAACAGCACCATTCAAGCATCATTCTAAGCCTATTTGAAACTAGAGATCTAATATGTGCTCCATCAAACCTGAAAGTGAAAATCCTAAATCTGACACTATTACACTACTCTTTGCCCCCTTAATCCAATGATGCCGAATGGATAAAATCTATCTAAATTAATTTGATAGACTAAATCATTACATAAAAATATCAACATTTGAATGACGAGATGATTTTGGGCCCATTTGACCTGTTTCCAAGACTTCAGGCTCAAAAAATGAAAATCCTAAAATTGACACTATTGTGTCGCTCGTTGGCTCCTCAATCTAACAGCACTGACCAGCATGATTCTAGGCCTATTGGACTTGTTTCTAAGAAGGTGATCCAAAATGAGCTCTATTAGGCCCGAAAATCAAAATCTCAAAATTGACACCATTACGCTGCTTGTACCTCCTCAATCAAACGGCACCAACCTAGCAGGATTCCAGGCCTGTCTAACCTATTTCCAAGACTGGCAATCCAAAATGGGTTTTCTAGGCCTAAAAGGGAAAATCCCAAAACTGACTCCCTTGTGACACGCTAACTAACCAAGATTATGGGTCCGTTTAACCTTTTTTTGAGATTGGCATCCCAAAATGGGCTTTATCGGGGCCGAACATGAAAATCCTAAAATTGCCACTATTGTGTCGCTGATAGCCTCCTCCATCCATTAGCAGGTACGAGCATGATTCCTGGCCCATCTAACTTGTTTCTAAGATGGCGATCGAGAATGGTGATCCAAAATTGGCTTTTCGAGGCCTGAAAGTGAAATTTATTTTATCTTAACTAATATTTTTATTAATATTGGAATTTTCGAAATTATTATTGTTATTATTAATATTCCAATTATTTTGACTTTATTTATTTTATTCCCATTATAATTTTAAGGGATCCGAGAGGTAGACTGGGAAATATGAAATAGATCTAAAAGGCCTAATTAATTGAGTACATGTCTTAAAGGAAATAAATTAAGAATAAATAACATTTTTAGTAACATATAGGTGATTAAAAATTTCATGAAATTATATATTTTGAATTATTAGCAAGTTTAGCTAATTAATAGGTAAATTGAAATATTTAAGTATCCTAAATTAAGATAGGAACTTTAGGTATGGGAATGAACTAGACAAGGGGAACATTTTAGAAACCTAATCACCCAAGGTCTTAGAAGAAATTAAATGTGATTATAGAACCCTAATTTAGCTTAATTGTGTACTTAGTGTTTACTTTGATTAGATAGAAAATTAACCTACACTCTCCTAATTATTTGCTTGCCTCGTCATCCTACCTGGCTTCATCAAGAGCCACCTAGCCAATGGAGAGGCATGAGGGAGTCACACATAATATTCAAGAGCACATATGCTTGACACTTCACCAAAATTGTAGGAAAATACCCCATTCTCCCTTCTTCCATATTTTGACCAAACACATCCTTATTTCTCCACTCACAATTTTGGCCAACACTCCTCAAGGCAAGCACGCATGCGCGCACACACACTAACCTTAGTGAGGCCAAAAGATACAGAGAGAAATAAAGAGAGAAAGAGCTAGAGAAATAAAGAAGAAAAAGAAAGAAGAAATGGAAAATCAAAGTGTATGCAAGTGCAAGAGAAAGAATGATTTGGATGGTCTGAATTGCCCTAATTATATTTTGCTCTCCTAATCATTGCTTAGAGTTGTGATTTTATATGGTTTAGAAATGAATTATGCAGAGATAAATATTTGAATGATACATGTGAATTTCAAGTACAAATGGAGGAAGAAATATGCTTTAGAAACACTTTAGAATAAAAATGCTAAATAGGAATAAGGACTATGATTTAGATTAGGAAAAAAGGGAGAATATAAAAAACCTAAATTTTTCTTTTATGCAAAAATATAGAAATTGTGTGTCAAGTGAAAAATAGAAAATAAATTATTTAGAATCCTATTTTTAAGCTTTAAGAATTTTTAGTGTGGAGAAACCTAAAATTTGAAGAACATAAGATATAGAAATAAAATGAAGTGTTGAAAATAAATTACTAGGGAGCTTAGATTATAATTCTTCAAAGATTAAGTACTTAGAAATTAAGTATGAAAATATTTTGGCTAATTTTAGTTATGATTAATCATAATAGTAATATATGTGTGTATCTTAAATTAGGAATTTTAGCCTTGTTGATTTACTTGGAGGGATTTGGGAAGCCTATCAAGAATAACAAAAGCTTTGGAAATAAGATAGTTGATATTCCATTCTTTAAATATTCTACAATAAATTGGATTGACATGAGATTGATTTTTTACCTACTATGCTCCAAGATGTTAATTATTGTCATAACTATAGTGTGATCACACTTAATTTTAAGGAAGAGTCCCTTTGTTGATTGCCAACAACCTAAGTTTTTGACAATTGCAAGTATGATATTGCAATTTGTCTCGAGAATTATTATCCCTATTGTATATCCATTAATCCAAATTTTTGACATTGAGAATTGCAATGTCCCAAACTTAGTTATCCTTGTATGGATTCTAGCGTAGCACAAGTGATGAGTTTTAATCCAACAAGGATTGTATGTGCATGCTTATTATGTCTTGAATGATTTATTGACTACTAAGATTTCCATTTCACTTTTCCATCTAACCATTTTATAGGTAGCACCTTGAAGGCTAATAAAGGAAAGTAAAAAGTAGAGAAATAGCTTAGTAGTTGTACTCTAGTAAGTTGATGATGTGTGTGTATATATATATATATATTAGTTTTACTCTTGTGAGCTAGGGGCTAAGGTCATTGATATTTGTAAGAGTGGATATTGTGTAATAATCCTAAAGTAGTTAACCTAGTAGATAGTACAATAATTTACATGATATTTTGTGCTATACTAAACTGTACTTTTGTTAGTATTTTAGCTTGAAATTTATACAAATTTAGATAACATCTTGAAGAAACATTTTACAAAAATTAAGGTTAAACCAATAGGCCTAACTAGGTTAAATAAATGTTAGAATAGTGTTGTTCAAAATTTAAGCAATTTTGTGCAATTAAGGAAAGTGCTTAAGTTAAAGGTCTTAGAGAATGGTTTGAGGTATAGGATTTCTATGCTATGTTGATAAAATATTGATGTTAATATTAGAGAGTTTCCTAATTTTTAAAGACATATAAGTCACTTGTTTAGGCATATAAAATGTTGTTACGATACATAAGGTAAAACTAGACAATTTCATAAAATCACTTAGATAAGAGGGTTAACCTTTGAATTTTTTTTAATTGAAACTTTATTTGTGACCCCTTTTGCAGACAAGTCCTTATTGTCATTAGGTTACTTCCTAAACCTTTTTAGGGAAAAGTGAAGTCGATGCTCACACATAATGAAGGTATAAAGATCTTTAAGGACATTTCTTGCCACCTAGAGCTTTATGGCAAAGTGTAAAGATGCAAACTATAGTGTTGCATCAGTTATAATACCCTATACTTTAATGAAGAGGAGAGTTTAAATTTTATTAAGAAACTATCAGTTTCTAAATATACAAAAAAATGAGCTTAAATGGTAGAATTGAAATGTAAGGGCAAAATTAAAATTTTAAAATTATAAACCCTAGTTTTTTTATACAAATAGAACTCCATCCTTCTTTTCCTTCATTTTAGCCAATATATACAACTGTAAAACCAGACCTAGAGGTGTAACAAAGGAGAAAGGGAGGAAGTAAGGAGGAAGAAGGCCACATAAGGTAAACTTACATGCCAAATTTGCTTATGATGCTATTATGAACCCTTTCCTACTCTTTTTTCTCTTTCTCTTAGTGCTTTTGGTTTCCTAAAAGAATGAGTTTTATGGCTGAACTCTTTGATGAAGAACTTATTTATGGAAACTAATTGCATCAATATAATGCCCCACTTATGGCACTTTCAAATAGTATATGAATTAAGCTAGGAAAATTTGGTATGTGTAGAACCTTAGCCATCTTCATTTTCAACCAAAAGAAGGCAAAGTAGAGAGAGACTTGTGCTTGATCAATCTATGGTGGAATTAGAAGTTTTGAATGGTGAAGATTAAGAATATGCAATTAAAATTGATAAAGAACCTAAAGAATGGCTTATAGCTCACTTAGGTTTTGACATTGTTCTTAAGAGTTTCAAAACCCTATGAGAGTTAATAAACCCTTCTAATATCATAATTGAATGAGAAATAAAGCATGTATATTCTATAGCTTTGAAATTCCCTAAATTGCAAACAAAACTCTATGGAAGTCATATATAGGGTGTGTCTCGGCCAAAGCTAGGTTTAGGTACCTAGGTAGTTGTTTCATTAATTCTATGATTATAAGTAATCTAGATATGAATTATAAATACTAATGAAACTATTAGAATGAATTTATGAGCCTTATTTTGAAAGGTAAAAATTTAGGGTTTAATTAGGTCTAAAGAAGCAACTTGGTATTAGCCTTATTTATCCATGCATTTGATGGTTCTAATGAATTCTGTTAGAGTCATATATCTCATATCAAGTGAGATTTTGGAACCAAAATATTGAATTATAAAAGTTACTTCTTTAGGCATATAAGTAGACCATGAGTGCACCTAAAACCTTAAATTGTATATGTAAAGCTTGCATAAGTACAACTATGGTTTCATTGATTATTTTGTACTTTATTTGATGTGTCTAAGGCAAATAAGTGAATTTTCATCCAAGCGTATGTGTAAGGCCATGGAAGAAGGAAAGAAAACCAAAAGGAACTAGTTGGAATTTTTTGTCAAGGTAGAATTATTCATTCTTATATGTGTATGATTGATTTGCTTGGGCTTCTTAGTTGCTTATATGTATTGTTTGTAAATTATAAGAATGGTTGATTACTTGATCATGATATGTAATGGCATGATATTCATTTGCATTTGAAATTGAATTGGCTCTTGAATGAGTGAGATTATGCTAAAAATCTTTTGATAATGGGTAAGATAAGGCTAAAATTCTCAAATGTATGTAAGCCTAGGCTAAAAATCCCAATTATGAGTAAGGAAGCCAAAAGTCCCTAAAAGTGAACAAGGCTAAAACAAAAGTCTCTTTTAGGCCAAAAATCTTTAGAGCTTAGATTTTCTCTTGATTGAGCCACAGGATCCTTAGAGTATGAGTTATGGTTTGAATATGATTGTATGACATGCACATTTGCTTCATGTGCTTAAGTGAACTATGTGTGTGGTTAAATGTTGGATTAGCTACTTGGATTCTTTGAATCTCACTCTTCCCTATCTCAACTAACCATGGTTAGGTAATACTCAAGGAAGATGACATGATGAAAGGCCTAAGAAGTGCATTTCTAACAATGGAATCTAATTTAAGAGATATTATTGCATATATGAATATGTATTCTTATATTTTGATGTATAGAAATGAAAACATGTTTAAAAGCACTATATTATGCTATAGAGATCATTTGAAGCTTATAAGACATGATGTCATCCCCTCAATTAGTATCTTAAGTTTCCATATATATATATATATATGTATTCTTGCCTTTGGGATCGTGATTTTAAGTTTCAAGGCCATTTTTACATGATGGATTAGCCTTACATGATGCATTTGAGGATTAAAATTTGCTCAAAATGAGAAATTGCATACTATTTAGAACTAAAATTTAGTCCATTTGATTCATAAAATATGTTTCTATCCTTGGTAGCTTAACTGACCTAATTTGGAGTTAAAATTTGGCATGCAACTAGAGCACATATAGAGCTTTCCAACAAGCTAAGATTTTCATTTTTTGGAGTTCTATAGGATATTTGGTAAATTTTTGAATTTGGCTTAGAAAACTTGAATTATGCAGTTACTGTTTATTTTGCACTAATATTAGATTTGATGATTTTTTAAGGATTAAATGGATTCATTTTGACCTGAGATTTTTATAGTAGAAATTTCATATCATAAACATTTCAAGGACACCTAATTTGCACTAATCAAAGTTATATACCTCAAGTTATGAATTTTTAAAATTTGGACCTAATTATGTGTTCTAAGGCCAAAATGCTCAATTAACTTATTCCTTGGACTTGGTCCTTATTTATATGTTCTATTGAGCAAATTGGTCATGTATGAATCATGAATTACAATGGTAAGAATCCAAGGTTGTGCATTATTATACTATTTGAAGCTTTTAGTAACAAGAATTCCCACCACTAAAGGTGTGAGGAATAAAATTTGCCACCAAAGAATGGATACAATATGAGATATATATATATATATATATAATATGATGATATGACATTAGTTGCATAAGCAAGACAATGCAATAGGAAAAGTTTCTAGTGCAAGAGATAGCAAAGAAAGAAAAAGGCTGAGAATCATAAGCATAAGGGTGAAAAAGTAACCAAGCACCATAGAGGCAAGCATGGTGAAAAGAAGGATATATCTAAGTTCAAATGCTACAACTACCAAAAGAATGGCCATTTTGCTCAAGATTGCTTAAAGCCTAAAAAGGTTTGTCCTTATCTTAACCCTTCTTTCTCTTTGTGCACATGTATTTGTGGCTCTTTCTCCCTATAATTGGATTGTAGATAAGGGAAGAACAAAATGTGTCACCTATAAACATGTAGATTTTATGGATTACCATGGGATAATAGCACGTAGATGTTTAATTATGATAGGAAAAGGTCTTAGGTGTAAGAACCTATCAACTTACCTTATAAAATGGGTATATTCTACTCTTACATGATGTGTTTTATGCACCTTCTAGCTAATGTAATCTAATTTTAGTTTTAGCATTTACGAACTTGGGTTTTTCTTTTAATTTTAAGAAAAATGATTTGTCTATTTTTCTTAATAAGATTTTGTATGGTCATGGTTTTGTGAAGGATGGATTATTCATGTTTGATTTAAAATTATGTGTCTAATGACTATTTTACTTCATTTATGTCTACTTATTTTGAAATTATGTCTAAATCAAGTAAATGGCATGCTAAACTAAGGTATATTAGACAAGAAAGAATGTCCAAATTAGCTAGAGAGGGCTATTGGGCTCTTTCACTAAAGTAAATCTCCTTGTATGTAAACTTTGTTTGGTTGGAAAGTCTAGTAGGAAGCATTTTGGTAAGGCTAAGAAGGCTTCTTATCCTTTAGAACCTGTCCATTTAGACATTTGTGGGCTTATAAATGTAAATGCAAGATGTGATACATCTTACTTTATCATATTCATAGATGACTACTTATATTATAATTTAGTTTTTTTGTTAGTTCACTGCTTTAAAAGCTTTGGATTGTTTCAAACATTTCATAGCAAAGGTTGAGAATCAAAAGAGAAGAGCAACAAGACTCTTCATACTAATAGAGCTCAAGAGTATGTTTCTAATCAGTTAAAAAAATTCTGAGGCAAAGGGAATATATTGATAGTTAATGATACCTAGAACTCTACAACAAAATAGTGTTGCAGAAAGAAAGAATCATTTATGTTGGAAATTGCACACCCTAGCCTCTTGAATTGGAAATGGAAAATCAAGCAATTCATGAAACTATTGAGAATAGTGGGAGCACACTTCCAAATTCACAAAATAAAAAGAGCAAGTGTGGAAATGTTTCAAGAAAATGCTTTGAGATAGAAGTTAAGTCCTTCTTGAACATATCCATGGATAATGATGAGCCTTCTTTTTATGTAGAAGCAATGAACTCATCCTTGTCAAATAGATGGTTAACTAAAATGGAAGATGAGATAGACTCCATGGCTAAAAACCATGTGTGGGATTAGTTGTCCTACTCATATATGCAAAACATTGGAAAAAATGGGTTTTAAAAATCAAAGGCAAGGTAGATGAGTCAATTGACAATTATAAGGCCTGACTAGTAGCAAAATGATACACCCAAAAGAAAGGTGTCGACTACAGATCGTGTTTTCTCCTATGGTGAAATTAACATTGATACGATTCATCCAAGCTATTATTGCACATTTAGATTTAGAATTATTCCAAATGAATGTGAAGAAAAAATTTCTCAAAGGAGAAATAGATGAAGAAATTTATATGGATCAACATGTTGGATTTCAAGTTAAAGGATAAGAGCATAAAGTGTGTCATTTGAAAAGTTCTATTTATAGCCCAAAACAATCATCTAGTCTTTGGTTCCATCAAGATATTTTCCCAATATGCTTTATGATGATTGAAGAAGACCATTGTGTGTGATTAAGAAACTTGGAAATAAGTTTCTCATTCTCTCATTATACATAGATGATATCTTATTAGCTAGGAATGACAAGGAGTTAATAGTCACTACTTACAAGTGGTTATCCTCCTCATTTAAGATGAAGGACATAGGCTAAGCAAATTATGTACTTGGGGTAAAGATCTTTAGAAATCAATCTAAGAGGTTTCTAAGTTTGTCTCAAGAAATATACATAAAAGGAATCTTGAAACATTTTTGTATGCATGATTGCAAACTTATGGATGCTCTTATGGAGGCGGTGAATGTACTAGTGATAAATTTAAAGCTTGTATAACTCATAAAGGAATTGATTATCAACTTTCTTGTTCAATAACCCTACAACAAAATATGGTTGCTAAGAGAAAACATCATCATTTTATATAAACAACACTATGTCTCTGGCATCAAGCATCTCTCCTTTTTATCTTTTAGAGTGATGCTCTCACTACAATTATTTCCCTAATCAATAGGTTGCCAAGTACCCCCCTTAAAAATCATATCCCTTGTACGCTTCTCTTCAACAAATCCCATAATTACTTTATTTTATGCACCTTAAGATATTTGTGTTTCTGCTTTCTCAAACATGTTAATTCTTATAAGTTAGCTTATAAATCTCAAATGTATGTATTTTTAGGCTATGATATATCTTGAAAATGCTATAAATGATTTTATATTCCATCAAGCAAAACCTTTTATTATGACATGTCCAATTTCATGAGTCCATTTATCCTTTTGCAACTTTGTCACAGTCTTCTAGTCTTTGACGAACATCCTCCATTATCCTTGTTCTTAAACATTTCCTCATTTGCTCTATTTTTTATCCAACCACTTAGTTTCTTCTAGAACAACATCTTCCATTACTTGACACATCATCCACTATTATTCCTTCTTCTTTTCTTGAACCTCAAGTTATAGCTCCTTCACCTTCTTCTCTTAAAATCTTTACTTTAGATTATGTTTTCCATTACTCCTCTACCTTCTTTAAATCAACATCTTATGCTCACATGCTCTAAGATTGAACACTTTAGGCCAAAATCTATTTCCTCTCTTACCACTAAATTGGCCACTTCTTATAATCTTAACTGTGTTAGAACCAAATCACATAAAGAAGCCTTTACTAATCTTAATTGGGTAGCTACTACATCTAATGAGTATATGGCTCTTCTGAAACAAGAAACTTGGACTTTGGTTTCATTGCCTAAAGACAAAACTATAGTAGGTTGCAAAGGGGTTTTTAATTTAATGAAGGATGCCAATCATAACATTACTTGACATAAGGCTAGAATTGTAGCCAAAGGCTACAGTTAATTAATTGACTTAGACTTTTTTGAGACCTTTAGCCTTGTGGTTAAGACTATTATGATTCAAATTGTTATGTCTCTAGCTATTACTGATCATTGGGCAATTAAACAATTAGATGTCTCTAATGCCTTTTTCCATGGCAAGCTTGAGGAAGAGGTTTTTATGATGCAACCTTTAGGGTTTGAAGATACTACTACTCATGCATGTAAACTCAAAAAATCAATCTATAGCTTAAAATAAGTCCATAGAACTTGGTTTTCATTATTTTCTTAGCTTTTGGTTAAGGTGGGATTCATTAATAGTTTTAATAATAGTTCATTACTCATTTTTAAGGAGACTACTTTAGCAGCCATTGTCCTGGTTTATGTAGATCACATTTTGATTATAGGACCTAATACTTACTTTATTAGCCAATCAGTGGCTTAGATGCATAAGCACTTTCAACTTTAAGAGATGGAAGATGTGTCTGTGTTTTTGGGTATTAAAGTCACAACTACCAAGGATGGCCCTTATCTTTCATATAATAAATACACAATTGACCTCATCAAAAGAAAAGGCCTTGTTAAGTGCAAACCTATCCTTTCTCCTTCAACCATTGTGTCTTCTTCCACTATAGCAACTGATGATACTTCTTGCTCTAATCCAGAACACTATTGGACCTTAGTCAGAGCATTGTAATACTTGACTATCACTTGACTAGATCTCAACTTCCCCTTAAATTGTTTGTGGCAGCATCTTAGTTGTCATTGACAGAGCCATTACTTGGCCCTTAAGAGGGTATTCAGTATGTGTAGGTTACTCTTCATCTAGATGTTGCTTTTTGTCCTAGTCTTCTTCTTCTTTAGGCTTTTATTGTCTCTAATTGGACAAGGGACTTAATTGATTGAAGATCTACCTCTGATTAATGTGTCTCCTTATCACCAAACTTTATATCATGGAGTTCTCTAAAATAGCCAACAATTGCTCACTCTCCTTCAGAAGTAGAGCACTATGCCTTGGCCAATGTCATTTTTGAGGTTTTATGGCTTTGCAAACTCTTTTCTAACTCAGTAATTCCCTTAACAACTACTCTAATGCTTTGATGTGACAATGTGTCTACCATTGCAATGGCTTCCAACTTAGTCTTTCATGCTAAAATAAAGCATGTTGAGATTGATTACCATTTTATTAGAGAACATCTTATGGCTAAGGAGATGAAAGTTGGCTATATAACCTACTAAACATCAAAGTGTTGACCTTCTCACTAAAAGTCTATCTCTAGCTTGATTTCTATAGCTCATGTCCAAACTTATGGTTCTAGCCACCATAAGTTTGTAGGGGGATGTGTACATCAATACTAAACCATCAACAGTCAATGTCACTTTAGTTTAGTCTCCAAACTTTGGTTGTTGACTATTATAATTCATAACTAAAGATCAGTTAGGCAATTAGAGTTATCTAGTTGTATCTAATGAAGCAAGAGTGTTGTAAGTCTATAAATATGAATGTAATTCAGTCTCTAATCATCAATAAAGAATACTCATCATTCATATATATTTTTTGGCATTTGCCTTGGCTTTCTTGTGTTTTCTTTTAGTATATATCTCAACACTTATAAGTAGTTAGTTAGAAATTTTTTTTAAGATTTTTCTATGTTGCCTAAGGTATGATGCAGTTTGCAATATTGCATCACCTCATAATTAGGGTGAGACCACCTATCACCTGCATTATAAGCAACATAATGGCATTACGGCTGCAATGCCATTTAGTTGCAGTAACCTTATAACTCAAAATCAGTCATTGATTTTTCAAAGACAGTGGTAAAGAAATTCAAATTCAATTAAACAAAAAAATCCAAATCAAACTTAAGTAATCATACGACTATGAATCAAAAAATTGAAAAAGAGATCCAATCAAACGTAGCATGTCCTGAACATTAATAAGAATTCTCACAATATCATTATGTATCTTAAATTGTACTATTCCAATGCCAACAACCTTATAGGAACTGTTGTTTACCATAAGTACTACTTTGCCATTAATTGATTAGAGTACTATTGATGTAATCTGGTTAACTCTTTTTACTAATTTGGTTATTAACTGTAATTATAGTCCTCCTTCTATATAAGAAAAGATGTTGTAGTTACTCAATATAGATTCACAACAATAGAAAATGCAGAAAAGAAACGAAAACGACTCCTTCCTTGGGATTTGAGAGCCAGAGGTCTCTTCTTCTGTTAGACAAGATTCTTCCTTCCCTTAAGTACACACTCCTACACTACTTAACCACATAAGCCTCCTCTTCTTCTCTCTCCACTCATTGAGTTAGTTATGCACTACTGCCTCCTTATTAATATTGGTCCCTTCATTAATAGTGGTCCCTTGCTTCTTTACCTTTCTAGCATATACACTTCCAAACTTGGGCCTTGTGTTCATGGGCCCATCAGTTCCTTCTCCTTTAAGTTACACCTTGTCCTCAAAGTGAAATTGAGGAAATTGCTGGCTAATATTGTCATAGTCCTCCTAAGTGCTTTCTGAAGATGGATACCCAACCTATTTGATAAGCACCTTACATTCACTTCCATTTTTCTCCAACACTTTATAAAGTCCATAAAACCTTGGTGCCAATTTTTCATTTTGCCTCTTAGCTAGAGTCTTCAATTTATAAGGCCTCAACTTAAAATATACATAATCTCCCACCTCAAAATGTACATCCCTCCTTTTCTTATCAGCTACTTCTTTCATGTGCATTTAAGCTTGCTTTAATTGTTCCTTTAATTCAGCTAATAAAAGGTTCCTTTCTTTGATTGCCACATTTACTTCCTCCACTACTGAAGGACTATCTTCTTAATTTAAAATTATAGGTAGGTTCGAGTCATATAATGCTTTGAAAGGAGTCATTCTAATGGAATGATTATAGGTTGTGTTAAACTGAAATTTTGCCCAAGGCAAATGCTCACTCCACTTTGTTGGCTTTCCTTAAACGAAGCAATGAAGGTAAGTCTCCAAGATTCCATTCACCCATTTGATTTGACCATCAATTTCAAGGTTATATCCTAAACTATATTTCAACTTGGTTCATGCCAATTTAAATAACTCATTCTAGAATTGGCTAATAAAAATTCAGTCTCTATTAAATACTATAGATTTTGGGATCCTATGGAGTCTCACCACTTCTTTGGTAAATAGAGTAGCTAAATCTTGAGTTGTATATAGATGAAAGAGAGCAAAAAAGTGGCTGTACTTGGTAAGGCAATTAACCACCATTAGAATTGTATCATACTTTTTAGATTTAGGCAAACTAGTGATGAAATCTAGGCTAAGATCTTCTAAAACTTGATGAAAGATGAGTAAAGGTTGTAGAAGCCCAATTGGTTTCATAGCTTGATATTTATTTTGTCAACATGTGAAACATTAAGCTATATAAGCTTCCATATCATTCTTCATCCCCTCCTAATGTACTATAGTAACTAGCCTTTTATATGTCCTCAAATATCCCATATGTCTTACCATTAGTGAGTTATAAAACTCTTGGAGCAATGCCATTTTTCTAAGTGACTTTGTTAGATCATAGTTCTATTCTTGTACATTAGACATCCCCTTTTTAGGCTATAACTTTTAGGTTTCAGATAATATATGCTAAATTATATCATTCAACTTTTCATCTTGCTTTACCTCTTGATCTAAATTCTCTACTTCTCAAATTGCCACAACAAATAAGCCTTAAATTCCATACTGTCTTCTTACCTGGACAAAGCATCCACCATTTTATTTTCCACTCTCAATTTATATTGAATTTCAAATTTATACCTTATGAGTTTAGAGACCTATCTTTGTTAGATAAGGTCAATTATATGTTGTTCTAGCAAATGCTTAAAAGCCTTTTGATCCATCCAAATGATAAATGGATACCCATGTAAATAATGCTGCCATTTTCTAACTGCAAAGACCACAACCATGAGTTCCTTGTCATATACTAAATAATGTTGAGCCTTCTATGATAGTTTTTTATTGATAAAAGCAATAGGATTTTTTCCTTGCATCAGAATTGCCTTTATGCCACACCTTGATGCATCTGCTTCTATCTCAAAAGGCTAATTAACGCCAGACATGGCTAGTATAGGAGTTTTTGTCATTGTTGTTTTTAATGCTTCAAGGGCTTCTTTTCCCCAATAAAAAGCATCTTTCTTTAACAAATCAGTCGATGAAGTTGCTAATTTTCCATAATTTCTCATAAACCTCCTTTAATATTCGATAAGGCCAAGAATCCTCTAAGAGATTTCAAATCCTTAAGGACTAGCCACTTCACCATAACTTCTGTTTTAGAGGTGTCTTCTTGCACTTATTCATCTAATATGATATGCCCTAAGTATTATAGCTTAGGCTATCCAAACACATTTTTCTTCTTGTTGATTACTAGCTATTTCTTTTTGTAGCATTTTTAACATCATTCTTAAGTGCTGTATATGTGAGTATCAGAACTGTAGATGAGAATGTCATCAAATAATACTAGAATAAACTTTCTCAAGTATTATTTGAAAAGATCATTCATTAGAGTTTGAAAAGTGGAATAAGCATTAGTAAGTCTAAAAGGCATGACTAAAAATTCATAGTATCCCTTATGAGTTCTAAATGTTGTTTTGGATTCATCCCAAGCTCTGATTCAAATTTGGTAATATCTAGGTTTCAAGTCTAGTTTAAAAAAAATGGTAACACCCCTAAGCTCATCCAATAACTCATCTATGGTGAGTATAAGAAATTTATCTAGGACAATAATCTTATTTATGGCTCGATAAAACCTTTAAGTACCATATTTTTTTTTCACTAACAACACTGGGTTGGAATAAAGGCTTACATTTGGCCTAATAATGTCTGCCTTAAGTATTTCCTTCACCAATCTTTTAATCTCCATTTTTGTGAATGATTATATTGGTAAGGCCAAATATTTAAGGGCTACTCTCTTGGCTTACTCATAATTGCATGGTCTTTGGAATGGTAAGGGGGTAGACCAGCTACTAGTTCACACATTAAGGCATATTCCTCTAATAATTTTTTAACTTCATTGCAATTACCAACTATTTAACCTTTTCATCTAATATAGTGGATGTGAATTCCAATATATATCCTTCTCCCTTTCCTTTCAAAGTTTTAACAATGGATTTGAATAAGGCTACTGATTTAGTTAGAGTAGAATCTCTTTCCAAACATTCTTACTCCTGGCCCACCTTGATTATCATATAAGATTAACCCTAATTAACCTTTATTTCTTCTAAACTTTTTAGCTAATTAATGCATAACACCATGTCAACATTACCCAATTCAAAAGGGTAGAAAGCTTGCATTATTGGCATTCCTTGAAGCTCCAACTTCACCCCTTTACATTCTCCTTTAGTAAAAATCTTATGGCCATCTCCTACTATTATGGAGTAAACTTGGTATCTTCTATCGATATCTTTAGTCTTTCTACCAATTTGGATGAGATAAAATTATGTGTGGCACCACTATCAATTAGTACATGTGTGGCACCACTATCAATTAGTACTAACACCTCTTCTCCATATGCAATTCTATCATCTTTAGAGTCTTTTATCTTGTTAGCCCCACGATTGAACTCATTGATAACTCCATGGAAGCCATAACTCTTTAAGGTTCCTTGCTTTTTTGCTTCCTCTATGATTTGTGGCTCTTTATCCTTTGTCTTAATTTCTTTAGTCTCATCATCTTCTGTCAATATTAGCATTTGCAACTACTTATTCTTGTTGCGATGATTGGGCCTAAATTTTTCCTTGCATTTGAAGTGTAATCCCAATTTTCCCGTATGATTAATCTCTGATTTAGTGAGCCTTTTTCTACTATTGGTACTTCCATTGCTACTTAAAGTAGTTGTAATAGGGATAGAAATTTTGTTGCTAACTGCTTTCCCTTCCTTATTGCTCTTGTTCTTAGGTTTCTTACTAGTTTAGCTATTGTTGAAACTTCTTGGCTATTCCACAGTACTGGTTCCTTTCACATAACTCAGTTTGTATTCACTCCTACATTGTTTTTCACCTTTCTAGATTTTCTTTCTTCCTGAGCTTCTTATAGTGCTAGATTCCTTTCCTTAACTTGTTAAGCATAATCCATAAGTTACTTTAACAATTTTGATTGTATTAATCTCACCTTAGCTCTCACTTCCTTTGCCAGTCCATTTTTTAATGCTCCCATCAAAACCTCCTTGAACATATCACCTAATAGAGATGAGAGTATTTCAAACATCTCCCTAAATTTTCCCATCGAGCTCCCTTGCTTTAGTCCCATTAATTGTTCATAACAATCTTTAGCTTGTCTACTATGGAACCTTTCCATCGCCTTGGCCTTAGAGTCTCTCTAACTTCACACTGGTGACTATGATTCAAGCCATTAGAACTAGCTTAAAGCTTTTCCCTCTCAACTAATGGCTACTACATCCATTCTTAAAGCTTTCGTTATCCTATTCATTGTAAAATACTATTCTACCTTAAAAAGCCATCCAATAGGATCTTCCCCTATAAATATTGATAGCTCTAATCTATGATACCTTCTTAAATCCTTTTCCATGGCATTCTCAGCCATCTTCCCTATATGGTTGGTGTTTAGAGTGTTTGCCAATAAGTTTGGGGTAGCATTTTCCTCTAGATGAGAACCTTTTAGACTTATTAGCCCTCTTTGGCTCTTGTTCCATTCAATCTCAACTATTGATGCACCCATTGGATATTCTATATTAGCCCCCTTTGTGTCGAGTTTCGCCATAACTATCAAATGCAACCTGAAAATCATTGAGTTTTTCACTAAGTTGCATGAACACTAGCCTTAAAGAAGTTAGCTCTTCCTTCAACTCACCTTGGTTCTTCTATAAATCCTCGACCCCTTTCTATAACTTGACCATGTTCCTTTCTAATACATTAACTGTCCCTTCCATTCTAGTTCCCACCATACCTCAAATGTATTACTCTGATACTAATTAATGTAATATGGTTAGTTCCTTTTACCAATTTGCTAATTATAACTATAGTCCTCCTTTTGTATAAGAAAGGAGGTTGTAGTCACTCAATACAGATTCACAATAATAGAAAATGTAGAAAAGAAAAGAAAATGACTCCTTCCCTGGGATTTGAGAGCTAGAGGTCTCTTTTTTTGTCAGACTAAATTCTTCCTTCCTTCACGCACACATTCTTATACTCCTTAACCACCTGAGCCTTCCCCTCTTCTCTCTCCCCTTATTGAGTTAGTTATGCATTACTGCCATCTCATTAGTAGTGGTCTCTTGCTTCTTCCCCTTTCCAACATATACCTTTATAAACTTGGGCCTTGCATTCGTAGGCCCATCAACTACTTTTACAAGACCTATCATCATGCACCTTCAAACTTGGCACGGGCCAAATGATAGTCAGAGTTCTCACAATATCATCATGCATCTTAAATTGAACTATTCCAATGCCAACAACCTTACAGGAATTATTGTTTCCTATAAGTATTACTCTGCCATTAATTGATTGGTAAGAAGAAAATCAAGAACCCAGCCAGTGTTAATTGAACTAGTCATTACCATAAGAACATTAGCACCTTTAAAATCTTCTACAGCAACACTAGATGCATCGTTAATGCTTGGAACGCTATCTGCTTTCTCCTTTTTATCTATGAGTTTTAGACATTTTTCTTTCCATTGCTCTTCCTTCTTTCAGTAATGACACTTACCTTTACTGGATTTAAACTCTTATATGAAATGGCCTCTAGTATTACCTAAGCCTTTTACATTGATTCTACCTTTAGCGAACATACCTTTGTCCTAAGATTCATTCTAATTTTTTTGAAACTATTTTCTTCAACTTAGGAGAGTTTAAAGATGCTTTGACATTGATGGACCTATGGGTTATAAAGTGTATGAAAGAAGGCCTAAAATAGCTTAACAGAAGCAAACTAATAGATGGGGAAAGGTTTACGTCAAAAGAAACCAAAAATAAAAAAAATAAGGAGGTGAGCTGGCAACTAACAAAGGAGAGAAAAGGAATGTAGGAGTAGATTCTAACTAACTTTGTCATGTTGTGGGCTGAGGAGCATGAGGGTGAGATGGAGGGATATTTCTAGTGGGGAAGATCTAAAAGGAGGGGAGAGAAGTCACTAGACTATACGAGAGGACCTAACCTCTTAACAGTCAAGGATGTTTAATTTTCTTTCTTTACATTTTTAGTGATAACCACCTTGTAATAAGCTATCTCCTTACATCGAAGGGAGCCATAGTTGTAGTTTTTTTTTTCTTATTACAATAATACAATTGACGAGAGTTCCATCACTTTTAGTATTAAAGCCGGTTCCATTGGGGTATGTTGGGGACAAGGATGGAAGTGCATATAGAAACAACAAAGAGGAGTGTTGAAGACTTGCAATAGAGTAATAGAGAAACCAAGGATGAGTTGTCTATAGTGTGGGTAGTACTGAGGGAGTTGATAGAGCAAGGGGAAGGGTTTTGAGCTGCATTGGGAAATCAAATGTGAGCTTAAGTGGAGGTGGAGCAAATACAGAACATTGCATTAGGCATAAAAAATATTAAATAAGAGACAGGGATACAACTCAAACTTTACCTACAGTAGTTTAGGAGACAAATCCCAAGATCAACATGACACAAAACACGCCGATAGAAGCAATAAAGACCAATGCTGAGGCTGTTGTGGTGGAGAATGTAATAGAGATGGAGACTCGGTGACATGACAACTAGAGCTACCTATTTTTACAAGAGATAATCCTTTAGGTTGTTATTTAAAATTGAACGATATTTTAGTATTAATGGAATAGCTGAGACTGAAAAAATGGATGCAGTGGCTTTGAGCATGAAAGGAAAAGTGTTGAATTAGTTTCAATGGTTGGAAATGAGGTATCTAGTCTATACATGGGATGAGTTTAGGAAGGTAGTGTTGAACATATTCTATTGTCACCAAGTGGGAGATGGGTATGAGTGACTAATGAGTTTAAGGTAAGAGTCCACGGTGGAGGATTTCCCAGAGAAGTTTGTGTTGATAATTGCCCCATTGGTTGATGTTCCCAAAGAGGTGCTAATGGGAGCATTCAAGAATGGGTTAACTAAGGAGATTAAAGCTGAGGTGAGGTTATTACAACCTAAATCTCTTAAACAGCTCATGGATTATGCATATTAGGTGGAAGGGAGAAATTTGGTGATTCAAAAGACTAGGGAGGAAAGGAAATTCAAGGGGGTAAAGTCTAATCTGGATAGCAAATGGAATAGGTATAAACCCAGTTTCTCAAAATACACCACTGTTGGAGAGATTCCTAGGAGCTTTGGAAGTGGAGTCTTGAGCAAGAATCTAGAGAGTAAAGGTGGAGAGGACACCAAATCTACTGGTAATAAGGTCACTATACCTATAATAACTACAATAAGTAGCAGTGGTAGTAGTAATAATCGAAAGAAATTATCAAAGTTAGAAATAAATAGGAGAAGGGAATTGGGACTTTGCTTCAAGTGTGATGAATAGTTTGGTCCAAACCATAGATGCAAGAACAAACAACTTCAGCTACTAATCTTGAACAAGGAGGAAGAGGAGTTAGGTGGGATGGTGTAAAAGGAAGAACAAGAAATAGAAGAGAATAGGAAAGAGATGACATCAATGGAGCTTTCATTAACCACTATAGTAGGACTCACAAGATATAAAACATTAAAACTTATGGGAAGAGCTTTTGAGGAAGATATTCTTGTGTTGATTGATAGTGGGGCAATAGATAATTTCATTTCCACTAAATTAGTAGAAAGGGTCAGTGTATTATTGTAAGGAACTAAGAGGTACTCTATTATTGTAGGAGATAGAAGGAAGCTGTATATGCAAGGAGAATGTAGAGATGTTAAAGGAGGATTGCAAGGGTTAACTATTACCCAAACCTTTTACTCTTTCAACCTAAGTAATGTGGATTTGGTACTAGGAGTAGCCTGGCTGGAGTCTTTTAAGGAATTAAGAGTGAATTGGGGATAATCTTACATGAAAGTCAAAGTAGGAAAAAGGTGGGTGTGTCTTTAGGGTTTGCTTAAAGGCATCTTACAGTCACTTAAGGCAAATCAAGAAGGATATATACTAGAATTTGAAGCTGTGAAATTAGAGGAAGGGGTTGGATAGCAAGAAATGGAAGAGGAGTTCCATAATATCTTAAGGGAATTTTCTGAGCCCACAGGTTGAAAGACCATGCTATTGTAATTAAACTAAATGAGTAAGCCTCTAATATAAGAACTTATAATTATGGTCATTTTCAAAAGATAGAGATTGAGAAGTTAGTCAAGGAAATGTGGCAAGTAGGCATAATACAACTTAGTACTAACCCACTTTCTAGCCTGGCGTTACTAGTGAAAAAGAAAGATGGGAGTTGGAGATTTTGCATGGATTATCAAGCTTTAAATAGGATCACAGTATAAATATCCAATTCCAGCCATAGATGAGCTATTAGATGAATTAAGGGAAGCCATATTGTTCTCTAAGCTGGATTTAAAGTTAGGGTGCCACCAAATTAGAATCAAGTTGGGGGATGAACCAAAAACAACTTTTAGAATGCACAATAGGCATTATGAATTTTTGGTGATGCCTTTTGGATTAACCAATGCCCCATTTACTTTCCAATCCTTGATGAATGATATGTTTCAAGAGTATTTAAGGAAGTTTATTCTAATTTTCTTTGATGATATTCTCATATATAGTAAGGATAAGGATTTACATATGAAGCATTTAAGGGTGGCTATAGGACTATTACAACAGCACCAGTTGGTTATTAAGTACAAGAAGCGTGTTTTTGGACAGAGAAAGTTGGAATATCTTGGGCAGATAATTTCCAAAGAATGAGTGCAAGCTGATCTGACAAAAATAAAGGCTATGGTAAAATGGCCCGTGCCCAATGTCGTGGCCTTTGTAGGAATCACTCTGTCTTCCTTCATGGTAATAGTGATTATACAACAATGTTAAGCATTGAAAGAGCTTTTCGTAGATTACACAACAAGCCTCAAAACTCTTCTATGATTGAAATATATGGCCGTTTGAAGTTAAGTGCTTCTAACACTGCTTTTCCTCAACCGGAGTTAAGTCCATGAAATTTTCGGATATGGTCAATATTTGCCACGAATTTCCATATCCATGATTTCGTGATATGTAATAGGCCTCAAAACTCCTCCGAGATTGAAAGTTATAGCTGTTAGAACTTCTAGAGCCAATTTTCCTCAACTAGTGTTAAGTTTAAGGATTTCTCACAAATGCTTAGTTGTTGCCACAAATGCCAATATCCATAGCATCAGGGACTAAACGAGCTTTCGGTGGATATGTAATGTGCCTCAGAACTCCTCTAAGATTGAAATTTATAGCCATTTGAAGTAACATGCTTTTGACGGCGATTTTCCTCAACCAGAGTTAACTTTATGGATTTATCGGATATGCTCAATAGTTGCCACAAATGTCCATTTCTGCGATGTTGATGACTGAAGAAGATTTTCGTGAATATGTAACATATAAAACCTACCTCTCATAAATCAATTAACTCAAGCTAGTTAGGACTGTAAGTAATAAATTAGGGCATTGAAAATTTCAGTCTTGAAGAAAATTTAAAATTCAATAGTTTTCAATTGACTAGATATAGTTTCAATTTAACTGAAGCCTGAGAATTTTTTAAATGTTGTCTAGCCCTGGTTTTAAGGCACTTTAAAAGTACTAACAGCTGGAAACTAATTTAAATAGCTTAATTTACTGTTTCAGCTTCAAGATTAAGCTATATTGTTTCTTAATTCTTAGGCAGGCCTAATATAATCCACAATACATTAAATGTGGTCTGGAGTAACCTTATTATGTCAGTTAAGCACTACAAAATTTTGGAATTAAAAAATCATTCATTTGACCCCTTAATAAAAAGAATTCCAAAACTGTCCAGAATTGAGCTACATTTCGGACCTCTGATTTCTCTATTTTATTTAACCTATCAAACTAGCTCCAAAATTTTTTAAAATTTCTAAATTAGTACCTTATAGTGTCGGCTATCATCTAGTAAGACTTCACCCCTTAATTCGAAGGATTTAAGTCTCAACTACTGCTATTTTTCTAACTGCCTGTTTTAGATCGGAAACTGGATCAACTACTCTATCAATTTAATTAAAATATCAAAAGCTCCAAGCCTTCCAGATCACACCTTTGGAATGTCTAGGACAAACCCACAAAATCTCAGCCCATTCTACACAATATTTCCTTATGAATTCTTCCACGTTAGGACAGATGCCAAAACTGTCTTGATAAAAAACGCAGCAGTGTTTGTGCTGCAAACCAGGTACCCAAACATACTGGTTTGAGCCAAAATTTGACATGAAGGTTCAATTATGAGTACTCTTCTCATACATAAAATTTCATAATTTTTAAGGTAAATTTAGTTGGGTAACTAAGGTGAGTATTGACACTAACCAGTAATCAGGAAACATTCAGGTTCCTATTTTCTTTCTTAATTGTAGATACCGAGTTAACTAGTCTATCACATCTACAACTCTAGGCATATTAAAACATCATCCCTTGCTTACCATATATGACATCTCATTCATCACAAACATCTAAAACAATAAATAGGAGACTACCACAATTTTCTAAATTATTTACAAATTTATGTATAATCAAGGGACCCAAGGAAAACAAAATAGCATATACAATCCCATGGGTAAGAATACAAAACAAAGCCTCCTAAATAACTGGATCCTTATCGTTTCCTTCTTCTTCAGTACCAGTAATTATGTTAGCCACATAATGAGATTTACATCCCGGTAGATAGTACATTATTCGGAATATACAAACAACTGAATCAATGTCGTGGCCTCTGTAGGAATCACTCTGTCTTCCTTCATGGTTACAAATGAGTAAAGCAATCCCATACTTGCAAACATACATAGTGCATACAATCATTGGTCAATAATAGGGGAGAAACGCTCTGTCTCCAGAGCTCTTTGTCTCAATTTCCCCAATGCAAGAGAAGTAACCAGACAAACACATAGCAGTGATACACAAAGTATATACCAGTTCAATTATAGAAAGTATACAGAGAATAAAGCACTATCTACCTGGCAGATTCAAACTTTGCTTGTACCAATAGGTTCCTAATCTCAAGTTGTTAGCAATCCAGGAATCTAATACAAATATATATACACACACACACACACACACACGTACAATTAGTATATTTTAAGCAAATTTTCCAGCAACAAGACTAGAGTTAGCTTTCTAATTTCGTATTCAATTTTAAGGTCATAAATTTGATCACTAGGTCTCAGCCTATAGGAAGCTGAGCGTTAACTTACCCTTGCCAAATTATGGATAATATGCCATTCTACAATCATGCTATGACTTGAAATCAAACATATAAGATGATTAATATGGAATTAACCCTCTTAATTTACAAGAGTACTATACCCTTCTACTAATCATGCCAAGCCTCCTCGTGTCCTTCAAGCAAGCAATTTGGCCAACAAGTAGCATAAACAAGTTCCAGATCACAATTTTACTATCAATTACGCTATCACTTACTCATTCCATATTAGATGTTTAAAACTATAGTACTTTAAACATCACATTCCTCTTTCCTGAAGATCAAAACATACTTGATAAATTTTCACATAATAATAATCCTAGGAAGTTCATAACCATAATTTTTGATCGATCCAACACATTGCAAGGCCATATAATTTAAATTCTGAATCTCAGCAATTACATTAAGCCATTGAAAACTAATTATCTAACACCTTAATATTTCCCTGCATCACAATTTCCTCTTCTTCCTATTGAGCATATAATTTCAGCCATTTATGCTAATGTAACTAGAATTTACCAATTTGTTTTTCCCTTAATCCTTCTTCAAAACAAAGTAGCCATTTCCAAGCCTTATCAACCTCATTTGGTCCTTGTATGTCTCGGCCAAAAAGAACAGAATTTGTAAACCTCATTTGGCAACCGAAATTTCACCATAATTCAATTAGGAATCAAAGCACAATACTAACCTTTTATGTCTTTTATTCTTCCTCCTTGAATCTCCTCTCCTCTTTCTCAAGTTCAGATTTTAGAACTAGAACAATTACCACCAATCAACAATTTAATCGATGCAAAAGAAAGCTCAAAGGGAGAAAACAATTTTTCTCTACACTCACCAAGGCTAGAAACGCCTCCAACGAGCCCATGCAAGCTTCAAAATTCTCCTCCATTGCTGCTCTTCACTTCTCTTTCTCTCTCTCTCTCTCAAAATTCGGCTATGAAGAAAAAAAGAAGATGGAAAGTGTCGAGTTAGGTGGCCGAAACTCCACTTAATGGAAAAATGGGAGTCAACATGCCATCGACCCAAGTTAATCCCACGTCGAAAACATCTCTCTCCAAGTACTAATTTGGCCGGCCACTAAGAGGATCCAAGCTTGAATTCCATATGCATATAATATAAGATAGAATGGGTAAAGTGCTCCATTTGAGTTATTAGGTGACCGACCCTTTATTGCTTCACTCAATAGATTAATTAGCTAGGATGTCTTCTAAGCCTTACCTACCTTGGTTAGCATGCAAGGAAACATAAGGCATAGAATTGTGTTTCTCCCTTGATGTAGCTAAATGGCCGAAGGTCCAAGTAATAAATGGTATATATATGATTTATGTTGAAAAGTAAACTTGGGAAAAATCCTCACATTTCAAATTCTAATATATTTAATTAAGTAAAATGCCTTAGTGAATTAGGTGTGATGGTCGGCCCCTAAGTCCATTCAAAGGGTCTTGCATTCTACTATTTATAAGACAATAATATAAATTAATTTCCAGTTAGGCAAAAACATAATATTTATTTCATCTATTAATTAATTAATTAATCATACTTTGACCTATTTTAGAAAATCTCTAAATTTCCTTATTAACCATAACAAGTCAATTAGGCATTCATTTTGATTATCACTATCTTAAATGACCTAGTTCCTTGATCACTTATTTATGTCGTTAGGATTTACTATTTGTAACCCCGTTAAGTACCTAGATTAGAAAATTCAAGGTCATGACAAAACAGGCCCTACAACTTTTGCAAGATTGAAAGTTATAGCCATTAGAAAGTAAATGCTTCTAGCGCCAATTTTCCTCAACCAATATTAAGTTCGAGGGTTTCTCATATATGCTCAGTAGTTGGACGAATGTCCATATCCATGATGTCGGGGACTGAAAGAGCTCTTTGTGAATATGTAACAAGTCCTAAAACTTCTCCGAGATTGAATGTTTCACCATTTATGATTAAGTGCTTCTAGCGCAGATTTTCCTCAACTAGCGCTAAGTCCAGGGATTTCTTGGATATGCTTAGTAGTTGCTATGAATGCCTATATCCACAATGTCGAGGATTGAAAGAGCTTTTGGTGGATATGTAACATGCTCCAAAACTCCTCCAAGATTGAAATTTTCCTCAACTGGATTTAAGTCTATAGATTTATTGGATATGCTCAATAGTTGCCACAAAAGTCCACTGCCGTGACGTTGAGAACTAAAGAGATTTTCATTAATATGTAATAAGCCCTAAAACTTCTTCAAGATTGAAACGTATAGATGTTAGAAGTTAAGTGCTTCTAATGCCAACTTTGTTCAACCATCACTAAATCTAAGGATTTCTTGGATATACTTATTAGTTGCCACAAATGTCCATCTCCATGACGTTGGGGATTGAAAAAGCTTTTCATGGATATGTAACGAGCCCCAAAGCTCTTTGAGATTGAAAGTCTTGGCCATTTAAGGTTAGGTGCTTCTAATGTCGATTTTCCTCAACCAGCGCTAAGCCTGAGGATTTCTCAAATATGCTCAATAGTTGCTATGAATGCCCATATCCATGACATCAGGGACTAAAGGAGCTTGTGGTGGATATGTAATATATCCCGAAAGTCCGCCAAGTTTGAAATTTATGGCCATTTGAAGTTAGGCGCTTCTGGCGATGATTTTCCTTAACTAGATTTAAGTCTATGGATTTATGGGATATGCTCAATAGTTGCCACGAACGTCGATTTCCATGATGTCGAAAACTAAGAGATTTTTGTGAATATGTAACATTCCCTAAAAATGCTTCGAGATTGCAAGTTATAGCGGTTAGAAGATTTTTTTTTTGGGGATCTTTAACAAGCACCAAAACTCCTCCAAGAGTGAAGGTTATTGTAGTTGGAACTTGGGCTTGTAACATCAATTTTCCTTTAACTAGCCTTAAGCCCAAGGATTTATCTGATATGCTAAATAATTGGCTCGAATGCCCATATCCACGACACCGAGTACAGAACGAGCTTATTGTGGATATGAAACAAGCTTCAAGACTCCTCTTAGATTTAAAGTCGCGGCATTAGAAATTAAGTGTTTCTATCATCGATTTTCGTCAACTAGCATGAAGTAACATCTAGTAAATTTTTAGTCTAGAATATTTTAATATTAATATAAAGGACATCTTAATTCAATTAATTGTAATTTTATCAATTGATTAAATATTGATACTGATCAAGGGTAAAATTGGAATAAAGGAAATCTTTAATATAAGTGAATTTTAATTTAATTGGTTAATTATATACTTAATAAGAAATAATTAAGAAAAAAAAGAAAGAGAGATGGCTTGGACGTAATTATGAAGAAGAATAAGGAATGGGAATTTGGTTTTGAAAAGTCAAAATTATTACAAAAGTAACCATATTATTTTTCTTTAGCCATGATTAAGGATTAATTAAAGAAGAAAAAGGAAGAAGAAGAAGAAAGCTAGTGAAGCAATTTTGAGGCATTTTTCTTGCTCAACTTGTGTAAAATCACAAAAGCTTCCTCTTGATCCAATTGGTTTCTTGATCGGCATAGGTTTGACTTTTCCTTGAAGGGTTGACCAAGGGTTTTGGGAGTACTTGAAGGTGGAAGAAGAAGAGTAAGTTTTCTTTCATCCTTGGCTTGTAATTTTGGTGCAATTTTAGAAGCAAAACATGATGAATAATTTTCCTTGGGATTTTCAAAATTCTTGAAGTCTTAGATAGAGAAATTCAAGCTTCAACTTGGTGAAATAGTGTAATAAGGATGATGTATGATCATAGGAAAGCTTGAAATTAGGAAGAAATTGAATTTAGAAGCAAGGGATTGAAAGATGATTTTTTAGGGCTCTTGACCAAATTGATGCTTAGTGGGAGAGGAGTGTCTTAAAGTGTGTTTTGATTCCCATATAGTGAGTAATTAGGTAAGAATTAGATTAGAGGAGTAAATTTGTCAATTGGGAGCGTTGTTGAATTAAATGTCTAAAATTAGTGTGACAAATTAGGCTTAAAATAAAGTTGGAAGAAGAAATGTTAAAAGGTGTTGGTAAATTTGGAAGTTTAAGGAATATAGGAATGAAGATGAATAACATAATTTAGGGTTAACAAGTTATAGGGAGAATCCTTGATTTAGAGGCATGATTAGAGTCTTAAGGAATTATTGTGTGTCATTATTTCAAATTGGTACTTGGACAACTTGTGTGCTTGTGGAAGAGAACTTGAAGCCTGTTTATATTACTCCTCCACCTTCTCTAAATCAACATTGTATGCTTACATGCTTTAAGACTGAACACTCTAAGCCAAAGCCTATTTTCTCTCTTACTACTAAATTAGCCTCTTCTCATAATCTTAACTATATTGGAAGCAAATCACATAAAGAAGCCTTTACTACTCCGAATTAGGTAGCTACTATGTTTGATAAGTATATGGCTCTTCTAAAACAAGAAACCTAGATGTTGGTTCCATTGCCTAAAGATAAAACCATAGTAGGTTGTAAATCGATTTTTAGATTGATGAAGGATGCCAATGGTAACATTACTCAACATAAGGCTAGAATTATTACCAAAGGCTACAATCAATTGCATGATTTAGACTTTTTGAGACCTTTAGCCTTGTGGTTAAGCTATTATGATTCAAGTTGTTATGTCTCTAGCTGTTACTAATCATTGAGCAATCAAATAATTAGATGTCTCTAATGCCTTTTTCCATGGCAAGCTTGAGGAAGAGGTTTTTATGATGCAACCTCTAGGGTTTAAAGAAACTACTGCTCATGCATACAAACTCAAGAAATTAATCTATAGCTTAAAACAAGTCCATAGGGCTTGGTTTTCATTATTATCTCAGTTTTTGGTTAAGATGGATTCTTCAATAGTCTTAATAATAGTTCATTATTCATTTTTAAGGAGACTACTTTAGCAACCATTGTCTTAATTTATATAGGTGACATTTTGATTACAGGATCTAATACTTACATTATTAGCCAGTTAGCGGCTCAGATGCATCAACACTTTCAACTTCAAGATATGGAAGATGTGTTTGTGTTTTTAGGCATTCAAGTCATAGCTACTAAGGATGGCCTTTAATGAATACACAACTAATCTCCTTAAAAGAAAAGGCCTTGTTGAGTGCAAACCTATCCTTTCTCCTTCAACCATTGTGTCCTCTTCCACTGCAGCAACTGATGATGCTTCTTACTCAAATCTAGCACACTATTGAAGCTTAGTTAAAGCATTGCAATACTTGACCATTACCTGCCTGGATCTCAGCTTCCTCTTAAATTGTTTGTGCTATTATCTTAGTTGTCCTTGACAAAGCCATTACTTAGCCCCTAAGAGGGTTATTTAGTACGTACAGGTTACTCTTCATCTAGATGTTGCTTTTTATCCTAATCCTCTTCTTCTTTAGGCCTTTACTGTCTTAGATTGGGCAAAGGACTCAATTGATCAAGATCTACCTCTGATTAATATGTCTCCTTAGGACCAAACTTAATATCATGGAGTTCTCTAAAATAGCTGACAGTTGCTCACTCTCTTTTATAAGCAAAGTACTGTGCCTTGGCCAATGTCATTTTTGAGGTGTTATGGCTTTGCAAACTCTTCTTTAACTTAGCAATTCCCTTAACAACTACTCCAATGCTTTGGTGTGATAGTGTTTGCCATTGTGATCGCTTCGAACCCAGTCTTTCATGCTAAAACAAAGCATGTTGAGATTGATTACCATTTTATTAGAGAACATCTTATGCAAAGGAGATGAAAGTTAGCTATGTACTTACTAAACATCAAATTGCTAACCTTTTCACTAAGAGTCAATCTCTAGCTCAATTTTTATAACTTAGGTCCAAACTCATAGTTCCAGCCACCATAGGTTTGCAAGGGGATGTGCGTATCGATACTAAAATAGCAACGATCAGTGCCACTTTAGTTTAATCTCTAAACTTTGGTTATTGACTGTTATTATTTTGTAACTAAAGATCAGTTAGGCAGTTAGAGTTGTCCAGTTGCATCTAGTGAAACAAGAGTGTTTTAAGTTTATAAATATGAATGTGATCTAGTCTCTAATCATCAATAAAGAATACTTATCATTCGAATTTGTTTCTTGCATTTGCCTTGGCTTTCTTGTGCTTTCATTTAGTAGTTATCTTGACACTCATAAGTAGCTTGAAATGGAATTAGTCAACTAGAAATATTTTTTAGGAACTTTCTATGTTGCCTAAGGTATGATGTAGTTTGCAATATTGCATCACCTTATAATTGGGGTAAGACCACCTATACTAGCATTATAAGCAACATAATGGCATTACAACTACAACGCTATTTAGTTACGATAACTTTATAACTCAAAATCAGTCATCGATTTTTCAAAGATAGTGGTGAAGAAATTTAAATTCAATGAAACAAAACATCCAAATCAAACTTAAATAATCGTACGACTATGAATCAAAAAATGAAAAAGAGATCCAATCAAACCTAGCATGTGCTAAACATTAATCAAAGTTCTCACAATATCATCATGTATCTTGAATTGAACTATTCCAATGTCAACAACCTTATAGGAACTATTGTTTGCCATAAGTACTACTCTGCCTTTAATTAATTAGAGTACTACTAATGTAATATGGTTAGCTCTTTTTACTAGTTTGGTTATTAACTCTAACTATAGTCCTCCTTCTGTATAAGAAAGGAGGTTGTAGTCACTTAGAACAGATTTGTAACAATAGAAAATACAGAAAAGAAAAGAAAAGGAAATGACTCCTCCCCTGGGATTTGAGAGCTAGATGTCTCTCCTTCTATCAAACAAGATTCTTCCTTCCCTCAAGCACACATTCTTGTAATCCTTAACCACCCGAGCCTCCTCCTCTTGTCTCTCCACTCATTGAGTTAGTTATGGCTGCTGCCACCTCATCAATAGTGGTCCCTTCATCAGTAGTGATCCCTTGCTTCTTCCCCTTTCTAACATATACCCTTCCAAACTTAGGCCTTACATTTGTGGGCCCATCAATTCCTCCCTCTTTAAGTTGCACCTTGTCCTTAAGGTGGAATTGAGGAAATTTTTGGTTAATATTGTCATAGTCTTTAACCATAGTCTTCCCAAGTACTTTCTAAGGATGGATACCCAGCCCATTTGATAAGCACCTCGCATTTACCTCTATTAGAGTTCCTGACCTGCAATACTTTATCTAGTGCCACCTCCAATTCCATTTCCTTAGTCATATGGTGACGGGCTTGTCGTGCAACCCTCAAAATAAAACTAAGTTGACTAAAAATATAGCAAGTGGCACAACCTAGGTCATCTCCCTTGGAAATGGAGTTCAATGCTTAATTTGGTTCTCTAAGTGTTAAAAGTCCTAAAGGCTACTTGATTTTGGGGGGTTTTTGATTGAATTAAACTAACCTAAAACTAAATTGAATCAAAATTCCTAAATTCTATCTAATTGGAGAATTATGGGTGATAATGGTCTTGTGACTAGCTTAGGAATCGTCCCTTGGTATCCACTATCCTTATCCTAATCCAATTATAATTAATTCTGGCCTAAGAATTTCTAATTGTGTTCATTAGCAAATGATCTTGAATAACCATTCAAGATTCAAGAGATTAATAATCTAATGTTGAATTGAGACCTCAATTCCGCATTAAACCGTTAATTCTTGTCTTTAAGATCAATGAACATCCAATTTGATTGATTAACTGATTAATTAGCCTCTGATTCATCATCCAAAAATGTTTAATTAACCAACTAAACACTAAGGAATTCTCAAATAAACAATTAAACACAAAATCTCACTCATGCATTTCATCGAACACCTTCGTGGCATACATGGGAGATTAGAGAGAATAATGAAAAATCAGATTTAAATCCAACCAATTAATCAACAAAAATGTTTCCTAATCAGTGTCTAACCAGCCACTAATTAATTACACAAATTCTTAATCAATTACAACTCAACCGAGATTGCACAGAATGAGAAAAAAGTGTAAGAAAATTAAAGAAATCTTAGCCCAAAATTCTACTTCTTCTCCAAGGATTCAAGCTTCTCCAAGGATGCTTCCAAGCTAGCCTCAAGGTGGATTAGAGCTTCATATTAGCATGGAGAGATGGAAGATGGAATGGAGAATGGAGGAGTGAATGGTTCTGGACGTGAATGGGCGAGAATGGACGAAAAGCGTGTGGTGAATGGGCGAATGGAATAACACGGAATGGGCGTGTGTATGATGTGCTGGACTCGTGAATGACGAATGGATGGACGATGAGGATTGGATCTGAAAATGCTCCCTTTCACGTGCACAATTAATGATTCACGTGTTCAGCCCTTATTTTTCAAATTGTTTGAAGCTATTATGCATGAATGTGGGCCCCATTTCATCTTATTTTATCATATTTCACGTGCTGCCCAGCTCCAGCATTTTCATTCAAACCAGCAGCTCGTGCCTCTTCTTCTTCGCCTGCAACGTCCATTTCTTGGCTTCAGGTCTGGTTCGACCAGCTCCAAGATCTCACTCTGCATATGTGTGTGTTTGTTGCTGTCATGTTAAGAAGTCCAGCCCATATGCATCATTTCCACGTTCAGCTCGCCTTATCCATGTTGCTTCCTCTGTCCAACCATATCTCTTCATGTTTTACTCATGTTTTTGCTGCAGCTCGTGGCTATTTCTTCATTCTGGACCCTAAACTCGTAGCTTCAATACCTTCTTCATTCTGCAGCTTTTTCCACGTGATTTGATAGGATTGCTACATGTGTGAGTAAGTGTTGGTGTATGAGGGCTAGACTCGAGTTGTGAGCTGCTGCCCGTTGCTTCTTGCTTCTCCTCTTATACCACACGTTACTTCTTGAATGGTTCTCATCAACTCTCCAACTCGTCTTCCTCTTTTCTCAAGCCCCAGCCACGTTGCTTTCTTCTCTGTTTCTGCTGCTGTTTTGCATGTGTGTTTATTTCTTCTCTAACTCTGTTTAGCTGCTGCACGAGTAAATGGTTCTGCATCCAGCTCATACAAGCCTTGCTTCGTGTTTTCTCATGCACAGCTTCTCCTTAGCGTTTCGCACGTTCTGGACAGCCCACATCAGCTCCTCTGTTTCTTACTCATTCTCAACTTCAGCTTGTAGCGTTGGAACCCGATGCTTCTTCATGATTTCCTACTCATCCCAACGTTTTCATGCTTCTTGTGCTATGTTTGTATGAACTGGACCCATGGCTTCCTCTCTAGGACTTCAAGAGCATTAAATGGAACCTAGGTGAGCAGAAAAACCAGTAGCTCCTTGCTCTCCACATGCAGTTCTGCATGAAACAACCCATAGCTCTAGCTTGTAAATTTTTCTCATCAATTTGTACACATGAAGCCATCATTTCTTCTTCAATTCAATTTCCATTCAAGCTATTTGCCCATCAAAAGTTCTACACAAAAGAATGGTAAAAATCAATTGGAATTATCTACAAAATTATTTAAAAGAAATTCATGCATTAAGAACCAATAGTTTGCAACTTAATTCCTTAAATGTAAAAATAACCAATTAAAATCAAATTCCATTCAATTGCCTTCATTAAGCCACATTTAATTATTAAAAAGGTTAAGTTAGGAGGAATAAAGTATATAAAAATCATGCTTATCAATATGGTCAGGAATGTTAGTCATCTATGTGTGAGGATGCAATGATTGTTTAAGTTGGGAGACATGGAATACTGGATGTATGCATGAAGTCCATGGTAATTCCAACTTATAAGCAGCAGTGCCATATTTCTCCAACACTTTATAAGGTCTATAGAACCTTTGTGCCAATTTTTCATTATGCCCCTTGGCTAGAGTCTTCAATTTATAAGACCTTAACTTTAAATATATATAGTCTTCCACCTTAAAATGTACATCCCACTTTTTCTTGTCAGCCACTTCTTTCATGTGCATTTGAGCTTGTTATAATTGTTCGTTTAATTTAACCAACAAAAGGTTCCTTTCCCTAATTTCCACATTTACTTTTTCCACTATAAAAGGCTATCTTCACAACTTAAAAATGTGGGTGGGTCCCAGCTATATAATGCTTTAAAAGAAGTTATTCCAATGGAACAATTATAGTTATGTTAAACTAGAATTTTTCCCAAGGTAGATGCTCACTCTATTTTGCTAGCTTTCCTTGAACAAAGCAGTGAAGGTAAGTCTCCAAAATTCTATTCACCACTTCGATTTGACCATTGATTTTTAGGTGGTACCCTAAACTATACTTCAACTTGGTTCTTGCCAATTTAAATAACTCCTTTTAAAATTGGCTAATAAAAATTTGGTCTTTATTAGATACTATAGATTTTGGGATCCCATAGTGTCTCTCCACTTCTCTAGTAAATAAAGTAGCCACATCTTCATCACTTCTTTGATAAATAGAACAACCGTGTCTTTAGCTGTATATGGATGAGAGAGCTAAAAAGTGGCTATACTTGGTAAGGTGATCAATCACCATCAGAATTGTATCATACTTTTTGGATTTAGGCAAACCAGTGATGAAATCTTCCTAAACCTAATATGGGATAGGTAAAGGTTGTAGAAGCCTAACTAGTTTCATGGCTTGATATTTATTTTGTTGGTGTGTGGAACATCAAGCCATGTAGGCTTCCACATCCTTCTTCATCCCTTTCCAATGTACCACAGTAGCTAGCTTTTATATATCCTTAAATATCCCAAATGTCCTCCCATCAGTGAGTCTTGAAACTCCTGGAGCAATGCCATTTTTCTAGGTGACTTTGATGGAATCACAATTTTGTTCTTGTACATTAGACATCTCCTTTTTAGGCTATAACCTTTAGGTGCTTCCTTTCTAAATAGTAGATGTTGAATTATATCATTTAACTTTTCATCTCGCTACACATCCCGATCCAAATTCTTTACTTCCTCAAATTGCCACAATGAATAAGCCTTAAATTCCATACTATCTTCTCGCTTGGACAAAGCATCCACCATTTTATTTTCCATTCTCGATTTATATTGAATTTCAAATTTATACCTTATAAGTTTTGAAACCCGCCTTTGCTGGTGAGGGTTAATTATATATTGTTCCAACAAATGCTTGAGAGCCTTTAGATCTGTCCAAATGATAAATGGATGCCATGTAAATAATGTTGCCATTTTTTAACCATAAAGACCTTAGCCATGAGTTCCCTCTTATATAATGAACAATGTCGAGCCTTCTGTGATAGTTTTTGACAAAAACAAGCATTGGGCTTTTTTCTTTGCATCAGAATTAACTCTATATCACACCTTGATGCATTTGCTTATCTCTTAAAGGGCTTATTAAAGTAAGGCATGCTTTAAAGGCTTGTCATTACTGTTTTCATAGGAGTTCTTGTCATTACTGTTTTTAATGCTTCAAAGGCTTTTTAGGCTTCTTTTCCTTAATGAAAAGCATCTTTCTTTAGCAAATCAGTCAATAGAGTTGCTAATTTGCCATAATTTCTCATAAACCTCCTATAATATTCTACAAGGTTGAGGAATCCCCCGAGAGATTTCAAATCCTTTAGGACTGGCCACTTTACCATAGCTTTTATTTTAGAGGTGTTTGCTTGCACTCCTTCAGTTGATATAATATGCCCTAAGTATTCTAGCTTAGGCTATCCAAACACACATTTCTTCTTGTTAATTACCAGTTAGTTTTTCTGTAGCACTTCTAAATGTCATTCTTAAATGTTGTATATGTGAGTCCACATTAGAACTAGAGATAAGAATGTCATCAAAGAATATTAGAATAAACTTGCTTAAGTAGTCTTTGAAAACATTATTCATTAAAGCTTGAAAAGTAGAATGAGCATTGGTCAATCCAAAAGGACTGACTAGAAATTCATAGTATTCGCTATGAGTTTTGAATGCTATTTTGGATTCATCCCCAGCTCTAATTTGAATTTGATGATATCTAGATTTCAAGTCTAGTTTAGAAAAAATGGTAGCACCCCTAACCTTATCCAATAACTCATCTAGGGCAAGTATAGGAAATTTTTCTAGGATAATAATCTTATTTAAGGCCCGATAATTAATACAAAACCTCCAACTACCATTTTTTTTCACTAACAATGTCAAGCTAGAATAAAGGCTGACACTTGGTCTAATAATGCGAGCTTCAAGCATTTCCTTCACCAATCTCTTAATCTTTATTTTTTTCAAAATGAGTATATCGGTAGGGCCAAATATTGGGGGGTTACTCTCCTAGCCTAATCATAGCTCAATATGTATTCACTCCACTTCACTCCTACATTATTTTTCACCCCTATGGATTTTCTTTCTTTTTAAGCTTCTTATAGCACCAGATTCCTTTCCTAAACTTATTGAGCATAATCCATGAGTTGCTCTAAGGATTTTGGTTGCATTAATCTCACCTTAGCTCTCACTTCCTTCGCCAATCCATTTTTGAATGCTCATATTAAATCTTCCTCTGAAACATCGCCTAATGGAGATGAGAGTATTTCAAACTTCTCCCTGAATTCTCCTACCAAGTTCTCCTACTTCAGTCCCATTAATCATTTATAATAATCTCTGGTTTGTCTACTATGGAACCTTTCCATCACCTTGGCCTTAAAGTTTCTCTAACTTCGCATTGGTGACTATGATTCAAGCCATTAGAACTAGCTTAAAGCTTTTCCCTCAAAACTAACAGCTATCACATCCATTCCTTCAATTTTCATTATCCTATTCACTACAAAATACCGTTCTACCTTAAACAGCCATCAAATAAGATCTTTCCTTATAAATATTAGTAACTCCAATCGATAATACCTTCTGAAATCCTTTTCCATAACATTCTTGACCATCCCTCCCATATGGTTAGTGTTTAGAGTGTCTACCAACAAGTTCTGGGTAGCATTTTCCTTTGGACGAGGACCTTCTATACTTTTTAGCCCTCTCTAGCTCCCATTTTGATTGGTCTTAGCTATTGATACACCTATCAATATATTTTGTGTTGGCTGTTGGCCCCCCTATGTTGAGTTCGTCCATAACCATCAAACTCAACCTAAAAATCATTGAGTTGTTTGCTAAGTTGCATGAACACTAGCTTTAAAGAAGTCAGCTCCTACTTTAACTCACCTTAGTTCTTCTGCAACTCCTCAACCCCTCTCTGTAACTCAACCATGTTCATTTCTAATGCATCAACTCTCCCTTCCATTCTAGTTCCCACCATACCCCATATGTATTACTTTGATACCAATTGATGCAATCTGGTTAGCTTTTTTTACTAATTTAGCTAGTAATTGTAACTATAGTCTTCCTTTTATATAAGAAAAGAGGTTGTAGTCACTCAATATAGATTTACAACAATAGAAAATGTAGAAAAGAAAAGAAAATAACTCCTACCTTGAGATTCGAGAGCCAAAGGTCTCTCCTTCTATCAGACTAGATTCTTCCCTCCCTCATCCACACACTCTTGCACTCCTTAACCACCTGAGCCTCCCCCTCTTCTCTCTCCACTCATTGAGTTCATTATGCACTACTATCGCCTTATTAGTAGTAGACCCTTACTTTTTCCTCTTTCTAATAGATACTCTTCCAAACTTGGGCCTTGCATTTATAAGTCCATCAACTACTCTTACAAGAACTATCGGCATGCATCTGCAAACCTGGCATGTGCCAAACAATAGTCGAAGTTCTCACAATATCATCATGCATCTTGAATTGAACCATTCCAATGCCAACAACCTTACAGGAACTATTGTTTCCTATAAGTACTACTCTGCCATTAATTGATTGGTAAGAAGAAAATCAAGAACCCAGTCAGTGTTAATTAAACTAGTCATTACCAATGAGAACATTGGTACCTTTAGAATCTTCTATAGTAACACTAGACACATTGTTAATGCATGGAGTGTTATCCGCTTTCTCCTTTTTATTTGAGTTTCAGACATTCTGCTTTCCACTACTCTTCCTTGTTTCAGTAACAACATTTACCTTTGTTAGATTTAAACTTTTATATGGAATGGTCTCTATTATTACCTAACCCTTTCACATTGGTTCTACCTCTAGCAAATAGACCCTTGGCCTAATATTCATTCCATTTCTTTTGAAACTCTCTTCTCAACTTAGGAGAGTTTAAAGATGCATTGACATCTTCTATAAAGAGCTTATCATTCCTATACAGCATGGTGTCAACAAAATGCTCAAATGAATAAGGTACATAGGTATATAGCATAATAAGATAAAGGCTTGATCATCATCATCAACATTAACATCAATAATTTTTTAGATCTAGAATTATTCTAATAAGTTCATTAAGATTCTCTTTAATAGATTGCCTTCCTTCATTTGAAGAGTGTAGAGTCGCTACTTTAAATAAAGCAGATTGGTCAAGGACTTAATCCTGTATAAACTTTCCAATTTAAGCTATAACCCCGTTACTGATTTCTCATCTGTAAGTTCTTGCAAAGCCTCATATGTAAGAGATAATTGAACATTGTTATGCAAGAGTTCATCTTTTTCTTAATTGAACAATGTAGTTGGTAGAGCCTCCCTTCCTAATAGTGCTTTTAGCAACCATCTTTATATTAACAAGGTACGCATATTTACATGCTAGAAGATAAAATCATTAGAAAATGATCTACTGCACTGATACCAGTTTGTTGTGCAGAATAGACCTAATGACAAGATGAATGAAAGAAAAATAATAAAGTGGTAAAAAAAATAAACATAGAACTTAATGTGGTTCGGCTTCGGGAAATGACAATAAAAATTTTTCACTAAAGGGGAAATTAAGGGAGGAGTAGACAAAATGGCTTGATAGCACTTTAAACCCATACCCCAAAATACATTCAAAATATCTCACAATATTTTCTCGATGATGTATTGACTCTATGTAATGACCTTAATTCCTAGTTACAGTTATTAGGCTTAATTAAGTGGCTAAAGATCATAAATTAAGGCCTAAAGTCATTACAATTAATTACATTAGGAAAAAGTAAGGGAAACTTGAATCTTGATATCATTAAGGTCATTAACTAAACAACCACAACTAATTGAATCCACAAGTGATCATAATTATTAATTAAGACTTTTGATTCATTTTACTATTGATTTCAATTCGCAAAATCTCTTATACATGTTCCCAATTCATTATATAACATTATCATAGTAGATTTTGAGATTTCTAAGTCAAAAATAGAAGTTTGGGAACCTTCGCCGCAACTTGAACCTTCCCCGTTGTGGTTAAGTTGGTTGCTGGAACCTAGAAACCAAATTTGGATACTCCCGTCTCAACTTGGTATATCCACACTATGGCATTAGTGGCTGTTGGAACTCAAAACTAAAATTTCATACTTTACACCATGACTTAGCTTTTTCACGCCATGGTAAAAGTGCTATCGGGAACTTCTATTTACACTCTCACAATTCTCATCACAATGAGTTAGAGCCTTACTGCAACAAGAGAGCCTCCTGGAGCTCTCTAAGCTTATTTCTTTATGCTCGTTGCGCGAGTTTGCTTTCTGTTACTCTCTTTAGGCAAATTTCTCATGTTGCGTCACGGCGAGGCATCTCCTTGTCACGACACACCTAGCTTTTGAAACCCCATTGGTTATGACTTAATTAATCTTGGTTACAACTCAACTTTTCTTTGCATCTATATCTCCCAAATTTCATCCTATACACTCCAACTCTCCTTTTAGTAACATTATAGGACCACCCTACCTTAATTGGTAAGGCTTTAATGGTATTCAACTACCTAATTCACTTAACATGTTTGTCATTGCCAACTCAAATCCTAGGTGATGATTCCTACTCATCTAACTATCATACATAAGCAATTTCATGAAGTATTAATAACAACCAAGTCCATAAGCAACTAATATTATCATTCATGTAGATATAAAAGCATACTCTTAAGTAACATGTCATATATCCATACTAATAAGAATTTATATCAGATACCAATAAGTGCATACATCATATATCAAATATATAATAGGCCTAGCTCCCTTATTAGATACATCATAAATTTCCAAAAAATACAAGCACTCATACACTGGCAATATGATTACATGATGATGCTATATAAAAAAATAACAAAATTTACATCTATCTTAATTTAGATCCATCCAAGTGCAGAATTTTCCACACATGGTTATTTGCTCATGGATGTTCATCCACCTATTTTCCCTTATCCTTACCTAAAGAACCCTCACTTGAAATAGGTATTCCAGGAAATGAGGTGAGATGCAAATCTCAGTAACCAAAAGCAAATTTCATTCATATATACTAATTTAATTAACATATATGCAATTAATCAAATAGGTATAAGAAAAAATAGTCATATCAGCAAATGAAATGATTAGGCTATCAGTGACTACTATCCCATACTAGTAATTACATTCCACATGTCAAAATCCATTAACACCTGGAGAGGCCCATCCATAGAACCAATTCCCCAATGAGCACAAGTTGAGCTCAGTGCATATAAGGGTCTAATCACAACTCGGTGCCTGATCAAAACACGATGCATAGGTGGTAGTCGCACCACTGCTCTACCATGGACTCATAAGGTCCAAACATGTAATTCATATAGCCAACTATTCATTATGCATTCAAAATCAGACTTGTGCAACAGATATAAAATTAAAGTAGATATATGCATAAAATTAGTATTAACCCCAGTTATCTCACTCAATTCAGTTAAACTTTGAAGTCAAAGGTGTATCCCACACTCTAAGATCTTAAATCAAATCAAGCACATCCTTAAGTGTTAATTGCAACAATAATCAGATACTATAAGGCCCAAACATTATAAACTACCTAGAGGATACTTACCCAACTACCATAAGACTCAAAATTTGGATATGGTTGATTCCACATCAGAAACCTCAGAATAACACTTCAAATTCAGGGCAAATTCGCACAAAATAAAGGCTCATATTATAAATCAACCCTAGGGGTCTTAAACTAGTAGAAAAAGATTATATTTACCAAATACCTCTTCTAGTCTCAACCTCCGAAAATCTTCCAAAAAAAGTACCAAACAATGCATATTAGATTTAGGTGTGGGTGAAAATGCTCCAAATGAATAACCAATTGTAATACCATGAATTCTAACTCATTCTAACTCATCTCATGCCTTTACATAACTTAATATCATGAATCATATGAGTTTTGCATGAAAAAGGCAAGGAAAATAATGCTCAATTTTGCATTGCGCTGGGTCTCAAAATTTCATTCGGTGTCACATGGACCATGTAAGATCATATTATGCATTATCATATTTAATTTTATCATTATAACTCATTTACATAAAAAAAAATGCCTACAATTCATGAAAACCGAAATGGAGCTCAAAATAAGCAAGCATATTTTCGGCCAGATTTGCTCCATTTTCTGACCCAACTTTGGAAAATCATAACTAAATCTAAAAAATTCAAAATCATAAAATATTGGTCATTCTGGAAATCTTAGGATGTCTAATTCATACTAAAAATACATCCAAGGCACAAAATTCATCACAAAGGATGTTTAACATCCAAAAAGCTATAGAGGTCGCTGGCTGCCTGGGCTGCTGTTCAGTTTACTAATACAAATTTCTGAAATTCATAACTAATTATATAAAAATTAAAATCACACACATTTGGTCATTCTAGAAAGCTACTAATGTTAACTTAACGTTAAAAATAATTCTATCATGAAACAAATACATTTAGCGATTGGAATCCTATGGAACAATAACTGAACTCATGGGGCACCACTGCTACTGACAGCCAACTTCAAAAATGGATAACTCTTTTTTTAGACCTCCAAATGAGGTGATCTCAGTGGCCACAGGAAGCTTATGACCTCTTGTTTATTTATATAAAATTTCATAAGCATTAGACACTATTTGGCCATTGGGTGACACAAAATATAAAATTGCCAGTATGAATAGTGCACATACTAGAATCCATAAAAATTCCTAACTTTGAAAATTTATCAAATATTCTCTAGACCTCCAAAAATTATGTTCTTTAGCTTCCCAAAAATATCTCAGTGAGGTCTAATTACATGCCAAATTTCAGAGTAAGACTAATTCATTTGGCCAAAAAGTGATTAGGGTTCAATTATGGTCAATTTTGGCTCCATATTAGGTACCAAAATTGCCAAATGGATTTCTCTTGGTCTTGGCACTTTTTGGGTAAGTTTAAAAGCTTATTTGAGACTTGTGTGAGCTGTCCAAATGGTCCCAAACCTCATGCATCTCATTTTGGCCATTTAACCTACACTTATGCATGTTTCCATCAAACTTCCATAATACATAATTGAACATTCAAAACTCAAATTGTATTCTAAAGCTCATACATCATATCCATGGCTCTAAACATTACATAATAGCATATTTATACATGTCTCAAAGTTCATAGACTATCTACATCATCATATACATCAAGGTACATAAGTATGGTTCCAACATAACTAAAACTAGACATATGCTTGTCAATTTCCCTTCTTCATGGTTGTTGGCTCTCATTGGCATATCCACTTGGTCCACCTAGCATGTGAGATCATTGGAAAGGAGGGGATGAGATTCAAAGAATCCCAATAGTTCACTCACATTCAATCATACATAATATGTGCAAAGCAAGCTTTACAAATGCATGCATGAAGAAAATAGAAGTCATGGACATTTTAAAAGCAGATTTGGCATATGAACAAATCATACAAGACATTCAAGAGCTCACCAAGTGCTTGGATTGGCCTCTCACTTCTCCTCACAGATTTTGGACTTACCTCACCCATTCTTTAAAAGCTTTGGATCAACCATACTCTTGGGAGCCTATTTTGCTTTTGGGAGACTCTTTACTTTGTCTCAACCAAGCTTAAAGGTTCTTGGCTTATCCTCACCAAGGGGAAGAGTTTTTAGCCTCTCCACACTAAAGCAAACTCACACAAACATCATGTAATCATTTGAAAATATAACATGGCATCAAGCATCGTGGCATATAAAGGCATGCTAGCATACTTTTCAAAGCTTGAAAATACACATACACACATTCCAAAACAAGCTAAACACACATCCATACATGAGAGAAGGTGGAGAAAGCTACCTTGTATATAAGCACACACTTTTTCCTTAGCTTTCAAGCCTCCTCTTTCGGCCACACACCCACAACTTGGTGGAAATAGTTTCTTTTGGCCTAGATACAAATTATGGGAGCCAACTTAGTTCATAAACCACACTCTAGGGCTACACAACTTAATGAAATACTAGATTGCTCTATAGGTTCCATTATGGTCCATATTAGCACCTAATGAAGCAACACCCCTCAAATGATTTCTAGGCCTCATTCTTTCTTTTCAAATATGATTCTTGACTCCTTTTAAGCCTCTTGAAGTTATCACATCATCAAAACAAAAGGCCTAACACCATGTTGCTTCTTTAAGTCATAATATGGAACCTAAGCCACCAAATCACTTTCCATGAGTTCTAAATGTTTTCCAAGGCCTCCCTTAATTTTCATTCATCAAATATGACTCAAGAATTGCCTTAGAAAAATTTAAAACTCCCCCCATCTACATAAACAAGCCTAGGCCGAGACATAGGCTTCCTTTGGGCTTCTTGGAGTTCTCTTGATTTTTTTTGAAAGGAGAAGCTTATAGGGAGCATCTTTGGTGTCTCAAGAACTCATTTATACTCTAACTTAGACTTAGGAGGCATCACATAAATTCATAATTTGAAAGGTGCACTTGAAACCCTAGGTTTTGCATCTTGAATTCTAATGCCTATTTCATGGTTTTCTTTACATATTCTTATTCCTCTCCATCAAATACCTAAGAATCATCTTTGGTTGGGATTTAAAATAAGATCTTCCTATGGTTCTTAGGCTAGGTCGAAATGGAGAAGAATGAGACATCAACATAGCTACCATAGAATGCATTTTTATCTTGTTTCCTTAGTTAGTTTGGCTTGAATCTTGCTTTCTCCAAACTCTTCTCTTCAAATCCAAAAATTCCCCTCCACTCTTCCTTCAAAACAGCCCTCAAAACTTCAGAAAATTCATGGAGAAGAAGAGGAAAAAAGAGGAGAAGAGATTGGTGGAGAGAAAGCATGAAAAATAAGCAAAATTCCATATCTAAAGTCTTGAATCTTTCCTCCTTCTTCCCTTCTCTTTGGGTGCCACTCTCTAAGGGTTTTGCTTCTGATTTGGGGCTAGAAATTCTGAAGTGAAATGAGGGAGAGTGTGAGGTGCCACCTATATATAGTTAGGGCAAAGTGACTTTTTCTAAAATTTTCATTTTGCCCTTTATACTTTGCATTTTCTTTTCTCTTTTGTTTTAGCTCTTTTTTGAGAACCATCTTTTCCATTATAAAATTTAGTTCCCAATTAAGAAAAATGGCTTTGGAATCACACAAATCGGAGCTAAAACCTTTCCGAATGAATCGGTCAAAGTTCAGGTACACCGACATTGAAAAACATCCACCGGAGGGGATTTAACTGTCCCAGGGCTTCCTATGGTTTTTAGAGCCTTTGAGAACCCTAGAGAACTCAAAAATTTTATTTAAAAATCCCTCCTATGTGAATTCCAAAATTTGCTCAAAATTACGAAAATTCCAATACATTTCGTAAGCTTTTCGTAAGAAATTGTTTCTTCATTCTAACTCTATTTTTCTTTCCGTCTAAGCCTAAGATTCTCATTTTTAGGAGTCTAGAATACATCCCAAATTTTTTAGGACCTTAACTATCTCATTCTGGGGGACTTCCTTTTGTAATCAGTGAGTTTCATTCGTTTACGGAGAAATCGTACGTTACATTTCTCACATTTTCTCTTGTTTTTAGAAAACTAGATGTTACACCAATCGAGTCAAATTGAAGAGGAAGAGAAGAGAGTCAAGTTATATAGTAGTTACATTAGTTGATTTTAATTCTAGAAGTGCAAAATTGGGCAAAAATGGTGATAGAAACCCTAACCTCCAAAGAACCTCTGAATTTGCTTCTTGCTCTCTAAATGTTTTTGTAGAATGATATAGGGGAAGAGAGTTTTCTTTTAGGGTTTTAGTGAAAAATGGGTTGACCCATTAGCCTAAGGCCCAATTAGACTCCCTCTTAGTTGCTAGGCTATGATTTAATGAATTGGGCTGTAAAACACTTAGAGTTAAAGGGAAATGTAATGACCCAAAGGCCTAAAAACTTACTTAGGCTTAGATTTTTTATTTGTTGGGCCAATTATAAGAGTTCATTAACATTAGATTTACATATAATCAAGATTGGAATTCTAAGGAATGGAATTGAGTTAATCACATGACCCAAATTAAATTCTCATCTCCTTTTCTACTTAATTAACTTTATTAATTACCCCAATTAATCTTCTAATTTATCATAATTATCCTTAATTAATTTCAAAGTATTACACTCTATACTTTGAAAGAAATAGCCTAACTGAAGTAGACTATTTGAACTGAAATGCTTTACCTTTCTTCTGCTACCTCTCTTTTGAATGAATGGAATGCACCTCTATTTATAGAAGTGTTGTTGTATTGTAAATGCTCCTTTGAAACTAAGGCTTCACATCTCTTGGCATTAGTTACTTGACCAACTCCTAATGGTCATCTTCAAGTCTTAGTAGTAGAACTGCATGTAGGAGTCAAGCCCCTTTAATTTCAAGGGGTACTAAGTAGGCTTTTTCTTTTTACCAAAAGTTAACAAAATAAGGCAAAACATAAGGGTGCGTTTAGTTTGAAAAAATATTTCTTGTTTTCATTCCTTACTTTCATTTCTTATTAACAATGATTTTCATTTACAATGCAAAGCAAAAGCATTCATTGCAACCAATCCACATCTCTGCTCATCCCAATTTTCTTTGAATTCTAAATTCATTTTCCTCCATAGCCCTGACCCCTTTCTAAGGACCACCTAAACACCAACAGCCTAATTCCTCTCTAGTGACCACCCAAAAGTGCAATTTTGCAAAAATTCTTGCTAGCTATGATGGGATCTCCACATTTCATTCTTGCTTAGCTTTCGAACCAGGGCTACAATGTTTTGTTCACTTCACTTATCATGCTTTTGCTCATGATGCATATATGATCAATCTAGAATAATTTAAAAAGTAGCAATGGCAACTGGTATCATTAACCATCTCTTTTGGCATCATTACAGCAATTAATAGCCACCGATTCAATTACTTGACTATCCAAAAACTCTACAAGCTTTCTAAGTTGTTAATTTATGAAAATCAAACAATAAGAGGATGTATTTGTACATTTTCTCTTTAATAATTTAGTAGTAACACTAGAATCACACAAAAATTACAAAATAAAACAAAACAAAATAAAACAAATCCTCAAGGATGACTTATAAAATAAATATGACTTAACAAGTCATGCAGTTGCATCATGCATATGGCCCAGCACATATAAGATAAAACTATTGACATTTGTTTATTTTATTAAAATAGAGTGATAGCTATATCCATGTTACCACTATTAAAATGTCAAACAAAAATATAAATAAAATAAGATTAAAATTTTATTTTAGTATGAGATATTTCTTTTTAATTTAATCACAAGGCCATGTTTGATATATGAGGAGATAAAATTACAAAAAATGAGATATAAATAATTTATATGATATTTATTATATTTTTGTTATCATTATTCAATAATGTTTGTACATTTTTATCACTTTTTCTTACTATTGTGGTACGAGGATAATTTTTTATTATATCATTATTTCATTTCCATTTATATTCCAATATTTAAAAATCTTGTGCACTAATATAGTTTTATAAAATTATCTTCTTAATTTGATATCTCAAGTACAAGACATTTCTCAATTGTTCTTCTATAAAATTGTCTTATCAATTAAATGTCCTGCAGATGAGTATTTCTTAATTTAATTCCTCATATAAAAGTTATTATCAATAATATTCTTCAATTAATTCATTATAGATACATTATATGTTATAGTATCAATTATTTTTATTCGCAATGTAACACCCCGAAATTAATTAAGGTGTTAATCATGGATTAAAATTAATTAAGAATAATTAATATGGGATGATTGGGCTAGTTAAGGAAATAGGGATTTTAAATAGATAAATTATTAATATGGGTTTAAAAATTAATTGGGATAGAAATTGCATCTAGGCCTAAATCAATGAACCATGATAAGAGGTTAATGGAAGCCCAATGAATTAGGTGCAGACCCAAACCTTTGAGCCCTTCAAATTAGGCCCAAAACCCATTAAACTTCAGCAATCCAATGTATAAAACTGGCCCAATGAAATTCTGTAGCCCAACAATTGAAAACTGGCCCAATAAGCAAAATCTGAAACCCAATTGGATTTGGACTTGGAGCAACCCATGACCCAGTCCCTTGACCCAACTTAAACCCACTTAAAACCCTAATACTTCAGCCACTTTCCCTCCATTTGCTAAAACACAAAGAAAATTCGGAGGTTGAGAAGGAGGCTAGGGTTGGGGGCAAGAATCTCATATTTTCTCACACTTAGCAAGATTCAGCCAAGGTAATAGTTATACAACTTAATCCCCTCATCTTTCTCTTTAATTTGGTCCAATTAGTTTTTCATTTAGAGGATTTTCACCCTACCCAAAATCTGAAATGTGGTTATTTGGGGTTTTCTTGATGAAATTCGTAGGTTGAGGCTAGGGCTGACATTAGGTGAGTTTAAACCCCTCATTTTGATTCTTTCTTTGATGGTTTGAGACCCCCATAGCTTATTTATATTATGAGTATTAATTTGGTACGAATTTGCTTAGGATTTTAAGTGAAACATTGAGAATTCTGGTGGGAGATACTTGAATCCGAATTTGGGATTTGTGATGGCTGTTGCAATTGTCTGCAAGTGAGGTAACCAGGGTTTACGTTAATTCCATGCATATATCTATGTTAATTTCATATTTGCTGTATATGAATGATTTGAAATGTTGAATGAATTGGTTGGCTATCTATTGTATCATGGTTGGACCTTGTGAGTCCATGGTGGAGCTGTGGTGCGGCTGCCACCCGTGCATGTGCCACGATCGAGCATCGGGTTATGATCAAACCCCAGATGCATTGAGCCCTGGTGTGCTCAATGGGGAGTGGGTGCCGTGGACGGGCCTCTCCCAGTGTTAATGGCCTTTAACATGTTAAATATATGATTGCTAGTATGGGATAGTAATCATGATAGCCTAATTGTTTCATTTGCTGAAATGACTGATATGATTCTGATATGGATTTTGATGCATGCATATATGTTGATTAAACTAGATTATATGATGGAATTGCTTTGGTTATTGAGATTTATATCTCACCCCGTGTTATGGGATCAATATTTCAGGTGAAGGTTCTTCGGGTAAGGATAAGGGCAAGCAAGTGGATGAACATCCATGAGCTGAGGCTTAGTGTGGGAAGCTTCACTTGGTTTGAGTGTAATAGGGTAGATGCTAATTTTTGCTAAGTTCTGTATAGCATCATCATGTATCTATATTGCCAAGTGTAGGCTTGCACATTTGATTTATTGAGGATGTATGTATTGAGGGGTTAGACCTCATCTTAATTTGGTAATGGTTGTACGGTGATAAACATGTATTTTTATCTATTTTATTCTCCTAACTTAAGTATTTTAGTGTCCAAATATGACTTTAGGGGTTCAATTAGATGGAATTTTGTTTTAGTAACCATTCTCTACACTTTATGAATTAATTGGCAAAATAATTGATTTTAAATGCATAAATAATTTTAAATGAATTTTATGAATATTCATATTTCATCTTTTCTACGCTTTTTTGTGCAAAATTTTAATATGAAAATTGGAGCTTTGAATGGGAAATTGAATCTTCATCCACTTAAATACATGTAGCAGATCCATGTGATGCAAAGAACCATGTGGCAGTCCACTTAACGTCATACACACATGCAATGGCAGAAGCAGAAGAGGCTGGTAGCAGAATAAATGGGAAAGAAAAAGAAGCAAAGCCACATGAGAAGTTTGAGCTTGGGTTTACATTGAAGGAAGTGCAGCAGCTCACATGCAGCAGAACGAAGAAGCTGTGCCAGCTGAAACAGAGACAGCAACGAGTAAAGCTCCAGGGACGTGAACAGAAACAAGCACAACGAAGCAAGAGCTGAGAAACATAACGAGTTGAAGTCTGGAATGAGCTACAGAATGAAAGAGCTGAACAGAGCTGGAACTTGAGGAAACAAGAAGATACAGAAGCTGCATGAAGAAAACACGAACAGAAAATAGAGGAAGAAACATACACAAAACCACGAGTTGGAGCTGGAAGTAAAACACATGCAGAACCAGAGCAACACATGATAACGAGGGGTTGCTAAGCACATACATGCAGAATGAGCTTGATTTCGATGTAAAGGAAGACTGCATAAAGCAGAAACAAACACACATGGATAGCAACATGATAGCAGAAACAGAGAGGAAGTGCAGCTGGCCGAAGCAGATCTGAAGCCACGAAGAAGCTACAGAAGTTACGTGGGAAAGCTTGCATGAAATGAAGTATTATAATAATGTAAATTAAAGTGGGTCCCACGTTTATACACATTCACATAAGAAGGCTTCAGATAATTGGAATGAGAAGAGGAGCACGTGAAAAATAAAAAAATCCACATGAGAGGATTCATTCACACGCCAGATACACCTCCGTCTTTTCCACACATTCAGCCCATTCCATTCGCCCGGCACATTCAACACACATAAGGCCATTCATTCGCTCATTCCGTAAAGGGAATTCAATTCACGACGCCTCATTAACCCTCGTCTTGCCGTCATACACGCCTTCACGCCTCCACTCACAGAACCATCCATCTCTCCATTCTCTCCATCTCCATTCCATCGTAATATGAAGATCTAATTTCCATCTTGAGGCTAGCAAGGGAGGAAGCTCTTGGCTAAAACTTGAATCCTTGGAGAAGAAGCAGAATTTTGGCTAAGATTCCTTGATTTTCCTACACTTTTTCTTTTTTTGTACAATCTTGGTTAAGTTGTATTTGATTAGGAATTTGTGTAATTAATTAGTGGCTGGTTAGACACTGATTAGGAAACCTTTTTTGTTGATTAATTGGTTGGATTTAAATATGATTTTTCATTATTCTCTCTAATCTCCCATGTATGCCACGAAGGTGTTCGATGAAATACATGAGTGAGGTTATGTGCTTAAATGTCTATCTGAGAATTCTTTGGTGTTTAGTTGGTTAATTAAACATTTTTTGGATGATGAATCAGAGGCTAATTAATCAGTTAATTAATTAAATTAGATGTTCATTGATCTTAAAGACAAGAGTTAACGGTTTAATGCGGGATTGAGGTCTCAATTCAACATTAGATTGTTAATCTCTTGATTCTTGTGTGGTAACTCAAGATAACTTGTAATGAACTTAATTAGGAATTCTTAGGCCAGAATTAATCACAATTAGAATAGGATAAGGATAGTGGATACCAAGAGACAATTCCTAAGCTAGTCACAAGTCATTATCATTTACAATTCACACAATTAGGTAGAATTTAGGAATTTTGATTCAATTTAGTTTTAGGATAGTTTAATTCATTCAAAAACCCCCCAAACTAGATAGTTCTAGGATCTTAGAACACTTAGAGAACCTAATTGAACATTGAATTCCAATTCCAAGGGAGATGACCTAGGTTGTGCCACTTGCTATATTTTTAGATCAACCTAGTTTTATTTTGAGGGTTGCACGACAAGCCCGTCATACGGATTCATGATATCTGCTGTAATTTATGTTGACCTATAATATAGCTTATCAATGGAAATGTAACTCTTGAGATATTGATATGAAACCCTAATGAATGAAACCCCCCATTGATTGAGTATTAAAGGATAGTTGCTAGTAGATCATGTATATTCTATTGTTGTTACTTTACCAACTTGTTGATAGAGGGTAATTAGAGGAAAGAAATGGGCATATAAGTTTTGAATTGGTAATGGAAGCATAGCTAAGTAAATAAGGTAGATAAATGCCATTTGAGCCACATGAAATGAGGGGAAGTGACCTTAGAGTGCCCCTAAGAAGAGAAATGGAGTGTAGGGGGCGAAATATAGGGAAAACAGTGACAGAAGGGAATCACGCCGCGGCCAGGAAGGCTTCACCGTGGCCTAGGGAGTGACAGTGGAGAGGGACGCTGCGGCTTGAGAAATCTCGCGACGCAATAGTTCCAGGCCGCGGCGCAAGGTTAAAAACTTAGTTTTTGAGTTCCAGAACCCAACTTAGCCCCGGCGGAGAGATCCCAAGTCGCAGCGCAGGTCCCCAAACTCCTATATTTGACCTAGAAAACTTAATTTCAGTAAGGCTAATGTTAGGGAATAGTATGAGTACATTGGTGGGATGTTTTTGTGGGTTGAAATTGATTAATGGATGAATCCTAAACCTTTAATGATCGTACAAACCCTTTTATGCATGTTCCCGTTATGGTTGTTAGTTGATGATCCCAGTAGTATCAAGGTTTAAATTTCCCCTATATTTTCTTAATGTAATTAATTGCAACGACTCCAAACCTTCATCATTATTTATTAATTGTGTATTTAGCTATAATCACTGATATTAGAATTTAGGGTCATCACACGCAACATATTGATAAATAATATTAATGATAATAATTTTATTTGTGATAGTTTAAATTAAGAAATATTTATATGTGAAGGATTAAATTTAAAAAAATTATAAAAGATCAAATGAAAAATATTTTACATGTAAAAAAATAATTAAAAGATATTTCATCAGACAAAAAAATAAGGAGGGAGAAATTTCCTAAATCCCCAAGCGTAATTAGTGGTCTCTCCCTAATAAGCACTTTTTAAATTTCTATTTAAGAAAATTATGTTTAATGACCAGGAAGTAAAAAAATTTACTTTTAAAGACCTGTTACCACTAGGTTCAACTGTTTATTGCTAAACTCAATAGTACTCATCCTAAAATAAGTGGTAATAGGCCCTTAAAAATAAATTTCTTCACTTTTAGGTCTTTTATTATAATTCTTCCTTTCTATTTTCTTGTCTTGGTGATCGTTAACGGGGCCCAGTGCCAACATGGGACTTAAGAAAACTAGAAAAATTATATATATATATATATATATATATATATATATATATATAAAAGAAGATTCGCTAAAAAAATCACATCATAAATAAATTAAAAATAATATCAAAAATAGAGTTTTAATATACAAAATAAATTAATTGTTTGAATCAACTTCCCTTCCTTTTTGCTTGAAAAGGTTAAGCACTATAATGTTAAAAGTCAAAATTCATTAGCGGCCTAACTTCAATTGGTATTTATATTTAAAAAAAATTATATTTAACTCTTTTTAATTTATTTTTATCAATAAAACTAAAAATTTACACAGCAAGTAATTCTTCTAAAAAAATTATTTAATTATTTATGTATTAAATTTTTTTAAAAAATAATTTAAAAATAAAAGTCCTACAATATATATATATATATATATATATATATATATGTGTGTGTGTGTGTGTGTGTGTGTGTGTGTGTGTGTATAAGAAAAGTGTCAAATATAATTTAATCAAAATTCAAGAAAAATTAACATAATTTATTTTTTAAAAAATTAACCAGTACATATTTTATTAATATCTATCATATTTCATAAAAAATAAAATGATTGTCAAATATAATTTAAATATTGAAGATACCAATAAATAAATATAATTACTTTTTGTTTTGATAGAAGGAGGGTCAAAAGCATAAAAGACTGAATTTTTTTTTAGCATTTAAGTTTTTTTAATATATAAAATAATCATAATACTTTTGTTAAGAAAGATCTATACCAATCATACTTCATTGACTCTATGCACATACATTATTAGAAATTTGTAAATTTTAGACAAAATTTTTGGACAAAATATATTTTGTTTGAAATTATAGACAGATTTTTCATGAAATCAGGGACTAAATATGGAGAAAAACTTTTGTATCAAATCCGTCCAAAATTCATCCCAACAATTCAGACCAAGTTGGAGGCAAAATATTTTTCACAGCTTTTGAATAAATTTGTAATGGAATATTTGTCATATAATATCTATTTAAAATCTGTCTTAAATTTAAGATAATTTTTAAATAGAATATTATACAAGGATAAAAAAATTTGTAAAATAGTTTTTTATCCAAAATTCATCTTTAATTTAAGACGAATTAGGGATGAAATACAATATAATATTATTATAATATTATTTTTTAATATTTATTTATGCAATTTTTTTTTAAATTTAAAGAAGGAATGTTATATAAATTAACATTATATTTGTATAAAAGCTAAACTATCTAAAATACATCTAAATTTTTAGACAAATTTGGGACAGAATAATTTATAAAATTTATAAAGTAACAAGTTAATGAGAAGAATTTTTTTAAATCACAAAAACTTAAAATAAAAATGTGTAAAGAAAATAAATAAAGAAAATAGTAACATATCTTCTTTAGTTGTAATAATAATAATAATAACTTTAATGACATTAGATATTTTCTCAAGCGCAGTAATTACAAAGTTATTATTATTTTTTCTTTTTGTTTTCAAACTTTTCTTTTAATAAAATGGCTGAAATTGTGCATGTAGCATTGATATGCAATATATGCCTATTAATAGACTCTGCTTGAATTTTTTTGTAAAATAGCAAAATAATAAGTTTATAAGATTTTTAACATATTCTTTTATAATATGGTGCACAATAATTAATTAACCTTTATTTTAAGGATATAATAATAAAAGCTTGTAAACCTTTGAATAATTATGCAATATCATTATGCTAGGAAATGGCTTTGTTGGCGATTATTTTTCCTTTTTTTTAGCAGTTTTCCACCGCCAATAATGCAAACCTTAACAAAAAGATTAACTATTTGTTGATTATTGTTAAATAATCGCTAACAAAAGTCAACTTTTTTTTTAAATTAGAATATAACACACTAGAATTAGGTAGCCATAGCAGTCCTACTACCTAATCCTAGCAAGTTATATTGATTATTGTATATTTATACTGTTTCAATTAAACAACTTATTATGTCCTATTAGTCATAATATACTATGTATAATAATATATATAAGTAATATATTATATTATATATATTATACTCATTTTCAATTAATTATATATATAAGCAATATATATATATTAATAAGTAATATATCTATAATTGGATGAGCACTACATTGAACGAAGTAGATTCTTTGCATCTTCAAAAATACAGCATGTCCTTGCTCCTGATAAAGCACATCGTTTTGCTTAAAAAGGCAAAATGTAGGCTGTTAATTTTAAAACAATCTATACCATCCTTTGAATTAACCCATTAATTTCTTTTTGCCCCACCAAATGAACAACAACAGAGAGAACAGGGAAGAAGGTGTCAAACTCTGCGAGCAATGGGGCTAAAAAGATGATAAAATGATGTGTTTTGGGGTCTCTAAAGGAAGGTCTAGATTGCTTTAAAATTAACGGTTCAGATTCTACTTTTGAATCCAAAATGTTACTATTTTATTAGGAGCATGAACATGTTACTTTTTTGAAGATATAGAGAATCCCCTTCCATATCCGCAAGTTTCTCACAAGAACCTCAAACATTGGGGATCTAGAGCTCAGCCATAGAGGTGGGATGCGATGCAGATGGGAGAGCTTGTCTGAACAGTAGAGTTGAGCTTTCTCATGCTTCTACCATTGGAGATTCAAACACTAAAGATGCCCAAATTTGAAGGTGTGAAATCTAAACTGTAAAAGGTCAAAATCTGATGCTTTTTGTTTGCAAAATTTAGTTTTTGAAAGCTGAAAAATTGGTGCTAGTTTTATGGTTTTATCATTCTAGAGTTTTAGATCTGCATTATGAAAAAGATGCAATGGATTTGCTATGATGCAATGGATGTATAAAGATCTTGTTTATACTTAGATCTAATTTGTAGAAGGTATGTGTTTTAGTTTTGCTCCTTCATATCTGGTTTGTCCATTGTTTTTTATGCCCTTTTCATTTTTCAGACACATACTCTATGTAACATTTGAAATAGTTTGAAGTGTATTAGAGAAAGATTAAATGGAAGAATATAAATCTTAATAGTTTAAGAGGATATTTTTAAATTTCGAAAGTTGAAATAAAGAAAGATTAAATGTAACTTTGCTCCATGTTCCTAAAGCTCCTCTTAGTCTTTAGTAGATCATATTCCATGTAGTAGGTGGAATCCAAGGGCTGAAGCCTTAATTTGGCCAATAGAAGTGGCAGGGAAAGAAGCCAATATAGTCTAAGTGCGAAAATAGACCTTAGTAGGTCAGGAGCAGAGGTTGTAGTATAGTAGTTCTAAGTCCAACTTCTGAAGCAGGGGATATCAAATTCACTTTTCATAGGTTTTCCTAATAAAAAAGAAAGTATTTACTATAAAAGAAATAAGGTCTAGCTAACCAACAGCTCTAGTTTATACTGAAAGGAAATGAGCTAGCCAAACCTAACAATAACAGGGGAAAATGATTACACAATTCTTAAGCCAACACGTTATAGTATAATCAGTACCAAGAGCGCATCATCTCCTTCTAATTTTTTTAGTTAATCTTTCTCTCCTGCTCATCTCGTCTCCCTCTATTTTTCTGCTAGTCTGAAAGGTTATTTATTTATTTTTTTTCTTGACAAAACTTTGTTGTCCAGCTTTGGAGTTCCTTCATGCAGCTCTCTAAGGATGAATTAAAATTACTTTCTTGATAGAAAGTATTGGTTACCCACTTCAAATAAGTTGTATTAGCCTTTAATTTGAACTTGTTAATGATTATAGCTAGGTATTAGTTGCTAAAGTGTCTGTCCATTTGGTCAACTTTAATTGATTATATATGTGTTCAACTGATTAATTTAATAGACCTTTATAGCTACAAGGGGACAAATTATAAATATACATTAAAAAACTGTGAAATCAATAATATATACAATTACGTAACATTTACTTTTTCTATATTTATTTCTAATTGTATATGATTTAAGAGACCATTGCATACATGAAGCATTGAAATTATATGAACAAGTAGTTAAGTTATATAAATAACATAGAACTCAAATATATATACTAGGTTGGACAGGAAGGTTTCAAAATATTATTGCTCCTCAACTCTTGCTTTTTTCTACGACTTACAATTCAGCCCTGAAATTGATTAATTCTTTTCTTGTTTCAAGATGTTTCAATAACTATTACGACCTTATTTTAGATAGCTTTGTTTTAAAAACTTTTCAACAAATGTGTTTTTTTAAATTCTTTTTCAACTTTTCAATTTATTAATTAACATGATAATAAGGTGTGCATAAAAATAAGATTGTCCTTATGTGCTAGTGTCTAAATGGTAATATATTGTTTCACTTGATTCAGAATATGGAAATTCCAGAACATTGAAAGTGGATGTATGATAGACTTCTTCCAAACCGAGGGGGATTAAAAAAGGAATATGTAGAAGTAGTTAGAGGGTTCATTAATCATGTAATGAACCAATCTCAATTCGCTTATGATGGCTATATACTTAGATGTCCTTGTACAAAACATATAAATAAAGCATTGTTAACTCCAAATGAGGTTATGGTTGATTTGTATAAACATGGTTTCATGTCAAAATATTGGTGTTGGGATTCACTTGGGGAAAATCCCCAAAGTTTCAATAACAACAATGCTAATAGTGTAAATTCAAAAGCCACTAGTAATCATGCATTAGATAATGATCCACAAAGAAATCAATATGAATCTATGGTTTTTGATATTGCTGGGCTAGAATTTAGGGGTAATTTTGAACAACATATAGAAGAGCCTCTGAATATGAAAGCTAAAAAATTTTATAATATGTTGCACTCTGCACAATGACCATTATGGGAAGGGTGTGTTGACTATTTAGAGTTATCTATGACAATTAGAATGTTGAGTATTAAATCTAATTATAATATGTCACAACAATGCTTTGATGAGCTAGTTTAAGCTATTAAAGAAAGTTTGCCTAAAGATAATGTGTTGGTGTCTGATTTTTACAGAACAAACAGGTTAGTGTCAAAACTTGGGTTGGGAATTACCAAGATAGATTGCTGCATCAATGGTTTCATGTTATACTATAAAGATAATGATATAGAAAAGTAATGCAAGTTTTGCCATACTAAAAGGTATAGGGTACGTGAGACAAGTAAAGGGCGTAAGGAGGTTCCTTTAAAGCCAATGCATTATTTGCCTCTCATACCTAAGTTAAAAAGATTGTATGCTTCCATGAATTTTGCCCCTCATATGAGATGGCACTTTGAGCACCAACAAGTTCAGGGCGTCATTGAACACCCATCTGATGCAAAAGCATGGAAGCATTTTGATAGAATGAATCCACAATTCTCTTCTAAACCATACAATATTAGACTTGGATTATGTTTAGATGGATTCACTCCATATGGTCAATCTGGTTCACAATATTCATGTTGGCCAAGAATTTTTACTCCTTATACCCTTCCTCCTTTGATGTGTATGACAACTTCTTACATGTTTTTAACCATAATCATTCCTAGTCTTTATAATCATAAAAGTAGGATAAATGTGTATTTGTAACCCTTGATTGATGAGTTAAAGCTATTGTGGAAAGATGGTGTCATAACTAATGATATTTCTACTAAGCAAAATTTTTTGATGAGAGCAACTTTGATGTGGACAATTAATGATTTTCTTGCTTATGGAATGTTATCAGGTTAGATGATAGCAAGGAAATTGGCATGCCTATATTGTATGGAGAATTCAAAGGCCTTCCAATTAAAGCATAGGGGAAAGACATCATGATTTGATTGTCATCATTAGTTCTTACCAAATGATCACATGTTTAGAAAAAATAAGGATGTATTTTATAAAAATAGAGTTAAAAGATCAGAAACTTCTCCTAGGTTGACTAAAGAGCAAATATGGCATAGAGTTCACATGTATCCTAAGATAACTAATTTATTTCTAATTCAAATACCAAGATATGAAATTATTCATAATTGAACAAAACGAAGTATATTTTGGGATTTACCATATTGGAGTACTAATTTAATTCGTCATAACCTTGATGTCATGTATATTAAGAAGAATGTTTTCAAAAATATATTTAACACTGTTATGGATATCAAAGACAAAACCAAAGATAATGTAAAGGCAATAATGGATTTGAAAGAGCATTATAAACGTGGAGATTTAGAATTGCAAGAATTAGGTGGTAGAAGACTTATAAAACCCAAGGCAAACTACACATTTACCATAGAAAGAAAGAAAGGAATATGTGAATGGGTGAAGGACTTAAAAATGCCAGATGGGTATGCATCAAATTTGGCAAGATGTGTGGACATGAAAGAGAAAAAAATATATGGAATAAAAAGTCATGATTGTCATGTGTTCATAGAGCATTTGCTTCCAATTTCATTTAGTTCATTGCCAGATAAAATATGGATGCCTTTAACTGAGCTTAGTCAATTCTTTAGAGATTTATGCTCAACATCAATGTAGGAAGATGAGTTAACTAAACTTGAATAGAACATTCCAATTGTCTTGTGTAAATTAGAACGCATTTTTCCTCTAGGTTTTTTTGACTCAATGGAACATTTACTTATTCACTTGCCATATGAAGCATTAGTTAGTGGTCTTATACAATATCGATGGATGTATCCTTTTGCAAGGTATTCTTTTTTTTTTTCTTAATCTTTATTTTGATCTTAGAGCCAGTCACATGTTAAACTCTTCTAATCTTATAGGTTTCTTTATCACCTTAAGAAGAAGGTCAAGAACAAAACTTGTGTTGCAGGATTTATAATTGAGGCATGCATTATTAAGGAGACTTCTCACTTTACTTCTTTCTATTTTAAGCCACACTTCCACTCCTATAGAACTAAAGTTAGAAGAAATGATGATGCAGGTGAAAATGATTTGGTCCAACCAACTTTATCCATTTTCAATTTGCTCAGTTTCCCTACTGGTGAATGCAAGACTCATTTTTTAGATTCAAGAGAATTTAATGTTGCCATGAATCATATATTAATCAATTGTGATGAGGTTCAACCATATATAAAGTGAGTTTTTTTTATAAGTTTAAATTTGTATATTATCATTATTTATGCTTAATTTTATGGAATTCATTTTATCCATTATTATATGTAGGATATATGTGGAGACACTGCGAATGAGTCAGCCTACTCTAAGTGATGAACATGTTGATAGATTTATTGAGGAAAACTTTGCAATATGGTTAAAAGATTATGTAAGTCTATATACTAAAATATTTTACTATAGATACTTATTTTTAAATTATTTCTATTAACCCCCCACTCTTTAATGATGTTATATAGGTAAACAATCCTGCAAATCATTTGCTAGATCCTAATATGGGTGCATTAGCATGGGGTCCTTTAAGAATTGTGAAAACTAGGCTTATTTACTTTATAAATGGATTCATGTTTCATATGAAAGCACACTCATCTGAAAAGTATACTATTAATTCTGGTGTATGTGATAAAGGAACATGATTCAGTGAATATGAAAATGACTTCTATGGCCAAGTTGAAGAAATCATTTAAATTGAATATCTTGGATTACCATTAAAAAAGGTAGTATTATTTAAATGTAAATGGCTTGATCCTACAAATGGTAAATGTGATGACCCTAACTTCTAATTCTGGTAATTATAGTTAAATACACGATTAATAATCAATGATCAAGGTTTGGAGTCGTTACAATTAATTACATTAAGAAAATATAGGACAATTTAAACTTTCATGTTATTAGGGTCATCAACTAAACAACCATAAATGGGAAAATGTATAAAAGGGTTTGTGTAACACCATAATATATTATCTCTACCTAGCCTCCCTCTGGGCTCGGTTCTCTATGATTTCCAAATAATCAATACAATCCGTGGCATTTTCATGCTATACAACGGGGTTCGGAATTCTAAGAAGAAATGAGAGGAACTTGCTTACCTTTCTTTTGCTCTTCCTCCTTCTCTTGGTCTCTCTCACTCTCCACGCCTCTTTTCTCTCCTTGGGTCGAAGTCTAGGGCAAATATGAGAGAAAGAATGAGTTGGGTCGTGTTAAGAAGTCATTTTCTCGCCTTTTACTCTTTTCCTGACCGACCCTCGCTATGGCGAAAATTAACCTTCGCTACGGCGAGCTCGTGTTAATCGCCTTCGCTATGGCGAGGTTTAACTTTCACTACAGCGAGCACGTATAAATTCCATTCGCTATGGCGAGGTTTAACCTTCACTACGGTGAGATTGTATTAGTTCTAGACCTCCACTCTCGCTATGGCGCACGCTACAGCGAGCAGCCCCTTGGTTTTTGTATGGAATGCCCACACTCACTATAACTAGAATCACTTTTGCTATTGCGAAAAGGCACTATCGCTGTAGCGAGACCATTTCTCACTATTACGAGCAAACTTGGCAAAATTTCTGGATTTCAAAAATTTCTAGCTTTCTTCTTTCTTTTCCTTTTCCCTTTTCCCGGTTGTTACAGTTTGCACCATCATTAAGGGATTGTGATTCATCTATCCATCGATTTCAACACACAAAAACCTCCCACAAGTGTTCCTATATCATTTCCTAGCATTAGCATTAAAGAAATTAGGGTTTCTAGGTCAAAGGTGGGAGTTTGGGGACCTCCGCTGCGACCTGGAACCTTTCCGCCGCGGCTAAGTTAGGTCCTAGAGCTCGAAAACTAAGTTTTTAACCTTGCGCCGCGGCTAAGTTGCTTTCGGGAATCACTGGGTATGGCGAGTTGGATCTACGCTGCGGCCAACCTATATGGCGCTGCGGCAAGTTTTGCTACTGTACCCTCCTTAATTAATTTTCTCGACTTACGCCGCGGCAAGGTTTCATTATGTCACCCTCCTGGGCATTTTTTTCACTCTACGCCGTGGCGAGATTCCTTAAGCCGCGGCGTCCCTCGCCACTGTCACTCTTCAGGCCGCGGCTAGGAGCGGCTTCCCTCGCCACTGTCACTCTTCAGGCCGTGGTAAGGCCTTCTTAGCCGCGGCGTGACTCCCTCCTGTAACTATATTCCCTACATTTCATCCCCTACACTCCAGTTCTCTTCTTAGGGACACTCTAAGACCCCTTCCCTTCATTTTATATGGCTCTAATGGTATTTATCTACCTTATTTATCCAGCTATCTGACCATTACTAACTTAACACTCAAGTACTAATTCTCACTCACCCAACCACCACATGTCAGCCTTTTCATGGGTTAATGACAGTAAGGATTCATATACTATCAATAATTAACATCTCATACACATTTTGCTAGAGGTTTCATGCATCAATAATCCATATCAATTTCTAATATATCGCATAATTAGGTTTCCAACAGTATACCATACCATAAGTTCAGTAAAATTTATACATTAGATACTATAGGTTCATACAACTTAAACCAAGCCATATTGAGACTTAACTTCTTACGAATACCTTCCAACTAATCAAAATATAGACCCCTACACTTGGCAATATGAATACAAGATGATGCTATACAATAAGGAATACAAAATTAGCATCTATACTAACTAAGTCAGCCTAAGTGTAGCCATCTCCCCACATGTTGGAGCTCATAGATTTTCATCCACTTGCTTTCCTTTATCCTTACTCGAAGAACCTTCACCTGAAATATTAATCCTATGAAACGGGGTGAGATATGAATCTCAGTAACTAAGGCAATTCCATCATATAATCCAGTTTAATAAGCATATATGCATGAATCAAAATCAACATCAAAATCATATCAGCTATATCAGTAAATGAAACAATTAGGCTATTATGATTACTATCCCATACTAGCAATTATAATTTCACATGTTAAAAGCCATTAACACCAGGAGAGGCCCGTTCACGACACCTACTCCCTATTGAGTACAACTAGGGCTCAGTGCATCTGGGGTTTAATCATAACCCGGTGCCCGATCGAAGCACATGCACGGGTGGCAGCCACACCACAGCTTCACCATGGACTCACAAGGTCCAATCACAATACAATAGATAACCAACCAATTCATTTAACATTTCAAATCATTTATGTCCAACAAATATGAAATTAAAATAGACATATGCATGGAATTAATGTAAACCCGGTTACCTCACTTGTAGACAATTTACAACAGTCACCATTGGTACAAAAATTCCTATAACCATAGCATCGAAAAATTACCACTCTAATTCATCATTAATAGTAGCAACAAGTATCCAAGGAATTTAAATGCTAATAACTACCTAAATAACACTTACCTAGTCACCACCAATCCCAAATTCGAATTAAAGTGTCCTCTACCAGAAATCTCAATATTTCACTCAAAATCCTAAGCAAATTCGTATAAAATTAATACCCATATTATAAATCAACTATGGGGGTCTCAAATTAGTAAAGAAAGCATCAAAATGGAGGGTTTAAACTCACTTAATATCAGCCCTAGCCTCAACCTACGAATTTCACCAGGAAAACCCCAAATAACCACATTTCAGATTTTGGGTAGGGTAAAAATTCTCCAAATGAAAAACTAATCAGACCAAATTAAAGAGAAAGATGAGGAGATTAAGTTGTATAACTATTATCTTGGCTGAATCTTACTCTAAGTGTGAGAAAATATGGAATTCTTGCCCTAAACCCTAGCCTTCTTCTCAACCTCCGAATTTTGCTTCTTGAGTTTCAGCAAAATGAGAAAGTGGCTGAAGCATTAGGGTTTTAGTTGGGTTTTAGTTAGGTCAAAGATGGGTCATGGGTTGCTCCAAAGTCCAACTCCAAATGAGCTTCAGATTTTAGCTTGTTGGACCAGTTTTAAAGTGTTGGGCTACAGAATTTTATTAGGCCAACTCTTATGCATTGGGTTGCTGAAGTTTAATTAAGTTTGGGCCAAGTTTAAAGAGCTCAAGAATTTGGGTTTGCACAAGATTTATTGGGCTACTTATAGGAGCTTATACAAGGTAGATCTTAGGCCCCTATCACATTAAATTGGGTTGGGTTTGCACCGAACCCATTAGGCCTCCATTAGCCTCTTATCATGATTCATTAATTTAGGCCTAGATAAAATTTCTATCCCAATTAAATCTCAAACCTATTTTAATAATTTATCTTTCTAAAATCTCCGTTCACTTAACTTGCCCAATTACCCCATATTAATTATTCTTAATTAGTTTAAATCCATGATTAATACTTTAATTAATTTTGGGGTGTTACAGTAAAGGAGCAAAGGTTAATAAACAATATGGAATCATTCAGGTTCAACATACTTCGTCTTATGGCAAGTACGATCCATTTATTATTACACAAAAAGCAATTTAGGTGTATTATGCACCGTATCTAATAAACATAAAAGACAAAACAGAGTGGTGGTTTACTATCAAAACTAAAGCAAGGGCATAATTAAGCATGAGCATAAGGGTTACTTTGCTTATCAAGAGGACTACATGGGTCAAAATATTAGTGACTTCATAATTGACCTTGATCTACCTAATACTTTACTAGATAATGATGGAAGGTTTGATGAAGTTGATGCAATTAATGATAGGCATGAGAGATTTGTTCATAAGGAGGAGAAGGAGGAAGAAAAGAGGAAGAGGAAGAGGAGGACAAGGATGAGGAAGATGAGGAGGACAAGGAAGATATGGAAGAAGAAGAAGAAGAATTAACTAATGCTGAAGAATCAAACTATAGTGATTATCACATAAACAATGATGGTTAAACTAAATTGATTGCAAGAGTTATTTATGTTGTCTTCCTTAAATTAGCATTGCTACATCTTTCTTTTTCATTTTTATGTAATTTGAAATATTGTACTTATTTTTTAATGTATTATACTTAACTACTTCAATTAGTATTTTGAATTTGTATCTCTTAATTTGTATTTCAGTACTTTGGTAATATTAAATTTTTCCACATGCCTTAAATGTTATTAATGAGAAAAATAGATGTTAATGTGCTTGTGATTTCAAATGATAGGCAGAGGTAGAGGTTCAGTTAAAGGTGGGAAGACCCCCTTATCTAGAGGCGATGCTCATCTAATCAAGGGGAGAGGGTCTCACTATCCATTCATTTTCTTCCAAATGTCTGACCTATATGACTACTGATTGCATCAACTAGACCAGCACCTATAAATCCACCATTAGATATATCATCTACACTATCACCATATATCCCACCTACACTTACACCCAAACCATCACCAAATGTCCCACCCACACCTATACCATTACATATGCCTTCTACATCATCACCAACTTTGCCACATACTCAATCATCAATAGCTAATTCACAAGAAGAAACGTGTGTAGTTCAAGAAGGGCTTCCAGAAATAGAGCCTTATGGAAATGAGTATATTTTTAGACATAATTGTATTTAGCAATCTATTTTATTTATTGCACACATGCATATATCTTTCCTCATAATATTTTTTAATAAGTTAAATCCATCAACGACTATGCACTTCTTGACCTTTACTGTAAAGAGTAAATTTGATTGGTTTTGTTCAACTTAGAAAGAAACAACTAAGGATATGTGAGACTTATAGTTTGAGGAATTTAAGGTAAAACTAATATTGGATGATAAATCTTATTGCTATTATATGTATATGTGTATATATATAACTTTTGTTAATACTTGTAGAAGTACTATACATGGAACCTCAATATATTGCAAGGATCTACCAAATTTTTAACATTAAGGGAGATGCTTGATTCAAGAGTATGATTTATCAAAAAAGAAAGAATTATGGCAAGAATTCAAATTATAAGCCCAAATACATGTCTGAGGTAATATGGAGGTAGTTACTACATCATTGGGCATCAAACAACAAGTTCAAGAATTTGTCAATAGCCAAAACAGCAAATCATGCTTCAAGTCAAGGTGACTCCTTACATATAGGTGGTTCTATATCTATAGGTGAGCATGCATGTAGGATGCTATGAAAGACTATAATTTACTTATGTGATGTTCATTTTACGTATAAAATATTGTGAATTTGCCTGTTCAACTTATGAAAAAAGCATAAGAAAGCTACAAGGGTAGATCTTAATATTGTAGACGTGTTAGTAAAACTCATATACGAAAAGACAAATCTTGGGTTGATGAGAGATCTAAGAATGCCATAATATGTGATGCTGACTAACTTATAATTTTTTTTAAATATTTTGTTTGCCAAATGTTTGATTAATCGTACTTAAAATGACATGTTTTTGTAGGAAAACTTTAAAAAAAGAAGGATAGAGATTTCACAGATGGCCATATCTAATGATAATGTAGAAGGAGAAGGGTCATCTAATGCAAGCCAGTTTATACCAGATGACTTAAGCATTTGGAAAGAGGTTGCCCTAGCGGGAAGAAAGGGGCTATTTATGGTCTAGGTTCTATGGGATCACGTCTTAGTACAAAATCTTCTTTTGGCACATCTTCCTACACATTATCTATAGATGAAACCATGTAAGAGGAACTTTTAATGTGGCAAAAAAAATACGAGGATCAAGAGCGAATCAATAAGGAGCAAGCACGTAAGATAGCTGAACAAGACCAAAAAATAGTTAAACAGGAAAAGAGAATGTTGTTAAATGAAAAAAGACTTGCATTGGTGTTACAAACTTTGAACATTCCACCAACTGTGGAGGAGGATGAAGGTGATGAGGATGATGAAGGTGATTTGTATTGACTAGCTTATATCTTCTTTCCCTTTGTTTTTATTAGACACATGTTGTAATTGAACTTTTATAGAATATGCCATATTTTGTATTTAATCTTGTAGGTATTACTAATCTCATAGATTTGAACCTGAATATTTAATATCATCTTTATGACAAATTGTTAAAAAGGTTCTTATTTGACTATTTTAGAATTTACCAAGTTCAAAAAAAGAGCAAAAAAGAAAATAAAAAAATAAATTCACAGTTATTTGTTTTCCGTCCCAAATCTATCTAAAAAGCACAACAAATTCTATCCAAAATTTGTCAGAAATATATGTGCTCCGTCTAAAATTCATCTGTAAATCAAATAATTTTTTCTAAATTTATGTCTAAAATTTGTCTAAAAAACATTTTATTTCTGCCTGAAATTCATCTAAAATAAAAATATTTAATAAATATAAATTATTTATTTCTATCTAATATCTGTCTCTAAATTAGTCATATTATTTAAAATAAAGTTCACATAAAAATTTGTTTGAAACAATTTTTTCTGTCTGAAAGTGTTTTTGAAATTAATTTTGGACAAATTTTTGGACGAAAATAATTTTGCGACAAGGTATTCACGGACAAAATATATTCCGTCTGAAATCTATCTGAAACAAAAGTTTTGTCAAAATTTCATCTAAAAACCATTTAAAATTCATCTCAAATCCATCTAAAATGCCATTTGAAAAAGTGATTTTTCTAGTTGTGATACTATATTTTTAGTGTAATTAAGTTAGATTCATATTTTTAACTAACAAATAAGTAGATTTGATAACAAGTTATATTTTAAATTTTAAGTTTTAAATTCAAAATTTTTTAAATTGAAAAAATTTAGACTTGATCTTGGATCAAATTAGCTAGTACATTGATCCATATCCTAATTATTAACTATGCCTTTGATGTGCAAGAACCCTCTCTTTAAAATTGAGCATAACAATTGCTACTAAACAAAACCAAAATCCTATACTTTTCTTGGCAAACAAACATTCCAAAACCATAGACCAATATTAAAAAGCATTGATCTTGCTAGTGGTGTGAAGAAAAATATACTTTTAAAGATTAATCGAAGTGGATTCTCCACTTTGCAACCTACAACACATAGCATCCTTTGTAATGAAATAACATCATTTAGGTTGTATAATATCATCTATTTGTAACATCCAATGGTTAATGTTGAGCCACACAAGAGAGGAGAGCAAAAAGCACCATTTCAGCGATCTATTAACCTTCCCTCATCTTCTTCTCCAATCTTCTCCATCACAACAATCTCCATTCTCAGCCACCTTAGTGCGCTTAGTGTTCTCCTTTGTTGAAGCTTTAGATCTCCTTTTTGTTCTTCAGATCTTTCTCTTTCCAATCCTTTTGAAGCTTGATCAATGGGAGAAGAGCCTTTAGTTTTCTTTTGTTTACTGGGTCCTTTTTAGCTCTAAATTAGATTTTCATTCTAACTTTGATTCTATTAGGTCCTTAATAAAGACATTAATTTTATATTTTCCATCCACATATGGAACTCTCATTTTTGGTTTATAGTTTGTCCCCGTTTCAAGCCAAAGATTGGTGTTGTTAAAGCCTCTTTTTTTTATTTTTGCAAATCCTCTTTGTAGTAAAAATATATGTATAAAGTTATAGAGCCATTTTTTCTACTCTTTGTGAAAGTATGTTTCACTCCAAAATCAATTTTCCTAGTGTAAGCAACCTAATATTGCCATACATCCTATCATGCCTACCATATCAGCCTCTCCTACTACTGATGCCTTATACAAAACTTAGAAAAGCTACTAGAAATCTGAACAGATTAAAATTTTCTTTTCAAAAGGATTTCCTCATATAATTCTACTATTCATTTGGTCATTCACAAAATATTATCCAACTTTGAAAATGCATAATTAATTATATAAAAATTGTATGAGGTTGGTTCGAGGCCCTAATTCAAGCTCTCTAAGTTCTTTACAAAGGAAAAATACTTGCTCCATGGAATACATATAAATTCATATAAAAATGTCCCTACAAAAATGAGATGATTTTACCCCTCATGTGACATATTATTATATGTATATATATATGCGTAATTAATTATAGAAAAATCGTAAGAGGTTGGTTCAAGACCCTAATTCAAGCTCTCTAAGTTCCTTACAAGGGAAAAATACTTTTTCCGTGAAATACATATAAATTTATATAAAAATGTCCCTACAAAAATTAGATGATTTTACCCCTCATGTGACATATTATTATATGTATGTATATATATATTGTCTTTATATAAGCACATGCATCTTTGCATTCTAAGCACACTAGTCATAATGTATTTACTTAAAAGTTGAGTATATACATGGCTCTCCGTTACATACCTGAGTACCTTACAATACCGTACCATAACTCATAGATACAAGAATTCAAGATACTTAATTACATGACCAAAATGTGATGCATAAGAGTAAGATCCTTGTTTTATGCCTCCATACCCTTTGCCCTTTCTTTGCTTGAACTCAGACCTAGCATGGGTTATATTTGGGGTGAGATTATAAAATCTTAGTAGTATTAAACCAATCTCATTCACAAGCTAGCATGTAAGTGTAACAACCAGGAAAAAGAAAAAGAAAAGGAAAAGAAAGAAAGTAGAAAGCTGGAAATTTTCGAAGTCCAGAAACTGTGCTAAGTCTTCTCGCAATAGCGAGAAATGGTCTTGCTGTCGCGAGAATGTCTTCTCGCAATAGCGAACGAGGTTCTAGCTATAGCAAGTGCGGGCAGCAGTCCATACAGAAACCAGGGGGCAGCTCGCTGTAGCGTACGCCATAGCGAAAGTAAGGTCTGGAACTAACGCGAGTTCGCTATAGCGAAGGTCAAATCTCGCCATAGCGAAGGGAACTGATACGATCTCGCCGTAGCGAAGGTTACACCTCGCCATAGCGAAACCAGATAACACGAGCTCGCTATAGCGAAGGTTAATTTTCATCGTAATGAGGGTCAGTCCGGAAGAGAGTAAAGAGCGAGAAAATGATTTCATTAAACGCCCAAACTCATTCTTTCTCTCATTTCTGCCGTAGACTTCGACCCAAGGAGAGAAGAAGGTGTGGAGAGTGAGAGAGACCAAGAGAAGGAGGGATAGCAAGGGAAAGGTAAGTAAATTTCTCTCATTTCTTCTTAGATTTCTGATCTCCTCTCTTTGCCCTCTCTTCCTACGATTTTGTTTGTGAAAATGGTTGGATTTTGGGCATGGGTCAAAATAGGGAAAGTGGAAAACACCTTTGAATCTTTGTGCTTTCTTTAAAAATATTGTTTCTACTACCATGGGAGCTTGAGAGAGAGAAAGAGTTGTTGGCATTCTAGAGAGAGAGAGGGAACCTCTAGGTTCTGGTATGTTAGGAGAGTTTGAGCTGAAGATCACATTATAAGAGTGTAATTGCATGCTTTTGTGTGCCTAGGCTCAAGTGGAGCACCTTCATCAAGGTGTGATTGTGAACTTAAGAAGGGAGAAGAGAAATTGAAAGGGAAGGCTTGTGTTGGCCTTGGCTGATAAGGTAGCTCTCTCTTCCCACTTTTTCTTGTTGCATTCTTGGATATGATAGTTATTGTATGTTTATGTATATGCTTATTGTGTGGAATATGCCATATGCTATTACTTTTATGCATTGATGCCAATATGCTTGTGTGATGAAATGTGAGAATTGCTCGAGTGAGGTAGTGCCGAAAGTCCCTTGAGATGGGTGAGGTGGAGCCGAAAGTCCCTTGAGATGGGTGAGACAAGGCCAAAAGTCTCAAAATCGAGTGAGGCCAAGTCAAAAGTCCTTAAACTCGGGTGAGGCCATCCAAAAGTCCCTAAACTCGGGTGAGGCTAGACCAAAAGTCCCTGGAGCTCATTTTTTTAGCATTGTTGTGATTTCCATAGTATGTACATCGTGTGTTGGTTGTTTGAGAATGGCTAAGTGCTTATTCACATGCTTTGACTTGTTATATACCTTGATTGTTTACTTGATTGAGTGCATGAGCTACTGAGATTCCCTGAATCTCACCCCTTTCCCTCCCAACTTAATATGCTAGGTGGAGCTCAAGGAGAATCGAGTACACACCAAGGAGCCTAGAAGTATGCTTAGCTAGTTATTAGCTTTGTTTTGGCTATTTTGATGAATTTTGATATAAAGAGGTGCCAAAATGAGTATGCACCTTCTATTTTTGAGATGTAAAGGTTGTAACAAGTGTAAATGTATGAAAAGATAATGTATGAACTATGTTTATAGCCAAAGTAATGGAAATGAGGGTTTTGTCCCTTTTGTTGAATGAATGAAGTAGTGTATTTTTTGTCGTAGCATAGTGAATTTGGAATGAATGTTGATTTGGACCACATGGACTTATTATATATCCTAGTTTCATGCTTTTAAACTTGTCCATGAGTGGCTAGAATATGTGAGAGGCCTTTTGAACCCATTTTGGACCTTTTGGGTGCCAAAACTGGTATTTTTGAGAGCTCCGTCAAAGTATGACTGGATGAGCTCCTCTTGCTATGAAATTTGGCATGCCTCTAGAGTTTGTAGAGAGCTTCTTGGGAAGCTAAAGTGGGTAATATTCGGAGGTCTAGAGAATATTTGGTGAATTGTTGAATTTGGGAAAATTCAATGAATTGGTCATGTACTGTTTCTATAGGTCAGAAATAAAATCCATGTCATAGATAGACCAAATGGTGGCCAACTGTCATGCAATTTTATACACATAAACTAGAAAACCAAAGTGACCTGTACCAACTGGAATCACCTAAATCGGAGGTCTGTAGAGAGAGATTGAACCATCTGAAGTTCTGTCTATTGAACTGATCTGGACTTATTATTTTCCTCTAGTAGACATCCGTAGCTTTCCAAATTGCTATAGTGTGCCTAGATTGGATTTTTGTGGATTTAATTATGAATTTCTGAAATTCATGACAGTAACTTGGGCCAGAAACAGTGACAGTCGGACCTCTTTCCCATTTTCAATGTCAAACACGGCCCAAACGCTGAGATTATGATTGGGAATTATTTTTAGTGTAAATTTAACACTTAGAGCTTTCCAGAAAGCTAAAGTTTACTAGATTCCCATTTTTCTATATTTAGTTATGATTTTCCAAAGTTAGAGCCAAAATATGACTTTTGGGCACAAGTGAGAAAAAATGCATTTTCTGGTTTTTGGCTACATACCCGTGGCTTATGGCTTGTTTTATGCTATGTATGAGTTGTATAATGGAATGTGAGTAGAGAATGTGAATGATGGATTCATAGGACTCGCGGGGCAGATAATGAGTGTATGAAACTCCGTTTCATAGCATGAAAATGCCACGGATTGGTATTGGTTCTTTGGAAATCATATGGAATTGAGCCCAGTGAGAGGCTAGATAGCGGTAGTAGATTAAGGTGTTACAGTAAGTACATAACATAATGCCAATCAAGGTACCACATACCACATAGTAATGCAAGGAATTTCATACAAGGCCAAGCATAATCCAAGCATACATGGTTCATCTTATAGTATAAATGACACATGATATAACATAACACTCATCATTGTACCAACACACAAGCTTAGAGAAAGAGAAAGGAAAACTACTACCTTAGTAACCTTGCTCCTCTAGTCTTAAAACTCGGTCCACTTGCTTTTGGAGTTTCCAAACAATTATTAAACCCTATAATCATAATGATAATTCATTACAATCAACATATAGATCCAAAATCTTAAAGTAATATAACCCCTTTTCAAACTCATTGGGACCATTGGAATTGGAAAAATCTAACTCCTTCCCTTCCCATTCACTGTGGGCGAATAGTGTGCATTTTTGGCCAACATTTAGTAATTTTATTCCATGAGTTTTAGGGCCTTTGCCATAGGTATTCCTAGCTAAAAACACCCTTTTGAATCCATTGGACTTGATAAAATAGTCAAATTCCAACCCTAACAACAAGTTTTGGTCATAACGTAACCTAGCTCTGTTTTAGGCCCAAAAGTGAGTTTCTTTAGTTCTAAAAATTCCATAGCCTCTTCCTTTATGTTTTAGGACTTGGAATTTGGTATATATGACTTTAAAACACCATAAAAATTTTGAGAAAATTTGGACAGCATTTCCCCAACATTTTCATTTTCGTAAAAATTACAATCTTTGGGTTTTTCAAGGTTCTAGCACATAACAACAATGGAAACTCATATGGCCTTCATAGTCAATATATAAATTCCATTCCTAGGCATTCAACATATAAATTTCATTTATAATAATCCATATGCTATCCAAAAGTGACCCATAGCTAGGGTTTAACAAAACTAACTTAAATCATGTGATTTTCAAGTGTAAGGTGGAGAAAACTCACTTTTTAAGCTTAATCCTTGCTTCCTTTACTTTTTCTCATACTAAAGTCCCTTCTTTTCTCCCTTGGACCAACACACCACCTTGAAGAAAGGATGAAGATGCAGCTGCCCTTTGAAGAAAATGGTTGGAGGATGAAGAAGATGGAGAAATTTTGAGAAGATTGGTGGTAGTTTCATTTAATTTCACTTCCTCTCTGACCTTTTCTCCCTTGCTCTCCTTCTTCACATTTTTCTCTCTCTTTTCCTTGTGTGTGGCATGAAAATGGCTGAAAGGAGATGAAGAAGATGAACTTAAATGAAATTAAATGGTCATACCAAATTTGGACCCTTAAATTAACCTTTTCAAGATCAAATCTTAACATTCCATTCTTTTTTTCTTTTATATTTCTAATTTCATGATTAAATATCTTCTTCCAAAAATTCCTTGGCCACACACTTGGATACTTATTCCTGGTCCCTAATTTATGGTGATTTGTTGGTTAGTAACCATGGTTAATTTTGTTAACTCAGCCATGGTTAATTTCTAACCTAACCATGGTTAATCCTTTAAATTAAATAAAATCCTTTCTTTCTTTCCTTTTATTTTATATTTATATTTGGGTTTCATCTTCTCTAAAACCCTAATTATATCTTCTTTCCTCTTATTGGGCCTTTAGAATTGGCTATTGGGCCTTACTGCAGTCTAAAATTAGTGTCTGGGTCTGATTAAGGTTTTATTGTACAATGCATACCTTTAGACTTTCTAAAATTTAGAAATATTATTTTCTTTACTTTCTAGGCATACTGAGCCTCAAACATGGATCAAGGGCCGTTAACCTTGATCCTTGTAAATTTTGGTGTCAATCAGACATCCGAGTCTTTAGGTGTAATTTTTGTACTGTTCTGTATTATGATTGTGTTCTAAATTCTTCATTTATATAAATTTAATCCCTAAAACTCCTTCAGAGTTTCTTAACCCCTTAGCTATTTCTATTTTCATGGGCATTACAACTTCCTCTTTCTATTTTGCTCATGGCTACTGATCGGGCTAACTAGATCCTGCTAGGGGCATCAGGACAACATGGCGTCATCGAACTCGTCTCATCAAATGAAGTTTAACCATAGGTCACGAATTTATGAGATTCTTGTCCGATTTTTTGATATTCGTGCCTAAAGCCATGAATAGAGGGTAAACTAGGGTTCCCTACTTTCAGGCAATCTATACATTTTGCTCGGCACACAACTTTTCTTTGTATTTTAGTCCCTAGCTCCTTTATACTTAACTTTGGAGACTCTTTGGGATCTTTTTTTGATTTTTTTTTCATCTATTTTGGCCCCAGCTTTTGGACATCTCTAGCCTTGACTCATACTTCCTTGTGGTCTAAAATATTATTCTAATTTTATTGGATCTCAATTCACCCTATGTGGGGGACTTCTTTTTGTATCCAGTAAATTTCGTATATTGATAGAGAAACCGTACATTACATTTCTCGCGTTTTCTTATGTTTTCTCACATTTTTTAGGGATCAAATATTACACATCCTCCAGGTTATCAAATTCTTTACCAAGTTAGGGGTAAAATCAACCTCCATTTAATGGTCCCTTAAAAAAAGAAAAAAAAAAAGAAAACAGAGCTAATTGAGTTCTTATTCTACAAAAGATGAACAAATGGCAAAATAAAAAATAAGTGCATGCAATTTATTTGACTATGTAAGTACTCTATAGGTATAAACATTAGCATGTATTAATTCTGTAGGTGTATAAATATAATACAGTAAGCCAATTTCAACATAGCATGATTTTATATATATAAACACTAGGTTGTTGTTAAATTTTATATAGATAAACACTACTCTAAAAGAATCCTTTTCAACAAACTTTATATATATAAACACAAGTGGTCCCACTTTCTATTCTAACAAAATCAAGCAATATGCATTTGATAAGGATTTAACTAAATTCTATTGTCAAAAAGTGTCTCCTATAGAACCAAACACATTTTATAAATTGATATTTGAACTTTATAAACAAAATCAAGCACAAAATATGTCTCCAACGGCGTCAAGCATATTTTATCGAGCAATATTCCAACATAAGTATTGCATCTTATATTTAATTTGCATAACTATAAATATTGTATTTTAAGCTCTTTCTATCATAAAAAATTGTTGTATTATTCCCACATAAGGGTAGCTTCATTCTCAAGCTCCATTTTTACTTTTTATTTTTAAATTTACCAAGTATCAAACTATTTTATAAATCTAATATGCTTGAATAAGTGAACATTATCTAATTTTATTTTGTAGATTTTTCATTAAATAAGTGTTTCTTAATCCACATTTTTATATAATTACAACAATATTTGAAACTAACATGAAAATAGTAATGAAATCTAAAGTTAAAAGCAAACTATTTCAACTCCTAAGGTTCAGTGAAAGGGAAGAAAGAGAAAATGACTAACATGTGTGTTATGATACACTATATTATATTACAATAATAATAATAATAATAATAATAATAATAATAATACAAAGCAACCATTAGTTTTAAATTTACCTCTCTCAAAAGTTGTTGGGATCAAAATCATAAAGAATAGTTGAGATCTAAACCCAAAGAAAAAAAAAAAGAATGAAGATGGGAACTTTGAAAATGATGAAGCTTCAAAGGTATTGTAAACCTTGCTCATAAAGCCATTGGTACTATGAAGGTGAAGACGATGAAGCTTCAAACCTGCATTGCTTCCCTGTTGAATGAAGATAGAGAAGAAGAACATAATTTCGTAAATGACGAAATGAGTCGTATAAAAGTAAGTCCATTGAAATAAGCTAAAAAATGTTTGAAAAAATTTGGTAAAGTCTTAGACTCCTAACAAAAGGATAATCCTTAACTTAGATAGAAAGAAAATTGGAGCTAGGACAAGAAATAAAATTTGATGAAACGAAATGGTATTTTTGTAATTACACAAAATTTTTAGAAAACTCACAGGAGGACTCTTTAAAAAAAAAAAGAATGAAGATGAGACCTTTGAAAATGATGAAGCTTTAAAGCTATTGTAAACCTTGCTCATAAAGCCATTAGTACTGTGAAGGTGAAGACGATGAAGCTTCAAACCTGCATTGCTTCCCTGTTGAATGAAGATAGAGAAGAAACACCCATGTTATAATGAACGTAATTTTGTAAATGACGAAACGAGTCGTATAAAAGCAAGTCCATTGAAATGAACTAGAAAATGTTTAAAAAAATTTGGGTAAAGTCTTAGGCTCCTAAAAAAAGGATAATCCCTAACTCAGATAAAAAGAAAAATAGAGCTAGGATGAGAAATAAAATTGTTCAGAAATTTGACAAAACGTAATGGCATTTTCGTAATTATACGAAATTTTTAGAAAATTCACAGGAGGACTCTTTAAATGAAAATTTTGAGTTGCCCAGGGTTCAAAAGGGCCCTAAAAACTATGGGAAGTGTAACATCTACTCTAATAACCTAGATACTTAGCAATAAAGTAGTACAAAATAATGGAACCCCTGACCTACAACATAATGGGATATGGACTTGGTCCCAACTATAAAAACTCAAGTACTTGTACAATTTATAACACTATGGAGGCTCTGCCTTCTCAAATAATTACTATCACTCTAAGGGCTCAGCCCCAACATAACCTAAAGTCACCTACTCAACATAAAATAAATAGTCCAAGGGATTCACCCATTCTTATTCATTAAATAAATCATAAATTTTAAAGTTCACAGCTAATCAAATTAATGCAAATACTTAATACTAAATCCATACAAAATTACAAAAGTCTATCAATGTTAAATGGTTTAAATAAAAAAGGTTCTATTTTCCATGGCAAAAAGCAAATAAACCCAAATGTGCTCGGGGAGCATAAGAGCCAATAGCTCACTCCTCTGGTGCCTTTTCTTGCCTCCTATTTGATTCTTAACTTGGAAAAATATAAATGGGGTGAACACTAACGTCTCAGTAACCTAGAGTCTTACCACATATGAACAAACTAAAAACCACACACAAGTGACAAGCTATAGGCAGACATACAATTCCATCAATATTATCTTCAGTTATTAGCATAAAAGACCACACAGTATATCTCATAATAGTTACATGCAAAACATGAGAATATACAATATATGCAACCTTCCTTATTACTCCGTGTAGCCTTATATCATTAACTAGAGCCATAGGCTTATCTACAGTCTAGCCGACACATTAGACCAACCAAAGATCCTTCAGTACTTGAGATGTACCCTACCAAAGGTACAGAGCCCAAGCCCAGACTATGGCTCCCCTCCTTAAGGAACTAAATCAGGAGGTGTAACTGTCCCACATTCCTCCTCTACAAACCTAGCTAGTTAAGCATTGAGGAACGGGGCCCTACAAAAAGCCAACCACTGTGCGGGAAGTGAAGGCAAACCATGTGGTCACAATATCATATGTATATCACCAACATTTCCTTACCCATCATCAATGCATGTCATGTTTATCCAGAAATCATACAAGCATGCTTGAAAAAAAATAAAGGACCTCATATAGTATATCAAATAAGAATGACAAGCATGCTTGAAAGAAATGAAATACTCTAGAATTTCACATCAATAAGTCGAACTCACAAGCATGCTTGAAAAGGAAACACTACATCAGAATTTTATTATAGCTACAAGCGTTCTTAATAGGATTCTTGCAACTCCATTAATTTAACAATAATTTACTTTTACTGTTTTGTAATAAAGTAAACTTATTTATTTAATTAAATTACAACAACAAGTCAGTTTGTACACGCATGAAAATACCCCATGTTACCTGTTCTCCTTAGCTCACAAAACAATCAAATAGCAATTCAAGTAGTAAACACTTTCAATGAGAGTCTACAGAGATCACATGTATACAAAAACATTAATATGTAATTCAAAACTGCTAAAGAATTATCCTAAAACTATTCTAAGGTTACTTTAAAACTACTCTAGGACCTTAAAACTACCCTAAAGAATCCAAGATTTATTTTTTAAATCCATATCCCTTTATAATTTAATTAGTTCATTAGATTAGTCAATTTCATGTCAAATTTTAATTTACAAAAATTCTCAAATTCCTAAATCTTAAATTTTTATCTAAATTCATATTATATTATATATATATATATATATAAAGTCCTATTATATTATATATATATATTGTGAAAGTAATTACTCAATAGAAGAAAGAAAGAAACGGACAGACTTGTCTGTACTATGTGAATATATGTGTGTGTGTGTGTGTGTGTGTGTGTATTAATTAATGGTACAACATATTACCTTTGACAATAAGAAAAGGGGTAAGAGGTGTTAAAGAAGAAAGAAGAAGAAGAAGAAGGAGAGAGAGGGACAAAGAGAAAAAAAAAAAGAAGAAGGAAAAGTACCTAAGAGAGCGTGAGGCAATGCGTGCGACAAAGCAATGAAAAGGTAAAAGAATGTGTCTAATTTTTTTTTTTATTTAGGTTAATTTAAACTTGTAAAAATCATAAAAATTTTAAACTTACTTCCTTCTTATATTATTATTATTATTATTATATATATTTTTTATTCTATTAGGTATTAATAATTTCAAAATAACTTTACCTTCTTTCTTATCTTAGTATTATATATAATATATATATATATATATATTCTATTGGATATAGATAATTTCAAGATAACTTTACTTTTCTTCTTATTTTATCATTATTTGATATATATTTATTTATTTATTCTATTGGATAAGATAATTTCAAGATTACTTTAAAATAATTTGAAACATTTTTAAAATTTAACTAGATTTCTTTTAATAATTTTTTTAATACTTTATCATCACTTAATTTACCTTTAAATATACATATATATAATTTTTTGTTATCTTCTATTGCAAATACATACATATATATATATTAATAACTATTTATGATTATTAATTTTCTATTTAATTCACTTTTGAATCTATCTAGTTTCTTTAATCTTTTATAAAAAATTTCAAATAGTTGATAATTTAATTTCCCCTTGTTCCAACTTATATCCTACTATTTAGGCCTAATGCTTAATCCTATGTCTTCTCTAAGCTCACAACCAACATTCTATGTCTAAACAAGAATTAGGGTGTTACAGTTCTCTCTTTCTTAAAGAAATTTTGTCCCCAAAATTTAAAGCACATGCTAAACTCCTACCTAATCAAATAGATAAGGGTACTCTTGCTTCATCTTTTCCTCAGTTTCCCAGGTTGCATCACCTGGAGCCATCCCTTTCCTAACAACCTTCATTAGTCTAATGGTCTTGTTCCTCAGTTGCTTATCTATGGCATCCACAATCTATTCTGGTTCGGCTTTATATGTCATATTCTCTCTTAGCTCTATCTCCTCAGGTTCAATGATATGCGAGGGGTCTGATTGGTACTTCTTCAGTTGGGATACATGAAAAACATTGTGGACATTCGCTAATTAAAGGGGTAATGCAATTCTGTATGCCACGGGTCCCACTCTCTCCAAAATCTCATAGGGACCCATAAAATGAGGTGTTAGCTTCTTAGCTTTGATCGACCTCCTAATACCAGCCATTGGTGTGACTCTTAGAAAAACATGGTCACCCACCATAAATTCCAATAGTCATCTTTGTCTATCAGCATAACTTTTTTGTTTACTCTGAGCTGTGAGTAATTTCTGTTTAATTAACTCAATCTTCTGAGTAGTTTGGTCCACCAAATCAAGACCCAATAAGCTCCTCTCACTCAACTCTGTCCAGCAAAGAAGAGATCTACACTTTCTCCCATACAATGTCTCATAAGGCGCCATCTGTATACTCGAGTGAAAATTGTTGTTGTAAGCAAACTCTTCTAGTGGAAGGTGATGGTCCCAACTTCCTCTCAATTCAATCGCACATGCCCGTAGTATATCCTCAAGAGTTTGGATGGTCCTTTCTGACTGTCTATTGGTTTGAGGATGATAAATAATGCTAAAATTCAACTGAGTCCCCATAGTATTCTGTAGCAATCTCCATAACCTTGAAATAAACCGTAAGTCTCGATCTAACACAATACTCTTTGGCACCCTTTGTAATCTGACTATTTCATCCATGTAAATTTGTGCTAGCTTTCCAAGTGGATAACTAGCCTTAATAGTTAGGAAATGAGTTGACTTGGTTAACCTGTCAATGATTACCCAAATGGCATCATGCCCTGATGTTGTCCTAGGTAAACCCATAATGAAATCTATAGTGATACTATCCCATTTTCACTTGAGAATCTTTAGATTTTGTAATAACCCTAAAGGCTTCTGATGTTCAATTTTGACCTTCTGGCAAGTCAAACAGCGAGCTACAAATTCAGTCACTTCTTTTTTCACCTGGCCACCACCAATCCCTCTTCTAGTCATGATACATTTTTGTTGCTCTAGGATGAATGGTATATTTACTCCTGTGTGCTTCATCCAATATAAGTTTCCTCAACCCCTCATCGTTAGGAAGGCATATCCTTCCTTTATACCTCATGATCTCGTCATTTCCAACCTCAAAATCTTTACCCTTTCGTTCCTCAACTTCCTCTCTAACCTCTAGTAGAAACTCATCCTCTAGCTATGTTAGCTTTACCTTCTTTCGCATTACACTTTCAATTGTCAGTGCTTCCATGGTGGCGATCATCCTAATATCTCAATTGGGGCATTTTGGACATCCTCTAACAATTTTTGCTTCCGAACCATCATTTGAGCTATATGGATAGACTTTTTGCTTAGAGTATCCATAACAACATTAGCCTTTATAGGATGGTATTTCAGTTTGTAATCGTAGTCTTTTAAGAACTTCATCCACATTCTCTGTCTCATATTAAGCTCCTTCTAGTTAAACAAATATTTTAAACTTTTATGGTTCCTGAAAACTTCAAACTATGAACCATAGAGATAATGTCTCCAAATTTGCAAAGCAAATACTACTGCTACTAACTTCAAGTCATGTGTCAAATTATTCTCCTTATGTAGCCTCAGTTGTCTTGAGGCATAGGCTAACTTTCCATTCTGCATTAAAACACACCCAAGGCCTTTCTTGGAAGCATCCGTATGCAACGTAAAAGTTTGTGTAGGGTTTGAGATAACAAGTACAGGTGCTGCAGTCAACTTGGTCTTTAGGTCCTAGAATGCTGCCTCGCACCTTTCAGTCCAAACAAATGGAGAATCCTTCTTTGTCAACTTAGTTAGTGGTATGGCTATCAGTGAAAGCCCTTTAATGAACCTCCTATAATAGCCTGTCAATCCCAGAAAGCTCCTGATCTTGGTAACACTTTGCAGTCTTTCCCAATTTAATATTGCCTCAACTCTGCTAGGATCTACAGACACCCTTTCTGTCAACACAACATGACCTAAAAATTTCACTTCCTTAAGCCAAAATTCACACTTGGATAGTTTCATATAGAGCTTATGCTCCCTTAACACCTACAATATCACTTTGAGATGCTCCTTATTCTCCTTCTCCTTCTTAAAGTAAATGAGGATATCATCGATGAAAATCACTACAAATTTATCTAAGTAGGGCCTGAAAATCCTATTCATGTAGTCTATGAAGACTGCTGAGGCATTGGTTAACCCAAATGGCATGAGCAAGAACTCATAGTGCTCATATCTAGTACGGAATGCAGTTTTTTGGATATCCTTAGCTTGAACCTATAATTGGTGGTAGCCTGATCTCAAATCAATCTTGGAGAAGAGAGCTGCTCCGATCAACTGGTCAAGTGTAATACCATATCTTTCTAGCCTTCCTCATGCAATTCACATGCTCCATAACATGCATTGCTTGGGAGTGGTAAGAAAATGGGATATAAACAATGGATTAAATTTATGTTACACTACATATGAAAATTTCATTCGATGTCACGTAGGTAGTATGAGTACATACTATACTTTTTCATATTTAATTACATCAATACAACTCCTTTGCAGCACAAAATCATGCCCAATATTCATGGAAACCGAAATAAAGCTCAAAATAAGCAAGTCTAGCTTCAGCCAAAAATGGCTTTTTTTCTGGTCAAATTTTGAAAATTCATAACTAATTCTAGAAAAATCAAAATTATGTAATATTGATCATTCTAGAAAGGTATGATGTCTTCTTCACACTAAAAATATGCCTAGATCATAACATTCATCACAGAGGGCGTTTGACGTCCAAAATTGTCAAAAGGTCCGACTGAATTCTAGAGCTGTCACAAAATTCTACGAAAAAATTTTAAAATATTCAATTAATTCCAAAAAAGTCCAATCCATGCAAATGATACCAATCTAGAAATCTGTGGATGTTAGCTAGAGGGGAAAAATAATTCCAAACTAGCTCAGGTAGCCCAAATCCCAGAATTCAATAAAATAGTAACTCAGGTCGAGTAAGGGTCTTGATACTAGATAGAATGTTCAAAAATTCATATCTCCCCCTTTAGACCTCCAAATGAGGTGCTTCTAGTTGATATAAGTCACTGGGAATGTCTAATTTTTTTGTATAAAATTTTGTGGAAATTGGACATCATTTGCCCCATGAGTGATAGAATTTAATTTCGGACCAGTGCTACAGTACTAATGACCAAAACTAGAAAAATTCTCAATTTCAACAATTTGGTAAATATTTCACAAACCTCCAAAAATTACCAACTTTAGCTTCCCAAAAAGCTCTCAATAAGCTCTAGATGCATGCCAAATTTTAGACCAAGAAGAGCTCATTTAGATAAAAAGTGATATAGCTTCCTAAAATGGTAAATTTTTGCTCCATATGGGTAACCAATTTATCCAAATGGCTTTCTTAATTGTTTGGCACCTCTTGGGCAAGTTTTAAAGCACAAATATGACTTGTAGAGACTGCCTAAATGGTTCCAAATTTCATGCATCTTATTTTGGTCCCTCAACATCTATTTATACACTAAACATGCATGTCATTCAAAGGTCCATCTACATAACTTCATTAAATTAACACCACTACATTATACATATAGTCTATACATCATGTTACACATGCTCAAGGTTTTACACAACCAAAAATAATATGTACAATACGTGAGATAGTGCGACTTCACAGAGTTCCCAGTAGCATAGTATCTGATAGAGACCCCAGATTCACATCAAATTTTTGGAGGTTGTTACAATATGCCTTAGGGACCAGGTTGCGATTTAACACTGCTTATCGCCCCAAGACAGATGGTCAGGCTGAGAGAACCATCCAGACCCTAGAGGACATGTTGAGGGCATGTGTATTAGAGATGAGGGGTAACTGGGATACGTATCTGCCACTAGCAGAGTTTGCTTATAATAACAGCTACTATTCCAGTATCCAGATGGCCCCTTATGAGGCTCTGTATGGGAGAAAGTGTAGAACTCTATTATGTTGAGTTGAGCTAAGTGAGAGGAGTTTACTAGGACCTGAATTAGTTGACCAGACCACCCAACAAATAGAGATAATTAAAAGAAAATTCCTTACGACTCAGAGTAGATAGAAGAGTTATGCCGATAGGAGAAAGAGGTCATTAGAATTCGAGATTGGAGACTATGAATTCATCCGGGTGTCTCCAATGACTGGGGTAGGTCAGTCTATAAGGGTAAGAAAGTTCAGTCCTAGGTATATTGGCCCCTTTGAAATCTTAGAGAAAATTAGATCCGTGGCCTACTGGATAGCTTTACCTTCAAACTTAGCCCAAATCCATAATGTTTTTCATGTCTCCCAATTGAAAAAGTACTTACTAGACCCCTCATATATCATAGAATATGAGCATGTTCAATTGTAGGAAAATCTTTTCTATGTAGTGAAACCAGAGAGGATTGTAGATGCCAAGGTGAAACAGCTGAGAAATAAGAACATCTCTCTAGTCAAAGTGATCTGGAAGGGTCTAACATTTGAAGAGGCAACCTAGGAGCTGGAGAATAAGCTGAGATAGAAATATCCAGAACTATTTTCCTAAGGTTTGTATTTAAATTTCGAGGACGAAATTCATTTTTAGGGGGGTGAAAAATGTAACGAACATAATTTTTGTAAAACGAAGAAATGAGTCATGTAAAAGTAAGTCCTCTGAAATGACCTAGATAATGTCCCAAAAAATTTGGATTGAGTCCTGGACTCCTAAAAATGATAATTCTAGGCTCAGATAGAAAGACAAACAGAGTTAGAATGGAGAAATAATTTGCGACAGAAACTAACGAAACGTAATGGCATTTTCGTAAATAAATGTAACTTTTGAAAAACCATATAGGAAGGTTTTTTAAATGAAATTTTTGAGTTGCCCAAGGTTCTCAAAGGCCCCAAAAACTATGGGAAGCCCCAGACCAGTAAAGCCTCTCCAATGTATATTTTTTAACGTCAGTTGACCTGAACTTTGATCGATTCGTTCGGTAAGGTTTTAGTTCCAAATTGAGTGATTTCAAAGGCATTTTATTAAATTGGGAACCTAAATTTTATGATGGAAAATACAGTTCTCAAAAAGGAGTTAAAACAAAGCCGAAACAAAATTGTCATTATTGAAGGGCAAAATTAGAAATAAGAGCTTCTAGAATGTCCTAAACACTTTCACACTTTTCTTCCATCTTCCCCCTTTTATTGAGCATGACTTCTTCTGCCCAATTTACAGAAAAAAATAGCAGCTCCTTAGGTGCATTAAAAGGGGAAGAAAAGGAGGAGAAAAATCAAGGAAAAGGTAAGGAAACTTGTAGATTTTCATGCTCCATCTTCCTCTAATCTTGTTCCTCTCCTTTCCTCCTCTCTTTCTATAGTTTAGTTGAACTTTTTGGTTCTGTTTTAGGTCCAGAACCAAGGGGAGAATTTCGTATTTGCCAAGGAAAAGAGAATCAAGGAGAAAGACACTTGAAAGCTCACTTGAATCCTAGGTAATCTTTACTTTTTGTTGCATCTTCTTTTCTCCCTCCCTTTGTGTGTATTTCAGCCAAGAACAGAACCAAAGGAGGGGAGGATGTTATGTCCAAATACAAGGAAGGAACAAGGGTTTTATGCCATGGGGAGATGGAATATGGCAAGAAATTTCAAGAAAAACCAATAGAAAACAAGTTAGAAAAGTGTAGTGTTTTCTAGGGTTTTACAAAATCTGATTTCATGTAAATATTTTCTTAGCTATTTAAATGTTTCCTTAAGCTCCTAAGACCTTTAGAAAGCCTCCCAAGTGGCTCTAACATCAAGAAAAAATCACAAAGTCCACGAACCTTCCTTATGGTGCATATTTCAGCCAAGCTAGGTTCATTAGGCTAGGGGATGTTTTAATTTGTTCTAACCTTGGTTTGGGACTTTATATGATGTTAGAAGATGGGAGAAACCATTGGAAAAAATTTAAGAGCCATAGGTTGGGAGATGGAACAATGGTGTCCATAATGGTGCCTTATGAAGCAACTTGGTTTTCCAATGGTGCAATTGAATATGTGATGGCTCCAAGGACTTTAAATGAGTCCAAGAAGTTTAGAAATAACAAGAGAATGGAGCCTAGAACTTAAATGATATGAGTTGCTTTAATGGACTATTTATGGAATCAATATGCCCATTATGGAACCAAGTGTGTGTTTAAGTGTGAACCTAGTGTCTTGGGTTGCTTCAAGTGTGTAATTGTGTGATGTTTGTGATGTCTAAGTCAAGAGAACCCTACTCCACCTAAATGCTCTTGTGAGACCAAGAAGGGAAAAGAAGTGGAAAAGTAAGCTTGCATAAATTAAACGATAGCTCTTGATGGTTACTTTATTAAGTTGGTGGTAGTTAATACACAGTCTCATGCGCCCATCTTTCTTCTTCACAAATAATATAGGTGATCCCCAAGGAGACATACTAGGCCTAATGAAGCCCTTCTCCATTAGTTCCTTAATCTATTTCTTTAGCTCTGCCAACTCTGATGGAGACATCTAGTGGGGAGCTTTAGAGACAAGCTCTGTCCCTGGCATAAGATCAATGGAAAACTCCACTTCCCTCTTCAGAGGCAAACCTGTCATCTCCTTAGGAAACACATTAGGTAACTCATTCACCACTGCAATCTCATCCACTCCTTCTTCTACTTATGCTTGAATAGAGAAAAACAACATATAGGCTTGACAACCCTTGCAAATATATCTCTCAACTTGCACAGAAGATAATAATTTTGGTCCACCAAGAAGCCCAAGAGAGACCGATAAGGAAATAGTCTTCCTCTTACAGTCCAAAATGGCATTATTCATCGATAGCTAGTCCATTCCTACTATTAAATCAAAACCCTTTAGAGGTAAACAAACCAAATCAATGGTGGATGTCCTACCATCGAATTCAAGCATACAATTCAAAGAAGCTTAGGAAGTTTTCACTGAAGCTCCCACCAGTGTAGAGATAATCATATCAAAAGGCATTTTATAGACATATAGATTTAACCGTAGGGCACAAGTATCAAATACAAAAGAGTGAGTTGCTCCGAAATCGAAAAGCGCTTCCATTTCGGAGCCTTGGATTTTGAGAATACCTTTAATGAGATTTGGCACTTCATTTGCCTCCTGTTGTGTCATTGCAAAAACTCTGCCGAGAATGATGTTTTTGTTCTCATTGGTTCCCCGCAAGCCATCTTCACAAAATCTAGAGATATGACCTGGCTTCCCACACTTGTAGCCGACTAAACACTTTCTGGGATGCACTTTCTCACACTTTGCACACTTTTGGCTTTTAATTGTACTAGCTACAGAAGCAGTAGAACCCCTATATAAATTTTGTTCCCCAGTAAACTGGCTCCTTGAAGGTCTATTGAATTGGCTCCTCGAAGGTCTATTGAATTGGCTCCTTGGAGGTTGGTTAAGTCGCTTACTTGAACCACCAATGTTGTAATTGTTCCTTTTAGTAACTCCCCCAGTAGGTCTCATAAATGGGGCAGACTTGGCTTGGAATTCCTTCCTCTTCTCAACTTCCTCTTCCTTCATTCTCTTAGTAGTGATGCGCAGTTTGATGCATAACTCCTTGAAGTCCTGTATCTCAAATGGTGCCAATGTCATTCTCAACTCTGGCTTGGATTTTTCCATTAATTGCTCAACCATCCATTTAGGATCATGGTGCTTCTGAAGATACGTGTTGTACTTAGAAAACTCCAAAAAGTGAGTAATGAACTCCTTCTCATACAGATTCCCCTATTTAAAGGCATGGAATGCAACTTCCTGATCGGCTCTAAGGGTGGTGGGGAAGTAATGTTGCAGGAATTTGTTTTTGAACTCATCCTAAGTAATGTTAGCATCATCATCAAGTTTGGTGCTATCCCACCACTACTGGGCCGCGTTTTGCAGCAGCTACTCAGCAACTCATACTTTTTGCTTAGAAGTACATTCCACAACCCTAAAGATCTTTTCTAGCCACTTCACCCATTCCTCTGCATCAACTAAGTCCAGTTTTCCTTCAACCATGGGAGGATTAAATTTCCTGAAACTCTCCCAAACTTTTGTGATAGTAGTAGGTTGAGGTGAAGGGCACGTCCTAGTACTACTACCTAATTTATGCATGTTGTTGCCACCCTTAGAATGGTGCTCACTAGCCCTCCTCATTGGAAGGGCCATCCTCATTGACATGGTTATCTTCCCGTCCTCTTATCGTAGCTATCTCATACTCATACTTGTTCACTTGTTGTCCTCTGTTCTAAACCAGATCCCTTAACTTCCTTAAGATAGCATCGTTGTCTTAAGGCGGGGTGGATTTTAAGGTAGTGGAGGTGGAGGTGGGTTTGAGTTAGTTCTATGGGTGTTCACCATTATTATCCACTCCTATGTAAAACAACCAAAGAAGTTTTAAGTTAGAAAGTACATTTTATGTAAATCTAAACTTAAATAAAGGGAAGTGCACATGTTGATATTTACTTGCAATGACCACTAAGGAGAAAAGTCAAACAACAAGTAAATGGCCATAAAACAACTGAGCTCTGACACAAAAAATGCAACACATACTCTAATAACCTAGATACTTAGCAATAAAGTAGTAAAAAATCTTAGAACCCCTGACCTACGACATAATGGGATAGGGACTTAGTCCCAACTGTAAAGACTCAAGTACTTGTACAATTTATAACACTATAAAGGCTCTATCTCCTCAAACAATTACTATCAGTCTAAGGGCTCAGCCCTAACATAACCTAAAGTTACCTACTCAACATAAAATAAATAGTCCAAGGGCTTTACCCATTCTTATTCATTAAATAAATCACAAATTTTTAAAGTTCGCAGCTAATCAAATCAATGTAAATACTTAGTACTCAATCCATGTAAAAGTTCAAAAGTCCATCAGTGTTAAATTGTTTGAATAAAAAATTCCTATAGTCATGGCAAAAAGTAAATAAACCCAACATGTGCTCAAAAAGCGTAAGAGCCAATAGCTCACTCCTCTGGTGCCTTCCCTTACCTCCTATTTGATCCTTAACCTGGAAAAATATAAATAGGGTAAGCACTAATGTCTCAATAACCTAGAGTCTTATCATATATGAACAAACTAACAACCACACACAAGTGACAAGCTATAGGCATACATACAATTCCATCAATATTATCTTCAATTATTAGTATAAAAGACCACACAGTATTTCTCATAATAGTTACATGCAAAACATGAGAATATGCAATATATGCAAACTTCCTTATTACTCCATCTAGCCTTATACCGCTGACTGGAGCCACAGACTTATCCACAGTCTAGCCCACACATTGGACCAACCAAAGCTCCTTCGATACTTGAGATGTACCCAGCCAAAGGTATAGAGCCCAAGCCCAGACTATGGCTCCCCTCCTTAAGGAACTAAATCAGGAGGTGTAACTGTCCCACATTCCTCCTCTACAAACCTAGCTAGTTAAGCATTGAGGAACAGGGCCCTATAAAAAGCCAACCACTATGCGGGAAGTGAAGGCAAACCATGTGGTCACAATATCATATGTATATCACCAACATTTCCTTACCCATCATCAATGCATGTCATGTTTATCCAGAAATCATACAAGCATGCTTGAAAAAAAATAAAAGACCTCATATAGTATATCAAATAAGAATGACAAGCATGCTTGAAAGAAATGAAATACTCTAGAATTTCACATCAATAAGTTGAACTCACAAGCATGCTTGAAAAGGAAATACTACATCAGAATTTTATTATAGCTACAAGCGTACTTAATATGATTCTTGTAACTCCATTAATTTCACAATAATTTACTTTTACTATTTTTTAATAAAATAAACTTATTTATTTAATTAAATTACAACAACAAGCCAGTTTGCACACACATGGAAAAACCCCAAGTTACCTGTTCTCCTTAGCTCATAAGACAATCAAACAGCAATTCAAGCAGTAAACGCTTTCAGTGAAAGTCTATAGAGATCACACATATACAAAAACATTAATATGCAATTCAAAAATGCTAAAAAATCATCCTAAAGCTACTCTAAAGTTACTTTAAAACTACTCTAAAGAATCCAAGATTCACTTTTTAAATCCATATCTCTTTATAATTTAATTAGTTCATTAGATTAGTCAATTTCATGTTAAATTTTAATTTGTAAAAATTCTCAAATTCCTAAATCTTAATTTCTAATCTAAATTTATATTATATTATTGACGAGTCTATCGCGCAATCCTCAAAATAAAACTAGGTTGGACTAAATATGTAGCTAGTGGCACAACCTAGGTCATCTCCCTTCGAAATGGAGTTCAATGTTCAATTAGGTTTTCTAAGAGTTCAAAGATCCTAGAACTACGTAAATTAAGAGGGGTTTGGTTGACTAAAACTATTTAAAATCAAATTGAATTAAAATTCCTAAATGCTACCTAATTGGATGAATTATGAGTGAATGATGGTCTTGTGACTAGCTTTGGATTCGTCCCTTGGTATTTACTATCCTTATCCTAATCCAATTATGATTAATTCTAGTCTAAGAGTCCTTAATTGTGATTGGCAAGGGATCTTGAATTACCACTCAAGATTCAAGAAACTAGCAACTTAATGTTAATGGAGACATCAACTTCCATTAAATTACTAATTCTTGTGATTAAAATCTATGAACAATTGAATTGAATGATTAATTGATCAATTAGTCTCTAAATTAAAACCGATTTAATTAACCAATTAAACTCCAATGGATCCTCAAATTAGGCAATTAAACATTCAATCTCTCACATACATTTCATCAAACACCTTTGACTGCATACATGGATAATTGGAGGAAAGTGTAAAATTTAGCATTTAAACTAACCAAATAATCAATCAAACAATATTCTAATTAGTGTCTAAACAACCACTAATTATAATTACACAAATTCCTAATCAAATATAACTTAATGAAGCTTGTACAAGAAAAAGAAAAAGTGTAGGAAATTAAGGAAATCTTAGCCAAAATTCTGAATTCTTCTCCTTGGATTCAAGCTTGCACCAAGGCTCTTCTTCCTTATTAGTCGCAGATGGAGATTAGAGCATCATTGGAACAGAGATGGAATGGAAGAATGGATGGGAAATGGCGTGGAGTGTGTTCTGCGTAGTGGAGTAGACTAAGGGCATGAGAAATGAATGCGTATTTGACTGAATGAATCGTCCCTGGATGATTATTTTTATTTGATGGATTGGATCCTCCCTGATGTTGCCACGAGTGTGATCTTTTTAATTCCCTCGTGAGAAGCACATGCATCCTATTCCATTGTTAATCACGTGCTACTTCTTTTGCATTTTTCATGCTCGTAGCCACATGCATATAAGGTGGGCCCCACTTCATTTTTTTATAATATTCCACATGCTTCCTTCTCCATGTCTTGCCTTCAAATGTATTAAATTTCTATTCTCTTCAACTCTCCAACTTATGGCTTCTTCCTAACTCATACATCTTCTTCTGCTCTCCACATAGCTTTTTGAATCATTCACACGTTTCCTCCAGCTCATTGCTTCACACAAGAATGTGTAGCTTCTTTCTTTCGTGTTTCTTCCATTAACTCGAGCTCATGGCTTTATCTTCTTTTAAGTCCAGTCCACTTCTGCTCGAGTGTGTGTGCAATCTGTACTCGTGGCTTGCTTATGCTCCCATTCACGTTCTTCTTACGTTATTTTTTTCACGTTCATCTCCAGCTTCTTTATACATTCTATCCTTATTTAAACTTCGACCCAAGCTTCCCACATCAAACCTAAGCTTGTATGCTTCATGTTTAGTTTCTTTTCTCCTCTGTTCAGTGCATTCCACGTTCTTCTGCATGTTCTACACCTTAATGAATCACACGCTGCCTCCCGCATGTTTGTTTGTGTATATGAAAGCTATGTGGATCATAGGTGAGCTGAACGTATGCATGAAACTCGAGAAAACTCGTACATCAATAGCTCATGTGATGTGGCTTCTTGTTCCTACTGCATTTAACTCGTACTTTCTGCACTTACCTCTACGTGCTCATGCTTCTTGTATTCATGTCAGCTCTATGTCTTCATTTGTTTTCTCCAACTTGCAGCATTGTTCTTCTCTAGCTTCTTTCCATCAAATTCGTGGTTCCACTCTCTTCCACTTCCATATGAGATGATGTGTGTGTGTGTATATGTATAAGTGTGGAACCCATGCATGCTTCGTATAAGTGTTTGACTTGGTTAAATGACATATGACCTATGGCTTTGTGCTAAATGATGATGCATGATGATGTTGGTGTCAAGGTGTGAATGAAGCAAGTGAAAGAATGCTACGGGTGAGTGAGGGAATGGATGAGAGTGAATATCCATGCAAGCTAAGCTACGTGGGGTGAATGGAGAGCAAAGCAACGATGTCCCATGCATGCAAGTGTGTGCTTGGACTCGTGGTTATGGAAGAGTGGAAAGTGAGAAAGTATGTGAGTGAAACCTTGCATGATGAGTGAAGTTTAAAGCTCTTAATATGGAATGTGCATGACTAAGATGGATGATGATGATTGTGATGCCCTCTTTTTATTCTCTTGCTTTTAAACTTTATTTTCTAAGAAACTTACACACTTGAAGCTCCATTTCTCCCTTAATTCAATTTCCCATTCAAATGCTTCTTAAAAATCTGCACTAAAGAGTGAGAAAAATCAAATAGGAATCTTTGCAAAATTATTTAAGATAAATTTATGCATTAAATTCATTAATTTTGCAATTAAATGCCTAGAGTGCAAAAGTGGCCATTAAAATCAATTTTTCACCTAATAAAACTCATTAAACCATAGTTACCCATCAAAATATCCAAGTTAAGGGAAAGAAAATGTATGAAAATAGCCTTTGTCAATTATATATATCATATATATAAATTATATATATAAATAAATTCATATGATATATTATATATAATATTATATATATATATATAAAGTCATAATATATTATGTATATATATATATATTGTGAAAGCAATTACTTAATAGAAAAAAGAAAGAAAAGGACGGATTTGTATGTACTATATGTGTGTGTGTGTGTGTGTGTATTAATTAATGGTATAAGATATTACCTCTGACGATAAGAAAAGGGGTAGGAGGTGTTAAAGAAGAAAGAAAAAGACAAAGGAGAGACAGGGACAGAGAGGAAACAAAAAAAGAAGGAAAAGTACCTGAGAGAACATGAGGCAATGTGTGCAGCAAAGTAATGAAAAGGTAGAAGAATGGGTAAGGTTTTTTTTTTTTAGATCAATTTAAACTTTTAGAAATCATAAAAGTTTTAAACTAACTTCCTTATTATTATTATTATTATTATTATTATTATTATTATTATTATTATTATTATTATTATATATATATGTTTTATTCTATTGGGTATGAATAATTTCAAAATAATTTTACCTTCCTTCTTATCTCAGTATTATATATATATATATATATATTCTATTAGATATAGATAATTTCAAGATAACTTTAAAATAATTTGAAATATTTTTAAAATTTAACCAAATTTTTTTAATACTTTATCATCACTTAATTTACCTTTAAATATAAATATATATAATTTTGTATTATCTTCTACTGCAAATATATACATATATATATATATATATTAATAACTATTTATGATTATTAATTTTCTATTTAATTCACTTTTAAATCTCTCTAGTTTCTTTAATCTTTTATAAAAAATTTCAAATAGTTGATAATTTAATTTCTCCTTGTTCCAACTTATATCCTACTCTTTAGGCCTAATGCTTAATCCTATGTCTTCTCTAAGGTCACAACCAACATTCTACGTTTAAACAAGAATTGGGATGTTACAGGAAGCCCTGGGACCGATAAAACCCTTCCAGTATACTTTTTTCAACGACGGTGAGTTTGACCTTTGATGGATTCGTTCGAGAAGGTTTTAACTCTGATTTGAGTGATTCCAAATGCATTTTACTAAATTGGGAACTTAGATTTCATGATGGAAAAGACAATTCTCAAAAAGGAGTTAAAATGAAGCCTAAACAAAAAAGTCGTTACGGAAAGGTAAAATTGGAAAAATTCTCTAAAGGAAGCTTCTTGAATTCTCTTTTAAACTCAAGCCTCTTCTCCCATGTGTGTAGATCAACTTAGTATTTGCCAAAAATATAAGGGAGAAGCTCCATCTTAGGGGCACAAGAGGAAGGAAATTTTGGAGAAAGAAAAGCCAAGAAAGGTAGGAGAAATCTAAGAATTTTATGCTTCTTCCTCTTCCAACCTTGTTCCTTTCCTTTCCTCCTTTCTTTCCATGGTTTATTTGAGTGAATTGGTTCTATTTTGAGTCTAAAACAAGGGGGAGTAGTTTGAATTGCCTAAGGAGAAGAAAACCAAGGAGAAAGACTCTTGAAACCAAGCTAGAATCTAAAGTAATCTCCTATTCTTGTTGCTTCTCCTCCTTGCTCCTTGAATGTGTGCATCTCGACCTAAATCAAAACCATTGGAGGGGAGGAAGTTCTATCCAAAAACAAGAGAGGAATTAGGGTTTTAGATCATGGAGAAGAGGAATATGGCAAGAAATTACAGGAAAAACCAATGAAAACTAAGATAGGAAAGTGTAGTGTTCTTGAGGAAATTATGAAATCTGGTTTTGTGTGTGTATTTCCTAGACCATTTAAGTGTTCTATTGAGCTCCTAAGAATCCTAAAAACCTCCCCAAGTGGCTCTCCCATCAAAAAAAAATTTGAAACTCCAAGAACGTTTTCCATGGTACTTGTCTCAACCTAACTAAGTTCAATGGGTTAGGGAGTGTTTTAATTTGTTCTAGCATTAGTTTAGGACTTTATATGATATTAAAGGATAGGAGAAATCATTGGAAAAAATTTAGGAGCCATGAGTTGGGAGATGGAACAATGGTGTCCATAATGGTGCCTTGTCAAGCAACTTCGTCTTTAGCTTGTATAAATGATTGTGTGAGGGCTCCAAAGATTTTTGAATGAGACCAAGAGGCCTAGAAATGGAAAGAGATGGGAGCTTAGAGCTTGAATTGTGAAGCTTGCTTCAATAGGCAATTTATGGAACCATTATGTCACTTATGGAATCAAGTGTATGTTTAAGAGTACAATTGGTGTCTTGGCTTACTTCAAGTGCATAATTGTGTGCTAATTGTGATGTTTAGGTCAAGAGAACCCTACTCCACCTAAGTGCTCTTGTGTAACAGAGAAGGAAAGGAAAAAACCAAGTAAAGCTTGCATCAAGTAAAGGTAGCTCTCCACTTTATTCTCCTTGTATTCTTGTGCATGCATATGTTTTTGTGTGCATGTATGTGTTTATGTGATTTGAGAAAATGTTATTTGATGTCTTGAGGTTACATTGGTACCAAAGTGTGTTCTTAAATAGCTTTGGTTGTGGAAATAACTCATAAAGGTGAGGTGATGCCAAAAATTCCTTAATGTGGGTGAGGAGATGCCAAAAGTCTCAAGGCAAAGGTGAGATTAGGCCAAAAGTCTCTTGGATGAGTGAGGTCAAGTCAAAAGTCCCTAGATTTATAAACCTCATTTTAATCATAGGAAATAAAGTAAAATGGAGGAGAAGAGGTTTGGAAGAGAAAGAGCATGAAAAACTACTAATTTCCATACCTTAAGCATTTGATTTCGCCTCCTTTTCTTCCCCTTCTTATGAGCCTCATCCCCTAGGGTTTTCTTCTAGCTTCTTGGTTTTCTTTGCATATTCTTATTCCTCTCCATCAAATACCTAAGAATCACCTTTAGTTTGGTTAAAAATCTGACTCCTTAGGTCTGTGTAAGTCTAAATCGAAATGGAGAAGAAGGGCCATGGAAGATATGAACCATAAGATGCATTTTTATCTTGTTTTCTTGCTTAGTTTGGCTTAAATCTTGATTTCTCCAAGCTCCTCTCTTCAAATCCAAACTTTCCAAGGGTGAGGCGTATCCAAAAGTCCTAGAAATGGGATGAGGCAAAACTAAAAGTCCCTAAAGCTTTTTATTAGCTCAATTGTGAAAGTGTGGCATGAAAATCTTGAATATGTGTATTCATGATCCAAGTAGCATGTTTACTTGTACACTTGATATATATGTGCCTTGAATGTATGTGTGAATGGGTATGTAAGCTATTGAGATTCTAGAAATCTCACTCCCCTTCCCCCTTTCCTCTTGAAATGTTTAGCTGGTGCCTAAAATCAAAGGGATGCAAGCCAAGCATCTTGAAGAGACCACACTTGAGTTTTTATAGTTTCTTGAGTAGTTAATGATCAAATGGATATGTACAAATTATTTTTGACTTATGAATCATTGAACAATTATAATGTTATATGCAAATGATGTATGAACATTATATGGTGCCAAGACAATAGGAATGTGAATTTTGAACCCTTGAGTGCACACTTGGATACATGCATTCTTGAGTGTGGGATAGCCAAATTGAGATACATGGTATTTTGGACCACTTGGGTAGCATTTATAAGTCATAATTTTGCTTTTAAACTTTCCCAAAAAGTGCGAAACCTTTAAGAAAATCATTTGGACAAAATTGATACTTCATAAGAGGCAAAAATGACCAAATTGGTGAGCTATACCATTTTCTATCCAAATAAGATTTTCTTGGTCTAAAAATTGGCATGAACCTAGAGCTTATTGAAGGCTTTTTGGGAAGCTAAATTAGGTATTATTTGAAGGTTTGTGGAATTTTTGGCGAATTTTTGAATTTGAAAAAAATTTTGGTTTTTGGTCAGTGTATTGTACAAAAGGTCTGAAAATGAATCTATGTCATTTATGGGGTAAATGATGTCCAATTGCTATGAAATTTTTCAGGCCAAAACTAGACATTTTTAGTGACTTGTGCCAACTAGAATCACCTCATTTTGATTTCTAGAGAGGGAGATATAAATTTTTGAAGTTTCTAATCTTGCCCAGGCGCACAGTTAGACCCGCAATACTATTTGATTAGCTTTTGAGGTCTAAATACACCTAGATTGGTTTGGAATTATTTTTTTCCCTCTAGCTAACATCCTTATCTTTCCATATTAGTATCATTTTGCATAGATTGGATTTTTGTATAATTAATTAGACATTTATAAAGTTTACATTAGAAATTTGTATCAGTATCCGAGGGCAGTTAGACTTATGTGGCTACTTCATTGTCAAACATGGCCCAAATGCTATGTTCATGGCTTGAATTTATTTTTATTGTAACATTAACACTTAAAGCTTTCCAGGAAGCTATGGTATGGCAAATTTCAATTTTTTCACATTTAGTTATGATTTTTCAAAGTTGCTCTTGAAATCTACCATATGCTATCTGAGGTAAGGAGCGAAAAATCTGGGGTTTTCAAGTGTGAATCCATGGACTTTGTGATATTTTGGATTATCAATGATTTGTATAAGTGTTAAATGATTAAAGAATACTGTTGGATAGTCCATGTGACCCATGTAACGTGAATTGAAACTTTAACCCTGCATAACACGATAAAATGTATGAAAATGTTAGTTTTTTCTTAATAATTTCCTATGAACATGCACATAATTATCTTGAATGGAAGGATATAATAAGAGAAAATATATGGTATGACACACGTCTGACGTTGCTTTCCCACTAAATGAAATAGGGCAATTGGCTAAAGAAGGAGATGAGTTCATACTGCATTTTGAAGCCAATGTGACCCATCAATATGCAACATTTAGGAGGCTTTAATGGATGGTTGAATGTCTCTCAAATAAACAACTGAGATCTTTGACTTTGCAACTTCTCAACTTCTATGAAATGCACCATTTCCTTAAATATGGAATGGTGCATTTTGCACCTCTCTTACATGGCTGAACATCAACCATTGGATGCTGTGAATGGATGAGATTATGCTATCCAAATGACATCGTTTCACTACAAAGGATGTGCTCTAGAGGTCGCAAAGTAAGAATTTGCTTCAAGAAATTGATGCTATTAAAAGAAGAAGATAAGATGGGAAAACACAAATCTCATGGGTATATTTCTAAATAAGTTGTCCAAATTTTATGAGAAACTAAATGCCAAAGGAAATCAAGACTCTTAGAAAACTCTGGTAGAAAACTTATGTCAAACATAGCATTATCATGGGTATAGTTCTATAATGCTGTTTAAGATAGAGCCATTATGGACTGAGATATATGTTTAGTTATGGGTGACAAATAATTAAAAGAAAAAAAAAAGTAGAACATGATAAAACAAAAAAAGTGAAAAAAAAGAACTTAAATGTAATTTTTATCTAGATATTAGATATTTGGATTCTTAATAAAAAGTATAACATGAAATTTTCTTTCTATAATTCAACAATGAAGTAAAGGAAATTGTTAAGATATATTATAGCTTTAAAAATCTCCACTATTTTGGTCTACTTAATCAGCAAATCGTGTGAATCTTTAATTATTTTAAAAATCAACTGGATGAAATGGGACATTTAAAAAAGAAAAATGTCCCTTTCATGTTGTGCAACATTGCCCAAATAACTACGGTGATACGCGCTATTAACATTATTATAATAGTTATAATATTCTTTTTGAAAAATATTATACATTACAAAAATATTAGACATCTTTCAAAGACCGAAGAAGACACCTGATGTGTTCCCAATCTAGGTGCTAATACTATCTATTTTCCTGGAACTGTTGCATGCGAGACTGGATCAGCCAGTTTGGGCACCTGGTATGTTCATTACAACTTTATATACTTGTTTAGTTCCTTTGGCCTTGCTTCTTCTAAGGACAAATTCACCTTAGCGGAAGATTATTTAAGAAAAAGAAATCATTTTAAAAAGAGGCAAGAATTAATTGAGGCATATATCATATTGTATTGTAATCAGCATTATCTATGCGCCTGATCCACCATCCACTAGTTATTGCAACGTGAATGTAACATTGATACTACAGGCCTTTTTCTTCTTCCGTCAGCAAAGTTGTATTATCTAAAAAAATATCAATAACAAAAATCTAACCTGTCATTTGTTCACTATTTATATACCCAATCGGGTTGACGTGACAATTTGTTTAGAAAATGAGAGAATATAAATTTTGTAGAAGCAGAGGGTTTTATTGGAAATACAATTTTAAAAGTAGAAAGTTTGATTGGAAGTACAAGTTTAAAAAGTACAAATTATAATCTGGACAACTTGTCAAGATTATTTAATAAAAATGTAATTAAAATTACAACATATTGTAATTATATTACAGATTGGATGTAACTACATTATAAAAATCCTATTGATGGAATATAAACTTGTTGAATTTGGCTGCGAGTTTTTGAGGATATTTTCATCTATATGCATGTCTACTTTAAATAGGATTTTTGTGATGATTGTTGGTGGTCATTAGGATGAGAAAATTCGTTTATTTTTGTAGTGAATTCAATCTGTCCTGTTTCTGTTGTTCTTCTTTTGAACATTAATTTTGTGAATTTACTGAGAGCAGCACAAGTTAGATTGTAATCTAAAATTTTTGTACAGTGATTTTGTATATGTTTAGAGTAATGTATAATTTTTTTGTAAGTTGTAGAGTTTATTTAGATGCTTATTTTCGTAGCTTTTCAGATGCTGTTCATATGTTCTATTTATGCTGGTTTTTGACTGAATAGTCAATTTTGCAAATTTATTGGGAATAGCATAATTATGATTTTGATTTGGGAATTTTCTGAAATTTTTGTGTGTCTGTTTATTTTTTTGGTGTAAATTTTTCATAATTCATTTAGTTACACATTCATTGACTTTTTAGTTCTGTTCAGGAGGTACTGTTTCTATCAGTTTTTAGCTCAAGAGTCAACTTTGTGAAATTTTCTGCAACAATGTGGATTTGATCTAGCTTTGAAATTTTCCTGTGTCGTTTGTGTATATGTTAATTATGTCCTGTAAAAATTTTGATAAGTTTTGAGTTCATTCGGATAGGTAAATATAGATAACTTTGTAGGTTGTACAGCCGTTCTGTTTTGCTGTTTTTAAGATTCTGTGAGCTTAATTTGAGTATCTTTCTATATTAATCTGTAAAGATTTTGACTCCGATTTTCAGGTATGAATGTTCATTTAAATGTATTTTATGTTGAGAAAAATTGACTTGAAATTTTGACTACATTTGCTATGGCTTTTTGTTCATGCACTATACATGGTACAACAATATTTCAAAATTGCACAACTTAATTTTTCCTAACATTTTAGACATACATGAACACTTGGATTTGATGAATGACTTACTTAAATATTCAAATTTTCTTTGTTCTTTAGTGATGTTGTTATGTTTTATAGTAAGTAATTTTGCTGTATTTGACTTTTTAGTTTTGCTATTGTAATAAGATGATGACTAATGCTGAACTTTTTATTGTTCTTTTGCTTATTATTCATTTTTGGTATTTGTCTAGATCTTAGGAATAGAATTTATTTTGAATTCTTGTTTTCATGATAAAACTTTGGGAAGAGATGTTTTCATTGATTGGTTTATACTGGCTAAACACTCATGATAATTGTCACATGGTGGAATTTTTGTAGTAGGATAGTGTCGGAACTCAATATTTGATAAAGAATGATTCTTGGACCATCTTTGGAAGAAGTTTATTTGGTGTAAGCAAAGAAATTGAAGGGAGCTGTACTTCAATCAATTCATATTTCCTCATTTGCTTGCCAATCATTCTTGGTGATATGAAATTTTGAATTTTTTTTTTTATTTTTAGTAAATTTTCCTTCATACTTGTGATATTGTGGATTATGACAAAGTCCTGAAGCATGCTATTTTGATTTTTTTTTTGGGTGAAAAATTGGTAAAGTGTTTTGTTGTGATTTTTCTCTGGACCTCTTGTTTAGTTGGCTTGTTTTGCATAGTAAAATTTCAAGGCCAATTGATTCCATTTGTTATAATTTTCATGCTACTTTTTAAACACTGTTCTGTTTTTCAAACATAATCTGTGTGCTGCCTTTAAAAATTTGCTGGGAATTTATTTGATTAAATTTTTGTTTGAGACCAGTACTGTAATTTTCCTTTGGGTGTCTAGTTTTCAGGAAAATTAGTTTTATGTTGTTTCAATATCAGATGAAAGATATACGTACTGTTGAATACATGTTGTTCTATTGTGTTCAATGCTGAATGTCTGCTGAAAATTACACTGCTTTGTTGAATTATTCAGCTTGTTTTAGTGATGTCCAGCAGCTTATTTTCGCTTGGTTTTATTTGGTGACATGTATTGTAATAACCTGATTATATACATATAAAAGAATCCAACTGTACAGAGGTTGCTAAAGTTGATACTTGAACCTTCCGGCAACCACGGACTTCTCCATCTACAGTGTTGCGGGTTCGAGTACCAGTGAACCTTCGCATACTTTTTTTCCTTTTTCAGATTAGTCCTCGCTCTACCGAAAATACCCTTCTGTAGTGCTGTGAAGATGAGGGCTTTTGGGTATTTCACTTCCCTTTTTTTTTTAGCTGCACGCCTCCGTACCAGAACCTGTCTTTTCAATCTAAAAATCAGAGGAAAAATCAGTCTGAATTATCAGCCCTTGCTTCCTGTTCTTTCGTTGCGGCTGGACCTCTCCTTGCTTTTGTTTTCGTGTGTGCGCTTCTGCTCAAGTTGCCGTGGCTGGCTGCAAAATCTGGGCAATACAAAAATCTCGTGCAACCCTTGGCTGTGTTTTTACTGCATTGTTGCTTCCCTGAGCTTCGTTGGTTTCCTTGTGTCTGCCGTTGAACTCGTGCCTGTTGGAGCATAGTTTTTGTAGCCAAAATAGCGTGTAAGGTTTATGAATTTTTGGTCTGAGATTTCAGTTTTTGTGTGCTAGGAATTGCCTTTAAAACTTCTCCAATTTCATGGCTTCCTGGGGTATGATTTTGTCTCCCTTTTTGCCTTGAAATGGGCTTGCATTTTTTCTTTCTCCTCTGATATTGGTTTCAGTTGCATTGATGATGAATGGGGCTACAAGTTAATTGATTCATAGGTGTAATTTGGTTGGATAAGGGACCGAGAGAGGGTGGATTGAAGTGCATAAGATTGAATTAGCTTCATCTTTTTTGGTCTTCTTGAATCTCAGTCAAGCTCAAGTGTGTATGATGGTGGCTGTTCTAGTGTTGTGGCTTGGTTGGATGAGATAGAGAAGCCGTGAGTGCAAGGGAGAATTTAGCTAAGGACTGAATCAGCTCCATTTTACTGGGCCCTTCATGTAAGTAGTCCACTATACAACTATTCTCATGGATTTAACAGGTCAAGAAAGGAAAATTATGGATTTCATTATATTGGATTTGAAAACCCTTTCATATGGTGTTGCAAAACATGGACAATGGAATCTATGGTTGAAAGTGATTTTCTTTAACTCCTATATTTTGTTTACTTCATTCAATTAGTTTCAAATTTTAAGCAGTTAGGTCTAATTTAAAAAATTCATCCAATATGATAACTCATACTTTATTATTATTGTTATTGTTATAATTAATAAAGTTTAAAGTAATTCATATTTGCAATGTAAACTAGTCCGGCGTTGCAAGTTAGGTGCCACATATGCTCTACTTGCTTCCATTTGTAGCATCCAATGTTCGTATTGGATTACTAGTGTATGCCTCTCCTTTTTGTTTTGCTAACTAAATTTGGTTTCTTCCCCTCTAATTTATGTGATTGGTGTGTTGTAATTCTTTCCCAATCCAATGATAGTCAATTGTCAAGACTAGATGTTTGGGCAAAAAAAAAAAGGGGATGAATTTCATTATGAGGTATAGGGTGTTCGAAAAGATTAGTTACAACTAAGGAATTAACAATGGATACAATAGGGAATTATTCTATGTCATCTTAAGAGGTGACTAGATAATGCTCACTATATGTTTTACTTTAAGATTTGTGGTTAAACATTCCTTAATTAATGTATTTATTTTGTTAAATGTGTTTCTAATTATTTAAACATTTGAATGTTTATTAAGTATTTCTAAACCTTAGGAATACAAATCTAGATGATGAAAATCACCTTTGTTGACTATAAAATCCTAAATTTTACTTTCCAATTTTTTTGTAAATGGGAATATTTTCTAGTGTACGCTGTTAATATGTTTTGATTACAAGTATGCATAAATAAAAATTTGATTCACTTTGAGCATATATTTATGAAATGATTTTCTTGCAAGAACAATTTAGATCAGGACCCTATAGCTAACCGCAATACTAGTTAGCTAGGGTGTACAATAATATGTACCCCAACTAGTAGAGGTATTGTTAATCACGTATGGTTGCCCACCATACGTGGATCTATTTGATTTTCGTTAGCTAATTGCTCAATGCTTGTGTTATTTACTCTCATGAGCTATATGCTCTGTGTCTTATCTATTTGGTATTGATTGGATGCTCTTAGTGTGTTTGATGAATGATTTTTATTAGTAGGAATCATAAATCACTGTTTTTTTAAAGTTTCATATTGTTGATTTATTATTTAAATAGAACATTGATGTGGTAGTGCTTTTATACCTTAAAGACAACATTTTTTATCCAATGAGCATTTGACTCACTCCTTTTATTTTTAATTTGTTTTAGATAATAGGACTAAACCCAATCCCTTTTCAATAGCATAGAATTGGTCATCTTCCTTTGTTTTTGGTAAGCCTCGCATCTGTCGCGTGGGCATATTTTGATGATTTTATGAAATTTATATTTTGTTCTATAGTATGTTATGTATCGCTCAACTAAGTCATAGATAGGATCCCCCACCTCTTGAAATTGTTGTATAATGTGCTATAACAAGAGTAGAACTCTCTTTTGTTGTAATTGTTTTGTTAATAAATTTGTAAAAATTTGAGGAAGTCTAAATTTTAAGGGAAACTCTATTGAAATTACGACAAAAGCCATATATATCTAGTTACAATTATTGCAAATATGAATTACAGTATTCAGAATGATTTTAGTAGCTGCCATTAAGCAATAATGCATCTTGATTTTGTTAAGCTTACAAAGGGAAAAAAAAAAAAAATTGTTCACCTTCCATGCCAGTCATACCCTTAAATTTTAGGTGTGACATGTACTTAGGTTCCCAGTAATTTTTCATAAGTTTATTAGAACATTTGATGTGTGATTTTCACTTAAATCCTAACAAAGCTCACAGATGAAGACACTCATTCCTCAAGTTGCAAAAGGAAAAGAGTCCAAGAATCACTATGCCAAATTATTGATGTTTCTTTTTTTTTTCTTTTTATGTTTAATGTTCTTGTTAATTTTGCATTGTTTTAATTTCAAGTTTGGGGAGTAGCCCCACAAATATAAAAAGTAAAAAAAAAATAGAAAATTAAAAATATATGTTATGTAGTGTACTAATGTACTACCACTTGATTTTGTTAGCATTTAGATGGTCCTGTGTCTAGGTATTTGCAGTGTAAAATTCATTTGAGTTATTACACTTCAAATATCATTGTGCTTACATTTTAAACATAGTTTAGCATTCCAACAATAAAGAGAACAGTTGTACTTCCTTTAGTAGAGTAGTTGTTATTTGTTTCTCTCAAGTTTGTGAGAGGATTACTGTTTGCTGATTCTTCTTTAGGCTAATCATACGTACAGACCTAGCAAATAAATACAATATAAATTAATCTTCTTGGATTGATGTAATAATTTATGTTGAATCTTATTCACTATATTTCAAGATTCAATTTCATATATATATATATATGGGAAGTTCTGAAAGGGTTTTCATTGGGAACCGATAAAAATTTTTTACGTGAGATATGTTTTCATATGATAGATTTCTGTACAAATTTTAAATGTCGGGGAAAATGCCCCAAAAATAAAAAGTTTGAAGGTTAAGTCATTTGTAAATGGGATTGAAGAAAAAAAAAATTAAGATATTCAACTTTTATAATTTAAGAAATAGTTGATTTTTATCTATTTCACTTTTCATGTTGCTACCTCGTATGCCAATAGTTTTAATACTACTGTTTCTCCTTGAAAGTTCCTTAAAAACCACCTGCCTTTATTTCCTACACGTATTTTAAAATTATTCATGAGCCTTCTGAGAAATGGCATATGATCTGTTCACACATTAAGCTCAAAAGGCTTTTGTGTGAGAAGACTTGTTAGATATATGTATCAAAATTATTCTTGAGCCTTATGAGAAATGATTCGTGACACCACCCATCAGAGCTACCGTAAGTGAATAATAGTAGGAAAGCACCTAATTTCATCCATTGAAGGAGCTTAAACATTTTACTCTCCATTAATTTTTATTCGTGTTTGTGTCTTTTGGTTACAAATTGTACGCATGATCTTACGTTAAGTTTTCTAAGATTTAGTACCAGATATTGGTTAAGTCTCTAACAATTGGTGTCCGAGTTCTTATTTTGTTTTTTTTCCTTTTGATAATTGAGAATCCTTTTATAATTTTGGATTTTCAAATATATTTTTTTCATGTAAAATGAATTCCAAGATTGATCTTTCTATGCATCTTGGATTGATGTTATAATTTATGTTGAATATTATTTACTATATTTCAAGATTCAATTTCATATATGTATATATATATATATATATGGGAAGTTCTCAAAGGTTGTTTATTGGGAACCGATACAATTTTTTATGTGAGATATGTTTTTACATGACAGATTTTTGTGCAAATTTTAAATGCAGGGGTAAATGCCCAAAAAAAAAAAAACCCCGCCTCAAGGTTGAGTCACTTTTAAATAGCAATTGAAAAAACAAAAAAAGATACTCAACTTTTATATTTTAAGAAATAAATGTTTTCTATCTATTTCACCCTTCACGTTACTGCCTCGTATGTTAATAGTTTCAGTATTACTGTTTCTCCTTAACGTTCCTTAAAAGCCGTCTGCCTTTATTTACTACACGTATCTTCATTTTTATTTACTACATTTATCAATTGCGGTTTTGTGAATCATGGAGTTGAAGCCCCTGTTGGTCCTTGGCTACAAGTGCCAGAGAATTGAGAAGTTCCAGAGTGCTTGAATGAATTTTTTCACCAAAGCTTATGAAGGGAAGACAATTGAGTTTTGCAATGCATGATTATATGTGTAATTTGAGAAAAAATAATAATAAACATTACACATATTTCTTGTTCAATTTTTTTTTAATTAAAAGAATTTAAAATTTAAAAATTTTGAAAGGAGCTTAATTAAAAATATTTTATTCACAAATAAAACTTTCTTTTTTGCCTTTTCCTCTCTCTACCATTATTTTTTGTTCAACTATACCACTAAAAGATATATGTACGATGATGGGATTCCGACGCTGGCCAAAGTTGAAAATAGACGCCTTTCTTAGCTAAACATTTATGTACTTGTCGACTTTTGTCTTTTAACAAGTTCAGTTTTTCCACACATTTATTCCATTATTGAGAAATCCACAAGCAATGCCACACAAAAAAAATCATCACCGATAAAACTATTTTCCATCACCAACATATTCATTTTTCAATTACATATGTCAATGGTGAAACAGGGAGCAATTGGAAACCATATCACCATATATGCAATGAAGGCCGATGATGGCTTTGACTTAAACTATAGGGAGATTGCTTTAGAACACAAGCATTCCTTCGGAAAATCAAGAGTGCATTATAATCTGATTGAATAGTTATGCTTGCACTCTAGCGTTCTAAGTGGTGTATTCTTAGGTTTGGCTGATAATCCTGTATGTTTCCGCATGTTTCTACCAAACATGACTAAAATAAAATTTTATTCAACAAAATAAGAGGAGTGAAATTTCCTGCATCTTAACATGATAAGTGGTCCCTCCCCTAGCAGCTTTTTTAGATCTATGTTTTTTTGTCTTTTTGGTGATCATCGGTGCTCTGTATTGGTATTTCATTTTGTATCATAATTTAATAATTGATTTCTTAACACTTGATATGATGTACACTGAACAAAAGGTTTCATGAGCCCCCGCATCATTATCATGACTAACGTAAGTCATATTATGGGGATGAGCATTACTAGACCCACAACAACACCTATAATAAAAGCTGGTAGCTACGTGAGTAATGATGTAAATATTCTGAAATTGTATTTCCTTTTATAACATAATCTGATAATTGATTTTTTTGCACTCTTTGATGTGATGTATATTCAATAACACCAACAATAAAAGCTGGTAACTAAGAGTAAACATGGCATAAATATCATGAACTGTATTTGTATTTTTTTATATCATAATTTAATAATTAATTTTTTAACTACTTGATGTGATGTATTCTGAACAAACTGACTTGTTAGTCCTTCGATCATGACAAATGTAAGTAATACAGTGGTGATGAGCATGATTAGACTTACAACACCACTTGCAACAAACGTCGATAACTACATGAGTAATCATGTAAATAGTATGAAATTGTGTTTGTATTTCTTTTTATATCATCGTCTACGCTTTGTTTGGATGAAGAAAAAAAAAATATGAAGAGAAAAAAATAGAAAGAGAAAAGAGAGGATTGAAAAGAGAGAAAAAAATTTTTTTTTTTCACCTATTTAGATGTAAAAAAAAAATTATAGAAAAGAAATATAAAATATTTTTTTAGACAAAATTATCCCTATAACATTAATTATTTTTCCATTGTATTCTGATAAACAAGACAAAAATCATGCCACAAAAATGAAGATAATAGACACTGTTCGACTGCTTGACAGTTGGACTGAACTAATCCCACAGCAAGGTAGTCGGACGGTCTGACTATTTGTTTAGTCGACTATTGTCCGACTGCCTGACCGTTGGACAAAGATGGTATGACTGCCTGGCAATCAAACTTGTCCGACTGCTAATATCGTACAACTGTTATTTGTTCAGAAGATGTCCAACTATCTGGGACTATGTCTGACATCTTTTGGTCAAGCATAATCTGACTAGGCAACAGTCAGACCTAAAGCGTCCAACTGCCAAGCAGTCTGACATAGCTGACTGTCTAACAGTCGGTCACAACTATCCTACCTCTACCTCTACCTCTGTATCTCCATATTTTATTACATTCTTAAAAATTCATTATTTCAAATTCTTTGTCCAAAATATTTTTTTCGTAAAGTTTGACAACTAAAAGTTTCATTTTGTAATAATAATTTCTTGGTATTAATTCTAGATTTTAACTTAATCCATTAAATTTTGTTACATATATTTCATTGTATTTTGAAGAATAAAATAAATGACATTAATAAAAATTCTCTACAAATTGTAAATATGATATGGCCACCTAGTTTCCTTTCAAATTATCAGGGGTGTCAATATACTTTAAATGTGACTAAAATTTTAAATATGTATATGCAAATATCACAAAAATTTAAGTATTCATAATACACCGTAGTGATAATTATTTATTAGTTATTCAACAAAAGAAATAACCACCATCTATTATTATATTATCAGCTATTTTAATCCATTTTCAACTTCACGCACGTTCGTTGCAATCAGCAACAAACTTACATTATAAACAGACTTACATTATAAACTTCATTACATTATATGCTTACAATGTTAAATGTGCAATATTAGTCAAAAAAGTTTCCAATAAGTTTCCAATGCTATTACAACCACGCTTACAATGCTAGGTCGTTTAGGTGCTTATCGGGGACAGAGACACGCAAGAGGCACGGGATAGGAATTTTTTAAAGGGATAATTTAGGAAAATAGGAAATAAATTACATTGGCTGAGCCTTTTCTCTCCAAATCTCTCCATATCTGGAGAGAAAAAAAATTGATGGGCCCACGTTACTTTTCCTTCTAAGTTTTCTCTTCCTCTCTGTTTTCATTTAAACCAACTGAGGCAAAACGGAGTGTCCCTCCTCCCCCTTTCTCTTCTTGTCAATTTTCTTTCCTTCCAAACACTGTGCTACTATTTATTTCTTAACTATTTGATGTGATATATACTGAATAATAGCTACAACTAAAGCCGGTGGCTACATAGGTAATCATGGTGTAAATATTATGAATCTTTGTATTTCTTTTTATATCGTAATCTAATAATTGATTTCTTAACTACTTGAAGTGATGTATACTAAAAACGCCTACAATAAAAGCCGATAGCTACAAGGGCAATCATGGTGTAAATATAATGGAACTGTATTTGTATTTCTTTTTATATCATAATCTAATAATTGATTTCTTAACTATTTGATGTAACATATACTGAACAAAGGGATTTATAACATACCAGAAGCATTTTGGATATCTTTTCCATCTCCAAAAATAAGTATGACAGCAACAAAAAGCACCATGAGGATGTTGTTCACTTCAGGGGGAGTAAACTCCTTCTTTATCATGAGATGTGTGTAGAACCTTTACCCAAGGAAAATAATTCAACGCTACAGATTGCATGATTACAAAAAGGGTGGCTGATATCAATGATTGGCTAGCAACAATTGCAGCCAACGTTGCAATGACAAAGATAGGCCAGAAGAGGGAAGTTGGTATAAACTTGTAGAATCCATCGTCATGATCTTAACTTCACGCACGTTCATTGCAATCAGCAACAAACTTACATTATAAATAGACTAACATTATAAACTTCATTACATTATATACTTACAATGTTAAATGTGCAATATTAGTCAAAAAAGTTTCCAATAAGTTTCCAATACTATTACAACCACGCTTACAATGCTAGGTCATTTGGGTGCTTATCAGGGACAGAGACACGCAAGAGTCACGGGATCGGAATTTTTTAGAGGGATAATTTAGGAAAATAGGAGATAAATTACATTGGCTGAGCCTTTTCTCTCCAAATCTCTCCATATTTGGAGAGAAAAAAAATTGATGGGGTCCACGTTACTTTTCCTCCAAGTTTTCTCTTCCTCTCTGTTTTCATTTAAACCAATTGAGGCAAAACGGAGTTTCCCTCCTCCCCCTTTCTCTTCTTTTCGATTTTCTTTCCTTCCAAACACCGTGCTAATATTTATTTCTTAACTAATTGATGTGATATATACTGAATAACAACTACAATTAAAGCCGGCGGCTACATCGGTAATCATGGTGTAAATATTATGAAACTTATTTGTATTTCTTTTTATATCGTAACCTAATAATTGATTTCTTAACTACTTGAAGTGATGTATACTGAAAACGCCTACAATAAAAGCCGATAGGTATAGGGGCAATCATGGTGTAAATATATTGGAACTGTATTTGTATTTCTTTTTATATCATAATCTAATAGTTGATTTCTTAACTATTTGATGTAATGTATACTGAGCCAAGGGATTTATAACGTACCAAAAACATTTAGGATATCTTTTCCATCTCCAAAAATAAGTATGACAGCAACAAAAAGCACCATGAGGATGTCGTTCACTTTGGGGGGAGTAAACTCCTTCTTTATCATGAGATGTGTTTAGAACCTTTACCCAAGAAAAATAATTCAACACTGCAGATTGCTTGATTACAGAAAGGGTGGCTGATACCAATGATTGGCTAGCAACAATTGCAGCCAACATTTCAATTACAAAGATAGGCCAGACGATCGAAGTTGGTATAAACTTTTAGAATCCATCATCATGATCATTGGGATTCTTGATCGGGTATGCTGTCTGTCCCGTGTATGTCAGAAAGAAAGATGGGTAGATTGTGAATAAAAAAGCTATCTGTGAAGAAAAAGAAAAAGAAGAAGAAGATGATGATAATGGCTACAAGTTGAAACAGAAGCATAAACTTAGAAGATAGGCCAAACATAATGGAAGTCAACCTGAATGAACTGCTAATTAAAATGACCAAGATCAGCAAATATTGCCTCAGAACGTGTCAATATTGTGAAAAAAAAAAAAAATTTATTACTTATTATTATACACTTGCCTATCTATGTAGACGAAATTTTAGCACGTAAATCATGCTTTAATGCATAGATTATCTTACATCATCCAAGGAAACAAACAAATCAGTAGCTCATCGGAGAAAATGTAGAACTGGATGGACTAGACAAATTTTTCTCTCTAACAAATTTATACTTTAAGCAGCAGTTTTACCCGCTGCTATATATTTTTTTAAAACCCCCATCCTAACCTTTTATGACCCAGTAGAAGCAGGAAGACCCACATGAGGGATGGGGGACAACGGGCGTTCGAACCCTCAGACCTCTGCATATAAAGCAGGGGAGGTGCCATTGTGGCAAGTTGCCACAGGCTTTTTAAAGCTTTTCTAACACCCCAACAGATCAATCCATCGCCAATATTATTCTTCTAATTATTGCATATTAAAATAAATAGTTTAATTACTAAATAAATATTAGTTTTAAAAGTATTTTATTTTTTATTAATTTTAGTATTTTTTAAAATTATTTTTAAATTTTTAAAATTTGGTGGTAAGTACTTTTTTATGTAAGTGATTTAAATTTAAAAAAATACTTCTACATCAACTTTTCAATAATTTTTCTATTAAGAGATACTTTTATAAATTTTTATCCAAACGAATTTTATAATTCCAAAAGTACTTTTTGAATGCTCATCCATATGTAAAATACCTTCTGTTTCTCATCAAAGTTTTTATTACAAAATATTTTGCAAAAAAGTACTATTTTAAAGAATTTATTCAAACAAGTCCTAAATTTTTTTAATTGTTGGTGTATCCATTGATTGCAAAATCTTCATTTTGATCCTATAATGCTTTTCACTGATCTCGATTGATGAATCTCACTCGAGAGTTTCTGTCAAGACTTGACAAGCTCAATTGATGACGTGGATCCGAGTTTTTCAAAACTCGATGCTTAGGTTCAATACTCGAACAGTGCAACAGTACGGCAAACATAAGATTTCAAATTAATCTTACTTTATTCAGATTAAAGTACTAATCTTGTTTATACTTTAATAACAATCATTTTAATAAATGTTTAACAATTGATTTGCTGACCTAGAAAGGTTATGACCTTATCACAAGGTTTTAATTTTGATTAGACCATATTAGACTGAATCTTCTCATTTTTTGGGGTTAATCAACATAATTTGGTAAAAGTAACACTTGTATAAGAATTTCACAGCACTTTCGTGGATTCCTTTATTTTGATTAAACATTTTTCTCTTGAAAGTAACACTTCCTCGTGCTTACTTTTCGTGCTTTTCTCTCAGAATGAGATGGTGTTCATTATTCTTTTGCGATCACGATCAGAACTATATAAGATCTTAAATTTCTGTGCAACTTACTTTCCGCTGTGCTTCTTATTTTCATTTGCAGAAATTTGTGAATTCCTATAGTAGATTATTTGAAATTGTAGGTAAAAGATTTGTGCTTGGGGTTTGCTTGGATTCAACCCCCCTTCTCCAAGACACTGCTCCACATAAGATCCACCATCCCACCGTAATTTAATTTAATATACAATTAGTTTTTATATGTTTGTGTGTTTTTCCTATGTGGATTTCATTAGCATTATGGTTTGATTGGGAACAAATTGAGGCGAGAATAAAAATAGAGAGAAAGAAAATGGGAAGAATGAAAGTAGGAGGTTAGGAAGAATTCTCTCCTATTTTGTTTGATGTCATAGAATTGAGAGGAATGAAAATGAAAAGAAAAATATAAATTTACATATTCACCCATAACCAATAATGTTTGTTAAGATTTAATTTTGAATACATTTGCGTAATTTACAATAATACTATCGTGCATTCTAACATTCTATGCATTTTCTCCCCATTTTTGGGGAGAATAATTTTGACAGATTTTGGGTTAAATATTCTCCTTATTTTCTTTTCTCTCATTTTCTTCTTTATTCTCAAGCAGGGGAAAATAACTTTCATATCTGCGTGATTATTTTAGCTAAATAAAAATATGTTCATATATAATTATAGGTTTAGACTTATATGTTATTTTGGTGAAATAAAAGTATGTTGGTTATCACTTCAAAAATTATTATAATATAGATATTATTATTTATTTATCCACATAATATATATATATATATATATATATATATAAACAAATAAGAAGAGTTGAACCTTGATTCGTCCTCATTTGATAAAGCATTGGTCTCCATCCCTATAATGTAATCACGTGGCTAGCCAAAAAGATTATCAATTCTTTTGTCCTCACTTGTGTGACCTCACATGTCGTCTTCATCCCTTCCCTTATCATGTGGTAAGATTTTCTATCTTCATCTCTTTATCATCTTAAGTTTATCTTCTTCACGTGGGTGACAAATTTTCTTTGGCTTTACCTTCACTTATGTGACAACTAATTCATCCGTATCCCTCATAGCTTCACGTGAAGAGCAGTAGGATGGACGTGTATGTAAGGTACTTTGTCTTCATCCTATCCTTCCTGTTTGAAGTTTCAAAAATTTAGAAGTGACCCTGCATGCATAGATAGGGATAAGAAGATCACTGAAAGGTTACAGTAACTAACTTGAAGCTATGATCAATGTAGTTGAACTTCATTTTGTTAATAGATCATGCATGTATGAACATCATTATTTTGTGAAGCTTACCTTTCACATAAAAACTACAATAAGTTCATCTATATAAGCAAATCGAAAATGGGGAGTTTTGTAGCAACAAAATGAAAAAAATAACCTAGTTCATATAGTCGTTTGACAGGGAGGAGGGCATGAAAAAAGAATAGCGAAGGGTAGTTTTAGAAAATAAATGACAAAAATTATCGCCGATGCGTTTTCTTCCCGTAATCTCTTCGTATTTAGAGAAAAAATTTTTGTGTGGGTCCCACAGTACTTTTCTTTCCTAATTCTCTCATCTCCTCCATTTTCTACTTGAGCCAAATAGGGGAAAACGTTTTTTCTCCTTAATAATCTTTCCATCCAAATGCATTATTAAGGCACAATTTTCATCAATGAAGAACTGGCTTTAAGTTAACTTTGTCATCAATTCCAAAGATTTTTTTTTTGTCCTTATTGGATTGCATTATTGAAGTAATATTCCACGTTTTTCTTAAGAACAGATGTGAAAGACTTTTTGGTTGTCTGGAAATATTTATTCATATGAATTTTTTTTTTAAATACAGTACCTGTAAAAATTTTCAAAATTTAAAATGTTTTTTGTGTGTGTGCATGGAATCTATAAACAAAGGACACTTTCTTTTTTTGTCCTTATTGGATTACATTATTGAAGTTTATATTCCACATTTTTCTTCAGTAATAGATATGGTAAATTTTTTTGTTCCTTAGAAATATATTATCTATATGAATTTTTTTCTCAAAAATACAGTAGCTATAAAAATTTCTCTAAATAAGTCATTTTTTTAAAAGATTCTAAAAATAATAGAGCCCTCATTTCCAAGATAAGAGCTTCGTTTTGAAAAAAAGAAAAAGAAAGAAAAAAGGTATTGTTTTCAAAATCAAATTCCTCAAAATTGTAGGTAGGCATCATATGCATTCTGTTTGTGAGTATTTAGTGCTTATGAAAGTCTCTCTTAAATTTATCAAAAAAAGAAAACAAGAAGAAGAGAATCTCTCTCTTAATGGGCCGCACAAGTTTTATCGTCGTGTGACACCTGATATTTGCAACCACATAATAAATACGATACCGATATCCCAAATTAACTTGTCTTGTGATCATCGTCAAATTCTAAATTACTTTTTTAAGTGTGCGCGTGGAATCTGTAAACAAAGGACCTTTTGGGTTTTCTATCCTTATTGGATTGCATTCTTAAAGTTTATATTGCGCGTTATGCTTCATTAAATGGAGTTTTTTTATAACATTAACGATGGACAAATCCATCTTTAATATTATTTTTATAAATATTTCATATTAAAATATTATTATTTTTTAAAAATATTTTATTTTAGTGAATGTTTCAAATATTTTTTCTAGTAATTAAAATTTTATAATAAGTCCTTTTTATTTAAGTAATTAAACTAAAAAAGCATTTTTACATAACCTTTTCAAAAGAACATAATAATTACTTACCATTTTATAGATGTAGTTGATTTTTATTTAATTTTTTTAACTTCAATTAAATAATTCTATTATTTTCATGTTTGACATACATAATTTGGTATCAATTTTAATTATAATGATGCCAAATATTAAAAATTATATTCTTCCTTCAAAATTTTGTTTTCTATCCTTATTGGATTGCATTCTTAAAGTTTAAATTGCGCGTTATGCTTCATTGAATAGAGTTTTTTATAACATTAACGATGGACAAATCCATCTTTAATATTATTTTTATAAATATTTCATATTAAAATATTATTATTTTTTAAAAATATTTTATTTTAGTGAATGTTTCAAATATTTTTTCTAGTAATTAAAATTTTATAATAAGTCCTTTTTATTTAAGTAATTAAACTAAAAAAGTATTTTTACATAACCTTTTCAAAAGAACATAATAATTACTTACCATTTTATAGATGTAGTTGATTTTTATTTAATTTTTTTAACTTCAATTAAATAACTCTATTATTTTCATGTTTGACATACATAATCTGGTATCAATTTTAATTATAATGATGCCAAATATTAAAAATTATATTCTTCCTTCAAAATTTTGTTTTCTATCCTTATTGGATTGCATTCTTAAAGTTTATATTGCGCGTTATTCTTCATTGAATGGAGTTTTTTATAACATTAACGACGAACAAATCCATCTTTAATATTTTTTTTATAAATATTTCATATTTAAATATTATTATTTTTTAAAAATATTTTATTTTAGTGAATTTTTCAAATATTTTTTCTAGTAATTAAAATTTTATAATAAGTCCTTTTTATTTAAGTAATTAAACTAAAAAAATATTTTTACATAACCTTTTCAAAAGAGCATAATAATTATTCACCATTTATAGATGTAGTTGATTTTTATTTAATTTTTTTAACTTCAATTAAATAACTCTATTATTTTCATATTTGACATACATAATCTGGTATCAATTTTAATTATAATGATTCCAAATATTAAAAATTATATTCTTCCTTCAAAATTTTGTTTGAATCATTGTACAGCTGAGGCTTGAACCCGAGACCATGAGAATGGGAACGTCCCTAGCTGCGATAAGATCCAAGTCTCTATCTTGAAATGTCAATAGATGTTTTATAAATAAAAAATATATCAAAGCATATATACGTATGAATATATTAACAATCAAGTTTTATATATACATATATATCTACGTACTTCCTCTACTTACTCCTCCACATTTTATCTGTTACAATTGATTTACTCTACTTGTTTAAAAATTAGAGGTTATTTTCTCTTCCATTTTTAAATTGATAAAATTTTTAAGTTATTTAATTTATTACACACCACAGTTATTCATTTTTGGAAGTGTGATTATCAGATAAGATTGAGATCATCCCAGTACAATTAATACTTCAATGCACAGAATTTTTTTTAGATGTTCTTAGTGTACCATGCACCAAGAGTAATCAATGGCTAAAATTTAGTCTGTATAGGTGGGGTCTATGTGTAGTACAGACAGGGTCCACGTGCAGAATAAATCTTAACCGTTGAATATATAAATGACATGCCGCTCTTGGTGTACGCAAGAATTGCTCCAATGCACAATGCAATGTCATCAATCGCAAAGGACATTCTTTTGTCCTTATTGGATTGCATTATTGAAGTTTATATTCCACGTTTTTCTTCAGTAATAGATATGGTAGATTTTTTTTTTTGTTCTTTTGAAATATATTATTTATATGAATTTTTTTTTCAAGAATATAGTAGCTATAAGAATTTCCCTAAATAAGTTATTTAAAAAAAATTCTAAAAGTTATAGAGCTTCGGTTTGAAAAAAAAAAAAAGGAAAAGAAAAACAGGTATTGTCTTCGAAATCAAATTCCTCGAAATTGTAGGTAGGTATCATATGCATTCTGTATGTGTGAGTATTCAGTGCTTAAGAAAGTCTCTCTCTTAATGGACTGCTCAAGTTTTATCATCTTGTGACACCTAGCATTTGCAACCAGATAATAAATACGGTACCGGTATCCCAAATTAACTCGTCTTGTAATCGTCTTCAAATTTTAAATTACGTTTTTTGAATGTGTGCTTGGAATCTATAAACAAAGGCCCTTTTGGGTTTTTGGTCCTCATTGAATTGCATTCTTAAAGTTCATATCGCACGTTTTTTTTTCACTAAATGGATTTCTTTCGTAACATTAACGACGGGAAAATCCATCTTTAATACTATTTTCATAAATATTTCATATTAAAATATTATTATTTATTAAAAACATTTTATTTTAGTGAATTTTTCAAGTATTTTATCTGGTAATTAAAAGTTTGTAATAAATTTTTTTTATTTAAGTAATTAAACTAAAAAAGTATTTCTACATAACCTTTTCAATAATTTTATCTATAAAAAGCACTTTTGTATATTTCCATATCCAAAACGAATTTTACAATTTCAAAAATAATTTTCATGAACTCATCCAAACTTAAAATGTCTTCACATCTGGTAAAAATTTCGTTACAAATTAAAAACTCGATAAAAAGAGTACCTTTTCAAAAGTTTATCCAAACAAGTCTTTAATCTGTGTTAAGCAACTAGCAGCCCCACCCCTGCCGTTAACAAGTGGGATCGAAAATTAGGGATGTAGCCAACAAAGCTACAATAGCAGTTATAATTAATTACACCAAACGAAAATTATTTATTGAATTTGTGGATGGAACCCATTGTCAACGTTTTTAAAACCTAGCCGGACAAAGACTCAAAAAGCTTGTCGAATCACGGGTTGATCAGTTTACGTTGGAAAAAATTAAAAAGGAAAGAAGAAAATCACGAAAAATGAGACAGTTAAAAAAAGTATGTGGAGTTATTTTTATCCAAAGTTCTAAAAAATGTTTAAATTTATTATCATGTAATTCGTGCATTCATTATTAATTATTACCATGTAATACGTGCATTCATTATTAATGAGTCAAATGTCAACGTCAAAAACTATCTTACAACATTACGGTGAAAGCTCCAATGGTCTCGTCCTAGCAGTGGCTAGAGGATTCCTGTTTGAACTTTATAAGGTACGTTTTTCATCAATGAAGGACAGGCTTTAATTTGGCTTTGTCATCAATTGCAAAGGATATTCTTTGGCCTTACGGCACTGCATTATTGAAGTCATATTCCACGTTTTTCTTCAGTAACAGATGTGATAGATTTTTTTTGTTCTCTAGAAACATATTATTCATATGAATTTTTTTTGTAAAAATACAATACCTGTAAAAATTTTCAAAATTTAAAGTGTCTTTTTGTGTGCGCATGGAATCTATAAACAAAGGATATTTTCTTTTTTTGTCCTTATTGGATTGCATTATTGAGGTTCATATTGCACGTTTTTCTTCAATAAATGAATTTTTTTCCGTAACAAAATCTGTCACTAATATTACTTTTATAAATATTTTATATTAAAATAAATATTATTTTTAAAAATATTTTGTTTTAGTAAATTTTTAAGTATTTTTTAGTTGTTAAAATTTTATAATAAATATTTTTTTATTTAAGTGATTAAATTAAAAAAAAATTTACGTGGCCTTTTCAATCATCTCATCTGTAAAATACACTTTATATATTTCCATCCAAAACGAATTTTCACAATTCCAAAAGTAATTTTCTTGAACTCATCCAAACGCAGATTGCCTACAAATTAAAAACTATAAAAAGAGTACCATTTCAAAAGTTCATTCAAACAAGCCTTTACTCCATGCTGAACAAATAGCAACCCAACCCTACCACTACGCCTAACCCGTGGGATCAAAAATTAGGGATGTAGCCAGCAAAGCTACAATAGCAGTTATAATTAGTTATACCAAATTAAAATTACTTGTGGGAGTGTGTGGATGGAATCCCTAATCAGTGTTTTAAAAACTAGCCAGGACAATGACTCAAAAATCTTGCCGGCTTACGGTTGATCGGTTTAACAGACTCTTGTCCCTAGCAGTGGCCAGTGAAATCCTACTTTAACTTCGCGGCTTTGATCAAAAATTTCATTAAACTATGCAAGATTCAAATTTGTCGCGGGCCAAACTGTAGCAATGCAGGGGCTGTGTTTTGGTCAACGAATACTTCCAATATTGCGGCATCACTGTTTTCATCAATCAAGACAGTCTCTTGTCTCTAGCAGTGGCTACTGAATTACTATTTGAACTTTATAATCCACGTTTTTCATCAATCAAGGACAGGCTTCAACTTGTTTTTGTCTTCTTCATTCCATTTGTAGTCTGACTATATATAGCACACATAAAGGAGATATATACCAACATTCACCAGATTTAGAGCTGCATATCAACATTCAACAGATTCATCTAAGCAATGGTATGAAACTATCTCCAAGGTATTTTTTCATAACATGCTTATGGACTCATATGTTTCGATCACTATTGGTTTGTGCTCAGGGATCCTTGGAAGGAATCATTTCATTAGGACCGTGGGGAGGTTCAGGTGGCGACCATTGGAGTTTCAAGGCAAGCCGTGGGATAACAGAGATAGTCGTCCATGAAAGAGTTAATATTAAGTTCATTTCTTTCAGAGATGCCAGTGGTCAATATTCTGGGACATTCGGTGGCAGGAACCCGAATGATAGGGGTGAAGAGAAAAAGGTGACTTGGTTAATCATATATTAATAGATCAGCACTTAATTTTAGCCATTTTACTTACCTTTGTATGTGTTGTATATATCATGTGTAGATTGAAATCCGTTGGCCTTCAGAGTATTTGAAATCTATAAGCGGAACTTATGGAGATTACAATGGACTATTAGTAATCAGTTCCCTATCGTTTACTACAAATCTCACCACTTATGGACCTTTTGGAACAGCTACTGATGGTAAACCATTCTCTGTCCCCCTAGCAAATAGTGTCGTTGTTGGGTTCCATGGCAGATGTGGTTACTACCTTGATGCGCTCGGTATTTTTGTGCAACCGGTAAGTAATTCATTCAACTATAATATATCAGCAAATCATGGTATTAGATTTGATCCTACTTAACTAGAATGGGAGCATGATTTATTAATAAAGGATTTTAATTACCTATTGTTGCTTTTTTTTTTTAGTGTCCAAGAATAATGTAAAAATAACATTATATACTCCTTCCGCGAAAAACAATAATGTTTTTGGGGGGTATCCAAGAGCACGTATTGCATGCAAACTGCACCCAACCTCCCAGCTCATGATTTTGGAGATCTTGACGGTGTGGACACATTTTGCAAAGAGCAAAACACAAGTTTCTAATTGGTTTATGTAGTTGTGAGAATTTTTCTTCAGTTTCGTTTTCTCTTGACTTTGCATGGATGCAAGAAGGAGAAGCAATCTTACTTGCCATATTTGGGTAAGGGATTAAATTGTCTACTTTAATCGAGGGGCTAACCAAATGACTCAAAATATAGTAGTGAAATATGTCAATGCATGGCTTAATTGGAAATATTAAGCCCTTTAAATTTGGATGGTCTATTTAAGTAGAAAACGTTAGCTTTGTGATTCTCGTTATGGAAGATTTGCTTTGAAAAATAAATACGTTTTACCTACACTTAGTAGCATTGACTATGACTATTGGTTTTGGTTCAGGTGGATTCATACGGAAGCACTTCATTTGGGCCATGGGGTGGTCCAGGCGGAGATCCTTTTAATTTCAGGGTGGGAAGTTGGATAAAAGAGATAATTATTCATGAACGAATCAATATTAAGTCCATCGCTTTTAAAGACGCCAATGGCCACGAGTATGGAAAATTTGGTGGCAATAATCAAAATGACACTGGTGACAAAAGAACAATGAGTATGGCATTTATGGCTTGTATAGGACAACAAATCAAACGAATCATTTCTTTTCTCTTCCTTATTGAGCCAAGCTAATTTTTCATTTTTGGAGGAGCTAACTACCTACGTTCCATGATGCAACTGGTTATGTGTAGATTGAGATTGATGGGCATTTAGAGCATCTGAAATCCATAATGGGACATACGGAAATTATAATGGACTGATGGTGATCACATCACTATCATTCATAACGAATCTTACCACACATGGACCTTTTGGAACTGCTAGTGGCACGTCTTTCTCCATACCAATGGAAGGTTCTTTCGTGAATGGATTCCATGGAAGTGGAGGCTATTTACCTTGATTCAATTGGCATCCATGTGATACCGGTAAAGTTGTTTTTCTTTATTTTTGGTGAGTTGTAAATTAGTAGGTTTGAAAATAATTTCACTAAGAAATAATTTCAATAGCAAGTTCAAATCCCAGCTTGAGCCAAATTAACCCCAAAGAAAAAACATTTAATGATAGTGGTTGTTGATTATGATGCAGAGGGACATAGATGGAACTATTTCAATAGGTCCATGGGGAGGCCAAGGTGGGGATCCATGGAGCTATAAAACAAATCGAGGTATAAACCAGATAATCATCCATGAAGGGTTAAACATCAAGTCCATATCTTTCCAGGACACAACTGCCCTTGGTTCTGGAACATTTGGGGGCAACAACAGCAATGACACCGGTGAAAGGAAAATTGTAAGCATTCACTATTGTGACTTGTTAAGTTTACTAAATAAAACAAAGCACTTATGATTCATGACTACTAACTAAAATATATCTATGGTTCGTCTAGCTAACTTACTTTTCTTTGTACGTGTTTTTATGATTTGCAGGTTCATATTAACTGGCCTTCTGAGCACCTAATATCCATAATTGGGACGTATGGACAATTCGCCAATTTGTTAACGATCACATTGCTGTCATTTATTACAAATCGGGCTACATACGGACCTTTCGGAAGCCCTTCTGGCACTTCTTTCTCCATCCCTATAGACAATAATACGGTAGTTGGATTCCATGGAAGGGCTGGCCACTACCTGGATGCCATTGGCATCTTTGTTAAACCAGAATCGACAATCTGGTTTCTGACATGAAGAAACAGTGATTAGTCTCTAAAATTAATGTGAGTGCAGCAAGGCTCATAGTGTTGTGCTTGAATGTTCTATACATTTTCTGCTGTAATTAATGTGTGGATGTGAAAGTGGTCAGTTGTCCCATAGTGTGGTTTACAAAGGTTTTCGTAGCTCTTGCTTTGTTCGATTTCTTGATGGTTGTATTATATATCCATATCGCGACTTAGTGGAATAAAAAAAACTCCCATATGCTACTTTATGGCACGGCTAGCTTGATCTTACTTATGCAGATTCAATTGATGCCTGTAAGATTTGGCTTGGTGGTATTGCAGTTATCTCTTGGGTTGAGGGTTGCAAGTGAACCCTAGCTGGAGTCAAATGAAGATGTTAGAATATGCTCATTTGACTTGTCCCCTAGTGTGGGCTTCCATTAATTGTGGATTAGTGTTAATGGATGGGGCTGAATATGTAATGTTTAAGGGATGTACGTTTTCGGCCCAGATGTCATTTAACAACTAACGTGTTTTCGGCCAGTTGGATATTTTTCTATAAATAAACTAGGTCCATCTTGCTAGTTCACAAATATATACATAATACATGGGTATTGTAATAGTTAGAGCTCTTTGATATATATATATATATACACACACATGGGATTTGCCCTGGAAAGTTAGTTCTTAAGATGTAGTTTTTCACCGTAGATCTAGTGTATCGAGATTTATGCATCAAAGTTTTGACTGTATTTTAAAGTTCCTATACAGATCTCAATATTGAATTTACAGTGAAAACTAAAACTCTTAAGTGTTTTGAGTTTTCTATAGCAAAACCCAGTACACAATCAACTGAAGCCCCCCTTAGGTTCCATCTGCTAGTGATATATATATCAATATCATTCATAGGCCTTCTTCTAACTTAAAAACTTTCGAAAGAAATGGTTCTTGACATAGTATTAGAGCCTCTTCAGTCAAGTGGTTAGAAGTTCAATCCTCACTGCTTTCATTTGTAAAAAATTAAATTTCAAAACAAAGTTAAAATTGGCATATGTTTTGTTCATACTTTAAGCCTAAAAGACTTTCATGTGAGAGGATGTGTCAGATATATCAAAAGACGTATTTTATTCATATATATATATATATATATATATCAAAATTATTCATGAGCATTGTGAGAAATGGTTCTTGACACCACCCATCAGACCTACCGTAAGCGAACGATAGTAGGAAAGCACCTGGTTGCATCCAGCCGAAGAGCTTAAACATTGTACTCTCCATTAATCTTTATTCATGTCTGTGTCTTGTTGTTACAAATTGTATGCATGATCCTATTAAGATTTTCTTAGATTTGGTATCAGATATTGGTTAGTTCTCTAACAATTGGTGCCCGAGTTCTCATTTTGTAAGTTGTTCTTGTGATAATTGAGAATCCTTTTATGATTTTGGATTTTCAAATATTTTTGTTTCATGCAAAATGGAATCCACAAATGTAACACATTTAGTTTTGATGTTATGTTATGAAAGCTACAGTTATGCAAACCAATGATGTTTTCGTGTTGATTCATGACTTTGACAATATAATCAGATTTCTCAGTGTCAAAAATGCTAATTTGTAAACTTGGATTATGAAAGAACGAAAAAAATCATGATTTTTTGTGTTCCAAGGTTCAATAGACCCCTTTGAGACTATTTAGATCGGGTCAAAAACACTAATTAACAGTTACAGTTTGTGCTGTTTATTAATAAAGAGAAATAGTTATAGAACAATAAATGCAACATCAGTTGGGATTCTATAGATTAACTACCATGGTACTGCGAAAAAGTAAAACTCGCCTGCCACGACGTAATGTCATTTATTGACTATCTTAAAAATATATGGTTACCTTAAAGAAAAAAAGAAGGAAAAAACTTGATTCAGCTATGGTCAATTAAACTCAATCCAAGAATGCTAGAGTTTTTATGCATTTCAGTAACTGTAATTGTCGGATTGTTAAGTTTAATAAATTTGATGGTGTAATTTTACCATTAATATTAATAATTTCTTGTGTTGTCTAAGATTTTAGTTGACATAATTTTGTACCATTCAAATATTTTCTAGCGTTTCTAGACCGGAATAACCTCTCTTTGGGAGCCAAAATCCTCTCCCATTGCTCAGAGAGTGAAATTTTATGTTTTTTTCTTCCTCCTCTAAGAACTGAAACTTCAAATTTAAAGAAGTCAAATAACCAATTAACTAATTATGTGAACTGATTGACTAGTTTGACTCAACTTAAAAAAACCTTCCTCCAATTGATCGAATAAAAGTAACCAATCGACCAATTATTTTGCATTCTTGTTCTTTTTTCTTCATCTTGCATTTTTCTTGTCTCAAATTTTTACAAAGTCTACGCCCCAATACACCTGTGTGCAAAGTTCACTTTTGAAACTCTGCTACCAAACGTTATGCATATGGCTCTAAATTGTCTGCTTTTTCTTAAATTTCTTTGGCTTTTAATCCAAACTTTGGAGTTTTCTGCACTCTTTACCCCCTTTCACTGGCTAAATACTACATCAAGCATCTGGATCACATGTGAATTCTAGAGTCAAATATTCAAAGCCTTTTTCCACATCCTATACAAAACATATTGTTTCTACTTCTAACCCTCTTCTTTGTCACGTAAACATAATTCAAATACAGGCCATCCTAAATGCAGTTTTATAAATAATACCAAGGCAGCTACTTGTGCATGAAAACCAAATTACTCAAAATCCATTCTCCGAACCCAAATTTTGCGTATAAGTAACAATACCCACAATTGCATTCTCATTACAATACTTAAACTAGAGTACAAAATATAACGTCCTTGAACATAATGACATTATATTTGTAACGCATGTAAAAAGAATAAAACATAATTTCATTGAGCACGCACGAATGCCCAATCCACAACGGCAGGGACAGAACGAGCTGTTTGTGGATATGTAACAAGCTCTAAAACTCCTCCTAGATTCAAAGTTATGCCATTAGAAAGTAAGTCCTTCAATCATCAATTTTCGTCAATTGGCATGAAGTCCCAGGATTCATCAGATGTGCTCAATATTTGCTGCAAATTCCCATATCCACAATGTTAAGGGTTGAAAGAGCTTTTCGTAGATTACACAACAAGCCTCAAAACTCTTCTATGATTGAAATATATGGCCGTTTGAAGTTAAGTTCTTCTAGCGCCGCTTTTCCTCAACCGGAGTTAAGTCCATGAAATTTTCGGATATGGTCAATATTTGCCACGAATTTCCATATCCATGATCTCGTGATATGTAATAGGCCTCAAAACTCCTCCGAGATTGAAAGTTATGGCCGTTAGAACTTTAGTACTTCTAGAGCCAATTTTGCTCAACTGGTGTTAAGTTTGAGGATTTCTCAGAAATGCTAAGTTGTTGCCACAAATGCCCATATCCATAGCATCAGGGACTAAACGAGCTTTCGGCGGATATGTAATGTGCCTCAAAACTCCTCCAAGATTGAAATTTATAGCTACTTGAAGTAACATGCTTTTGACGATGATTTTCCTCAACTAGAGTTAACTTTGTGGATTTATCGGATATGCTCAATAGTTGCCACAAATGTCCATTTCTGTGATGTTGATGACTGAAGAAGATTTTTGTGAATATGTAACATGTAAAACCTACCTCTCATAAATCAATTAACTCAAGCTAGTTAGAAATGTAAGTAATAAATTAGGACATTGAAATTTTCAGTCTTGAAGAAAATTTAAAATTTCATTAGTTTTCAATTGACTGGATATAGTTTCAGTTTAACTGGAACTTGAGAATTTTTTAAATGTTGTCTAGTCATGTTTTCAAGAACTTTAAAAGTAATAACAACTGGAAACTAATTTAAATAGCTTAGTTAATTGTTTCAGCTTTGAGATCAAGCTATATTGTTTCTTAATTCTTAGGTAGGCCAAATATAATCCAAAATACATTAACAGACTATTTGGTAGGAGGGTTTTGGAAGGGAAGGAGAGGAGTTTGGTATGAAAAAATTGAAGGGGAGGGGACGTAGAATACGACCTCCCCTCCCCTCCCCTCATCCAGCTCCCCTCCAAAAGTGGGGGTTTTTTGGAGGGGAGAGAAATTTGTGCATTTCATCTGACTAAATTATCCCTAACAGCATTTTAATATTCCATCCTTTTCCCTGCTGAAAACATAACACATATCCATTTCGCATGTCCACAGCTCCAATCCTCCATTGCCTCTAACTCTCTGCCTTTCTTCATCACTCTAGTCCCTCGTTGCCACTAGATCTCTCACTTTCTTCGTTGCCTCTAGATCTCTTGCTTTTTTCGTCGGTCCCTTCCCTCTCCACTACCAGGTCTTGGTCTTCTCTTGCCCTTTTCTTTTTTTTTGGTTCTATTTCACTATTCCCACCATCTCGTTGTCTCTCCAAGCTCGTGGCGTCCCAATACTGAAGTCACCGTCACCTTCGCCATTGCCATCGCCATCGCTGTTTTACTCCCTGCTTGTTGCGTTGAGGTGCAACTAGATCTATTATATATATATATGTATATATATTTTTTTAAGCTCTATTTCTCCTAGATCGATCTAGTATGGAAATTTTTGCTTATGGAAATATAGTGCTAATCGAAATTTTTGCTTGTTCTATTGATTTCCTAATCTAAATCGAGTTGAAAATATGAAGTGTTGACTGAAGTATTAGATCCCTGAATTGTATTCCCTGTCTCCAGCTCTCTGTTCGTGGAATATATATCTATATATATATGATATTTATATGTCATTGTTTTCTTGTGCTTATGAAAATTTTTTCTTATTCTATTGTTTTCCTAATCTGAATCAAGCTTATAGGATGCATTGTTGACTAGAAATATTGTTGGTTGTTGTCTTCTCTCTTCTTGCTGGCGCCTCTGTTGTCTATAATATCTATAAGCTTAGTCTCGTAAGCTTTTCTCACTATGCCTTTTTTGGTTGCCTATTATTACCTTTTTGAGTCAGGTTTATAATTTTAATATACTAGAGGACCTTGTAGTGTGTGTTTTATCTGATGAAATTGGAATTTTGAATGCCTATGACAAAATGTGATGCGTATGGGGGGTTTTTTGTGCTTGAATGAAATCTAGAGCATTCAAAACATTTTTTTGGGGTACTTTGGGCCTTTTGAGGTGTTTGAGAAATTTAGGATGATTGTAAGACAAATTTTCCCCTCTGTATGTCTTCTTTCTTATCTGAATGCCCTTCCTCTGATTTCCTTTCAACAATCTTTATGGTCGGAACTTAGATGTAGATATAAGAGGCTGCATGAAGATCATGTGTGCTCTTTCAATTAATTGTAATTGGGATCTAACATTTTTATTTTAGTCTAATTTGAAAAGTTGAAGTGTTAATTTTGTAATTAAGTCTTGGTTTCTCTAAATTTTAAATATTAAGTGTTTCAGTTAAGTGTTGCAAATTTGATTTATGAGTTGAAAACTAACAAGTTCACTATTCCCTACCTCCAGTTCTATTTATATATCATTATTTTCAGATCAGCCTAGTTCTATGCAACTATTCTTTTCTCATATATTCAACTATTCAACAAGTTCACTATTCTGAATTTTTGAATTTTTTGCTTCTGGTTTAAACTTTGTTATGTTTCTTCTCTTTTTTGTTCATGTTTGACTAATTTATAGGTAGTTATTGGTTTATACCTGGGCTGATATGTTACCTAAGCTGATCTAAAATGGAATGAGTGTAATTATAATTGTATATATAGACTGATTTGTTACATGACTGGTTTTGATTAGATTCATGTTTTCATTCCTTTTTTAGATGGATTTAGTACTTCAATACATTTTATTAGTACGCCGATGGTGGGAATTTCGCCGAAGAGTTATAGCTCTATTGTTATGTATTCCTGTATATTATTATCGTACTCAAATGTATAATAATGAAAAAATAAGCTATAGTATAAGTTGCAAGAGAGAAAGAGTACGTGAAGAAATAATGAGTCGAATAACTAGGAGTGAAACAAGTTGAAATATCATTAGAATGGGTCTTGGAGCTTTTATTACATTATGTGCTATGTTAGAAAGGGAGGGTGGATTACAACCTACATGATGGTCAAGTGTAAAAGAACAAGTTGTAAAAAATCTTTACATATTAACACATAAAGCCAAAATCCGTGAGGTAAACTTTTGGTTTTGGTGTTTTAGTGAGACAATTAGTCATCATCTCCATCAAGTGTTGAGAGCTATCCTTGAATTGGAAGGAAAATTCCTTGTACAACCTGATGGGTCAATAGTCCTTCCTAAAATTCACAATAGTCATAGATTCTACCCATTTTTTAAGGATTGTGTTAGTGTCATAAACGGAACACATATACATGTCAAAGTATCTCAAGCAGATGCTCCCCGATATCATAGTAGAAAGGAATTCCTGACACAAAATGTGTTAGCAACATGCAATTTTGATTTAAAATTCACCAATGTCCTTACTGGTTGGTGTAATATCTGGTCCTCTGAAAACCAGAGAAAACGTGAGAAACGTAACGTACGGTTTCTTTATAAACGAACAAAAGTCACTGGATACAAAAAGGAGTCCCCCAAGATGATGTAGTTAAGGTCCCAAAAAATTTGGGAAGCAATCTATACTCCTAAAAATGAGAATCCCAGGCTCAGACGGAAGGAAAAATGGAGCTAGAATGAAGAAACAATTTTTGACGAAAAGCTTACGAAACATAATAGCATTTTCGTAATTTTAAACAAATCTTAAAATTCACATAGGAGGGCTTTTTAAATGAAAGTTTTGAGTTCTCCAGGGTTCTTAGAGGCCTTGAAAATCATTAAAAGCTTTGGGACAGTTAAAACCCCTTCGGTGGATGTTTTCCAACGTCGATTGACCTGAACTTTGACCAGTTTGTTTGGGAAGGTTTTAGCTCCGATTTGAGAGATTCCAAAGGCATTTTTCTTAATTGGGAACCTAAATTTTATAATGGAGAAAATAGTTCTAAAAAAGGAGCTAAAACGAAGAAATGGAAATTTTTGAAAAGTATAACTTATTCCCACCTATATATATGATGCACCATTCTCCTCCCTTCATTATGCATGACCATGTTCTGCCTAAAACTAGAAGAAAACCCTAGGGGATGAGGTGCACAAGATGAGGAAGAAAAGGAGGAGAAATCCAAGATAGAAAGGTATGGATTTTCATGCTCTTTCTCTTCCAAACCTCTTATCCTCCATTTTTCTTTGTTTCCTATGATTAAAATGAAGTTTATAAATATGTTTTAAGAGAAAAATTGAGGGGAAAATTCGGATTTGAAGAGAGGAGCTCAAAGAACACAAGTTTCAAGTGAGAAAAAGCAAGAAAACAAGGTAATTTCTCTTCCTATGGTTGTCATTTTTTGTTCCCTTCTCCACCATTTTGCCTCACTTGAGAAAACCCTAGGAGGAGATGATTTTTAGGTAGAACCAAACATGAATATAAGGAAAAAGGGTGTGGAGATTAAGAATATGCAAAGGGAATTATCAAAAAACCATTAGATTTCAAGATGCAAATTCTAGGGTTTTGTGTGCACCTTCCAAAATCTGATTTCATATGATAATTTCTAGGCCTAATTAAGAGTTTAAATGAGCTCTTAAGATCCCTAAGATACTCCCCACAAGCTTCCTCCTTCAAGAAAATAAAGAAATCTCCAAGAAGCCCTAAACCATGCTATATCTCAGCTAAACCATATTCATGGTTCTAGGGAGAGTTTTAAATTTTTTTAAGGCCATTCTTAAGTCATATTTGATGAATGTAAATGAAAGGAGGCCTTGGAAAAAATTTAGAACTCATGGAAAGTGATTTGGCATCTTAGGTTCCATATTATGACTTAAAGAAACAACATGGTGCTAGGCCTTTTGTTTTAATGGTGTGATGACTCCAAGAGACTTAAAAAGAGTCAAGAATCATATTTGAAAGGAAAGAATGAGGCCTAGAAATCATTTGAGGGGTGTTGTTTCATTAGGTGCAATTGTGGATCATAATGGAGTCTATAGAGCAATCTAGTGTTTCATCAAGTTATATAGCCTTAGAATGTGTTTCATGAACCTAATTGGCCCCCATAAATTGTATCTAGGCCAAGAGAAACCATCTCCACCAATTTGTGGGTGTGTGGCCAAAAGAGAAGGCTTGAAATCTAAGGAAAAAGTATGTGATTGTGTGCAAGGTAGCTTTCTCCACCTTCTCTCATGCATAGATGTGTGTTTAGCTTGTTTTAGAATGTGTGTATGTGTATTTTCAAGCTATGAAAAGTATACTAGCATGCCTTTATATGCTATGATGCTTGATGCCATGTTATATTTTCAAATGATTACATGATGTTTGTGTGAGTTTGCTTGAGTGTGGAGAGGCTAAGAACTTTTCCCTTGGGTGAGGATGAGCCAAGAACCCTTGAACTTAGTTGAGATAAAGTAAAGAGTCTTCCAAAAGTAAAGTGGGCACCCAAGAGTATGGTTGAGTCCAAAGCTCTTAAAGAATGGGTGAGGCAAGTCCAAAATCCATGAGGAGAAGTGTGAGGCTAATCTAAGCACCTGGTGAGCTCTTAAATGTCTTGTATGATTGATTCACATGCCAAGTTTGCTTTTAAAATGTCCATGACTTCTATTTCCTCCATGCATGCATTTGAAAAGCTTGCTTTGCACATATTATATATGATTGAATGGGAGATGAGTTATTGGGATTCTTTGAATCTCATCCCCTCCTCTCCAATGATCTAACATGCTAGGTGGACCAAGTGGATATGCCAATAAGAGCCAACAACTTTGAAGAGGAAAGATTGACAAGCTTATGTATGGTTTTGTCCATTTTAGAACCATAGTGATGGTTCATATGGTATATGATATTGTATATATACAATGAACTTTGAGGCATATGTAAATATACTATTATATAATGTTTAGAGCCATGGATATGATGTATGAGCTTTAGAACACAAATTGAGTTTTGAATGTCCAATTATGCATTATGGAAGTTTGATGGAAATATGCATAAGTGTGGGTTAAATGGCCAAAATGAGATGCATGAGGTTTGGGACCATTTGGGTAGCTCAAAAAGTCTCAAATAAGCTTTTAAACTTACCCAAAAGGTGCTAAGATCAAGGGAAATCCATTTGGCAACTTTAGTACTCAATATGGAGCCAAAATTGACCATAATGAAACCCTATATCACTTTTTAGCCAAATGAATTATTCTTGCTTTGAAATTTGGCATGCAATTAGATTTCATTGAGACTTTTTGAGAAGTTAAAGAACATAATTTTATGAGGTCTAGAGAATATTTGATAAATTTTTAAAGTTGGGATTTTCTATTGATTCTGGTATGTGCATTGTTCACACTAGCAGATTTGTGTTTTGTGTCACCTGATGGTCAGATGGTTTCCAATTCTTATAAAATTTTATAGGCATAAACTAGATGTTATAAAATTTCTTTAGCCACTAAGATCACCGTATTTGGAGGTCTGAGTAAAGAGTTATGCATTTTTAAAGTTGGCTATTAGTAGCAGTGGCGCCCCAGGAGTTCAGTTACTATTCCATAGGATTCCAATGGCTAAAAGTATCTATTTCATTATGGAATTATTTTTAGCATCAATTTAACATTTGTAGCTTTCCAGAATGACTGAATTTGTATGATTTCAATTTGTATAGAATTAATTATGAATTTTAGAAATTTGTATCAGTAATCTGAATAGCAGCCCAAGCAGCCAACGACCTCAGTAGTTTTCCAATGTCAAACGTCCTCCATGATGCGTGTTATGATCTGGGCATATTTTGAGTGTGAATTAGACATCCTAAGATTTTCAGAACGACCAAGATTGCATTGTTTTAATTTTTCTTGATTTACTTATGATTTTTCAAAAGTTGCCTAGAAAAGAAGCCAATTCTGGCCGAGAATGAGTTCCCACTTTTCATGCTCCATCTCGATTTCCATGGGTTGTAGGTATGTTTTTGGGATGTAAATGAGTTGTAATGATGCAATTAAATATGAGGATGCATAGCATGAGCTCACACGGTCCACGTGACACTGAAACAAATTTTTTAATATAGCACAATGTGAAAATAATCCCACTTTTTCTTGCTTTTTCTATGAAAATTCTATATAGTTCATGATATTATGCCATTCAAATGTATGAGATAGACTAGAATCTATGGTGTTACATATATTGGTATCAAAGCAAAGTTCCAGCTCTCCCGGATTGGATTTGGCTTAAGGATGTTGTAATAGGGTTATGTAAAAGGCTTTAATAGATAGGTAAAGTTTTATATAAGACATGTTGGGTGTATGAGTATAGTTTGTGGCTTTGTTCATGATAAGTAAGTTGTAGAATGGTCCTAGAGTAGTTAGTGGACACCAGGAAAGAGTGGCCTCCAGTGTAGCTTGAGCAGAGTTGAGGGATCCGATGGTTAGAGCTTGATGAAATATGATAGCCCGCCGGGATCAGCGGCAAGCCCTAGGTAAGAACGATGAAAATGATCTCATTGATAGGAAGAGGCTTGCTAGAGAGAGTATGTGAGACCTAATTCTCTTGGGTAGTTATACTCAGGCCATTCCAAGATATCCTGTTTAATGCAGAGACAAGTAATGATGCAGTGTGGTATGAGATGAGACTGCGGCTGCATCGAACCAGTTTAAAGGGAAAGTGAGAAAAAGAGTCACCCCTAGCCACAACACCCAAATGTCTAGATAAGTATTAGAGCCCAAAAGGTTAATTTCCTCAGGCCAGAGGTTAAGTTACAAGCTACACCCTAGAGCCCTGATATAGTGCAATATGAAAATAATCCTACTTTTTCTTGCTTTTCCCATGGAAATTCTATATAGTTTATGATATTATGCCATTCAAATGTATGAGATGGACTAGAATCTATGGTGTTATAGTTGGGAAGACACCACGTCTGACTCAAGAATTATAAAAAATGCATTAAGGCAGGAAGATAAGCTTGAAATTTCAGAAGGTAACTCTTTTAGTAATTGCTAGAATTATTCAAGGCATATAGGTGTTCAATATGATAGTAATTATTTTTTCAGTTATAGGTAAATATTACCTTGTGGATGTTGGTCTCATGTTAACAAGTGGGCTTATTACTCCTTATAGAGGTGTTCGATATCACTTGAAAGAATATTCAGTAAGAAATCCTCCTTAAAATCATAGGAGACTATTCAATCTTCAACATTCATCATTGCGAAATGCAATTGAAAAAGCCTTTGGTGTCTTGAAAAAAAGATTTGAAATTTTAGCCAATTCAGCTGAACCTACTTATGGAGTTAAGGCTTAATCATTGATTATTATTGTTTGTTATATTCTTCATAATTACCTAATATGTATAGACCCTGATGAAGATCTTATAGCTAAAGTAGATGCTGAACTTAAAGCTCAAAATTTATCTGATGATAATAATCGTGCTCCTATTAATGATAATAAAGAGGCTACATGTGGTGAACTTATTAGAGACTATATAGCTAATCAAATATGGCTAGATTACCAAAATAGTCAATTAGAGTGATCTTATGTATTTGTATTGTTATTTGATTTACTTATTTGATGTATTGAACTTGGATGTATCAATTTCAGTTTGGATTTTCATGTACTCATATTGAACTTTGATGTTTTCATTTCAATTTGGATTTTTTTGTATTCATTTGATATCTTTACCTTTGATGTTTTCATTTATATATCATATTTTAAGAATTTTGATTCTATGCTCATTTATATTATGCTAAAACCTATAAATATTATAGTATGCCACCAAAGAAGGGATCAACAGGAACCATTAGTAAGGAATGCTTGAATTGGACTAAATGTATGGATGATGCTCTTGTGGATGCTTTCATGCATCAACATAATGAGAGCAACAAAGTTAATGGGACATTTACATCCGTAGCTTATGATAATATAGTCAAAGAATTAAGTGCTTTATTTGGAAAAAAACTTGACCAAAAAAAAATGATAAAGAATCGTTGAAAAATTTTAAAGAATAACTTTTCTGAAGTGTATGATGTTTTTAAGAATGGCATGAGTAGGTTTGCTTGGAACCTATCAACAAGCTTGTGGGATGCGTAAGACCAAGTATGGGATGCTTTGATAAAGGTTTGTTATCTACAATTAATGTGATTTGATAAATCTTTATAATTAAAGTTGGTTGCTGCTATGTTTATTAATGTCAATCCTATCTTTTTCAGTCGAAGTCTAGAGCGGCAATATGGAGGAATACCCCAATGCCAAATTATGAAAAGATGGTTATGCTATATGGTAATGATAAAGCCACTAGAGAAGGGAGTGCAATAGCTTCTGAAATGAGAAAAAGGCGTCTATCAACTAGTAAAGAAGACTTTTATGACACTGTCAACCATGTTAATCATCTTGTCTCACAAAATGAGGTTACATTGGAGAACTATGAAAATTATGTTGAAGTTGATAATTTTTCAGTTCATAAATAATCATATGGGGATACAAGTACTACAAGTAAGAGGAAAAGCAAAGAAGTTGAAACCAAAGAAAAAGATATTGACAAGTTAGTAAATGTAATAAATAGGGTAGCTTCTATACTTAGTGTTGCAAAATGATGTAGTTTAACGTGGCAATAATATCTTACAAGAGGCTTTAATCCTCAAGGACCTAATGTTAGGGGAAGACATTTGGAATATGATTACTGATTGTGGATGTGATCTTAACAAACTGCTTGCCATTTATAATTCTCTTATAAAAGATAAAGAAAAGCAAAAATTAGTTCTTCAATGTCCGTTTAGAATGCGTAAGGCAGTAATTATAGACTTGGCCTTTGGTTCTTCTAAATGAATAGGATGATTAGCATGGATGATGATATTTTGATGTATGCTCTAATTTTGAGTACTTTTGCCATTATGGGTAACCAATACTATGGATGATGTATTTTGATGTCAACAATCTACTATATTTGATGGCTATATATTTCTTTTTGTTTATAGTAATCTTGTTCTATACATTTTATTGGATTTTGTAAAAATTTCAAAGCAAAAAATTTTATAATGTGTATGAGGTGAAAAAAAAGTGACTAAAGGGTGTAGTAGTAAAGCAACCAACACAATCAGTTTGCAATTTTATTAAACAACTAAAAATATAAAAAGCAAAAACAAAATTAAGTATAATTTCTAGTTCATGAATATGGATTTTGACATCTCTAATTTTTAATGTAGTTAATAAAATATAGATATTTTTATATAATTCAAGATAATTTTCTATGAAAATAAAAAATATCTTTTGAATAGAAATCAAGAAAAATTATTTTCTATAATAGAAAGCAAGGAAAAGCCTTTTTTCCATAAAAATATCTTTAAAACAAAAAAATAATAATTCTAATGTCATAAGGGTATAATTGTCCATTTAATTTTATCTTCCCTCCCCTCTCCTCCTGAACCAAATAAGGTTTCCTTAAAATCCCTTCCTTTCTTTCCCCTTTGGATGAATTAAACAAGGTATCATTAAAATCCCCTCCCCTCCCCTCTCTTCCCCTCCATTAAAATCCGTCCCCTCCCCTCCCCTTGGTTAAGCCAAACATAGGTTAAATGTGGTCTGGAGTAACCTTATTATGTCAGTTAAGCACTACAAAATTTTGGAATTAAAAATCATTCATTTAACCCCATAATAAAAAGAATTCCAAAACTGTCCAGAATTAAGCTACATTGCGGACCTCCAGTTTCTCTAATTTATTTAACTTATCAAACTAGCTCCAAAAATTTTTTCAATTTCCAAATTAGTACCATATAGTGTCAGCTATCATCTAATAAAATTTGACCCCTTAATTCCAAGGATTCAAACCTCAACTAGTGCTATTTTTCTAACTGCCCTTTTTTGGATCGAAAACTGGATCAGCTAATTTATCAATTTAATTAAAGTATCAAAACTATTTCAAATAGCTCTCAAACCTTTAAGATCACACCTTTGGAATGTTTGGGACAAACCCACAAAATCTTAGCCCATTCTATATAATATTTCCTTATGAATTCTTCCATGTTAGGACAGATGCCAAAACTGTCCTGATAAAAAATGCAGCACCGTTTGTGCTGCAAATCGTGTACCCCAACATACTGGTTTGAGCCAAAATTTGACATGGATGTTCAATTATGAGTACTCTTTTCATACATAAGATTTCATAATTTTTAGGCTAAATTTAGTAGGGTAACTACTGTGAGTATTGACACTAACTAGTAATCAAGAAACATTTAGGTTCCTATTTTCATTCTTAATTGTAGATACCAAGTTAACTAGTCTATCACATCTACAATTCTAGGCATATTACAACATCAACCCTTGCTCACCACACATCTCATTTATCACAAACATCTAAAACAATAAATAGGAGACTACCACAATTATCTAAATTATTTACAAATTTATGTATAATCAAGGGACCCAAGGAAAATAAAATGACATATACAATCCCATGATTAAAAATACAAAACAGAGCCTCCTAAATAGCTAGATCCTTGTCCTTTCTTGCTTCTTCAACACCAATAATTATATTAGGCACATAATGAGATTTACATCCCAGTAGATAGTACATTATTCAGAATATACAAACAACTAAATCAATGTCGTGGACTATGTAGGAATCACTCTGTCTTCCTTCATGGTTACAAATAACTAGAGCAATCCCATACTTGCAAACATACATAGTGCCTACAGTCATTAGCCAATAATATGGGAGAAGCACTCTATCTCCATAGCCCTTTTTCTCAATTTCCCTAATGCAAGATAAGTAACCAGACAAACAAATAGCAGTGATACATAAAGTATATACCAATTCAATTATAGAAAGTATATAGAGAATAAAGCACTATCTACCTGGTAGATTCAAACTTTGCTTGTACCAATAGGTCTTTTAAGGTCATAAATTTAATCACTAGGTCTCAGCCTATAGGAAGGTGAGCATTAACTTACCCTTGCCAAATTATGGATTATATGCCATTGTACAATCATGCTATGACTTGAAATCAAACATATAAATGTTTAATATGGAATTGACCCTCTTAATTTACAAGATCACTATAAATCTTCCTTATCTTAACATTAGCCTTTCTACTAATCGTGCTAAGCCTCCCAGTGTTCTTCAAGCAAGCAATTTGGCCATCAAGTAGCATAAACAAGTTCCAAATTATAACACCATATTTATCTAGCTTGCCTCATGCCATTTCTAGGTCTTGTTCTATGCATTTCATAATGAAGCAAGAAAGGTAGCATAAGAACAATGAATGCACATGCACTATGCCATAGATAAATTTTTTTCTTTAGAGTCCCGTGGGCCATATGGACTCATGTATCATATTCTCATATTTAATTATATAGATAAAATTCAAATCCATCATCAAAAGTGACCTACAACTTGTGCAAGGTAAGAGGATGCATAAAATTCATAGTTGCAATTTCGGCCAGAAATTCTCACTTTCTGTCACAAACTTTGAAAAATCATAATTAATTCTAGAAAAATTGAAATCATGCATTCTTTGCCATTTTAGAAAGCTACACATGTCTAGTAAAAATATTTTTAGGCTATGAAACACAATAGAGAAGATGTTTAAAATTCAAAAAATTGCAGATGTCTGACTAGTTACTAGTACTAACACAACTTTCTACCCTAAAATTTAAAAATGTCTAATTAAATTCAACACATTCTAATGATACTAATATAGAAAGCTATAGATGTTAGATAGAGGGAAAAAAATAACTTTAAACCAATCCAAGCACATCTAGACCTGAAAAACAAATCAAATAGTATCTAAGGTCTGTCTGAATGCCTGATACTGGGCAGAAACTTTAAAAATACATATCTCCCTCTCTAGACATCCAAATGGGATGCTTTTAGTTGACACAAGTCACTAGGAATGTCTAATTTCTTCCTGTAAAATTTTGTGGCAATTAGACATCATTTGCTCCCTGAGTGACAGAATTTATTTTCAGATCAGTATAAACAATACCCTTAATTATAATCAAAAAAATTTTCAACTTTGAAAATTCATAAAATATTCTATAGACCTCTAAAAATTTTATACTTTAGCTTCCCAAAAATCTCTCAATAATCTTTAATTGTATAACAAATTTTAGATCAAGAAGAGCTCATTTGGATAAAAAGTAGTATAGATTTCCAATATGGTCAATTTTATTCCATATTAGATACCAAATGTGCCTAAATGGTCTTTCTTGATGTTTGACACCTCTTGGGTAAGTTTAAAAGTATGAATATGACTTGTATAAACCGCCCAAGTGATCCCAAACCTTATGTCTCTCAATTGGGCCTCTCCACTTCCATTTATACATGCATTTCTATAATGATAATTTGCCATCACATGTCCAAAATACATATTTCTGTACATATAACCTTAGCTCTTATTTATACATGATACATTAACATAATTATATATATTCATAACATCATAAGATATATACAACCATAGATTATAACATTTGCCATTCATATGGCCCTAAGGTAACAAAATCTATACACTTTAATGTCATACTCTCATCTCTCAAGTGGTTGGCTCCCATTTCCTTGCTTTCTTAGTTCACCTAGCATATTAGAACATTGGAGAGGAGGGAATGAGATTCAAAGAATCCTAATAACTCATTTCCCATTCAATCACACATAAAGTATGCAATACAAGCATTGAAAATGCATGCATGGGCATATTAACATATGTGAGTATTCAAGAAACATTATTAGCATTTGAACAAGTCATACATAACACACATAGGTTTGCCAAGTGAGTGGATTAGCCTCACCTATTTATTTGTGAATTTTAGACTTAGCTCACCCATTTTCTTTAAGAGGTTTTTAACTCAACCTTACTCTTGAGAATCAACCTTACTTTTGGGAGGCTCTTTACTTTGTCTCAACTAACTTTAAGGATTCTTGGCTCATCCTCACCATGGTTAAAGGGTTATTGGCTTCTCCATACTTAAGCAAACCAAGACAAGCACATAAAACATCATTTGAATGCATAAAACATCATCATGGTACCATGGAATAAAAGCTAAAGTACTTTTCATAACTCAAAACATATATACACACATTTAAAGACAATATAAGCACACATCGATGCATGAGAGAAGGCGGAGAGAGTTACCTTGCTTATATTCACACACTTTTTTCTGGAGTCTTAAATCCTCTCCCTTGACCTCACACACCCAAGAAGGTGGAGATCACTTCTTTTGGCCTAGACACATTATGTGGAAGTTAATTATACTTTTGAATCAAATTATAAAGCTACACAATCACTAGAAAAGTTAGGTGACTCATAAGGCTCTTTTATGGTTCCATAATGTATTTAATGAAGCAACCTTTGGGAAACATCATCTTGGTTCCTTTCTCTCCATCTATTTATGATTCTTGACTCCATTTAAACCTCTTGGAGTCATCACACAATCAATTCTAGGAGCCTAGCTAGGTGTTGCTTCTTTAAGCTATATTATGGAACATATAAGGCTCTCTCACTATCTATGGTTTCTAAAATTTTTTCAAGAATTCCTTTCATATTCTCCCATCACACATGATGCAAAATTAAGCTTAGAAGCAATTAAAATACTCCTTAGGTGCATGAACTCTTCTTGGCCGAAGTATGTACGCTTCTTGGCACCCTTGGAGTTTCTTTGCTTCCTTTGATGGGAGAAACATATAGAAAGCTCTCTTGGTGTCTTAGGAACTCATATGAACACTTAAAACATCATAAAATATGGCTAGGGTTCATAGTAGAGTTCAAGGTACAATCAAAACCCTAAATTCCATAACTTGCATTCTAAAGCTCCCTTTTTAATTCTAGTTATATATTCTTAATCCTTTTATTCCATAACCTTTGGTTCCATCAAGAACACATAAAGAAAAACTCCCTTCCTCACTTTCTCTCTCTAGACCTAAGTTTAAATGGCTTGGAAACATAAGATTTTGTAAGTGTTTCAAGTGAAATCTTACCTTAAAACGGAGCTCTCTTCGCGTAGATTATTTTCTACCAATTGATTTCTTGAAAAAAGTTTGTTTTTGTCTTGGGTTAAACCTGAATCTTCAAGTTTTTAAGAAAAAAAATCACCATTAGAGAGCTCTTAGAGAGAGGAACAACTTTCCTAACTGGTGTGGGATGAAACGGGGCCATTTACTTACCTAAATGATGCTTAAACTTCTTATCTCTCTCTCTCTCCCCTCTTGATGTCATGCCATTGCTGCCCATTTTCTGCAAATGGAAGTTTGGAGAAGGTGATGAGGTCTAATCTTACTGAAGAAGCCTCTTTTACAATTTTTCAAAATGACTATTTTACCCTTACATACCTATTTGCTCGTTTTAGGCTCATTTTAACTCTTTTTTAAGAACCATCTTTTCCATCATAAAATATAGGTCCTCTAATTCATAAAATGCTTTTGGTTTCATTCAAATTGAATTTAAAACCTTCCCAAATGAACTAGTCAGAATTTAGGTTAACCGACGTTGAAAAACATCAACCGGAGGGGCTTTAGTTGTTCCGAGGCTTTCAATGGTTTTTAGAGCCTCTGAGAACCTGGAGAACTCAAAAATTTAATTTAAAAAGTCCTCCTGTGTGAATTCCAAAATTTTCTCAAAATGACAAAAATATCCTTTCGTTACATTTCTTTTCTTCGTTCTAGCTCCATTTTTTTTTCATCTGAGCCTGAAATTCTCATTTTAGGAGTGTAGAATACTTTTCAAATTTTTTGGGACCTTAACTAAGTTATTTTGGGGGACTTACTTTTGTATCTGGTGAATTTCATTTATTTACGGAGAAACTGTAAGTTACGTTTCTTGCATTTTCTCTCGTTTTCAGAGAACTGGATATTACACAAATCACAATTTTTCTATCAATTATGCTATCACTTACTCATTCCATATTAGATGTTTAAAACAATAATACTTTAACATCACATTCCTCTTTCCTAAAGATCAAAACATACTTGATAAATTTTCACATAATAATATTATTAGGAAATTCATAACTATAATTTTTCATCGGTCTAACACATTGCAAGGCCATATAATTTAAATTCTGAATCTCAACAATTACATTAAGTGATTGAAAACTAATTATCCAACACCTTAATATTTCCCTGCATCACAATTTCCTCTTCTTCCTATTGAGCATATAATTTTGGCCATTTATACTAATGTAACTAGAATTGGAAGACACTTATCAATTTATTTTTCCCTTAATTCTTCTTCAAAACAAAGTAGCCATTTCCAAGCCACATCAACCTCATTTGGTCCTTATATGTCTTGGCCAAAAAGAACAGAATTTGTAAACTTTAGTTAGCAACCGAAATTTCACCATAATTCAATTAGGAATCAAAGCAAAATACTAACCCTCTATGTCCTTTATTCTTCCTCCTTAAATCTCCTCTCCTTTTTCTCAAGTTTAGATTTTACAACTAGAACAATTACCACCAATCAACAATTTAATCAATGCAAAAGAAAGCTCAAAGGGAGACAATTTTTCTCTACACTCACCAAGGCTAGAAATGCCTCCAACAAGCCCGTGCAAGATTAAAAATTCTTATCTATGGCTGCTCTTCACTCCTCTCTCTCTCACACACACACAAAATTTAGCTATGAAGAAAAAAAGAAATGGAAAGTATCAAGTTAAGTGGCCGAAACTCCACTTAATGGAAAAATGGGAGTCAACGTGCCATTGACCCAAGTCAACCCATATAGAAAACTTCTCTCTCCTAGTACTAATTTGGCTGACCACTAAGAGGATCCAAGCTTGAATTCCATGTGTATATAATATAAGATAAAATGGCTAAAGTGCTCTATTTGAGGTATTAGGTGACTAACCCTTTACTACTTCACTAAATAGATTAATTAGCTATGATGTCTTCTAAGCCTTACCTATCTTGGCTGGCATGCTAGGAAACATAAGGCATAGAATTCACTAGGTGTTTCTCCCTTGATGTAGCTAAATGTAAAACCTTGAAGGAAAGTATATATATATATATATATATATATATGTATATACTTGTCACAAACACACTCAGAGCCACAGTACCATGTTTCCAATGCCAGACTGTTGTTATTTTTTTTAATTTCTTTTGCATTACCTTTTATTTATCTGGATAAAGATTGGGCTTTTGGTCATTGTCTATTTTCTTCTTTTTGCTGCACATTCTCTTACCTGCTCCATTATTTCGGTCAAAGAAATAGAGGCAAAAGACAACAACCCATTAGCTTTCATTTCAATTTTTCTTGGCAGCAACTTGATCCATTTTCACCAGTGTTTTTTAGGCATTCTCGTCTTGCTGCAAGCCATATCTAGTTGATGGATTTTTGGCAGCCACAAACTTGCACAGTTCCTTCCTTCTTAGAGTGGTAAATCCTAGTATTTTTTTGTGGATGAAAGGGCTGTAAAATTTTAACATTTTCTAGTTGTTATGGTACGTCATTCTTGTTCTCCTTTTTGCCTTGGAATGAGCTTGCATTATCTTCTTTCTCCTTTAATATGGGTTTCAATTTCAATGAGGATGAAGGTAGCTACAAGGGAGTCAGTCTATAAATGTATTTTGCTAGTTAGGGAGCCATATTTTTTTTGGGTCTTAATTCAAGCTTGTTTCGTGTAGGTATTCTTCTCTTCTCCTATCCTTATACCTTCAAATCGTGATGCCTACTACCATAAGCTTCATATGTGTGTGTGTGCGCGCGCTACTATAGCTTGATAGTAGAAAGTATATAATTGGCTATTTAATTGAATGTATATACATATACACACAAAATTTCTGCTAGAATAAAATGAGGAAAATAGGTTTGGTATTATGACACCATGTCTTCTTTTGTAGATTGGTTTGTCATTAACTAACCTAACAAAAAAGTCAATAGGACAAAATGCTAAAGTTATGGATACAAGAAATTTGGAATTTTGTTAGGATTGATTCTCATTTCTAGATAAGTATCCTTGCTATTGAAAGTGCCACTTTGTTAAGTGAACTAAGGAATAGAGCTAGAGTTATTAAAGGAAAATGATAATTTTTATTCTATTCTCCGTTGATGTCCAACCTATCATTTGATTTTCAGGTTTATGCATATTTTTAGATCCTTATGTCTTAACTTGAGACTCTTCGAAATCATCAAGTAGCTTATAGATGAAATGTTGAGAATTAAAATTGTAGCTTGAACAAATAGGTTCTTATTGGTGTTGTGTTAAAGGGATCTAACTAATCACCATATCTAAAGAGAAAATTTTCTTTTTACTATTAGGAAACAATCTAAAGGAATTCTAGTACTAAACTTTGTGGATCATTGTTATAGGGCATTTGGGAAGAAGTAGGCACACTAAAAAAAAAAAAATTAGCAGGAGATACGATAAGGAATTTTTCCTGTGTCATCTTAAGAGGTGAGTAAATAATGCTGGCTATACATTTTATTTCAAGGTTTATGATTAATATTCCTTAATTAAAGTATTTTCTTTATTAAATGTGTTTTTTATTATTATGCATTAGAATGTTTACTAAGTATTTCTAGACTATGGGAATATTGATTGATATACTCTGTTATATGTTTAGGTTATAAGTATACATGAATTAGAATTTAATTTACTCTGAGCATATATTTATGAGATGGTTTCTTGTGAGAGCTATCTATTTTTGAACCCTATAGCTAACTGCAACAGAGGTTAGCCATGGTGCATTATGATAAGTACCTTAGCTAGTAGCGGCATTGTTAGCCTCGTGTGGTTAGCCACCATATGTGAATTTGTTCTCATTTTCATGTGTAGGTTGCTCAACATCTATGTTACTTACCCTCATGAGTTGTGTGCTATGCATTGTTCACCAGCCAGCTTATACCGCAAGTGCATGGGTCGTGACAAAGTAGTATAAAAAGATTATCATTCCCACGAGGATTTAAGTTAAAATTAATTAGTCATTAAACTCATGTTTTGAACTAGGTTGAGCAGAGCAATTGATTATTGAAATTTAATGTAAAATGTAAAAATTACTTTATGAATAAATTTGTAAAAGAGGCTAAAAGATCTTTTGACTTCAAGTATGAAAAAAGGTTTAGGATTATTTTTCCCCCTTGTACTTCATAACACTAGGACAACCTCCCCTCACAAAAATGACTAACAACTTTATGTATTAACATAGGGATCAAATAGTACTTGAAAAAGCTTTCTCAAGTCAAGAAAAAATGTTCAATTCTATTAATTGCATGATTTCTCTTGCAATTAATAAAATCCCAATTTTAAGTTCAAACCTTAATGTGACTATACAAGGTCAGTGAGTCTCTACCTCACTAACAAAACCATCCATTCAATTCATAAATTTCAAGTTCTCACACGATTAAACTCAAATTTTATACTCAAGCTATTTGTCTCAAGCATCACTCAAGTAAGCAAACAATTAATTGGTGGCCTATCAACTAGAAGCATTAAGAATAGAGTGAAATCAACACATATATATATATCATTAATCATAAAATGAAGGAGAATCAAGTGTTAATCCATACAAGGATTCAAAATAATCCTAGAACAAAGTGTCTAGCTACTCATAATCAGCCATAAGCTAACAAAATACAAGGAGGTTGAAGCTATAGCAAAATACAAGAGAAGGAGAAGAAAAGGATCAAGAAAAAACAAAGGAAAAACTTCAAATCTCTCCAAAACTTCAATCCTTGGCTCCAATCACTTCCAACTTCCCTAAACCCTTTCACACAAGGTCCCAAGGCAGTCCAAAAGATGGAAGATCCTCCCTCCAGTCCAAAATGAGGGATATTTAGAGCTTTAGTATCTGTCAAGCCTTAAAATGCAATGTTTTAGTAAAATGGAGTTTAGTGCAGCTAACATATCTTTTGTCGTGCGAATTAGTCTAGGGTTCACTTTCCAGCTTCTTTCCCAAGTATTGGCTGTGGCTAACATCTTTATTGGTCGTGGCGAAACCTTCTTTGGATCGTTCTATTCCCTTCATGAAAGTATTGGCCGTAGTGAAATATCTTCTTTCAGTTAAGGCTTTCAACATGTATCTTAGCTTCTAGTGGCTTACCCAAAACATTCCTTGTCATCTGCAAAAGTATAAAACTATAGAAGTATCAAAAGTATCCTAAAATAGGTTAAAATTACATAATTAATTAAAAAGTGAAATAATTAAGTTTAAATAAAAAAAGGCATTTTCCTATTTTGAATATAATTTATATACAAAAATACACCAAAAGGTATGCATAACTCAAGGAAAATATGCTGAAAAGGCATAAATTTAGAAAGGTTATCATGCATTTGGCTCAATTGGTACTGATTAGATGCTTCCCACTACATCTTATGCATCAATTACTTGGAAATTTCTTTTTCATAATCTCTTTTAAAGTTTCACTTGTTACTTGATTTTTTTGAATAAGATTTTAATGCTATAATGTTCTTACAGCGTATAGTTAGCCTTGTTTACTCACTGAGCATCATCTTACTGCTCTTATTTTTAATTTGTTTTAGATAGTAGGTCTGAGCTCGATCCCTCATTAGTAGCTTAGCATTGGCACTTTCCTACACCCTTGGTGAGGCCCGCATTTGTTTGCATGAGCATGTTTTGTTAATGTATTAGAATTTATTTTGTATTGTAGACTATTGTATGTAGCTCCACTAAATCATAGATAAGATCCCCTCTTAGAAACTGGCATATTTTGGTCTGGATTGATAGCTAAACTTCCTTTTGATGTTTTGAACTAACTGGTTGAATTGTAGAAATTTCAAGAGGTCTAATTTACAGGGAAAACTCTGTTGAAATTTCTATAAGAGTCCATTAGATCTAAATTTATATAATGCATATATGATTTGCAATTGTTCTATTTGGTTATGATATTTGGTATTAAATCTTAGGGATATTCATTAGTGTTTGATAGAATTTTGTTTAGTGTTGGCTTATAGAAGAAAATTTGGCTATCTTCCGTGCCAGTCACACTATTGGTTGCAGGGTGTGACAAAGTTAGTATCAAAGCTTAGGTATTTTTGTGGTCTTATGGAGCAAGTATTCTTCAGTGGGATCTCAATTATTGTTATAAACCTGGGTATAATCATAATTGAGATGCCACTAATGACCTTATAAGGTGTCCTAACAAATTCCTTCAAGTTTACTGTCTTGTTGAATGTGATGATGGTTCATCTTAAGACTTCAATCTTGAGAATGATTTGAATGTTTGTTATTTTGTTGTAAAGTGGAGATGCTTCCCAGAATTAGTTTAGTTAATAGATTAGCTAATGAAGATGAGGCTTCGACAAGTGTAACAACTCAACAAGCTACCTCACTTATCAGAGGCCGTGGCCAAGGTCGGGGTAGGGGTCGTGGGACTATTCGACCTCTAGGCAGGATTCACCTAAGGATAAAGTAAAGCCTCTACAGCCTTTAGAGGAAGTTGCACCACTAGTTCAGCCAAGACCAATAAAGCCTCAAGTTGTGAGAAAGGAAATGTTACACCCAAAGATGCGATTGCGTAACACTAGAAAAAAGAATTTCAAAAGAAATTTTGAATTTCAAAGAAAACAAAAATCAAAATCAAAATTAAAGTAGTAGAGTTACCACTAAAATTTTAGTTTTAAAAGGCAAAATTTTAGAAAAACCTTTTATAAGAAAAATGAGAAAATGGTTTACAAACTAGAAAGAGAATTCGGGAGTCAATTGTGAATGAGGAAGGTGTTAAGCACCCCATTACACCTTGTTCCTTGAACAGTTATTCTAAGTTAGTTGTGTAAAATCAATATGCCCTCTATTCTATTTTAATTTTATCTAATAAATCACATACAAAATAAGAAAAAAAATGTTAAGAAAATAAAATTAAGAGTAAAAAGAAGGAAAAGAAATTAAAGAAATAACATTAAAAGAACATATTTATTTACAAGGATGAATTTAACTTAGGATGAGAATCTAAGGCCTACGTACCCTTTGGGAGAAATCAAAGTCCATGTAATTTGAAACAAAGTTTGATAGTTGGTACTTTGTTTTTGTTTTTGTTTTTATTTTTGTCTTTTTTTGGTTTCTTTATTTTTTATTTTTTGTTTATTTTTGTTTTTGTTTTTGTATTTTTATATTTTTTTCTTTGTTTTTTAGTTTAGTTTAGTTTTATTTTCGTTTTTATTTTGTTTTGTTTTTATTTTTATTTTCTTCTTCTTTTTTTATGAAAAAGATAATAAAAATAACTTTAATTTTTGCAAATAAAACAATTCTAGAATTGGTTAATAAGTTTAAATTTGTAAAAACTAAGTTAATTTCACATCGTTGCTCTCTCTTTTTTTAAATTTTTTTTACCCTTTTTTGTTTTGTTTTATTTCATTTTTTTTGGGTAATGATTTTCATGATTTTTGATGACATTAAACAGGATTTTTTTGTTTTCTTTAAATTTTTATTTGATTTGATTTTGACTTTTGATTTTTATTCTTTCTTGTATTTTGATTTTTTGATTTTCTTATTTTTGTTTTGACTTTTGTTTGAACATTTTTTCTCTCAATTTTCTATTTTCCTCTTCTTTCCATTTTTTTCTTTTCCTCTTTTCTCTTTTTCTTCTTTTTTGGTTTCTTTTTGTTTTGTTTTATTTCATTTTGTTTTGTTGTTTTTTTTTGGTAATGATTTTCATGATTTTTGATGATATTAAAGAAGATTTTTCTGTTTTCTTTAACTTTTTATTTGATTTGATTTTGACTTTTGATTTTTATTCTTTCTTGTCTTGTGATTATTTTTGTTTTGACTTTTGTTTGAACATTTTTTTGGGGGCATAATTGATTTTTATTTTTTTGTTCATTTTTGTTTTTGTTTCTTTTGTTTGTTCTTTATTTTTTTAACTTTTATTTTCTTTTCCCTTCTTGATTAAACCTTTCCTTTCCATTTACCTATTTATACTTTTTATCTTTTTTCAAAGGACAGGCTCTAAAAGGGAAACTCATTTTTGAATTTTTTGGAACACTATTTTTCCATTTTTATAGGAAAGTCTTTAAGAAAGAAAAAGACAAATCTTTAAGACCTTAACAGAAAGATTTCTAATCCTTGATTATTTTATTTGACTTTTTGAGGTATACTTCATGCTTTTCTTTTTCTTTTCTTTTTTTTGTTTGCTTTGTTTGTTTTTCTTTTCTTTGTCTTTTAATTTATTTTCAATTTTCAATTTTTAATTTTTTTAAAATTTTTGTGTTTGTTTGTTTTTTTAGTAGAAAAGACAAAGAAAATAAAATTATTTTTCCCTTTAACAAATAAAATGAATTTATAATTAGTTGATGTATTTTGATTTGTTAAAGGTAAATTTAATTTTACTCCTTTACTTTTCTCACATTTCCACTTTTTTTCTTTTCATTTTTTTGTTTTCATTTTCTCTCCTTTTCTTTTTTTTTTTTATTATTTTTGTTTTATTTTGTTTTGTTTTTTATTTTGTTCTCTTTCTTTTTTGTTTTGCTTTTGTCTTAATCAATTTTTTGTTTTTAATTAATCTTTGATTTTTATTTCATTTTATTTTTTATTTTTATTTTCTTATCTTTTCTTTCTTATGTTTGATTTTTGTGTGAATTCTTTTTCAAATTTTGACTATATTCTTGTTATTATTTTTTCTTTCATTTTTATTTTTTTTAAATTTCCATTCCTACTTTTTTAATCAAGAAAAAATTGAAAAGGGTTCATAAAGCTTAAGAAACTTAAATCCTCACTTACTTTTCATGCTTTCTTTTTTTTTTTTTTTTTTTTTTCATTTGTTTTATTGTTTGTTTGTTTGTTGTTTTTTTTTTCACAAGACATCCTTCAAAAGGAATAGTTAATTTTGAATTTTTTTCTTTTTAAATACTAATTCTTTTACTTTTAGAGAAGAACCTTTAAGAAAAGAAAAAGATAAAAAAATTTTAGGAATTTATTGCCAAAAAAGATTTTTTTTTAGTTTCCTTTTTGGTTTTGAAAAAAAAATACTTTATTTTATCTAAAAAAATTATATATATATTTTCTAAGGAACTTAACTTCATTTCCCTTTTTTTTTTGGCTTTAGATTAGAGTTTCATAATTTTTCTCTTTTTTAAACATATTTTCCTTTTTCTTTGAATTTTTTTTTTGAAAACGAAATCAATTGGATAAGGCTATTGGAACCCAAAACTTGCAAAATAGAAAAACCATTGAGTATTAAGAAGACTTTATTGTCACACATGATACTTTGGTTAACCCCTATACACCTAAGGAGATATAAAATCTTACATAGCAATTCTAAAAAAATGAGAAATGAAATTGAAATAAACTATTTACAAACATAAAGTGTTTGTGAATTTATGTGTGCTCATGTAGGCAATTAAACATCATATTTGTACTACCATGAATTCTAGCTCATTCTAACTCATCAAGTACCTTTACATAACTTAATATCATGAATCATATGAGTTTTGCAAAAAAAGGCAAAGAAATAATGCTCATTTTAGTATTACACTGGGTCTCAAAATTCCATTCGGTACCGTGTGAGCTCATACTATACTTCCTCATATTTAATTTCATCATTACAACTCATTCGCATCACAAAAACATGCTTACAACCCATGGAAACCGAAATGGGGCATGGAAACCTAAAGATCATTCTCGGCCAGAATTGGTCCTTTTTCTGGGCAAACTTTGGAAAATCATAACTAAATCTAGAAAAATCAAAACTATGCAATCTTGGTCATTCTGGAAAGCTTGGGATATCTACTTCACACTACAAATATGTCTAGGTCACGATATTTATCACCCAAGACATTTGACATCCAAAAAGCTACAGAGGTCCGACTGAAATCTGGAACTGTCATAGAATTCTGTAGAAAAATTTGAAAATGTCCAATTAATTCCACAAAAATTCAATCCATGCAAATGATACCAATCTGGAAATCTGTGAATGTTAACTAGAGAGGAAAAATATCTCTAGATCAGTTCATCAAGTCCAGACTCTGAAATTCAATAAAACAGTACTTTTGGTCGGGCAATTTCATTAATACTGGACAAAAACTTCAAAAATTCATATCTCTCTCTCTAGACCTCCAAATGAGATGCTTCCAGTTGCCACGAGTCACTGTGATTGCCTAGTTTCTGTATATAAAATTTTGTGGCAATTGGATATCATTTGGGCCTCGTGTGACAGAAAACAATTTCGGACCAAATGAATAGTGCAGCAGACCAAATCTATAAAATTTGCCAATTTCAAAAAATCATCAAATATTCTGTAGACCTCCAAAAATTATGATCTTTAGCTTCCTAGAAATCTCTCAATGAGATCTAATTGCATGCCAAATTTCAGACCAAGACTAACTCATTTGGCCAAAAAGTGACGTAGGGTTCCATTATGGTCAATTTTGGCTCCATATTGGATACCAAAATTGCCAAATGGATTTCCCTTGGTCTTGGCACCTTTTAGGCAAGTTTAAATGCTTATTTGTGACTTGTGTGAGCTGCCTAAATGGTCCCAAACCTCATACATCTCATTTTGGCCATTCAACCCACACTTATGTATATTTTCAACAAACTTTCATATTGCACACTTTGGCATTACATACTCAAAATAGGTTCTAAAGATCATACATCATATCCATACATTTAAACATCATATAATATCATATTTACACATGTCTCAAGGGTCATAGCCCATATACTACATCATATATATCATATGGTACAATCATGGTCTTAAAGTGATAAAAGCTAAACACATGATTGTCAATCTCCTTCCTTTAGTATTGTTGGCTCCCATTAGTATATCCACTTGGTTCACCTAGCATGTTAGATCATTGGAGAGGAGGGGATGAGATTCAAAGAATCCCAATAGCTCATCTCCCATTCAATCATACATAATATGTGCAAAGCAAGTTTCACAAATTCATGCGTGGAGAAGGTAGAAATCATAGACATTTGAAAATCAACCTTGGCATGTGAATCAATCATACAAGACATTCAAGAGCTCACTAATTATTTGGATTGGCCTCACACTTCTCCTCATGGATTTTGGACTTGCCTCACCCATTCTTTGAGCACTTTGGACTCAACCATACTCTTGGGAGCCCACTTTGCTTTTGGGAGACTCTTTACTTTGTCTCAACCAAGCTCAAGGGTTCTTGGCTCATCCTCACCCAAAGGAACAATTCTTGGCCTCTCCACACTCAAGCAAACTCACATAAACATCATGTAACCAATTGAAAACATAACATGGCATCAAGCATCATGGCATATAAAGACATGCTAACATACTTTTCATAGCTTGAAAATACACATACGCACATTCTAAAATAAGCTAAACACACATCCATGCATGAGAGAAGGTGGAGAGAGCTACCTTGCACACAATTACACACTTTTTCCTTTGGACTCAAGCCTCCTCTTTTGGCCACACACCTACAAATTGGTGGAGATGGTTTCTCTTGGCCTAGACATAATTTATGGGAGCCAATTAAGTTCATAAAATAATCTTTAGGGCCATGCAACTTGCTTAAACCCTAGATTACTCTACAACCTCCATTATGGTCCATATTGGCACATAATGAAGCAACACCCCTCAAATGACTTCTAGACCTTATTCTTTCCTTTCAAGTATGATTCTCGACTCCTTTTAAGCCTCTTGGAGTCATTACATTATCAAAACAAAAGGCCTAGCACCATGTTACTTCTTTAGGTCATAATATGGAACTTAAGACACCAAATCACTTTCCATGAGTTCTAAATGTTTTCCAAGGCCTCCCCTCACTTTCATTCATCAAATATGACTCAAGAATGGCCTTAGAAAAATTTAAAACTCTCCCCACCAACACAAATCCCTTCTTAGCCGAGACATAGACACCATTTGGGTCATATGGAGTTTTCTTGGTTTTCTTGAAGGGAGAAGCTTGTGGGGAGCATCTTTGGTGTCTCAAGAACTTATTTATACTTTAACTTAGACCTAGGAAGTATCATACAAATTCAGAAATTGGAAGGTGTACTTAAAACCTTAGGTTTTGCATCTTGATTTCTAATGCCTATTTCTTGGTTTTCTTTGCATATTCTTATTCCTCTCCATCAAATACCTAAGAATCACCTTTGGTTTGGTTAAAAATCTGACTCCTTAGGTCTGTCTAAGTCTAGGTCGAAATGGAGAAGAAGTGTGATGAAAGGTATCAACCATAGGATGCATTTTTACCTTGTTTCCTTGCTTAATTTGTAACACCTTAATCTACTACCGCTATCTAGCCTCTCACTGGGCTCGGTTCCATATGATTTCCAAAGAACCAACATTAATCCGTGGCATTTTCATGCTATGGAATGGGGTTTCATACACTCATCTTTTGCCCCGTGGGTCCTGTGAACCCATCATTCGCATCCTCAACTCAAACTCCATTTATAACTCACACATAGCATAAAACAAGCTATAAGCCACGGGTATGGAGCCAAAAACCAGAAAAATGCAATTTCCCACTTGGGCCCAAAAGTCATATTTTGGCTCTAACTTTGGAAAATCATAACTAATTAGAGAAAAATGGGAATCTAGCAAACCATAGCTCTCTGGAAAGCTCTAAGTGTTAACTTTACATAAAAATAATTCCCAATCATAATCTCAGCGTTTGGACCATGTTTGACATCAAAAATGGGAAGGAGGTCCGGCTGTCACTGTTTCTGGTGCAGCTTACTGTCATGACTTTCGAAAATTCATAACTAAATCCACAAAAATCCAATCTGGGCACCCTATACCAATTTGAAAAGCTATAGATGTCTACTAGAGGAAAAAAATAAGTCCAGATCAGTTCAGCAGCCCTTACACCCTGAAAACCGATGAAACAATAATGGAGGTCGGAGGGGCTCCTTGATGCTGATACAGAACTTCAGAAGGTTCATTCTCTCTCTACAAACTTCCGATTTAGGTGATTCCAGTTCCTATAAGTCACTGTGGTTGTCTAGTTTATGTGTATACAATTTCACCACATTTGGACTCCATTTGGTCTATGAATGACATGGATTTCATTTCTGACCTATATGAACAGTACATGACCAAACTACCAAATTTTCCCAACTTCAACAATTCACTAAATATTCTCTAGACCTCCGAATATTACCAACTTTAGCTTCTCAAGAAGCTTTCTACAAACTCTAGAGGCATGCCAAATTTCATGGCAAGAGGAGCTCATCCAGTCATACTTTGACGGAGCTCTCAAAAATACTGGTTTTGGCACCCAAAAGGTCCAAAATGGGTCCAAAAGGCCTCTTACACATTCTCACTCCTCATGGACAAGTTTGAAAGCATAAAACTAGCATATATAACAAGTCCATGTGGTCCAAATCATTATAATTCCAAACTCACTATGCTACGGTCAAAATTGCACTATCACATACATTCAATAAAAGGGGCAAAACCCATATTTATATTACTTTGGCTATCAACATAGTTTGTACATCATCATTTCATACATATACACTTGCTACAATAGTTACATCTCAAAAATAGTGGGCGCATATTCATTGTGGCACCACTTTACATCAAAATAACCAAAAATAAGCTAATATCTAGCTAAGCATACTCCTAGGCTCCTTGGTGTGCACTTGCTTCTCCTTGTGCTCCACCTAGCATGTTAAGTTGGGAGGGGAAGGGGTGAGATTCAGGGAATCTCAGTAGTTCATGCACTCAATCAAGAAAGCAATTAAGGCATATAACAAGTCAAGGCATGTGAATAAGCATTTAGCCATTCTCAAACATCCAACATACGTTGTACATGCTATGGGAATCACAACAATGCCAAAAATGGGCTCCAGGGACTTTTGGTCTAGCCTCACCTGAGTTTAGGGACTTTTGGATGGCCTCACCCGAGTTTAGGGACTTTTGACTTGGCCTCACTCGGTTGAGACTTTTGGCTTTATCTCACCCATTCTCAAGGGACTTTCGGCTTTACCTCACCCATCTCAAGGGACTTTCGGCACTACCTCACCCGAGCAATTCTCACAATCTATCACACAAGCATATTGTCAACTATGCATCATGGCAATAACATATGGCGTATCTCACACATCAAGCATATACAAAAACATACAATGACTATTATAACCAAGAATGCAACAAGAAAGAGTGGAAAGAGAGCTACCTTATAGGCTAAAGCCAACACAAGTCTTCCCTTTCAATTTCTCTTCTCCCTTCTTATGTTCACACTCACACCTTGATGGAGGTGCTTCACTTGAGCCTAGGCACAATCAAGAACATAGAATTACTCTCTTAGAATGTAATCTTTAGAGCAATTCTCCTAACATACCAGAACCTAGGGTTCTCTCTCTCTCTCTAGAATGCCATCAACTCTTCCTCTCTCTCAAGTTCTTAAGGTAGTGGAAACCACATTTTCAAAGAAAACAAAGAGATTCAAAGGTGTTTTCCACTTTCCCTCTTCTGACCCATGCCCAAAATCTAACCATTTTCACAAACAAAACCGTAGGAAGAGAAGGCAAAGAGAGGAGATCCAGGTTCTAAGGAGAAATGAGAGAAACTTGCTTACCTTTCTCTTGCTCTTCCTCCTTCTCTTGGTCTCTCTCACTCTCCACGCCTCTTTTCTCTCCTTGGGTCGAAGTTTAGGGCAAAAATGAGAGAAGGAATGAGTTTGAGCGTTTAATGAAGTCATTTTCTCGCTCTTTACTCTCTTCCGGACTGACCCTCGCTACGGCGAAAATTAACCTTCGTTATAGCGAGCTCGTGTTATCTGGCTTCGCTATAGCGAGGTGTAACCTTCGCTACGGCAAGCTCGTATCAGTTCCCTTCGCTATGGCGAGTTTCGACCTTCGCTATGGCGAACTCGCGTTAGTTCCAGACCTCACTTTTGCTATGGCGTACGCTACAGCGAGCAACTCCCTGGTTTCTGTATGGACTGCTGCCCGCACTCGTTATAGCTAGAATCACCTTCGCTATTGCGAACAGACAATCTCGCTATAGCGAGACCATTTCTTGCTATTGCGAGGAGACTTAGCAAAATTTCTGGATTTCAAATTTTTCCAGCTTTTACTTTCTTTTCCTTTTCCCTTTTCCCGGTTGTTACATAATTTGGCTTGAATCTTGATTTCTCCAAACTCCTCTCTTCAAATCCGAACTTTCCCTTGAATATCTCCTTTGAATCAGATTTATAAACCTCATTTTAATCCAAGGAAAGAAAGGAAAAGGGAGGAGAGGAGGTGTGGATGAAGAAAAGCAAGAAAAATCACTATAGAAACATACCTTAAGCTTGGTTTTCTTCCTCCTTCTTCTTCCTCTCTTGGGCACCTCTCCCTTAGGGTTTTTCTTTTGATTTGGGGCAGAAGATGGTCGTGCATAATCAAGGGAGGAAAAGGGTGCATCATATATATAGGTGGGAATAAGTTACACTTTTCAAAAAATTTCATTTTGCCCTTCATACTTTGCATTTTCGTTTCTCCTTCGTTTTAGCTCCTTTTTTAGAACCGTCTTTTCCATTATAAAATTTAGGTTCCCAATCAAGTAAAATGTCTTTGGAATCACTCAAATTGGAGCAAAAACCTTTCCGAACGAATCCATCAAAGTTCGGCCACACCGTCGCTAGAAAACATCCACCGGAGGGGCATTAACTATTCCAAGACTTTCCATGATTTTTAGGGCCTCTGAGAATCCCAGAGAACTTAAAACTTTCATTTAAAAAGCCCTCCTGTGTGTTTTTCAAAAAGTGTCCATATTTACAAAAATGCCACTGGCCTTTTGACAAATTTTTTGAATCACTCTGGCCTTGATTTCTGGGCAACTTAAGGCTCAAATCCTCATTTTCTAATATTTAAAATTTTATCATGATTTTAGTTGGCCCTAATTCCTTCTATTTCTGGGACTTCCTTTTGTATCTGGCCCATTTCTACTGTTTAAGGAGAAATCGAACATTGCGTTTCTCACGTTTACGGACGGACTGGATGTTACATTCAACTATATTTCAAGTATAGAGAGAAAAAAAAATAAAAACAAAACATATGTAAAGTGAAACATAAAACCAATTTGCCTTCATAGTTGTGCCTTCGTCTTTTTGCTTCCTTATGCTTCCCTAAGTCTTTAATATTTGGAATCCCTGTGATACTATCCTCTTTTCTTTGAATCCAGCCTTCCCCTCACTCTTGATCCTCCTTCTCTCCTCTAATTTGCAAGCCTCACACGTAGTAGAAACCAAGAAGCATATGAGTTTTTATGATAATTAAGTTTTATAAATAACTAAATATCAAGTGCCTCAATGCTCACAAAGATCCACACGACAATAGAGAAGTCATCGAGCTTAAGTGAATTTCATTTACATAGTAAGTAATTCAAAGAGACAACTATAATCAAAACGAATTTACACACAATCTTAAAATGTATGCGTCATTAATTTCAATGATTATTTTTCACCAATGATTAAATAATAAATGCCTCAAACTTTAAGCAAAAATCAACATGTAAAAGAGAAGTTCTTAATGCCAATGAGCACTACACAATTTATCCATAGGGCAAGTAATTCAAGAGAAATATTCCTGATCAAAGAGTCATGCTTAAGTACTCATAGCAGGTAAACGTGATTTTGATATCACGCTAGGCAATATTTACATTAGCTATGAAGCCAAGTTTGTATACAAAAAATGAGAGTTCAAGGCAATATCAAAGTGTAGCAAAAATTGAAAGGATTTATTTAAGTCGCATACAAAAATTCATAGCTTGGCAACTTTACTCAATGGAAAATGTAGCAATTTATTTTCATCAAAAAAAGGTATCCAACATGGAGTTCCAGGTAAAAGCTCATCTGGACCAAATATATTTGAACCAAACACTTAAATCCAAGAAGTATGGTATTCTCAGACTGAGCTTAACTAAATGACCTAAGGGACACGAATTTGATTGCCCAAAACCATAGTATTAAACCACATTCAAGGAAAACCCATACAAGGACTCAATCCAGCCAGAAGGAGAACAAGAACCAATGAATGCCAAAATTTGTTCTTCCAGCCGATACATATCAATAACCAAGCCCCAACAAATAAGAGGAAAAGGGAAAAGTCAAAGATAGCAGTAATATAAGAGACCTATTTCATATTCACCCTTTGACACCATCAATTCCAAATGGAATAAGACAAAGGTGATTCAGGTTCGTGTTACCATTTTCAATTCATAAACTCGAGACAAAAGAAAATATGAAACACTAATAACTTAAAACCAATCCAAAATCCAACACACAACAATTCAGAATGTACCACCCCTATTTTTGATCTTTTATCAAATATATAATAAGCATTTCCTTCCCCTACCAAATTTCTTAAGTATTTTAGGCTTTAAAGCTCGAAAGCAACATTCAAGATCTTATACAATTCCATAACCATTATCTCAAGCTTCCAGGGGCTTAGGAATGATTATCATCATACATGGAATCAAATAGACTATGCTACTAACAAGAAAGATGCAAAACAATAATAAAAGGATTGGTTACCTTGAAGGGTACAATCAAATCTGATTAGTTGATGGGTTCCCGCTTCCCTCAGTCTTCAATGATTCTATAAAGCAAATTGTTGGAGGTTTCGGGTTGGCTTTTAGATCTCCTCCTCTTACTTCCCTCCTAACTCTCCTCTCGTTGAATCAGAGGTTCCTTGTTGCTTTGCCTATGTCCCCTCTCACTCTCTTGCCTTCATTCTCTGGTTTCCCCCATTCTGTTTCTATTTCTCCCTCTCACTCTCAGTCCCTCTGTCTCTTGCTCTCAATTCCTTCCTCTCTCCTTGAAACCCCTCCTCTGTTTTCTTTCATTCGTTCTTCCCCTTTGATGCTTCCTCCTTTCGAATCCTTCCTCTTAGCCTCCCTTCTCATTTGCTTCCACCCTCACCTCCTTTCCCTCTGAAAATCTCCCTTCGATTTTTTTCTTTTATGCCTCTCTTTTCCCCTTTTCGTGCTCTTTGCCTGTCTCTTTTTTTTCCATATGTTTATCTCCTTTGTTGTGCATTTGTGTGTCCCATCTTGTATCTGCGAACCAATTCATGCAGGGAGGTGCACTTTTGATCTTGGACAACCCAAATCAGATCTGGACAGATCAAATCTGGACGGCTCAGATCTATTCTTAATTTTTTAAAAAATTTAAATATTTTTATTATTTTAAAAGTTGTAAAATGTTAAATAAAATTAATCTCTTAACTATATAATTTTTAAGAAAGTGATATTTTAAGTAAAAAATAAAAAAAATTAAGATCTGGACCATCCAGATTCCAGATCACTTCTCAAAGAAATGCATGCTGTGCACTTCTTTGAGAAGTGCAGAGAAATCGGACCCCTTGTATCTCCCTCTTGAGCGTTAGTGGTGCTCCTTTTCCCTTTTGTGTCCGTGTCTGCTCCTGAGCTGGAGAATGGAATAGAAGGGGGGGACGAAGGGGACCATTAGGTAGGGTTTGTTGCAGGTTAGGCCTCAGAATTTGGCCCAAAATCCTATTGCTTCATTTTTTTTTCTTTTTTTTTTTTTATTCTGATTGCTTCCCTCTTTTTTTTTGGGTGGCTTTAAAACTTGGTAGCTTTCAGGCAGGACAAATTGGGATCTAGGTTGAAGGTTTTTGTGTTGTTTTATTTGTTTATTTGTTTTATTTTTTCTTTTATTTTTTTAATTTGATTTTGTTTTAAAAGCATTGGGCTTTTTCTTGGACCTCCCTCTTTTTGATTTGGGCTTAATGGGTTTTAAAATTTGAAAGAAAGAGATACTTCTTTTTTTTTTTTCCTTTTTTTTCTTCTTTCTTCTTTCTTCTTTCTTCTTTTTCTTTTTTCTCTTTTTTTTTTTTTTTAATTTGCTTTGTTTTTTTTTTAAGATTGCATTGGGCTATTTAGGTGTTGGGTTATGTGGGATAGAAAGACTTGTTTAGGCTAACTACATTATGTGAGCTTGCAGTTATTTGGGTTTTGAGAATTGGAAAAAATGAAGATTCTAAATTCTATTTTAATTTTTCTTTTTGGGTATTGGGTGTTAGGATTAATAGGCTAAATAAATAGATGCTGAAGGATCTGATTTATTGGCCCTCCAATTCCTTTTCTTTTTACACATTTTATTTTTCCTTTTCTAATCTCTTTTTTTTTATTCTTTTTGTTGATATTTCCTTTCATCATTTTTCTTCTTTTTTTTTTTTAATTTTTTGTTTTGTTTTGTTTTGTTTTGTTTTTTATTTTTATTTTTTTAATTTGATTTTGTTATTATTTTTGGAGCCTGTCTGGATAAAATACAGTATTCATAGTTGCCCCTTTTTACTTGTTTCTTAAGCAAGAAAATTGAAAATGTAATATTTAATATTTTTGCCTAAGGAACAAGAAAAGATAAGAATACGTATTTTGTCTGGGCTGACTTGATTGCCTCTTATCATAATTAGACAATAAAGAAAAGGTAAAAGCGATCCAAAAAAAAATATGATGTTTACATGTTGCCCCTCTTTTCTTATTTTTTAAGTAAGGGGATCAAAAATATAATTTTGATATTCTTAACTTAAAAATAAGTAAAGATGGAAACATATATTTTTTTTGGGGAGCTAATAGATCAAAGTGAGCTAACTGACCTGGGAATGCTAAAACATGATCAAAGATAAAAAAAAGTAAGAAATGCTTGCAAGAGCAAGGCTTAAAGAGGTGCCTATTTTGGGCAGGATTTTCATAAAAGTGCTTGTTCTTGTATAGAACTTTGGGTGCCTATTCTAGTGCAGGACTTTGGGTGCCTATTCTAGTGCAAGACTTTATTGGTGCCCATTCTGATGCAGGACTTTAGGTGCCTATTCTAGTACATGACTTTTATTGGTGCCTATTCTATTACAAGACTTTTGGTGCCTGTTCTGATGCAGGACTTTTGGTGTCTATTCTGGCTTATGACTTTTTGGGATGCCTATTCTGGTGCAGAACTTTGGGTTCCCATTCTGGTGCAGGATTTTTTGGGATGCCTATTTTGGTGCAGGACTTTTGGTGCCTGTTCTAATGTAGGACTTTTTGGGATGCGTGTTCTGGTGTAGGACTTTTTGGGATACCTATTCTAGTGTAGGATTTTAGGTGCCTATTCTGGTGTAGGACTTTTGGATGTTTGTTCTGATGTAAGACTTTAGTGCCTCTTCTGGTAAAGGACTTTAAATGCTTATTCTGCGTAGGACTTTTAGGTGCCTATTTTGGTGTAGGACTTTGAATGCCTATTCTGTATAAGACTTTTATTATACTTGTTCTGTGTAGGATTTTGAATACCTATTCTACGTAGAACTTTTAGGTGCATGTTCTATGCAAAACTTTGAATACCTATTCTACATAGGACTTTTATTATGCCTATTATGTTCAAGACTTTAAATGCTTATTCTGTGTAGAACTTTTAGGTGCCTGTTTTGTACAGCACTTTGAATGCATATTCTATGTAGGACTTTTATTATACCTATTCTATTTAGGACTTTTAATGACTATTCTGCATAGGACTTTTAGGTGCCTGTTTTGTGCAAGACTTAAAGGGATGCTTATTTTGTGCAGGACTTTTGAATACCTATTCTACGTAGAACTTTAAATACCTATTCTGCGTAGGACTTTGAATGCTTATTTTGCGTAGGACTTTTGGGTGCCTGTTCTGTACAGGACTTTGAATGCTTATTCTGCATAGGACTTTTAGGTGCCTATTCTATGCAAGACTTTGAATACCTATTTTGCGTAGGACTTTTAGGTGCCTATTTTGTGTAGGACTTCTGGGTGCATCTTCTGTACAAGACTTTGAATGCCTATTTTGCATAGGAATTTTCATTATCCCTATTCTATGTAGGACTTTTAGATGCCTGTTTTGTGCAAAACTTTGAATACCTATTATGCATAAGACTTTAGGGCTAATTTTTATGCAATTTTTTTTACTTTGGATACTCTCTTTTATTTGCTTAAATTTATGCAAGGTATGCACTTATATGAAATGCGTGATGTATGCAGAATGCTTTACTTTCGAGCTTAACAACTTAGTTTTGCTCCAATATAAATCAAGGTTCATGTATGCAGATGTAGCAAGCATGAAGTATGTGAGGTACTACACTTTATGAATTTTTCTTTGCCCCAATATGAACTTGGAGGCCCACATAATGTATGCACACGTTGGATGCAAGAAGCATATGAGATGTCTTATTTTATGAAATGCAATTTTTTTTTTGTTTTTACTTGCCCCAGCACAAACTAGGATTTATGTATGCAAGTGTGGAATGCAGGAAATATGTGATGCATTATTTTGTGAAACGCAAATGTTTTGTTTTATGAAATGCAAAGTTTTTTTTTCTTTTGCTTTTAGTTTTCCTGACATAAATCAGGGTTTATGCAACGTATGCAACTGTGGGATGCATAAAACATATGATGCTTCCTTTCATGAAATGCAGTTTTTTCTTTTGCTTGCCCCAATGTAAACTAGGATTTATGTGATGTATGCAAGTGTAAAGATGCATCAAACACATGATGCGTTATTTCATAAAATGCAGATTTTTCTTTTACTTATCCCAGTGTAAATTAGGGTCTATGTGATGTATGCAAGTGTGAGGATGCATGAAACATATGCTTTATTTCATGATATGTAAATTTTCCTCCAAGTTCCCCAATGTGAGCTTGGTTTAATGTAGGGTATGCATGAATATGATATGTGAAGCATATGAAATGCAAGTTGATCTTTCTCTTTTTTTTTTTTTTTGAAGTGCAAAATGTATGTTTTTCCTTACCTCTATGTGAACCTGGTAATAGGTAATGCATATGGGATGCAAGTTTTGTGTTTTTTCTTTTTTCAAGTTTCTAAATTTGAAATTTTTATTCCCAAGATATGTACAATTTATGCAAATAAAGTTAACTACAAACAGAGAAAAGGATGAGGACATTATCTTTAAACATCCTTAAATTGATTTTGAGTTTTGAACTTTTTTTATTTTTTACAAGATCAGCTCAAAAGAAAGAGGTAAAGAAGGAGCATTATTTCTAAATGCTTTTAGATTGATTTTGAACTTTGAACCCCTGTTTTTCTTTTTCTTTTTTCTTTGTGAACACAATCATCTCAAAGGAAAAAAGCAAGAGAAGAGGCATTATTTTTGGATATGCTTAAATTGATTTTGAATTTTAGACTTTTTCTTAGGAAAATGAATTGATGAGAAAAAATGTGATCCTCTTTTTTTAGTTTTTTAAATGAATTTATGAGAATAAATATGATCCTTTTTTTTAAGTTTTTTTTTTATTAATTTGACTTGAAAGGGAAAATATGCTTTGTCTATGTACAAATTTAATGCAAGCATATGATGTATGAAAAATTTTAAAATTTATAAAATGTAGGATTTTAAGCTCTTTGCCTTTAGAAAAATTTCACACACTAGCTTTTCACCTGCCCCAATGAAAAAAGTTAGACTCTGTCACTAGGATGAAGGATTTTGTTAAGCTCAGAAGATTTGGGATTTCTATTTTTTCTTATTTTGAATGGGCTTTCTCAGGGTGATTTTGTTTGCCATTAACTTAGAATGATTAGTCTAATGTGACAATCTTCTTTCATTAACTCTTTATCGTCAATGCGTGAAAGGTCAATAGGCTAAATCCACTCTTACTTTAATTAACAATGTCAATGCTATCATGTACTAAGCGACACAAACTCATGAGCTTGGAAAGAACAAAGACTTTAAAATTGGAAAAATGCAAGAAATGGCAGTGCATATGGTCATGTAAAATGGTTTGGGAGTGGAGAAGTGTAATAAATAATGGCTAGACAGAATGTAACAGAATAGGAAGATGCCTCTATTCTACACTTGAAGTATTCTCCTTTGAACAATGAAGAAGTGAAATGCTGAGAAAATGGATATGATAGGATAAAGAGAAGCTTCACTTCTGGATTTAAACTCCTTTTGAAAAAAACAATGGATGTAATTAAAAGAATTTGCTTTGAATCAAACTTCTTGCTCTAGTTTTAATTATTTTGGATTTTCTTTTAATCATTCTTTTCAAGAAAATCTACCTTATTATTTTCAAAACAAGTTAAACCTCAGCAAGGACTTTTGCTGCTTGTAATGTAGCCTTAGTAAAAGGGTTTATAAAATAAAAGATATTAGGCTTAAGAATTAATATGCCCCCGTCAAGTCTCTTATTAATCTCCTTTTCCTATTACTTTAACAAAATTCTATATTTGAAATTCACTTAACAAGAAAGGATGTCTCAAGGTTGTAATGAGGTCTAATGGGTAAAAGTGTAGCTTAAGAAAAAAAGTGACAAGGCCCAAACATTCATATAGGTTCACAATGAGAATTTTGCTCTAGTAATTAAACCATCTTGGTAGGACCAATGGCTTATGACATTTAACTTAATCTTTTCTTTTAAAGGATCTTTTTTATTTAGCTTAACTCTCCTCTGGAGACTTTTTCTTTTTTGACCTCTTATGCCACATAAAACTCTTCTTTGAGAATTTTGCCCCTTGATTACATGCTAAGGTGAAGCTCCCTTTTTCCAAATTTTAATATGTAGGAGCTTCCTTTTTTGAGAATTTCCTTGAACATCTATTTCTTTCTTTTCTTTTTTTAAATTTTGACCTTAGAGGAATCCACTATAATGCTAAGATTACCCTTTTTTTATATAGAATTCTCATTGCTTCTTGGATTTGATTTATGTTAGGGATTCGAAGATTTTTTTAAGGCCTAAAGTGGTTAGCAATGATTAAGAAGTATTTGGATAATTGAAAGAACTTGACCCTCTTTTGATATTTGAATTATTGGCATAAAAATTTCTTAAAGACTTCCATCCCGAATGTTTTCATGATTAGGGGTGCAAGAAATAAATATTACTCTTGGCTCAATCAAGGTGACTAGGGGTAATTCCTTGTATTTGGGAAGGCCAAGAATGCCTTGTATCTTAGGCATAGCTTGCTTGTGGGACATGCATTCACATTTTAATTTAGTTTTTCCTTTTCTATTTTTATTTTGTAATTGAATTTGGGACATATAATTACTTTCAGATTTAACCCTCTTTCACATCGATTAAATCTTTTCATAAGGAGTTCTGGACATTATATATTTTTTTAGGTTTTTGGTCATTTAAGAAAGACATGTGGGGAAAGAAATTGTAACATGACTGATGAAATGGGAGGATGCACAGAAGGGGAGAATAGAAACATATAACCATCGTATTGACAAAATTAAATAAAATAAGGTCCAACAACAGAATCAACTTCTACTAGCCTTGGACTTTAGCTAGACAGAAGGGTATCGACTAAACAAACATTAACTCATTATGATATAACAAGCAATTTTTGAAAATTCAATAATCATGGAGTCCCCTGAAAACCTCCTTTCTTATGTTCTTCTACACCTTGTTTATGAAAGAGATTGCAACTTTTATAGAATATCCCATTGTCCTAGGATTAAGTTCACAACTTTTATTTGGTCAATACCATTTTGGGAATGGAGATTAGAGGCTAATAAAGGAAACATCCTACTCTTGTGAAAGCTAATCAGGTGAAAGTTAAGCAAAGCCATAAGTGTTTTAATTGAGACAAATGACAAGTGTTTTAATTGAAATGGTTTATGGTTCTCAAAATGGTGAAGGTCAATGAGTTTAGAGATGGATGGTTTGAGTTTTTTTTTTTTTTTTTTGGTTTGGAGAGGATAATAATGGATAAGTAGTAATAAGTTAGTAGATAAGATGGTATGAAAAGTTACAAGGTGCTAAGCAACATTATCCAACCCTTTGATAGCTTCTTTTTGCCCAATCAATTAGCACTCCTCCACTTAGTGCCCCTAAACCTTGATCTTTCATCTTAGCCATTCATAAGTATAGCTTTTTTTTTTCTTTTTTCTTTTTTTTTTGTCCAGATTTTGTTTAAGTTGATCTTTTTTGTTGCAAAATACCAACAATCTTACATTTTACAAAATTAAAAAAAATTTAATATGAAATGTATTATGATTGTGCATGAATGCAATCTTATTATATTGTTTGACCTATAAACCAAGGAATGTACTGATTTTGGCATAAAGGTCTTTCAAAACAAGGGATCTTTATTTCTTTTTAGAAATCTACTGTGTCTATAAGGTGGATTATAACTAGCAATTGACTTAAGAGGAAAACTAGACCTTTCTTATTAACATTTATGGTAACCTTTTTTTTATCATTGAACCTTTATCTTTCTCAGATGCTTGTTGGCACATAGAGATAAATAAAGTTGACAAATCATCCTAAAGGAATACACTAAATTCCACATGGATACTGTCTATGGGAAAGTTTAGCCAATCTGAATCTCTTTTGAAAAATCTGTAGGGTCATTTTGATATCCTTCCAACTTTTTTTGGGATTGTATGGTTTCACGATAAGAAATGAGATTAACAAGATTAACTCTCAAAGAGTTTCAATTCCTTTGTGGGCAATTCAAATTAGGCTCTCAACCAACTTGACTCTTGCAGTCAACTTGACCCTTGTTTATTCCAGCATCAAACTAGTGATATTATGTCGCAACTTATTATTTTTTAGGACATTATTTAAAATTGTCTTTTATAATTAGTTAGTAGATTATTAGTGTTTGTTGATATTTTTTTACATTCCGATAGGATCCTATTAATCTCTAAGGAGTTATGGCTTATCACTCAGTTTGAAAGGGGATAATTTATACACAATTAATGTTTAGAACTTTGGCTTTGATGGTATTTGATAAAAACAAGTCAATCAAATGATCCACCGATATATGATGAATTTGATATTGCATATTTGCTCGTACATCATTGAGAATAATCTCTTGGTTTAAGAAAAGAAAAAAGAACCTTGTACTTTCTCTTGAGCAACTTATTGTTTCATGGAGTTGTCAATCAATTTGAGAGAAATATGCCTTTTCACACAATTGATGTCCTAAAAAATGATTCCAATCTCTAACCAAGATATGATATTCAATTGTTGATGCTTCAAAACTTATAGATATTATGATTCCTAAAAATTTTGAAAGTTTCCTTTTCTATGAGAAATTTTTTATTTTGTGGGGATGAAATTTTAAAGAAAGAAATTTTTTTTTATAAAATTGGATTATGCATCCTTTATTATTTTACCTTATCTCTTTTTATTTATGCTTAGGTTTAATGAAAATAAATGTATGCTAAAGGTTTCCCTTTCGAGGGATTATGATGAATGTGGTTATGGTCCTTTCGAGGTTGGAAACCCACTAGGCAAGGGTTGGTTTAATTAACTCATACCTTCGTCATAGTTAACGTATGTCAACTGTGCAATGACATCTTATTAACTACTCCAATAAATAACGATGATATGTCACTTTCTTTATAGGTTTTTCTTTTGAATGCATGAATGTGATGAGGAAACAGTTAAAAAATGCTCTCCTTTGTTCTATTATGGGTAAACACTAGGTTAAGATCACAGGTTTCCAGGGGTCTGGCTTTAATTATTTAGGAGGCATCTGGAGCTTAACTATTAGTGTATTTTTCAGGATAGGTCTGTGACTCTTAAAATTGTTGGTCCCTAAATTGCTCCCACCATGAAGTAGAGATCTCGCTATATAAACTTGGTCTTGAGAGGAAAAAGATTCTACACCAGTCAAATCCACATAACAAGGTATAATTTAGGCAATGTCTTTATGATAGCCTCAGGAAGAAAAAGGTTTCACGGGGAAATCAATATAAACCTCTACTAACTTATGGTATATTAAGACCCGGGTATAGGGCCCATATTGTGTGTAAGGTAGTTGTGTCTTGGTGACATGTGTAAGGAGAGCATTTACTTTCTCATTCTATAAACTACCCAACCTTCATCTGCTAGGCAGATTGACAAAACAAAAAGCAGAGAAATATCCATACAGATATAAGTAAAAGAAGTAAAATATATATAAATATGGTCATTTAACCTAAGATTTTATTCCACATGTTATTTTTCCTAATCCATATTATGTACACAATCAATGAAAAAAAATGTAAATAGCATGTTATCTATTCTAATCATGTGAGGCAAACAAAAAATGAAAGGGGAATTAAAATAAAATAAAGGCCATAATATCTTGCACAACTAACTCAAAATTGGATTTGACTCTCAAACTATCCACAGTGGAGTTGCTATATTGTCATACCCGAAAATGAGATCGCGTGGCACTAGAAAAAAGAATTTTAAAAGAATTTTCAATTTTCAATGAAAATGAAACCAAAATAAAAATTAAAGTAGTAAAGTCGTTATCAAAATTTTATTTTTAAAAGGTAAAATTTTAGAAAAACCTTTTATAAGAAAAATCAGAAAATGGTTTATGAACCACAAAATGGATTTGGGAGTCAACTATAAGTGGGGAAGGTGTTAGGCACCCCATTATACCCATTCTTTAAACGGTTACTCTAAGTTAGTTGTACAAAATTAATATGACTACTATTCTATTTTAATTCTACCTAATAAATCACATGCAAAATAAGAAAGAAAGAATTTAAGGAAATAAAATTAAGAGTAAAAAGAAGGAAAGAAATTAAAGAAATAACATTAAAACAAAATATTTATTTACAATGGTAGACTTGACCTAAGATAAGAACCTAAAGCCTATGTACTTTTCGGGAGGGATCAAAGTCTACATAATTCAAAATAAAGTTTGATAGTTAGTACTTTATTTTTGTTTTTGTCTTTGTTTTTTTTTTTTTGGTTTCCTTGTTTTTGTTTTTCGTTTATTTTTGTTTTTGTTTTATTTTTATTTTTTTTGTTTTTATATTTTTTCTTTGTTTTTGTTTTCATTTTGTTTTGTTTTGTTTTTGTTTTGTTTTCATTTTGTTTACATTCTTTGTTTAAGAAAAAGATAATAAAAATAACTTTAATTTTCACAAATAAAACAAATCTAGAATTGGTTGATAAGTTTTAATTTACAAAAATTCAGTTAATTTCACATCTTTACTCTCTCTCTCTTTTTTTAATTTTTATTTTTATAGTTTTTTTGGTTTCTTTTTGTTTTGTTTTATTTCATTCTGTTTTGTTTTTTTTTTTGGTAATGATTTTCATGATTTTTGATGACATGAAAAGGATTTTTCTATTTTTAAAAAATTTATTTGATTTGATTTTGACTTTTGATTTTTATTCTTTCTTGTATTTTGATTTTTTGATTTTCTTATTTTTGTTTTGACTTTTGTTTGAACTTTTTTTTTTCTCTTAATTTTCTATTTTCCTCTTCTCTCCATTTTTTTTCTTTTTCTTCTTTTCTCTTTTTCTTTTTTTTTTTTTGGTTTCTTTTTGTTTTGTTTTACTTCATTTTGTTTTGCTATTTTTTTTTTGTAATGATTTTTGATGACATTAAATAGGATTTTTCTATTTTCTTTAAATTTTTATTTGATTTGATTTTGACTTTTTATTTTATTCTTTTTTGTATTTTGATTTTTTGATTTTTTTATTTTTGTTTTGACTTTTGTTTGAACTTTTTTTCAAGTGTAATTGATTTTTATTTATTTTTATTTTTTTGTTTGTTTTTGTTTTTGTTTCTTTTGTTTGTTCTTTATTTTTTTGCTTTTCTTTTTTGTTTCCTTCTTGATTAAACCTTTCCTTCCCATTTACCTATTTCTACTTTTTATCATTTTTCAAAGGATAGACTCTAGAAGAAAAACTTATTTTTGAATTTTTTGGAACACTATTTTTCCATTTTTGTAGGAGAATCTTTAAGAAAGAAAAAAGACAAATCTTTATGACCCTAGGAAAAAGATTTCTAATATTTGATTATTTTATTTGACTTTTTGAGTTATACTTCATGCTTTTCTTTCTTTCTTTTTGTTTGTTTGTTTGTTGTTTTTTTTTTCTTTGTCTTTTAATTAATTTTTAATTTTTGTGTTTTTTTAGTTGAAAGACAAAGAAAATAAAATTACTTTTCCTCTTAACAAATAAAATGAGTTTAAAATTGGTAAATGTATTTTGATTTGTTAAAGGTACGTTTAATTTTACTCCTTTACTTTTTTCTCATTTCTACTTTTTCTCTTTTCATTTTTTTTGTTTTCATTTTCTCTGCTTTTCTTTTTTTTTTTTCTTTATTTTGTGTTGTTTTGTTTTTTTGATTTTGTTCTCTTTCTTTTTTGTTTTTCTTTTGTCTTAATCAATTTTTTGTTTTTAATTGATCTTTGATTTTTATTTTATTTTCTTATATTGATTTTTTTATCTTTTGTTTCTTATGTTTGATTTTTGTGTGAATTCTTTTTTAGATTTTGACTATATTTTGGTTATTATTTTTTTCATTTTCATTTTTTTTGTTTTTTAAAATTTCCATTCCTACTTTTTGTATCAAGAGAAATTTGAAAAGGATTCATAAATATTAAGAAACTTAATTCCTCACTTACTTTTCATACTTTCCTTCCTTCTTCTTTTTTTCCTTTTTAAGTTGTCTTGTTTATTTGTTGTTTTTTTTTTTTTTACTTTTTTTTTTTCACAAGACATCCTTCAAAAGGAATAATTAATTTTGAATTTTTTCTTTTTAAATACTAATTCTTTTACTTTTAGAGAAGAACCTTTAAGAAAAGAAAGAGAAATTTTTTTTTAGTAATTTATTGTCGAAAAGAATTATTTTTGAGTTTCTTTTTTGGTTTTGAAGAAAACATACTTTATTTTGTCTAAAAAAAACTATACATATTTTCTAAGGAGCTTAACTTCATTTTTTTTTTCTTTTTTGCTTTAGATCATAGTTTCATAATTTTTCTCTTTTTTAAACATATTTTCCTTTTCCCTTGAATTTTTCTTTTGAAACAAAATCAATTGGATAAAGCTGTTGGAACCCAACACTTGCAAAATAGAAAAACCAACGAGTGTCAAGGAGACTTTATTGTCACATGACACTTCGATTAACCTCTATCTGCCTGAAGAGATATAAAATCTCACACGACAATTCTAAAAAAACAAGAAATGAAATTGAAATAAACTATTGACAAACATGAAGTGTTTGTGAATTTGTGTGTTCGTGTAGGCAATTAAACATCATATTCAACTATATTTCAAGTATGGAGAGAAAAATAAAAATAAAAACAAAACATATGTAAAGTGAAACACGAAACCAATTTGCCTTCATGGGTGTGCCTTCGTCTTTCTACTTCCTTATGCTTCCCCAAGTTTTTAGTATTCGGAATCCTTGCCATGCTATCCTCTTTTCTCCAAATCTAGCCTTCCCCTCACTCTTTATCCTCCGTCTGTCCTCTAATTTACAAGCCTCACACATAGTAGAAACCAAGAAGCATATGAGTTTTTTATGATAATTAAGTTTTATAAACAACTAAATATCAAGTGCCTCAATGCTCACGAAGATCCACACGACAATAGAAAAGTCACCGAGCCCAAGTGAATTTCACTTACATCGCAAGTAATTCAAGGAGACAGCTATAATCAAAATGAATTTACGCACAATCTCAAAATGTATGCATGGTTAATTTCAATGATTATTTTTCACAAATGATTAAATAATAAATGCCTCGATACTTAAGCAAAAATCAACATGTAAAAGATAAGTTCTTAAAGCCAATGAGCACTACACAATTTATCCATAGGGCAAGTAATTCAAGAGAAATATTCCTAATCAAAGAGTCATGCTCAAGTACTCATTGCAGGTAAACGTGATTTTGATATCACCCTAGGCAGTATTTACATCAGCTATGAAGCCAAGTTTGTATGCAGCAAATGAGAGTTCAAGGCAACATCAAAGTGTAGCAAAAATTGAAAGGATTTATTTAAGTCGCATACAAAAATTCATAGCATGGCAACTTTACTCAATGGAAAATGTAGCAATTTATTTTCATAAAGAAAGGTGTCCAACATGGAGTTCTAGGTAGAAGCTCATTTGGACCATATATATTTGAACCAAACACTTAAATCCAAGAAGTATGGTATTCTTAGACTGAGCTTAACTAAATGACCTAAGGGACACGAATCTGATAACCCAAAACCATAGTATTAAAGCACATTCAAGGAAAACCCATACAAGGACTCAATCCAGCCAGAAGGAGAACAAGAACCAATGAATGCCAAAATTTGTTCTTCCAGCTAATACATATCAATAACCAAGTCCCAACAGAAAAAAGGAAAAGGGAAAACTCAATACAGCAGTAAACCCAATATAGAAGGAAATATGAAACACTAGCAACTTGGAACCAATCCAAAATCCAACACACAATAATTTAGAATCTACCACCCCTATTTTTGATCTTTTATCAAATACATAATAGGCATTTCCTTCCCCTCCCAAATTTCTTAAGTATTTTAGGCTTTGAAGCTCGAAAGCAACATTCAATGTCTTATACAATTCCATAACCATTATCTCAAGCTTCCAGGGGCTTAGGAATGATTATCATCATACATGGAATCAAATAGACTATGCTACTAACAAGAAAGATGCAAAACGATAATAAAAGGATTGGTTACCTTGAAGGGTACAATCAAATCTGATTAGTTGATGGGTTCCCGCTTTCCTCGGTCTTCAATGATTCTATAAAGCAAATTGCTGGAGGTTTCAGGTTGGCTTTCAGATCTCCTCCTCTTACCTCCCTCCTGTCTCTCCTCTTGTTGAATCAGAGGTTCCTTGTTGCTCTGTCTGTGTCCCCTCTCACTCTCTCGCCTTCGTTCTCTGGTTTCCCCCACTCCATCTCTGTTTCTCACTCTCAGTCCCTCTTTCTCTTGCTCTCAATTCCTTCCTCTCTCCATTTCTCGAAACCCCTCCTCTGCTTTCTTTTATTCGTTCTTCCCCTTTGATGCTTCCTCCTCTCGAATCCTTCCTCTTAGCCTCCCCTCTCGTTCGCTTCCACCCTCACCTCCTTTCCCTCTGAAAATCTCCCCTCAATTTTTTTCTTCTGTACCTCTCTTTTCCTCTTTTCCTGCTCCCTACGTGCCTCTTTTTTTGTCCGTCTGTCTGTCTCGTTTTTTATGCGTCTGTGTGTCCCGTCTTGTATCTCCCTCCTAAGCGTGAGTGGATCTTCTTTTTTCCATTTGCGTTCGCATCTGCTCCTGAGCTGGAGAACGGAATAGAGGGGGGACCCAGGGGACCACTGGGTAGGGTTTGTGCAGGTTGGGCCTCGGAATTTGGCCCAAAATCCAGCTGCTTCCTTTTTTTTTTTTTAATTCTGATTGTTTCCCTCTTTTTTTTCTTTTTTGGTTGGCTTAAGAACTTGGGTAGCTTTCGAGTGAGACAAATTGGGATCTGGGCCAAAGGTCTTTATGTTGTTGTTTTTTTGTTTGTTTTCTTTTCTTTTTTCTTTTTTTTTAATTTGATCTTGTTTTAAAAATATTGGACTTTTTCTTGGACCTCCCGCTTTTTGATTTGGGCTAATTGGATTTTAAAATTTGAAAGAAAAAGAGATACTTCTTCTTTTTTTTTACTTTTTTTTGTCTTTTTTCTTCTTCTTTCACCCCTTTTTTTTTTTGTAATTTAGCTTTGATTTTTTTTTTTGGATTGTATTGGGCTATTTAAGTGTTGGGCTATGTGGGATAGAAAGACTTATTTAAGCTAACTACATTATGTGGGCTTGTAGTTATTTAGGTTTTGAGAATTGGAAAAAATAGAGATTCTGAATTCTATTTTAATTAATTTATTTTTTTTGGGTATTGGGTGTTAGGATTAATGGACTAAAGAAATAGATGTTGAAGGATCCTATTTGTTGGCCCCTCAATTCTTTTTCTTTTTACACATTTTATTTTTCCTTTTCTAATCCCTTTTTTCTATTTTTATTTTTTATTGATCTTACCTTTCATCATTTTTCTTCTTTTTTTTTTAAATTTTAAATTTTTTTAAATTTTCATATTTTTTAATTTGATTTTGTTATTAATTTTGGACCCTGCCTAGAGAAAGTATGGTATTCATAAGAGAGAGAGGTTCCTGTAACCCTCTCTCAAATTCTAAAGTTAAAGCCTTCCACTTATTCTGGAACAAAAAGTCAGGAGGATCCCCAACAATTTATTGATGGCATTAAAAACATATGTAGAGCTTTGAGTTGTCTGAGTACTAAATTAGCTAAGTTTGCTGGATTTTAGTTATAGGATGCAACTTACATATGGTATTAGACTTTGTTGGGTGAGAAGCCAATTGAGTCACCCTTAATGTTATGGGAAGAATTTAAGGAACTCTTTATGGATCATTTCTTACCATAGAGTGTCCAGCATGCTAGGGCTAGAAAGTTTGAGGGTTTGAAACTGCCCCCAAGCATGATTGTCTTTGATTATGACATCTGTTTTACACAATTGTCTCGATATAACCACATTTGGTCCTTATTAAGAGGGACAGGATCAAGTGGTTTGTGAATGGGTTGCGTTGAACACTGTATAGGGTGGTCACCCCACAAATGAACTTATTTCCTTCTTATTTAGCTATTGTAGATTGTGCACATATGATAGAGATGAGGGATAGGGAGGAGGATACTTCTCAGAGAAAGAGGAAGTGTGATAATAAAGGAAGGTATTGAGGTAGTTCATTTGCAGCTAGATCTTCTCATGGGCCTAGGCCTCAGAGTCATCAAAGATCTATTCAAGCCCTTATAAGATCTCCAACTTCATTTTTTGCTGGTACTAATAGGTACATAATGTCTTTCTAAGGTGTTAGCACAGTGCCTACCTTAGTTTCTACTTAATCTTTTCAGCCTAGGGGTCCTTGTTCTATTTGTGGGAAGATACATTCTAGCACTTGCCAGAAGGAGACGAGAGCATGCTTTCATTGTGAGCAAGTTAGGCAATTGGTGAGAGATTGCCCTTAGTGTTACCCTGAGTTTAGTCAGGGATTAGTTTAACCTACTAAACAATTCTCAGCAAGGGTTTAGTCTGCTAGTACAAATATACTTTAGAGTGGTAGAGGTAGTAGTAATATGGCAATTACAGGCAGAGGTTAGGCAATTGCAGGTTGTGGTCAAGCTTGGGTTTTTGCCTTGAATAGATAGATGCATAAGCATCCAATACAGTGGAAACAGGTACACTTACAATTTGTTCTTATGATGCATATTCATTATTTGATCCTGCTCTACGCATTCCTACATATCTCTATATTTTGCAAAGAAGATTGGTAAAAACTCTGAAAAATTAGATTGTTCGCTACAAGTTGCTACCCCATGGGGGAATCTGTAGAAGTTAATCAAATGTGTAAGGCTTATATGATTATGATAGCAGATCATGAGACATTAACTGATTTGATAATACTAGTAATAGCAGATTTTAATGTGATACTTAGAATGGATTGGTTAGCACCTTGCTATGTAGTAGTGGATTATCATCTTAAGTTAGTGAGATATAACTTTCTAGGTGAATCTCCCTTCGTTATTCAAGGTGATCAAAGTGGTACTAAACAACTTAATATTTGTCAAAGAAGCTCGAAGGCTCTTGAAGAAGGGGTACTAAGGATATTTAGTGATAGTTCAAGATATGGAAGTGCAAATTTAGACATTGGAACAAGTCCTAGTGGTGAAAGAATTTCTTGATATTTTTCTTAAAAAATTACTAGGGTTACCCCCAAAGAGAGGAATTGAATTTTGTATTGATATACTACTAGGTATTCAGCCTATATCCATTCCTCCTTATAGAATGGCACCTATGGAATTTAGAGAGTTAAAGAACCAATTGCAAGACTTATTAGATAAGGGTTTTATTCGTCCTAGCATATCTCCATAGGGTGCTTCTGTACTTTTTGTTAAGAAGAAGGATGGTTCTCTCCAATTATGTGAGAACTATAGGCAACTGAACAAAGTGATAGTAAAGAATAAATATCCCTTACCTCGTATTGATTATCTGTTTGATCAGTTGTAAGAGGCTAATGTTTCTCCAAATTGATTTGCAACCCGTATGGTCATTATGAATTTTTACTGATGTTGTTTGGGCTAACTAATGCCCCAACTGCATTTATGAACTTGATAAATCAGGTTTTTAAGCCTTTCTTGGATCAATTTGTCATGTCTTCATTGATGACATTTTAGTTTATTCTAAAAGTCACAAAAAACATAAGTAGCACCTGAGAATGGCATTACAAGTGCTAAGGGAACACCAGTTGTAATTTTCTAAATGTTAGTTTTGGATGGAAGAAATAGCTTTCTTGGGTCATGTGATCTCAAGAGATGGGATATAAGTAGATCCCCAGTAAAGTGGAAGCAGTTTAAAAATGGCTTAAACCCACTACCGTTATAGATTTTTATAGTTTCTTAGGTTTAGTAAGCTATTACATCAATTTGTTAAAGATTTTTCTAAAATAACTGCACTATTGACAAGATTAACCCAGAAAAATGTGAAGTTTCAATGGTCTCAGGCTTGTGAAGAGAGTTTCCAAAAACTAAAAGATTGTTTGACTTCTAAATTAGTTTTGACATTACCCTCGAGGTTTGGAGGCTATGTCATATATTGTGATGCTTCTAAAGTAGGTTAGGATGTGTATTGATGTAACATGGCCATGTAATTGTTTATGCCTCTAGACAACTCAAGAAACATTAGTAAAATTACTTGACTCATGATTTGGACATGGCTACAGTAGTTTTTGCTCTTAAAATTTCAAGACTTTACTTATATGATGAGACTTGTGAGATTTATATTGATCACAAAAGCCTCAAATATATCTTCCAATAGTTGGATCTGAATCTAAGATAAAGAAGGTGGATGGAATTACTTAAAGATTATGATTGCACTATCTTATATTATTCAGGTAAGGCTAATATGGGGGCTGATACATTGAATAAGAAGTCTATGGGAAGTTTAAGTCATATTGCTAAAGAAGAAGGTCATTGATTACAGACCTTTATAAAATAGAGAGTATAAGAGTCCAATTCGAGATTAAAGAACCAAGAGTATTTTTAGCTCATGTACAGCTTCGATCTTCTCTATTTGATTGGATGAAAGCAGTATAAGTTGAAGATGCATAGTTATGCAAGATGATGAAGGATGGAAAAGAAAATGAGTTTACCTTAGACTTAAATGGAGTTTTGTGGTTTGGTACTCAATTATGTGTACCAAATATGGGAGATTTGAGGAGAGAACTCATAAAAGAAGCTTATTGTTCCCTATATACCATCCATCCAGATTCTACAAAGATTTATCAAGACTTGAAGCAATTATACTAGTGGGAAGGTATAAAGAAGGATATAGCAAATTTTGTTCCTTATTGTTTAGTATGTCAATAAGTAAAGGCAAAACACTAAAATCCTGCAGGGCTACACTAACAGTTGGAGATACCAGAGTGGAAATGGTAAAGAATTACTATAGATTTTATAACAAGATTACCTTGAATAGTAAAAGGTTATGATTCTATTTGGGTGATTGTTGATAGACTTACTAAATCAGCACATTTTCTTCCTGCAAAGATAACTTATAGCATTGCAAGATACATATAACTATACTTAAATGAGATAGTGAAGCTTCACGGTGTTCTAATGTCTATTATCTCTGATCGGGGACTGCAATTTATTTCTAAATTCTGGAGAGCCTTTTAGGAGGTTATGGGTACTCGATTAGATCTTAGCACTGCCTTTCATCCTCAAACTGATGGGCAATCAGAGAGAACCATACAGATGATAGAAGATATGCTAAGATCATGTGTTTTAGATTTTGGTAGTAGCTAGGATAATTACTTATCATTAGTGGAATTTGCCAATAATAATAGTTACTGGGTTAGTCCATATGGCACCCTTTGAGGCATTATATGGGAGATGATGTAGATCTCCTATTGGGTGGTTTGAAGTTAGAGAAGCTAAGTTATTAGGGCCTGACCTAGTGCAAAATGCATTAGAGAAAGTAAAAATGATCAGAGAGAGATTGGTGGCAGCTCAGAGTAGGCAAAAAAAGTATGTAGACCATCGATGTCATGACTTGGAGTTTATGATTGGTAATTATGTGTTTCTCAGGGTGCCTCCAATGAAAGGTGTAATGAGATTTAGGAAGAAAGGGAAGTTGGCCCTAAGATATATTGGCCTATTTGAGATCCTAAAGAGAGTAGGGGCAGTAGCCTATTGGTTGGCCTTATCACCTAAGTTGGCTAATGTCTACCCAATATTTCATGTTTCAATGTTGAGAAAGTATATGCTTGATCCCTCCCATATGTTATAGACTAAAGACATCCTTTTAAGTAAGGATTCATCATATGAGGAGACCCCCATGGCAATTTTGGAGAGGCAAACTAAAGCTACATTCAAAAGAAATTTCATTAGTAAAAGTCCTTTGGCGCCACCATTCACAAAAGGAGGCTACTTGGAAAGTGAAAAGTGAAATACATGCAAAATACCTCTATTTATTTGAGAATTAAGGTTAGTTCATGTGTTTGAATTCGGGGACAAATTCTTTTTAAGGGGGAGAATCTAAAACCCAAAGAAATGTATGTATATATATGTATATGTATATACTTATCACAAACACACTCAGAGGCATGGTACCATATTTCCAACACCTAGACAATTGTTATTATTATTTTTATTTCTTCTGCCACTTCTTTGCTTTTGTTATACCAATATTAACCTTTATTTATCTGGATAAAGATTGGGATTTTGGTCATTTTTTGTTTTCTTCTTTTTACTGCATATTTTCTTACCTGCTCCATTCTTTCAGTCAAAGAAACAGAGGCAAAACACAGCTACCCATTAGCTTTCATTTCAATTTTTCTTGGTTGTAACTTGATCCATTTTCACTGGTGCTTTCTAGGCATTCTCATCCTATAATATCTTAACCTCCTAGCTCTTATACAATGGTCACATTGGTTATCCCAACATATCTCATGCGTATTGGAACATATTTACAAGAAAGCAAGTGCTTTATGCATGGATAATTACATGATTGGGAAGCAATATATATGATTCATGTCTTTAGGGACTATGTGAACTCATCAATATCATTTTTCATCTATAACATATCTAAAAATATCATAAACATCACAATTCATCTTATACATCACGGGTTTGGAGCCATACATCTTAAAAACCAGAATTTGCTCTCGGGTTGGCATGTCCAAATTTTTTATATGAATTTTGAAAATTCATAACTAATTTTAGAAAAATCAAAATCATACATATGATAGCTTTTTGGAAAGCTATAGATGTTAAAGAATTACTAAAAATATTTTTAAAGCAAGAAAACACCATTTGGACCACAAAAAATTTGGTTGTCTCTCTATAAAACTCTAAATGAGGTGCTCTAGGTGGCTATGGAAAGATTATGATTTTTAATTTATGCCTATAAAATTTCATGAGTATTAAACTTTATTTGGGCCATGTGTGATACAAAGAAGCAAACTGACTATATAAACAGTATACATACTAATTCTGTATAATTTGGCCAACTTTAAAAAATCATACTAAATTCTTTAGAGCTCCAAATTGAGTGATCTTTAGTTCTTTAAAAAGCTCTAGATGAAACATACTCTTTGGATAAATTTTATGTAAAAACTTATCCATTTAGTTAGACTTTGGTTCAGCTTAAGATTTGGTTAAATTTGAAGTCTATAATAGGTTCCATATGTACCAAATGCTCTTCTCACCTTTCCACAACCATTTGAGCATGTACAAAAGTATAAACATAGCCTAGGGAAGCATGCCAAATGGTCCAAATTATTATGGAGCTCAATCTCATCATACTACATGCATTTATATACATGAGCATAAGGGTACTGGGATGTCAATCTCCAACATATATATATTCATTTACCTTCAAGATTGATGTACACATCATAAATACATACATTTAAACTTGTTCAAGTGGTTACATCTCATATACATCATGTCTTTACAAACTTTGACATCAAATTACATTCAAAGCTATGTTATTGTCAAAGTGTTGCATAACATACTCCTTGGCTCCCATTTTTGCTTCTTTGAGCTTCACTTAGACGTAGTTAGATGAAAAATGGGGAAGAGTGAGATTCAAAGAATTCTAATAGCTCTTTCTCATTTCAAATATACATAATGGATGCATATATATGTCAAAGAATGCATGCATGACATTTAGGTTACTAGTGAACATACATAAAGCATTTTTCTTATTATAGAAACTCATACATATTATACATAGGCTCTCAAAAGTATTAGTCTAACCTCACCCATTTTTTTTAGGAATTTTTTTCACCCATTTTCAAGGGACTTTGACTTAGTTTTACTTTTCTTAAGACTTTTGGCTTTGTCTTACCTATTCTTAGGAACTTTTGGCTCATCTTCACCCATGCTAAGGAACTTTTGGCATAACCAAACCCATTTAAGTCACTTTGCAATCATAAACATATTTCAAGAAATATAATGGTACCATAACATGTAAGTAATGGCTAGGAACATTTCTCATAATTCCAACACATATACAAGTACTTAAAGATAAATAAATATCCAAGCAATGCATGAGAGAATGGTTAGAAAGCTACCTTGAAATAATTATCATATACTTTTTCTTTAATTCTTCTCCCTTGTTTTGGCTAAGCACTTGCAACTAAGTGGCACTTGATTCTCTTGGCCTAGACACATCAAATAAGACATGATTCAATCATTGGAACAAGCTCTAGCTTTATATAAACTCTATGGAAGCTCACTTCCTCATATGACTCTATTATGGTTCTATACAAGATACAATGAAGTAACTATTGGAATTCATGATCTTGGCTTCATTTTCTCCTTTCATCTAAGTCTTTTGACTCTATTTAGACTCCTTGAAGTCATCACAAATTCATTTCAACGAGCTTAGGTACAAGTTACTTCTTTATGTCTTAAAATGAAACCTATACATTCATCTCACGGACCATGCTTACTAAATTTATTCCAATGCTTCATTTGATGTTCATCTATCATATTTAATCCCTTTCTAGCCTTAGAAGAAATTAAAACTCTCCCTAGGTACTTGAAGGAACTTAGGCTGAGACATGAGCTTGCTTGGAGCACCTATGGATTTTACAAATTTTCTCTAGGGAGTTGGCACATTTGAGGCTTCCTAGGTGTCTCAAGAACCTATACACACTTTTAGACAACTAAAGTTACCACTAGGAAACTTCATATTTTGCTAAGGTGCAACTAAATCCCTAGGTTTTGTATCTTAAAATCTAATACTTCTTTTCAATTCCAATTGCATATTCTTGTTTTCCACATTTAAAAACCTAGGTTTCTTGCTTGGTCTTGGTCATAACTCACTCTCTCTTATATGTTCTATACTTGGTCGAAATTCATCCATGGAGGAACAATAAAGAGTTGTAAGGGAAACCATGAAACTTACCTTGATTCCTAACTTTTTCCAAGAGATCTTTCACTTGGTACAACCTTCTCTTTCAAATTCTAACTTCCTCCCTTTAAACAAGCCTATAAATAGTCCCCAAATCACATATTAAAATTATAGGAAAAGAGAGGAGAAGAAGGAGCATAAGTTAATTAAAGGAAGGAGCATGAAATTCTATACTTTCTTACCTTTTTCTTAGGCTTTTTCTTCCTTTTTTCCCCTCTTCTTATGCACCCTTCTTGGTTGAGTTCTCCTCTGGTTTGGGACAGAAAATAGGTTACCTAAGTGGAGAGGAGAAGGAGGACGTGATATATAAAGGCAAGGGACTCATTAAAAGCTTTTTCAAAATTCTAATTTTGTCCTCTTTCTTAGTTCCTTCAATTTGGGTTCATTTTAACTTCTTTTTTAGAACCATCTTCTCTATCATAAAATTTAAGTCCTCTAACTTATAAAATGCCTTTAGTTTTTGTGACAACCCTCATTTCTAATTATGATAATTAAGTTTAAACATGCGGTTAATAATCATAATTTAAGGTATAACACCGTTTAAATGAATCAATTCAGAAGAAAATGAGGAAATTTAAACCTTAAGGTTATTAGAGTCATTAACTAATTATTTACGAGCATTCCTATACATAAGAGAAACAACCCCTAATTAAAAGTCCTTAAATCTATTACCCATTAATTTTCAACTCTTAAGGATGTCCTACTAGTGTTTCCAAGTCATCCCTTAAGGTTGCTATAGGAAAACCAAGGTTTCTAAGTTATTATGAGGGATTGAGTACCTTAGCCACGGCTAAATACCCTTTGCACCACAGCCAATAGCTCTCTGGGGTGATAATTAGTTGCAACCAATTCCTCTCTATTTATTTAACTGGGCAACTCTGTCACTTTTGGCCGGGGCTAATTCCATTTTGGCCACAGCTAATTCCCCTATGTTCCTAAAATTTTCAATCTATGACAATAATAGAGTGATTTCCTAATCTGTCTTACGCCAAAACTGCCTTAGTTTTCTAGATTTCTAATTCAAGAAAAGGACAACCTACTATAGAAATTTAGACTTTAAAATTCTTCTCGAACTATGTCTACAAGAGGTAAACATTAGTTGTCTTTAAAACACAGCAACACAACAACATCATATTACATATGTTTTGTTGTTTTTATCCACTCAATAAGTCTCTGTACAAACTTTAACATAGTCTTTTCCACATTAGTTAAATACATACCATTATTCTAGAATTACTTTCAAAATTGTGATAATTAGTTTCATGCAAACACAATTACGAGGAATTACTTGTACATGGAGTTCCATGGTAATACATGTCATCATTATGCTGCAGTAAATTTTTCACGTATGATATTTATACAGAAGCTAACGAGAGGTCAGTAAGACAACACTAATGCTCAACTAGAGTCAGACTTTAGTATTTAATATTATTCAGGGAAATTACAACCAATTACAGTCAGTACATAGTCTCTTAATTAGTTCAGTTATTCTCTGTTAGTTGAACTCCATTTGTCATATGGATACTAATTGAAATAAATGGTTAGATTTATAATGAGATATAATCCCAATAGATAACAATGTATTCATAGTATACACATATAAGGAACACTAATTATTAAACAAGGTATAATCAATGTACAGTTAGGTGTAGGAGCATGTAAATCCCAAATAGCAGGGTACTTTTGTTCGTTAGGCTAATACACTTCGGTCATTGGCTAATAACAATGATATAAAACTCATGAGAGTTACTTTATTGGGCATAAATGCAACCATACACAGCATAAGAAATTCAAAAATCATTTAATGCAATTATGTATGCAAGCAGGTAGAATACTATGTTAGCTACCTGTTTCATTACCACTATTACGTAGAGTTATTCCTTGGTTCTCGTTGCTCCATTTTCTTTTCCTAAAATTCCAATCACACAGTGTCTCAATGAAGAACAGTCCTAATCAATATTTTCATTTTAATTAAGCTACCAAATTTCCTGTACAAAGTTCCTAATTCCCTTTCGTTAGTTAAAGATTGAAATTCCTAATTGTAAACAATTACATCTTCATTTTCTTTTCTTCTCATTAGTTAGTGGTTATCTAAATTATTCGTGTGTTGCCCAATGCTTTGTAGTTCACTCCTTAATTCTACTTTGCATAGCAATTCAGTCCCTAAACATTAATTCCCCTAGCCTTGGTGTATCCATTTCAATTACAGCACTACATAAGCATGTATTTTATATATTAATCGATTACATGGTTTCCTTTTTGTCTCAAATTATTTTTCCTAGGTTCTGTCTTCTTGCACAGTCCTTCTTATTCCAATTATGACATTCCCCTAGTGCTATTCCACGATCCCCTAGTTACACAGAATTTTTCGTCTACTCCTCCCCCCATTCTAGGTTCATTTGGTGTAAAAAGGAAAGTTTAGGCATTCATCTTTAAGTATTTGTGGCTTCTTCCTTAATTTCTCTTAAGAGTCTTTCCTCCAAGATTTTTGGCCGTCCAACAATAATAAGACATCCTAGTTAAGCAATTTAATTCGTTTAATGGAAATAGTTAAGGAGTTTAGATGGTTTTCTATACTTACCTTCATGAGCCTCTTTGAAATCCTTTTCTTCCTTTCATGATTTCCTTCTATCCTCTAATACCATGGCCTAATTGAGACTTTTACTCTCTTTTCTTACTTTTTCTTTCAGCCTAATGGAGTTTTTTGGTGAAGGGAGTTAGTGTATTAGCCACCTTCTATTGCCTAATCGAAAGTGGATATAATAAAGTAATTAAAATCCTATTTCCTTTCATTTCATTTGGTGGCCTTGCTAGGTGGCAGCATGTATATACTCTTCCTTCCCATTTAAGCATAAGGTGTAGTTAACCTTTAATCCCCATGACTAGAAGGGTGAAAACAATAGCTGAATGCCATTTACTTATACATGTATATAGCTTGGGTGGTGGAAGCATGAGGTGGCAAGGATTTGTTTATTTAGTTCTTCCTAACTTCATTTCCTCTTCGGTTGCCTAGCCATGTGTCTCCCTATCATGTTTCACCATTAAGTGGTGCATCTTATATTTATTTTTAACTCTCCCATGGCTGAACACATAATCTAAATTAACCAAATGTCATTTGGATATGTATACATTCTGTATAGTGCAGCATGAGGTGTAAGTGTACTTTGTTTTATAATATTCCTTTCTTCCTTAGCCCCCACACCACCGTCCCAATTATGTGTCTTCATTTTATATTGTTTAAGCTATCTGATTTTATGCAATTTCCTTTCTTTTCCCATAGCTAAGTAGAGCATTATACATTAATTGAGTAAACAATGGACATAGAAATATAAGTGGGATGTCAAGGTATCATTTTTTTGTCTTATTCTCCTTGGACTCATTGGTTTATTCTTACTTTTCTTGTTTGGCCATATATGCACTAATATTTCCTAAGACTTATTCCAATATGTATGTATTTGTTAGCTTATAGTATACAGGGTTAAAGGGCTACTACTTGATTGAACAACCATGCTTAGCCATATTCTTATATATGAATATAGTGGGGATGTTAAGGTAAGAATGGTTGCAACCTTATCTTGACCTGTAGCTACAGGTCTCCATGCTAAAGAAATTGTCAAGCTTCTATTTCGCTAAGGCTCCTTAATGTATGCCTTCCTTTCTAGTTTTAATTAAATTTATTAGTTCCTAATTAACTTTCCTAAAGCTTTCATTGATTTTTTTGTAACTAGTTTGGCTACGTTACTAGTTACAAAAGATTTAGAATGTGATAGCTTCACTCAAATTAGATTTTGAATATTCCTAAATGAACTGTTCAAAGTTTGGGCTAACTGACATTCTAAAACGTAAAGTGGATGGGTTTTAATTGTTCTTAAGGTTCTTATAGTTTTTAGGGCCTCTAAGAACCCCAAGAAACTCATTTTTCCCATTTAAAAATCCCTCTTGTGAGTTTTCTAAAAGGTACCCAAAATTATGAAAATGTCATTGTGTTTCTGTTAATTTTCATTTAGCTATTTTGGCTCTATTTTCAAGGTACCTTGGGCCTTCTATTCTCATTATTTAAGGTCTAGATTATTGCTATAATTTTATTTGGCCTCAAAACTTTTCTATTTAGGGGACTTTCTTTTATAATTGGTTCATTTCTATCATTTTTATGAAAATCAGATGTTACACATCCTGCTACAAGTCATGTTTAGTTGCTGGATTTTTGGCAGCAATAAACTTGCATAGCTCCTTCCTTCCTAGAATGGTAAGTCTCAATTTTTTGGTGGCTAAAATGGCTATAAATTTTTGACATTTTCTAGTTGTTATGATGCATCATTCTTGTTCTCTGTTTTGCCTTGGAATGAGCTCGCATTCTCTTCTTTGTCCTCTAATATGGGTGTTGATTTCAATGAGGATAAAGGTAGCTACAAGGGAGTTGGTCCATGGGTGTATTTTGTTGGTTAGGGAGCCATATTTTTTTTTGGGTCCTAATTCAAGCCTATTTTGTGTAGGTATTCCTCTCTTGTCCTATCCTTATACCTTCAAATTGCAGTACTTGCTACTATAAGCTTCATGTGCGTGTATGTGTGTGTGCTAATGTAGCTTGATAGTTGAAAGTGTATCATTGATTGTTTAATTTAATGTATATACATATATACATGAAATTTCTACTAGAATAAAATGAGGAAAATAGGTTCGGAATATGACACCATGTCTTCTTTTGTAGATTAGTTTGTCATTAACTAACCTAAAAAAAAATCAATGGGAAAAATGCTAAAGTTGTGGATACAAGAAATTTGGAATTTTGTTGGGATTGATTCTCATTTCTAGATAAGTATGATTGAACCTTGCCATTGAGAGTGCCACTTTGTTAAGTGAACCAAGGAATAGAGCGAGAGCTATTAGAGGAAAATGATAATTTTTATTCTATTCGCCATTGATGTCTAGGCTATCATTTGATTTTCAGGCTTATGCATATTTTTAGATCCTTATGTATTAACTTGAGACTCTTTGAAATCATCAAGTAGCTCACAGATGAAATGTTGAGAATTAAAATTGTAGCTTGAACAAATAGGTTCTTATTAGTGCTATGTTAAAAAGATCTAACTAATTGCCATATCTTAAGAGAAATTCTTCTTTTTACTATTATGAAACAATCTGAAGGCATTCTAGTACTAAACTTTGTGGATCGGTGTCATAGGGCATTTAGAAAGAAGTAGGCACACTAAAAAAAATTTAACAAGGAATACAATAGGGAATTTTCCTATGTCATCTTAAGAGGTGAGTAAATAATGCTAGCTATACATTTCATTTCAAAGTTTATGATTAAACATTTCTTAATTAAAGTATTTACTTTATTAAATGTATTTCTGATTATTTACGCATTGGAATGTTTATTGAGTATTTCTGGAGTATTGAAATATTTATTGATGTATTCTATTATACATTTAGGCTATAAGTATACATAAATTAGAATTTGATTTACTTTGACCATATATTTATGAGATGATTTTTTGTGAGAGCTACCTGTTTTGGAACCTTGCAGTTAACTGATGGTGCATTATAATAAGTACCTCAGCTAGCAAGGGCGTTGCTAGCCCTATGTGGTTAAGATTTGTTCTCATTTTCATGAGCAGATTGCTCAATGTTTGTGTTACTTATCCTCATGAGTTGTGTGCTCTGCGTCTAGCTCAATTGGTATTGATTAAATGCTTCCTGCTACATCCGATGCATGAATTACTTAAAAATTTCTTTTTCATAATCGCTTGTAAAGTTTCACTTGTTAATTGCTTTTTTTGAATAAGATTTTAATGTTATAATGTTCTTGCAGTGTGTAGTTAGCCTTGTTTACTCATTAAGCATTGCCTCACTCCTCTTATTTTCAATTTGTTTCAGATAGTAGGTCTGAGCTTAATCCCTCATTAGTAGCTTAGCATTGGCACTTTCTTGCACCCTTGGTGAGCCTCGTATCTGTTCACGTGGGCATACTTTGTTAATGTATTAGAATTTATTTTGTACTGTAGACTATTGTATGTAGTTTCACTAAATCACAGATAGGGTTTCCCACCCTTAGAAATTGGCGTATTTTGGTTTGGATTGATAGCTGAACTTCCTTTTGATGTTTTAAACTAGCTAGTTGAATTGTAGAAAATTTGAGAGGTCTAATTTACGGGGAAAATTCTGCTAAAATTTCTACAAGAGTCCATTAGATTTAAATTCATGTAATGCATATATGATTTGCAATTATTCTATTAGTTTTGATATTTGGGATTAAATCTTAAGGATATTCATTAGTGTTTGATAAAATTTTGTTTAGTGTTGGCTTACGAAAGAAAATTTGGCTATCTTCCATGCCGGTCACACTGTTGGTTGTAGGGTGTGACATTAAATGGCCGAAGGTCCAAGTAATAAATGGTATATGATTTATGTTGAAATTTCATTTTGGAAAACATCCTCACATTTCAAATTCTAATATATTTAATTAAGTAAAACGCCTAAGTGTGATGGTCGGCCACTAAGTCCATTCAATGGGTCTTGCATTCTACTATTTGTAAGACAATGATACAAATTAATTTCCACTAAGGCAAAAACATAATCTTTATTTCATCTATTTATTAATTAATCATACTTTGATCTATTTTAGAAAATCTTAAATTTTCCTTATTAATCATAACTAGTCAAGCAGGCATTTATTTTGATTAGCACTATCTTAAATGACCTAGTTCCCTGATCACTTGTTTATGTTGTTAGGATTTACTACTTGTAACTCCATTAAGCACCTAGATTAGAAAATTCTTGGTCATGACAAAACAGGCCCTAGAACTTTTCCAAGAATGAAAGTTATGGCCATTAGAAATTAAGTGTTTCTAGTGCTAATTTTACTCAACCAATATTAAATTCGAGGATTTCTCATATATGCTCAGTATTTGGCACGAATGTCCATATCCATGATGTCGGGGACTGAAAGAGCTTTTTGTGAATATGTAACAAGTCCTAAAACTTCTCCGAGATTGAATGTTTTGCCATTTATGATTAAGTGCTTTTAGCGCCGATTTTCCTCAACTGGCACTAAGTCCAAGGACTTCTTGGATATGCTTAGTAGTTGCTATGAATGCCTATATCCACAATGTCGAGGATTGAAAGAGCTTTTGGCGGATATGTAACATGCTCCAAAACTCCTCCAAGATTGAAATCTATAGGCCATTTAAAGTTAGGTTCTTCCAACGACAATTTTCCTCAACTAGATTTAAGTCTATAGATTTATTGGATATGCTCAATAGTTGCCACAAATGTCCATTGCCGTGACGTTGAGAACTGAAAGAGATTTTCATTAATATGTAACAAGCCCTAAAACTTCTTCAAGATTGAAAAGTATAACTGTTAGAAGTTAAGTGCTTCTAATGCCAATTTTCTTCAACCATCACTAAGTCCAAGGATTTCTTGGATATGCTTATTAGTTGCCACAAATGTCCATATCCACGATGTTCAGGATTGAAAAAGCTTTTCATGGATACGTAACGAGCCCCAAAACTCTTCCGAGATTGAAAGTCTTGGCCATTTAAGGTTAGGTGCTTCTAATGTCAATTTTCCTCAACTAGTACTAAGCCTGAGGATTTCTCGAATATGCTCAATAGTTGCCATGAATGCCCATATCCATGACATCAGGGACTAAAAGAGCTTGTGGTGGATACGTAATATACCCCGAAAGTCCTCCAAGTTTGAAATTTATGGCCATTTGAAGTTAAGCGCTTCCAGCGATGATTTTCCTCATCTAGATTTAAGTCTATGGATTTATGGGATGTGCTCAGTAGTTGCGACAAATGTCAATTTCCATACGTCGAGGACTCAGAGATTTTGTGAATATGTAACAATCCCTAAAAATGCTTCTGAGATTGCAAGTTATAGCCATTAGAAGTTAAGTGCTTCTAACACTGATTTTGCACAACCGGCATTAAGTTCGAGGAGTTATGGATATGCTCAATAGTTGCCCCGGATGCCCATTTCCATGATGTCCACTAAAAGAGCTTTTTTTACTGGATGTATAACAAGAACCAAAACTCCTCCAAGCGTGGAAGTTATTGTCATTGGAACTTATGGGCTTGTAACATCAATTTTCTTTAACTGGCATTAGGCCCAAGGATTTATCTGATAAGCTAAATAGTTGCCTCGAATGCCCATATCCACGACACCGAGGACAGAACGAGCTTATTGTGGATATGGAACAAGCTCCAAGACTCCTCCTAGATTTAAAGTTATGGCATTAGAAATTAAGTGCTTCTATGATCAATTTTCGTCAACCAGCATGATGTAACATCCAGTAAATTTCTAGTCTATAATATTTTAATCTTAATATAAAGGACATCTTAATTCAATTAATTTTAATTTTATCAATTGATTAATATTGATATTGATCAGGGGTAAAATTAGAATAAACGAAAATTTTAATACAAGTGAATTTTAATTTAGTTAGTTAATTATAGATTTAATAAGAAATAATTTTGAAAAAGAAAAAGAAAGAGAAATGACTTGGACGAATTATGAAGAAGAATAAGGGTAAAATGGGAATTTGGTTTTGAAAAGTTAAAATTATTACAAAAGTAATCATATTACTTTTTCTTTAGCTATGATTAAGGATTAATTAAAAAAGAAAAAGGAAGAAGAAAGAGAAAGCTAGTGAAGCAATTTTGAGGTCTTGGTTTTTTTCTTTGGCTTTTTTCTCTTGGTTGTAGAAGACAAAGTTCTGTAGGATCACAAAAGCTTCCTCTTGATCCAATTGATTTCTTGATCGGTATAGGTTTGACATTTTCTTTAAGGATTGACCAAGGGTTTTGGGAGTACTTGAAGGTGGAAGAAGAAGAGTAAGATTTCTTTCATCGTTGGCTTGTAATTTTGGTGCAATTTTAGAAGCAAAACATGATGAATAATTTTCCCCAGGATTTTTAAAATTCTTGAAGTTTTAGATAGAGAAACTCAAGCTTCAACTTGGTGAATTAGTGTAATAAGGATGATTTATGATCATAGGAAAGCTTGAAATTAGGAAGAAATTGAATTTAGAAGCAAAGAATTGGAAGATAATTTTTTACGGCTCTTGACCCAATTAATGCCTAGTAGGAGAGGAGTGTCTTAAAGTGTGTTTTGATTCCCATATAGTGAGTAATTAGGTAAGAATTGGATTAGAGGTGTAAATTTGTCAATTGGGAGCCCTGATGAATTAAATGTCTAAATTAGTGTGACAAATTGGGCTAAATATGAAGTTGGAAGAAGAAATGTTGGTAGGAGTTTGTAAATTTGGAAGTTTAGGGAATATAGGAACGATAAGGAATAACATAATTCAGGGTTAACAAGTTATAGGGAGAATACTTGATCTAGAGGTTTGATCAGAGTCTTGATGAACAATTATGTGTCATTGTTTCAAATAAACTTGTGTGCTTGTGAAAGAAAACTTGAAGACTTTGGTTTGTATTGGAATTGCTAAGGTAGTTGTTACTACATTTCTCTTATATCTTTACATGGATCATATTGTGTATATATGGTTGCTATACATGTGTTTGGTTGCTTGGGGTGTATGCAAGGATTTGCTTGCCCTAAAGCTCGGCTTCACAGATGTGAAGTAATTTGGCCATTTTACGATGCGATACGGATGACATTGCTGGAATGGGACGGCCTTGTTCTGGTAGCCAAATGGGATTCAGGTGGATCATGGTATGGTATCTAAGATTTGATAAGATCATGTGCATTTGGAGGCTTGTTGGTATATTTCTAATGTTGTTACAACTATTGAGATGTATATCTCATCCTCTGAACTAACAATTTCAGGTGTCAAGGAAGATGAGACCAAGGGCATTGATACTAGCTCTTGAGATGGCATAGTGTACGTATTTATGTTTCGGATGTTGGCTGTACATGTATATATTATATTTTGTACACTTTTGTAACTTTTGTGAACTTGTGTATATGGCGTTGTAAGGAGTATGAGCCCCATTATCATTTTGGTGATCTTGTGAGGTATATATATGGAATTTATGTCAATCTGAGGAGTTGTATCCTAAAATGTGTACCATTTGTAAATTTTGGTTATGGCCATGGTATTAAATGTATGGTACAATTTTGATTGTAGTTGATGATGTGGCTGAGTAAGAAGGCACCAATACTTGAAATTTTAAATGTAAAGAAGTGCTAACAAGAGGCCAATATATGTAACCATATTAGGTTCAAGGTTGGGAATTTATGGGGTATGTGGCTTAAAATTTGTAATTTTGGAAGTGAAATGCGAAGTGGTCAAAATTCTGTCTTCTCCTTCTCCAGAAACAGGGTAGCTCAATCACAAGATTTAAATAAAATAGTAAGACACCTTATTTTGCCCTGAAATTTTTACGATTCATAGTAGACATATGGAGCTAGGTGTCCAAAAAGTCTCATCCAATTTCGGGTCCATTTCGGCACCCAACCAGTCCCAAACTTTTGGTGTTCTGTTTCTGTTACCTAACAGAGTTAGCCCTAAAGATTTGAGCAGCAGAGTGTCTTAACCATTGAGTTTGTGCTCCAAATTATTTTTTTGAGTTGTTAACATGTCCTAATTGTCATATGGAGTGTTTGAGAATTCTCCAATGTGGTTTAGGGTCCAAAAGAGATGGAGTGTTTGAGAATTTTCCAATATGGTTTAGGGTCCGAAACAGAACCCATAAATGGGAGCTCCGAAAACAGGGGAAAGGTTGGGACTGTTTTGAGAGGAAATAAGTGGCTTTTCTTTTTTCCGTCTTCTTGATTTACTGCATATTGGCAGATAACGATATTATTTTATCCCTTGATTTCGACAAAGAGGTAGAACTCATATATTTATTTAAATATCGATAAGTTTTTTAGACTTTAGGGACACTGCTTCTTCTTCTTTTATTGTAGTATATATTATAAAAACACTTCTACCAATTAATGATCTGTAATTTGTAATTTTTTTAAATACTATTCGATATTCTAAATGTAATGCCAACTTTTAATTCACCTACCAAAATCGAGTGATCATTTAATGAAAAATTAAGTTGCAAAAAATATTGTTTGACTTTGAGAGCTGGAGCTTTCTTTTTCTTTTTTTCCCTTTTTTGGGTTGGATTGAGCTTATTTATATTAAGTAAGAAAAAAGCTTCCTTGGATATCTTCATGATTGGGGGTTGATTTGAGCTTACAATTTGGAAATTCTGAACATATGGAAAGAGACTGTGCTAGTATTGAGTTTTCGTTTGGGTTTTCAAATCCTAAAATTAATTAAAATTGGGAATCTCTTCAAGTTTCAATAATGTTTGATACTGGTGTTCGCTATTATAAAGAAGAACATGACAGACTATCCATTGGAGAAATAAAAAAGATGTTGCCCCTGAAATGAAGTTATAAAATAGACAAACTGAGACATGCTAAACACGAAATAGACATGATGATTCAAAATGCTGTATATAAAATAGAAAAATATATTGTAAATTTTTGGTATAGTTGTTAAAAGAGAAATTTGGAAGGCGTAGAAAAGTAGTAGTTGAACAATTATTTAATTAACCTTTTTGCGTCGTAGGCTTTGCTATAATATATGGTGGAGTATATTTTTAAAGACATCAAGAGCCTAAAATATAAATAGATTAAATTTATCATAAAAAACATGTAAATATGTGAACCGTACATTTAGACACAAATTATCAAACAAAACAGGTTCTATATCATGTAACCCATAGAGCTACACTGCTGTGTTACTTCTTATCGTGACCTTCTTCAGTTGCAATAAGGTTGTAAGGGATTTTGAAGAATAATTAGGGCATTTGCTTGCAGTGATAGATCATCTCGATTAAATTGTTTCATGTGCCATATTATAATCATTGTACATACTACAATTTCAAAAATCACAATAGATAAAACCAAAGATTCTAAGAGAGTAAGAGAAGAAGAAATTTAAAACTTTTATATATTTTCCCTTCTGAGCAGTTTTACCAAATTGTTAGTTTTTTTTTCCCTTTTGTGTATCTTTTTTTCTCTCTCTTTCCACTACTTCACGATCACACACCCCCCAACCTATTCAGTTTCCACTAACTAACTGATTTGAGTTTAAAATTCAAATAGATATTCACTAATCAACAATTGATTAATTAATTCTATTTCTGGATTTATGAATTGATTTTATTTTTGGATTTATGGGTTTGAGTCATCTTATTATGGGTAGCTCAATAATCCAACATCTTCCACTCACATATGATGGCATGCACAACAAAGAACTCTCTACTCTTCTTGGATTTTCATATTAGGTGCTCTAATGTGACCACTTAGATACCATGTCTAGGAACTCTTACACTAGAAATTTTAATACAAGACTAGCGTAAGAGATTACTATCTTTGGATATATGTTATGCACTTATTTATATGCCTTTGGATGCTACAGATTTAGCCATATATGCCCATGGAAAATCTAATTTATCATGAATTTTCAATATTGCTCAAATTGCCTTTTCATATGCATATATATATATATATATACATATATATATATATATATATGTTTATGATGTTCCTAAATTAACTTCATAACAAACATGTGTTAAACACTAACATAGCCATGTATATTTCAAGTAATCTTTCTTTTGCCTACATATCACTCAAATAAGAATTAGCTACTTTCCTAGCGTTAATCGTTTATATCAAATTTATCATAACTATATGATGTATGCTAAAGTAGCAAGCATTGACTAGTCTTCTTATAATATTTTCAAAGTCATAAGGTCCTTTATAAAAAGATTTGTATAGAAATCAAGCAAGGATCTTTTCACTTGCTTCCTAATTGCAATTACTAAGCACATGCAACGTAAATTGTATCCTATAGTGTTTCTCTTATCTTGTAAAAGTGTATGTTGATTTAATTTGTTTGTTAACAATTATAGATCTTAATTTACACACACACAGTATCTAACTTAAATTCTACCATTCTACTTAGGGAATTTGATAAAGGGTGAATCATATTTTCTGAGTGATTTTAAAAAGTGCATGTATCAATATGAAGAAGAAGTGTAGTTTGAGAAAGAATGGAGTCAGTTGCTTTCAACTTACAATGTTAATGGTAATACATGGTTAACCTCAGTTTATAATATTAAGGATAAATGGACATGGTATTATATGAAAAAGGCTTTTACACTTAGGGTGTAGAGTACGCAAGCAAGTGAAAGCGTGAATGTTACTATAAAGAGTTGCACAAGATCGAATCTAGACATTAATAAGTTTTTCAAGCACTTTGAACGAGTTGTGGAACATCAGAGGTATAATGAACTGAAGTTGGAGTTTAACTCACGACAAAAATTGCCTCAGTTGATTATAAAGAGTGTCCCCATGCTTTAATGGCTTTTTCAAATTTACACGCCCCCAATCTTTGATTTGTTCCAAGAACAGTGGGACCTAGTTGCAATAGTTAGTATAAAACATAGAAATGAGGAAGATCCTTCATTTGACTATGTTGTTAATATGGTTGATGATGAGAGTGAATGAAGAGTTCAATTTGATCCCAGCAACAATTCAATTTCATGTAGCTTTTGGAAGTTTGAAACCATAGGAATATTATACTGCCATGCCTTAAAGGTTTATGATATGAAGGATGTGAAAAAACTCCTTAAGTATTATATTTTAAAAAAGTGGACAAAAGAAACAAGGAGTGGTATCATATATGATATTAAGGGAAATGAGATCCAAGTAGATCCTAGGATAGAAAGTACCTAATGATATAGACAACTTTGCCCTATGATGATCAGATTAGCAACCAAGGCATCTGATTGTCCAGAAACTTTCTCATTAGTGCAAAAAGGTGTATTAGAGCTAATTAAACAAGTGATAGAACTTCGATCTGTCCAACCAAGAATGATGGTGTGAGCTTGCCACTACTAAAGGAATCTATTGCTTAAGCAAGGGGATTCAAGAAAAAGGATGGAAACAGGAAAAAGAGGCGAGAGAAATGTTGGGTTGAGAAAATAAGGAGCAAAAGAAGAAGAATAACTTCTATGGTATAGACATACTACATGTCTCTATTTTATGATTATTGGTTACTAAATATTAATGTTACTTTACTTTTTTCTTTTTGGGTAATCAAATGCAAGCAAGCACCTCAAACAGCACAACTTAAGCACCTTTTGCAGGATCTCAGATAGCTAAGAGTAACCTAACTTTTACTGAAATGTTAATGGTAAGATTAGTTAAGTTTTTAATACTTAACACTGCATTTCAGTTTATAAGGGATTATATTGTGATTTATGTTATTTTATACTATGGGCACCACTAGATTTTCCAATGCCATCACTTGAAGCATTGGAATTTAGTCGAGATATTTCATCAAGTAAATAATAATACTAAAATAATAATATTAGAAGAAAGTATAATAAAATATAGAACTTTATTGAAATAAAAAATATCATGTCCATTAGACTCTTTTTTACAAGTTAAATTGACAACAAGTGCCTATCTAGGTATATACCATAATAATTATATTCACATTGTGTTTCTTGTCTCTAGTTGTAGATTACAACCAATCACATTTCCAACAGTAAAACACCTCTTAAAGAATCAACTTGCTACATATTGATGCTTGTACATTATTTTTTGCTTTGTCTTGCTTCATACTTGTATCTTATTTTTTTGCTTCATTTGATCTTTTCCTCCATGCTCTCACACTTGTTGTATTTATCTGCTCTAACAGGCCTATCATGGTAAAGGAACTATCATCAGCCAAGGCTATCTCTTCATCAAATGAATGCCAAGAGAGTACTCCATGAATTAGAACACTAGTCATCTTCATCTATGCATTCTGGGCTCTAACCTATACAAATTATGGATTTTTTTTTTCAAATTTGCAATTGGAAAATTATCAAAGACAATCCCATTTTCTTTATTGTAGATGAATATTTATTGAGGCTACCAAATCCAAACTATAGAATAAAATGGCAATGGGCCTTTAAATAACCTATTGTCTTGTCAAAATCTATAAGATGGAAAACTTACAATCCTGCCATCCCTTGTTGCTTTTACCATCTTTTATTCCCATGATTCTTTGCTGGTAATAAGTTGTACATTCCTAAAAGCTAACTCTACATGATGATCAGAATCATCATCCTTAGTTTGAGACTACAAGCATTAGAAACATTAAACTTACTTAAAAGAAAACACCTCAACATGAAATACATAGATTGATACATAATGAATTTTAAAAGCATTGAGGTTCCATAAAGCATGCTAAACCATCATAAACATAAACTCTTTTTCATTTTTCTCTTTCTAGGCATCAAGTATTAAAGGGAGGGAGAGAAAGAGAGATAGGAGAGATAGGGGAAAGGGTGAAAAGGATACCACAGTGACAAAAGACCAAAGTTTTAGGCTACAATTGGCATAATATTGAATCATGCTAATTCACTAGGTTTTCTACACCCACTAAAACATCACAGATGTGTGAAATTTCATGTTGAGGGAGGGGGAATGTATGAGTCAAGCCAAAATTCCATCCATGGGCCACCACTAACCATAGCTAAGTAGACTTAGATCATATTAGTTTGAGCATGCAATTGGAACATCCCTCCAACAAACATTAATGGCTTACCTATATCTAAATATCAAAGATGAAAATCTAACTCATCTCACACACATGGATGTTTGCAAAAACCACTAATTTGTTGGAATAAATCACATTTAAATCATAATTAAATGCCAGCATAAAACTAACTTTTGAAACTAATTGCTTTAGTTAAACTAATGCAAACCATAAAAGATGGAAACACAGTGTACAAAGCCAAAAAATGATATGTAAAGTTTCACTGAAAAGGAAGTTGACTAATGGAAAAGGAAGTTGATATGTAAAATTTCATTTTATAGATAGGAGGTTGCTTCTTCCCTTTTAATGTTCTACCTCCTTGGAATGAACCAGCTTGAAGAAAGAGAAAGAAGTGATAGCAAATTCTATATAGTCCTAGATAAAGAAATAGTAAATAAAGAGAGTTCACTACATATATTACTAGACAACATACCATATGAGATGACATAAAGACATATGCATTGGTGCCTGAAGCTTCCAATGCTGCCAACTTTCATGACTTCTCAAGGGGAACATTTATAAATGGATTGGTCTTTTGTTACTCCAATGTTTTTAGTTAAGATGCATTTCAAACTCTCCAACTTATCACACATGGAATTCTTGTAGTATGATTCAAACAAGGTAAATTGTGACATCTAATATTATACTGATACTTTTGCTTACTGTCAAATTCAAATTTTTTGAAAAAAGAAAAGGGAAAAAGATACAGTCAAATGAGACATGAGGTCCTAAAGCACCATGCTCATTTTTTATCATTTCCTATGCTGTGTCGTGTAAATCACACTCATCACTTTGGCTAAAGTTTCGATGCATAAAACATAATAGATGGCTAAGAAATTCAAATAACTAATTTTAGGAAAAAAAATTACTATCTTTTATACTTTCAATTGAAACTCCTAAATGTTCTAAGGCTAAGCAGAGAAATACACGCACATTAAAGGAAAGCCATTTAACATATTTATAGCCTATATGTGTACCTTCAAGCTCATAAGCATACATTGTAAAGCAGGTTTCTTATCATCCTTCTTAATATATTTGAAGTGCAATGTGCCACCATAAATTTCATAGATGCAGCAAACAATATACTAGAAGGTCACTAAGTTAATCCAAAAAGGAAAAACAAAAGATAAATGGTCACCTTTACTTGTAGCTCAACAATTTCAGTCTCATCACAAACCTCTAATACTAGTGCCTGGTTGTAAGCAAAGTAGACATGATTAAATTAAGCCAAAGATCATTAGTTGGAATGATGGGTAGAGAGAAGCCAATTGAACCAAAGATTCAATGTGTGATAGCTAATAGTAGGAGTATCTAGAATAACCAACAATCGAGAAAGATAGCTGAACAAGGAAGCCTTATGCAAAGCCTAATTGGGCAGTTAAAGGAGACACCTAACTCGATAACTAAAATTAAGAACTTCAATTATTACGTGTCGCATGGTGGAACCTTCGATTATGCTAAAGGTTGAGATTAAAGGAAGAAAAGCAATGTTGTTTTGTCAATTCGCATAATGTGCGTAGCTCTATGATATGTAGAGGATCTAAACACCTTCATGTTTAGCATATACTATGCCTTTTTATCAAGTTTTGGCAATATGTAGCTATAGTCTTTTGGAGGTTGCTCAAGTAACCTACTTGCATAAGGAGTTACATTTTACTTGACTTTTAATTAGGTTCAAGCAAGCACAAGCTATTATTCTTTGTTTTTTGTGTTTATTTTTTAGCTAATAAGACCATGCCTTATAATATTTGATTTATTAAAGTCCTATTGCTTTTTAATTAAAAAAGAAAAGCAAATCACAGTACCTATTCTATTTATCTTCTTTAATTTCAAAGTTGGGGTATTGTTAGAAAACACAATTTCTATTATATTTTATCTTCTTTAATTTCAAAATAAGGTTAAATATCATGATATAATCTTTCTCCCTCTTTTAGTATTGCAGGTAGTGGCCACTTCAAGACTTAAGACAGGGAGAACTATTTATATACTTATGGAGAGGATTCCTTAATCTTTTAGTTTTTTTTTGGCCTATTACTAATTTTTAAGTTTAAAGTCTTGGCCATTAATTTCAATAAAGTATGAACAAGCATTGACAAATGCATAACTTCCTTGATATAGGTGTTATTAAATATAATATTGTTTTTATGTATATAATATTTTCTATTTATATAATTTTCTTGTGATTTACTATTTTATTTGATCTTTTTATATATATATATATAGTGATATTGTTTATGTTGTTAGAGGCTTAAAGGGTTTATTTCTAGTCAAGATTATAAATTTAAGTTTTAAATATAAGAACTAAGAAAAACACTTTTAGTGGTAAATATAATTGCACTAAAAAATTCTCTATCAATGGCGACACTTGAGTTTGCCACTAAAACCTCCATTTAATGGCAACATTGGTTGCCATTAAAAGTACCACATTTAATGGCAATCGTGGTTGTCACTACATAAAAGCATCAGCATCTGAGGCAACAGTGTCAACCCTACAACTACCACAAATTATTTAGTGGCTATTAAAATTCAATTTTTTTTAGTGTATGCACTATGTGCCTTATAAAATTTCTTTGAGTGATACTTCCTCTAAGTGGAACAAGGGGTTTTGCCATGCTTAACTAAACTAAGCATATTAAACTTGTTACCTAACATTTCTTAGTTCTCACCTCAACTTAGTAGAGCCACTTGAGGATTGAAGTGAATTCTTTAACATTAACAACAATGATTGAGTTTGACACTATAATCTAGGTCCCTTGAACAAACTATCTACACCTAAGGGTTCTCTTTCACCTCCTCTCTTACATTTCTTCAATGAAGCATTCTCTGCCATCTCTTGCATCTCAATCATCCTTCCACAATCAACTATTGCAACATACAAGGAAAATTAATTAGTCTAGGCTATCACCACCTTAAACAATGGTTGCACCAATCAGGCCATCAACATCTTTATTGTGTCCCTCTTGGTAAGGACCAAAGTTGATTTACAATGAGAGAGCTATATGAAGCAAGCACCATACCCTAATACACTAAAACTCAGCAGCTATTTCAAATTCTCAAACTCTCAAACTCTCATCTTTAACCCTTTGAAGTAGAAGTCGATAAATGAAAGATTCCCTAAATTCTTCCTAAGCCACTGGAGGTGGTCTAAATGGCCTTTCCCTCAACAAAGATTTATACCAGGCATTAGCCAAATTTTACGAGTGGAAAGCAGCCAACTTAATAGATTTTATACTTGAACACCCTAAGGCTCAGCATACTCTCTTAATGCCATCATTAAATAGTTGTGGATCCCCTTGGATGTCAAACCCCTAAAAGGTGGGTGATTTCAAGTTTAGAAATTAAGGTAAAGACTTACAATGTTTCTCTCTACATTCAAGGCTTACTTCTTTACCTACCTCAGTTAGACTTGTAAAGCTAATACTTATGCTAGTTGGTTGATTTTGGCCTTAGCACTACCACTAACCTAAGTAGGGACTCCATAGTCCTTTGCAAACTTTCTACTAATGCCTCCAAAGAACCTAATGATAGCTAGGGAGGTATTACTGTAATGTCCAGTTTTCGTTAAATGATGGAAATGGGCACGCTTTCAAAGTAAGTCCCCTGAGATGAGTGATTCAAGGCCAAATAAAATTTGGATAAAATGTTAAATAATAAAAAATGAGGATTTGAGCCTTGAGTTGCCCAGAAACCAGGGTTAGAGTGATTCGAAAAATTTGCTGAAAGGCCAGTGGTATTTTCGTAAATAAGTGTAATTTTGGAAAAGTACCTAGGAGGGCTTTTTAAATAGAATTTTTGAGTTGCCCAGGGTTCTCAAAGGCCCCAAAAACCATGGGAAGCCCCAGGACTGGTAAAGACCCTTCGGTGTAAGTTTTCCAACATCATTTGACTCGAACTTTGACCGATTTGTTTGGAAGGATTTTATCTCCGATTTGAGTGATTCCAAAGCCATTTTTCTTAATTGGGAATCTAGATGTTATAATGGAAAAGATGGTTCTAAAAAAGGAGCTAAAACGAAGGAGAAACAAAAAGGCAAAGTATGAAGGGCAAAATGGGAATTTTTAAAAAAGTCACTTTACCCTAGCTATATATAGGTGGCACCTCACACTCTCCTTCATTCACTTCAGAATTTCCAGCCCTAAATCAGAAGCAAATCCCTTGGAGAGTGGCACACAAAGAGAAGGGAAGAAGGAGGAAAGATTCAAGACTTTAGGTATGGAATTTTGCTTGTTTTTCATGCTTTCTCTCCACCACTTTCTTCTCCTCTTTTTCCCTCTTCTTCTCCATGATTTCTTTGAAGTTTTAAGGGCTGTTTTGAAGGGAAAACAGAGGGGAAAGTTCGAATTTCAAGTAAGGAGGCCAAGGAAAGCAAGAACAAGCAAGAAAATCCAAGGAAAGCAAGGTATTTTGCAATTCTTCCACTTGGTCTTCTTCCTCCCTTCCTTGAGCATTTCGACCTACACTTGGACAGATCTAAGGATTCATATTTTTAACCAAACCAAAGGTGATTCTTAGGTATTTTATGGAGAGGAATAAGAATATGCAAAGAAAACTAAGAAAAAAGCATTAGAAAGCAAGATGCAAAACCTAGGGTTTCAAGTGCACCTTTCAATTTCTGACTTTGTAGGATACTTCCTAGGTCTAAGTTAGAGTATAAATGAGTTCTTGAGACACCAAAGAGTCTCCCCACAAGTTTCCCCCTTCAAGAAAACCAAGCAAACTCCATGAAGGCCATTAAGATCCATAGCCTCAGCCTAAAGAGTTTCTCATAGCTAGGGAGAGTTTTAAATTTTTCTAAGGCATTCTTGAGTCATAATTGATGAATGAAAATGAGGGGAGGCCTTGGAAAAAATTTAGAACTCATGGAAAGTGATTTAGTGTCTTAGGTTCCATAATATGACCTAAAGAAGCAACACGGTGCTAGGCCATTTGTTTTAATGATGTGATGACTCCAAGAAGCTTAAAAGGAGTCAAGAATCATATTTGAGAGTAAAGAATGAGGCCTAGAAATCATTTGAGGGGTGTTGCTTCATTAGGTGCCAATATAGACCATAATAGAAGTTGTAGAGTAATCTAGGGTTTAAGCAAGTTGCATGGCCCTAGAAATTGTTTCATGAACTTAATTGACTCCCATAATTTGTGTCTAGGCCAAGAGACACTATTTCCACCAACTTGTGGGTGTGTGGCTAAAAGAGGAGGCTTGAAAGCTAAAGAAAAAGTGTGTGCTTGTATACAAGGTAGCTCTCTCCGCCTTCTCTCATGTATGAATGTGTGTTTAGCTTATTTTAGAATGTGTGTATGTGTATTTTCAAGCTTTAAAAAGTATGCTAGCATGCCTTTATATGCCATGATGCTTGATGTCATGTTATATTTTTAAATGAACCCATGATATTTGTATGAGTTTGCTTGAGTGTGGAGAGGCCAAAAACTCTTCCCTTGGGTGAGGATGAGCCAAGAACCTTTGAACTTGGTTGAGACAAAGTAAAGAGTCTCCCAAAAGCAAAGTGGGCTCCCAAGAGTATGGTTGAGTCCAAAGTGTTCAAAGAATGGGTGAGACAAGTCCAAAATCCATGAGGAGAAGTGTGAGGCCAATCCAAACACTTAGTGAGCTCTTGAATGTCTTGTATGATTGATTCACATGCTAAGGTTGCTTTTAAAATGCCTATGATTTCTACTTTCTCCATGCATGCATTTGTGAAACTTACTTGCACATATTATGTGTAATGGAATGGGAGATGAGCTATTGAGATTCTTGAATCTCATCCCCTCCTCTTTAATGATCTAACATACTAGGTGGACCAAGCAATTGTGGTGAAGGGAGCTAACAACCTTGAAGAGAGACAATTGACAAGCTTATGTCTTGTTTTGTCTATTTTGGAACCATAATGATAATTCATCATGTATATGATGTTGTATATGTATTATGAACCTTGAGATATATGTAAACATACTATTATGTGATGTTTAGATATATGGAAATGATATATGACCATTAGCACATGTTTTGAGTAGGCAAGGCCATGGTAAGAGAATTTAAAGTTTGATGAATATGTGTATAAATGTGGGTTGAATTGCCAAAATGAGATGCATGAGGTTTGAGACCATTTGGGAAGCTCACACAAGTCTTAAATAATCTTTTGGAGTTGCCCAAAAGGTGCCACAACCAAGGGAAGACCATGTGGCAAATTTGGTACCTCATATGGAGCCAAATTTGACCATAATGGAACCCTATGTCACTTTTTGGCCAAATGAGTTAGTCCCATCCTGAAATTTGACATGCAACTAGGTCTCATTGAGACCTTTCTGTGAAGCTAAAGATCATAATTTTCGGAGATCTAGGGAATATTTGATGAATTTTCAAAGTTGGCATTTTTAATAGATTCTGGTATGGGTACTGTTCATACTGGCAGTTTCGAATTCTGTGTCACCCGATGGCCAAATAGTGTCTATGAACTTTTATATGAATAAACTAGAGGTCATAATATTTCTGTGGCCACCAAGATCACCTCATTTGGAGGTCTGAACAGAGAGTTATGCATGTTTGAAGTTAACTGTCAGTATCAGTAGCGCCCCAAGAGCTCAATTACGGTTCCATCAGTTCCAGATATCTAAACGTATCTGTTTCATTCTAAAATTATTTTTAGTATCAAGTTAACATTTGTAGCTTTCCATAATGACCAAATTTGTGTGATTTATATTTTTATAGAATTAGTTATGAATTTTAGAAATTTGTATCAGTAAACTGAATGACAGCCCAGGCAGTCAGAGACTCTGTAGCTTTTTGGATGTCAAACGTTCTGTGTGATGAATGTTGTGACCTGGGCATATTTTTAGTGTGAAGTAGACATCCTAAGATTTCCATAATGACAAAGATTATATGATTTTTAATTTATTATATTTAGTTATGATTTTCCAAATTTGGGTCAGAAAATAGAGCAAATCTGGCCGAAAATATGCTTGTTTATTTTAAGCTTCATTTCGGTTTCCATGAATTATAGGCATGTTTTTGTGATGCAAATGAGTTGTGATAATGAAGTTAAATATGAGAAAGTATAGTATAAGCTCACACGGTCCACATAACACCAAATTGAATTTTTTAGATATAGTGCAACGCGAAAAAAATCTATTATTTTCATTCCCTTTTCATATGCTCTTGTGGGATTAATAATACAAAACTTATAAATAGCATAAAATGAGTTAGAAGTTATGGTGTTACAATTACTCCATCCTCAATAATGTTCTTTTTAGGGGTAGGGTGGTTTTGCTATATCCACCACCCCCTCCACACTTACCTCAACCTCTAACAAACCTTTTAGCATGACCTTTAGGAGTTGGGTTGTAGGCAAGGCAAATGTCCCTTTAGATAGCTCACGCTCTATGACTTCTTTGATAGCTATGAAAATCCTTAGCAACATCTTTTCATTATACAAAATAATAGCACATGCTTAAAGAATATTTCACTTATACAATTTATAACAATTATCAAGATTGACTTAAAGGAAATGAAGGGCATAATCATCCTATTAAGTCTTTAATGGTGCCTTTGTCATACCATCACTTAATATATCTATATTCCATATTACATACATTCTTTTATGGTAAATTATAATATCCAAACCTTTAGCAGTGAAAATTATGGTTACTAAAAGTGCCAATTGGTTTTATAATGCTCATACATGGATTTTTACCATTATAACTCATAAATTCATACATAACCAATTTGTTACAATCAAGATAACATATAAATAAGAACCAAATCCATAAAGTTAGCCATTTGAACAATTTGGCTTTAGAACACTTATTTATGTCCAAATCTTGAGAATTCATAACGTGAGCTACACAAGTCCGATTAATATAAATTAAGGATCCTTGAAAAGCTTATGATATGAACTATCGACTATAAAAATTTTATGTCAAAATAAATCCATTTAGTATATAAACAACATGAAACCCTAGACCAGTGTAGAATGAACAATAATTGAATAATTCAAGTTTTCTAGACCAGATTTAAAAATTCATTAAATATTCTATAGAGTTTTAAAAAATGTAAATTTTAGCTTGTTAGAAAGCTCTATATGTCCTCTAATTACTTATTAATTTTCAGCCCCAAACTAGGTTATTTGTGCTATCATGGGTAAAAGGAAATTTTATAGCTCAAATGAGCCAAATTTTGATTCCAAATGGTACCAAATGAGCCATAAAATGCCATCATGTAAAAATTGCCTTACAACTAAAAATAATTATCCCACACATAAGAATACACATATACCTCATGGATTCTCACATAGCAAATCATGTTCTATAATGTCATACATTCATCCATTAGTTATATAACTATGGCCTAATACTTTGAAACATGTTTACATTGCATGACATCAAAATATATGAATATATATCCATATATACAATAACTTATCTTAAGCTAACTTCATTGTCAAACATGGTTTCTTTAAAACTTTTACTTATCATGCCCTCTTCCTTAAGTTTTACCTAGTTATGGTTAATAAAGATAGGGAAGAGTAAAATTCAAAGAATCTTAGTGGCTAATCCAACATTCAAACACACATGTGATTCACTCAAGCACATGGAGGTAAGTATGTATGTCATACAATCATAGTCAAATCATAATTCATGCTCTAGGGATCTCATGACTCAAGCAAGAGCAAACCCAAACTTTAGAAACTTTTGGCTTAGACTCACTTAACTTCTAAGGACTTTTGGTTTAGCCTTATTCTTTTTTAGGGACCTTTGACTTTGTCTCATCCATAATTGGGACTTTTATCCTAGTTTCACCCACATTCAAAGACTTTTGGCCTAACCTCACCTATTATTAAAGTACTTTTGACATGGCCTCAGCCATCAAGAGCTAACTTAACCTCAAATGCAAATAAATGTCAATTGCATATTATATTCAAACAATCAACAAGTCATATAATTTGCAAACAATACATATAAGTAACCAAGAAACTCAAGCAAGCCATTCACACATATATAAGAATGAAGGAAAAGCTATGTTGACACACAAATTCCAATTAGTTTCCCTTGGTCTCTTTCCTTGGTTCTATGGCCTTACACACACACACTTAGATGTAATTTAACTTGTTTGACCTAAACATATCAAATGAAGCATAAAGTCATTAATAAAACCATATTTATACTAATGCTACCTTACATATACAAATTAAGTATTTATGTATGATTTATGGTATCTTTGAATGCCGTAAGAAGCCACTTTTAGAATTCAACTTCTAAACTTCAAACTCTCATTATATGTAATCTTCATAATTCTCATAAAACTCACTAGAGTCATCAAAAACATGATTAAACCCACTTAAAACTCCATGGTCCAATTAGGCATCTTTGAACCTTAATTTTTCACTTTCAAAAATAGAGTTCCTAAATTCATTCCAATTGCTCCATTAGTGTTTATAATTTATATCTAGACCATCCATAACTCTCACAATCAATGAAAAGAACTCCTTAGATATTCAAACCCAAACTTAGTTGAGACACATAATATGGATGGCTTCTTTGGAGTTTTGTTTGCAACTTAAGGAATTTGTTGGTTTTATGATCTCTATGATTCATTTCTCATTCAATTAGGATATTAGAGACTTTAATTAACTCTCTTAGGGTTTTAAATCTCTCAAGGGCTAATCCAAACCTTAGGTGAAGCCTAGATGGCATTCTATTGGTTCTTTATCAATTCTATTTGCATGTTTTTGTTCTTCGCCCTTCAAAACCCTTATTTTTACTATGGACTTATCAAGTTCAGGTCCCTCCTCTTCTTTCCTCTCTTGGCCAAACCTAGGTTAGTTTAGGGTTCCAAAATTATGTAATTTTATTAGCCTAAACCATACATCACTCAAAAGTGCTCTTGATGAATAATATTTTGGTATAAGTGGTTTCCCCAAAAAAGTTTCTTTATCCAAGAGTTTAGCCACAAAATTCACTCATTTAGGAAACCCAAACCATAGAAAGAAAGAGGAAAAAGAATGGGAAAGAGTTTATAACAATATCATAAACAATTACTCCATGTTTACTTACCTAGGAGTACCTTCTTTCCCCTTGCTTCTTCCTCCTTCTTCATGCCATTTCATGTCTGGTCTTAAAGTAGTTTAGGTCAGCCAAATGAAGAAGAAGGGTGGCATGCTATATATATATATATATATATATAAGAGAGAACTAGGGTTTTATAATTTTTCTAAATTCTAATTTTGCCTTTATTTTGTAATTTCACCATTTGAGCTCATTTCTTCATATTTTCATAAACTGACTATTCCATAATAAAATTTAGGCTCTAATTTTCATTAAAAATATCTATTTTGATATTACAAGAGCTTAAAATAATCAGAATAAGTCTGTCAAAGTTATAGTCAACCAAAATCCTAAACAATACATTGTCAAGCTCCGTTTGGTTCAACAGAGGGGAAGGGAGTGGAGGTTAATAGAGGGGAGGGAGTTTAATGAGTTCTATTTGGTTGGAAAGAAGGGAAGGGGAGGGAAGGGGAGATTATTGTTTAGTTCAGAAAGGGAGGGGAGGTAATTATATTTGGACAAATTTACCATTTATATTATTTTATTTTTATTTTTTATAAAAAAAGTTATTTATATCAATATTTTTTTAAAAAAATTATAAATTGTAATCTTTTTTATTTTTAATTTTTGATGAAAAATTATCTTAATTTTTATTAAATATTAATATATTAAAAAATTAAATGGGCAAAAAAGTAAATTAAAATTTAAAAAATATCCCACACCTCCCCTCCCCTCCCCTCCACTCCAAAATCCCCCAATTTGGAGGGGAGGTAAATTTGGCTTTCTTCCCTTCCCTCCCCTCCAATTTTATTCAACCAAACACCTTATCCCCCTCCCCTCCCTTCCAAAAACCCCCAACCAAACACACCCTCAAGAATTTAATTAAACCAACTTCATCTAGTTATTTTACTAACATTATTTCATCATATTATGATACAAAATATTCATTTCTTAAGCCAATTTTCAAATTTTCTAAATCCTTAAATTTTTCATAAGTTAGACTCGTATTAATTCCTTCTAATTCTTACTGACCTTTCTTAGCCTTATGACTCCTTTTTAATTAGTCCATTTCATTCTTTAGGGACTATTTTGGTTTATAAAACATAGAATATTATAGCCTCAATCATAATTATATCCAGGTTTTATAGTGATAATTGAGGTCCTACCATAAAGTACTTACTACACAATCTATAAGGAAACTTAAGTTATGATACCAACTTTGTCATATCCTTAAACAGGTGGTGTGATCAACACAAAATATAAGGTGAAAATTTGTATATGTGAGCTTAACAAATCAAACTATATCTATACTTATGTCAACACAATAGTATAAAGAGGATTTAATCAGAGAACATATTTTGATTAGAAATTCAATACCATAATTCAAACCCTTTGATTTCATAGCCATTGAAGAAATTTAAATGTAGTATCCTTTGAAAATAACACATCCCAAAATTTCTACAATTAGTCAAAATCTAGTAAATACATCAAAGAAAACTTAGCTCTCAATTCTTATCAATTATAGAACATCAATAGGGATGAGGATGTAGCCCTTGAACAAATGGAGCCATATCTAAGATATAAACACATTTAGTTTTATAAGATAACATGTTGTATTATATGATTCCATAAATATACAAGTTGCACAAGTAATAAATTAATGATTATAGTATTATTCTCATGAGTAAGGAAATCAATTACCAATTGTCTGAATTTATCTTATTATCTAAATTATTCAATTGAATTGAAATTGATAAATGCAAATTTAAAGCAATAAAATGCTCTAAATAAATGTTGACTATGAACAAAAAGACTCTGAAATCTAGAATCCTCTCTTTATTTCTTAAGTATCACTTAGAATGGATACTTGCAACTAAATTTAATTAGAATAATGGCAATTCTACTAATATGAATGAAATTCTATCTTGATATAAATCACCATATTCATATTAAACCTTTGTCTACTTTTGTAATTATACACTTAACACAAACCCCTCACATACAAGGAATCAATGCAATTATTTACAAGCCAGTCAAATACAATTCATATATCTATAAAATTGTCATCAAAATATAATGCTCTAGTGATCTTGGTAATTAGGATACTCATGGCTATCTAACTAGCCAAGATTACTAAATTGACTTATTTACAGTATCATGCTCACCAAGTCATCTTTCTCAAGAAGGCTTTCATCAAACCAATCAGATTACAAATTCACATAATCAGAATTAAATTGAATGGGGGTTGTGTGCGAAATTAAAAGACTAATTGAAATAGAAAATCAGTCACTAAAATAGATTAAGAAATAAAGCAATTCGCCAAAACATAATCAATCCTGGGTTCCCTCCCCTAATATCTCACCTTTCTTGCCATCTAAACATTTCTTTGGTCTGATTTTAATCTCTTAATTAATGATATCTAATGTCCTTAAGCTACCACTTAAGGTTATGAATGGTTTTGATTATTACACTAATGTAATCGCACAAGATTAATAATCCAGATCCAATATAATTCCTATTCAGATACACCAAGATAATCACATAGAAACCTCTTATATGAATAACAAAATGAATTCAATTGATTAATCAACCGATTAAATCAAATGTAACTCTTAGATGATCTATACGAAATAGTAATTATGCAATCTAAATTATTGAATCTGTATAATTAAGATCAACATAAAAATAAAGACAAGGAGAAAAGAATTAAAATCAAACAAGTGTTCATTCAAACCATCAACTCGGGTTCAACATCAGGTTTAGTCCTTTAGATTGATTACAAAAAGAATTTAGAAAGTCATGAAGAAACAAAAATGCTCTAGAAAAGAAACTACTTGTGCAGCTTTCAGGGAATGTATTTGACTAAAGATGACCTAAAGAAAATTTAAGGTATTAGATGGGCCAACATTACATCTGATAGTTCAGAATTTTTAAGAAAAATACAATATTAATTCTTAAATAAAGCAAGCCCAACATTAGAAACCCATTTGTGAAGCGTTCGATTCCATCTGTTGGCTCGACTTATCTGCAAAAATAAAGATATGATTAATTGGGTATATGTTGATCAAAATATAATAATGACAATTGAAACCTATATTTACTAATTATGTAATTAAAATATATTAATCCCAATTTGACCCAATTAATATAACATGAATCCAAGATCACCAAACTAGTCTCACCGAATTATTATAAAACTAAGTAAAAGGATTATAAAATGTATAAATACTCGAATTATCAAATCTATGCTACAATTGATTTATCCATTCTCTCACAATACATCAAATAAGTGATGGCCAACTAGTTATGAACAAAAGAAAAATAGCAATAGGTTAAATCAATTAAAATAATTATAAGAGCATTCTAAATTCAACTTAGTCAGTAAGAAAATTAATCTAATTCTAGATAAAAAAATTTAGCTATACATGGTGGCATTCAACAAATAAACAAAAATGGAATTTAACATATCCATAATTCAAAAACTAAGAAAAAAACGTAAAGAAGAAAAACTATTGGTGAATTCGAGTGATTCTTTAGTTCAAGCTTCAAATCTTAAGTAATCCTAATGTTTTTCTTTGAATCACCTCTTCTCTATATTTCTACTTTTTTAGCTTTCCTCCTTGGCCTCCTCTGCTAAAATTCCAATTTACCTCACAAGAAGCCTTCATTTTAGTTAAACAGAAGCGGTAATAACCCTAATTACTAATCTCTTTAATTAAGCACAATTGCACTATTAATGATTGGTACTTATGGTCTAAAACCAACATTAGTCTACTAAAAGGATAAAAATATGGGGAAATTTGAACTTTTTATTAATTAATTACCACTATTTAGGTAAACAAGAAGACTTAAGCGTATATGGAATCTAAATCCTTACTCAGAACCTCCAACTCACTTTTGAGAGGATCTAGAAGCTCAATACTCCTATATATATTCATTTGTAAGTCATTATGTAACATTAACATTAGGTAAACTAAGATCTAAAGGCTAAAATAAAGGTTTGAGGACTTAGGCCACGACTTGAAAGAACTTTGTTAGAGCCAAGTTGGCTACTGGAACTTCTAAAAATGTCGGGTTAAACTCATGCCACAACTTGAACACTCCCTGCTATGACTTAATTCAATTATATAACTCTAGAACTAAAATATTGATTTCACACCATGACTTAAAACATCCACACCACAACTTGAGATTCTCACGCCATAGTGAGGTTATGTACTGTAACTGTCCTTGGACAAAAACCCACGACTAGTGTCACGACAATACAAGTTGTATTGCTGCATGGCTTGATTGTAAAAAATCCCTCAGCTGAATTCTAGATTCACACTGTAGCTAGACACTCTACTCTGTGGTGCTCCCCACTTCTATAAGAGCCCTAGCCATGACTTAAGTATCTTTGACTACGACTCATTTACCCTTTGGACTTAAACTCCTCAATACTCGTCCTAATTATTTGATACACTCACTAATGAAGTTCTAAGGTCCTCCTATGGCTAATTTGCATGGTTTTAATAACCTACCAACTCTTACATACTTCAACTTACTAATTTTTATTGTTTAAAAACTTAACAATGGCTTATGTTAATTGGGACTCACTACTTATCAGCATTTTATCTTTTATGATAGCAAGGAGTACCTAGAGCCACTAGTGGCAACATCAAAATATGCAATTCTCAACCATCTGGCCTCAAACCTCTTTAGACAAGTTTCACTAGTCCAAATAAGCTTAATCCTAATCTCAAATTACCAAAGTATCTTCAGGTATATAATATGGCTATCGTACTCTACCTAATCCACATACAAAGCATAAATATCAAGAGAAATCTTCATACATCAGAGGTATAGATTAATCATTCACATAATAACAAAAATCCTCATTCAAAGATTAAGCACTTAAACTCCATACATTCATAGAAATCCATATCAGATTAATGTTTAATAAATATATCAAAATCCATGTAATTTAAAGTCTAACTTCCTAATGGTTATATTCTTGGTTACAAATAAAAATACCTATACTTGGCAATATGAATGCATCATGATGGTATACAAAATAAATTACAAAAAAAAAAGCATATACTCTAAGTCAAAATGATCCAAGTATAGAAATCTCACATAAGGCCTCAAATTAGGGATAATCATCTACTTATTTACCTTGTTCCTTAATTGAGGAACCTTCACATATAATCATTAGCCAATGAAATAGGGTGAGATGCGAATATCAGTAATCAAAAAGGAAAATTTCATACATATAAAAAAATAATCAACATAAATACATTTTATACTAATAAATACCAAAATCATCAATTCAATTAACAACTAAATTAGTTGGGCTGCCAATGACTACTATCCCATACTAGCAATTACATATAACATGTTAATGACCAATAACAAAGAGAAAGGCCCATCTACAACGCCAACTCCCTATTGAGCACACTCATGGCTCAGTGCATTCATTGAGTTTGATCATAACTCGGTACCTAATTAAAGTACAATGCACAAGTAGCAGCTAGACCACAACTCCACCAAGGACACACTCATATTCCAAACACAATAATCAAGTAGCCAATCAATCATTTAGCATAGCAAAACAAGTAAGTGTAGCAAATATAAGATTAAAAATGATCATATACAAGAAATTAGAATTAACCCTTGTTACCTCACTTAACTGCGTCAAATTCTAAAGTCAAGATAAGTTTCCATACTCTAAAGATCTTAAGCTACTAAAACAAATTTTCAAATTATTATCCATTACAAAATCAACTACCTATTCATTTCTAACATCAAGAACTACTCAAAAATCACTTACCCAGGCTCTAATGAATCTCAAATTTAGACCTGGGTCTTCCTACTCCAAAAACCACAAGGTCCCACTCCAAATTCTTGTCATTTTCATGCATTAATCAAACCCAATATATAAGTCAAAACTTGGGGCCACTTGTTAGCATGAAATATATGAAAATAAAGAGAAGATACTTACCTTATAGTCACTCTAGCCTCAACCTTCGAAAATCATGCAAGAAATTATTAAGACATCAAATTTTAGATTTGGGTGGAAAGTAAAAACTCTATAAATGAAAAGCCAATTAGTCCAAAATGAGAAGAATAATGAAAGGATCAAGTTTATATAGCTTACCTTGCTTAAATCTCCCTCTAGAGGTGTAAAATAATGGCAAGAAGCTAAAAACCCTAGCCTTTCTTTAAAGATACGAAAATGTCTGTGTGTTTTTGTAGAAAAAATGTTTTGCCTTAAGGGTTAAAAGGGTAACTGCAGATGGTTTTAAGGTTTTAAGTTGGAATGGGCTGACCCAAATGTCCAAGATCCAATTAAGCCCATTTTCTAAATATTGGGCTAAGGTTAAATGGGTTTATTTAGGTTGGGTTTACATAAGAATATAGTTGAGCCTCTACTCATGGTCCTTATCATAGACAAAATAATTATAGGGCCCAAATATTAAATGTCCTTCTTCCCTTAATTAATTTTTTTCTTAATTAAGCCCTAAATCTACAATTAAATTTATTTTTCACTAAAATTACCAAACAATTATACTTAAGATGCCCATCATGATTCTTTTTCTAAAAATTTCTCTTAATAATTTCATAATTCTTCAGAATTATTCTTAATTAACTTTGGGGGTGTTACATAGGCTACCTATGTTGAAACTATATAATTATACAATTTGCCCATGTAAGCTTATAAGGCTAGCTTATGTGCAACATTACTTTGCTCAAAACTCCCCTATTTCACATGCCCATACTCACCAATACAGTTGGCTCGTGTTTCTTATTGAATATGCTTAATTTTTTATTAATTTTCTCATACTTTTCACTATCCTTTACATTTGATTAGATCATATAAAAAGTACATAAAAAACACATAATCTAAATTTAATTACTTAATTTTATCTTAGAAAAAGAATGCATATTTTCCATTTATCACAACAAAATATCAAATAGCCACACAAATTAAATGGGAGGCTCACCACTTCTAACACCTCTTAAACTAAGATGAAGAAAAAGTAAAAAAGGGGGGAAAGAGAAATAAAATAGGATATATAGCAAAAAATTGAGTTTGTGATCAAGTGCTCCCTAAGTAATTTTGAAACCCAAAATAAATTCCCAATTATAAGTAGTTCCCATTAAAATTCTCAAGTTGAATTTTTATACTGGTTAGTTATTTAACTACATTCTTCTAAAGTTTTTGTTGAATTGTTTTAATTATTTAACTAATTCTTGTCAAATTTTTAACATTTAATTCTTACATTAGGGAGTGTCTTAATTAGTGTCTTTTAATTTAAACTTTTAAAAAAATAGTTAATTATTACTGTAACATTAGCGAATAAAGAGAATGAATTCTCACCTACTCTTTTAGGTTTACTCCTTCTCATTAATTCAATCCACTCAAGGGCTTTGGCCCTTTAATTAGTTAGCTTTCTTCTAATCCAAATAAAAGACTATAAGTTAGGCCCAATGGTAGTATAGAAAAATAGAACCTTGTAATTTATCTCCAAAAGCCTCCCTTTTTCTTATTTATCCTTGTCTTTAACCTTAATGATAGAGAAAAGATGAAGAGAATTAGGAAGAGAGAGAGAGAGAAAAAAGAAAGGAAAAAATTAACTTGCACTAGTTTCTTATTCAGCCTTCAACTTCCTTTTTACAACTTATTTATAACTAATAGTTGTTCATTAACAACTAGCTAACTATTAGTTATAACTAACTAAATAACTATTCAAATATGAACAACCTAACAATACACCCTTCCTCAATAAAGTGGTGTCCTTAAGGGTTATTTACATCAACAAATCATAAATGAACCCTCTCAAAATTAGACAATCAAATCTAACTTGTGTCTTCATTTGAACAATCTTTCCATTTGACCAAAACCTCAGTAATAGGCTTGCCTCTATTTTGTGTCAACCTCCTGTGCAATATTCTCTTACGTATTAGATTAGTAGGTTATGTTGGCCAATCTATTAAAAGATACCACTAATTTGTAGAAGATCCATGACATGGTTTAAGTAATGACACATGCAAAGTATCATGAATCCTAGATGAAGTAGGTAGATCCAATTTATAAGTGATTGATCTTACTTTCCTCAATATTCTATAAGGACCACAATAATTAGGGGCTAATTTCTATGAACTTCTATAGGCCACTGATACTTGTTTATAGGGATGTAGCTTATAAAACACACAATGTCCTTCCTTAAATTCTCAGTCTCTTCTTTTTCCTATTTATTGCTTCATTTTATTAATAGCCATATATAAATTGTGTTTAATCAAAGCCAATCTCTTCTCTTTCTATAAATAACTTATCAATAACTTTTATCACTAAATCATGAGCCAAAAAAGGAACATGTAATTGTGTTTTCTGGTTATATAAAACTTCCTCACATGTAGATTGAGTTGATAGTATTATACCACCATTCTGTAAGCGGCAGCTACTTATAACATTCTTTAGGCTTCTCCCATGTCATGCATCTCAAGTAAGTTAGTAAACAATGATTCAAAACTTTTAATTGGCCATCCTACTACAAAGGATAAGCTAATGTGAGGTTCTATTGGATGCCTATTCTTGCCAAAAACTTTTTCCAAAATTTTCTTTAGAGGATAGGGTCCTTGTCACTAACAATATCCTCTAAAACTTCATAAAGCTTATAGATATTGTCAAGGAATAGTTAGGCTAATTGAGTTGCTATAAAATAGTGGATTAAACAAATAAAATGTGCATATTTACTCATCTTATAAATGATCACTAAGGTGGTGTCTTTTCCTCTTTATTTTGAGAACCTCTCTAAAGAAAAAAAAAATCCATCATTTTATTGACCCAAACTTTAAAAGGAATTGATAATGGCTATAGTTGACTTTCTCCCTTTTACCATGAACATACATCACATTGCTTAATAAAAAGCTTAACATTAACTCCATTTTCCTCCACTAAAAAATACCGTTCAATCTATGATTAGTAGCCCTAATAGCTAAACTTCCTCCTTGTGGTGACTTATGCATTCATGGAAGTAATTGCTTTTAAAGTTGCTTATTGTCTCCAATAACTATCTTCCTTTTCCTTTTTAATGTGTGGTTATCCTATGAATATTTGGTTCAATTGTCTTCAACATTAGTTAAATGAGTGCTCTTAATTGGGTATCTTGTTGTTAAGTGTATTGTATTTTCTACCATATATCATTGGAAACTGAAGACACTACCATTTGTACCTTACATACTAAAGGGTGCATCATAGCTCCATTTTCCTTCCCTTTCCAATATTGAATCTCGTAAGTGCAACTTATGAGCTTAGTTAACCAGAAATTTTGAAATGAAGTTCTCACTTTCAGATTTAATAAGTACTTAAGACTTTGTTGATCTATTTTGATGATAAAGCTTCTGCCATCTAAGTATTGATACCAGTGCTATATCATTAGCACCAAAGCCAACAATTCTTTCTCATTTACTAAAAGAGAAAGATGTTTAGAAGATAAAGCCCTACCATAGAAAGTAATAGGCTTTTGATCTTGTATGAGGACAATACCAATGCCTTGATTTGAAACATCTATTTCAAGGATGAATGGCTTTGAAAAATACAGGGTTACTTGTCAATGCACTTTTTTAGTTTCTAAAAAGCATGAGAAGGTTGTTTAATCCACTAAAATATACTATTTTGAGAAGATTATAAAGAGATTTGGCTATTTCTCAATGACATTTAATAAATCTTTTATAATATCCTATGAGACCAAGGAATAACCTTAGTTGTTTGAATGATATTGGTACAACCCACCTCCTCATTGCTTCAGTCTTCTTTGGATCTATTTCTACCCCTTGTGAGCTGATGATATGACCCAAGTACTCCACTTGGGTGGCAATAAAAGAACACTTGTTGGCCTCTACAAATTACTATTGTTCTTTCAGCTTTTATAAGACTTTCTTCAAATGTTACATATAAATCTCCAGGCTTGGGTTGTAAGGTAGGATGTCATCAAAGAATATAAGGACGAATTTCCTCAAATATTCTTTGAAAATACTATTTATTGTCCCTTGGAAGGTGGTTGTGCATTTATTAGGCCAAAAGGCATTATATGAACTCAAAATTCCCCGAATGTGTCTTAGAGGTTTTTTTCATAATGTCATACGAATTCATCATTATGTGATGATATCCAAATCTTAAATCCAATTTGGAAAAATATTTAGCCTTGTGTAGTTCATATAATAACTCTTCTACAATTAGAATAGGATACTTATCCTTGATAGCACTCTTATTATGTTCTTTATAATCCACACACATTCTCCAATCACATCCTTTTGTGCATTTGGGTACTTATATGACCTGATATTAGTCGGATTAGCTCCGTTTTGCATATTAATATGGTGATTGTGGCCTATTCTAAGAGGTGGTAATATTGTAGGAGTTTTAGAAACCCTTCATACTCTTGTAGAAGCTGTTGGATAACTTATAAAATTTTCTTTTCCTTTCTTGCATGAATAGACATGCATTTCAATCACTCTACACCTTGTCTTGTAAAGGCTGAATGAAGAAGAATTGAGCTTCTTCTAATCTAATCTTTTGTACCTGCTCTCAGATACCACCTTCAATTTATTAGGAGTAGTTGCCACTAACTTTACTAACTTCCCTTTATAATAAAACAACATTGTAATGTCTGCAAAATCCCGTTGTACACACCCAATTGATTTAGCCAGTGCATCCCTAATACCATATCACAGCCATTTAAAGAAATCACAAATGCTTCAGTTTTGAATTCCTCTCCCTGCATTTTCCCACTCGTCTTTTAGACCCCTTTTTTTGATAATTTTCCCCCATTCAGCTAGTGTGACTTGTGCATCCTTCAATTCTTCCGTTGGTAATCCCAACTTCTTGACCACTTGTAAATCCACAAAATCATGAGCACTCCTACTGTCAATTAAAATCTGCAGCTTCTTCTTCCCCACACGGCCTTGCACTCTCATGGTAATGTTATCTTCCACACCCTCAATTGCATTTTAGTGAAATCCTGGGAGGTGTTTGGGAATTTTTCACATTATCAACTTCTTCTACTGTTGCTTCTTCCACTACTTCTATCAAATATAATTGCAACTTCTTGTGTTGAGAACACTCATGAACTTGAGTGTATTTCCCATGACAGAAATAGCATGGGTTATTGGCCCTATGCTCTTCAATTTATTCTGGTGATAAAATCGTTTGCAATTTGAATCCCCCTTTGTTACTCCCCATTATGAGCGAGCATTACTTACACAATTTGTGGTAGAATACTGTTGTAAGTATGATTGCTACATGCTGTCCCCTTTATTGTGTTCTTGCTTCGTCCATTCTTGTTCACCGACTAATAGCTAAGCCTTTGCTACTTTGCAATTCTGATAGTCTCTAGAATGTTTCTTAATCTGAACAACCTTACTGCTTTAGCAATATCCTCCTTCAGCCCATCTGTGAAACAACTGATCAGTTGACCTTTGGTCCATTTCACCATATATGACAGGTCATCGAAGCCACCATGATATGCTTCAACACTCCCTGTCTGTCTTAGCTGCATTAGTTCCTCCTTTGGGTCTTCATATACAGGGCCGAAATGTTTCTTCAAGGCTGCGACTTATAACTCCCAAGAAATTCTCCTACCTTCTTATTTATTTCGAACGCCTTATGCCATCTGAAGCTCTTCTCATCCAAATGCAAACTAGAAATTGTTACCTTCATCTTTTCTGGAGTTTCATCCTACAAAATAGATTTCACATTTCTCAAGCCACTCAAGAACATCTTCACGATGGAATTTTGGAAGTTCCATCCTGGTAAAACGAGTGGGCAACTGGTAGTCTCTGTTCGCATGGTTCCTTTGGTTATCCCTGCTCATGTCTGTGCTGTGCTTGTCGTTCGAATCCAGTGCTCTCATGACTTGTGTTACTTGCGCTAATAATCATTCGATCAACTCGTGAAGTCCTGAAATGCGTGGTTCCATGGTAGATATTCAATTGTCTACCAAGCTGACATGTTCTGTTCCAATGATACACGAATTCGGTCGTCCATGTCATGCAGAGAAGCTTGGAATCTGGCCGCCTCAGCCATGGGTTGGCAAAAAAAAATTATTGTGCACTTGGCAGTAGAAAGTCCATTGCCATAGATGCTTATTTGGTTGGAAATTTGCACTTGAAAATGAAAAGCTTATTACTAAAAATCACTATACACTGGGAAAATGTAGATTGCTTCAAATTTTGTATGGAATGTCGATTGCTTTGTAAGAATGATAGGATGAATGGCTTATATGTATCTTCAGTCTTTGAATTTTTAAGAATTTTAATTTTTTCAAATGTTAGGGAAAAATATTTTTTAACTACTTTAAAAAATTAAATATTTTAATATTCTTTTCCATTTAATGGCAACTTAAATTATGATATGTCACATTATAAGGATTAATAAAGAAAGCCATATTTAAAGCACAAAGACAAAAATGATGTTTTGAATTTAAAAAGTAAAAATAAATATTTTTATACTTTTCTATTATTAGTTATCTTATAGGTAATGAAAAAACATTTTTTAAAAGTAAATAACAAACAAATATTTATTTTTCATTATTTTTATTTAATTAAACATAAAAATAAAGTAATATTTTTATTCTCTTTCATGTTATACCGAACATAATCACGACAATCAAAACTTATTCTTATGTTCATTTTTATTCATATTCTCATAAGAATTATTCCAATAACTAAACCGGTCCTAAAAAAAGATTTTCCCATATTAATGTCAAGCAAAATCAAAAAACTAAAAGGATTATAACAAAAATTTTCTTTCGAATAGGAAATAAAAAAAGATAAAATTAAAACTTACAAGTGTACAAGGCTTTGCTTTCCCCGCGAGGCATTGTCTTGTGCTCGGTCTCGGGATTTGACACTGATGATGAGAAAACGATCATATGATTTATAAATAGTAAGAGGGAGAGATATTATCCTTTTTGTAAATGGGATGCCTTGCGGCTGAATATCTTGTTGTACATTGTGTTATTAAAGCGTGCAGTGCATGTTCAGAATGGTGACTTTAGTGATTGCTCAAGATGGGCACATAAAGAGATAGTAGATCTTGTAACTGTATATATTTAGCTGCTTAGTTCAGCAAAGTGATTGTCATGATTCATGAACTTTACACACGTATGCTTTTATTTACGATACCACTTTAGGCACAAATAATTCACATAAACATCTGCAGAAACAGTGGTTCTGTACATCACTGCCTGAAGTAATTTGTGAGAGATTTGCCATCCAGCTCCTTCTTGAAGAACCTTGTCAAAAACTCGTTCAACGTGAAATTCCTATATAAAGGTGGTTTCTCTGCAGATGTTAGCTCTGGTAATGGTCCATACACATTCTCTCTTGCACTTGGGTTGAAGAAAACAGCAATGGAGACTCGTGGCTCACGCGAAGGATTTGCCAACACTCGATGATCGGCACTCTTGTACTCCTCATTGGAAACAATCTGAGAAACAACAGTATGGTTCAGAGATATCATGATGGAAAAGGAAAAATGGTGATTGTATCACATTTTTATTCATCTTTCTTTTTTTATAACTCAATAGAATGACTTATACAGTGCATTTAGCGCGCAAGACATAGTGCGCTTATATATGGAAAGTGCTTGGAATATGAAATGGAGACTATTACATAGAGGAATGAAAAGTTTTCCATTTGACTTATTGCAGTGTGAAGAGCATGGAAAATGGAATGACTGAATTGTGTTTTATTTCCACTCTTAATATCGCATTCTGTCCAATTCGAGATAAAAAAACATCTACAGACAAAGGAATTTCAAATGTACCTGGTTCCATACTTTTTCAACTTTTTCTCTGTTCCCTTACTAAGCAAGCGTATAATGATTTTATTCTCCTTATTTATACTTGTCTCATTTGAGATGCTGATTGGGGATAGAAGTAATATTTCTCTAACCAACCATTTATAGTGGCAGGTGCAAATGGATCCTTCAGAGCATGTTATCTCTGCGAAGGATTTTATTCTGCACAAAGGTCATTGGAAAATGCAGCTTCTTCAGCAGCTATATGGTGCAGACACCTCCGACATGATCAATAAAATTCCTATTTCTATCACTGGTTTTCCTCATAAACCGGTCTGAGGAAAAGAATCAAATGGAGAATGACACTATTAACGAAGGGTATTGGGTATCGCTAAATAATGATGCAAATATGAATGCAAGTCACAGAAAAATCATCTCATAGTCATAATGTTTTCACTGTCTGGACCCACTTAACTCAAGCGACCTTCGAAGATTATAATGTTTCTGTGGAAACTACCGTCAAACGCTCCCGAAGATTCAGGAAAATCATCACTTCAAGATTCACCACCTCTGTCCATTATGTAACAAGAAGCAAGAGACTGTTGACCGTCTTTTTATCAAATGTGATTATGAAAGAAATATGTGGTTTGGATCATCTTTCTCAACAAGGACTAACAATAAACAGCCACAAAAAGTACTGGATTGGGCGAATATTTGGTTTAAATTGACAGACAATAATGAACAGAAAGTGAATCAGCCAGCAGGGTACTTCTACGATGAGTCTAATTTTATACTGTATGTCACACGGCATACTAGAAATGCAGTATGATCCCAAGAACATGCAGCATATGCGTTATACTTGATGTAATTCTTGGTCTACTACGGGTTATTTTGCTGCAAGGTCGAACTGGCATCACCCAATGAATCTGCAGCCTCCTAGGTTCTACTCTGGATGGAGTATCTTGGTGTGGACTCTCAAAGACTGTCATTCGAGCGTTCCAAAAAACAAAAAAAGAAACCCCTCTTACTTCTCTTGAAGGATGATGCTGGTATGAGCCTAGATCCTACTGTAGGGCTATAGACTGTAAAGCACGGACACTTTAAAAAAATATCCATGTCCATGTACACTTAAATTACACATGGACCCTTCAAAATTTGTCGTGTCAACTTGTCTCGTGTTCATGGTTACTAGGCTATATAACTTTCACTGCCAATTAATCCTTTAAAAGCTTCACAGCATGGTATGATTGCTGAAGGATACAAGCATAATTTTCCTCTCACTGATTATTCATAGCTTGAGTTCAGAGTTCAATGATTTTCATATCACTACGAATCTGCAAGCATCTCAGCATCTACATATGGTCGATTGGTCCAATTGTTTGAAGCAGCGTGCTTTGTTAGTTAAAACCTAAAACTGGTTGGTGTTGCGTTTTCTTGCTAATGCTTTCTTTATAATCATATCAATCACAATAAAATAAAATAAAATACGGGGAGGAAAAAAAAAAAAAAAAAGCCTTCATACCTGAAGTAAATCACCAATATTGATAACCAAGGCTCCAGGGAGTGGTTTCACATCAATCCAGCCTTCACCGCTTCTAACTTGCAACCCTCCAATATGGTCCTGAAGTACTATCGTCAATACCCCTGGATCCGCATGAGAATTAAGCCCAACCGTCAGATCAGGCTCAGGGCAAAACGGGTAATAATGTCCCACCAGCATTCTTCCCTCCGTGAACGTCATCTCCTTCAACCTTTCATTCTCCAATCCCAGCCCTTCACTCAGCAAACCCATCAACACCTCTCCCAACCGTTGGATTTCCCGATCCCACTCCATCATCTCGGCCCTACACACCTCAGGGATCTGGCTCGGATCAGGTATGGTAGGGCTCAGCTTTATCTGCAGTGTATCCCTCCAGCTGGCAGCTTTTGAGTTATACAAGTCCACGTTGGATATAAAGTTTACGCCTCCCGTCGTTTCCCGACGGTAAAGCCGCGCCTTGATCTCCGTTGGTTGCTCATGGAACGCCTTGACGGAGCCGATAGTACGGTCAAGAACTCCCACCGGCACGCCGTGGTTGATGATCTGGAAGAAGCCGATTGTGGAGGCGGCAAGTCGGATTTGGTCCACGACGGCGGAGCGGCGGTCGGGGGAGTCACTGTCGACGACGCCGGCGAGGTCAATGGTGGGGATTTGGGATTCGGTTCCGGGTCGAAATCCGAGGTCGGATCGGGTCTCGGGAGGGTAAACGAAGAAAGGAGGGATGGTGGAGATGCCGGAGTCCACGAGGCCTTTGACTCCGACCTTAGATTCGTCGAACTCCTTGACCGCTTTGGCTCGATCGTAAGGCTGAGATGAATGGCCGCCGGTGACGGTGATCGGAGACGACGCTGTTGCCATGGGAATTGAAGAGGCTGAAGAATCAAGCTTCGTGGTCAGTAATACCGTATTACCGTTGAAGACCTTGAGGTGTTGAACTTAAACAGCTAAGTTGCGTCTCCAATTACGGGAAGACTAGCTGTACCTGCTACCCAAGTAGCAACAAAAAAATAAAAGAATAAGTTGTCAACTGAAAATATTAATATATTATCAACAAAAATAATATAATTACATTTTTTGTGTAAAAATATACTTTTTATATATAAAATTTTGTAATGAACAAAAAATATATACAGAAAATATTTTTATATATTGACATTGTGAGATTTTTTTCTATTCTTCAAGTATATAAGAAGTCTAACGAGTTGGAGTTGGAAGGAAAAAAATGAAATAGATTATATTTCAAATCTGGACACATTAAATTTTTAATATTTAATTTCGGAGAAAATACCACTTAACATTTTTTGAGTGAGATAATTTTTTTAATTAATAACATGTTGGGTTTAAGCATAAATAAGAGTGAAAATTTTGACATCAGAAAAAAAAATTTATAAATAAATAATTCATAAATTTAATATCATAAAATTTTAGGTTAAAATATAATATTAAGCTGATGCGGTGGCGCAATTTGGTGTATAAAGGTTTGAAGCAAGCCTTTCACGTCGCTCGCCACTGAATTACTTGTTCATAAATCCTAATTGGACAGATTATTTTATTATGCTCTTCGTTGTCGTGTAGAACATGACTAGTAACTTACCTGTTTTAGTTGGAAAGTTTGAAGTAGACAATGATAAACGTTGTCTTTAATTAATCCTATGGTGCTTGATACTTCTGGAGTTCCGTGTGCATTAGTTCTTTCCGAACTGGAGCATTAGGTCAAGTTTGACATATGAATATTTTAATTTATTTTAAACTTTTAAAAATTTATTTGTAAAAATTTTAAGCATCAAATGTATAAAATAATATTTTATAATATTTAAAACATATATAATATAAAAATTTTAAATATTTATATTTATTGCACCCCAAAGTCTTATAAATAAAATGTTTAAGATTTGAAAAACTAAAATTTCTCTACACAAATATACCATTATGTTAAACTCCGAACATTAAAGAATGTCGAAAGAAAGTTGACAGGATTTTTAAGTTATATAACACTACTTTCCAGAATAGTCCATTTCAATTTTTTCTTTTCCTTATCGCCGATCTTCATAATCATTGAGACCAATGAGGACGCAAGTTTATGATTCAAGTATCTCAGCCTTAAGCCTTTCTGAAGATGAGGAAATAAATAAATTATAAAAAATATAATTTTATTCATCAATATATATATATATATATATATGTTTCACACACCTTACCGTACTATTAATTTTTTTAAATGCATAAAATGCAACATTTCGTAATTTGAAAAGTAAAAGGTACTTTAACACAATATTTTTGTTAGAGCAAAAAATTATAGCCTGTTAGTGATAGTAAAATGTTAGGTCAACCAAAAATTAGGCGAGAGAAAGCAGTTGTAAGATATGCTAGCTGAATGTCCTAGTTGAAGATCCACATTTCATGTAACAAAACAATAAGAAAATAGAAAGAGTGTAGATCCATCGTTAATGTAACTTCAAAGGACAGTTTAAGACCACAATTTTTGGCATTAGGCTACCACGCATCACCTTGTTGAGAATGTGCATAGTTGCCAAAAAAGATATAAATAAGAGCAAAAAGTACTAAGAAAAACATAGAAACCTCACCAAAAAACACTCTCATTACAACTTTATTTATTTTTCACTTATTTACTTGCTTTATAATTTTAATTTGCTTTATTTATTGCTTTCATTCAAATTTTCAATCAAATTATAGTCAATATCCTTTTAAAGTCTTTCTATTGTCAATTATCATACTACAATATTTCTATTTCAAAATTACATGTTCATACATCCCTTTTGATTTCCAAAGGAAAAGAACTAAAGATCATTTGTATTTAATAGCGCAATGTTGGGTCAAATTTTCATTTTGCATTATGGGGGCTCTATGTACTTACCAACAACATTTCCTACTCATTTACCATGAATATTAGTTATAACTATTCCAAAACATTACAAAATCCACGAGTTCAAGCCTAAAAATTTCGAAATCAGCTCATTGCTCTCAGGCTGCATGGTGGCAGTTTTTAGGAACAATTTTAAAAAATTATAACTAAATGCAGAAAAATTGAAATCTGCCATACTATAGCTTTCTGGAAAAGCTCTAAGTTTACATAAAAATAAATTCAAACCATGAACATGGCATTAGAACCATGTTTGACAATGAAATGCCCACAGAGGTCTGGTTGTCTTCTGATACTTATATATTTTACTGTCATAAATTTCAAAAATATCCAATTAATTCTACAAAAATCCAATCTATACAAATGATACCAATCTAGAAAGTTATGGATATTAGCTAGAGGAAAAAAATCATTCCAACCCAGTTTAGGTTTATTTAGATCCCAAAAATCAATCAAATAATGTAACTTCAAAAATTTATATCTTCTAGACATCTAATTGAGGTGCTTCCAATTGGCATAAGTTAGTGGGAAGGTCTAGTTTCTGCTTGTAAAATTTTATAGCAATTGGACATTGTTTGCCCCATGAATGACAGAATTTCATTTCAGACTAGAATGAATAGTACACTGACTAAAATAAAATAAAAAATTTAATTTCAAAAATTCACTAAATATTTTGTAGACCTCCAAATATTACCCACTTTAGCTTTCCAAAAATATTTCAATATTTCCTAAATGCATGTTAAGTTTCAGACCAAGAAGAGTTCATTTGGACAAATTTTGATATAAGGTTGCATATTGGCCATTTTTTGCCTCTAAAAGGGTCATAATGGGTTCACATTAGCTTCTAAGACTCCCAAGGCTAATTGAACACGTGGGAAAGTATAAGGACAAACTTCTAAACATGTCTAAAGGATCCATTAACCTAGATTTCACAAACTCACTCTCCCACTTCAAGAACATACATGATCCACTCTTGCCATTCAATGCCATAAACTTGCTATTTCATTCAAATGGTACTAATTCTCACATATACATCAAGTATTCATATAATTACATATGTTCCAAAAGTCTCACATAGCATACATCATAATAATACATCTTAAGCCATCAAACTAGTTATAACGTGGACAATTATCACACTCCCATGTCAATCTCCCTCCTCTAAGCTTGGTGGCTCCCATTCCTTAATTCATTTGATCCACCTAGATATGTGAGGCAATGGGGAGGGAAGAGTGAGATTCTAAAAATTCCAATAACTTTCCTCCCTTTCAAACACATAATATGAATACAAATTCAAGTCTAAAAGTGCATGCAAGGCTTTCTTAAAAATCATGATAATGCATAAAGCATTTCTTTCATTCAAGAACACATATTCATCATACACAAGCTTGCCAAAAACAATGGCTTGGCCTCACCCATTTTTTTTTTGGGACTTTTGGACTTGTCTCACCCATTTTCAAAGAGGTTTTGACTAAGCTTCACTCTTACTAGAAACTTTTGACTTGTCTCACCCAACCTTTAGTGACTTTTGGCTCATCCTCACCTTTGCTAAGTGGCTTTTGGCCTCATCACACTCAAGCAAGCCAAGACCATACATAAAAGCATCTTACAAACACATAAACATAGCAACATGGTACCATGACATTTAAATACTTGCTAGAAACATATTTCATGGCTTAAACATATGCACACACATTTAAAGACAAGGAAACATCCACACATGTATGAAAGAAGCAGTGAGAGCTACCTTGCATACATGAGCACACTTTAACCTTTGAAAATTCTTCCCCTCCCTCAGCCAAACATCCATAAAGAGCTAAAGCTTCATTCCCTTGGCCTAAACACACTAAAAGAAACATAAATTACTCATGGAAACAAGCTTTGGCATTATACACACTTTACATAATGCTATTTTGGTTTATGGCTCCATTATGCTTCCATAAGGCACTTAATGAAGCAACTACAAGAATTCATGATCTTGTGTAATGTCCAGTTTTCATTAAACGACAGAAATAGGCATGTTTTCAAAGCAAGTCCCCATAAATGAATTAGTTAAGGTCCCAAAAAATTTGAGTAACATTCTAGCCTCCTAAAAATGAGAATTGTAGCCTCAGATGGAAGGAAAAATGAAGCTAGAATGAAGAAATAAATTTTGACAGAAACCTTACGAAATGTAATGGCATTTTTGTAATTTTGGGTAATTTTTGGAATTCACGTAAGAGGACTTTTTAAATCAAAGTTTTGAGTTCTCCAGGGTTCTCAGAGACCCTGAAAACTATGGGAAGCCCCAGGATAGTTAAATCCCCTCTTATGGATATTTTCCAATGTCAGTGTGCCTGAACTTTGACGGATTCGTTCGAAAAGGTTTTAGCTCCGATTTGACTGATTCCAAACCCATTTTTCTTAATTGGGAATCTAAATTTTATAATGGAAAAGATAATTCTTATGAAGGAGCTAAAACGAAAGAGAAACACAAATGCAAAGTATGAAGGGTAAAATAGAAATTTTTGAAAAAGTCACTTTGCCCTAGCTATATATAGGTGGCACCTCACACTCTCCCTCATTTCACTTCAGAATTTCCAGCCCCAAATCAGAAGCAAAACTCTTAGAGAGTGGTGTACAAAGAGAAGGGAAGAAGGAGGAAAGATTCAAGACTTTAGGTATGGAATTTATCTTATTTTTCATGCTTTATCTCCACCAATCTCTTCTTTTCCATGAATTTTCTGAAGTTTTGAGGGCTGTTTTGAAGGAAGAACAGAAGGAAATTTTTGGATTTGAAGAGAAGAGTTTGGACAAAGCAAGATTCAAGCCAAACTAACTAAGGAAACAAGGTAAAAATGCATTCTATGGTAGCTATGTTGATGTCTCCTTCTTCTCCATTTTGACCTAGCCTAAGAACCATAGGAAGATCTGATTTTCAAGGCCAACCAAATATGATTCTTAGGTATTTGATGGAGAGGAATAAAAATATACAAAGAAAATCATGAAATATGCATTAGAATTCAAGATGCAAAATTTAGGGTTTCAAGTGTACCTTTCAAATTCTGAATTTATGTGATGCTTCCTAGGTCTAAGTTAGAGTATAAATGAGTTCTTGAGACACCAAAGATGCTCCCTATAAGCTTCTCCTTTCAAGAAAACCAAGAGAACTCTAAGAAGCCCAAATAATGCCATAGTTTTGGCCAAGCATGTTCCATAGTGCTAGGGAGAGTTTTAAATTTTTCTAAGGCCATTCTTGAGTCATATTTGATGAATGAAAATGAAGGGAGGTGTAACACCTTAATCTACTACCGCTACCTAGCCTCTCACTAGGCTCGGTTCCATCTGATTTCCAAAGAATCAACACCAATCCGTGGCATTTGCATGCTATAAATCGGGGTTTCATACACTCATCTTTTGCCCCATGGGTCCTGTGAACCCATCATTCGCATCCTCAACTCAAACTCCATATATACGACTCATACATAACATAAAACAAACCATAAGCCACGGGTATAGAGCCAAAAACCAGAAAAATTGCATTTTCTCACTTGTGCCCAAAAGTCATATTTTGGCTCTAACTTTGGAAAATCATAACTAATTATAAGAAAATGGGAATCTAGTAAACTTTAGCTCTCTAGAAACCTCTAAGTGTTGTCTTTACACTAAAAATAATTCCCAATCAAAATCTCAGTATTTGGACCATGTTTGACATCGAAAATGGGAAGGAGGTCCGACTGTCACTGTTTCTGGTCCAGTTTACTATCATGACTTTCGAAAATTCATAACTAAATCCACAAACATCCAATCTGGGCACACTATACCAATTTGGAAATCTACGGATGTCTACTAGAGGAAAAAAATAAGTCCAGATCAGTTCAGTAACCCCTGAACCCTGAAAACGGATGGAACAGTAACGGAGGTCAGGTAGGCTCCCTGATGCTGATATAGAACTTCAAAAGGTTCATTCTCTCTCTACAGACCTCCGATTTAGGTAATTCTAGTTCCTATAAGTCACTGTGGTTGTCTAGTTTATGTGTATAAAATTTCACCACATTTGGACTCCATTTGGTCTATGAATGCCATAGATTTCATTTCTGATTTATATGCACAGTACATGACCAATTCATTGAATTTTCCCAAATTCAACAATTCACCAAATATATTCTGGACCTCTGAATATTACCAACTTTAGCTTCTCAAGAAGCTCTCTACAAACTCTAAAGGCATGCCAAATTTCATGGCAAAAGGAGCTCATCCGGTCATATTTTGACGGAGCTCACAAATTTACCAGTTTTGGCACCCAAGAGGTCCAAAATGGGTCCAAATAGCCTCTCACACATTCTAGCCACTCATGGACAAGTTTAAAAGCATAAAACTAGGATATATAACAAGTCCATGTGGTCCAAATCAACATACAATCCAAACTCACTATGCTATGGCCAAATATACACTATTGCATTCATTCAACAAAAGGGGCAAAACCCTCATTTCCATTCATTTGGCTCTTTACACAGTTTGTACATCACATATTCATGCATTTACACTTGCTACGATAGTTACATCTCAAAAATAGTGGGCGCATATTCATTTGGCACCACTTTACATCAAAAAGATCAAAATAAAACTAACATTCTCCTATACATGCTCCTAGGCTCCTTGGTGTGCACTTGCTTCTCCTTGTGCTCCACCTAGCATGTTAAGTTGGGAGGGGAAAGGGGTGAGATTCAGGGAATCTCAGTAGCTCATGCACTCATTCAAGTAAACAATCAAGGCATATAACAAGTCAAAGCATGTGAATAAGCATTTAGCTATTCTCAAACATCCAACATACATTGTACATGCTATGGAAATCACAACAATGCCAAAAATGGGCTCCAGGGACTTTTGGTCTAGCCTCACCCAAGTTTAAGGACTTTTGGATGGTCTCACCCGAGTTTAAGGACTTTTGACTTGGCCTCACTCGGTTGAGACTTTTGGCCTTATCTCACCCATCTCAAGGGACTTTCAGCTTCACCTCACCCATCTCAAGGGACTTTTGGCACTACCTCACCCGAGCAATCTCACAATTCATCACACAAGCATATTGGCATCAATGCATCAAAGCAATAGCATATGGCATATTCCACACAACAAGCATATACATAAACATACAATGACTTTTACATCCAAGAATGCAACAAGAAAGAGTGGGAAGAGAGAGCTACCTTATAAGCCAAGGTCAACACTAGCTTTTCCTTTCAATTCCTCTTCTCCCTTCTTAAGTTCACAAGCACACCTTGATGGAGGTGTTTCTCTTGAGCCTAGGCACACCAAAGCATGCAATTACACTCTTATAATGTAATCTTTCAGATCAAACTCTCTTAACATACCAGAATCTAGAGTTCTCTCTCTCTCTCTAGAATGCCATCAACTCTTTCTCTCTCTCAAGCTCCCATGGTAGTGGAAACAACATTTTCAAAGAAAACACAAAGATTCAAAGGTGTTTTCCACTTTCCCTCTTCTGACCCATGCCCAAAATCTAACCATTTTCACAAACAAAACCGCAGAAAGAGAGGGCAAAGAGAGGGGATCCGAGTTCTAAGAAGAAATGGGAGAAGTTTCCTTACCTTTCCCTTGCTCTTCCTCCTTCTCTTGATCTCTCTCACTCTCCACGCCTCTTTTCTCTCCTTGGGTCGAAGTCTAGGGCAAAAATGAGAAAAGAAATGAGTTTGAACGTTTAATGAAGTCATTTTTTCGCTCTTTACTCTCTTCCGGACTGACCCTCGCTACGGCGAAAATTAACCTTTGCTATAGCGAGCTCGTGTTATCTGGCTTCGCTACGGCGAGGTGTAACCTTTGCTACGGTGAGCTTGTGTCAGTTCCCTTCGCTATGGCGAGATTCGACCTTCGCTATGGCGAACTCGCGTCAGTTCCAGACTACCACTCTTGCTATGGCGCACGCTACGGGGAGCAACTCCCTGGTTTTTGTATGGACTGCTGCCAGCACTCGCTATAGCTAGAATCACGTTCGCTATGGCGAGAAGGCACTCTCGCTGTAGCGAGACTATTTCTCGCTATTGCGAGAAGACTTAGCAAAAATTCTAAATTTCGAAAATTTCTAACTTTCTACTTTCTTTCTTTTCCTTTCTTTTTCTTTTTCCTGGTTGTTACATTTTTACCCCTCTTAAAAGAAATTTCGTCCTCGAAATTTAAAAACTTACCTCAAGAGAATAACTCTGGATATTTTTGCCTCATTTCATCCGCCAATTCCCAAGTTGCTTCCTCATATGTCAGACCTCTCCAGATCACTTTCACCAGAGGAATGCTCTTGCTTCTTAGCTGTTTCAGCTTAGCATCCACAATTCTCTCTGGTTTCACTACATAGGAAAGATCTTCCTACAATTGCACATGCTCATATTCTATGACATGTGAGGAGTCTAGTAAATACTTTTTCAATTGGGAGACATGAATAACACTGTGGATTTGGGCTAGGTTAGGAGGTAAGGCTATTCGGTAAGCCACGGGTCCAATTTTCTCAAGGATTTCAAATGGACCAATATACCTAGGACTGAGCTTCCTTACCCTCATTGACCGACCTACTCCCGTCATTGGAGATATTCGAATGAACACATGGTCTCCAATCTCAAACTCTAACGGCCTCCTACGCTTATCAGCATAGCTTTTCTGTCTACTCTGGGCCGTGAGGAGCCTCTTTTTAATCAACTCTATCTGTCGGGTGGTCTGGTCCACAATCTCAGGTCCTATCATACTCATTTCACCTAACTAAACCCAACACAGAGGGGATCTGCACTTTCTCCCATACAAAGCCTCATAAGGGGCCATCTGAATATTGGAATGGTAACTGTTGTTATATGCAAACTCTGCTAACGATAAATACACATCCCAGTTCCCCTTCATTTCTAGCACACATGCCCTCAACATATCTTCTAATGTCTGGATGGTCCTTTCAGTCTGACCATCTGTCTGGGGGTGATATGCAGTACTAAACCGCAATCTCGTCCCTAAGGCATGCTGCAGTGACCTCCAAAAGTTCGATGTGAACCTGGGGTCTCTATCCGAAACTATGCTATTGGGTATTCCATGAAGTCGCACTATCTCTCTGATATACAACTGGGCTAATCTATCCAGTGTATGAGTAGCCCTGATAGCTAAAAAGTGTGCAGACTTCGTCAGTCTATCCACAACTACCCAAATAGCATCGTGTCCAGAGGATGTCCTGGGTAACCCCATGACAAAGTCCATGGCTATACTATCCCACTTCCACTCAGGGATATCTAGAGGTTACAACAACCGAGCCGGTTTCTGATGTTCTATCTTTACCCTCTGACACACTAGGCATCTAGCCACATACTCTGTCACATCACTTTTCATCCCTGGCCACCAGAACATTCTCTTCACATCCTGATACATCTTGGTGGCACCTGGGTGGATAGTATACTTACTCTTATGTGCCTCTTCTAAAATGCTTTCTCTCAACTCATTTTGACTAGGCACACAGATTCTATCTCGATATACTATCATACCATCCTCAGATACCTTAAAATCTAAGGTCTTACCTCGGGTGATCTCATTCCTGATCCGTTTCAGAAACTCATCCTCTCTCTGGGCATTTAAGATCTGGGTTCTCAAGATATTCTCAATTCAGGTTTCACTCAAACACAATCTACCCGATACCATCTGACAAGAGAGGTTCAAATTGCTGAACTTCTCTAGGAGCTCCTGCTCCCTAATCATCATATGGGCCACATGGATGGTTTTTCTACTCAGGGCATCCGCCACCACATTGGCCTTGCCCGGATGATATTTCAATACATAATCATAGTCTTTCAATAACTCCATCCATCTCCTCTGTCTTATATTGAGTTCTTTCTGGTCAAATAGGTATTTTAGACTCTTGTGGTCACTATAGATCTCTATGGTCGCACCATACAGATAGTGTCTCCAAATTTTAAGAGCAAACACTACGGTAGCTAACTCCAAGTCATGTGTGGGGTAATTCTCCTCATGAGGCCTCAATTGCCTCGAGGCATATGCCACTACTCTACCCTGCTGCATCAACACACATCCTAACCCTTTGTCCGAAGCATCACAATAAACCACAAATGGTTCACTAGGTCAGGGATAATCAGTACAGGGGCAGTGGTCAAACAGAGTTTCAACTCCTGGAAACTCTTCTCACATCTCTCATCCCATACAAAAGGTGTATCTTTCCTAGTTAGCCTCGTCAGTGGTAAGGCCATCTGAAAAAAGTCCTGAATAAACCGTCTATAATACCCTGCCAAACCTAGGAAACTCCTAACCTCGGTGATCGTTCTAGGTCTATCCCACTATAACACAGCCTCAACTTTATGGGGATCAACCGCAACCCCGTCTCGTGAGATCACATGACCTAAGAATCGCACCTCGGTCAGCTAAAACTCACATTTACTAAGTTTGGCATACAACCTTTTCTCTCTTAAGGTGTCTAGGACTAGTCTCAAATACCTCTCGTGCTCCTCAAAAGATCGGGAGTACACTAAAATATCATCAATAAAGACCACCACAAACTGATCTAGATATGGTCTGAATACCCTATTCATGTAATCCATGAACACAGCAGGTGCATTCGTCAATCCGAATGGCATCACAAGGAACTCATATTGCCCATATCTCGTTCTGAAGGCCGTCTTAGAGACGTCTTCAGTTCTCACTCTCAACTGGTGGTAACCAGATCTAAGATCTATCTTAGAAAACACAGATGCCCTAGCCAACTGATCTAATAGATCATCAATCCTAGGGAGAGGATATTTATTTTTAATGGTAACCTTATTCAACTCTTTGTAATCTATACACAAATGCAAGCTACCATCTTTCTTTTTCACAAACAACACCGGAGCACCCCAAGGTGAAACACTAGGGCGGATAAACCCTTTCTCTAACAATTCCTCTATCTGCTCTTTCAACTCAGCAAGCTCGGCGGGAGCCATCCTGTAAGGAGCTTTGGATACCGGTCTAGCCCCAGGCACTATGTCTATAGGGAACTCTAATTCTCTCTCAGGGGGTAGGCCACTGAAGTCAAACTCTCTAGGGAAAACTTCTTGGAATTCCCTGACAACTGGGATCTCCTCTATCCCTTCTTCTACCTCAGCCCGAATAGAGAAAAAGACTAGAAACCCTTGACATCCATACTCCAAATATCTCTCAGCCTGGGTAGTAGTCATAAAAGATAACTCAGCTCCTACCCTAGGTATGGTTCCACAAGCAGGTAGGGAAATGGTTCGGTATTCATAATCAAGTATGGCATTATTTGCGGCTAACCAGTTCATACCAATAATCAAATCAATATCACGGAAAGGCATACAAACCAAATCAATAGTGGTATGACAATGGTTAAATTGTACAGTGACATTTAAGCAGGTATGAGAAGTAACCACGTGGCCTCCAGTGGGTGTAATGACAGACAAGTCAAATGGCAAGACACTAACGACTAGACTCAATTTCCTCACACAATCATAAGATATAAACGAGTGACTAGCACCCGAATCAAACATAGCAACTACAGGAAAGCCATTCACTATCAGCGTACCTCGGATCAAACTGGGAGATGCGCTGGCTTCCTGCTGAGTAAGAGCGAACACTCGGCCCTGGGTCTGTGGTCTAGGAGGAGGCGCTGTCTCCATCTGAGGACGGTGTCTAGCAATGTGCCCCGACTTCCCACACTTGAAACATGTCACCGGAGACTGCTGGAAGGATGACTAGCCCTGAAGAGGTGTCACACCTCGCTGCGGCCTTCTATTCCATGGCCCCTTGCCTCTCCTCTTAGTACTAGGGGTCAAACTAGAACCCTCTTCTGGTTTCGGCCTTTTCAAATCCGGAACCCTCTTCTGACTAGCCGTAGTCGCAGCAGGCATGATAACTTGCAAGTTGGTTTCAATCACCCTGCTGACCTCCACAAATATATTAAACTTTCTGATCCGCTGTGGAGTGACTCTATCGCTAATCAGGGGCCTCAAACCAGTCTCAAACTGCTCACATCTCCAGGGTTCATCATCATACCTCTAGAGGTAAGAGGAATACTGAGACAGCTCAATAAACTTGGCCACGTACTGATCCACAGTCATCTCATCCGTCTGTCTCAAGCCCATGAATTCCATCTCTTTCTTCTTCCTCACCGAACTAAGGACATATTTTTCATAAAATTTGACCAAGAAAGTTTCCCAATTTATCTGTATATTCTTGGTTTCCATTAGAGGTTTTGCGCTATCCCACTATCTATCAGCTTCCTTTTCTAGCATGAAAGTGGCTAGCTGGGCTTTCTGCTTGGTAGTACAATCCATCACCGAGAATATTTTCTTAAGCTGCATCACCCAAGCCTCCGCCTTATCCGCATCCAACTCCCCGTCAAATGAGGGTGGATTGTTCTGCCTAAACTATTTTAATACTTTTTATATAGGCGTCTGGGTCTGTGGAGCAGCAGGCTCCTAGGGAGGTACAGGTGGAATGCTAGATGTAGATGGCTGAGGTACAAGGGCATCTCTTCTGGCTTCTTCTTGCCTACCCAGGGTGTCTTGCAAATGCATGATCATATCATGCTGCTGCTGGGCAATGTATCTCTGCTGTTCCAGCATCTCCTGATGCTGGCCCATCATGGCCTCATAACGATCAAGCCTCTCTATGATGGCCTGCAGAGGATCCTCAGTCTCAACAGGAACCTCTGGCTCAGCTTTCTGAGCCCTGGGCGGTCTGCCTCTGCCTCTACCCCTGCCCCGTCTAGTCTAAACCATGTCTGAAAGAAGTAGCAATCCTCAGTTCACAATAATATCACAACACATATGCATAAGGATGCTACAACTTCCATGACCATTCACACTAACACAAGCAATTCACATACTTCAAGAGCCTAAAATTGAGCAAAAGTGCCTGAACCTTTGCTCTGATACCAAAAATGTAACACCTTAATCTACTACCGCTACCTAGCCTCTCACTGGGCTCGGTTTCATATGATTTCCAAAGAATCAACACCAATCCGTGGCATTTGCATGCTATGAACCGGGGTTTCATACACTCATCTTTTGCCCCGTGGGTCCTGTGAACCCATCATTCGCATTCTCAACTCAAACCCCATATATACGACTCATACATAGCATAAAACAAACCATAAGCCACGGGTATAGAGCCAAAAACCAGAAAAATTGCATTTTCTCACTTGTGCCCAAAAGTCATATTTTGGCTCTAACTTTGGAAAATCATAACTAATTATAGGAAAATGGGAATCTAGTAAACTTTAGCTCTCTAGAAACCTCTAAGTGTTGTATTTACACTAAAAATAATTCAAAATCAAAATCTCAGTATTTGGACCATGTTTGACATCGAAAATGGGAAGGAGGTATGGCTGTCACTGTTTCTGGTCCAGTTTACTGTCATGACATTCGAAAATTCATAACTAAATCCAAAAAAATTCAATCTGGGCACACTATACCAATTTGGAAAGTCACAGATGTCTACTAGAGGAGAAAAATAAGTCTAGATCAATTCAATAAACCCTGGACCCCAAAAACTGATGGAACAGTAATGGAGGTCAAGTAGGCTCCCTGATGTTGATATAGAACTTCAAAAGATTCATTCTCTCTCTACAGACCTCTGATTTAGGTGATTCTAGTTCCTATAAGTCACTGTGGTTGTCTAGTTTATGTGTATAAAATTTCACCACATTTGGACTCCATTTGGTTTATGAATGCGACAGATTTCATTTCTAGTTTATTTGAACAGTACATGACCAATTCATTGAATTTTCCCAAATTCAAAAATTCACCAAATATTCTCTGGACCTCCGAATATTACCAACTTTAGCTTCTCAAGAAGCTCTCTACAAACTCTAAAGGCATGCCAAATTTCATGGCAAAAGGAGCTCATCCGGTCATATTTTGACGGAGCTCACAAATTTACTAGTTTTGGCACCCAAGAGGTCCAAAATGGGTCCAAATAGCCTCTCACACATTCTAGCCACTCATGGACAAGTTTAAAAGCATAAAACTAGGATATATAACAAGTCCATGTGATCCAAATCAACATACAATCCAAACTCACTATGCTATGGCCAAATATACACTATTGCATTCATTCAACAAAAGGGGCAAAACCCTCATTTCCATTCATTTGGCTCTTTACACAGTTTGTACATCACATATTCATGCATTTACACTTGCTACGATAGTTACATCTCAAAAATAGTGGGTGCATATTCATTTGGCACCACTTTACATCAAAAAAATCAAAATAAAACTAACATTCTCCTATACATGCTCCTAGACTCCTTGGTGTGCACTTGCTTCTCCTTGTGCTCTACCTAGCATGTTAAGTTGGGAGGGGAAAGGGGTGAGATTCAGGGAATCTCAGTAGCTCATGCACTCATTCAAGTAAACAATCAAGGCATATAACAAGTCAAAGCATGTGAATAAGCATTTAGCCATTCTCAAACATCCAACACACATTGTACATGCTATGAAAATCACAACAATGCCAAAAATGGGCTCCAGGGACTTTTGGTCTAGCCTCACCCGAGTTTAGGGACTTTTGGATGGCCTCACCCGAGTTTAAGGACTTTTGACTTGGCCTCACTCGGTTGAGACTTTTGGCCTTATCTCACCCATCTCAAGGGACTTTCGGCTTCACCTCACCCATCTCAAGGGACTTTTGGCACTACCTCATCCGAGCAATCTCACAATTCATCACACAAGTATATTGGTATCAATGCATCAAAGCAATAGCATATGGCATATTCCACACAACAAGCATATACATAAACATACAATGACTTTTACATCCAAGAATGCAACAAGAAAGAGTGGGAAGAGAGAGCTACCTTATAAGCCAAGGTCAACACTAGCTTTTCCTTTTAATTCCTCTTCTCCCTTCTTAAGTTCACAAGCACACCTTGATGGAGGTGTTTCTCTTGAGCCTAGGCACACAAAAGCATGCAATTACACTCTTATAATGTAATCTTTCAGATCAAACTCTCCTGACATACCAGAACCTAGAGTTCTCTCTCTCTCTCTAGAATGCCATCAACTCTTTCTCTCTCTCAAGCTCCCATGGTAGTGGAAACAACATTTTCAAAGAAAACACAAAGATTCAAAGGTGTTTTTCACTTTTCCTCTTCTGACCCATGCCCAAAATCTAACCATTTTCACAAACAAAATCGTAGAAAGAGAGGGCAAAGAGAGGGGATCAGAGTTCTAAGAGGAAATGGGAGAAGTTTCTTTATCTTTCCCTTGCTCTTCCTCCTTCTCTTGATCTCTCTCACTCTCCACGCCTCTTTTCTCTCCTTGGGTCGAAGTCTAGGGCAGAAATGAGAGAAGAAATGAGTTTGAACGTTTAACGAAATTATTTTCTCGCTCTTTACTCTCTTCCAGATTGACCCTCGCTACGGCGAAAATTAACCTTTGCTATAGCGAGCTCGTGTTATCTGGCTTCGCTACGGCGAGGTGTAACCTTTGCTACAGCGAGCTCATGTCAGTTCCCTTCGCTATAGCGAGATTCAACCTTCGCTATGGCGAACTCGCATCAGTTCCAGACTACCACTCTCGCTATGGCGCACGCTACGGCGAGCAACTCCCTGGTTTTTGTATGGACTGCTGCCAGCACTCGCTATAGCTAGAATCACGTTCGCTATGGCGAGAAGGCACTCTCGCTGTAGTGAGACTATTTCTCGCTATTGCGAGGAGACTTAGCAAAAATTCTGAATTTTGAAAATTTCCAACTTTCTACTTTCTTTTTTTTCCTTTCCTTTTCTTTTTTTCGGTTGTTACAGGAGGCCTTGAAAAAAATTTAGAACTCATAGAAAGTGATTTAGGGTCTTAGATTCCATAATATGACCTAAAGATACAACCTGATGCTAGGCCATTTGTTTTAATGATATGATGACTCCAAGAGATTTAAAAGGAGTCAAGAATCATATTTGAAAGGAAAGAATGAGGCTTAGAAGTCAATTGAGGGGTGTTGCTTCATTAGGTGCCAATATGGACCATAATAGAGGTTGTAAAGTAATCTAGGATTTAAGCAAGTTGCATGGCCCTAGAAATTGTTTTATGAACCTAATTGGCTCCCATATATTGTATTTAGGCTAAGAGAAACCATCTCCAGCAAATTGTGGGTATGTGGCCGAAAGAGGAGGCTTGAATCCTAAAGGAAAAGTGTGTGTTTGTATACAAGGTAGCTCTCTCTACCTTCTCTCATGCATGGATATGTATTTAACTTGTTTTAGAATGTGTGTATGTGTATTTTCAAGCTTTGAAAAGCATGCTAGCATGCTATGCCATGATGCTTGATGCCATGTTCTGTTTTCAAATGATTACATGATATTTGTGTGAGTTTGCTTAAGTGTGGAGAGGCCAAAAACTCTTCCCTTTGGTGAGGATAAGCCAAGAACCCTTGAGCTTGGTTAAGACAAAGTAAAGAGTCTCCCAAAAGCAAAATGGGCTCCCAAGTGTAACACCCAATATGTTATATGGTGTTACACCAAGAGTATTGTTGAGTCTAAAACTTTTAAAGAATGGGTGAGGCAAGTCCAAAATCCATGAGAAGAAGTGTGAGGCCAATCCAAATACTTGGTGAGCTCTTGAATGTCTTGTATAATTGATTCACATGCCAAGATCATTTTTAAAATATGGATGTCTTCCATTTTCACTATGCATGCATTTGAAAAGCTTGCTTTGCACATATTATGTATGATTGAATGGGAGATGAGCTATTAGGATTCTTTGAATCTCATCCCCTCCTCTCCAATGATCTAACATACTAAGTGAACCAAGTGGATATGCTAATGGGAGCCAACAATACTAAAGGAAAGAGATTGACAAACTTATGCCTTTGTTTTAGCCATTTTGGAACCATACTTATGTATCTTAATGTCTATGATGTTGTAAATATATTATAAACTTTGAGACATATGTAAATATACTATTATATAATGTTTAGAGCCATGGATATGATGTATGAGCTTTGGAATACAATTTGAGTTTTGAATGTCCAATTATGCATTATGGAAGTTTGATGGAAACATGCATAAGTGTGGGTTGAATGGCCAAAATAAGATGCATGAGGTTTAGGACCATTTGGGCAGCTCACACGAGTCTCAAATGAGCTTTTAAACTTGCCCAAAAGGTGCCAAGACCAAGGGAAATCCATTTGGCAACTTTGGTACCCAATATGGAGCTAAAATTAACTATAATGGAACCTTCCATCATTTTTTAGCCAAATAAGTTAGTCTTGCTTTGAAATTTGGCATGAAATTAGGTCTCATTGAGAGATTTTCAAAAAGCTAAAGAATATAATTTTTGGAGGTCTAAGGAATATTTGATGAATTTTCAAAGTTGAGATTTTTTATTGATTCTGGTATAGGTACTATTCATATTGGTAGTTTTGTGTTTTGTATCACCCAATGGTCAAATGGTATCTAATAATTGTGAAATTTTATATGAATAAATTAAAGGTCATAAAATTTCTGTAGCCACTGAGATCACCTCATTTGAAGGTCTAAGCAAAAAGTTATACATTTTTGAAGTTGACTATCAGTACTAGTGGCACCCCAGGAGTTCAATTATTGTTCCATAGGTTCCCAATTACTAAACATATCTGTTTCATTCTGGAATTATTTTTAGCATCAAGTTAACATTTTATCTTTTCATAATGACTGAATGTGTGTGATTTATATTTTCATATAATTAGTTATGAATTTTAGAAATTTGGATCAGTAATCTAAACAGCAGTCCAGGTAGCTAGGGACCTCAGTAGTTTTTCGAATGTCAAACGTCCTTCATGATGTATTTTATGGTCTGGGCTTATTTTTATTATGAATTATACATCCTAAGATTTCAGAATGACCAAGATTACATTGTTTCAATTTTTTAAGATTTAGTTATGATTTTTCAAAATTTGTCCAAAAAAGAGGCCAAGTCTGGCCGAAAATGAATTCCCATTTTTCATGCCCCATTTTGGTTTCCATGGGTTATAGGTATGTTTTTGGAATGAAAATGAGTTGTAATAATGTAATTAAATATGAGGATGCATAGCATGAGCTCACACGGTCCACGTGACACTGAAATGAATTTTTTGATACGACGTAACTCAAAAATATTCATTATTTTCTCTTGCCTTTTCATGAGAAACTTGCATTCTTCATGATACTATGCCATTTAAATGTATGAGATGAGCTTGAAATTATGGTGTTACGTCGTGGCTCCCTTCTTTCCTTCAATCTATGATTCTTGACTCCATTTAGACTCCTTAGAATCATTACACAATTATTTTACGGAGCCTAACTAGGAGTTACTTCATTATACTACAATGTGGAGCCTACACCTCTATCTCACCATCTATTACTTCTAAAATTTTTTCAAGACTTTCTCTCATATTCTTCCATCATATATAGTCCCATTCTAGGTTAGAACAAATAAGAAAACTCCCTAGGTGGCTAGACCTTATGTGGCTAAGATATACACCATGAAAAAAACCCTTGAACTTTGCTTTGTTTTCTTGGAAGGAATGGCACATATGTAACTTCCTAAGGGTCTAAGGGACTCAAACCATGTCTTACATAAGCTAGTATACCTCTAGGAAAAATCAGATTTCATCATTTATCTCAAAGCCCCAAGTTGTGCCAACTTGAATTTTAAGGCTCCCTTTTTGTTTCCACTTGCCTATTTTAAATTCCCACACTCTAAATCACTTGTTCTTCCCTTGATATGGTCAAAATTCAACTCCCTTTGGATGGGCTCTAGGTTGCACGAAATTCATATGAAGGAGAACAAGCAAGAAGTGCAAGAAAAGCCATGGAAAGGAATGGGAACCTACATTAAATTCTTGCTCTTCCAAGTGACTTCTTCTTGCATCCAAGCCTTCCCTCCAATCCTAACTTCTCCTTGCTGGACCAGAACCAAAATAACATCAAAATACATTCTGAACTCATGGAAATATGGAGGAGAAGGAGGGCAATATTTATTGTGAAGACAAAAGGAAGAAAACAAACACTTTCATACCTATTCAAGGCTTCTTCTTCTCCTTCGTTATTTCTCCTTCCACACGATGCCTTTGCTAGAGTTTTTAGCAGTTTCAGAAATGGGTAAAAATGTTGGTGTAGCATGGGGAGGGCTGGAACGTGTTTTAAGAGAGCAAAAAGTAACTTTTTCTTTTTTGCATTTTAGTCCCTATCTTCCACTTTCTTCATTTTTATTCATTTCAACTCCTTTTTGAAATTCGTCTTTTCCATCATATTTCTTATGCTCTTAATCATAAGAATTGCCTTTCAAATCACTTAAAAAGAATCTAAAACCATTCCAAACTATTCAGTCAAAATTTTGGTCAACTAACTACTGAAATCACTCACTAGAGGGGTTTCAACTGTTCTAGGGGTTCCCATGATTTTTAGGGCCTCTGAGAACCCTAGAAAGCTCAAATTTTTTGTTTACAAAGCCCTCCTATGAGTTTTCAATATTTTCCAAAAATTACAAAAATGCCCTTACTTTTTTCAATAAATTTTCTTAACTATTCTGGCCCTGGTTTCTGGGCAATTCAAAGCTCAAATCCTCATTTTCCATTATTTAGAATTTTATCTTAATTTTAGTTGGTGTTAAACCTCTTTATCCAGGGGACTTCTTTTTGAATTATCATGTTTATAGCCCTTTTTCTACAAACTGGGTGTTACATTAACTCATTTCAATTTAAAGTTTGTACAATTTGCTATTACTGAATTTAGCAATTATTTCCATTACAAGCTCTTTAGCTATGTTATTTATGTATGTTCAAGACTTCAACCTAGACTTAGTTACGTTTATGACTTAGGAGAAATCTTTTATTATAAGAGTTATGCTTTGTCTCATTTTTCAACTAAAAACAATAAAGAAATGTCATTTTTTAAGTTCAATTCTATAGCCAAGTCACATTGACTATTCAACCATCCCCTTTTGGAAAACTACACCTACAATTTTAAACATTTCATAATTTAAAAGCTCAAGCCTAGTCTAATATCAAACTTAGTATTTTGTCAAGAATGGATCCTTTCAATTTCCTTTCCCTCAATTTTCTATTAATTTGGAGAGAGAAAGAGAGAAAGAGGAACACTCACACCTCAAACTTCCTAAAGATATGACTAGCATGGTACACAAGGTTAGTCTTGCACCCATAAGCTTAATGTAATAATTTGAACCCATACTATTTTGTGTCACCCTTAAAACAATATAACTTTAAGAATTGGCAAAATATCTTTTACTTGATAAATCCCACCTCCAACTTCAAATCAATTGACTAGCTAACCAATACAAGTTTATCCTTTGGTGGAAATTTTAGGGAGTCTCTCTTAAAAATAAGGCCTCCCAAATTTTCTACAATAGATAGTACATAACATACATCTAAAAGAGAACTACACAATTGAATTTTATTCACTATACAATATATATTGGGGTAGAGAACCCTACCTGTGGATCTTTGTAAAGTTACAACGATTATAAATAGTATACTCCAAAATCAACAAAAGACACGTTGCTTGCATGAATCACAATGGGCTCACCCAATAAAAGTGTCGACCTTCACTAGGGTGCTAAAGAGGGTCTTGACTTGTAAAATCCTAAATATTCAGCTATAACATCCCAAGGTTTGAGAAAGGGATTTGTGGATAATTAAGTAACTAAATAAGTTAATTTAGGTAGCTTATGCACATCCATTTCATGGATTTAAAATCTAAACTCATATTTCATTATATAGTGAATAAATTTTTAAAGGCTTAAATATGAAATGCATATTGAATTATGATAAATCATCTATTTGAAAACAAGTGAAAATAACAATAATGTAAATTTCAAGATACTCCTAAAGGATTTCGACTCTAGTTCTTTCAAAACTTTTCTATTGGAAGGACTTGCCTCAAAATGGGATAACCAGTCATATCCACACACCCCATATAGATAAATAACCAATAATCGTGAGTTCTTAGCTCACATGAACCACATTCCTTTTGTTCCATGTATGATGAACATCACATGAGACTAGCATCTCTTGCAGCCCTTGCTAGTTAAGGTACCAGTTGTGGTAAGCTAAGGGTTAATATGATTGTTATTAGTAACTAGTGTTCTATAAACAGTCCCTCTATAAAATGTTATTGTCATGTATGGAATTATACCAACTCAAATTGTCCACAAACATTGTTCACAAGAAACCAATAAGGAAATTTTTAAAGAAATTCTAGGGAATACTCCCATTGATTCCATACATGTATAAACTACTTACAATTCAAGAAATGCAATATAATTAAAACATCTCTCACTTGAACATCAATGCAAATAGAAATTCAAGAATATTAGTAAAAAATATAAAGATGTAATATATGAATTATAAAATATGATAGTATGCAGTGGGATGTTATCTACTCATTAATCAACTATGCAACTATAGGATTTTTCTAAAATCTCTTACATCCCTTTAGAATCAAGCAACATCTCTGGAGGTTCCTAAACTTATCCATGATATCAACAATGCTATTAATTGTCTTGTGATTATATATAGAGTTAAATTTACCTATTTTATCCACACTTTTATTCTTGATAACCATTTAAAGTTCCACTTTGCCAATTATAAGGTATAGTCTTATTGCCAAGCTGCACTTGTTTAGGGCTTTACCTATCTTAAAGCCTAACCTTTGTACTAGACCATTCCTAATTCAAATTATCAAATTTAATTTTACTCTTCTACTTCCATTAAATGGTTAAGCTTTAGTACCTATAATAATTATAACTTAATTTATGACCTTATTTAGCTAGACTAACCTAATTTAAATCCTAATAGTTTATTTAAAATTTTATCAATTTAATTCTAGTTTAATCATTGTCCTAATCTAATGTTTAACTTATTTTAGTCATCCTACCACCTAATGAAATATCTAGTATTAACCTATTTTAATTCATATCTCATATTAATACATAAAAGATGTAGCTCTTTCATTAATGTATGAAAAACTTAAAAACAAAGAGAGAGAGAGAGAGAGAGAGAGAGAGAGAGAGAGAGAGAGAGAGAGAGAACTTTACCCATATCATTGATGCTCCTAAAAACCTTCCATATTTAACTTCTCCACTTAGTAATCTTGTTCTCTAGCTAATTTTTACTCCTATACTATCTATAATTAAATTTTTACTTAATTAGTTCCTACTTTATAATAGCCTTAATTTAAATACCCAAAAAAACCTAATTGGTTATTATCTAATTAACCCCTAATTGAACATTCAACTTATATTAATTAAAGTACTACTTATAAATTTCTATTCCTACCTTTAATCTATCCTTATGTATCCTTCATATTAATTTTGGACAAGATGCAAGGCTTTAACTTACCTTAGAAGGCTATAGTGAAAAGTTATAGCACATAAGTACGGGTGTTCAAAAGTTTAGTTTTATTTGATTTTGAACCAAAACTATTCTCAACTAAACTAGTCAATTTTGTAAAATGAAGGACTTATTTAGTTTTAAGTTATAGTTAATTTGGTTCAGTTTAGTTCAGGTTTGGTTCATACTCTTTTTTTTTTTTTTAGGTTTTCAAGTGATTTTACCTTTTTTCTTGTTTTTTAAGTATTTGTGTGATAATAAAAACTTAGATGTAACCTAATTTAAATGTTCACCATTATTAACTTGCTTTTCTTGTTCTTCAAACAACAACCCCTTACAAGATATTTCCTCTTCCAATCATCCATTATTCAACAATTAACCAACTATTTGCAAATATCAAATTAAATATTATACCAAAAAAAAATCAAATAACCAATTTGATTTGTTATTCATTACATAATCTCTCATTATACCTATCAAAGCTATACATTAAATATGCATGGTAACCAAATTTGTTGGCTTTAATGGGAGAGATTTAAAAAAATAATAACACAAAAGTAGTATATTGTTTTGGTAAAAATTGAACCAAACCACTAAAAATCAAAAACCAAACCAATTTTATTAGTTTGTACATGTAGAAAACCAATTCAGACCCACTTTTTTCTATTTTGTTCGATTTTGGTCAATTTGATTTGATTTGATTTGGTTCAATTAATTTGGTTTGATTAGGAGCACCCCTACAAACAAGCTCTTATACTACCTAATTAGAGACTTCTCTCCTATTATACAATTCCTTGTACTTGCAAAATTCTCAATTCAAACCTATTTTAAGGTTTAATCAATATGGATGGGAAAAGATTCTTTAGGATACATACGTAAGGAATATCCAGAAAAAAGGAAAAAGGGAAAAAGTTTAATCAAAATGAATGAAGCCTTGAAACTTAATCCTTGCCCAAAAATCATAGTTGCTAAGGAATTTAAGGTTGTTCGGGTATCTATTCAATTGTAACAATGAAATGAGCTGGAAAAAATGCCAAATAGGGTTGTTATACATGTTGGGAAGAAAAGGAAAAGAGAACTCAAAAAGGGTGAGCTACTAAACTAAAAAAAACACTAACTTACCCAAGAGTGTTGTTACTACACGAAGAAGGGGAAAAAAAGTTCTTGGTCATCTTCTCTTAGCTAAATAGTAGAGGAAGGAAAGAATCATGATTGGTGCAACCACAGAGCAGAGTGGAAATAAGACAAAGGCATCAAGGATGGAGAAAGGAGCTATTGAACCAAGACAATAGGAGATGAAAGAGTGAAGGGTGAAGGACACGCAGTCACAATACAAGAGATGCAGAAAAATAAAATGAGAAAAGTGCATAAGTAGCATAACAATTACCTTATACAAATATGGGGTTGCAACTCATAAAGGTTTTCAATTTTTACTATAGCAGTATGTCAGTAGCAATCCAACCTCTTACCTTTTAAAGCTTTTGGTATTTTTTTGACTCTCATTTCATGTTACTAATAGAGAACTATAAAACAAACAAAGATCTACAAATTTTGGGTTTAGACTTCCATATCAAGAAAGATAAGTTTGTGTCAACTCAAATTTTTGTGCTGGATTCTTCAATGTAGGAGGTATTTACTACATAATACGTCTAGGATGCATAGATGATCTCACAATATAGTTACAATGTTTTACTTTCATTATTTTGGTTCTATTTTTTGTAATGATAGTGTAATATTTTTAATTTGTACATGCACACACACATATATATATATATAAACACTCCATTAGAAATTAGTCAAACACTTCTTATTTTACAACATTTTTCTGTAATTGTGTTAGCCATACAATCTGAATTCTTTGCTACTCCTCTTGGAGCAATCCTAGTTAGGGGCTGTATTATTTGGTTTTTTTTTTAGGAGGGCAGGAACTCTCCTATATGGCACAGGATTTACACTGTGGTGACCTTAACTTCTAATCATAGTAATTAAGCTTAAACATGCGGTTAATAATCATAAATTAAGGTCTAAAACCATTTAAATTAATCAATTTAGGAAAAAGTGAGAAAATTTGAACCTTAATGTTATTTGAATCATTAACCAAATATTTACAAGCATTCATGTACCTAAGTGAAACAAATCCCCAATTAAAAGCTTTTAAATCTATAGCCCATTAATTTTCAACTCTCAAGAACCCTTTACAACTATTTCTAAGTCATCCTTTAATGTTGCCATAAGAAAAAGTAAAGTTTCTAGATTATTATAAGAAATTGAGTGCTTTCACAAATTTTGCATATTTCACTGCGGTGAATTACCCTCTGTAACACCACCAAACTTGCCTCTCACATTTTGCTTTGGCTAACATCACCCTTCATCGCAATGAATTCCTCTCTATTACCTTCTCTGGGCAACTTCACCTCTATTGGCCATGGTGAAACACTTTCTAGTTCTATAGTTTCAAAAATTTTATCTCATACACTGTAACTCTCCCTCTAGTGACACCCTAGGATAATTCTCTCTCAATTAGTGAGACTTTAATGATATTTATCTACTTGATTTATGTAACAACCAGAAAAAGAAAAGAAAAAAAAAAGAGGAAAGCTGAAAATTTTTGAAATCCTGAAATTTTTCTAAGTCTGTTAGCTATAGCGAGAAATGGCCTAGCTATAGCGAATGTACCTGTTCGCTATAGTGAGAAATGGTCTAGCTATAGCGAGTGTACCTATTCGCTATAGCAAAAATACTTCTAGCTATAGCGAGTGCGGGCATTCCATACAAAAAACAGAGAGTTACTCGCTATAACGTGTGCCATAGCGAAAACGGGGGTCTGAGACTGATACGTGCTCGCCGTAACAAAGGTTAATTTTCGCTATAGCGAGGGTTAGTTCAGAAAAGCGTCAAAAAAGAGAATTTGACTTCTTAAAATGTCCCAATTCATCCTTTCTCTTTCAACTGACCTAGGCTTCGACCAAAAGAGAGAAAAGGGGCATGGAGAGAGAGAGAGACCAAGAGAAGGAAGGAAGAACAAAGAAAAGGTAAGCAAGCTTCTTTCTTTTCTTCTTAGAATCTTGTTCTTCTCTCTTTGCCCTTTCTTTCTATGGTTTTGGTTATGAAATTAGTTAGGTTTTAGGCATGGGTTAGAAGAGGGAAAGTGGAAAATCACTCTTGAACTTCTTTGCTTTCCTTGAGTATGTTTGTTCTACTAACTTGAGAGCTTGAGAGAGAAGAAGAGTTGGTGAAATTCTAGAGAGAGAGAGAGAACCCCTAGGTTCTTATATATGGGAAGGGTTTGCTCTAAAGAACCCCTAATAGTTGTTGAGTTATGAGAGAGTAATTCCATGCTCTTTGTTGTGTCTAGGCTCAAGAAAAACACCTCCATCAAAGTGTGATTATGAAACCAAGAAAGGAGAAGAGAAATTGAAAGGAAAAGCTTGTGTTGGCTTATAAGGTAGCTCCCCACTCTTTCTTATTGTATTCTTGGATATAATAGTCATTGTATGCTTGTGTATATGCTTATTATGTGAGACATGCTATATGTTATTGCCTTGATGCATTGGTACCAATATGCTTATGTATTGGATTGTGAGAATTACTCGGGTGAGGTAGTGCCAAAAGTCCCTTGAGATGGGTGAGCTAGAGTCAAAAGTCCCTGAGGCTGGGTGAGACAAGGCCAAAAGTCTCATAACTGAGTGAGACCAAGTCGAAAGTCCTTAAACCAAGGGTGAGGCCATCCAAAAGTCCTTAAAATCAGGTGAGGCTAGACTAAAAGTCCCTAGAGCCCATTCTTGGCATTGATATGGTTTTCATGGCATGTAAATCATGTATTGTATGATTGTGAATGGTTAGATGCTTATTTGCATGCTTTGACTTATTTATATGCCTTGATTGCTTCCTTGAATGAATGCATGAGCTACTGAGATTCCATGAATCTCACCCCTTTTCCTCTCCCATCTTAACATGTTAGGTAGAGCTCAAGGAGATTCAAGTGCACACTATGAAGCCTAAGAGCATGTTTAGATAGATGTTAGTTTATTTTAGTTCTTTTGATATAAAGAGGTGCCAAAATGAATATGAACCTACTATTTTTTAGATGTAAATGTTGAAGCAAGTGTAAATGTATGAAAAAATGATGTATAAACTATGTAGAGAGCCAAAGTAATGAAAATATGGGATTTGCCCTTTTTGTGGATTGTATGCGATAGTGTATTTTGGCCCGTAGCATAGTGAGTTTGAAATGTATGATGATTTAGGCTACTTGGACATTTCATATATACTATGTTTGTACTTTAAAACTTATCCACGAGGTGCTAGAACATGTGGGAGGCCATTTGGACTCACTTTGAACCGTTTTGGGTGCCAAAACTGTCAAATTTGTGAGTTACATCAAAGTATGACCAAATGAGCTCTTCTTGCTATGAAATTTGGCATGCCTCTAGAGTTTGTAGAGAGCTTATTAGAAAGTTAAAGTGGGTAATATTTGAAGGTCTAGGAAATATTTGGCGAATTTTTGAACTTAGGAAATTTTGATGATTTAGTCATGGTACTGTGTAACTAGTCCAAAAATAAATCCATGTCATTCATGGACCAAATGGAGTCCAATTGTCATGAAATTTTATAGACATAAACTAGACAACCATAGTAACTTATACCAACTAAAAACACCTAAATCGGAGGTCTATAGAGAGAAAAAACCTTCTGAAGTTCTGTATTAGCATCAAGGAAGCCATCCAACCTTCATTACTGTTCCATCAGTTTTTAAAGTCTAAGAGCTGCTGAACTGATATGGACTTATTTTTTTCCTCTATTTAACATCTGTATCTTTCTAAATTGGTATAGGGTATCTAGATTGGATTTTTATGGATTTAGTTATGAATTTTTGAAGTTTATGACAGTAAGCTGCACCAGTATCAGGGATAGTCAGACCTTTGTCTCATTTTTGATGTCAAACATGGTCCAAACGCTGAGATTGTGGTTGGGAATTATATTTAGTATAAATTTAACACTTAGAGCTTTCCTGAAAGCTATGGGTTGCTAGACTCTCATTTTTCTATAATTAGTTATGATTTTCCAAAATTAGAGCCAAAAATATGACTTTTGGGCCCATTTAAGAAATTGCACTTTCTTGGTTTTTGGCTGCATATCTGTGGTTCATAGGTAGTTTTGTGCTATGTATGAGTTGAATAAATAGATTTTGAGTAAAGAATGTAAATGATGGGTTCACAAAACCCACGGGGCAAAATATGAACGTTTAAAACCCCAGTTTTAGTATGAAAATATCACGATTTATACTTATTCTTTGGAAATCATATGGAATCGAGCCCGGAAAGAGAGTAATGGCAATTAAGGCATTAATGTGTTACATTTTTGGTATCAGAGTAAAGATTCAGGAACTTTTGCTTGATGTTAGGCTCTGGAATGATGTGATTTACTTGTGTTTGGTGTGAATGGCCATGGAAGTGGTAGCATCTATATACATATATGCTTGTGATATCCTTGTGAACTGATGATTGCTACTTCTTTTCGGGCATGGTTGAAACTAGACAGGAAGGGGTAGAGGCAGACCGCCCAGGGCTTAGAGAGTTGAGCCAGAGGTTCCTGTTGGGCCTGAGGATTCTCTGCGAACCATCATGGAGAGACTTGACCGATATGAGGCCATGATGGGCCAGCACCAGGAGATGCTAGAACAGTAGAGGTACATTACCCAGTAACAACATGATATGATCATACATTTACAAGACACCCTCGTCAGGCAAGAAGAAGCTAGGAGAGATACCCCTGTACCTCAGCCATCCACATCAGCATTCCACCTGCACCTCCCTAGGAGCCTGCTGCTCCTCAAACCCAGACGCCTATCCAGAAACTGTTAAAGTAGTTTAGGTAGAATAGTCCACCCTCGTTTGATGGGGAGTTGGATGCGGACAAGGCGGAGGCTTGGGTTATGGAGTTGGAGAAAATATTCTCGGTGATGGATTATACCACCAAGCAGAAAGCTCAGCTAGCCACTTTCATGTTACAAAAGGAAGCTGATAGATAGTGGCGTAGCACAAAACCCCTGATGGAGACCAAGAATATACAAATAACTTGGGAAAGCTTCTTAGTCGAGTTTTATGAGAAATATTTCCCTAGTTCGGTGAGGAAGAAGAAAGAAATGGAATTTATGGGCTTGGGACAAACGGATGAGATGACTGTGGATCAATATGTAGCCAAGTTCATTGAGTTGTCTTGGTATTCCTTTTACCTTCAGAGGTATGATGATGAACCCTGGAGATGTGAGCAGTTTGAGACTGGGTTGAAGCCCTTGATTAGCGACAGAGTTACTCCACAGTGGATCAGGAAGTTTAATACCCTTGTGGAGGTCAGCAGGGTGATTGAGACTAACCTACGAGCTATCATGCCTACTGTGACTACAGCTAGTCAGAAGAGGGTTTCGAATTTGAAAAGGCCGAAACCAGAAGAAGGTTTTAGTTTGACACCTAGCACCAAGAGGAGAGGCAAGGGGCCATGGAATAGAAGGCCACAGCGGGGTATGCCACCTCCTCAGAGCCAGTCATCCTTCCAGCAGTCTCCAGTGACATGTTTCAAGTGTGGGAAGCTGGGGCACATTGCTAGACACTGTCCTCAGATGGATACAGTGCCTCCTCCTAGGCCATAGACCCAGGGCCGAGTGTTTGCCCTCACTCAGTAGGAAGCCAATGCATCTCTCAGTTTGATCAGAGGTACGCTGATAGTGAATGGTTTTCCTGTAGTTGCTATGTTTGATTCGGGTGCTAGTCACTCGTTTATATCCTATGATTGTATGAGGCAATTGGGTCTGGCCATTAGTGTCTTGCCATTTGACTTGTCTGTCACTACACCTACTGAAGGCCACGTGGTTACTTCTCATACCTGCTTAAATGTCACTGTTCAATTTAACCATTGTCATACCACTATTGATTTGATCTGTATGCCTTTCCATGATATTGATTTGATTATTGGTATGAACTGGTTAGCTGCGAATAATGTAATATTTGATTGTGAACACCGAACCATTTCCCTACCTGCTTGTAGGACTATACCTAAGGTAGGAGATGAGTTATCCTTTATGACTACTGCCCAGACTGAGAGATATTTAGAGTGTGGATGTCAAAGGTTTCTAGTATTTTTCTCTATTCAGGCTGAGGTAGAAGAAGGGATGAGGAGATCCCAGTTGTCAGGGAATTTTCGGAGGTTTTCCTTAAAGAGTTTGACTTTAGTAGCCTACCCCCTAAGAGAGAACTAGAGTTCCCTATAGACATAGTGCCTGGGGCTGGACCGATGTCCAAAGCTCCTTACAGGATGGCTCCTGCCGAGCTTGCTGAGTTGAAAAAGCAGATAGAGGAATTGTTAGAGAAAGGGTTTATCCACCCTAGTATTTCACCTTGGGGAGCTCCGGTGTTATTTGTGAAAAAGAAGGATGGTAGCTTGCGTTTGTGTATCGATTACAGAGAGTTGAATAAAGTTACCATCAAGAATAAATATCCTCTCCCTAGAATTAATGATTTGTTAGATCAGTTAGCTGGGGCATCTATATTTTCCAAGATAGATCTTAGATTTGGGTACCACCAGTTGAGAGTAAGAACTGAAGACGTCTCTAAGATGGCCTTTAGAACGAGGTATGGGCACTATGAGTTCCTTGTGATGCCATTTAGGCTGACGAATGCGCCCGTTGTGTTCATGGATTACATGAATAGGGTATTCAGACCGTATCTAGATCAGTTTATGGTGGTCTTCATTGATGATATTCTAGTGTACTCCAGATCCTTTGAGGAGCACGAAAGGCATTTGAGATTAGTCTTAGACACCTTGAGAGAGAAAATGTTGTATGCCAAACTTAGTAAATGTGAGTTTTGGCTAACCGAGGTGAGATTCTTAGGTCATGTGATCTCACAAGACAGGGTCGCGGTTGATCCCCATAAAGTTGAGGCTGTGTTACAGTGGGATAGACCTAGAACGATCACCAAGGTTAGGAGTTTCCTAGGTTTAGCAAGGTATTATAGACAATTTATTCAGAGTTTTTCTCAAATGGCCTTACCACTGATGAGGCTAACTAGGAAAGAGACACCTTTTGTGTGGGATGATAGATATGAGAGGAGTTTCTAAGAGTTGAAACTCCGTTTGACCACTGCCCCTGTACTGATTATCCCTGACCCTAGTGAGCCATTTGTGGTTTATTGTGATGCTTCGGGCAAAGGGTTAGAATGTGTATTGATGCAGCAGGGTCAAGTAGTGGCATATGCCTCTAGGCAGTTGAGGCCTCATGAGGAGAATTATCCCACGTATGACCTGGAGTTAGCTGCCTTAGTGCTTACTCTTAAAATTTGGAGACACTATCTGTATAGTGTTACCATAGAGATTTATAGTGACCACAAGAGTCTGAAATACCTATTTGACCAGAAAGAACTCAATATGAGACAAAGGAGATGGATGGAGTTCCTGAAAGATTATGATTATGTGTTGAAATATCATCCGGGTAAGGCCAATGTGGTGGCAGATGCCCTGAGTAGAAAATCTATCCATGTAGCCCATATGATAATTAGGGAGCAGGAGCTCCTAGAGAAGTTTAGAAACTTGAACCTCTCTTGTCGGGTGGTATCGGGTAAATTGTATCTGAATGAAACCCGAGTTGAGAATATATTGAGAACCCAGATCTTAGGTGCCCAGAGGGAGGATGAGTTCTTGAAACGGATCAGGAATAAGATTTCCCATGGTAAGACCTCAGATTTTAAAGTGTCTGAGGATGGTATGATAATATATCGAGATAAAATCTGTGTGCCTAGTCAGACTGAGTTGAGAGAAAGCATTTTAGAAGAGGCACATAAGAGTAAGTATACTATCCACCTAGGTGCCACCAAGATGTATCAGGATTTGAAAAGAATTTTCTAGTGGCCAGGGATGAAGAACGATGTGACGGATTATGTGGCTAGATGCTTAGTGTGTCAGAGGGTAAAAATAGAACATCAAAAGCCGGCTGGGTTGTTGCAACCTCTAGATATCCCTGAGTGGAAGTGGGATAGTATAGCCATGGATTTTGTTATAGGGTTACTCAGGACATCCTCTGGACATAATGTTATTTGGGTAGTTATAGATAGACTGATAAAGTCTGCACACTTTTTAGCTATCAAGGCTACTCATACACTGGATAGATTAGCCCAGTTGTACATTAGAGAGATAGTGTGACTTCATAGAGTACCCATTAGTATAGTTTTGGATAGAGACCCCAGGTTCACATTGAACTTTTGGAGGTCATTGCAGCATGCCTTAGGGACCAGGTTGCGGTTTAGCACTGCATATCACCCTCAGACAGATGGTCAGACAGAAAGGACCATCCAAACATTGGAAGACATGTTGAGGGCATATGTGTTAGAAATGAGGGGTAACTGGGATGCGTATTTACCACTAGCCAAGTTTGCGTATAATAACAGTTACCATTCCAGTATTCAGATGGCCCCTTATGAGGCTTTGTATGGGAGAAAGTGCAGATCCCCTCTGTGTTAGGTTGAGCTAGGTGAGAGGAGTATGATAGGACCTGAGATTGTGGACCAAACTACCCGACAGATAGAATTAATTAGAAAGAGACTCCTCACGGCTCAGAGAAGGTAGAAAAGCTATACTGATAAGCGAAGGAGGCCGTTAGAGTTTGAGATTGGAGACCATGTGTTCATTCGAGTATCTCCAGTGACGGAAGTAGGTCGGTCAATGAGGGTAAGGAAGCTCAGTCCTAGGTATATTGGTCCATTTGAAATCCTTGAGAAAATTGGACCTGTGGCTTACCGAATAGCCTTACCTCCTAACCTAGCCCAAATCCACGGTGTCTTTCATATCTCCCAGTTGAAAAAGTATTTACCAAACCCCTCACATGTCATAGAATATGAGTATATGGAATTGCAGGAAGATCTTTCATATGTAGTGAGACCAGAGAGAATTATGGATGCTAAGCTGAAATAGCTGAGAAGCAAAAACATTCCTCTGGTGAAAGTGATTTGGAGAGGTCTGACATCTGAGGAAGCAACTTGGGAATTGGAGGATGAAATGAGGCAAAAATATTCAGAGTTATTCCCTTAAGGTATGTCTTTAAATTTCAAGGACGAAATTTCATTTAAGAGGGGTAGAAATGTAACAACCAGAAAAAGAAAAGAAAAAAAAAAGAGGAAAGCTAAAAATTTTTGAAATCTTGAAATTTTTCTAAGTCTGTTAGCTATAGCAAGAAATGGCCTAGCTATAATGAATGTACCTATTCGTTATAGCGAGAAATGGTCTAGTTATAGCGAGTGTACCTGTTCGCTATAGCGAAAATGCTTCTAGCTATAGCGAGTGCAGGCATTCCATACAAAAAATGAGGAATTGCTAGTCATAGCGTGCGCCATAGCGAAAATGGGGGTCTGGGACTGATACGTGCTTGCCATAGCGAAGGTTAATTTTCACTATAGCGAGGGTTAGTCTGGAAAAGTGTAAAAAAGGAGAATTTGACTTCTTAAAATGTCCCAATTCATCCTTTCTCTTTCAACTGACCTAGGCTTCGACCAAAAGAGAGAAAAGGGGCATGAAGAGAGAGAGAGACCAAGAGAAGGAAGGAAGAACAAAGAAAAGGTAAGCAAGCTTCTCTCTTTTCTTCTTAGAATCTTGTTCTTCTCTCTTTGCCCTTTCTTTCTATGGTTTTGGTTGTGAAATTAGTTGGGTTTTAGGCATGGGTCAGAAAAGGGAAAGTGGAAAACCACTCTTGAACTTCTTTGCTTTCCTTGAGTATGTTTGTTCTACTAACTTGAGAGCTTGAGAGAGAAGAAGAGCTGGTGAAATTCTATAGAGAGAGAGAGAACCCCTAGGTTCTTATATGTGGAAAGGGTTTGCTCTGAAGAACCCCTAATAGTTGTTGAGTTATGAGAGAGTAATTCCATGCTCTTTGTTGTATCTAGGCTCAAGAGAAACACCTCCATCAAAGTGTGATTGTGAAACCAAGAAGGGAGAAGAGGAATTGAAAGGAAAAACTTGTGTTGGCTCATAAGGTAGCTCCCCATTCTTTCTTATTGTATTCTTGGATGTAATAGTGATTGTATGCTTGTGTGTATGCTTATTGTATGAGACATGCCATATGTTATTGGCTTGATGCATTGGTACCAATATGCTTATGTGTTAGATTGTGAGAATTGCTCGGGTGAGGTAGTGCCAAAAGTCCCTTGAGATGGGGAGGTAGAGCCGAAAGTCCCTGAGGCTGGGTGAGACAAGGCCAAAAGTCTCATAAATGAGTGAGGCCAAGTCAAAAGTCCCTAAACCAAGGGTGAGGCCATCCAAAAGTCCCTAAAATCAGGTGAGGCTAGACCAAAAGTCCTTAGAGTCCATTCTTGGCATTGATATGGTTTTCATGGCATGTAAATCATGTATTGTATGATTGTGAATAGTTAGATACTTATTTGCATACTTTGACTTGTTTATATGCCTTGATTGCTTCCTTGAATGAGTGCATGAGCTACTGAGATTCCATGAATCTCACCTCCTTTCCTCTCCCATCTTAACATGTTAGGTGGAGCTCAAGGAGATTCAAGTACACACCATGGAGCCTAGGAGTATGTTTAGATAGATGTTAGTTTATTTTGGTTCTTTTGATGTAAAGAGGTGCCAAAATGAATATGCACCTACTATTTTTGAGATGTAAATGTTGAAGCAAGTGTAAATGTATGAAAAAATGATGTATAAACTATGTAGAGAGCCAAAGTAATAAAAATGTAGGATTTGCCCTTTTTGTGGATTGTATGCGATAGTGTATTTTAGCCCGTAGCATAGTGAGTTTGAAATATATGATGATTTGGGCCACTTGTACATTTCATATATACTATGTTTGTGCTTTAAAACTTGTCCATGAGGTGCTAGAACATGTGGGAGGCCATTTGGACCCACTTTGAACCATTTTGGGTGCCAAAACTGCCAAATTTGTGAGCTGCGTCAAAGTATGACCAAATGAGCTCTTCTTGCTATGAAATTTGGCATGCCTCTAGAGTTTGTAGAGAGCTTCTTGGGAAGCTAAAGTGGGTAATATTTGGAGGTTTAGGGAATATTTGACGAATTGTTGAACTTAGAAAATTTTGATGATTTGGTCATGGTACTATGTAACTAAACTGAAAATAAATCCATGTCATTCATGGACCAAATGGAGTCCAATTGTCATGAAATTTTATAGGCATAAACTAGACAACCATAGTGACCAATACCAACTCGAAGCACCTAAATTAGAGGTCTGTAGAGAGAGAATGAACCTTCTGAAGTTTTGTATCAGCATCAGGGAAGCCATTCGACCTTTGTTACTGTTCCATTAGTTTTTGAGGTCTAAGAGCTGCTAAACTGATCTAGACTTATTTTTTTCCTCTAGTTAGCATCTGTAGATTTCTAAATTAGTATAGGCTATCCAGATTGGATTTTTTTGGATTTAGTTATGAATTTTTGAAGTTTATGACAGTAAGCTACACTAGTATCAAGGACAGCCGGACCTCTGTCTCATTTTCGATGTCAAACATGGTCCAAACGTTGAGATTGTGGTTGGAAATTATTTTTAGTGTAAATTTAACACTTAGATATTTCCTAAAAGCTATGGGTTTCTAGATTCTTATTTTTCTATAATTAGTTATGATTTTCCAAAGTTAGAGCCAAAAATATGACTTTTGGGCCCATTTAAGAAATTGCACTTTCTTGGTTTTTGGCTGCATATCCGTGGTTCATGGGTTGTTTTGTGCTATGTATGAGTTGAATAAATGGATTTTGAGTATAGAATGTAGATGATGGGTTCACGGAACCCATGGGGCAAAATATGAACGTTTAAAACCCTGGTTTTAGTATGAAAATGCTACGGTTTGTACTTGTTCTTTGGAAATCATATGAAATTGAGCCCAGAGAGAGAGTAATGGCAGTTAAGGCATTATGGTGTTACAATTTACCTAACTAATATATCATTATCCACTTCAAAATTTAGGTATTGATTCCTACTCGTCAATCTACCACATATAAGCAAGTTCCATGTGATACTAATGAACATCCAGATTCATAAAACAACTAATATTATCATTCAAATACATATCACATTGGAAGTTTCATACGTCATTAGTTTGAGTTAACATCAAGGCATCACATGATTACATTTCCAAATAGCAAACCATGTCACAAGGTTAATTGTAACATCTAGTTTTCTGAAAACGAGAGAAAATGTGAGAAACATAACGTACAGTTTCTCCGTAAACGAATGAAACTCACTGGATATAAAAAGAAGTCCCTCAGAATGAGATAGTTAAGGTTTCAAAAATTTGAAAAGCATTTTAGACTCCTAAAAATGAGAATCTTAGGCTCAAATGGAAAGAAAAACGGAGTTAGAATGAAGAAACAATTTCTTACGAAAAGCCTACAAAACGTAATGGTATTTTCGTGATTTTGAGCAATTTTTGGAATTCACACAGGAGGGCTTTTTAAATAAAATTTTTGAGTTCTCCAGGGTTCTCAGAGACCCTGAAAACTATGAAAACCCTCGAAATAGTTAAAATCCCTCCGATGAATGTTTTCCAACGTCAATGTGCCTAAACTTTGATAAATCCGTTCAGAAAGGTTTTAGCTCCGATTTGAGTGATTCCAAAGGCATTTTTCTTAATTGGGAACCTAAATTTTATAATGGAAAAGATAGTTTTCAAAAGGAGCTAAAATGAATGGGAGACGAAAATGAAAAGTATGAAGGGCAAAATGGAAATTGTTGAAAAGTGTAACTTATTCCCAACTATATATATGATGCACCCTTCTTCTCCTTTCATTATGCACAACCATGTTCTGCCTAAAACTATAAGAAAACCCTAGGGGATGAGGCTCATAATAAGGGGAAGAAAAGGAAGAGAAATCAAAGGCTTAAGGTATGGAAATTAGTAGTTTTTTATGCTCTTTCTCTTCCAAATCCCTTCTCCTCCATTCTCCTTTGTTTCCTATGATTAAATGAAGTTTATAAATCTATTTTAAGAGAGAAATTGAGGGAAAAATTCATATTTGAAGAGAAGAGCTCAAAGAATACAAGATTTAAGTAAGAAAACGTAAAAAAACAAGGTAATTTCTCTTCCTATGGTTGTCATTTTTTGTTCCCTTCTCCACCATTTTGCCCCACTTGAGAAAACCCTAGGAGGAGATAATTTTTAGGCAGAACTGCATGAATCTAAGGAAAAAGGATGTGGAGATTAAGAATATGCAAAATGAATTATTAAAAAATCATTAGATTTGAAGATACAAATTCTAGGGTTTTGTGTGCACCTTCCAAAATCTGATTTTATATGATAATTCCTAGGCCTAATTAAAAGTTTAAATGAACTCTTAAGATCCTTAAGATGCTCCCCCCATGCTTCCTCCTTCAAGAAAACAAAGAGAATTCCAAGGAGGCTAAAAAGGGGCATAGTCTCGGGCAAGCAAGGTTGGGGTAGCTAGAGAAAGTTTTAAATTTTTTTAAGTCCATTCTTGAGTCATATTTGATGAATAAAAATGAAAGGAGGCCTTGAAAAAAAATTTAGAACTCATAGAAAGTGATTTGGTGCCTTAGGTTCCATATTATAACCTAAAGAAACAATATGATGTTAGGCTTTTTGTTTTAATTGTGTGATGACTCCAAGAGGCTTAAAAAGAGTCAAGAATCATATTTGAAAGGAAAGAATGGAGCGTAGAATTTATTTGAGGAGTGTTGCTTCATTAGGTGCATTTATGGACCATAATGGAGCTTATAGAGCAATCTAGTATCTAAGCAAATTGTATGGCCTTAAAGATTATTTCATGAACCTAATTGGCTCCCATACATTGTATATAGGTCAAGAGAAACCATCTCCACCAATTTGTAAGTGTGTGACCGAAAGAGGAGGCTTAAGTCCAAAGGAAAAAATGTGTAATTGTGTGCAAGGTAGCTCTCTCCACCTTCTCTCATACATGGATTTGTGTTTAGCTTGTTTTAGAATGTGTGTATGTGTATTTTCAAGCTATGAAAAGTATGCTAGCATTCCTTTATATGCTATGATTCTTGATGCCATGTTATGTTTCTAAATAAGCACATGATGTTTGTTTGAGTTTGCTTGAGTGTGGAGAGGCCAAGAACTCTTCCTTTTGGTGAAGATGAGCCACGAACCCTTGAGCTTAGTTGAGACAAAGTAAAGAGTCTCCCAAAAGCAAAGTGGGCTCCCAAGAGTATAGTTGAGTCCAAAGCTCTAAAAAGAATGGGTAAGGCAAGTCCAAAATCCATGAGGAGAAATGTGAGGCCAATCCAAACACTTGGTGAGCTCTTGAATGTCTTGTATGATTTATTCATATGCTAAGTTTGCTTTTAAAATGTCCATGACTTCCATTTTCTCCATACATGTATTTGTAAAGCTTACTTTGCACATATTATATATGATTGAATGGGAGATGAGCTATTGGGATTCTTTGAATCTCATCCCTTCCTTTCCAATGCTTTCACATGCTAGGTGGACCAAGTAGCTATGGCAATGGGAGGCAACAACAATGAAGAATGAAAATTGACAACCATATGCTTAGTTTTTATATTTTTGGAACCATAATGATACTTCATGATGTATATGATATTGTAAATGGTCCATGACCCTTAAGATGTGTAAATATGATATTATGTAATGTGTAAATATATGGATATGATGTATGACCTTTAGCATATGTTTTGAGTATGTAATGCCAAAGTATGCAATTTGAAAGTTTGATGGAAATGTGCATAAGTGTGGGTTAAATGGACAAAATAAGATGCATGAGGTTTATGACCCTTTGGCCAGCTCACACAAGTCTTAAATGTACTTTTGGATTTGCCCAAAAGGTGCCAAGACCAAGGAAAATCCATTTGACAACTTTGGCACCCTATATGGAGCCAAAATTGACCATAATGGAACCTTATGTCACTTTTTAGCCAAATGAGTTAGTCTTAATTTTTGATTTGGCATGAACTCATTGAGAGCTTTTTGGGAAGCTAAAGATCATAATTTTCAGAGGTCTACAGAATATTTGATGATTTTTTAAAGTTAAAAATTTTTATGGTTTTGGTCTGCTGCACTATTCATTTGGTCTAAAAATAAATTCTATCAAATGAGGCTCAAATGATGTCCAATTGCCATAAAATTTTATACAAAGAAACTAGACAATCAAAGTGACTCGTGGCAGCTAGAAGCACCTCATTTAGAGGTCTAGAGAGGAAGACATGAATTTTTGAATTTTCTATCTAGTATTAGGAATTTTGCCCAATCATATGTATTATTCCATTGAATTCTGAGGTCTGGGCTTGATGAACTGATCTGAAGATATTTTTTCTCTCTAACTAACATCCATAGCTTTCCAGATTGGTATCATTTTTATAGATTGGATTTTTTTAGAATTAATTGGATATTTTAAAAGTTTTCTATAGAATTTTGTGACAGTTCCAGAATTCAGTCGGACCTTTGGACCATTTTGGATGTCAAACATCCTCTATGATATATATTATGGTCTGGGCATATTTTTAGTGTGAATTAAACATCCTAAGGTTTCCAAAATGACCAAGATTGCATGATTTCAATTTTACTAGACTTAGTTATAATTTTCCAAAGTTTGGTTAGAAAGTGGAGCAATTCTGGTCAAGAATGAAACTCCATGTTCTATGCTCTATTTCGGTTTCCATGAATTGTGGGGATGATTTTGTGATTCAAAGGAATTGTATTGGTATAATTAAATATGAAAAAGTATAGTATGTGCCCATATGGCCATGGAACTCCGAAAGAAAAATTTATACATAGCACAATGCAAGAAAATGCCTTATTTTAATGCCATCTTCTCTTATTCTTGTGTACTTTATGGCATGAGATTTAGAAGTAGTATGAGACAAAGCTAGATATTTATGGTTTTATATCAATAAGGTCTCAAATCAGATACACAAGCACCTACATCAAATACTAGATTGTATAAGGTCTAACTTCCTATTAGATACATCATAAGTTACCAAAATGTAAAGCTCATACACTTGGCAACATAGTTACATGATGATGCTATACAAGAAAGGCATGCTAGCATACTTTTCATAGCTTGAAAATATACATACACACATTCTAAAATAAGCTAAACAAACATCCATACATGAGAGAAGGTGGAGAGAGCTACCTTGCACACAATCACACACTTTTTCCTTGGATTTCAAGCCTCCTTTTTGGGACACACACTCACAAATTGGTGGAGATAGTTTCTCTTAGCTTAGATACAATTTATAGGAGCCAATTAGATTCATGAAACATATTCTAAGACCATACAACTTGGTTAAATACTAGATTGCTCTATAACCCCTATTATGGTCCATAAAAGGCACTTAATGAAGTAACACCCCTCAAATAATTTCTAGGCCTCATTCTTTCTTTTCAAATATGATTCTTAACTCCTTTTAAGTCTCTTGGAGTTATTACGCCATTAAAACAAAGGGCCTAGCATCATATTGCTTCTTTTGGTCATAATATGGAACCTAAGACACCAAATCACTTTCTATGAGTTCTAAATTTTTTCCAAAGCCTCCTTTCACTTTCATTCATCAAATATGACTCAAGAATGACCTTAGAAAAATTTGAAACTCTCCCCCACTACAAGAACCCTCTTTGGCTGAGACTATGGGCTTCCTTGGCCTTCTTGGAGTTCTCTTAGTTTTCTTGAAGGAGAAAGCTTGTGGGGAGCATCTTAGGTGTCTCAAGAACTCATTTAAACTCTTAATTAAACCTAGGAATTATCCTACAAAATCAAAATTTAGAAGGTACACATAAAATCCTAGAATTTGCATCTTGAAATCTAATGGGTTTTTGATAATTCCTTTTGCATATTCTTAATCTCCACACCCTTTTTCCTTAGATTCATGTTTGGTTCTGCCTAAAAATCATCTCCTCCTAGGGTTTCCTCAAGTGAGGTGAAATAGAGGAGGAGGGAACCAAAGATAACAACCATAGGAAGAGAAATTACTTTATTTTTTTGCTTTTTCTCACTCGAATCTTGTGTTTTTTGAGCTCTCTCTTCAAATCCAAAATTTTTCCTCAATTTCTCCTTTAAAATAGATCCATATACTTCATTATAGTCATAGAAAATAAAGGAGAATGAAGGAGAAGAGATTTGGAAGAGAAAGAGCATGAAAAATCATGAAAATCCATACCTTTTTACATTGAATTTCTCCTTCCTTTCTTCCTCCTCTTGTGCACCTTATCCCCTAGGGTTTTCTTCTGGTTTTAGATAGAACATGGTCGTACATAATGAAGGGAGGAGAAGGGTGCATCATATATATAGGTGGGAATAAGTTACATTTTTCAAAAATTTCCATTTTGCCCTTCATACTTTGCATTTTCGTTTCTCCTTCGTTTGAGTTCCTTTTTGAAAATTGTCTTTTTCATTATAAAATTAAGGTTCCCAATTAATAAAAATACTTTTGGAATCACTCAAATTGGAGCTAAAATCTTCCCGAATAGATCCATCAAAGTTTGGGCATGTTGACGTTGGAAAATGTCCACTGGAGGGGTTTTAACTGTTCCAGGGTTTCCATGATTTTCAGAGCCTCTGAGAACCCTGGAGAACTCAAAAGTTTCATTTAAAAAGTCCTCTTATGTGAATTCCAAAAATTGCTCAAAATTACGAAAATGCCATTACGTTTTGTAGGCTTTTTATAAGAAATTATTTTTTTTTATTTTGGCTCTGTTTTTCTTTCCGTCTGAGCTTGGGATTCTCATTTTTAGGAGTCTAGAATGTTTTCCAAATTTTTTAGGACCTTAACTACAACATCTTGGGGGACTTCCTTTTATATCTGGTGAATTTCGTTCGTTTATGAAGAAACCGTATGTTACGTTTCTCACGTTTTCTCTAGTTTTTGGAAAACTGGATATTACACTATGTCAGCCTATGAATACAAAAGTCAAACCATTATCATTCCCATTCATCAGTTATGACAGCAACTTAGTAGTCAAAGAATAAATCATTTGATAATTACCTAAGGGACACATACCCAACCACCAAAAAATTAAATTTTAGATTTTACCTTCCTTAACCTAAAAATTTCAAAATATCACCTAATATTATGGTTATTTTCACATAGAAATAGAGCCTATATCATAAATTAGCTAATGGGGTCTCTAACTAGCAGGGAAAATATCAAAATAAGGAGTTTATACTCATTTAACATTACCCTTAGCCTTAACCTCCAAAATTTCGCCATAAAAATACCAAATAACAAGTTTCAGATTTTGGGTATGGGTGAAATGCTCTAAATGAAACATTAATTAGGTCAAATTGAAGAAAAATAAGAGATGATTAAGTTATATAACAATTACCTTAGTTGATTTTGAGCCTAAAAGTGAAAAATGGTGAAAATGTGTTAAGAACCCTAGCCCCTCTCCAAGACTTCCGAATTTTGCTTTGCCTCTTGTGTTTTTTCAGCAGAATAGAGAGAACGATGAGTGTATTTTAGGTTTAGTTGGGTCCTAAATGGGTTATGGGTTAACCTAAAAGCCCAAATCCATATGGGTTTAGATTTTATGCTTGTTAGACTTGATTTCATGAGTTGGGTTGTAGAAATTTGATTAGGTTCAGCTAAGTTTCAAGTGTCAATCCAATTTAAGTTTGTATAATGTGTGTTGGGTCAACTATAAGGGTTCATGTAAATTGAGCCTTGGGCCTCTATTTTACTAAATTAGATTGGGCCATTACTAGGTGATTTCTCTTAACCCAAGTCTCATAATAAAGCGTTGAGTCTGCACCTAAAATCATTGGGCCTCCATTAATCCTTATCCATGGTTTATTAAAATTAATTTTGACCTAAATGAAGTTTCTAACCCAATTAAATCTCAAACCCATATTAATAATTTATTTATCTCTAGATTCCCATTCACAAGGTTTGCCCAATTATTCCATAATAATTATTCTTAATTATGTCTAATTCATGATTAATACCTTAATTAATTTTGGGCTATTATATTAACAGCAAAGAATCCATTTTTGTTAGCCATAGGGATGAATGGTGCAATCCCATAATGAAAAGGCTAAGGTGCTTAGAAATGTGATAAAGTTGAGGTGATATGAATATGTTGGAAATTGTTTTTTTCTCAAATTATTCAATTTTTGCTTTAATAAAGAACAACATTTTACCTTTAAATTAAAATTTAATCACAAAAATAAAATATAAATTTTAAAATATAAATAATCACTCTTACAAAATTTTAAACTACAATAAATATGTTAAATCTCACTTAATTTTTAAAACTAAAACGAAACTTTTGTTCATCCTAAAGCTTAAAACCATTTGGATTCCACTGACTTTTACTTCTAATTTTTCTTACAATAAAATTATGAGTTTATATTTAGCTAAAATTTTATTTGTGTTTCATTTGTAAATTTGAATCGTCTAAAATTATCTTTGTATTTTAATTAAATTATGAATAGATCCTGGTTGTAAAATCTTAATCTAACTATAATATTCTCCTTAAAAAAAAAGAAATATAAATCATAAAATAATAAAATAATACAAAAGATAACAGTTTTTAGACTAAACTTCAAAATTGATAACGCCTAAAATTGCTTCATAATTATCCCAAATACATTTATCTTTTTCACTAGTGATTTACACGTCAAATTTGAGGAATGAAATAATAGTGATGATATACTCTTGGAAGTATCATTCTTACATTAAAAAACTATAGGTCCAATGAATAATATAAAATATGTTTGTAAGCTAACTTAATAAATCTTTAAATTCCATTTCTATATTATGTTTCAATTCAACCTTCAACTTGTTTTTTCTTTAATTTAATACATTAGTTTGTGTTATTTTAATAACTTGATATAAAATTCTTTCAATTTTTGGTATTCCAAAAAGAACAAAAAGTATATACCTATAATTAACATTTTACATATTATCAAACAATATATCAATATTAAAAGTTTTTTTAACCAAATATTATTTTTACATCTTCTAGCTACAACATTCTCATGGGGACCTTAAATCAAACATTATCATTATAATTAAAATCATGGGGTCTCTTACTATTAATTTTAGGATAAATTGCACTCCCCTCCCGTGAGAAATGTTCAAATTACATGCACAACAACAAAAATGTAGAATAGCAAACGAACTCAATGAGTGATAATTTCCCTTTCTTATCCCTTGTTAATTAGAAAGGAATTAGTGACAAATTGGAAGTCCCTTGCTAATTAATTGAAATCTAGGGAAAGAAAATGCGAAAAGGTTTACACCATATTCTAGGGAGCAATTAGTGAGAGATTATCAAGGAAAATTTCCCTCACTAAAAATGTAGTAATAGAAACTTCCCTTACTAAAATGGTTGTAAAATTATTAGCATTTAATAGAAGAATATTAAGGGAATTTCTCTCGCTAGTCCCTCGATAAATTTGGACAAAGCAATCAAAATCCTTAACTCTTTTTTGATAGATCATTTTCTCCCTTCTATTGATCATCTTGTTTTATTGTTCCTATGTCGTCGCTCACCATTTTAGTGAGTGACAAGGAAAAGTAACACATGTAATGTCATGACTAGCATTTGATGAAAACAACATGATTTCACATCATAGCAAGTACACTAGTCATTGTAAATAATAAACTCAAGTATTTTAGTGTCAAATCCTATAAAGAAAGAACTTCTAGTGATAATTGGTAAATTGACCATAAGAAGTTTAATTTCTTTTTCTTTTTTTTTACTTTGCTAATTAGTCTAAACTAGTGTCCCAACTAATTTAGTCATTAGTAAACAACCATGAGAAAGATTAATACAAAGAAAATACTTAAATGGAACAAGTGCTCTAGACACCTAGACTCATAAAAGTTGATTTTGACAATGGTTTCCTAAGGTTCTTAACTCTTTATTGATATACAAATGGACTAGTTGGCAGCCAATTCATTAAAACACTTATCAGATACTTCAACCTACCTAGATCTTAGTGTAGTGTAGCTCATTCCTACAAAATTACCTAACACTGACTACATTTTAAATGCACAAAGGTCAAGCCATAAGAAGTACTAGTGGTTAGCCTATCAATAAGTGCATCTCACTAATGATCTTAGTAGCCATAATTGTTACTCCTTTAAGTTCAATGAGCATTGAGACAACAAGTCAATTCATAAGAAAAACCTTTCTAAAATGCCTCTCCTCTTGACTTTCCTAGGACACCTTTATAGTTTAACTTCTTGGAAGTGAATTCTTATAGAGACTCCTTTTAACACATTCATTGAACACCTAGGATTCTAATAATTGGTGATTACATTAAAATTGCAATTTACACTTATTCCAACCAATCAAGTTTAAATCTAAGTGTGAAATCAACCCCTAGCATTCTAAATTAAGTTTTACATAAACTAAATTGTGCATAAACTCAATTAAGATGTTTAGGATCATCAACAATAAGTGTAACTCAATCAAGAACAGTATAAGTAAAAAGGATAAATGTAATCACACAAAATCAATCCATTAAATCAATAATTCATCATCAAGAGTTATAGATCTCAATTCAAGAACCACATCTAGATCAAAAATTAACCAAATGGACTTCAAGATACAAATTAAAAGACTCAATTGATAGAGAATAGTGGATTGAATCCATAGCAAGATATATTAATTACAATACATAAACAATCCTTATCTTAAAGAGATCTAACTAAACACTTGATCTTCTTCAAGAAAACTTCACTCTTCTTTCAAACCTTAGGAGAGCACCCTTCCTACACTATTTTCTAAGACTTAGGAATTAAGAAAAATGACCAAAGACCCTTAACTTTGCACTAAAGGAGCTATTTGTAAAAACCAAGTTATGTGATCTCCCCATGGTATGGAAAAACACATTCCCTAGGCTTTGTACTTGAAGGTTCTCACCACAACCAAATAGGTCTTGTCATCATTGCCATGATCACAGAAACAGGTTTTTTCAACAAGTTTTTGCAATCTAGTCCCTCAGCCTTGTGGAAATTGCTCCTTTGCATGAAACTCTTTATTTATAACTTGGTCCCATAAACAATACAATTAAACTAAGATATAAAAAAAATTAAGTAATTAAACTAAAATTGAAGCAATTAATCTAACTACAACTAACCTAATTACAAGATATAAACAAAGCTTTCATGAGAAATCAAATAAAGCAAGATATATAAGCTACAATACTTAAGGATTTAAGTAAAAATTAAATTCTAAAATAGTATTAATATATATAACAACATAAACGTAGTTGCTATCTCTATATATAGATATATATAATATAATAATTTATATATGTATAGTGACAACAATGAGGTTGTCGTCGCTATATATATAATTTATATATATATATATATATATATATATATATAAAACCAACTACATTACTATAACAAGTATAGATATTATATATATATAATTTGGTGTATATATATTATTATTTATATATATATAAATAAATTTAAAATAATTTAGCCTAAGTATTTTTTAATTTAAATTATAAGTATATTATAACTTAATAAATACACAAATAAATATAAATAATCTTACAAAAGTAAAACTTTTATTAAAAATATGGATAAGTTTAAAATGAATTTATTTTCTTCTATTATTTATTATTGAAAAATGATATATGTATATGATATTATTATAATAATACATTGTTTATAAATTATGTAGTATAATATAATGTAATAATAAATTATATGTTATGTAACAATAATGATGTTATTTATATTTATGTGTACATTTCTTCTTGACCATTAGAAAAAGAGTCATTAAAAAAATAATTGTTAGATAGCTGTTGTGCATTCTTCTTTTATATATATATATATGATATTTTCATTTAACTTATCCTCTCTTTCTATATCTAGCCACTCTATTTTACTCTCTTTGCAAATCTGAATTTTGTTTGATTTTAATACATTGCCTTGAATTATGTTGGTCATGGGTGATATTTATTTTGGTGAGTTTTCCTGAGTGTAGTGATTCGCTTGCTTAAGGAATAAGAGGTAAGTATATATATTTAGTTTAGTAATATATATATATATATATATATATATATATATATATTATTTATTTTATTAAATATAAATAATTGCTTTATTGTATAGAAATATTATTGGTTTAGATTTATAAGTAAAAATTAAAAGTTGTGGTAGTGATAATAATTTAAGTGATATAAAGAAAGCTTTATTTATTTGGTAATAGTTGTAAGATAAATTCTTTTAATAAGAATTGTGAAATAATATTTAAATAGTTGATTATTACAAAAAATTGAAATTCTTAGCAATCGAAGGTGGATGTATAATAAGTTAAATCCTGGATTAATAAATTTTTAGAAGAAGTAGAAAAGTTTATTAGTTTTGCTAGTGAAAAAGAACAAGTTTAGAAAGAGAAAAAAAAATAGATGTCCATATTCTAAACATAAAAATATAGCATATTTTATGATTGATGAAGTAAAAATTGATAGAGAATTTCAGCCTGAATATTGGTATTAGATATGTCATGATGAGATTAAACTATCGTCAAGTAACATAATATTGAAACATGGAACTCATCATGTGTAGTAAATAAAGACCATAATAATAGTTATGTGAATGATTTTTGATACAGTTGGTCCTGATTTTAATACTGGTAACATTAATGAAATATATTATAATGATAATATTAGTTATATTGAAGAATATCCAGATGTAGATGTCCAAAAATTCTATGATTTATTAAATGTATATCAATTACCATTGTGGTTAGGATGTAATAATTAATTTGAGCTATATGTTGCTATAGAAATATTAAGCATTAAAACAAATAGTAATGTGTCATAGTATATTTTTAATCAATTTACATGTCTTATGAAAAATAATTACCTAGCTAATAACATTATACCTGATAATTAGTACCAAACTAAGAAACTAGTATCAAAACTTATTCTATTTATACAATAGATTGATATTTGTATTAATTGATATATGTTGTATTATAAAGATGACATAGATAAGACAATATGAAAATTTTCTAAAACATCTCAATATAAAACTTGGTAAAAAAAAAAAAGTTCAAAAGAGATTCTAGAAAAAGGAATGTGTTATTTACCAATTCTCCTTAGATTACAAAGGTTTTATGCAATGAAACTGTTGAGTTTATATAATGGCATCAGAATAATAGAAGGCGTGAAAATGTATTATGTCATCCATTTGATGGAAAAGTACAGAAACATTTTGATAGGGTAGATCCTAATTTTATTATAAAGCTATGAAATGTTCAACTAGATTTATGCACTAATAGGTTCAATTCATACAGCCAGTCTCCTTCTCTATATTTATGCTGCCATGTGATAATTACTTTTTACAATCTTCATCTTGAGTTAGGTATGATTGCTTCTTACTTATTTTTGACAACAATCATTCCTAGACTACAAAATCCTAAGGTTAGGATTGATGTATTATTAGAACCATTAATTGATGAGTTGAAACTATTATGAGAAGAAAGAGTATCAACTTATGACATCTCAAAGAAACAAAATTTTTTAGATGAGATCAATGTTAATGTGGGCAATAAATGAATTTTAGCATATAAAATGTTGTCAAGGTGGAGTATAGCAGGAAAATTAGCTTGTCTTTATTATATGAGTAACTCAAAAGCCTTTACCTTAAAGTCTAGAGGAAAACTCTTGGTTTGATTGTCATCGATAGATTCTATTAATGCACCATGTTTTTAGGAGGAATAAATATGCCTTTAAAAAAAATAGAGTTGAAAATGATTCCCTTCCCCCAAGATTGGATGGAAAAAAATTATGACAACATATGAAGATCCATCCTAGCATAGTAGATCAAGGAGTTTTTAGATTAGCAACTATGAGCAATATTAATTGGATAAAACAGAGTATATTTTAGGAGTTTTCTTATTGGAAACATTTGTTGATTTAACATAATTTAGATGTCATATACATAAAAAATATATATATTCGACAATATATTTAATACCATTATGAATATCAAAGTAAAGACTAAAGACAACATAAAAGCTAAGATAGACTTAAAAGAATATTATAGGTGAAGAGAATTAAAACTGCAAGAACTAGCTAATGAAAAAGTGGTAATACTAAAAGCTAAGTTTATGCCCACGTTAGATCACAGAAGGGCTATTTATTAGTGAATAAAAGAATTGAAAATGCTCGATGGGTATTCTTTGAATCTCTTAAGATGTGTGGATTCAAAAGAAAGAAAGTTATTTGGACTTAAAAGTCATGATTGTTACTTTTTTTATTAAAAAAAATGCTTGTGCTAGTTGTGTTTTGTGCACTTTCTGAGCAAATCTGGATGTCTATTACAAAGTTAAGTCAATTCTTTACAGAACTGTGTTTGACGACATTGAAGGTTGATGATGAAATGCAAATGGAGCAAAAACATTCATATTATTCTTTGTAAATTAGAAAGAATATTGCCACCAGGATTCTTTAATTCTATGAAACATTTAACAATCTACTTATCATTTGAAGCTAAGGTTGGTGGACTTGTTCAGTACCAATGAATGTCTCCTTTGAAAAGTAATTGCTATTTATGTGGTATTCTAACTATTTCTATTTAGTTTATTTTGTATCAATATATTATCGTGTTTAACTACTTATTAACTATTTTAGTTATATATGTTTTTGAATAGATTAAAATACATAATTAAAAATAAAGCTCATGTTAAGGTTCTATATAGGAGGCATATTTTTCATAAGAGATGTTATACTTTTGTTCATACTACTTGAAGTCACATGTAACTTAATGCCAACTAGAGTAGGTTAAAAGGATTATGTTGATGAAATAGAGTTAAGTGAGCCAACTTTAGCAATTTTTACTCAAGTTGGACACTCACTTGGAAAATGTTCAACTTGTTATCTAAGTGATAAAGAAATAGGTATCACTCATCTTCATGTCCTATGAGTTGTGAGGAAGTCAAGCCTTATCTCGAGTAAGATCTAGATTTTTCACTATAACTTGTTTAATTTGTATTTGGACCTAACATTTATATTGTCTTATAGGATCTTTAAGCAAGAGTTGAAAAGAGCAAATCCATACATTAGCTTCAAGGAAATTGATGCCAAGATTAAGCAGCAATTTATTGTGTGGTTTATGTCTTATGTACATGGTGAAATCATCATTTATGTATTTAGTTATATAGGTATACATTTATTTATTTATTTACTTACATTATTATATCTTAATTCTATTGTGTCATATAGGTTCTTAATCGACCATTATCTAGAGATAATATATATTTGAAATATTTGGCTTAGGGACATTTTAGAAAGGTGCAAATATGGCTAGGATATTTTGTAAATGGATACAAGTTTCACACCAATAATTAGAGCATTGGGAAAAGACTATAAATAGTAGAATTTACATAAAAGGAATAGGAAAAGGTGGAGAGAATGATTGTTTTGGCATTCTTAAAGAGGTGGTACAGTTACAATATTTAGGAGAACCTACAAAAAAAAAAGTATTATTTTACTATAATTAGTTTGGCCCAGTTATGAATTAAGGGATGAAGATACACAAAGATTATGGAATTATTGGAATTAAACATACAAGGAGTTTAAAAATTTAATCCATTTGTATTTACAAAACAAGTTATTCAAGTATATTATGTGCTATATCTTAAGAGAAATAGAGATAAACTTGATTAGTAGGTTGTACTCAAAACTAGAGTAAGAAATATAATGGATGATAATAGTACCTTAGAGTTGGCTTATCAAGATTACGAGGCACATGTAAGTACAATAGATAATGAAATATTATCTAGTATGTTACTAGAGCAAGGAGAAATGAAAGAGATAGATCTATATATAGATTTATTAGTTAAAGATATAAATGTTCTGATTAATATGTAAGATGAAGTCGCTGAAGAAGATGAAGATGAAGATGAAGAAAATAATGATCAAGACAAAGATAATGATAAATAAGATAAATAATCATTGAATGACAAGAATTTTATTAAATACTAAATTATTTGAATATTTTTAACATTATTATGCAATAAATGTAATTTTTTATTTTTTATTGCTTATTAATGAAATTTTATAAATATATGTATATATATATATATTTTATATTCAATGAAATTTTATAAATATAGTGTAAATATAATTTTATGCTCTATAAATATAATTTTTTCTTCTTTTAAATTTAGTTTAGCTCTTTTTAGTTTTATACTATAAGATATAAGATTTTTTCAATCATATTAATATACTATGAATTTTATAATAAATGATTTTTAACTTACTTTATTAATTTTTTTTCTTATTTTTATTTGTAATTTATATTATTTACAAAATTTTATTAAACTAAAAATAATAAAAATATATGTCCCTCACCTAAAGGTTAAATCTTTCATGTAAAGAACCTATTTTAAAATAAATAATATATATAGTTTATATTTATATATTTTATATTTTATTTTGTATCACAATTTGTGTGTGTGTGTGTGTGTATTTCCTTTCTTATCTCTTTATTATGTTAAAATAATAATTTTTTAAGTATCATTGATTTATTTTAATTTTTTTGGATATTATTATTTTATGTTAATTTATTTTAAAACATTTTATAATATGCATAAATTAAATAAATTAATATACTCATATATGTAATGTCATATTAATAAATAAATTAATACAAAATACATTATTAATATTTAAAATTTTTAATTAATTATATATTTTTTAATATATATTTTATATTTATATAATTGATTATAAATTATAAATTTATAAATATAATATAAATTAAAAAATATTCATGAAGGATGTCCTTCACATGAAGCGTGGAGGACACTTCATCCTTCACCCACCATATGAAAGGTTCATATGACATATGACATGTTTTTTCATCTAAAAGATAAAAATGAAAGACATCTTTACGCGAAAGATGTTTGAAATTTTTTATTATATATATTATATATACTTTTATTTTCAATCTTAATATTTAGATTTCTTTTGTAGTACCCTTTTCTTATCTTTTTCCCCATTCTCTCTTATTTTTTACAGGTAAGTGATATTATTACTTATTACTCTTATTTAACTTTATTGTTATAATATGTATTAGATTAAATGTTCTATGGTGGAGTATGCATCAAATCAAATAATTAATATGAAGTAGTGAGTCAAACTACGATGCCTATATAATGAAGCAACATGAAAGAAATGAAAGAAAGAATTTATTTATGACTACAAATAATTTTTATATATAGATAAGTAGATATAAAATAAATTACTAATATTTATATTTTTTTAGATGTCAGAAAAAAATATCACAAGATATGAAGTTGAGAAAAAACTAATCAGACCTAATGAAATAGAGTAATATTTTTTTTGATTATCTCTTTTTATAGCATCTATTTATCATATATTTTACTTATATATAAATTTAATTAACATAAATTTAATTTATTTTTTAATCAAATTTACACCAAATGATCAAATTATTGGTGAATATATTTTTGTCATTATATAATACAATTATAATGGTCCATATGCTTGTCTTTTAGAATTTTTTGAACCAGTTAGATAATTATAGTTTTACGAGTTTAGGGTATAATTTAATGTTATATTATAAATAAATAAATATAAATGGTATAAATTGAGGCATTTGTAATTAAAAATAATTGAAAAAAATTATTTTTGTAAAAATATTATTGCTAGATTAAAGAGTGACACCATAAAGTTTATTAAGTATTTTTGCACATGTCAAGAATAAATTAAAGAACTTAATTAGATAGGTACAAATTCGGGGAAAAAAAAAACAAGTTGGATTAGAGAAGATATATGGGATGGACCATATGCTAGTTGGAATAGTTTACAAATCCAATAAAGAAGTGAAAGAAATAAGAAAAATAAAGCATCTAGCTCTAGTTCTAATTCATCTCTTCATGCTAGAGGTATTGTTCTAACAAGTTATTATTCGGAGAAGTTTCGAAAACAATTATGCAGAGCACTAAATCTAGCAGAGTTTTACTATTGTATCTATTACAAAGATGGCAAATGGATTGATAAAAAATTAGAAACTATATTTGTAAGAATAATGTTATATTCAATATATATTTAATTTTTATTTGTCAATAATATATACTAATTCATGTTTCATGATTTTTTTAGAATGAATTTTAATTTTAATTTATCAATAATATATATTAATTGATTTTTTTTATTTTGTTTAGAATGAATATATCAAGTTTCAAAGTGCAAATCCAAATATAATAAATATTCCTTTTTATGGAATCAATATCATTGCAACAATTATCTAACGAAATAAATCTTTTGATGCAAGTATCTGGAGGAAGAAAGAGTGGAGGAATGATCTATGGTCCTTGAGATATGTCACAAGAAATAGAAGAAAATCCAATATTTGGTTTTAAATACAAAATCGTAGATTACGAAAAGAGATACATAAGCGAAGTTAGAGCTATACTTCCTCCTAATAGAACACATCCAAATATTGCCCCACTACATCTCGATGTTGACAGTGTTACACCCATATAATTTACAAATTCAAAAAAATAAAGTAGCTATTCAAGCTCTATAAGTTCATATTAATACATATAAAAGTCATTATCAAAATCTTTGTAATGAAAATAATAATACATAAATTTTTATGTTTGCATTAATTTTTTTATAATTTTATTATTAATTATATATAGATATTTGTGTATTGATATGATATTTGGTTTTGGTTTTTCAGAAGTAGAACAACTCAATTTAGAAAATAGGATCACTGTTACATTTATGGGAAGAAAGGTCATTTTGCTAAACAATGTCCTAAAAAATCAAAGAAAGAAATGAAACTCCTTCACCAACTCTAAGCAAGTATTCCTCTTTCTGATCACCAGGAATTTGAAGAGCTTTTTTCAGAGTAAGAGGATGCCGATGACAATACCATCTTTGCCCTACTTGGCCTACAATCTTCTGACTTAGAATTCTTTGACTCAAATTGCTTAGATCATTCTAACGATTATATCCATCTTAGTTATTCTATGCAACCTTGCAATCAGGCAATACATAAAGAGCCACCAATGCCTTATGTTCCTATGCAGATTTTGTAGAGCAAGTATCATAAGCCAATGTCAGTAATTACTTATATGAATACTGGTGCTCCAAAAGTCTCATGAACCCTACAATTCTTCCCCTAAAAGCATAAACTACTTATTTTGAATACTTTAGTGCTGCTGATGGCAAGATATTTAAAGTTGATCTTATTACTAAGAAAAAGATTGGTATTAAGATCTTCCCAGACTGTGTTATTTAGACCAAGATACTTGGTAGTAGTCTCCTAGATAAAGACATTTTCATTGGAATAGATGTCTATTGTCAAGTAAGAAAACTTTAGAACCTCCTTGAAGGAATTTGGTTTAAACAACAATTCAAGCCATACACCACTATTTCAAAAGTATTTGAGCTTTCTCCAATTTCTGCTGGTTATGAAAATATCCATGATCAATTTATGCAATACTTCCTAGAGTCTCATGATCAATTTTCCCATTCCTTACCATTATGGAAAAATCAATAATTCTTCATCCAGCTTCCCTTCAAAGGAAATGAAGATGTCAATCCAATAAAGACAACTCATCCTGGTATGAATCTTGATGGTTTGACATTAACCAAAGAAGAATGTGCAGCCTTGCTTAAACAAGGCTTAATTGAGCCAACAAAATCTAATTGGCTTGCCAAGCCTTTTATATGGAAAGATTGTAACACTATATTTATCTAGCTTATCATATCTCATTCAAAGGTTCTTTCCCTTTTTCCAACATCTTTTCTAAAGAAAATGAACTAAAAATAATAGATTATTTTGCATTGCGTAAAGAATAAAATTTTCATTTCTTGTCCCATGGACCATATGAACTTCCCTATGTCATTCTTCTATTTAATTACATCTATATAACTCCAAACCATATTAAAATGTTACCAAAAACTTGAGCTTATAGCATATATACATAAAATAATGCAAGTCAATCTCGGGTTTAACTTGATAGATTTCTAGTGCAACTTTGAAAAATCATAACTAAATTTAGAAAAATTAAAATCAAGCAACCCATATCTTCTAGGAAGCTCAAAATGTTAAATTTATACTAAAAGTAATTTCAATCCATAAATATATCATTTGGACCATGTTTGACGATAGAAAAGTGACATAGGTCAGATTGCCTACTGTTTCTAATATAGTTTACTAATATAAATTTCAAAAATGCATAACTAATTCCAAAAAAAAAAATCCAATTTTGGCAAACTACACCAATTTGAAAATTTAAAGATGTTAAATTTAAGGACAAAATATGTTCAAACCAATAAAAATACGTTTAGCTATTGAAAACTGATGGAATAGTACATGGACTTGGCTAGCACTACTGATACTAATATAGAAATGCAAAAATTCATAACTCTTTGCTCAAACCTCTAAATGAGGTGTTTCTAGTTGCTACAAGTCATTGGAAATGTCTAGTTTATGTTTGTAAAATTTTACATTCATTGGACCATGTTTGGACCATGGATGATATAGAAACCTAAATCAACCATATGAACAATGCTTATATCAGGACAGTAGAAAATTAGCAACTTTGAAAATTCATAATTAGTTCCATAGAATTCCAAATACTATAATCTTAGCTTCTTAGAAAGATCTATATGAGCTCTACATGCATGCCAAATTTTATGAGGAAATTCATCCATTTGGTCTATTTGTGATATAAGGTTGTAAAATACACCTTTTATGCTTTTAAAGGGGTCACAATGGATCCAATTTTGCTTCCTCTACTTTTAGGGTCATATGAGCACATGGGAAAGAATCAAAATAGGCTAACAAACATGTTTCAAAGATCTAATAACCCAGATCTTATAAAGTCACTCTCCTATACCAAGTTACACACAATGGACATATAAACAAAATATTGCCATTCATTGCCAAAAACTTGCTACATCATTCAAGTGGCACCAATTCTCATATGTACATCAAGTATTCATATAATTACATATGCTCAAAGGGGGTCTTACATTACATACATCATAATAATACATCATATGCCATTAAACTAGTTACAAAGTGACCAATATCACACTTCCATATCAATCTCTTTTCTTTATGCTTAGTGGCTTTCATTCCTTGGTTCACTTAGTTCACTTAGACATGTTAGGTAATGGGGAGGAAAAAATAAGGTTCTAAGAATCCCAATAGCCTTTCTTCCTTTCAATCACACATAAATGGTGCAAGTTTCATATCTAAGATGCATGTATGGCATTAATAAAGTTCTTAAACATAGATAGAGCATTTCTTCCATTTAAGAAGTTACAAACAACATTCTTAGACTTGCCAAGACAGTGGTTTAGCTTCACTCATTCTCTTTAGGATTTTTAGACTTGCCTCCCCACTTTCAAGGGACTTTTAACTAAGTCTCACTCTTTGTAAAGACTTTTAACCTTGTTTCACCCACTTTTAGGGACTTTTGGCTCATTCTCACCCTAGCTAAAGGGCTTTTGTCTTCACCAAGCTTAAGCAAGCCAAACACATTCATAAAAACATCTTTCAAGGTTATAAATATAGCAACATAGTACCATGGCATGTGATCATTTACTAGAAATATATTTCATGGCTTAAACATGCACACACATATTCAAAGACAAAGAAACATGCAAGCATGTATGAAAGAAAGGAAAAGGGGCTACCTTACTTGCAAGAACACACTTTCTTTCTTAGAGAATCTCCTTCTCCCTCTGCCAAATGCTCATAAGAAGGTGAAGCTTGATTCCTTTGGCCTAAACATATTAAATGGTATCTAGTTATACTCTTGAAGCAAGGTCTAGCATTACTTACACATAAAGGGAGCATACGTTTTCCTATGAATACATAATAGCTCCATAAAAGATCCTAATGAAGCGACTATTATATTCCAAGGTCTTGGCTCTATTTTCTTCTTATATCTAGGCCTCTTAATTCCATTTAGACTCCTTAAAGTTATCACAAACTTGTTTCCAAAAACCTAGAGACAAGTTGCTTCTATATGTCATATTATGGAACTTAAATCTCCAACTCTCAATCTATGATTCCTAAATTTTCTTCAAAGCTTCCTCTCATCTTTTTCCATTATATAAAGTGCCAAACTAAGCTTATAATGAATTAAAACACTCTCTAGCCCCTCCATCTATCCTAGGCTGAGCCTATGTCTTCCATTCCTACCCATGGAGTTTCAATTTTTTTCTTGAAGGAGGAGACACTTGGAAGGCTTCCTAAGGATCTTAGGACTCAAATAAACTCTCATGTGGGCTAGGAAATTCTTGAATCAAATCAATTTTTAGCCTATTATTTTGATTCCCTAGTTTTTCTATCTTCATTTTTCATAGTTCTTTCTTGAATTCCTTTGCACTAACTTGTTTCCCACATTCAAAATCATAAGTTTCAGACTTGGTTTGGTTCAAAACTAATCCCCCCTTAGCTATCCTAGGTGAGGCTGAAACATATACATGGAGGACAAAGGAAGAAGAAGCAAAGATACATGAATTTCTACCTTGATTCCCTTGCTTCTTCAAGAGCTTCTTTCTTTTCTTTATCCTTCTCCTTCAAAGACTAACTTTCTCCCTCTAAATCACACCCAAAGTACACCCATATTACCAACCAAAACCATAGAAAGCAAGAGCAAAGAGAAGGGAACAATATTAAAAAAGGATGAACCATAAAAATATTCCATTTGCCTTACCTTTCTTGGAGTTTTTCTTCCTCTTCTCTCCTCCCTCTTGAGCATCTCTCCTTCCTTGTCTCTCTCTCTATTTTGGGTAGAAAAGATCATTTAATTGTAGAGGAGTTGCTGGAACGTGGATTAGAAGAAGCTAAAAGTCACCTTATGTAACTTTTTACTTTGCATTTTAGTCATTTTTCTTGACTTTTTATTTTAGGCTCATTTCAACTTCTTTTCAAAATCTATCTTTTTCATTATAATATTTAGGCTCTTAATCTTATAAATTGGCCTTGGAATCACTTAATTTAGATTTAAAATCATTCCGAATTATTCAGTCAACTAACTACAGAAATCGATCATTGAAGGGGTTTCAACTGTTTTAGGAGTTCCCATGATTTTTAGGGCCTTTGAGAACTCTAGAAAGCTCAAATTTTCAGTTTAAAAAGATTTCCTATGAGTTTTCCAAATTTTCCAAAAATTACAAAAATGCCCCACTTTCTTTTATCATCTGGTTTGGGCTTTCCGGCATCTTAGGTCTCAAATCCTCATTTTTCATTATTTAGAATTTTATCCTAATTTTAGTTGGCCTCAAATCTCTCATTTCAAGGTATTTGCTCTTCAAACTAACACATTTCGGTGTTTTACAAAAAAAATGGACGTTGCAACAATGCTCTAAGTAAAAACGTGGCAAGAAAAGATTAGTTATTGATTACAAGCCTCAATATGTTCCTATAAGATGACAAGTTCCCATTGCTAAAGATTGATTCACATATTAATTTGTTAAAATAAGCTAAGGTGTTTTCCAAATCTGATCATAAAGCAGGCTTCTGGCAATTAAGAATTGACAAGCAGAAAGGTACAAGACTACCTTTTGCATACTTAATACTTAATACCAATGGACTGTTATGCTATTTGGTCTGAAGGTACTACCATCCTTGTTTCAAAAGGGCATGACTAAGATTTATAAGCTCATTCTCCACAGTACGCTCATTTACATTAATGACATCCTTCTTTACTCAAAAAATGAAGCAGACCACAAATGGCTCCTTCAACTGTTCCTGGATATTATAAAATAGTATGGACTAATGCTTTCAGCCCAGAAAAGCCAATTGGGCCAAGCCTAAGTAGAATTCCTTGGGATACATATTTCTAATGGGCATTATCAATCAAGCCCTCATATCACACAAGAAATACTCACTTTCTTTGATGAGAATCTTATCATAAAGGAAATTCAATAGTTCCTTAGCATAATTAACTTTATCTGAGACTTTATTTTAAAAATGTCTAATCATACCAGCCAGTTATCGAAACTCCTTAAAAAGGACCCCCTCCTTGGGGACCAGTCTAGACAGTTGCAATGCAACACCTTAAAAGGGTCTCCCAAGTACCTTTACCTTTAAAGATTCCTAATAAGAGTAAACGGATACTCCAGACAGATGCTAGTGAAGAATTTTAGGGTGTAGTACTCCTTGAAGAGACTGATGGAAAGAAATATTACTGTGGCCATGCTAGTGGATAATTTAAAGACTTTGAAAAGCATTACCATACAATCTATAAATAGATTCTTATAGTAAAAAAAAGGATCGAAAAATTTAACTTTCATTTGTGTTTACATGAATTTACTATGCAAATGGACAACTTCTCCTTTCCGAAGATTTTAGAATCTAAGAAAAAAGTTTTATCGAATAAACAATTGTTACACTGGAAAGACTAGTTTTTTCGTTATAAATTTAGAGTAGAACACATCAAAGGTCATAATAACATTCTTGTAGATTTCCTCTCTAGACCAAAAATTGTGAGCTTATTTACTCTAACCAAAGGTGTCCATTTAATCTATATGGCTCACTCTATCCCTGGATGCATTGTTCATTATCCATCTCCTCAACTTAAAAGAGACTTCCCTTCAGGAGAAAAAAGACCAACCACTCCTACTGAAGTTCAATAACTTACCTAGAAATCTCAATTTTACTATCTTCATAGGTATCTCAAAGATGCCTCTCCCAATGTTATTCCTCCTTCCTTTAACCTGATACAGACCCCTTTCTTGATCCTACTAAGGATTCGTACCTATGTAATTGATAATGCTCTTTGGTATCTTTGGACATTAACATCCTTTTACTTAGGAGCCATTGAGTTCCTACCTCTTTTGGTTTTCCAATACCTCACCACCTTTGAAAATAGAGACTCCAATGTTTGGACCTTTTTAGAATGGTTCTCATCGTTATTCTAGTAGTGCAATGAGTTTAACAAAATCATACTATAACACAACCTTTGATAAAATATTGAAGCAAATCAAAAAGTCTCTAATATCTTCATCCTCTACTGTCCATACTGGTTGAACACACAGACTATATTCCTCACAAGAAATCATGTTTATAAGTGGAATACGTTCTTTAACTGGCCAAAATAGTCCTGTGATGCGTTAAAAGCTTTAAAATTATTTTTATGTGAAATTAATAATTATCAAGACAACTAGTTTATCTTCTGCACTTCGTTAAGTCTTTATCTTAGAAAATTCATCCCTGATGAACTCAGGCTCCTAGAAGTGAATCTTCCTCATGTTGAGATATGGACTCCTACTCAAATGGCTAACTTTCTTAAAGGAACTAGTTCTCAAACCCCAGGAGCCTCTACTTCAAGCACATCTTCACAAGCGCCTTAAGATATCCATATGCAAGACTCACAATATCCCAATGACCTTAGTGATCTTGATAAATTTGAAGAATGGTTCTCTATCCACTTTGGAAAGTTAACAATTGATGACCCTAATGCTACAGATACTAATAATAATCTAAATCTATCGCCATCCCATGAGCTAATCTAAAGGGATAAGATTTATCCTTGAGCTTATCCTTACCAACATGTCTTTTATCATCTTTTATAATTATTATCTATTTACTTTTGCATGTAAGCTGCTTTCCAATCTATAAAAGCTACTTTATTATAAAATTATTAAAGGCGTATCTATCCTTTTGTTTCCCACTAATGAAAAAAGTTTTTTGTCTGTATCCTAGCCTCAGCTATAAGAAGTGTTAGTCTCTCTGAAGATCACTTCAGAACCCCTCTTGTAATCCAGTTTGAATAAACATTCCAAGTTTTTCCATGTCTTCTCTCTAAGTCTCTTTCTTTTGAAATCTTTTATCAGTAAATCTCTTATGATTATTTTGTCCAAGATAACTATGCTTTACACTTGTCTCGCATGAGGATCTTATGTATCAAAAAGTGTTGAAGAAAAAATAATCTGACAGAAGTAATCTCCTTGTTTATCCTTTTTAGGACATTATTTGGCAAAATAGCCTTTCTTTCCATAGATGTAACAGCGATCCCATTTTTTGAATTCAGTTGTTCTCCTTTTGAAAAATCGAATTGGTTTTTTGTGCCTTTTCTTTCTATAAGGCTTGTAAGGCTTAAAATGAACATACTTGTAATGCAACTTTTTCTTTGTAGGACAAGATTAGCTTGATTTATCTTTGCACTTTATTTGCAAATAGGGTTTCTTGCTAACTTTTTGAAGTGCCAGTTTTCCTTCCATCATTGAATCAGATATCTTATGCTATTCATTAGTTTTTTCAAAGTAGTAATAGCAAGTTGATAAATTTCTCCTAGAGATATGTCTGCCATATCTCTTCTAAGGGACTGAATAGCTTGGAAAAGTTCAGGCTGAAGTTCTTTTGGTAAGAAGGCAATGAATGTATGACAAAGATTAATGTCATTGAAACTATTAAGAAGATAATATCTCTTTGCTATCCTTTGGCAGTGAAAATCAAGATTTTTTTTCTTCAGAGAACAACAATACATCTGGAAGTATTCTTGTCGTTTCTGTTTATTAACAAGATGAAAATTTCTAAGGAATTCTTTATAAAGGAATCCAAGGAGTTCATTTACACTGGCTGTAGTAGTGTAGAGATGCTGTCTATACTCCCCTAGGCTTTGAAACCATTCTCAGAGAGTGCTTGTGAATCTGGTTGTGAACTCAGTAAGTACTTTTTGAAGATTAACAGCTAGTCGAGTCATATGAAGATCAATCCATGCTGAAAACTCAAGCAATTTGTCTCTCTATTTTTCAGGAAGGATATTATCAAATGTGAACCATAGTCCAATGGAAGGACTAGCTTAGTTTTGAGCATGGTCCAATAAAGTTGTATGATATGATTGATACTTAATATGATCTTTATGTTCAACATTGGACTCATCATATTCCTTAGCAGGAGTAAGGTTGACCATATAGGAGGTAAGGATTTTGGGAAAACTAGTAGGTTCATCATCAGAATTGACTGGTTCCAAACTAGTGAGATTAGACTGGTTAGAATCTGAATCAGAACTATAAGGAATCACTGATGTTGGTTATTGTTCCATAAGACTTGGGTGGTTTAGACTAGACTTGTTTATTTTTTTGAGTAGGATCAAGAGGAAGAGATTGAGTTTGCTTAGGTGAAGAAGAAGGCATTTTAATTTGTAAAGATTTTGCTAGTGAAGGTTGTTTAGGTGGTTTGGTCCATGAAGGTGAGGCTGTATACTGAGAAGGGAAGTGAGGAGGTCTTTGCAGAGATGGAGGTTGTTTGGGTTGAAGCTATCTAAGTTGAGTTGGACAAAGATAGTCTTCCTTTTTTTAAAAAACCTCAAAGTTCATTTTAAAGTATTTTGAGTAATCAGCTTCTTAAGGATAAGTTGAATATGGAGGAAGAGGATAAGGATTATATGATGGCATGGAAGGTGAAGAAAAAGGTTCATAGATGCTTCTGGAGTGGTCTCTTGCCATATCCTTTTCAATCTGGTCAATCTGAGATTTTACTCGTATGAGTTTTTGTTCATTTTAGCCAAATGCTAGACCCAATATAGTAAATTGAGTTTGATTAGATTGATATGTTTATAAGTTTAATATTTGATATTATATATATATATGTATCTTGTATTTTGTCACTTTCACAAATTTCTTTCATCTCTCTCACATCCTCTCTTCCTTCGTGTAACATCCGGTCTCTCCGTAAACGTAAGAAACATAATGTTTGGTTTCTCTGTAAATGCATAAAACTCAGAATATAAAAGGAAGTCCCCCAGAAAGAATGATTTGAGGTCAAATAAAATTAAGATAAAATTTTAAATAATGAAAAATGAGGATCAAAGATCTAAAATGCTTAGAAACCAGAGTTAGAATAGCTTAATTAAATTGCTGAAAGTGTAATGGCATTTTCATAATTTTGGGCACTTTTTAGAAAACACTAAGGAGGGCTTTTTAAATAGAAAAATTGAGTTACCCAGGGTTCTCAGAGGCCCTAAAACCATGAGAAACCCTAAGATAGTTAAAACCCCTTCGATGTATGGTTTTGAAAGTCAATTGATCCAAACTTTGACCAATTTGTTTGGGAAGGTTTTAGCTCCAAATTGAGTGATTCCAAAGCTATTTTATAAGTTTGAGAATCTAAATTTTATGATGAAAAAGACGGTTCTAAAAAAGGAATTAAAATAAAGCTAAAACAAAAATGCCACGAACGAGAGACATAAATGTCATTTTTTGGAGCAATTGCTTCTTGAATCCTCTTTAAAAGAGGCATCCCACTCCCTTGCTTTTCTAACTCACTTAGTGTGTTGCTTAAATAGAAGGGGAGACTGCCTAAGAGAGAAGCACAAAGAGAGCCAAGAAAGAGGAAGAAAGAAGCAAGGGAAAGGTATGGAAAACTAAGAAATTTTATAGTTTTCTCTTCTTTAATATTGTTCTCTTTTTCCTAAGCTCTCTCTCCATGGTTTTGGTTGTTCAAATGGATTTGTTTTGGCCTTGATTTAGAGGAAGAAGTTTAGGAATTCAAGAAAGAGGCTAGAGTAAAAGAAAAAGCTCTTGAAATAAGCTAGAATCAAGGTATGAATCATTGATTTTCTTGCTTTCTTCCTTTGCTTCCTCTATGTATGTGTTTCAATTAAGAATAGAACAATTATAGGGGAGGAGTTTTTGTCCAAAAACAAGCAAGAATCCATTGATTTAGGTTATGGAAACTTAGAAAATGCAAGGAAATTAGAAGGAAAGCAACTGAATTTCAAGTTAGGAAAGTAAAGAACTCTTGAACACTTTGTAAAATTTGATTTGATTCATGAATTCCCTAGCCTATGTGAGTGTTTTTTTGAGTTCCTAAGACCTTTAGAAAGCTTCCCAAGTGCCTCTCCCTTCAAGGAGAAATTGCAAACTCATTAGGTCCATAATGCTATGTGTGTCTCGGCTAACACTCCTTGGAGTACCTAGGGAGTGTTTTAATTTGTCCTAAGCTTAGTTTGGGAATTTACGTGATGGAAGAAGTTGGCAAGAAGCCTTGGAAAAAATTTAGAAGCCATAGATTGGGAGATGGGGCAATAGGTTCCATAATGTAGCCTTAAGAAGTAACTTCCACCTAGACTCTTGGAAATGGGTTTATGAGGACTTCAAGGAGTCTAAATGGAACCAAGAGGTCTAGATGTGAAAAGAAAATGAAGCTAAAAACTTGAACTATAATAGTTGCTTCATTAGGCCATTAATGGAACTATTATGTAACCTATAAGCAAAGTATGCTTCTTAAGTGTGTGTCTATTGCCTTGGCTTGTCCCAAGAGAGTAATTAAATGCTCTTTGTTATGTCTAGGACAAAGAGATCAAACTCCATCTACTTGTAAGTGTGTGGCTTTGGGGGAAGAGAAATAACCAAGCAAAAGACTTATTTTGTGCCAAGGTAGCTCTTTACTCCTTTTTGTTTGCATTTATGGTTATATGAATGTATATGGATGCTTGTATGTATGATTGTATCACGAGACATGCCTTTGATATTGTCTTGATTACATTGGTACCAATATACTTCCTACATGATATTTCATTTATGAAAATTCCTCTTATGGGCAAGGTGAAGCCAAAAGTCTCTAGGAATGGGTGAGGTGAAGCTAAAAATCTCTAAGAATGGATGAAATAAAGCCAAAAGTCTCTTGATAAGTGAGGCTAAGTCAAAAGTCTCAAGACCAAAGGTGAGACTAATCCAAAAGTCTCAAAAATAGGGTGAGACTTGACCAAAAGTCTTTAGAGCTTGTCTTTAGCCTTGACATCTTTTTATGGCATGGAAATTTGGTGTTGAGAAATTCTTGTTTGTGTTGCATGCATACTTATCATCCTTGACATGCTTATATGCCATGATTGCCTTCTTGAATGAGTATTTGAGAATCTCACCCCCTTCTCTCCTCCATATTAACATATTTAGGTAGTGCTCAAGGAGATAAAAGTGCAAGCTAAGGAGCTTGAGGGACCATACTTTGACAAACATTTAGTTTTTGTTATACTTTAAATGTCAAAGACTATATGTATATGTTATTTTTGATATGTAAATACTTGAGCAAATATAAAAGTATGTAAAGATAGTGTATGAACTAGAGTGGTAGCCCAATGAATGAGAAATTGCATTTTGACCACTTAGTAAACTAGTTTGGATTGTATATTCTTACATGTGGCATAATGAGTTTGAGATGTATGATAGCTTAGAACATTTGAGAACCTCATACACATTGGTTTTGTACTTTAAAACTTGCTTAAAATGTGGTAGAGGCCTTGGCGATCACTTGGACAAAGTTGGACAATTATATGAGGCTAAAATGACCATAATGTTGAACTATGGCCAAATCTGTCCAAATGAACTCTTCTTAGCCTAAAACTTGGCATGCATATAGGTCTTGTCTAGAGATTTTTTAGAAGTTAAAGTGCATATTATTTGGAGCTCTAAAGAATATTTGGTGAATTTTCAAAATTTGCAAATTTCCATAGCTTTGGTACTGTCACTATACAATTAGTTAGAATTTTCATCTCTATTATTTGTGAGGCAAATGGTATCCAATGGCTGTGAAATTTTATAAGAAGAAACTAGACATTTACAGTGACCTATAACAACTAGAAGTACCTTAATTGGAGGTTTGTAGAGGGAGAACCAATTTTTTGAAATTCTAAGTCAGTATTAGGGGCGCAGTCAAACCTCATTTACTGTTCTATCAGTTTTTGAGGTCTAAAGGCTTTTGAATTAGTTTAGAATTATTTTTTTTCTCTAGTTTTTAGCTTTCCAAATTAGTATAGTTTGCCTAAATTAGATTTTTGTGGAATTAGTTATGAATTTTTTAAGTTTATATTAGCAAGTGGTATTAGAAACGTTAGGTAGTCTAACCTATATCACTTTTCTATTGTCAAATGTGATCCAAATAATGTTATTATGATTTGGAATTATTTTTAGTATAAATTTAACATCTAAAACTTTCCAGAAAGTTATGGGTTGCTTGATTTTAATTTTTCTAGAATTAGTTATGATTTTCCAAATTTGCTTTCAGTAAACTGAATTTTGGACTTGAGGCTGAAACATGATTTTTTCTGATTTTTAGTTCCAAATCCGTGGTTTATAGAATTTTTTGAAATGTTTGTGACTTGTGTGGATAGAGTATGAGTAGAAAATGATATTGGTGAGTTTACGAGGTTTACGAGACGCGAAATGAATTTTTAAACCTTAACATAACGAAAGAAAATATAATATTTTTATTCCTTTTCTTGGTTCCTCCTTGAATTCACATGAGACCAACCTTTGATATGGGGATATAAAGCTTAATAAATTATGGTGTTACACTTCGGCTCTCTCACACCCTCACTTTCATTGTCTCTTTCCCACCCTCACTTTGTCATCTGACGCACAAGGCAATTGGCATTATCAACATACAAATCAGAAGTCATAGGAGTAGTTTTTCTTATTAAATTATTTTAATTTCCTATTTTAAAAAATTTATTCGCATAAACATTTTTTTCTTTTACAAATTAATTTATTTAGATGTACCAACAAGGAACATCTTCTAGTAAGAGTTGCTCACGATTTCAATATACTATTTTGGAATCTCAAAATCCAAATCCCAAGTCTCAAGTTCTAACTTCTATTCAAAAACAATTTATTGAATTTGATGTCAATGAGTTATTATTAAAAATTTTAATATTTATTTTAATTTTTAATTATTTATATAATTAATTAACTAATAAATATTTAATTTAGTAGATTTAAACCAAATAATAATGAAGTTTGAGCATGAATAATAACTATTTTTAAAAGTAAATATAAAAGGCCATAGAGTAGTTGGAAAGATGTTCCTTTTGAATATAAAGCATTATAGTTTGCTGAATTCAAGATAAATTTTGTTACTTATATCTTTTATATAATTATAATATCAAGTATTTTATATTTTAATAATTATAGTCTTTAATTTTTTTTAGAAATATTATGAATGGAGGCTTGACGACACTAATAAAATTTGAAAGAACTAGAAAAATAAAATGGTTGTTTAGTTTAGAGATTTAATTGGTAATGCACGCAAGACAACGAAAAAACTTAATTGGATTGGAGAATCTATTTGGAAAGAGTTGTGTACAAAATGGAATACTTTAGAATATCGATCACTTGAAAATGGATGAGAAAGAATAAAGACTTTAGTTTTGAGTTCGGTTCATCGTTACATATTGGGAGTTCTATTTCAATGCTTGAACATGGCAAAAAATTGGTAATTAGTTTTATTTTCTCTAGATATTTATTAATTATTTTAAATATATATTTATCTATTAATATTACTTTTGATTTTGTAGGAAAACATATTCTGAGGTTTTCTTAAAAATTCATCAACATAAAGCAGTTTGGGATGATAAAAAATCTCAAACTGTTTATGTAATTCTAGTTTATATTTAATTCATATTTGTAATTATAATTTTGGTTATAAAATTTTGACTCATTCTATTATTTGCTTTTTAAGATGAATATATATGTTTTAAAAATTTATATGAAAGTAGAGAAGAGAGTATTTTAGAGTTAGATTTATGGCTATAGGCTGTTGGAGGAAAAAATAGAAAAGGATTTAGTTTATTGTATGGATAGTATGTCTCACAATATTTTAAAAAATTCTATATTTGAATATACTTACACTTAATACTCATATATTTTCACTCTTCTTATATCCAAAAATTAGAAATGAATTTATAATTTCAGCTTAACAAACTTATGATATCTAACTTTAAAATCAAAGATTACAAATTGAACAATTTTGACAAGAATTAGATGAATTTAAAAGTCTTGTTCAACATCTTTTACAAAAATGACATCAAAATGATGCTGAGCCAAGTTCTTTTTATAGACCAAATATTTTTCATTTAAATAATGAGAATGTAGATGATAAATTTAATGATAATGAATATCATTGTTAAATTTTGTGAATTTTATGTAATATAATATATGTAATTAAATTTATATTATATATTTTTTCTATTTTATTTAAATTTAATATTTTTATTTCATAAATTATATAATATTATATATTATATATTTAGTTAATAAATTTCACTATTTATTAACTTATAATGTATATATATGTATATTAGTTTATAATATATAATGTACACATGCCGAAATTTAATAATATATATGTATTTAATAATATATATTAACTTAATTTAATTATATATATATATATATATATATTAAGTTATAATATATTGGATAGTAAAAGTTAGACGTGCATGAAGGTAATAAAATTATGTTGATGTTAGTAGGTGTGAATATAATAAAAAATTAGGCACACGAATCAAACTTGACTATTTTATCAATTTTTTTTTCATTCCTCTCTATAAATTTCAAGTGTTATGTATGATGTTATACTTTTCTCTTCTACACAACTGTATAGCAATTGCTTTATCACTTTTTTTCTTCTTTCTTTTTAGATAAATTTCAACTACTTTCCTTAGTTTAAAGATGTTTAATTCTTTGGTTTTACTATCCTCCATTTCAACTCTTCAGTTGGTATTTTTTTTTTCTACAAATTTTCATCTTCTCTTTTATTTATTACATTCATTTCCATTTTATTCTGTTTTTCTTTTTTCTTTCTCTATTTGTATATTTTATATTTTGAGTTATTATTGTTTTTGTTTTGTAAGTGATTATTTAAACTTTTTTTAGGTATGAATTTTCATGTTAAATTTTTGCATTTGGTTTTATTTCTAGTGTTTTATTTTTTTAATTTCATTTTTTCATTTCATTTGATTTTTGTTGGAGAATTTTGATACACAATACTACACCTAAGAATTTTGGAGGAAAACAGCATAGGAAAAGAAAATGAAAAGAAAATTGCAAAAAAGAACGTAATGTTCGAAACTAAAATCCAAAAAATGTACTACAAAAGAACTAGTTAATAACTATAACCCAGAAGATGATAGGAAAAAAATCTAAATATTTATAAAAATGATAGAAAAAAATTAAACATTCCTTTACTTGTTGTTAATTACAAGCAATCCTATTTTTTAAATTTTTTTTGTAAACTAAACTATTAATTATTATAATAAATATATCTAAAATAATTTTTAACAACAAAAAATAAAATATATAATTATTTATTAATTTATTAATAAACTACCTTTTTTATAAATTAAATTTAAAAATATTTTTAAAATTATATTCTCAAACTTATTAATTTTAAAAATTAAATTATATTGTAGAAAAAAATTAATTTTTTACCATGGTTCTATCAGAAAAATCCGATAGAATCCATGATACTTGGAGTTGTCGGAAAGTGTAACAACCGGGAAAAAGAAAAGAAAAGGAAAAGAAAGAAAGTAGAAAGCTGGAAATTTTCGGAATTCAGAATTTCTATTAAGTCTTCTCGCAATAGCGAGAAATGATCTCGCTGTCGCGAGAATGTCTTTTCGCCATAGCGAACGGGATTCTAGCTATAGCGAGTGTTGGCAGCAGTCTATACAAAAACCAGGGAGTTGCTCGCTGTAGAGTGCGCCATAGCGAGAGTGGTAGTCTGGAACTGGCGCGAGTTCGCTATAGCGAAGGTCGAAACTCGCCATAGCGAAGGAAACTGACGCGAGTTCGCCGTAGCGAAGGTTAAGCCTCGCCATAGCGAAGCCAGATAACACGAGCTCGCTATAGCGAAGGTTAATTTTCGCCGTAGCGAGGGTCAGTCCGGAAGAGAGTAAATAGCGAGAATTAGAGTTCATTAAACGCCCAAACTCATTTCTTCTCTCATTTCTGCCCTAGACTTCGACCCAAGAAGAGAAAAGAGGCGTGGAGAGTGAGAGAGATCAAGAGAAGGAGGAAGAGCAAGGGAAAGGTAAGGAAATTTTCCTCATTTCTCTTTAGATTTCTTATCCCCTCCCTTTGCCCTCTTTTCCTACGGTTTTGTTTGTAAAAATGGATGGTTTTTGGGCATGGGTCAGAAGAGGAAAAGTGGAAAACACCTTTGAATCTTTGTGTTTTCTTTGAAAATATTGTTTTCCACTACCATGGGAGCTTGAGAGAGAGAAAGAGTTGATGGCATTCTAGAGAGAGAGAGAAAACTCTAGGTTCTGTATGTTAGGAGAGTTTGATATGAAGGATTATATTCTAAGAGAGTAATTGCATGCTTTTGTGTGTTTAGGCTCAAGAGAAACACCTTCATCAAGGTGTGATTGTGAACTTAAGAAGGGAGAAGTGAATTTGAAAGAGAAGGCTTGTGTTGGCTTTGGTTCCAAAGGTAGCTCTCTTTTCCCACTCTTTCTTGTTGCATTCTTAGATATGATAGTCATTGTATGATTATGTATATGCTTATTGTGTGGAATATGCCATATGCTATTGCTTTGATGCATTGATGCCAATATGCTTGTGTGTTGAAATGTGAGAATTGCTCGGGTGAGGTAGTGCCGAAAGTCCCTTGAGATGGGTGAGGTAAAGCCGAAAGTCCCTTGAGATAGGTGAGACAAGGCTAAAAGTCTCAAACGAGTGAGGCCAAGTCAAAAGTCTTTAAACTCGGTTGAGGCCATCCAAAAGTCCTTAAACTCAGGTGAGGCTAGACCAAAAGTCCCTGGAGCCCATTTTTGGCATTGTTATGATTTCCATAGCATGTACAATGTGTGATGGATGTTTGAGAATGGCTAAAAGCTTATTCACATGCTTTGACTTGTTATATGCCTTGATTGCTTACTTGATTGAGTGCATGAGCTACTGAGATTCCCTGAATCTCACCCCTTCCCCTCCCACTAAATATGCTAGGTGGAGCTCAAGGAGAACCGAGCACACACCAAGGAGCCTAGGAGCATGCTTAGTTAGATATTACTTTCTTTTGGAATTTTGATGTAAAGTGGTGCCAAATGAATATGCGCCCACTATTTTTGAGATGTAAAGGTTGTAACAAGTGTAAATGTATGAAAGGATATTGTATGAACTATGTTTATAGCCAAATTAATGGAAATGAGGGTTTTGCCCCTTTTGCTGAATGCATGAAGTAGTGTATATTTGGCCGTAGCATAGCGAGATTTGAATGTATATTGATTTGGACCACATGGACTTGTTATATGTCCTAGTTTTATGCTTTTAAACTTGTCCATGAGTGGCTAGAGTGTGTGAGAGGCCATTTGGACCCGTTTTGGACCTTTTGGGTGCCAAAATCGGTATTTTTGAGAGCTCCGTCAAAGTATGACCGGATGAGCTCCTCTTGTCATGAAATTTGGCATGCCTCTAGAGTTTGTAGAAAGCTTCTTGAGAAGCTAAAGTGGGTAATATTCGGAGGTTTAGAGAATATTTGGTGAATTGTTGAATTTGGGAAAATTTAATAGATTGGTCATGTACTGTTCATATAAACCAGAAAATGAAATCTGTGCCATCCTTAGACCAAATGGATTCCAAATGTGGTGAAATTTTATACACATAAACTAGACAACCACAGTGACTTATAGGAACTGAAATCGCCTAAATCGGAGGTCTGTAGAGAGAGAACGAATCATCTGAAGTTCTATATCAGCATCAGGGAGCTCTCCTGACCCCCATTACTGTTCCATCGGTTTTCGAGGAGTAGGATCTACTGAACTGATCTGGACTTATTTTTCTCCTCTAGTAGACATCTGTAGCTTTCCAAATTGGTATAGTGTGCCCAGATTGGATTTTTTTGGATTTAGTTATGGATTTTTGAAAGTCATGACAGAAAGCTGCACCAGAAACAGTGACAGCTGGACCTTCCTCCCATTTTCGATGTCAAACCTAGACCAAATGCTGAGATTTTGATTGGGAATGATTTTTAGTGTAAATTTAACACTTAGAGCTTTCTAGAAAGCTAAAGTTTGCTGCATTCCCATTTTTCTACAATTACTTGTGATTTTCCAAAATTAGAACCAAAATATGATTTTTGGGCACAAGTGAGAAAAATGCATTTTTCTGGTTTTTGGCTCTATACCCGTGGCTTATGGTTTGTTTTATGATATGTATGAGTTGTATAAATGGAGTTTGAGTTGAGGATGCTTGAGATGGGTTCACAGGACCCACAGGGCAAAAGATGAGTATATGAAACCTCGGTTTATAGCATGCAAATGCCACGGATTGGTGTCGATTCTTTGGAAATCATATGGAACCGAGCCCAGGGAGAGGCTAGGTAGCGTTAGTAGACTAAGGTGTTACAGAAAGGATGCCAATAGAAGCATCGTTGGACATGTGTCTGACCACATTTCAATAAAAAATTACAAAATTCATTATTAAATATTATAAATATTTATTAATGCTACCATGTTTTTGTCGAAAAAATATGACAATAGTAACAATTGCTCTAGCTATTAGAAATGGTTATAAATATTTATCAAAATATTTATTAATAATCATAAGTATTATAAATATTTATTAAAAAAAATTTGATAGCACTACTAACAACTGATATAGTTGGAAAATTTTCGACTGTAGTTTTGTTGGAAATTATTGTAAATATTTATTAAAAAAAATTTGATAGCACTACCAACAACTGATAAAGTTGGAAAATTTTCGACCGCAGTTTTGTTGGAAATTATTGTAACTATTTATTAAAATATCTATTAATAATTATCATAAACATTGTTTTTTCAATTTTTTATTAATATTATATTATATTAAATAATTTTTTATAACAAAAATTTTTATTTACTCATTTGACATTGATGTAATAACATATCAGATGAAGTAGTGGAGAGAGAAAGAGAGTAAATTATGATAGATTAATTTGTAATAACAAATTTACCACAATGAAAAAAATTATAGCTTATGCGACAATATATTTTTATTGGAAATCATGAATTTTTGAATGTTTACTACTGAAATTTATCATCGAAAATTGATAACTTTTTAGTAGTGAAAAGAGTCTAAAAGCAATGAAAAAACTTGATAAGTTCTATGAAGAAACACCTAAAAAAATATATCAAAATAGGACATATCAATAAACATATCCTAAATAAAGGCATATTCATTAACATAAAAAAATGGTAAACAAAAGAAAAAAAATAGCTTTATCCTCATATACTAACACAGAGCCACAAAACCCAATACATACTATAATACTTGTAGGTTAACTACCAAAATGTTATCCTAATTGATGTCATTATAAAATTGATATGACTATCCAAAGGGAAGTATACTTCTCTTCGAAGAATGTGCTTGTACAACACTAAAAAAACTCCTATTGAAAACTCCTAGTTGACGAAGGCAGCAACATAATAATATTCAAGGGAAAACTATAACCATCTCAAAATTAATTAAGATCATTTTGTCATATTACTTTTAAAGTCATCAAGGAAAGGCGTAGTCATTACACAAAAAACAACACTAGCACAAGATCAACCTCCATAGAAGCAACAAGGAAGCAACACAGGCAGAAAGAAGATGAACCTATGCAGAAGGCATTACAAGAAATCAGGGCTTTTAATTTCTTGCAGAATTTTTATATGAGAATAAAAAATTTAACAAATAGTTTTTTTAATTCTCGTGAAAAAAATACAGTGAGAATCATGAAGAAATAAACTTTGAATTTTTTAAAAACTATTCTCACAATAAATTAGCATGAGAATTAAAAAGGAGAAGTGTTTTGAAAATGTGTTTTAAAGCCCAATTTGGCTTAAATTTCTTTGTTTTGGTATTAATGAATTGCGTCTCAGTTTTAGAGTGATTAATGCCCTAGTACACAATTTCAGTTATCAGGAATGGAATCAATGATAGGATTTCTAACGTTTCATGCAGAAGGTAAAATGTGCTCCTACAAGAACAAACTGATACATATAAAGAATGTCTAGGTGTTGGCTATGATCAGCTTTGGAATCAACAATCAGATGCTTTGTTAATTTGTTATGTTGTAATAAAAAACTGCTGATAGAAAGCATTGACTTAAGTCATGATAGGAAATAAGGAAAAAATAGCATCCTTACTGCAAAATCCTCCAATAGAAATAAGGTTATTTAGTATTCTTACTAATTCTGATCAATGCATGATAATTTATAAATGTGGCAGACATATCCCAAACTAGAAAAGTGTTATAATGGATTTTTTCCATAAAAAAAAAAACATAGATTCTGGAAGAAAATGCTTTTGATTCAATTTTATGTTAGCCTTTTTTGATCTCTTTTGCTTTATGCATAAGTTTTTAAATATATAAATCTTGTATTTTAATTTATCTATCCAATCAACCACATTGCCATTTCCTATATGACTCGTGGTTTTAAACCCTAGACTTGAATTCTGGTTGTTACCATAAAGACGAGGAGAGTTTGTTCAAGTCAAAAATTCCTTTTTTTGCTTTTTAGGTCACTGTTCTTGTGGGATATAAATACCATTCTATGTCTATAATTGATATTTTGCGTTGGTGAGCTGAGTATACTTTATGCTTTGGCCTGTACATGTTCATGCATTGAACAAACAAAATTCAAAACGATGATTCTGACGGTTCATCATGTAATTATTATCAATAGATGATAAAAATTAGAGAGAATTTCTGCTTCATCTTTAGAGTACTTTTGATGGTCATGGCTTTAGTTCCTACAAGTGCTTTAAAAATAATGCAGAGTGATTCATTAGAACTGAGGCAGCTTATCTAAGTTTCCCCATTGTTTCTTCAAAGTAATCACTAAGTGACTGAAAATATCTAATTTGGTAACCTGCATGCTTTCGGCCATTTCTTCCCTTTGCTCTGTGAGATGGGATTTTCCTACCATATGAGAAGTTCCTCAACTACGACAGCTTTGCTGTTCAAATACCTGAAGACGAAATCCCAAACTTGACAAAGATTCTTCGGGTACCTTTGGCCCCCTCTTTTCTTTTCTCCACAATATTTTTGGATTTTCATGATAGACAATTTAAATCAAGAAATTTACATGAAGTTGACATCCTAGACAAGATTTTTGAGTTTTTGGTAGTTTCTTGCATCCTTCAAGGATTCAATGATAAAAAAAATCAAATTCAAGCTGGAAAACATTGAGAAAATCTGGCAGAGATTCTTGTACCGTGATTCTGTTATGCTTGAAGCCGAAAGGTAAAAAATTGCGATTGGACGTGTTAATGATTGGGCGGTTGAATTCTCAAAATTGATGGAAGATGATGTCTTCACCACTTTGATACAGGTACTTATCTAACTTAGCCATGTCACAACTGATAAATATTGTACATTTCTACAAGGTTTTTGTCACTAAACTTCATGAAATTCAAACCTTAGGCTAATACGACAATACCGATGGCAGGTATATATATATATATATATTTTCTCCAATTTTTGGCTAGATCGGATTTTGTTTTCTCATTTGTGACGTGGAATTTTCAATATTATACTAAGACAACTTTGAATTTGAATCTAAATAGAAAGGTTGGCTACATGCTAGCAAAGTAACAAGTAGTCTTCTATATACTCCTCAAGCTTAATAGGTTTATAGAAAGGACAGCTTATCCTAAAGGAGTTAGCTTTTTAATATAAGGTAAAGTATTTCAGTAATAAAGAAATTATAAATGTGGGTTTTGTCTAAATTTATATGTCTGGAATTTGATCTTCTGATTCTAAAATCCAAACAAGCAAAGGAACATAGAGGTCTCCATGAATATACTTCTTGCTCATATGCCCTGACCTTCCAAATTCAAAGCATCATAAGCATAATTGGGGTGGGTAGTAGAGTTGATTTAAAGAAATTCTCATGGTTTTTGGGTATTTGGGTTCGCATCTAATTTGAAAGGAATTAACATTTTAGTTTATTGTAGCCTTGAGGTGCTCTCCATATTATGTTTGCTAAAGGAATTTTAAAGCTTTTTCCCATCTTCACTTTCTTATATATACTTTTGATCACTCGTGTTTTATATTTCTAATGTGTGCAAATATTTTTGAGAAAGTTTGGAGAGATATATGTTAGTATAATTGGTCTCTTATTGGATTATAAAATAATTTTTTAAAAGCTCTTCTTAGTAGTGACTTTTGTCACCAAAAAGCCTTTTTTTTTTTCGATAGCAATTCTCACAATAAATTATCATGAGAAGAAAAATTGTAATTCTTTTTTGCATATTCACAATATGAAAATTCACAAATTTTTTTTTATGGTTCTTATGGTAAAATATTGTGAGTATATTAAAAAAAATAAAAAAAATTTTGTTTTCATGATAAATTACAGTGAAAATTCAGCAAAAAAGTTACAAATTTTATCATAACTTAAAAAAAAAAAACTCTTACAAAACTCTTTTGATGATCTCATAAAAATTTTCCATAAGAATACTTTTCTCACCAAAAAATTCTGTGGAAATTGTGAATCCTTATAGTTTTTTTTTTTTCACGACAAAAAATCATGAGAAGTTATGTGAGAATGGTAAGTCACATGGAATTTTGGAGACTATCTCACAGAAAAATTCTATAAAAATTTTGCTATTTTCTTGTAGTGAAAAGAAAGCTTCTAAGGAACAAGGTCTTCTTTTGTCTTCCCATTATATCTTTCTTCCAAGACTTCATAGCACAAGTCATCGTCTCTGCCATCTCTCTCTCCTCTCTTTGTTGTCTCTTGTTCTCTTTGAATTCCTTCCCTATTCCAACTGTGATCTCTGTGAAACACCCCATTAAACATCCTGAAAACAATATATGTTACATATATATATACACACACATATATATTACACTTACTTTTGCTTTTCCCACTCTAGAATGTCTTCTTCTTCTTATTGGATGGGTGAAGTGTGAACATGTTAACAGACTACCTACTAGCCATTCATATTTAAAACATTCACTCAATAGGAATAGAAAACTCCTAAAAAAACTCGGTTTTTAACATATAATAAGTTTGATTTTCCAATTAAATAATAATTTATATTAAATTTTATGTATTCTCAAGGTTCTTTCTAATGAATTATGTTGGTAATGATCGCAATCAATCTTGGTAACCACAATGAAATGGATATCAGTAAGGGTCTATAACAACTGTTCTTTATTTACGAATTTAAACGTGCATTTGAGATACAAGCTTCAGGAGAGTGCAGAGAAAGATGTAAGGAAAAGAGAAATAACAGAAAGGAGAGAGATAGAGTCGTTAGAAGAGTTGCAGAAGGGACGTTTTTCCATTCCTACCACACTATACGCCTGACCATTCTTTTATACGCCTTCTCTTACCTTCCACGTGGCCTTCCTATTGCGGAAGCTTCTTCTCATTCTATTATTTTCATGTGCATGAGCCATGTCATCACAGGTCATTGGAGACCCATATATTGGAGGCTAGTTCTGCTTGTGCGGCTCGTGCATGACATTCCCCCCTCATTGATATTGACCTTGTCCCTAAGGTTAAAAGTTGGATAATGACATCGGATTTCTTCCAGAGGTTCCCAAGAAGGTGGAGTCGCAGCACCCCAATTGATAAGAAGCTAGGTGGTAGTTTGTGTCCCAGTATGTTTCTGATGAACGTCGAGAACTTGAGTAGGTTGCAGAAGGGGTCCTTCAAGGGACGTAAGTACTGGCAATGGAAAATAGGGTTGAGATGCATCACCATAAAATCATTTCAAGAGAGAGATATGGAACATGGGGTGAATGCGGGCCTCAAGAGGTAAGCCCAATCGATATGCTACAGACCCAATACACTCAACAACTGGAAAAGGACTGAAATATAGGAAACCCAGCTTGTGGTGACAGTGTGAGCGCAAGGAATGCTAACGGTAAGGGTGAAGTTTGACCAGAACCATATCACCTACTTGAAAAGAAAGCTCGGTGCGATATTGGTTTGCATAATGTTTCATCTTGGTTTGAGCCTTAGCAATAGTTTTTAATTGGGTCAAGATAGCATCCCATTGTCTTAGTTGTTGAAGAAGGGTTGGGGAAGTAGTGTCCTCATCACCGGCTAGCAATATTGGAGGTGGGTTTCTGCCATAAACAACTTGAAAAGGGTTCATACCGATAGAGGTTTGGATTAAGGTGTTATACCATAATTCAGCCCAAGGTAGATATTGCACCCATTGACGAGGAGCATCAAACACAAAACACCTGAGATACATTTCGAGGCATTTGTTAAGAGCTTCGGTTTGGCCGTCCATTTGCGGATGGTAGGCTGAGCTAAAACTTAATTGAGTCTCGTGCATTTTAGCTAATTGTCTCCAAAAGGCACAGGTAAAAGTAGGATCTTTGTCTGAGACTATGGAACGTGGAAGCCCATGCAATTTAACAACATGTTGGATGAAGAGTTCCGCAACATGGGTGCTGTTGAAGTCTGGTCGAAGTGGGATGAAGTGAACATATTTAGAAAGTCAGTCAATTATGACAAGAATGGCAGAGTATCCTTTGGACAAGGGTAAGGAGGTAATGTAGTCCATGGCAATGTCCTCCCAAATACGCTGTACAATTGGCAAAGGGCTCAAAAGGCCAGCTGGATGGAGTTGGGGAACTTTGGCTCTTTGACAGACCGGGCAATGCCGAATGAAAGTTCGAATATCTCATCTCATAGTGGGCCAAAGGGTTGCAATGCGATGGAATGTGCGAAGTGTTCCTGCATGTTCTCCAATAATTATGGAATGAAATTCCTTGATGATATCTTGTATAATGTCGGTAGCACCAGCGGGTATAACTAATCTGTGATCCTAATAAACCAAACCATTTTGAATCCGATAGTGTGGCTGAGATTCGGGTTGTGTTTGAATGAGTGTAATCAATTCATGCATGGTAGGTAACTTTTGTAGTGCTGTTTGTAGCTGGTCTAGGAATTGATTACATACGAAAGTGGTAACCATATAACAGCTTCGAGAAAGAGCATCTGCAGCCTGGTTAGATTTACCGGGTTTATATTCCACTCGATATCTATAACCCATCAGTTTCGATAAGCAAGCCTCCTATTTAGGTGTTTGGACCACCTGCTCATTCAAATGTTTAAGGCTCTCATGGTCAGTTCGGATAATGAAGAAATGGCCAAATAGATAATGTCGAAATTTGGCAACGGGCTCTACGATTGCTTTCAACTCTCGGGCATAGATAGATTTAGCTAGCATTTGAGGTGTAAGTTTCTTCGAAAAATAAGCAATAGGATGGCTAGATTGACTTAAAATAGCTCCAATACCCGAACCCGATGCGTCTGTCTCAAGAATAAATGGTTGAGTGAAGTCTGGTAAAGCTAAGATGGGTGCCTGAATCAGAGCCGCTTTTAACTGTTCGAAAGCTTCTTGGGCCTTTAAAGTCCATTGAAACCCGTCTTTCTGAAGAAGTTGAGTAAGAGGGCTAGCAATTTGGGCATAGGAGCGAACGAATCATCGGTAATAGCCCGTTAGTCCAAGGAATGCTCTCAATTACTAGATATTGGAAGGAGTGGGCCATGATTGAATGGCTTGAACCTTCTTATAGTCCATTTCAACACCTTGACTAGAGACCACGTGACCCAAATATTCCACCTTTCATTGCCCAAAGGAGCATTTAAGAGAGTTTGGCATATAAGTGATGCTCATTCAACTTTTCCAGAATGCATGTCAAATGTTGGAGATGTAGGGACCAGTTGGCACTATATATCAATATACCATCAAAAAATATAAGCCCAAGTTTTCGCAAATACGCTTGGAAGATTGAATTCATCAGAGCTTTAAATGTGGTAGGGGCATTTGTGAGCCCAAATGGCATGACAAGCCATTCATATGTCCTTGATGCGTCCTGAATGCAGTCTTCTCTCTATCACCCGAGTGCATTAATATTTAATGATAGCCTGCTCTGAAATCTAATTTAGTGTAGTATTTGGACCCCCTAAGTTCATCGAGTAGTTCATCAATAGTTGGCATAGGAAATGAGTCCTTCACAGTCACTGAGTTCAAAGCCCTGTAATCCACACAGAACCTCCATGTTCCATCTGTCTTTCGAACTAATAATACAGGTGCCGAAAATGGACTAGTGCTAGGTTGTATAATGCCCTCATGAAGCATGTCATGCACCATCTTCTCAATTTCTATTTTCTGGCTAAATGGATATCGATAGGGTCTAACCTTTACTGGCCCCATCCCTGGTTCGAGGATTATCCGATGGTCGTACTCATGTTCTGGAGGCAAGCCTTTAGGAATGGTAAAAGCAGATTAGTATTGAGTAAGTACCCGTCGCATTTCAGGGTGTAATTCCTCTGAGAATTCAACTGCATCTGTTGAGTTAGGCTCTGTTTCTTGAGCCTGTAACAGAAACATCTTAGCTATTGCTTCTGTGTACTGCAAGCGAGTGATTTGATGATATTGAACTTGGTGGACCTGAGCAGATTTGTATCCCTGGAGGGTGATGAACTTCTCATCCGAAAAGAACTTGATCATAGATGTACTGTAGTCCGCAATGTGCAAGCCTATAGTTTCTAACCATGAAGCTCCAAGTACCACATCAGAACCAGTCACAGGTAATGCATACACTGGAAAAAGCAAAAGATGTCCACAGATAGTTACCCGAAGTTCTTGAATCAGACCTTCACATTGCATACGTTCCCCACTACCAACTATCACCTTGGTCTTAGGTGTGGGAATCATTGATAGGTTAAGATGATGAACTATCCTCGGTTGAATAAAATTATCCGAACTCCCTTCATCTAGAAAAACCTGCACTTGGTGTCCCAAAATTGAGCCATTGAATCGTATGGCGGCTTCTTCTGACATACCTTCAACTCTATTAGCAATCATCATAAACTATTGATAGTAGTTAGCAACGGTATCTTTCTGAACCATCTTGAGGAGCTGGGCTTTAGGACTTTCAAATTGCGAGGGCCCAAACTGAGCTTTAATAGACTGAGCCAATGCCTTTCAGTTGGGAATCTGGTGGTTCTTTTGCATCATCTGGAACCACGGAATCACCATTCCCTCCATATGAACCGTGGCTATGGTTAATCTCTGTGCGTCTGGAGTTTCATAATAAGCAAAGAACTGCTCTGCCCTGAATAACCAATTCAGAGGATTAGTTCTGTCGAATCTAAGGAAGTCAAGCTTTACCTGTCGCATTTGAAAGGGCTGGTACTGATTCAAAGTTATTGCCGAACTTTGTATTTCGCTTGGAGAACTTTGGATATGGTTAGCGCTTCTATTCATAGCATCTACTGCTCTGGTAAGTGACTCCATGGTGGCCTCTAATCATTCCATTCTAGCATTGGGTGTTCGAGTCATTGACTCGATCAATCTCTCAATTCATTCCATTCGAGAGTTATTTGCCACCTCTGCCTGCTCGACGTACTCCTTCATCTTTTTCATGTCAGCTGTAAGCTCCTTGAGTCGCGTTCCTTCTGCCATGTTGAGGTGTTCCTCTCAATGAAACCACTAATCTGTAATGATTGCAATCAATCTTGGTGACCACAATGAAATGGATATCAATAAGGGTCTATAACAACTGTTCTTTATTTATGAATTTAAACGTGCATTTGAGATACAAGCTTCAAGAGAGTGCAGAGAAAGATGCAAGGAAAAGAGAAATAATAGAAAGGAAAGAGATAGAGTCGTTATAAGAGTTGTAGAAGGGACGTTCTTCCATTCTTATCACACTGTACGCCTGACCATTCTTTCATACGCCTTCTCTCACCTTCCACGTGGCCTTCCTATTGCGGAAGCTTCTTCTTATTCTAGTATTTTCACGTGCATGAGCCATGTCATCACAGGTCGTTGGAGACCCATATATTGGAGGCTCGTTCTGCTTGTGCGGCTCGTGCATGACAAGTCGATTATGCTAAAATTATTTGATAGTCTACTTCCTATCGTGGATTGGAAATCTAATTAGTGAATCCTAAAAAAGAAAGTTATAACTTATCCTTCTCCTTTTTTCTCACCTTTAATTTTTATCTCTGTGTAGGAGGGCAAATGGAGAAAGTATCGGTAAAAATTGATACTGAATGCCAAAATGTGAGAAGGGAACATTTGATAGGTAAGCTCTTTAGATCAAATAACAAGAATGAAACAATATGTTCAAGTCCTGTTTCTTAGTATTGCTCCTAACATTTTGTGTCTTCTTGCTTGAGCGGCTTCTATTTAAGTACTTTTAATTAGATGTTGTGTTGATTTTATCAAGGCTTCATTGTTGAAATGGCATAAATTCATGCCAACTACTTTCGAGGATATTTAATTTTAACCTCCATGTCAACTTAAAATACCATTAATATGCTCTTCTCCTATATATCAATTTCTACTATAACTTAAGGTTATCTACATTTTACACTTTTTCTGGTTAGTACTTGTATGGCTTTGCAAATCTAATTTGTTATTTGGATACCTTAGCTTTACATATATAAGTAGTTGGGAAATTTAGTAGAGAGGTCTTGTGCGACCTATAGAGGTTGATGCTTATGCATATATAACAATATGATCCCTCATTGGCTTTTATATTCTTGGTCTTTTTATTGTTCCATATTTGCAATTATAAGAATTAAGTTGCAATTTATAGTAAAACAAAATGGTTTCGAATCCTAACATTCGTACCTGCATAGAATAGCTCCATGTAGTAGAACTAGCATAGTCACTTTACTTGCCTTTGTTATAATACATACTTATTAGGAATTCTAGCTACTCAATATCAGGCTGTCTGACTCCATCTGCAATGCATAGAAAGATTTAAGGTCTTAAAGAAGAGTAATAGTCAAATGGTTACTCATTTATCTTATGTTCTAATGCATAAACATAGTTCTCAAAAATGGTCTTGCTATCACACTTACTAGGAACTGCTGATACACGTCAGATTTTAAACTGAAATTGTATAAAGAATAAGTTATCCTGTTTTCTAACTTCTAAGTTCAATTAATTCTATAATACATGGACACTAAATTTTAGTTTTCTCCAATTCATAGATTCACCATTCATATGTTTTAACTCTATATTTTACGTAATCAGCCACCTCTAAATTTCTTATTAGGTTGGAATATATCTCATGCAATGTTCAAGATTCATTCTATATTCTCTGTATGCCAATGTTTTACCATGCTTACGAATTTAGTTAGGCTACCAGATAGTTCTTTCAATTCCAAGCATTTCCATCATTTTTTTAAAAAGAAGTTGGACATGGTAAAAGACAAATAACAAATTAAGAAAATAAAAGTGATAGGAAAAATACACACAGTTCTTCCATAACTAAAATGTCAAGGGCTTTTTTGGATTTTTCTATGGAAACCCTGTACAGACGAAAATTTTCTTCACTACTAAGATCAAATGAACATTTTCTTTGTAATTGCTCATTATTTATGCTTCAATCTAACATATCTCTTCTTGAATTTTTGTAATAATTCTCAAGTAAAAAATTCTGAGAGAGTCTCCTTAGAGTGATGACTATAATTTTTTCTCCATGTATATTAGAAATACTTGGCTATCCTATTCCTAACTGTTAGTGTATTGGCATGATAAGAGAAAGGTATTGGAGCATATTTTATCTTTTAAATAAGAACGTTTTCTATGAGTTTTATTTGTGGTTTTGTGAAATAAATTTTATTCTTTCTTTTCTTGGTGGAGCTCTTATTTATAATTCCATGATATGCTTATTTAATTTAATAAATTTTAGTTATGGTATGTTCGTTTCTCTATTATGTAGTTGCATTATATATTTTTCTTATGCATCTCATTTAGTCAATCAGTTGATAATGTCTTGATATTACACCATCCCAAGGTTCCAACTAGAAGCTTTGCGTCCGCAGACAATCGGGAGATAAAAGGACTTGAGACTTTGGAAGACAGGACTAGGTTGATTGTTTCAGAAGGCATTTGTGACCGTTAAACTGGTATTTCTATTCTTCTAAATAAACAAGTAAAATAATGGTTGAAATTGGTAGCTAAATTTTGTACACACAAGATTCAGGTTCCTGAAATGAAAAAGATAGACCAGAAACTTCTTTAATTTTATTGCATCCTTGATAATCCCATTGATACCACTTGAATTACTGCACTCCCTTATATGTGAAGTATTTCCCTATGCTTCATATGTTAACACTCTACTTTCATACTTACGTACTACCGTTGTCTAAGAAAAACAAACTGTAACAGGTGAATGCTAAATGAAGGATGAAGAAGAAAAGAATGATGGCAGAGATTGAAGGTGACCATTGTTGTGTAAAACGATGAGTGAAAGAGGAATTGAAACAGGTAAGACTAAGGCATGGTCTTGAGGTTTACTGGTGTTTGAGAGAAAATAATTCGATAATCAATTTCCCTGGTGCCGAAGACTTAAAACAGGGTTCTCTGGAAAAGAAACAGAGGCAAGTATAGCTGCAATGGCAGTTATTAAAATCAGAGGGACATCATCAAAGGAATCTAAAAAAGGCTGGATGGAGTCAGATATACATGCCATGTCTTGATCTATAGACCTAAAACGAAACACAGACCTTGCAGAAAGGATTGAAGATGTTTCTGTAGCCTATATAAGGGACGATTGTGGAGGAATGCGTGGACAAGTACAGATGTTAATTATGATTGTTGTCAAAGAATTAAAGTATACTTTTTCCATTTTGGACATGGTGTTAACGTCGGAAAGGCCAATCGTGTTAACACCAGAAAGGTCAATGTAGGACAAGTCGTCATTGTCGTCATTTCTGTCTTCTCCGGCAATGGTGTGGTCGGTGTGGTTTGAATGTGAGAATGCATGGGATGGTCTGTTGGCTGAAGTTTCCAATCGATACATGGCGGTGAAGCCTAATATCAAAGAATTGGACCCAGATCCAGGACCTTTTGACCCGAATTCGATTTCCATATTCAGTTTGAAGCCTCACTTGATGCCACGTTGCAGGATCAATCAAACGAATAGAGGGCGGTGATGTAGTTCATGGATTCATGGATAGAGATTAGTTGCAATAGCCTCCTTTTCATGTCACCCAACGAGCAACTTAATGTCTTGCATCATGCTCAGACTTGAGCAAGAATGTTGATGGAGTGGTGACACAGAGGCCCAATAATGACGGGTCCTTATATGTGTTGCCCACCGTTTCAGGTTCAAAGTTTCGTGATATACTTCCTTGTTCTATCACCGAACTTCACGTCAACGAGAAGGAGGATAATGGAAATGATAATCACCAAGTGGTGCCGCCAGCAGAGGATATAATCGAATCGGATGAGGTTCTGCATGGGCCATGAGGCGTTGAATTCTTTTAACAGCGAGACGAATTGGAGTGATGATGTGGCAATGCGAGAAACGACCGTGTTTTCCTCTAGATTTGCTGAGAAGGTTACGTTAGTTGTACTAAAGAGGGCCCAAGTTAATTATTTAGCCCAAGTAAAGAAGCTTTATCTAAGTTTAGGTCACTTAATTAATAGGATTCCTGGAATGCGAGAGGGTTGGGCTGAATTGCACTTGAATTCTTCTTCATATCCAAATTGTGATGACTGGGTGGGCCATTTGGGTGAAATGGATGCTGGCCACGGGTTTGTCATGCATCAGTGGAAGGACGGTTTGGGAGATTGGGCTTTATTTCTGATTGGACTTCAACGTGTTGAATGTGTGAAGCCGAATTTATCATATATTCTTGAAGTAATTATTTATGTGCCTCGGAGGAGTCTTTATTATATGCCCATTTCGTCTCTTGACCCAAATTGTCTATTTAGATGGTTTTCGCTTGTGGCATGCTGTGCTGCCAGAGGAAACTTTTATCAGCTTTATAAGGAATTCTTAAATCATCCATTAATTGAGCGTTGTAAGGAACTGGGGTTCGCTAATTTTACTGACCTTGAACTCTCAGGTATTTCTACGGGGGAGCCTATGGTTTCTGCAAATAGAAAATGTCGTCCTAAGGATGAGTTTATCGTTCAATGAAGTGTAAATTGGGGACGCTGCTTCAGCCACTTCTAGAATTAAAGAAGTTGGTTAGTTCTTCATAAAATTCTGCTGAAGGGTTTTTGGAAGTGTTTCCACAAAAGCTTTCAAAGTTGCCAAGGTTCTGTTTAGTTAGAACTGTTGTAGTTTGGGAAAGACCATGGAAATTCAAAAATTTCGTATATTAATATGTAAATATAATCTCAATTTTTCTTTTTTAATAGAAACTAGGCAATCAATAGCTAAGATTTCTAGGCGGTTTAGGAATTTTGGATACAACAAAATTTTTGGATGGGATGCGTAAGAACATAGTGGAGGTCTTTTTTGAGATGTCAAGAAGGATCTAGGTGTGAGTTACTGGATGCATCTCCTCATTGGCTTCATTGTCAAGTAACTGATTATGAAGGTTAGTGTTTTTTCCTTACTTTTGTTTACCATATTTATCAGCTAGAAATGTTATGTTGGATTGGTTCAAATTGACTGCATCTTCTATTATGGAGTCTTGGTTAGTAATTGGTGATTTTAATCAAACTATGGACAGAGTTGTGTGCCTGTGACACAAGGTGGCAATCAATTGCAAGAAAGAATAGATGCTTGTTAATTTCTTGATATTAGATCTAATAGAGAATAGTATACATGGACAAATAATAGGTTTAGGGATGATCATGTTTGGGCTTGGCTAGATCGTGTTTTGTGTAATTTTGCTTGGCTGGATCTTTATCCGTTTTTAGGGTTATAGATACTTCCTTTAGTAGCATCAGATCATTCTTCTTTCGTGTTTAGTATTGATGCATTACTGCCTTTCAGGAGACACCCATTTGGTTTGCAAATTTTTGGTTTAGTTTTCCTCAATGTAAAGATCTTGTACAAACTATTTGGAATGAATAGGTGAATGATTCATGTACATGTCAAATAGTTAGTAAGCTTGAAAAACTTAGGCAAGCTCTTCAATGTTGGAACAAAAGTAGGTTGGAAGTATTAAATGCCATATTAATTCTAATATCTTGAAATTAATTAACATGAATTGTTAAGAAAAAATAATTTAATTAAGGATTTTTAAAGAAAAATAAGTGAATTAGGAATTTTAGGAGGAAATAAATAAATAGGAAAATTATTATGCAAGGAATAATTAATTTAGGATTTTATTTAAAAATAATAATTTATTTCTGGGCTAAAAATTTATTTAAGTAGAAATTAATAATTTTTTCTTTAAAAAATTATTTAGAGCCTATTAATCCTTAGATTTAGTCAAACTCAATTAAAATGGTCAAAAAATGAATTTTTGGATAAGCCAAATTCAGCAAAGTTCAAGACCCAAGTGACCCAAAACTTAGTTCCAAGCCTCGGCCCGTGACCTAACTTAACCCCCAAATCTAATTTTAACCTCCCACACTTTCATTTTTTAACCACATCCTAAAAAGTCCAAGGGAGGGAGAGAAAAAATCACTAAGAGGAAGAGAGAGCTAGGGTTTTTGCACTTTGAAGCTCCAATCCTATGAGAAGATGCGAGATTTAACTCAAGTGAGTAAAAAGGAAAACATTACTCTCCTTCTCTTTCATTTGAACTAAACAATTCTTGATTTGGTGATGGTTAATGAAACCTTAGGTCTTTGATTTGAGAATTTTGTTGTGTTCCTGATGGATTGGTAAAAGAATAAGCCTCATCATTAATTGAGTAAGCAAACTCTCTCAATTTGTGATGTTGTTTTGCTCTATATTCATCTCCATAGTTGATTTTTGTATGAGTGAATTTACATGTGTGAAAATTCAAAAGGAAGTAGTGATCCATTGTGTTAGATTAGATTCTTGCATTCAAATTGGTGTTTTGGGACATCGAAAATTTTAGGTAAGTTGAAACTAAGTGATTATTGGGTTTTGATTGAATTAAAGTATAGGTCCCTTTAAGTTAATGCATATATTTTGGTTGTTTATGGTTGCTATAGTTTTTTGTTTCTACTTAGTTATTGTTATTGACTATTTAGGAAGTGAAAAATATCACTTGAGGTAAATGAGGTTTAATTCTATTTATGTTTGTTATGGAACCATGTTCATAACTTGTATATATTTGTTGATGTTTTATGTGATGCTATGTTTAGTTTGACTATTGTGTATACTTCATCATAGACTTTGTAGGTATATCATGATAACTACTATAGATATCATAGGTGTGTTTTGATAGAATGGTTGGCATGTATACCTTACAGGTGTGTCCTGACTACTTGTGGGATATTGTGGACCTCAAGGACGTGTCTTGTCCATTGATTTAGTTATTAGCCAATAACTGTGCAAATTGTTGTTAAATTTGTTACTTTTGATTTGTTAAATATGACATGATGAATTAATGATTTTACCATGTGTAGCTTATACTTGTTGGCCTATATGAATGTGGATGGAAATTATCCTTAGTTATTGAGGTTGTGTATATCACATTGGTTGTGGACAAACATTTTAAGGTGAAGATTTGGTCTTTAGCAAGGACAAACAATTAGGGGCTTGATTGGAATAGGCTAGGCTTACTTTTTAGATAGCCTACATTTTGGTTTAGGTATTTTGGTAATTTGTAACTAACTTATAATTTATGATATGATATGCCAAGAGTAGAACTTTTGTATTTTAGCGAGCTATATATGTGAGGATGATAGATAGGATTTTATGTGACAACCCTAACTTCTAATTGTAGTAATTAAGCTTAAACACACAATCATATGATCATAAGCTGAGGTAAGAATCATCTCGAATCATCAAATTAGGAAAAAATGAGGAAATTTGAACCTTAAATGCTATTAGGGTTGTAATGTCCAGTTTTTGTTAAACGACGAAAATGGGTGCGTTTTCAAAGCAAGTCCCCTAAAATGAGTTAGTTAAGGCCCCAAAAAATTTAAATAGCATTCTAAACTCTTAGAAATGAGAATCCCAGGCTTAGATAGAAATAAAAATGGAGTTAGAATGAAGAAATAAAATTGAATAAAAGACTTACGAAACGTAATAGCATTTTTGTAATTTTGAGTAAATTTTGGAATTCATATAGGAGGGCTTTTTAAATAAAATTTTTTAGTTTTTCGGGATTCTTAGAGGCCCTGAAAATCATAGAAAGCTCCGGAATAGTTAAAACTCTTTTGATGGATGTTTTCTAATGACAGTGGACCTGAACTTTGATAGATTTGTTCGGGAAGGTTTTAACTTCGATTTGAGTTATTCCAAAGGCATTTTACTAAATTGGAAACCTAAATTTTATAATGAAAAAAATGATTCTAAACAAGGAGCTAAAATAAACTAGAAACGAAAATGTCAGGACGAAAGGACAAAATTGAAATTTTTGAAAAGTCTTTCTTAATCTCCCTATATAGAGGTGTCATGCCCCACCTCCTCACTCACTTAACCACATATGTTTCTACCCTAAACTAGAGGAGGAACCCTAAGAGTGAGGTGCACAAGGGAGAGAGGAAGAGAAGGAGAAATACAAAGTAGAAAGGTATGGATTCTTAGCTTTTTTCATACTTTCTCTTTAGCAAACCTCTTCTTCTCTATTTCCCCTTTCTTTCCTATGGTTTTATTGAAATTCTTGGATCCATTTTGAGGGAAGAACAGAGAAGAAAATTTGGATTTGAAGAGAAGAGGCCAAGGAAAGGAAGAAACAACCAAGAAAACAAGAAAAAATAAGGTAAAATCTCTATCCCATGGTAGTCACTCCTTCTCCCCTTTCTTCCTTGGTTCGTCCCACTCACAAAGCTACAAGAGGACTTGGATTTTGGGCAAAAACAAGGGTGAATCTTAGGAATTTAAAGGAGGAGAATAAAGATATGCAAAGAAAATAACCAAAGAACCATTAGATTACAAGATAAAAAACTTAGGGTTTCTAGTGTTCCTTGTAAAATTTGATTTAATACCATGATTCCTAGGCCTAAATAAATATTTATATGAGCTCCTAAGATCCCTATAAGGCTCCCCACATGTATCTTCCATTAAAAAAACAAAACAAACTCCATGGAGACTAAAAGGAATCATAGGCTCGACCTAGCATGGTTGGGACACCTAGGGATAGTTTTTAAATATTTCTAAGCCTATTTTTGAGTCATATATGATGAGTAAAGATGAGGGGAAGTCTTAAAAACATTTTAGAACACCTAGAGAATGAATTGGTGTCATAGGTTCCATAATATAACCTAAGGAAGCAACATGTAGTTAGGCTCTTTGTTTTAATTGTGTGATGACTCCAAGAGGCTTAAAAGGAGTCAAGAATCATATATGAAAGGAAAACATGGAGCCTAGAACTCATTTGATAGGTGTTGCTTTATTAGATGTATTTAGGAATCATAAATGAACCATAAGGCAAAGTTAGAGTTCTAAGTAGATGTGTAGCCTTAGAATTGATTCCAAGAACCTAATTGGCTTCTATAAATTGTGTTTAGGCCAAGAGAAGCCAATTCCACACCCTTGTGTGTGTGAGGCCGAGGAAGGGAGCATTATTTCAAGAAGAAAAGTGTGTAGTTGCACCAAAGGTAACTCACTCCTCCTTCTCTCATGTAAGAATATATGCTTAACTTGTCTTTAAATGTGTGTATATGTGTTTTAAGTTATGAAAAGTATTCTAGCATGAGCTTTTGTTCCATGGTACCATGATGATACATTATATTTTCAAATGATATTTAACATGTTTGCTTTGGTTTGCTTGACTGTGGAGAAGCTAAGAATTCTTAACCATGGTGAGGATGAGCCAAGAACCCTTAGAAATGGTTGAGACAAAGCAAAGTGTCTTCTAAAAGTGAGATTGAGCCAAAATCTCCTAGAGAAAATGGGTGAAACAAGTCCAAAATCTATAAGTAAAGGAGTGAAACTAATCTACTTACTTGGCAAGCCTATGTATGCTATGTGTGACTTGCTCAAATGCTAAGAATGTTTCTTGAATGATCATGTATCTCATGATGCTCATGCATGCATTTTTAAGGCTTATTTTACATCCTTTATGTATGATTGAAAGGGAAATGAACTATTAGGATTCTTTGAATCTCATTTCTTCCTTTCCAACATCCTAACATGCTAGGTAAACCAAGTGAACAAGGCAATGAAAGCCAACAAGTTGGAAGATGAGAGATTGATAACAAAGTGCCTTGATTTTGCTCTTTTTGGCCATAAGAGTGGCAAATGTTGTAATCTATTATTTCATATGACCTATGACATTATGAACACGTGTAATTATGCAAATGTATTATGTACAAATGAGATTTAATGTTATATGAATGGTATAGTGCAATTTGGGTATAAAATGGCAAGACTAGCCTTGTGTAAACTTGTGTATGGCATGGGATGAGAGAGTGAGTTTCAAATTCTGGCTTTTTTCACCTTTGAGACAAGTTTGGAGTGTCATTTTGGTGTATTCCCAAGTGCTCAAGTGGTCATAGTTGCCTTGGAGCTCAAATTGGACCATTTGGATCCTTTGCAAAGCTTGAAAGTGACCATTTCACATTCTAATGTCAAGATTTGACTAAATGAATGAATTTGACCATAAAATTTGGCACACATATAGATATTATCTAGATATTTTTGAAAATCCAAATGTAACACCATAAATTCTAGCTCATTTCATGACATTCATAAGCTTCACATCATTTCCATGAGAACACATGAAAAAGGGCATGAAAATAATGAATTTATTTGCATTGCGTCATATCTAAAAATTTGCAATCGGTGTCACGTGGACCGTGTGAACTCATGCTTTGCATTCTCATATTTAAATACATCATTACAACTCATTTGCATTACAAAATCAAGCCCATAACTCATGGAAACCGAAATGGAACTCAAAACATATTTTTGGCCAGATTTGCTCCATTTTTTGACCCAAATTTAGAAAATCATAACTAAATCTAAAAACTTGGAAATCATTCAATCTTGGTCATTTTGGAACACTTAGGATGTCTACTTTGCACTAAAAATATGCCAGGTCACAACATTCATCACACAGGACGTTTGATATCCAAGAAGCTACAGAGGTTGCTGGCTACCTGGGCTGCTATTCAGATTACTTATACAAATTTCTCAAATTCATAACTAATTCTATAAAAATATAAATCATACAAATTCAGTCATTCTAGAAAGTTAAAAATATTAACTTGATACCAAAAATAATTCTAGAATGAAACAAATACGTTTAGTCATCGGGAACTTATGGAACAATAACTGAACTCCTGGAGCACCACTGGTACTGATAGTTAACTTCAAAAATGGATAACTCTCTGCTTAGACCTCCAAATGAGGTAATCTCAGTAGCCATAGAAATCTTATAACCTCTAGTTTATGCATATAAAATTTCACAAGTATTGGATACCATTTAGCCATCAGGTGACACAGAACACAAAAACTGCCGGTATGAACAATACCCATATCAGAATCCATAAAAAATTCTAACTTTGAAAATTCATCAAATATTCCCTAGACCTCCAAAAATTATGATCTTTAACTTCCCAAAAAGCTCTCAATGAGACTTAATTGTATGCAAAATTGCAAAGCAAGAATAACTCATTTGGCCAAAAAGTGACATAGGGTTCTATTATAGTCAAATTTGGCTCCATATGAGATACCAAATTTGCCAAATGGCCTTCCCTTGGTTGTGGCACCTTTTGGGCAAGTCTAAAAGCATATTCAAGACTTGAGGAAGCTGCCCAAATGATTCCAAACCTCATGCATCTCATTTTGATCATTCAACCCACACTTATATATATAATCACTAAATTTTACATTCTCATACCATGGCATTTCATACTTAAAACATGTGCTAGTGGTCATATATCATTACCATACATCTAAACATCACATAATAGTACATTTACATATGTCTCAAGGTTTAAAATACATATACAACATCATATACATCTTGAACCATTATTATAGTTCCAAAATGGCTAAAACTAAGGCATAAGTTTGTCAATCTCCTTCCTTTAGTGTTGTTGGCTCCCATGAGCATATCCACTTAGTTCACCTAGCATGTTAGATCATTGGAGAGGAGGGAATGAGATTCAAAAAATCCCAATAGCTCATCTCCCATTTAATCATACATACTATGTGCAAAGTAAGTTTTTCAAATGCATGCATGGTGAAAATATAAGACATGTACATTTTAAAAATAATTTTGGCACATGAATTAATCATACAAGACATCTAAGAGGTCACCAAGTGCTTAGATTGGCCTCACACTTCTCCTTATGGATTTTGGACTTGCTTCACCCATTCTTTAAGAGCTTTGGACTTACCCATACTCTTGGGAGCCCACTTTGCTTTTGGGAGACTTTTTACTTTGTCTCAACCAAGTTCAAGGGTTCTTGGCTCATCTTCACCCAAGAAAAGAGTTCTTGGCCTCTCCACACTCAAGCAAACTCACACAAACATCATGTAATCATTTGAAAATATAACATGGCATCAAGCATCATAGCATATAAAGGCATGCTAGCATACTTTTCAAAGTTTGAAAATAGACATACACACATTCTAAAATAAGCTAAACACACATCCATGTATGAGAGGAAGTGGAGAGAGCTACCTTGCATACAATTACACACTTTTTCCTTTAGACTCAAGCATCCTCTTTCAGCCACACACCCACAAATTGGTGGAGATGGTTTCTCTTGGCCTAGATACAATTTATGGGAGCTAATTGGGTTCATAAAACGATCTCTAAGGCCATACAATTTGCTTAAATGCTAGATTGCTATATAAGCTCTATTATGGTCCATAAATGCACCTAATGAAGCAACACCCTTCAAATACTTTCTAGGCTTCATTCTTTCCTTTCAAATATGATTCTGACTCCTTTTAACCCTCTTGGAGTCATCACATCATCAAAACAAAAGGTCTAGACCATGTTACTTCTTTAAGTCATAATATGGAACCTAAGACACCAAATCACTTTTTATGAATTCTAAATTTTTTCCAAGGCCTACTTTTATTCATAAAATATGACTCAAGAATAGCTTTAGAAAAATTTAAAACTCCCCCCACCTACACAATCCCTTCTTGGTTGAGACATAGACACCATTTGGGCTATATGAAGTTTTCTTGGTTTTCTTGAAGGGAGAAGCTTGTGGGGAGCATCTTTGGTATCTTAAGAACTCATTTATACTCTAACTTAGACCTAGGAAGCATCATACAAGTTCAGAAATTGGAAGGTGCACTTAAAACCCTAGGTTTTGCATCTTGATTTCTAATGCCTATTTCTTAGTTTTCTTTGCATATTCTTATTCCTCTCCATCAAATACCTAAGAATCACTTTGGTTTGGTTAAAAATCTGACTCCTTAGGTCTGTCTAAGTCTAGGTCAAAATGGAGAAGAAGGGCCATGGAAGATATGAACCATAGGATGCATTTTTACCTTGTTTTCTTACTTAGTTTGGCTTAAATCTTGATTTCTCCAAGCTCCTCTCTTTAAATCCGAACTTTCCCTTGAATATCTCCCTCGAATCATATTTATAAACCTCATTTTAATCCAAAGAAAGAAAGGAGAAGGGAGGAGAGGAGGTGTGGATGAAGAAAAGCAAGGAAAATTACCATGAAAACATACCTTAAGCTTGGTTTTCTTCCTCCTTATTCTTCCTCTCTTGGGTGCCTCTCCCTTAGGGTTTTGCTTCTAATTTGGGGCTAGAAAATCTGAAGTGAAATGAGAGAGAGTGTGAGGTGACACCTATATATAGTTAGGGCAAAATGACTTTTTCAAAAATTTTAATTTTGTCCTTTATACTTTGCATTTTCGTTTCTCCTTCGTTTTAGCTCCTTTTTGAGAACTGTCTTTTCCATTATAAAATTTAGTTCCCAATTAAGAAAAATTCCTTTGGAATCACTCAAATTGGAGTTAAAACTTTTCCGAACGAATCCATCAAAGTTCAGGTACATCGACATTAGAAAACGTCCACTGGAGGGGCTTTAACTGTCCCAGGGCTCTCTGAGAACCCTAGAGAACTCAAAAATTTTATTTAAAAAGTCTTCCTGTGTGAATTCTAAAATTTGCTTAAAATTACAAAAATGCGATTATGTTTCGTAGGCTTTTGATGAGAATTTATTTCTTCATTCTAGCTCCATTTTTTCTTCCATCTGAGGCTACAATTCTCATTTTCAAGAGTCTAGAATGCTTTCTAAATTTTTTGGGACCTTAACTATATTATCTTGAGGGACTTCCTTTTGTATCCGGTGAATTTCGTTCGTTTACAGAGAAACCGCATGTTACGTTTCTCACGTTTTCTCTGGTTTTCAGAAAGTTGGATGTTACACCAAAGACTAGATTATTTGAAGCTTTGTGGAATTAATTATGATTTTTCAAAATTGGTATTTTTCTACTAAACTAATACATGTACCATTCATATAGTCAGAAACTTGGGTTATATCATTCGTGGGTCAAATGATGTCCAATGCTCATGAAATTTTATAGAAATAAACTAGACATGACATGATTTTCATGGCCACCAAGATCACCCTAATTGGATCTCTAAGAAGTGAGATATGAATTTTTGAAATTAGAGGTCAGTATCAGGGATGTTAGTCGACCTTTGGTACTATTTTATCAAGTTCCGGTAGTTAGTAGCCCCTATTGAGGTTTGTAAATATTTTAACATAAAGTAAACATCTGTAAATTTTCATAATGGTAGATAATGCATGATTTAAATTTTTTTATAATTAGTTATGATTTTTCAAAATTTATGACAGAAAGCTAAAAATTCTGGCCAAGACTGCACCTAGTATTTTTGTGTGTTCCATCCATTTGCTCGAGTTTTAGGTCACTTTGTAAGATGGTTTTAAGTTTTATTAGTATAATTAAATATGAGAATGAGTTGAATAAGTTCATATGATCCATGAGACACTGAATGAAAAATTTATACACTACACGACATAAAGAAATGGATTATTTTAATGCCATTTTCCTTATTTCTTCATGAAATGCATCATATGAGATATGAAGATAGTATGAGATAAGCTAAAACTTTATGGTGTTACAAGGGTTATTACCAATCAATCACAATTATTCATGTACATAAGTGAAACAAATCCTCAATTAAAAGCCTTTAAATTTATTACCAATTAACTTCCAACTCCCAAGAACCCCTTATAAGTGCTTTTAAGTCATCCCTTAATGTTACCATAGGAAAACCGAGGTTTCTAGGTTAATATAAGAGTTTGAGAACCTTTGCCATGGCTAAATCATTTTGCGCCTCGGCCAATTGCTCTTGGTTTTACTTCTTATATCTTCACAGATTTCGTCGTGGATTGGAGCCTCACTGCACCGAGCCAATGTGGCACTGTGATGAGAGGACTACCTGAAGCCTACCTCACTCGCCCTTGATATTGCCCACGGCCAATACCACTTTATGCTGCGACAAATTCCTCTCTAGAACATGACCAAGCTCACCCCTTGATTCTAGCCATGGCGAATTTTATTTTGCACCGCGATGAATTACTCTTTGGATGACTTGTAATTTGGCCTCTCACATTTTGTCGTGGCTAATTCCACTTCTCTCTGCAGCGAATTGCTCTCTATTACTCCCCCTAGGCAACGTCACCTCTATTGGTCATGGCTAAGACTATTTTGGCCATAGCGAAACATCTGATCCTATAACTTTTAAAATTTTGTCTCATATACTCCAACTCTTCCTTTAGTGACACCCTAGGGCCACTCTACCTTAATTTGTAAGACTCTAATAGCTTTCATTTACCTAATTTACCCAGCTTATCTATCATTACTAGTTCAAAACTTAAGTGTTAATTTCTACTCATCCAACTACCATATATCAGCAAGTTCATAAATTAATGACAGTAAGAATTTATGAATTATCAACAATTATCATTCAAATACATATTCCATTAAATGTTCCAGGTATCATTAGCTTAAGTCAACATCTAATATATCATGTGATTACATTTCCAAAAAGTAAATCATATCATAGGGTCCACAAATTCTACATCAAAAGTTATAACTCATACATCAAATATCCATTTAATATGAGGCATAACTCCTCAATAGATACATTCTATGTTGTCAAAATACAAACTCCTACAAAGGACTACTCAGAAACACTTACCTAATTACTACAAGAACCAAATTTGGATTTGGTTGAGCCTACACCAGTAACCTTAGATAACACCTTAAATTCTGAGTAAATTCACATAAAAATAATATTCATATCATAAATTAGCTATAGGGATCCTAAACTTGCAAAAAATGCATTAAAATATGTTTCAGCAGAGTATAAAGGGGGCTGCATATGTTTAAGGTTTAGTTGGGCTTAATTTGGGTCTTAAATGGGTTATAGGTTGACCCAAAGGCCTAATGCCTAGTAGGTTTCAAATTTAAGCTTTATTGAGCTAAGTTTCATAAGTTGGGTTGTAGAATTGTAGTTGGGTTAGGACAAATTTTAAGAGCTCATTTGATTTGGGTCTGCATAAGGGATGTTGGACCAATTATAAGAGTTCATGTAAATAAATTCTTGGGCCTCTACCTCATTAAACCTAATTGGGGCATTGCTAAGTGGTTTCTTTAACGTCCAATTTTTCATAAAACACCAAAATGAGTCAATTTTCAAAGCAAGTCCCTTGAGATGAGTTATTTAAGACTAACAAAAATTTAGAATAAAATTTTAAATAATAAAAAATGAGGATCTAATATCTAAGATACCTAAAAACTTAAGTCAAATGAGTAAGGAAAATTTATGAAAGAAAGTTAGGGTATTTTTGTAATTTTTGGACAATTTGGAAAACTCACAAGAAGGCTTTTTAAATAAAAAAGTTAAGCTTTTCAAGGTTTTATAGGCCTTAAAAGCCATAAGAACCCCTAAAATAGTTGAAACCCTTCTGGTGAGTGATTTCAGCCATCGGTTGATGAAAATTTTGACCGAATGGTTTGGAATGGTTTAAAATCCAATTTGAGTGGTTCCAAAGATATTTTATAAGTTAGAGAGCTAAATATTATGATGGAAAAGACAAATTTCGAAAAGGAGTTGAAATGAGCCTAAGATGAAAAAGCCAAGAAAAGGGACTAAAATGTAAAAATAAAAAGTTGTTAAAGTGACTCCTCCCCTCCATATAGCACGTGGCTCTTTCCCAATTTGATTAACCAACCATTTTTCTATCCCAAAATAGAGTAGAGGCCAGTAGCCATTCATGCACAAGAAGAAGCTTCAAGGGAGAAGAGAAACAAGGCAAAAATGTATGGAAATTTAAGGAAATTCAAGCTTCTTCCTTCTTTAAAGTTGCTCACCTCCTCCTTGCCTTCCTTCCTATGATTTTTGTGTGTGATATGGTGATGTTTTAGGTATGGTATAGAGGAGAAAGATTGGAGTTTGGAAAAGAGGAGAAAGATTAGAGTTTGGAAAAGAGTTCGCCACTTGGAAGAGCACTTGAGAGAAGTTAGAAACCAAGGTAACTTTGTTATCTTTCATGCTTCTTCCTTCTTGTTTTTTTTAGTGTGAGTTTTAGCCAAGGAGAGAACAGCCAAGAGGGATTGAATTTTGCAAAAGCCAAGAATAAATCATGTGGATTAAGGTATGGGAATCAAGATTATGCAAAGAGAACAAAGTAAGAACCATTAAATTGCAAGATGGAATTGTTAAGGATTCAAGAATGTAACCAAAAATCTAATTTTATACAAGAGTTCCTAGGCTAATGTAAGTGTTTGTATGATCTCCTAGGACCCCTAAAGACCTCCCCACATGCATATTCCATAAAGGAAACAAAGAAAGCTCATTGATTCTCACTTTTGAAGCTTGTTTCGGCCTAGGGCAGAACCAATACTAGAACCAATACCTAGGGATAGTTTTAAATTCATCCAAGCTTGGTTTTGCATCATATATGATTGGAGAAGATGAAAGGAAGCCTTGAAAAATTTTTAGCAAGCCCAGGAAATGAAATGGTAGCCTAGGTTACCTAAAGAAGCAATATGTGGTTAGGCTCCTTATTGTGATTGTGTCATGACTCCAAGAGGTTTAAATGGAGTCAAAAACCATATATGGAAGGAAAAAGGGAGTCAAGAGCTTGAATTATATGTGTTGCTTCATTAGGTACATTTTAGAACCATAAATGAGTCATAGGAACAATCTAACTCTTAAAATGAATGTATAGCTTTAAGAATTGTTCCAAGAGTATAATTGGCTTCCATATGATGTGTTTAGGCCAAAGGAAGCAAGTTCCACCTACTTTGGGTGCTTAGCCAAGGGAGAGGAACCATTTCTAAGAGTTAAAGTATGTCATTGCAAGCAAGGTAGCTCCCTTCTCCTTCTTTCATGCATGTTTAAGTGTCTTTCTCATCTTGAATGTGTGTGTGTTTGTTTAAAGTCATGAAATATGTTTCTAGCAAGCATTCACATGCCATAGTATCTTGATGCTTTACTTATGTATTAAAATGATGCTTGATGAATGCCTTTGGTTTGCTTGAGCTTGATGAAGCCAAAAGGCCCTTAGTTAGGGTGAGGATGAGCCAAAAGTCCCTAAGGTTAGGTGAAACAAAGCCAAAAGTCTCTAACAAGAGTGAGGCTTAGTCAAAAGTTCCTTGAAAATAGCTAAGGCGAGTCCAAAAGTCCCAAAGAGAGTGGATGAGGCTAAACCAATGCTTTGGCAAGCTTATGTATGTTATCTATGTCCTTATGAATGAAGAGAATACTTTATGTATGATTAAGAATTTCATGTTGGCATACATGCATCTAGACTTGAAACTTGCATTAAGTATGTGTGTTTGAAAGGGAGATGAGCTATTAGGATTCTTAGAATCTCATTCCCCCTCCCCATTGCCCTAAAATATTTAGGTAGACTAAGTGAGCAAAGGAATGGAAGCCATCAAGCTTAAAGAAGGGAGATTGACAAGAAAATGTATCTTTTATCCTCTTTTGTAACTATGATGATGTCAAGGAATGTAATATGAAGATGTAGATGATGTATAGCCTTTGAAACATGTGTAAATATATGGATACTTAATGTATGTATGAGAACTAGAGCCAAATGAATGATATTGCATGGTTTTGGTAATGAATGGCAAGAGTAGCATATATGTAATCTTGTGTATATCTTGGGTTGGATGAGTGGAATTACAAAATTTGGGTTGTTAGCCCTTTGAGACATATTTGATAGAGTATTTTAGTGCTTTACCACGTGCTCATGTGGCCATAGGAATAGGAGAAGCCAATATGGACCTTTTGAGACCCTTATGAAGCATGAACACTGACAATTTGCAACCCTATGGCACAATCTGATCAAATAGACGAATTTTCTCATGAAATTTGGCATGCATGTAGAGATCATCTAGAGCTTTTTAGGAAGATAAAGTAGGTAATATTTGGAGGTCTACAAAACATTTGGTGAATTTTTGAAATTGAGAATTTTTCTAGTTTTAGTCAGTGTACTGTTTATTCTAGTCTGAAATGAAATTCTATCATTCATGAGGAAAATGATGTCCAATTACTATGAAATTTTATAGAAAGAAACTATAACTTTCTAGTGACTTATGTCGACTAGAATCACCCTATTTAGATGTCTAGAGAGGGAGATATAAACTTTTGAAGTTGCTATCCAGTACCAGGAGTCTGATCAAACCCGTGTCATTATTTGATTCGTTTTCATAGCCAAAACGATCCTAGAATGGTCTAGAATGATTTTTTCTCTCTAGCTGACATCCATATCTTTCTAGATTTGTATCATTTTCATGTATTAGATTTTTGTAGGATTAATTGGATATTTTTGAAGTTTATATCATAAATCTGTATCAGTATCAGTAGCCAATAGGACCTTTGTGCCTTCTTTTATGTCAAACATGGCCCAGATACTATGCTCATGACTTGAAATTATTTTTAGTGTAAAGTTAACACTCAGATTTTTCCAAGAAGTTATAGCATGGTAGATTTTGATTTTTTTTACATTTAATTATGAATTTTCAAAGTTGCCTCTGAAATCTACTATATGCTATCCGAGGTGAATGAAGGAAAATCCATTATTCTAAGCTTGAAAATCGTGGATTGCTTGATATTTTAGATTGTTTGTGACTTGTACAAGTGATAAATGGGTAGAGAATGATGTTGGAACATCCACGGGACCTATATGACGTGAGTTAAAAATTTAACCTTAACGTGGCGTAATAAAAGTGCATTATTTTCATACTTTTCTTGTAAGTTCATGGAGGAAAATAGATATAATAACCTTGAATGGAAGAGTATGACAATGGAATATATATGGTATGACAGTTTCTCTCTTGGGCCAAGTCTCACAATAAGAAGTTGGGTTTACACCTATAATCATTAGGCCTCCATTAGTCTTTAACTATGGCTTATTTAATTTAATTTGGGCCTCAATGAAATTTTTAATCTAATTAAATCTCAAACCTATATTAATAATTTATTTCTCTCTAGATTTTCATTTATATGGTTTGCCTAAGTATTCCCTAATAATTATTCTTAATTATGTCCTTAATTAATTTTGAGGTGTTACATTTTAGATGTTATTAAACAATTTGTAAAGAGATCTCACATGTAACAATAGTTTAGTTTGGATTAACTCTTAAATGATGATGGACCTTGAGTATTTATGACTTTTTTGGTTTGCATGGTTTATTTTGGTTAGTTGTTGATGGTTTAAGGAGCCTTGGTATAGTAGTTATTAATTGTTTGTTAATGGACTCTTAGAAAATTCTATAGACATATTTTAAATCTATGGGTGTTTGATGAATTGAAGGGATGGAGTAACTTTCATTTACTAATTGAAACTTGTAAAGCTTAGTTTGAAGTTAAATGATTGAGTATTAAAGAATTGGGGCATGTAAGTTGTTGGTTGAATATTGCTTTATTATTGTTTTATTTTTTTTAATTCTCCTTGCAAATCTGTCACTTAAAGAAGTATGTGGGTGATTAATCTCTTGTCCCTAACTTTTTATATCATTTGGAGATATATTTAGAGTCATTAGAGTTGTTCTATGTGCATTAGATTAAGTTAGAAGCTTGTAAATGGTAAGCATTAAATTTTTATTGTTCTGGTGGTCTTTGTCTTAGGGACACTGTGATGTAGCTCTTCAATGTTGGGGCACCATAAAGGTTTTTCCCCTAGGGAATTGGAGTTTAGGTTATGATGACATGATGATGTGATGCCACTCAAATAGAGATGAAGACACTATAGTGTGGCCTTTAGGTGCCATGGCAAGGTTCTTACAGAGGTAAATGTACCACAATGTAGTCCTTTGATGCTACAACGCTATACGAGCAATTTGCTTCCTGAAGCTTTAACACGAGGCACACCACAATGCCAAACATGCTAGGTGGTGTTAAGAGTAATTTGGAGGATTTTAAGACATGTTTTGATTAGGTTTTTAAATCTAAGGTCTTAGGTAAGTGTCTTAAAGTCTTAAGATGTTTTAGGAGTTAATTATGCTTTCAGTAGTTTAGGTACTCAATTATTATTCATAGGCTTTAAACTTACAACTTGTTTATAATAAAAATTTTAATTTGTTTGTATTTTTAGGATTTTTGAGATTATTCTTACAATCAATTTACTAAATTTGTTTAATTAATCCATACATTAGATGTTAAGTAGAATTAGGCATTACATTAGTGATTTGGAAAAGAAACTTGGGGAATTGCAACAACATGTAAAATAAAATGTTCAATAGGAATTGAAATTTTGGTATGATTGCCAAGAATCTTTATGGGCCAAAAAAGTGGGACAAACATGATTAGTTCAGGGTGATAGGAACACTAAATATTTTCGTAATTTGGTTAAGAAGCACATAGTTAATTGTTAGATTGAAAGATTAATAGGGAAATTGGGTTCAAGATGTGCATCAAATGAAAAATCTTGCTATGGGTTATTTTCAAGTAGTTTTTTGATGTTAGTAAGATGTATTAGTTTCTCAAATAATGGAGAAGTTATGTCAATATGATATTCTTGTTCTAAATGATAGTTAGATTGAGATGTTACAGACAAATGTCACAAAAGTAGAAATTCAACGAGTAATTTTTCATCTAAAAGCAGATAGCGCCCTAAGGTTGAATGGGTTCCATGTGTAACACCATAATTATCTAGCCTTCCTTTTTCATATCTTAGCTTCCTTCACTTGGCATAGCAATTCTCAAAGGAAAAATTCAATTAAAATATTGCAATATTTTATGTTACGTAATATTTAAATTTTTTGTTTCATATTCCTTGGGCCATATGAACTTACTCATATCATCCTTCAATTAAAATACATTCATAAAACTCAAAACCATATCAAAATGTCACAAAAATCTCAAGTTTGCAGCATACATATACAAAATCACAAAATTAGCCTTGAGTTCTGCTGCCAGATTTCTAGTGTCAACTTTGGAAAATCATAATTAATTTCAAAAAAATCAAAATCAAGCATACTATTGTAACACCTTATATTTCTAGCTTATTACATCACATCTCGATGCTTTATATCATACATTCCATGAAGAAGCAAGAAAAAAGGGGATTAAAATAATGTATTTTTTAGCATTATATTGCGTATAAAAATTTCATTCGATGTCACATGGACTATGTGAGCTCATACATCACATTCTTATATTTAATTATATGAATGCAACTCATTTGAATCATAAAAAATGGCCTACATCTCATGGAACTCAAAGGGAAGCATAAAATGCATATATATATATATATTTGGCCAGATTTTTCTCTTTCCTGTCACAAAATTTGGAAAATCATAACTAATTCTAAAAAAATTGAAACCATGAATTCTTGGCCATTTTGGAAAGCTACACATGTCTAATTCTTGATAAAAATATGTCCAAACTATAAAATCCAACACAGAATATGTTTGACATTCAAAATGGTCCAGAAGTCTGGCTATCCACTGGTGCTATCACAAAATTCTGTAGCAAATTTTAAAAATATCCAATTAATTCCATAAAAATCTAATCCATGCAAATGAGACCAATATAGAAAGATCTTAATGTTAGGTAGAGGGGAAAAATAACTCCAAACTAGCTTAGGTACGTCTAGGCATAAAAAATTAATCAAACAATACCTGAGGTTAGTTGGAGTTCCTGATACTAGATAGAATATTTAAAAATTTATATCTTCCTCTCTAGGCATTCAAATGAGGTGCTTCTAGTTAACACAAGTCACTATTAATTTCTATTGTCTTTGTATAAAATTTTGTGGTAATTGGACATCATTTGAGCCCTGTGTGACAGATTTCATTTTCGGACTAGTATGAAGAGTGACATGACCAAAACCAAAAAATTTTCCAAAATTTGAAAATTCATCAAATATTCTCTAGACCTCTGAAAATTTTGTTCTTTAGCTTTCAAAAAAGCTCTCAACAAGCTCTAATTTCATGCAAAATCTTAGACCAAGAAGAGCACATTTGGACAAAAAGTGATATAGGGTTCTATTATGATCAATTTTGGCTCCATATGGGATACTAAAAATATTCAAATGGCTTTCCTTAAGGTATGACACCTCTTGGGCAAGTCCAAAAGCATAAATAGGGCTTGTATGTACTACCCAAATGGTCCCAAATATCATGCATCTCAATTTGGCCATTCCACTTCCATTCATACATGAAATTCCATAATGCAAAATTGCCATTACATGACCAAAATGAGTATTTTCATACATATAACCCTAGCTCTCATTTATACACAATACATTAACATAATTATACATACTCATAACATTATAGGTCATATGCAACTAGGGATTTCATCAATTGCTATCCATAAGGCTTTAAAGTAGCAATTTCAAGACACTTTGATGTCATGCTCTCATCTTCAAGGTAGTTGGCTTCCATTACCTTGCTCTCTTGGTTCACCTAGTATGTTAGAACATCAGAGAAGAGGGGATAGGATTCAAAGAATTCCAATAGCTCATCTCCCATTCAATCATACATAAAGCATGCAAAACAAGTCTTACAAATACATGTATGGCATATGGACATGTGAAATCATTCAAGAAGCATTCTTAGCATTTGAAAAAGTCATACATAGCATACATAGGCTTGCCAAGCAAGTGGATTGGCCTCACCCATTAGCCTAAATACAATTTATGAAAGCCAATTAGGCTCATGAAACAAATTCTAGGGCCACACAACTTTTTTAAACACTAGGTTGTTCTATAAACTCTATTATAGTCCATAAATGCACCTAATGAAGTAACACCCCTCAAATAAATTTTAGCCTCTATTCTTTCCTTTCAAATATGATTCTTGACTCCTTTTAAGCCTCTTGGAGTCATCACACAATCAAAATAATGAGCCTAACTATATGTTGCTTCTTTAAGTCATAATATAGAACCTAAAGTACTAACTCACTTTTTATGAGTTCTAAATTTTTTCCAAGGCCTCCTTTCATATTCATTCATCATATATGACACAAAAATAGGCTTGGAAAAATTTAAAACTCTCCCTAGCTACTCCATCCATGCTTGGTCGAGAAATAGCCCATTTTTGGCCTCCTTGGAATTTTCTTTATTTTCTTGAAGGAGGAAGCATGTTGGGAGCATCTTAAGGATCTTAAGAGCTCATTTAAACTCTTAATTAGGCTTATGAATCATCACACAAAATCAGAATTTGGAAGGAACACTTGAAACTCTAGAATTTGCATCTTAAAATCTAATGGTTATTTTATTATTTCCTTTGCATATTCTTGTTCTTCTCCCTTAAATACCTAAGATTCACCCTTGGTTTGGCCTAAAAATCAGATCCTCCTATGCTTCCTAGGGTTAGGCGAAATGAAGAAGAAGGGAGGATGAAAATATCAACTATAAGAAGAGAAATTACCTAGTTTTCTTGCTTATTCTTGCTTGAATCTTGCTTTCTCCAAGCTCTTCTCTCCAAATCCGAAAAGTCCCTTGAATCAGATTTATAAACTCCATTTTAACCAAAGGAAACAAAGGAGAAGGAAGGAGATGTGGTGTGGATGGAGAAAAGCATGAAAAACTACCATGGAAATATACCTTTAACCTTGAATTCTTCCTCTCTTATGCGCCCAAAACCCTAGCTCTTTCCTATGAAATTATACAACAATTTCTGATTCCAAATGGGGGAGAAAGTGGGATGCCACCAATAAATAGGGGTAAGAAAGTGCTTTTTCAAAAATTCTAATTTTGCCCTTTGTTCTTTGTATTTTTGTTTCTCCTTCATTTTAGCTCCTTTTGAAGAATCACCTTTTCCATGATAAAATTTAGGTTCCCAATTAAATAAAATGCCTTTGGAATCACTCAAATTAGAGCTAAGACCTTCCCAAATGAATCTGTCAAAGTTTAGGTACATTGATATTGTAAAATATCCACCAGAGGGGATTTAACTATCCTGGAGCTTCCCATGGTTTTCAGGGCCTCTGAGAACCTCGGAGAACTTAAAATTTTATTTAAAAAGCCCTTCTATGTAAATTCCAAAATTTGCTCAAAATTATGAAAATACTATTACGTTTCGTAGGGTTTCCGTCAAAATTTGTTTTTTTCATTCTATCTCCATTTTTCCTTCTGTTTGAGGTTAGGATTCTCATTTTTAGGAGTCTAGAATATTACTCAAATTTTTTAGAACCTTTACTAATTTATTTCAGGGGACTTGCTTTAAAAATGCTCCTATTTTCATCGTTTAACGAAAACTAGATATTACACTTTCTTGGCCGAACCTAGGAAGCATTTTGCTCTCTATAGACTTTGCTTTGTTTTCTTGATGGAGGAAGTACATGGGGAGACTTCTAAGGATCTTAGGAGCTCATTTAAACTCTCATTTAGATATAAGAATCAAGGTATCAAATCAGTTTTTGCAAGGAACATATGAAACCCTAGACTTTGCATCTTGAATTTTCATGGTTCTATTCTTAATCTCCCCACCATTTTTCCTTATAATCACCCTTGGTTCTGCCTAAAAATCAAACTTTCTTAGGGTTTCTTAAGTGAGGCGAAATGGTGGAGGAAGAGGAGGAAGGGATAGCAGCCATGGAAGAAGAAATTACCTTATTTTTTTGCTTTTTCTCACTTGAATCTTGTCCTCTTTGAGCTCCTCTCTTCAAATCTGAATATTTACCTTAATTTCTCCCTTAAAACAGATTTATAAACTTCATTATAATCAAAGGAAACAAAGGAAAATGGAGGAGAAGAGGTTTGGATAGAAGAAAGCATAGAAAACTACTAAAATTCCATGCCTTTTTTCTTGAATTCCTTCTCCTCCTCTTCTTCCTCTTGTGTGCCTTATCCTAGGGCTTCTTTCTCTGGTTTAGGGCAGAAAAATATGAGGCTACATAAGGGTGAGAGTGGGGTGTCACTTACATATATAAGGGAGGAAAAACTTTTCAAAAATTTTTGTTTTGCCCTTCGTTCTTGGCATTTTTGTTTCTAATTTGTTTTAGCTCCTTTTTTAGAACCAAATTTTTCATTATGAAATTTAAGTTCCCAATTTAGTAAAATGACTTTAGAATCACTCAAATTAGAGCTAAAACCTTCCCGAACGAATCTGTCAAAGTTCGGGTACATCGATATTGGGAAACGTCCACCATAGGAGATTCAATTGTCTCAAGGCTTTCTATTGTTTTTAGGGCCTCTGAGAACCTTGGAGAAATCAAAATTTTTATTTAAAAAATCCTCCTGTGTGAATTCCAAAATTTACTCAAAATTATGAAAATGCCATTACGTTTTGTAAGTTTTCTGTCAAATTTTGTTTCTTCATTTTGGCTTTATTTTTCTTTCTATTTGAGCTTGAGATTCTCATTTTTAAGAGTCTAGAATACTTTCCAAAATTTTTAAGACCTTAACTAAGTCATTTTAGGGGACTTGCTTTTGTACCCGGTGAATTTCGTTTATTGACGGAGAAATCGTACATTACGTTTCTCACGTTTTCTCTCATTTTCAGAGAACCGGATGTTATATTTCTCCCTTCTTAAATAAATTTCATCCTCAAAATTTGGGATATACTTTTCTCTCACTATTTTCTTTTTTGCTAACTACTCTTTTCTTTCCCTTCTTCCTAGCTCTATGCGCTTTTCTCAGTGATTTCACTTGTTTAAATTTTTTCTTAGCCAGGGAATTTTCATACTAGCTTTTAATGAGAGCTCTATTATTATAACGCATTAGCTAATTCTTTTCATAAGGGAAAGAAATTTCTGACTCTGGAGGCCTATCTTGGGAGAGCTTGTTAGTCATATCGGGTTAGCCTTAACTCGATCACAAGGTTAACGTTTCTTTTAGTGGACTCGGTTACACATCTCGGGAGGTAATTCATTTCATATTAAGTCTCCTATATCCTCTCCCAATGGCTTCTCATAACATCTCATCATCTTTTTTGTTCATTAAAGCCATCAAAGATTTCTGTCTATCTACTATTTTAAAGTATACTATCCATTGTTCATCAATCTCTACATTCTTTCTTACTAGCTCATCCTATGATTACAATTCACATTTCTTTCTATCACAGGCCTCACATCTCAATTACTTATTGGGATTACAACTCCTTTGAGGAGTTTCTACTTTTAATGACTCTAGTTTTTCTATTTACTACTATATCTGTATCGGTAGGCTAGGACTTTTCCTCACTTTCTTTACTCACTTATAGTAGCATTGTATAGTCTCTTATCTCAACATTGATAGGCCTAACATATGTGTCTCATACTGGTATCGAAAAACTACTACCACTGGCTACTATTGAGCTCTGGTTGGATGCTAACTATTTTCACAGTTTTACTCACTGGAGATATACTATCCCACTTACCTCATGTAAAACTACACCTAAACCATTTCTAAATACATAAGCTAGTATACAAGGATCTCTCTATTCCTCAGTCAGGGCTAATATTTGTTGGGTAGTGGTTCATCTGATTCTAACTCTAGAAAGCTAATTTCTTACTTTCCTTATCCCATACACTATGCTCATCTCTTAACAGAGCTAGTCAGTGGTCTAACTATTTGAGTATAGCTTTCATATCTTTGTGGCTACTAGATTTTGGAGGTCTTTAGTCTCTGAAACAAAAGCTAACTAAAACTGTATTAGTCTTTGAAACTAACTAGGGCTCTTTGTAACTCTGTGGGATTTACTATGACCCCTAGGTCTACTACGACCTCTTAGAGCCCTGCTAGGGTCTATTGCGACCCGTTGTGCTATGCTAGGATCTATTGTGATCCATCTCTAGGAGACATCAAAGCCTAAGATCACTATATCTGATAGTAAAAAATGTGCTCACTAGGTTCGGTAACCATCGCTCATAATAACTAAGGCTAAACTCAGAAGTACATCATGCTCTTCGTGCGAAGTGGGTTCTGTGTCATCTAATTCTCTAGGATCCCGTCATACTAATACTAGGGAGCATTTTAAATTTTCACTTACTGCTCCTCATAGGATCCTCAGATTCCAACTTCAACCTCTTTTTCTTGGGCTTTCTTTTTTAACTCTATTGAGTTGCTTACTTTACATATACTTGTTCTAGCCCTTTTCTCATATTCTGCAGTTTCTAACTATGCCCACATTATACTTTTAGGTGCTTTGGCACTAAGGCATCTCACACACTAAGTGTGGTTAACATCTTTGGCAAGAGAGAGGCTATGCACTGGTCCTTTTTCATTTCATTTACATATACTATAAGGGACTCCAGCTATGTATACTAAATCTGGACATTCTTTACTAGGGATTCCTCTTTGCATACTTTTCTTATTGTTTCGATATTCCTGGAATCCCTTTTTCTTTTCTTTTTGACTTATCTTATTATCTAGCTAACTAGGATACCCTTCGATTATTGGGACACTTTGGTGGTTGATGTTGTCGTTTGCTATGCACTTAAGCCATATTACTACTAGGTTGGCCAGACTTAATATTATGTAGCCTCTGTTGCAAGTAAACTATAACATCAAACACTAATACACAGTCGCTTCATGACTGAGCTCAAAGTCACTATCGCTAGTATATTACAAGTTTCCTAATAATCTAAAGTATTCCTCTTATACTTTTCTTTATTTGCCCTATTCTCATAAGATACTCAGGGAAAGCATGATTCTATTCTCTACTTCATCCTGAAATCACTATACATTGCCTTACTATTTTTACTTCGGGTATTATCATGCTAGAATGGCATCTATGCCAAGGACAAGTGTACTTTCTTAAACACTCAAGCACATCAACTCAATATCTATTCTCAATCTATTATATCCTCGACTTGATCACTATTATATTTTCTCTTTCTTTTACCTTTCTTATCCTTTTACTTTGATAAAAAAGATGCTATACTACTGGCTGTCTCTGTTGCTAGTTTGGTTTTTTTTCTATGCTCGAGAGCACCTACACTTTTCCAAAGTTCTTATACTTATTTACTCTCTGTAACATCAAGGGGGTCTACTTTTTTCTTATACTTTTGCTTTACTTTTAACTAGACCATCCCTCACTAAAAGAATTTCTATTACCTGTAACCTCAGGAATTACATTCTATGCCACTCTCAGCTTACACTCTTTTTCTGCAAGATGCAAGACTTACTTTTTGAGGTGGTCTCTAACTTCCTCGAGTTTCCTTGAGGGCACTAAGGCACTACCTGTCTGTCTCAACTTACTTTTATGTTTAGATTAGAGTTAGGTTTTCTCTCTATTTAATCTCTTTAGCCTCATCCCAAGGAGCACAAAATACTAATTTCAGGGTTCTACTGACCCAATCCAAGACACGTACTCTCAATGTTTGAATCAATGTTCGAATTCTACCTTACTGAAAACTTATGCTCTACCGAGTGCTCTAATCATGCACGTGCCTTAACCCCTACATTCTTATATTAGGAAGCTTGTCTAATAAACTATCAGACCTCTATCTATTTACCTCTTTAGCTCAATTTACTCATTTAATCATTACTAAAGTGAGGGCATCTTTTTCTGTAGTTAGTTTATCAGCTCTTCCTTGCTTCTTTTATCATTGTACTTTTACAATTTGAGGGGTCTATATAGGGGAATTTGCTAACCACTACTGGGTGGTTTCCCTGATTTACAATGTATCATTTTTTTTTCTTGATTTAAGAAGAACTTTTACTGAAACTTTCATTCATATATCTCACCTGAAACGATGCTATTGGTTATCTTTCTTAGGCTTTAGCTTACGCTCAGCCTGGGTTATTTGTCTAATCAGACCTGTAGCTGGTAATAACTTAGTGCTTTTCTAAACTATCTCCATTCTCTTTTAGGCCCTTGTTATCAGGTTACCCATACTCATATCTAGATATTACCTATGAGGCACACCTTTCTAGGCCATTCATTATATGCCTCACTACTAGTAACTTTATCTAATATTATTTTGAGGCTACACAAACATTCTATCATTCAGTGTTTCACAGGGTAACACTCTAGGTTGGAGTCAACACTTTAAAAGCGAGTCTTAACAACCTTACTATCTTTATGTCTAACTTTCTCTGTGTTGAACTCTTTCCTTAGTTTCAACTACTAGGCCCATGGATTTCTTACCAATCTTCCATGACTATTCATTACTCTTTTTCTCCACTTATACTAGGGGCTCTCGTTTTCTATGGGTTATCTAACCCCTTATTAGTTCATTTCTCAAGTTGGCATGAATATGACTAATAAGGCATTCATACTACCATTTGTCGTGGCTAACATATCATTCACTGTGGCTAATTAACCTTGGGTTCACCCTAGTTTTTCTATCTAAGTATTGGCCACGGCTAACTTATTAATTGGCGGCGGCGAGAAACTTTTATTTAAAAAGCCCTCCTGTGTGTTTTTCAAAAAGTATCCATATTTACGAAAATACTACTGGCCTTTTGGCAAATTTTTTGAATCACTCTGGCCTTGATTTCTGGGCAACTCAAGGCTCAAATTCTCATTTTCTAATATTTAAAAATTTTATCATGATTTTAGTTGGCCCTAATTCCTTCTATTTCAGGGACTTTCTTTTGTATCTGGCCCATTTCTGCCCTTTACAGAGAAACCGAACATTGCGTTTCTCATGTTTACGGAAGGACCGAATGTTACATTCCTCTCCCCTTAAATAAATTTTGTCCTCAAAATTTGGGGTACACTTTCTCTTATTTCTTTTTTTTTTCTGGCTAATTGTTCTGTTCTTTCCCTTCTTCCTGGCTCTATATGCTTTCTCAGCGATTTCATTCTTTCGAATTTTCTCTTAGCCAGGGAACTTTTATTACTAGCTCTTAATAAGGGTTCTACTGCTATAAAATGCTAGCTAGTTCTTTCTCATAAGGGAAAGAAATTTCTGACTCTGGAGGCCTATCCTGGAAAAGCTTACTAATCATATCAGGTTAATGTTAACTCGTTCACAAGATTAACATTTCTTTCAGTGGACTCATTTACACATCAGGAGGTAACTTATCTCATATGATGTCTCCCATATCCTCTATGAATGGCCACTTATAACATCTCATCATTTTTTCTAATCATTAGAGCCATTAGAGGTTTCTATCTGTCTGCTTACTTATTTACAAGTATCGTCCACTGTTCATCTCTGCGTTCTTTCTTACTAGCTTATCCCATAATTATAATTTGCATTTCTTTTTGTCATAGGCCTCACATCTTAGTTACTTACTGGGATTACAACTCCTTTGAGGAGTTTCTGCTTTTATAATCCCAATCTCTCTGTTTACTACTACATCTGTTTTTGTAAGCTGAGATTTTTCTTACTTTCTTTGCTCACTTGTAGTGGCATTTTATGGTCCCTCATTTCAATACTAATAGGCCAAACTTGTATGTCTCATACTAGCATTGAAGAGCTGCTACTACCACTGACTACGGCTGGGCTCTGATGGGATGTTAGCTATTCTCACAGTTTTGCTCACTAGAGACATACTGTACCACTTACCTCATATAAAAACTGCACCTGACTCTTTTTTAAATATATAAGCTAGCATGTGGGGATCTCTCTATTCCTTGGTCAGGGCTACTATCTACTAAGTAGTGGTCCATCTGGCTTTAACTTTGAAAAGCTTATTTCTTGCCTTTCTCATCCCATATACTATGCTCATCTCTAAAGAAAGCTAGTCAGTGGTCTAACTGTCTGAGTAAAGCCTTCATATCTCTGTGGCAATGGTCTACCAAACTCAGGAGATCTGTAGTCTCTGAGACAAAGGCTAGCTGAAGCTGTACTGGTCTCTGAGACTAATTGCTCTGTAAAAACTATCTTAGGTTGTCATCTCTACCAGAGGTCTATCATGCTGTGGTTAGGGCTCTCTGTAACTCAGTGGGATCTACTGTAACCCCTGGGTCTACTGTGACCTCTCAGAGCCCTGCTAGGGTCTACTGCAACCCGCTATACTATGCTGAAATCTACTACGATCCATCTCTGGGAGATGTCAAAGCCTAAGATTACTGTATTTGATAGTAAAATACATGCTCACTAAGTTCAGTTACCATCGCTCATAATAGCTAAAGCTAAACTCAGAAGTATATCATGCTCTTCGCGCGAAGTGGGTTCTGTGTCGTCTCATTCTCTAGGATCCCGTCATACTAATACTAGGGAGCATTTTAATTTTCATTCATCGCTCCTCATTGGATCCTCAGATTCCCACTTTAGCCCCTTTTTCACTTGGGCTTTCTTTTCTTACTCTATTGACTTACTTACTTTTACATATGCTCATTCTAGCCTTCCTCTCATATTCTACAATTTCTAACTATGCCCACGTTCTGCTTTTAAATGCCTTAGCACTAGGGCATCTCACACACTGGATATGGCTAGCATTTCTGGTAGGAGAGAGGCTATACACTAGTCCCTTCTCATTTCATTTACATATACTATAAGGGACTCAGGCTATGCATACTGAATTTGAACATTTTCTACTGGGGATTCTTTTCATGCTTTCTCATTATTCTGATATTAATGAAATCCTTTTACCTTTCTTTTCTAACTTATCTCATTCTTTAACCAAGATACCTTTCGATTATCGGGACACTTTGGTGATTGATGTCATCGTTTGCTATGCACTTAAGCCACATTACTACTAGGTTGACCAGACCTAATATCATGTAGCCTCTATTGCAAGCAAACCATAACATCAAACACTAATACATGGGCACCTCATGACTGAGCTCAAAGCCATTATCGCCTGTATATTGCAAGTTTCCCAATAATCTAAAGTACCTCTCTCTTACTTTTCTCTATCTGCCCTCTTTTCGTAGAGTGCTTAGGGAAAATAGGATTCTTCATGTACTACATCCCAAGATCTCTCTGTATTACCTGGCTATTTATACTTTGGGCAATATCATAATAGAAGGGCATCTATACCAAGGACAAGTGTACTTTTTTAAGTGCTCAAGAACATTAATTGAATATTTATTTTCAATCTGATATGTCCTCAGCTTAAACACTATCACATCTTTTCTTATCCTCTTACTTAGGTAAAAGATATTCTACTACTGGTTGTTTCTATTGCCAATTCAGGTTTCTTTATGCTCAAGAGCACCTACATTTTCCCTGGGTTCCTCTACTTATTCACTCTATGTAACATCAAGGGGGTCTATTCTTCGTTCATACTCTTACTCTACTCTTAATTAGGCCATCCCTTGGTAAGAAAGATTTTATTTCACATAATCCCAGAAATTTTATTCTATGGCACTCTCGGCTTATACTCTTTCTCTATATAAAATGAGGCTCACCTTCTTAGGCGGTCTCTAGCTCTCTCGAGCTTCCCTGAAGATACTAAGGCACTAATTGTTTGTCTTAGTTTATTTCTACATTCGGACAGAGTAAGGCTTTTCTCTGTTTAGCCTCTATAACCTCATCCCTAGGAGCACAGTATGCTATTTCTAGGGTTCTGCTAACTCAATCTAGAACGCATATTCTCAATGTCTGGATTCTACCTCGCTGAAACTCATGCTCTACTAGGTGCTTTGACCACATATGTGCCTTAACCCTATACTATTATCATATTAGAGAGCTCGTCTAACTAACTATCAAACCCCTATTCGTTTACCTTTTTGAGCTTAATCTATACATTTAGTTGTTACTAAAGCGAGGGCATATCTTCTATAGTTAATTTCTCAGCACTTCCTTGCTTCTTTGCTCACTATACTCTACAATCGGGGGGTCTATCTAGGGGACTTTACTAATCACTACTAGGTGGTTTTCCTGATATGAGGGTATCTCATCTTCCCTTTTTCATTCCAGGGAGAACTTTCACTTAGCTTTTTATTTACATATCTTACCTGGAACGATGCTACTGGTCATCTTCTCTAGGCTTTAGCTTATGCTTAACCTGGCTAGCCATCTCATCGAACCCGTAGCTTACTAATTATACTCATTCTTTTCTGAGCCTCTATTACTGGTTACTCATACTTACTTCTAGGTATTACTTATGAGGTACACCTTTCTAGGCTACTCGCTAGGTGCCTTACTACTGGTAGTCTTATCTTACGTCATTTCAAGGCTACACTAATATTCTATCATTCAGTGTCCCACTAGGTAGCACTCTAGGTTAGAGTCAACGCCTCATAGGTGGCTCTCAACAACCTCATTAGCCCTGTGTCTAACTTCCTCTGTGTTGAGCTCTTTCCTCAGTCTCATTTACTAGGCCCACAGACTTCTTACTAATCTTTCATTACTATTCTTTTCCTCTACTTATACTAAGGGTGCCCATTCTCTGTGGATTATCTAACCCCTTAGTAGTTCCTTTTTTAAGTTAGCCTGAATATGACCAACAAGGCATTCATAGTGCCATTCGTTGCGGCTAACACATCATTCATCGTGGCTAACGGCCTCTGATTGGCTTACTATTCTAGGGATTGGATTTTTATCTTTAGCTACCAACCTAAGCCTCACCGCCTCTATAACCGGCTCGTCATCAAGCTAGAGGATTCTACCTCTCGCTTCATTCATGCATAACTAGCTATCACCTTCGGGCTGTCAGGCTCTAAGGTATAGCTTATAACTCAACCTTTGGCCTAAGGAAACTAACCTTTCAGGTTCTAATACTTACCTAAGCATTTGGGTGTTGTGCTAGGAATGGCTTGAGTATGACTACCTGAGAGAATTAGGCCTCACATACTCTCTCTAGCAAGCCTCTTCCTATCAACGAGATCATTCTCATTGTTCATATATAGGGCTTGCCACTGATCCCGGCGAGCTATCATATCTCATCAAACTCTAGCCGTTGGATCCCTCAACTCTGCTCAAGCTACTTTAGAGGCCACTCTTCTCAGTGTCCACTAACTACTCTAAGATCATTTTACAATTTACTTATCATGAATAAAGCCATAAACTACTTTCACATACCTACAATGTCTCATAGAGGACATTTTATAGTCATACAAGCCTTTTACAAAGCCCAATGGCTACATCCTCAAGCCAAATCCAATCCGAGAGAGCCTAGAACTTTGTTCTGATACCAATAAATGTAAGACCATAAATTCTAGCTCATTTTATGACATTCATAAGCTTCATATCATCATTTCCATGAGAGCACATGAAAAAGGGCATGAAAATAATGAATTTATTTGCATTACGTCATACCTAAAAATTTACAATCAGTGTCACGTGGACTGTGTGAGCTCATGCTATGTATTCTCATATTTAAATACATCATTACAACTCATTTACATTGCAAAATCATGCCCATAACTCATGGAAACCGAAATGGAGCTCAAAATAAGCAAGCATATTTTAGGCCAAATTTGCTTCATTTTCTGGCCCAACTTTGGAAAATCATAACTAAATCTAAAAAATTCAAAATCATGCAATCTTGGTCATTCTGGAAAGCTTCTATTTCCACCATTCATGCATTTGTGAAACTTGCTTTACACATATTATGTATGATTGAATGGGAGATGAGCTATTGGGATTCTTTGAATCTTATCCCCTCCTCTCTAATGATCTAACATAATAGGTGAACCAAGTGGATATGCTAATGGGAGCCAACAATATTAAAGGAAGGAGATTGACAATCATGTGTTTAGCTTTGCCACTTTAAGACCATGATTGTACCATATGATATATATGATGTAGTAAATAGGCTATGACCCTTGAGACACGTGTAAATATGATATTCTATGATGTTTAAATGTATAGATATGATATATGACTTCTAGAACTTATTTTGAGTATGTAATGCCAAAGTGTGCAATATGGAAGTTTGTTGGAAATATGCATAAGTGTAGGTTGAATGGCCAAAATGAGATGCATGAGGTTTGGGACCATTTAGGCAGCTCACACAAGTCTCAAATAAGCTTTTAAACTTGCCCAAAAGGTGCCAATATTGGCCTCACACTTCTCCTCATGGATTTTGGACTTGCCTCATCCATTCTTTAAGAGCTTTGGACTCAACCATACTCTTGGGAGCCCACTTTGCTTTTGGGAGACTCTTTACTTTGTCTCAACTAAGCTCAAGGGTTCTTGGCTCATCCTCACCAAAGGGAAGAGTTCTTGACCTCTCCACACTCAAGCAAACTCAAACAAACATCATGTACTCATTTGAAAACATAACATGGCATCAAGAATCATGACATAGAAAGGCATGCTAGCATACTTTTCAAAGCTTGAAAATACACATACAAATATTCTAAAATAAGCTAAACACACATCCATGCATGAGAGAAGGTGGAGAGAGCTACCTTGCACAAAATTACACACTTTTTCCTTTGGACTCAAGCCTCTTTTTTCTGCCACACACCCACAAATTGGTGGAGATGGTTTCTCTTGACCTAGATACAATTTATGGGAGTCAATTAGGTTCATGAAATAATTTCTAAGATCATACAATTTGCTTAGATGCTAGATTGCTCTATAAGTTCTATTATGATCCATAAGTGCACCTAATGAAGCAATACCCCTCAAATACTTTCTAGGCCTCATTTTTTTCTTTCAAATATGATTCTTAACTCCTTGTAAACCTCTTGGAGTCATCACATCATCAAAACAAAAGGCCTAACACATGTTGCTTCTTTAGGTCATAATATGGAACCTAAGACATCAAATCACTTTTTATGAGTTTTAAATTTTTTCCAAGGCCTCCCCTCACTTTCATTCATCAAATATGACTCAATAATGGCCTTAGAAAAATTTAAAACTCCCCTCATCTACACAATCCCTTCTTGGTTGAGACATAGACACCATTTGGGCCATATGGAGTTTTCTTGGTTTTCTTGAAGGGAGAAGCTTGTGGGAAGCATCTTTGGTGTCTCAAGAACTCATTTATACTCTAATTTAGACCTAGGAAGCATCATACAAGTTCAGAAATTGGAAGGTGTACTTAAAACCTTAGGTTTTGCATCTTGATTTCTAATGCCTATTTCTTGGTTTTCTTTGTATATTCTTATTTCTCTCCATCAAATACCTAAGAATCACCTTTGGTTTGGTTAAATCTTTGACTCCTTAGGTCTATCTAAGTCTAGGTCAAAATGGAGAAGAAGTGTGATAAAAGGTATCAACCATAGGATGCATTTTTACTTTATTTTCTTACTTAATTTGGCTTGAATCTTAATTTCTCCAAGCTCCTCTCTTCAAATCCGAATTTTCCCTTGAATATCTCCCTTGAATCAGATTTATAAACCTCATTTTAATCTAAGGAAAGAAAGGAGAAGGGAGGAGAGAAGGTGTGGATGAAGAAAAGTAAGGAAAATCACCATGAAAACATACCTTAAGCTTGGTTTTCTTCCTCCTTCTTCTTCCTCTCTTGGGCACCTCTCCTTTAGGGTTTTTCTTCTAATTTGGGGCAGAAGATGGTCGTGCATAATGAAGGGAGGAGAAGGGCGCATCATATATATAGGTGGGAATAAGTTACACTTTTCAAAAATTCCCATTTTACCCTTCATACTTTGCATTTTCGTTTCTCCTTTGTTTTAGCTCCTTTTTTAGAACCGTCTTTTCCATTATAAAATTTAGATTTCCAATCAAGTAAAATGTCTTTGGAATCAATCAAATTAGAGCTAAAACCTTCCCGAACAAATCCGTCACAATTTGGGCACACCGACATTAGAAAACATCCACCGAAGGATCTTTAACTGTCCCGGGGCTTTCCATGTTTTTAGGGCCTTTGAGAATCCTAGAGAACTCAAAAATTTCATTTAAAAAGCTCTCCTGTGTGTTTTTCAAAAAGTGCCTTTAAGAGAGATCCATTTGGCAACTTTGGTACCCAATATAGAGCCAAAATTAACCATAATGGAATCCTATATTAATTTTTGTCCAAATGAGCTAGTATTGATCTGAAATTTGGCATGTAATTAGGTCTCATTGAGAGCTTTCTAGGAAGCTAAAGATCATAATTTTTTGAGATCTAAGGAATATTTGATGAATTTTTAAAGTTGGAATTTTTCATGGATTCTGGTATGGGTACTGTTCGTACTGGTAGTTTTATTTTTTGTGTCAACCGATGGCCAAATGGTATCCAATGCTTATGAAAGTTTATATGCATAAACTAGAGTTCATATAATTTCTTTGGCCACTAAGATCACCTTACTTGGAGTCTGAGCAAAGAGTTATGCATGTTTGAAGTTAACTGTCAGTATCATTAGTGCCCTAGGAGTTTAGTTACTATTCCATAGGTTCCTGCCAGCTAAACGTATCTGTTTCATTTTAGAATTATTTTTACTATCAAGTTGACATTTGTAGTTTTCTAGAATGACTAAATTTATATGATTTCAATTTTTATAGAATTAGTTATGAATTTCAGAAATTTGTATCAGTAAACTGAGCAGCAGCCCAAGCAACCAGCGACCTCTATAGTTTCTTGGATGTCAAACGTCCTGTGTGATGAATGTTGTGACCTGGGCATATTTTTAGTGTAAATTAGACATCCTAAGCTTTCCAAAATAACCAAAATAGCATGATTTCAAATTTTTTGGATTTAGTTATGATTTTTCAAATTTGGGTCAGAAAATGGAGCAAATCTGGCCAAAAATATGCTTGCTTATTTTGAGCTCCATTTTGGTTTCCATGAGTTATGGGCATGATTTTGTAATGCAAATGAGTTGGCCTTTTGGAAAATTTTTTGAATCACTCTGGCCTTGATTTCTGGGCAACTCAAGGCTCAAATCCTCATTTTCTAATATTTTGAATTTTATCATGATTTTAGTTGGCCCTAATTCCTTCTATTTTAGGGACTTCCTTTTGTATCTAGCCCATTTCTGCCATTTACGAAGAAATCGAACATTGTCAGAGAAACTAGATGTTACAAGAAGCATATGGAGAGACTTCTAGAGATCTTAGGAGCTCATTTAAACTCTTATTTGGATATAAGAATCAAGGTATCAAATCAGATTTTTCAAGGAACATATGAAACCCTAGACTTTGCATCTTGAATTTTCATGGTTATTTGTTAATTCTCTTTGCATATTCTTAATATTTCCATCCTTTTTCCTTAGAATCACCCTTAGTTCTACCTAAAAATCAAACCCTCCTAGGGTTTATTGAGTGGGGCGAAATGGTGGAGGAAGAGGAGGAAGGGATAACAACCATGGAAGAAGAAATTACTTTATTTTCTTGCTTTTTCTCACTTGAATCTTATCCTCTTTGAGCTCCTCTCTTCAAATCCAAATGTTTCTCTTAATGTCTCCCTCAAAACAGATTTATAAACTTCATTATAATCAAGGAAAACAAAGGAGAATGAAGGAGAAGAGGTTTATATGGAAGAAAGCATAGAAAACTACTAAAATTCCATACCTTTTTACTTGAATTCCTCCTCCTCCTCTTCTTCCTCTTGTGCGCCTCTTCTTTCTCTAGTTTAGGGCAAAAAAATATGAGGCTACATGAGGGTGAGAATGGGGTGCCACTTACATATATAAGGGAGGAAGAAGAACTTTTAAAAAATTTTCATTTTACCCTTCGTTCTTAGCATTTTTGTTTTTAATTTGTTTTAGCTCCTTTTTTAAAACTATCTTTTCCATTATGAAATTTAGGTTCCCAACTTAGTAAAATGCCTTTGGAATCACTCAAATCGAAGCTAAAACCTTCCTAAACAAATCTATCAAAGTTTGAGTTCACCAACATTGGGAAATGCCCACTGTAGGGGTTCAACTGTCTTAGGGATTTTCATGGTTTTTAGAGCCTTTAAAAACCTCGAAGAACTCAAAATTTTCATTTAAAAAGCCCTCCTATGTGAATTCTAAAATTTACTCAAAATTACAAAAATGCCATTATGTTTTGTAAGTTTTCTATCAAATTTCATTCCTTTATTCTAGCTCTGTTTTTCTTTTCGTCTGAGCCTAGGATTCTCATTTTTAGGAGTTTAGAATGCTTTCCAATATTTTTGGGATCTTAACTAAGTCATTTCAGGGGACTTGCTTTTGTATCTAGTGAATTTCGTTTGTTGACAGAGAAACTGTACGTTACTTTTCTCACATTTTCTCTCATTTTTAGAGAACCGAATGTTACAACTATACCATTCTAAAAAGTTACAAATGTTAAATTAGGCTAAAAATAAGCCCAGACTAATACAAACTATTTAGCTACTAAAAATTGATGAAATAGTAACAAAGATACTGCTATATTACTGGTATTGACACTATACTTCAAAAGTTCATATATCTTTGCTTAGACCTCCAAATGAAGTGATCTTAATGGCCATGGAAAGCTTGTTATGTCTAATTTATGCCTATAAAAAATTATGAGTATTGAATATCATTTGGCACTCAAATGACAAAAAAGAAGAAACTGACCATATGAACAGTAACCATACTAGTTTAACAGCTTTTTGGAAACTTTGAAAATTCATAATTAATTATCTAGAACTCTAAATAATCTAGTCTTTAGTTTCTCAAAAGCCTCTAGATGAGATCTATATGCATGTCAAATTTCATGGGGAAATTCGTCCATTTGGTTAGTTTGTGACATAAGGTTGTAAAATGACATTTTTATGCCTCTTTAAAGGTCAAGAATGGTTCAATTTGGCTTTTAGCTTTTCTAAGGCCACTTGAGCATGTGGGAAAGCATAAAAATAGCCTATTAAACATGTCCCCAGGGTCCAAAAACCCAGGTCTCACAAATTCACTCTCCCACTTGATGATATATATAAGGAACATAACGCATCATCATGCATTTCCATGTCAAAAACATACACTGTCATTTATATGGATCCAATTCTCATACATACACCATATATCTATACATTTACAAGTGTTCAAGGGCTTATACATCATATACATCATTAGGTTACATCTTTTGACAACAAGATATTTATGAAACAACTACTTAACAAATTCCTTGCCAATCTCTTTTCCTTTAAGTATGGTGGCTTCCATTTCTTAGCTCACTTGATCCATCTAAACATGTTAGGCAATGGGGAGGGAAAAGTGAGATTCTAGGAATCCAATAGCCCTTCTCCCTTTCAAACACACATAATGGATGCAATTTCAAGTCTAAAAATACATGTATAGCTATCTTGAAATTCATAAATATACATAGGACATTTCCTTCATTCAAGAAGTCACATATAACATATATAGGCTGGCCAAGATAATGGTTTAGCCTCACTCAATCTCTTTGAGACTTTTGGACTTGCCTCACCCATTTTTAAGGAACTTTTGACTAAGCCTCACTGTTTTAGAGACTTTTGGCTTTGTTTCACTTATTCATAAGGACTTTTGGCTTTACCAAACTCATACAAGCCAAAACATGTTCATAAGGCATCTTTCAAGCACATAAACAAAGCATCATGGTACCATGGCATACACCTATATACTAGAAACATTCTTCATAGCTTAAATATACATACATGCATTCAAAGATAAGAAAACACCTAAACATGCATGAGAGAAAAGAGAGAGAGCTACCTTGTATGCAAGAACACACTTTTCTCTTTAGAATTTCTTCCTTTCCCTTAACCAAACAACCACAAGGAGGTGAAGCTTGATTCCTTTGGCCTAAACACATCAAATGAGATCCACTTACACTTTTGGAACATTCACTAAAGCTACACACAGCCTAGAAGAACTTGGTTGCTCATAATATTCAATTATGGTTTCTTAAGGCACTTAATGAAGCAACATTGAGAATTCATGATCTTGGCTCTATTCTATCCTTCCCTCTATGGTTCTTTACTCCATTTAGACTCCTTGGAGCCATCACACAATTAATTTAAAGAGCTAGCTATATGTTACTTTCTTAAGTTGCAATATGGAACCTATAGCTCCCTCTCATTATCCATAACTTTTAAAATTTTTTTAAGACTTTCTCTCATACTCTACCATCATATATGATGCAAAACCAAGGTCAGAAGAAATTAAAACACTCCCTAGGTACTCCCTCTAGCTTAGGCTAATACATGCATCTTATAAGAAGCCCATAGAGTTTTCTTTGCTTCTTGGATGAGAAGTGCATATGGGAGGCTCCTTAAAGGTCTTAAGAACTCATGCAAACACTCACATTAGCTTAGGAACTCTTGGATAAAATCATATTTTAGGTTATGTTCACAAACCCCTAGTTTTTCTATCTTGCAAATTCATGGTTGTCCCTTTGTTCTCTTTGCACATTCTTGCTTCCTATACCCTAATTCTTAGGATTCACTCTTAGTTTGATTCAAAACTCATCCCCTCTTGGCTATCCACATAGTAGCCAAACCACACCCCAAGGAAAGCAAAGAAAAGCAAGCATAAAACAAGTAGGTTGCCTTAGGTTTCTAGCTTTTCTTGGATGCTCTTTCTTTTGCTTTGGTTCTTCTTTTCAAATATGAATTTCCCCCCTCTGGTTTAAGCTTAAAATAGAACCAAATACTTCAATATAACTATGGAAAGAAGGAGGAAAAGGAGGAGAATAAGTTTAGTAAAGGGAAGACCAAGAAATTCCATGAAATTCATACCTTTTGCTTGGCTTTTTATTCTCCCTTTTTCCCTTCTCTTGTGTGTCTCTCTCCCTTGGTCTCATTCTCTATTTTGGGAAACAAGAAGGTCGGTTAACTGAGGAAAAGAGTGGGGCATGAGTTATAAAGCTAAGGAAATAAAAATTGTTCTAATAAAATTCCCCTTGTCCTGTTTCTTGGTGTTTTTGTTTTAGGCTCATTTTAGCTCCTTTTTTAGAACTGTCTTTTCTATCATAAAATTTAAGTTCTCAATCTTATAAAATACATTTAGAATTACTTAATTTGGAGCTAAAACCTTCTCGAACGAAAGGGTTAAAGTTCGAGTCAACTGCCATTAAAAAATATACATTGGAGGTGTTTTAACTATCCTGACACTTCCCATGATTTTCAAGGCCTCTAAGAATCTCGAAGAGCTCAAATTTTCTATTGAAAAAGCCCTCCTGTGAGTATGCTAAAAATTACCCAAAATTACAAATATGCCATTACATTCTGTAACTATTTTGCAAAATTATGTTTGGTTATTTTGGCTCTGATTTTAGGGTACCTTTGGCCTCCTATTTTCATTATTTGATGTGTAGGTTATTATCCTAATTTTTGTGGATCTTAACTCTTTTGGTTTAGAAGACTTACTTTAAATACGAGTTTGTTTCTGTCATTTTTACGGACCTGGACATTACACTATGCTATATTTATCATATCTATTAGGGTATATTGAGACGTGATATTATTTGTCTGGTCATTAATTTTTTTTCAACATGTCTTCTTGCTAGAGGAACTTAATAGGGCTTATATTGTATTGTTGCCCAAATGTGATCATCCTTAACTTTGAAGGATTATATGCTTATTAGTTTGTGTAATGTTATATATAAATTGATTTTGAATATAATTTGTAATCATCTGAAGGAGGTTTTGAACCAATTTATTGCACTAAATTAAAGCACTTTCCTTCCCAGTAGATTAATTTTAGGTAATAATATTATGGCATATTAGTTATTGCATAAGTTGTAGTAAACCATAAACAATAAGGTGGGTTAGTGTGCATACAGATTGGATATTGCTAAAGCTTACAATAAGGTTTTGTGGTTTTTTCTTTTTTGGGAAGCAGTTATATATAAAATGGGGTTTTCATCATAGTGTGCAAAAATTATTATGTAGTAAGTATAATTTCTTATCAAGTAATTTTGAATGAGACTCTAATAAGAATGTTTCATCCTTGGCAAGATGATCCTTTATCTTTATATTTATTTATTTTATGTGTAACTATTTTACCACTATGATCTTTAAGGCAGAGCAGCTAAATATGCGGAAAGGTATGAAAGTAACTCATTCATCTAGTCTAGTTTCACACTTAACGTATGTAGATGATACTATGTTATTTTCTAAAGCAATAGAATCTGTGTCACCAAGTAAGTGATACTCTTTCAGCATATAGTAGGTTATTAGGACAATGTGTGAATGAAGTCTTTAATGGTGCTTAGTTCATGTGTACCTCTTCGAGTAAAGAAATCATTGTCAAGGGTGATTAGTGTTAAATTTGCTTCTCATTTGGCAAAATATTTAGGAACTCAAATTGATGTAAGGAGACATAAAATTGGGTTATATAATGAGGTCATTGATAAAATTTACAAGAGATTGCAAGCTTGAAAATCAATATTGTTACTGTAACTCGGACAGTTAACCCAAATTAAGTTAGTTTTAAGCTTTACATTGTAGTATCTGTCTTGTTTTGAGCTCTTAAAAAATATTGTCCTGAAATTGATATAAAGATTGTTAATTTTTTTAGGGGTTTCTTTGAAAACAATCTGAGAATATATTTATTGAATTGGACAAAAGTGTGTCGACCTATCAATTTGGGAGGTCTTGATTTTTAGCAGACGCATTTGTTTAATAAAGCTTTGATGGCAAAATAGGTTTGGCAAATCATTTTAGCTCATTTAGATTTTTTATTTGCTCATGTTATAAGACCTAAATATTTCCCTATTGACTTGGATGGTTGTATATTTTATCTGACAACATCTTCTTGAATTTGAAAAGGGATTTAAGAGTTGAGATATCTAATTTGTAATAATTTTCAATGGATAGTGGAGGAGGGTCCAAATATTTCATTATCCAGCTTGCTCTAGTGGTATATGTAACACCTTAAGTATTAATAAGTTCAACCAAATGTTTAGTTATTTAATACTAAGTAATTAATGCAAAGACATGTAAATTAACCCTCTTAATCAACTAAAAACATGAGGAAATTTAAACCTTTTAATCTACAAGTGCATGATTCATTAATCACCAGCTAGTCACATTAATTTCAACCCACTTAAAGTTAACTCTAAAGATTGTATGAGGATAAGCCTACTTCATTCTTACTTATTAGAAGTAGCACTTTAAGTAAAAACAAATTGGTTTAGAGTTATCCTAAATAGCTAGATTTTTCTTAAATAAATCTTTATTAAATAGCTAAAGAATTAAGAAACTAGGTACACTACTTTAACAAAGTAAGAAACCTTATGTTCACTTAATTTCATCCACTCGTTTAGGCCTAATGTAATACCATATTAAGATAACATGAATTTTACATCATATTGTGCTCATAATATCATTTTTCATAAATTCAACACTTTTAGTAGCGGTAAATACCATCATTAAATGTCAAAATATTTCATTTTTGTTTAAATGCACCATTTTAACATACCAATCTCAACTTTCATCCTTAATATACTTGCTCAACCATAAATATCACAAAAGTAATCAACGAATTCGGGTTCAAGACCATACATTCCAAACTATCAAATTTCCATGGTTTCATATAGTCATATAATTTTGACTTTAACTTCAAAAATTCATAACTTGAGTTAGAAAACTCTAAATTGAGCAAATGAGCACTTTATGGAAAGTTTAGGACATAATCTACATGTTGGAAAATTTTCATATTAAAAAAAAGTCGTTTGGACCACAAAAATTTAATGGAATAATATCACTATTAGATTTTCATCCACATACAGACCTAAAATTTTAACCTTGCATATCTTAAGTGACACAACTCCAAATTGAGGGATCTTAGTGGCTATGGAAAGATAATAATGCCAATTATATATTTGTAAAATTTCATGAGTATTAGAGTTTTTTTGGCCTCTCAAATGCTTAGAAAACCAAAACTAACCAAATGAACAATGATAGGATATTTCTGCATAATTTAGCCAATTTTGAAAAATTATAAGAAATTTTATAAAGCCCCAAAAATTATGTTCATTGACTCTATGAAAAGCTCTAAATGATATCTATATGCTTGCCAAATTTCATGCCAAAATTCATCCATTTATTCTAGTTTTGGTTCAAGGGAAAAATATGGCTCATTTTAATACTACGTTGGCATCAAATGGTCCATAATGTGATTCTACAATGCAAGTGATCATTTGAGCATGTCCAACATATGATTTATAGCATATTTGGCCATACAGTCCAAATCATCATGGAACTCAAAATAACTCTCTCACTTGGATTTATACATACACTTTACAAGCTACATGCGTGCCAAAAATTCATATTCTTGCACATTTGCTCCTAAATATGGTATGTACATAATAATAGTATACTTTTACACATGAGTGAAGGGTTACATTACATAAGTAACTCATACAATCGTACTTTAACATTCAATTATATAAAATTCTAAAGCATTGTCAAAGTAACATGATTCAAGCTTTTTAGCCTCCATTCTTTGCTCCTTAAGAACTCCTTAGACAAGGTTAGATATAAAATGGGGGAGAGTGAGATTCAAAGAATTCCAATAGCTCATTCACCCTTTCAAACATACATGTATGACATGTTATTATGTCAAAGAAAGCAAACATGCATCCAATGTTTCAAATATCAAACATAATCATATTTACAAAGTTAAATGGATTCATCAAGGTCAAGAACAAGCCCTAAAGACTTTTAATTTAACCTCATCCAATTATTTAAGATTTTTAGATTAGCTTCACCCATTTTAGGGACTTTTGACTTATCCTCACTCATTCCATGAGACTTTTGGCTATGCCTCACCCTTACTTAGAGACTTTTAGCTTCACTTCACCCAATTCAAGGAACTTTTGGTACAACTTTACCCATCAAGAGCTATCTCACATTTTCAAAGCAATTCAAGAAACATAACATCATCAAATCATCAAACTAATAGCAATAGACATATTTCATGATTCAAACATACATATAAGCAATCAATGACAATCAAACAACTAAGACATGCATAAATAAATAGATGAAGAGCTACCTTTCTCAAGAAGCATAAAATTTCCTTTATGGTTCATACTTCTTTGCCTCAACCTCATAAGCACACTTAAGAGAAGCTTGATTTCCTTGGCCTAGACACATTAAACAAGACATAATGATATTAATGGAACTATCTCTAGCCTTACACAAGCCATATATAAGCTACTTTTAGTTCTAAGCTTCCATATAGCTCCATATTGTAGCATAATGAAGCAACTCATATCATTCATCATCTTGGCTCTAATTTATCACTCAATCTAAGTCATATGACTTCATTTAAACTCATTAGAGTTATCACAAACTCAAACCAAAGAGCCTAACACTAAGTTGTTTCTTTAAACATAATGGAACCTTAAACTTTTCACTTTTAAAATATGGCTTCTAAATTCAAACCAATGGTTCCTTTGGTATCTATAATTCATATATAGACCATTTCTATCCTTAGAATCAAATAAAACTTTCCCTAAGTGCTCTATATTGGTTTAGGCCGAGACATACTCAAGGAGAAGCGACCATGGAGTTTTGTTAAATTTTCTTAGGGAAATGGCACCTATGAAACTTCTTAGATCTCTTATAAACTCAATTATACTCTCACATAAGCTAAATTATCATTAGAAAGATTCATATTTCCTAAGATGCAATCAAAACCATAGCTTCTTACTTTGTTCTAATGGCAAAATCATAATCTCCACATGCCAAAACCTAAATTCCTAGTATGATCCAATGAAAAACCAACTCCTCCCATATCTTCCCTTTAGTTGGCCGAAACTATAAGATGGTGGATAAATAAGGAGAAGCAATCTTCCATACCAAAACACAAATCAAATGAAAAGGCCTTCCATGGTGGCTATTTTGGTGTATTTGATTCCTTGTTAAAAGCCCTTTCCTCTATGACTTCAAATTCAAAACTCCATCTTTTGAGATGCCAAAACCATGGAGAAAGAAAGGAGAACAAATGGAAACTAAGCAAAAAGAATAATATAGGCAAATTCCTTATGCTTTATTACCTTAGGTGGATTCAATCTCCCTTATCTCTTAATGCTTCCTGGGGTGTCCTTTAGGTTTGGTTTAGAGCTAAAAATTTCAAGCAAATGAAGGAGAAGAAGTGGAGAGGCTATTTATATGAAAGAGTTAGGGTTTTACAATTTTTCAATATTTTAACTTTGCTCGTGAACTTTGTTTCGTTCATTTGAGCTCATTTTAACTCCTTTTTTAAAACCATCTTTTCCAATCTAATTTATAAAATGCCTTTTGTTTTACCTTAATTGGATTTAAAACCTTATCAAACCTTCCAATCAAAGTTTTTGCCAACTAATGACCTAAAATACACATCAAAGGAATTTTAACTATTTTAAGGGATCATATAATTTTTAGAGCCTCTAAGAACCTTGGAAAACTCTATTTTTTCATTTAAAACTCCCTTCTTTGAGTTTTCAAATATTTTCCTAAAATTATGATTTTGCCACTGTATTTTTTATTCTTCTATTTTGTCGTTTTGGCTCTGATTTCGGCTATTTTTAGTTTTGTACCCATATTTTTAGATGTTTTAATTATCATCCTACCCTTAATTGGTCTTAATTCTCTTTGTTTTAGGATCCTCTTATTTTGCGATATCAATTTCAATTTAGTTTCTAAAAAACCAGATATTACACCTAATTACCTTTTTTTAATACCTTTAAGAAGCCTAAACCAGACCTAATTTAAAGACTAACCAAAACCAAACGATAATCATTTTCCTCTATAGTATTTAATCATGACAGCAACAAAACCCCTTTATGACAACAAATTGAGAAGAAATTGGCCACATGTTGCATACCTAAAAGCGCCAATTCTTAACCAAATTACCTTAAACCACTTCCAACAAATTTCTTTCACTGATTATATTATACTAGTCTTGTAGAGCCTAGCATGAGTGTCATATCTTAACCCCAAGAAACTCATATTATAGCATTCAAGCAATAAACACCCATACTTGCACACAAAGGGTAGCATATAGACCAAAATCATGGAAACAAACCCATACGATTCAATCCCACTTTGGTTTAATCATTTTTATCCATATAATATCCATACAACATCCATTCAAATCAAGAATATCATTCCATAAGCTCTTGAGGTTCATTTCACACTACTTGAACTTTTCACACAATTTACTTGCACATGCAACACATAACAATGGGAAGCATACTACTAAGAACCTCTAGCTCAGCATCAAATCACTTCCAAAGCCCATAAATTGATCTTTAACTCATCTTAAACAATAACATATTAAAACATACTAGATTCATAGCCATTTATGTCAAGAAACTCGGGTTTGAAGGTTTGGAACACATCAAAATTTTTTTGCCACGAGCTCCAGTTTTTAGTTTTCTATTATTAAATTTGAAAATTCATAATTAAATCTAAAAAAATCAAAATCAAGTAAATCATAGCTTTCTAGAAATCTTTGGATGTCCACTATAGGTTAAAACTAATTCCAAGACATGAAAACATCAACTGGATCATGATTGACAATGGAAAAGCACTAAAGGTCCAGCTACATAGGTTTACTATCATAGGTTATTGATATGAATTTCAAAAATTCATAACTAATTCTAGAAAGATTCAAACCTAACAAACCATATCATTATACAAAGCTATGGATGTTAAATTTATTGGAAAAAAAATCCCAGGCCACGCTAAGCTCGTTTAGGAACTGAATTATAATGAAATAGTACACAGTTGGCTAGCGCTACTATTACTGATGTAAAACTTCAAAAATTTATGTCTCTCTCTACAGACCTCCAAATGAGGTGCTTCTAGTTTTTATAGTTCGCTGTGAGTTTCTTGATGTAAAATTCTAGAACCAATGGATCACATTTGGCCCTTGAATGATATGAAAATGCAATCTGACCCAGTGAACAGTGCACAGACCAAAACTAACTTCTGATATGAAATTTGAAAAATCATAATAAATTCTATAAACCTCCAAATAATGTGGTTCTTAGACCAGAAAAAATCTCTATATGAGATCTATATGTGTGCAAAATCACAGCCTCAAAATCGCTCATTTGGTTTGGTTGGAATTTAGCTCACAAATTGGTCTATTTTTGTCCTAAAATGGTTCAATTAAGTGCCAAATGGTCTTTCCCTTGAACCAAGACCACTTGGGCACATCCAAAAGACACATAACACCCTAAACATGCATGCCAACTGGTTCAAAAAACCATGGAGCTTAGATTCACTTCCTAACTTCAACTCATACTTAAGGTTCCATACTCTCTCTTAGGCATACAATAACCACTTTTGCACAAATGTGTTCAAATGACTCTTCTAATATTACATTCATCATACATATCCATTTTCACACTTGTCTAGCCATAAGATTCATATAAATAGGTTCATCTTGCCATACACACATCCAAACTCACACATAAAGGCTACCAAGTGGCAAACTTACACATTTCCATTCACATAAGTGCAAAGGGGGTTCATACATCATTCATATACATTATATAAGCTATCCATGAGTTTGCATTACAAATACATAGCTTGGGTACATTGTTTAACTATAAAGTACACTTCAAAACCTATTTCTATACATCAAATCCATAATCATGAACTCCTAAAGGGTTGGCCTCCATTTCTTTCTCTGCTTGGCTCACCTAGCATAGTTAGAGGGGAATGAGATTTGGGGGAATCTTAATAGCTCTAAATCCCTTTCACACATACAATTAGCATGTTCATGCATGTCAAAGAATGTAAGTATGTCATGTAATGTTCTCAAATAATGCATAGCCATAGATTTTCATATCATATATAAACAAATAACACATTATGGACTCAAGAGAGAAATGGCTCAGCCTCACCCACAATCTTGGGACTTTTGGATTTGTGTCACTCAAATCTCAAGATTTTTGACTTAGCCTCACTTTTTCTTAAGGCTTTTGGCCTTGTTTCACCCTCTCTTAGGGATTTTAGCTCCTCCTTATCCTCTTCAAGGGACGTTTGGCCTTACCACACTTATTCAAGTTATTTCACATAACGTTGCAAACATAAATCAAGTCATGGTTTCAAAACATTCATCTAATAGCTACAAGAAATTTCCAAATATGAAACATGCACACAAGTCTTGAATGTATACATGTATGAAGGAAAGGATTAGAGAGCTACTTTATGAAAAACTACACTTTTCCTTTACTTTCTCTTCCTTCTTCTCGACTCAAGCACACGTAAGAAGGGAGTTTTTGCCTCTCTTGGCCTAGACACAATAAACATGACATAAATTAGGCTTAGGAACTAATTTTAGCTTCAAGGAAGGCTAGGCTAGCTTACTTGGCTCTAAGTTGCACATAATGCTCATTTATGATACCATGGAGTAACTACTTTAAATCTTGATCTTGGCTCCCCATTTCCTTTCTTTCTAGACCTCTTGGCTCCACATAAACTCATTAAAGCCTTCATAAACTCATTCTAAGGAGCCCAACCCCATGTTGCTCCATTATGCCTATATTAAGACCTTAAAATATCATCTCTCAAACCAAGCCTCCTAAATTCAAACCATTGATTCCCCTAACTCTTATAATTCATATCAAGGCCTCTAATTTCCTTAGAAAAAAAAATTCACCCCTTAGGTATGAAAACCCCAAAGTGGCTGAACCATACACTTACACATAGACCCATGAAATTGGCTTGCCTTCTTGCATCGGTTGGTTTATGGAAAGCTTCCTAAGGGTCAATTAGGCTCATACAAGCCCTCACATGCATTAAAAAATGTCTAGGAAAAATCATATTTAATGCTGAACCTTGGAACCCCAAGTTATGTAAACTTGGTTTCCTTGGTTTTCTTTTAGATTCTCTTGGCTTAAACCTTCTTCTCGTACTCCTGATCATTTAATTACACCAAGCTAAGATTAGAATAAACTTTCCCCTTAATGTTCAGGGCTAACCGAATTGATGATGGAAAGGAAAACTCAAGAAAAGCCATGGAAAGAAATGGGAACCTACCTTAAATTCTTGCTCTTCCAAGTGGCTTCCTCTTGCAACCAAGCCTTCCCTTAAATCCTAACTTCTCCTTATTGGACCAGAACCAAAATAGCATCAAAATGTATTCTGAACCCATGGAAATATGTAGGAGAACAAGGGGAATATTTATTATGAAGACAATAGGAAGAAAACACACACTTTCATACTTATTCAAGGCTTCTTCTTCTCTTTCGTTGCTTCTTCTTCCACATGATGCCTTGGCTAGAGTTTTTAGAAGTTTTAGAAATGGATAAAATGTTGGTGCAAATTAGGGAAGGCTAGAATGTGTTTTAAGAGAGCAAAAAGCAACTTTTAGCAACTTTTCTTTTTGCATTTGTCTTTATTTTTCACTTTTGTCATTTTCACTAATTTCAACTCCTTTTTGAAATCTGTCTTCTCCATTATATTCTTATGTAGCTCTAGATCATAAGAATTGCCTTTGGAATTACTCAAGAAAGTTCTGAAACCATTCTGAACTGTTTGGTTAAAGTTTTAGTCAACCTTTTGCCAAACTTGCTTACCGGAGGAGTTTCAACTACTTTAAGGGTTCCTATGGTTTTCAAAGCCTCTAAGAACCCTAAGAAGCTCAAAATTCTCATTAAAAAAGCTCTTCTATGAATTTTCAAAATTTTTTAGAAATTATAAAATTGCCCCTACTGTCTTCGACAAATTTTCTAAGCTTCTCTAGCTCTGATTTTCAAGCATCTTAAACCTTAAATCCTCATTTTCTATTATTTAAAATTTTATTATAATTTTATTTGGCATTAAACCTTTCTGTCTAGGGGACTTCCTTTGGAAACTGACCCATTTTTGTTGTTCTTCGAAAAATCAGACATCATATTTCTACCCCCTTAAATAAATTTCGTCCTTGAAATTTGGCATATCAACTCCATCCTATTTGCTCATGTACATGCTTACTAATCTCTTTCTTTTCCTTTTTTTGATTAGCTTATCTTTCTTGGGAGCTATATTTCTTTAAACTTCTTTTTACTAGAGAATGTGCATTCCTCGCCTTACTCTACATATATATATATATATATATATAACTCTCTTTTTCTGGTTTATTTCACAAAGCATGTGACTTACTCTTGTCACTAAGGGAAGCTCCTTCTTGATATTGAGACATACTTTAACAACTCGAGCCTTTATCTTGAGCGAGCTTGTGATTTTATACCTATTTGTTTTTAACCTATTCCTTAGGGTTGAACTTGCCTGCTTAGTGGACTTACTTGCCTATACTCTTGAAGATAACTTGCAAATGCACCTTCATACTACTATAACACCTCTCTTATCATCTTTTATTGGCTTTTGCAAAAATTTTTATATTTTCATATTCATTGCAAGTCATTAGGAATTTATCGAACTATTTAACTCATTTAAGAGTTTAGTCCACTATTTCTTATATTTTCTTCCTCACTAACTCATCCCATGATCATGTTTCCTATATTTTCTTTTCTATCATAGGTCTCATATCTTAACCACTTACTGGGATCACAACTTTTGGAAGAATTTCTATGCTTACTCATCCCAGCTTCTTTACTTACTATTGCACTTGCCTTTAAGACCTGAACTTTGCTTTACTTGCCTTATTTGTTTAGGAAAAACCTTACTTTATTCTCTTTACTGTACTTTCTTTACTTTACTCTCTCTCTCTCTCTCTACTTGAGAGTAACTATTAGTCAGTTTCTCAACTTATATAACTAGCTAGCATGATTCTTTAACCTCTCACACTAACACTGAAGAGCGAATACCACTAACTCATATTACATACATGTGGGATATGGATTACTCATCATCTCTACTAATGGAGACATGATCTACCACTTACCCTATCATAAAGAATTGCACCTGACTCATTTCTAAAAACATACTCTAATATATAGGGTTTTCTCCCTCTCTTGGTCAGGCTTACTAAATTGCACCTGACTCATTTCTAAAAACATACTCTAATATATAGGGTTTTCTCCCTCTCTTGGTCAGGCTTACTAACTATTGTGTAGTAGTCTATCAAATTGAACTCTAAAAAGCTATTACTTACTTTCCTTATCCCACATACTAAACTCATCTAGTGCAGAACTTGTCAGTAGCTTGGGTATCTAAGTATAGCCTCAATATCTCTGTGACAAATGGTCTACAAGATCGAGGAAATCTCTAGTCTCTGAGACAAAAACTATCCAAAAATGAATTGGTCTCTGAGACTAGTTACTCTATAAAACTATCTCAGGCCATTATCTCCTTAGAGATTTGCTGTGATGTAACTACAAGCTCTCTGTAACTCTGTGGGACCTACTGTGACCCTCAAGTCTACTGCAACCTCTCAGAGCCCAGCTAGGGTCTGCTATAACCCTCTAGGATCTACTGCAATTCATCTTTAAGAGCTTTCAAGGCCTAAGATCATTGTATCAGTAAAGAAAAAATATGCTCACTAAATCTGATAACTATCACTTATAATCAATAGGTGAAACTCAGATATTTGTTATGCTCTTCATGTAAAGTGAATTTATCTCACTTACTTCTCTGTTCATCTCATACAATAATACATAGGAGTATTTTGACTCTTACTTATTACTCCTTAAGAGATCACTGGGTTCCCAATTCTAATGTTCTTATCACGCTTCCTTTCTGAACTCTTACTAGTTCATGTTACTATACTTTCTTTGATTGCTTTAGAACTTGGCTTACACTTTGTTTACATTACCCATAACTTTCACTCAAGGGCCTTTACATTAGCGTGTCTCACAGACCAAGCGTGTCTAATATCTCTCACAGTATAAGCTTCATCCATTGGCCCTTTTATTTCATTGAATTGTATCATGAGGGACTCGAACTATTACACATGCTGAACTCATGTTGTTTAATCTTTAAAATCTTTAATACTATCAACAAGTTCTCTTATTCTCATTTAATACTAGGGATTCATACTGAATACATTTTCTTGCAACATTAGCATAGCTAGGATCTTGCAATTTCTTTTCCTTAATTTATAATTCTAACATCACTAGAATCCCTTAATTTCTTTTTCTTTAACTTATCTTTTCATCTAATTAACTAAGATACTCTTTGATTATTAGGGCATTCTTTATGATTGATATTAATATCTGCTATGCACTTAAGCCACATTACTATTAGGTTAATTAGGCCCAATATCAAGTAACCATCATTGCACGCAAACAACAATATCAAACACTAATACGTAAGTGTATCATGACTGAGCTCAAGCCACTATCACTAACATATTACAAGTTCCCTAATAATCTAAAGCACCTTTCTATTATTTCTCTATTACTTTCTTTGCATCCTTTGATGCTTGGGGAACAAGGAATTCTTCCTTTAATCTCGTATGTATATAATGTGCTACTATACCCTAAGGTCACCTTTATTGTCTATTATTTCTTATATAATTCATTGACCTATCATAAGGTCACTTTTAAATGCCCAGTTATTTTCTACTTAGGGCACCACATCATATCTCATAGGCATCCATACCAAGGATAATACTGTTGTATCATGCACCAACTCATGTCATCTTTCTATCTGTTCTCAATTCCTTATGTCCTTGGCTCTAACGGTATCACATACATTTTCTCAAATTAACTACCCCTTTAACCATATAAAAGGCTATTCACTACTCATTTATTCTGCTAATACATTTCTACTGACTATTACTCAAAGATCTTTTCTTGCTTTCTTATTCACTTTTTCTCACCTACTTGCTGTAAAATTGAGGAGGTCTCATTTGTCTCTTTCCCATTCTTTAATCTCAACTAAACCACACCTTTGGAAGAAATTCATCTCTAGTGAACCTTAAAACTTGTCTACCTTAGTGCTCTTAAGCTTATAATACTGTTTTACATAATCTAGAAACTCACCTTCTCAGGTGGATTTTAACTTTCTCTAACTTTCTTGGGAACTCTAAGGCACTAGCTAGTTGCCTTCACTTCTCTCTATTTTATGATCAGGGACTAACAGCTCATTTACTTAAACTTTCTAAAGCATAAGTCCTTAGTTCTACAGTTATTCTAACTTGATTCAGGTCACGTTCTCTCAATGTCCTGAATCTGCTTTACTAGCAACTCAATGCTCCACTTAACACTTTTGCTATGCATATGCCTTTACTTCACACTGACCTCATATTAGGAAAAATTCATCGGATGGAATATTACCTCTCTTATCCATCATTCCTCATCACACAAGGTAGCATTTAAATTAGAGTCAACGCCTTATGGATGGGTCTTTACAACCTTACTAGCCTTGTACCTTATAAACTAACTCTAATTGCTACTCACTCTTAATTATTCTCGACTCAATCATCACTACACATTACTCTTTTTCTTAGATCCGTGCACAAGATACGTTGCTCTTCAAGCATTCATTAGCTTTCTATAGCTTACTGAGTGGATCTTTAACTATCTTTTAGCTTGTTCAACTGATAGGTTGGAAACTTTCTTCCTCGATTTTTCCCCTTGAATAGTTCATTTCTAGCATTAGCTTGAATATGACCAACAAGGCCTTCCATTCTAAACCACATTTTATCATCTGAACCTCAACTACCTCTGTATTCATCTTACTATCAGAGCTAGAAGACTATACATCTTACCCAACTCATTTATTAGCCAAAGTGTAATTTGGCTATCTAGCTTTATAGAATATTACTCTGGCTTAAGGGAATAACTATTGAATTCTTTAATTCATTCGAACCTCTGGGTTAAGGGAGAAACTCTCTCTTTATCTCCTCTACACTCATTCCATACAACTATAGTTCTTACTTTATATTGTGCTGCCTTATTGCCCATCTCTACATTAGGAAACTTATCTCAGAGTGGACTAAGTGTGGTGATCAAGGAGGATTAGGCCTATCATTTCCTCTGGGCAAGCCTTTTACTTGCAGTTACATCATAAAATCTTGCTACTCATACCATGTGGCTTGCCACTGATCTTGGTGAGCTACCTAAATCTATGGAGCTCTAGCCGTCAGATCAAATATCTCTACTCTAGGCTCTCTAAAGTGCCTACCTCTCCTAGTGCTCACATCTAAAAACCATCTCACAACTTATTTAGCATAAACATACATACATGCCACACCTAAGCACCTAAAACATCCTATATTAATGGAAACATAACTATAACATAACCTTCTCAAGCCATAACCCATGCTAACATGCTTGAACCTTTGCTTTGATATCAAAAATGTTATATCTTAACCCTAAGAAACTCATATCATAGCATTCAAGCAATAAACAGCCATACTTGCATACAAAGTGTAGCATATAGACCGAAATCATAGAAACAAACCCATACGATTCAATCCCACTTTGGTTTAATCATTTTTATCCATATAATATCCATACAACATCCATTCAAAGCAAGAATATCATTCTATAAGCTCTTAAGGTTCATTTCACACTACTTGAACTTTTCATACAATTTACTTGCACATACAACAGATAACAATGTGAAGCACACTACCAAGAACCTCTAGCTCAGCATTAAATCACTTCCAAAGCCCATAAATTGATCCTCAACACATCTTAAACCATAAGATATTAAAACATACTAGATTCATAGCCATTTATGTCAAGAAACTTGGGTTTGAAGGTTTGGAACACATATCAAAATTTTTTTTTGCCACGGGTTCCAATTTTTAGTTTTCTATCATCAAGTTTGAAAATTCATAATTAAATCTAAAAAAATCAAAACTAAGTAACGATAGCTTTTTGGAAAGCTCTGAAATTTCCATTATAGGTTAAAAATAATTCCAATCCATGAAAACATTAATTAGACCACGATTGACAACAGAAAAGCACTAAAGGTCTAGTTGCCAAAGTTTGCTATCAAAAGTTACTAATATGAACTTTAAAACTTCATAACTAATTCTAGAAAAATCAAAATGCAATAAACTATACCATTCTAGAAAGCTATGGATGTAAAAATTAATGAGAAAAATAATCCTAGACCATATTAAGCTCTTTTAGGAACTGAATTATAATGAAATAATATACAAGATTGGCTGGCATTACTGCTACTAATGCAAAACTTCAAAAATTCATTTCTCTCTCTACAGACCTCAAAATAAGGTACGTCTAATTGCTGTAGCTCACTATGAGCTTCTCGATGTAAGATTCTAGAACCAATGGATCACATTTGGCTCTTGAATGACATGAAAATGCAATCTAACCTAGTGAATAGTGCATAAATCAAAACCAATTTCTGATATGAAATTTGAAAAATCATAATAAATTCTATAGGCCTCCAACTAATGCGGTTCTTGGACCAGCAAAAATCTCTATATGAGATCTATATGTGTGCAAAATCTCAACCTCAAAATCGCTCATTTGGTTAGGTTGGAATTCAGTTCACAAATTGGTCCATTTTTGTCCTAAAATGGTTCAATTAAGTGCCAAATGGTCTTTCCCTTGAACCAAGACCACTTGGGCACATCCAAAAGCACCATAACACCCTAAACATGCATGCCAACTAATTCAAAAAACCATGAAGCTCAAATTCACTTCCTAATTCCAACTCATACTTAAGGTTCCACACTCTCTCTTAGGCATACAACAGCCACTTTTGCACAAATGTGTTCAAATAACTCTTCTAATATTACATTCATCATACATATCCATTTTCACACTTGTCTAGCCATAAATTCATCTAAATAGGTTCATCTTGCCGTACACATCCATACTTACACATAAAGGCTACCAAGTGGCAAACTTACACATTTCCATTCACATAAGTGCAAAAGGGGTTCATACATCATTCATATATATTATATAAGCTATCCATGAGTTTGCATTACAAATACATAGCTTGAGTACATTATTTGACTATAAAGTACACTTTAAAACCTATTTCTATACATCAAATCCATAATCATGAACACCTAAAGGGTTGGCCTCCATTTCTTTCTCTGCTTGGCTCACCTAGCATAGTTAGAGGGGAATGAGATTTGGGGGAATCTCAATAGCTCTAAATCCCTTTCACACATATAATTAACATGTTCATGCATGTCAAAGAATGCAAGTATGTCATGTAATGCTCTTAAATGATGCATAACCATAGATTTTCATATCATATATAAACAAATAACACATTATGGACTCAAAAGAGCAATGGCTTGACCTCATCCATAATCTTGGGACTTTTGGATTTGCCTCACCTGAATCTCGAGATTTTTTACTTGGCCTCACTCTTTCTTGATGCTTTTGACCTTGTCTCACCCTCTCTTAGGGACTTTTGGCACCTCCTCATCCTCCTTAAGGGATGTTTGGCCTTACCACACTCATTCAAGTCATTTCACATAACTTTGTAAACATAAATTAAGTCATGGTTTCAAAACATTCATCTAATAGCTACAAGAAATTTCTAAATATGAAACATACACACAACAAGTCATGAATGCATGCAACTATGAAGGAAAGGATTAGAGAACTACCTTATGGAAAACCACACTTTTCCTTTACTTTCTCTTCCTTCTTCTTGGCTCAAGCACACCGATGGGTCAAGTAGCAACCTTCAAACTAAAACAAGGTTGAATTAGATTTTATAGTTAGTGGCACAACCTAGGTCATCTCCCTTAGAAATAGAATTCAATGTTTAATTGGGTTTTCTAAGTGTATAGGAGCTCTAAAAATTTCCTAACTAAAGGGGGTTTGATTGGCTTAAATGAATTGAAATGAAATCGAATTAAAATTCCTAATTGCTACCTAATTGTATGAATTATGGTTAAATGATGGACTTGTGACTAGCTTTGGATTCGTCTCTTGGTATCCACTATCCTTATCTTAATCCAATTATGATTAATTCTGGCTTAAGAATCCCTAATTGTGTTTATAACAATGTATCTTGAGTTACCACACATGAGTCAAGAGATTAACAATCTAATATTGAATTGAAACCTCAATCCCGCATTAAATTGTCAATTCTTGTCTTTAAGATTAATGAACACTTGAATTGAAAGATCAATTGATTAATTAGCCTCTGAATTAACACCTTATGAGATTCTATTAACCAATTAAACTCTAATAAATCCTCAAATTAGATAATTAAGCACACTAATTCTCACAAGCATTTCATCAAACACTTTGATTGCATACTTGGAAAATGGTAGAAAAATGAAAATCCTACACTAAAATTAATCAATTAAAATATCAATTGCTCTGTTAAATAGTGTCTAACTAGTCACTAATTACAAACTACATTAATCCAGTCAATTACAACTTTAATGAAGCAAATAAAATAACAAAAATCAATGTAGAAAGAGAGAAAAGAAAATAGGAAGCTTAGCTAAAATTTAGAGTTCTTCTCCATGGATTCAAGCTTCTCCAAGGAGTTCTTCCAAGCTAATCACAAGTTGAGAGTTAATGCTTCATTGGAGAATGGATGGAGGTGGAGAATGGAGGAAATAGCATAGAGAGGATAAAGGGGATGGATGAAGGAGCATCTAGATGGAGTGTGAAATATGGTGTATCAAAAGAATGATTTGATCATCTCTCCAACCCCACTTTTCACGTGCTTTTTCACATTTTTTTCCTTGTGTATTTTAATTAAATCACTTGCCTCCCGTCAGCGTCACTTTCAGATGCTTTTACTTTGTCTATATGAGTGTGGGCCCTATTTTATTTTCTTTTGTAATATTTCACATGCTTCCTTCATTTTCTTCACACATTCTTCTTTTCCACGTCAGCTTTGCATTAATAATGAACTATGAATCTACTGCCCGAGTGTTTTTTTTTAATCCTCCTTAGGTGTTTCTTCATATAGCTTCTTCTTGAGTGATGTGGCTTCAATTTACATTTTTTCCATGTTGTTTCTGCCTCGACTCCCAACTCATTCAACCCGTATCTCTTGTGCTTCTTCACAACTTGAAACCATAGCTTTGCCTTCTTTGTGCAGCTCGAGTGTGTTGGTCATGGCTAGTTCTTTGTTTCTATATGTGTAGCTTCTTCATTTACGTTCTTCCTTCTCAAATAGTGGCACGTTCTGCATGAGACAACCTGTAGCTATTAGAATCTTCTTCTCACATGCACTTGACTCCATGAGCTTCCCCATCTGGTGCTACGTTATGTGTGACATGAGTTGCTTGTGTTTGTACCCTATACAAGTCTCAGTTTCTACTCTTTCTTACCATATCACGTTGTAGTTTCATCTTGTTTTTCTTTCCCCTATTCTAGCCATATTGCTTCCTTCATTTTCTTCAACTTCTTTACACATTGTTCTTCTGTATTTTAGTTTGGTTCTCATGTAGCTTCTTTTTTATTCTAGCCAATATTTAACTCGTGCAACTCGTGGCTTCTCTTTGTGTTTTCTCTCTCTATTTGCTCAAGTGCACTGCCTCCTTAATAGAGTCCCCAATCCGTGGCTAAATAGAGTGGAGTTAAGTGAGGGTGAGTGCAACGTGAGAGATGTGTTGCATGTGTGTGTTAGTTATGTGGCTTATAAGTGCTAAGTGAAGTAGGTGTGTGACCATGTGTGTGACTTCCATGGATGATCTACTAGACATTTGCTACATGAATGAGGGAGTGGCGCATGTGAATGGAAGATAGAGTGTGAGTGTGTATCAAGTGAGTTAAGTGAAGTATTGAAAAATGTAGGTTAATGTGAGCTTATGAGTATGTATGGATAAGAGTGGATGTGTGTAAATGATGCATGTGGGCTGGTCAATAAGAGAATGAAGCTTGTGCAAGATTTATGTTAGCTCTGCTCTTTCCTTCTCTTATTCCCACGTTGATTTAAGCTTTCCATTTTCTTACTTTTAGCTCCACAAAAAGTACACTTGAAGTTCAACTCTTCACTTTTTCTTCTTTAATTCAAATTCTCATTTAAGCTTCATTTGCCCATTAAAATTTGTACAAAAGAATAAAAAATATTGAGTAGAATTATCCACAAAATTATTTAAAAGAATTCATGCATTAAAACTCAATAATTTTGTAAATTAATTCATAAAGTGCATGAATGGCTAATAAAATCAAATTTCACCTAATTAAAGTATTAAAGCGATATTTGCTTATTAAAATGCTTAAGTTAAGAAGACTAAAATGTATAAAAAAATCATGTTTATCAAATTCCCCCACACTTAAACCTTTGCACTCCTAAGCAAAACTCAAAATCTAAAGAAAGACTAGTGGAATGACAAGTGGAAAAATGAAATTGAAAAAGGAAGTGTAAAGATCACAAGCTAGAGACCAATCATAACTTTTCATCACTTCAACAATCAAAGCTAATTTCACTTGCATCAAGAAAATAATTTCCATGACAATTTCATTTGAAAAGAATGAATTGAAAATTCATAGCCTCTCGCATGGTTTAGTGTTTACTTTCAACTCTCAAATGGTCAAGGTATGTGTATCACTCAAGTTCCACCTATCAAAGTTCACTAACATAAGCTTGTCTAGCTTCTAAGTCTCCACCACCCATGTCAAATACAAAGCACAAATCAATAGGATTTTATTTATTGTTGTAATGGGGTTAGGGAATGGAATGAATGGATACAAAAACAAGGGGAAAACAAATAACAAATAGAACATCTTAGAACTTCAAAAGCAATCAATGCAAATCTAGGATAAGAGGGAATGTGCATTCAGGGCCTTATTTCGAACAAGTATAGGCAACTATAAAATCAATTCAAAAGACTTCTTTCTTTTGATTTTCAAATGTTTCCTTTTCTTTTTTTTTCTTTTTTCATTTTTCTTTTCATTGCTTTTCTTTTGTTTTTCCATCTTTTCTTTTCTTTCCATTTTTTTTACCAAGACAATTTCCTCAACTTTTAATAAGCATGGCCTAAATGGATGTAAGACATATATTCTCATCCTAGTTGCATGTAATGCTCCTTGAAATCCTTAAGGCATCTTAAAACATGATGGAAAAACATTTTAAATGGCTATAGGCTAACAAGAAAATAAAATCAAGTTCAAAGTGACTAAACAATGGATAAAATGTATGTAGTTTGGCCTTTTGGCTATCTAGGTATAAAAGAAATGAATGTCTTATCATTTTCATGCATGCAAATGCAAATGTGGTCTCAACAAAGAATCAAGACAAGTTTTAAAGTGAAAGCACTAATAGGTGAATACACACTAGAAATGATCAATTAAGACGCAATTTCTCACCAGCTAATGGCTATCAAATAATTCATTAAAATCAAATTCATTGCCACTTCACTTGAATCAAAACACAAGATCCATTACTTATCATGTCAAAGTGAATCCAAGCTATAATCATCTCAACTTGCAACTTTCATAGAAAAAATTGAAAAAAATTGAGAAATCCTTTTCAAACCATTGAGAATCCAATTTCCCAAAAACAGCGCCAAATTTTAACAGGTCGTATCGCGCAACCCTCAAAATAAAACTGGGTTGAATTAAATTTTATAGTCAGTGGCACAACCTAGGTCATCTCCCTTGAAAATAGAAGTCAATGTTTAATTAGGTTTTCTAAGTGTATAAGAGATCTAAAAATTTCCTAACTAAGGGGGGTTTGATTGATTTAAATTAATTGAAATGAAATCGAATTAAAATTCTTAATTACTGCCTAATTGTATGAATTATAGTTCAATGATAGACTTGTGACTAGCTTTGGATTTGTTCCTTGGTATCCACTATCTTTATCTTAATCCAATTGTGATTAATTCTGGCCTAAGAATCCCTAATTATGTTCATAACAATGTATCTTGAGTTACCACGTACGAGTCAAGAGATTAACAATCTAATGTTAAATTGAAACCTCAATCCCACATCAAATTGTCAATTCTTGTCTTTAAGATCAATGAACACTTGAATTGAAAGATCAATTAATTAATTAGCCTCTGAATTAACACCTTAGGAGATTCTATTAACCAATTAAACTCTAATGAATCCTCAAATTAGACAATTAAGCACACCAATTCTCACAAGCATTTCATTAAACACCTTGATTGCATACTTGGAAAATGGTAGAAAAATAAAAATCTAGCACTAAAATTAATCAATTAAAACATCATTTGCTCTGCTAAATAGTGTCTAACCAATCACTAATTACAAACTACATTAATCCAGTCAATTACAAGCTTAACGAAGCAAATAAAATAACAAAAAACAATGTAGAAAGAGAGAAAAGAAAATAGGAAGCTTAGCCTAAATTCAAAATTCTTCTCCATGGATTCAAACTTCTCTAAGGACTTCTTCCAAGCTAATTACAAGTTGAGAGTTAATGCTTCATTAGAGAATGGATAGAGGTGGAGAATGAAGGAAATGGCATGAAAAGGATGAAGGGGATGGACGAAGGAACGTCTAGATGGAGTGTGAAATATGGTGTATCGAATGAATGAATTGATCATCTCTCCAGCCCCTCTTTTCATGTGCTTTTTTCTTTTTTCTCCTTGTGTATTTTAATTAAATCACGTGCCTCCCCTCAACGTCACTTTCAGATGCTTTTCCTTTGTTTATATGAGTGTGGGCCCCATTTTATTTTCTTTTGTAATATTTCACATGCTTCCTTCATTTTCTTCACACATTCTTCTTTTCCACGTCAACTTTGCATCAATAATGAACCATGAATCTGTTGCCCGAGTGTATTTTTTTTAATCCTCCTCACGTGTTCCTTCATGTAGCTTTTTCTTAAGTGACGTGGCTTCATTTTACATTTTTTCCAAGTTGTTTTTGCTTCGACTCCCAGCTCATTCAACCTATATCTTTTATACTTCTTCACACCTTGAAACTATAGCTTTGCCTTCTTCGTGCAGCTCAAGTGTGTGTTGGCCATGGCTAGTTCTTTGTTTCTGCATGTGTAGCTTCTTCATTTACATTCTTCCCTTTCAAACAATGGCACGTTCTGTATGAGACAACCTGTAGCTATTAGAATCTTCTTCTCATGTGCACTCGACTCCACAAGCTTCCCCATCTGAAGCTACGTTATGTGTGACAGAGCTACTTGTGTTTGTACCCTATGCAAGTCTCAGTTTCTACTCTTTCTCAGCATATCACGTTGCTATTCCATCGTGTTTTTCCTTCCTTTATTCTAGCCACGTTGCTTCCTTCATTTTCTTCAACTGCTTTATGTGTTGTTCTTCTATATTCTAGTCTAGTTCTCACGTAACTTTTTTTCTGTTCCAGCCAATATTCAACTTGTGCAACCCGTGGCTTCTCTTCATATTTTCTCTCTCCATTTGCTCAAGTGCACTGCCTCCTTAATAGAGTCCCCAACCCATGGCTAAATGGAGTGAGGTTAAGTGAGGGTGAGTGCAACGTGAGAGATGTGTAACATCTGGTTTTCTAAAAACAAGAGAAAACATAAGAAATGTAACATACGGTTTCTCTATAAACGAACAAAATTCACCGGATGCAAAAGGAAGTCCCTCAAAATGAGATAGTTAAGGTCCCAAAAAATTTAGAAAGCATTCTAGACTCCTAAATGAGAATTTCAAGCTCAAACAAAAAGAAAAATAGAACTAAAATGAAGAAATAATTTCTTACGAAAAGCTTACAAAATGTAATGGCATTTTTGTAATTTTGAGCCAATTTTGGAATTCACACAGGAAGATTTTTTAAATGAAAGTTTTAAGTTCTTTGGGCTTCTCAGAGGCCCTAAAAACTATGGAAGGGCTTGGGACAGTTAAATCCTTTCCGGTGGATGTTTTCCAACGTCAGTGTACACGAACTTTAACAGATTTGTTCAAGAAGGTTTTAGCTCCGATTTGAATGATTCCAAAGGCATTTTACTAAATTGGGGACCTAAATTTCCTAATGAAAAATACGGTTCTCAAAAAGGAGTTAAGATGAAGGAGAAACAAAAATGCAAAAAAGAAAGACAAAATAGAAATTTTTGAAAAAGTGCTTCTTCCTCTCTTATAAATTGGGGGCACCTCACACTCTCCCCCATTTAGCTTCAGATTATTCCACCGTAAATCAAAAGAAAAACCCTAGGAGAGTGGCGCACCAAGGGAAGAAGAGAAAGAGGAGAAAATCAAGCCTAAAGGTATGTTTCCATGGTAGTTTTTCATGCTTATCTTCATCCACACCTCCTCTCCTCCCTTCTCTTTTGTTTCCTTTGATTAAAATGGAGTTTATAAATCTAATTCAAGGGAGAAACTCAAGGGAATTTTCGGATTTGAAGAGAGGAGCTTGGAGAAAGCAATATTCAAGCAAAAATAAGCAAGGAACTAGATAATTTCTCTTCCTATGGTTGATATCTTCACCCACCCTTCTTCTCCATTCCACCTAACCCTAGGAGCCATAGGAGGATTTGATTTTTAAGCCCAACCAAGCATGAATCTTAGGTATTTGAGGGAGAAGAATAAGAATATGCAAAGGAAACAACAAAATAACCATTAGATTTCAAGATGCAAATTCTAGGGTTTCAAGTGTTCTTCCAAATTTTAATTTTGTGTGATAATTCCTAGGCCTAATTAAGAGTTCAAGTGAGCTCTTAAGATCCCGAAGATGACCCCACATGCTTCCTCCTTCAAGAAAATAAAGAGAATTCCAAGGAGGTCAAAAAAGGGCTACGTCTCAGTCAAGCATGGATGGAGTAGCTAGGGAGAGTTTTAAATTTTTCTAAGACCATTCTTGAGTCATAATTGATGAATGAATATGAAGGGAGGCCTTGGAAAAAAATTTAGAACCCATAGAAAGTGAGTTGGTGCTTTAGGTTCGATATTATGACCTAAAGAAGCAACATGATGATAGACTATTTGTTTTAATTGTGTGATGACTCCAAGAGGCTTAAAAGGAGTCAAGAATCATATTTAAAAGGAAAGAATGGGGCCTAGAAATTATTTAAGAGGTGTTGCTTTATTAGGTACATTTATGGACCATAATGGGATTTATAAAACAACCTAGTGTTTAAGCTAGTTGTGTGGCTTTAGAATTTATTTCATGAACCTAATTGGCTTCCATAAATTGTATCTAGGCCAAAAGAAACCATCTTCATAAGTTTGTGGGTGTGTGGCCGAAGCAAAAGAGGAAATTTCAAGAGAAAAAGTATGTGATTGTATGCAAGGTAGCTCTCTCTACCTTCTCTCTTGCATAGATGTGTGCTTATCTTGTCTTCAATGTATGTATGTATGTATGTTTCTAAGCCATGAAAAGTTTTCTAGCATGACTTTAATTCTATGGTGCCATGATATTACAATATGCTCTTATATGATGTCTTTGATGTGTGCTTGGGTTTGTTTGAGTGTGGTGAGGCCAAGAACCCTTAGCCTGGGTGAGGATAAGCTAAGAACACTTGAGATTGGTTGAGATAAAACAAAGAGTCTCCCAAAAGCAAGATGGGCTCCCAAGAGTATAGTTAAGTCCAAGAATCTCTTAAAGAATGGGTGAGGCAAGTCCAATATCTACAAGAAATTGAGTGAGGCCAATCTACTTGCTTGGCAAGCCTTTGTATGCTATGTATGACTTTCTTGAATGATGAAAATGTCTCTTGAATGTTTGAACATATTCACATGACCATACATGCATTTATGAGACTTGTTTGTATCCATTATATATGATTAAATGAGAGATGAGCTATTGGGATTCTTTGAATCTCATTCCCTCTTCTCCAATGATCTAATATGCTAGGTGGACCAAGTGGACAAGGTAATGGGAGCCAACCACCTCGAAGAAAGGAGATTGACAATCTAAAGCATAGTTTTTAGTTTTTTAAGGCCATAATTGTGTCAAATGATGTAATCCCTTGATGTATATAGTTTATGACTTCTTAGACATGTGTAATTATGATATTATGTGATATATAAATGTATGGATATGATGTATGAACCCTACAATAGAATTTGGGTATGTAATGCCAAGGTATGCATTTTGAAAAGTTTGATGTAATGTGCATATGTATGGATAAAATAGCCAAAATGAAATATATGAGGTTTAAGACCATTTGGGCAGCCCATACAAGTCCTAAATGTGCTTTTAAACTTGCCCAAAAGGTGCCAAAACCAAAGGAAAGCCATTTAGCAATTTTGGTACCTTATATGGAGCCAAAATTTATCATAATGGAACCCTATGTCACTTTTTAGCTAAATGAGCTCTTCTTGATTTGAGATTTGGTATGCAAATAGGGTTCATTGAGAGGTTTTTGGAAGCTAAAGACCATAAGCTAAAGACCATAATTTTTTGAGATTATAAAATATTTGATGAATTTTTAAAGTTGGCAAATTTTCTGATTTTGGTCTAATATACTATTCATCTAGTCCAAAAATGAAATCAATCACACAGGGCTCAAATGATGTCCAATTGCCATGAAATTTTATACAAAAAAACTAGACATTCATAGTAACTTGTCCAACTAGAAGCACCCCATTTGGAGGTCTAGAGAGATATATATAAAGTTTTAAATATTCTATCCAGTATCAGGAGCTTTACCCGACCTAAGTTATTGTTTTATTGAATTATGAGGTCTGGGCTTCTTGAGCTAGTCTGGAAATATTTTTTTCCTCTAGCTAACATCTACTAATTTTCATATTGGTATCATTTACATAGATTGGATATTTTTGAAATTAATTGGACATTTTTAAAGTTTGCTGCAAAAATCTGTGATAGTTCTAGGAGGTAGTTTGATTTTTGGACCTTTTCAGATGTTAAACATCTTTTGTGATAGATGTCATAGTCTGGGTGTATTTTTAGTATGACGTAGACATCGATAGATTTTTAGAATGACCAAGAATGCATGATTTTGATTTTTTTAGAATTAGTTATGATTTTTCAAAATTTGTGGCAAAGTTGAGCAAAATTTGGTCGAAAATGAACATGCCTATTTCACGCTTCCATTCGAGTTTCTTGATATGTAGGCCACTTTTGATGATGCAAATGAGTTGTATTCATATAATTAAATATGAGAATATGTTGTATAAGCTCACACAGTCCACATGACACCAAATAGAATTTTCATACACGATGCAACGCAAGAAAATGCATTATTTTAACTCTCCTTTCTTGCTCTTTCATGGAGATTATGAATGTCAAGCATGTGAATGTTGTGATATGAGCTAGAAATATGTGGTGTTACATTTATTGGTATCAGAGCAAAGTTTCATGCTCTCTCAGGTTGGATTTGGCTTGAGGATGTAGCAATAGGGCTATGTAAAAGGCTTGAATGAATATGTAGAGCCTTATATGAGACATTTTGGGTGTGTGAAAATAGTTTGTGGCCTTATTCATGATCAGTAAGTTATAGAATGGTCTTGGAGTAGTTAGTGGACACCGGGAAAGAGTGGCCTCTAGAGTAGCTTGAGTAGAGTTAAGCTTAAGCAAAGTTAAGGGATCTAATAGTTAGAGCTTGATGAGATGTGATAGCTCACCAGGATCAGTGGCAAGCCCTAGCTATGAACGATGAGAAATGACCTTGTTGATACGAAGAGGCTTGCTAAAGAGAGTGTGTGAGGCCTAATTCCCCTGGTAGTCATATTTAGGCCATTTTCAGCTATCTTGCGTAATGCAAAGATGAGTAGGATGTAGCACAGTATGAGATGAGACTGCATCTACACAGGACAGTTTAAAGGGCAAATGAGGAAAGGGTCACCCCCTAGCCACAGCATCCAAATGTCTAGATGAATTTCAAAGCCTAAAAGGCTAATTTTCTCATGTCAGAGGTTGAGTTATGAGCTACACCCTAGAGCCCTGATAGCCCAAAGGTAATAACTAGCTATGTATGAATAAAGCAAGAGGTAGAACCCTCTAAATTGATTGATGGGCTAGATATAGAGATAATGAGACTCGAGTTAGTAACTAAAGATGAAATCCAATCCTTGAAAAAGCAAGTCAATCAGAGGCTGTTAGCCCCAGCAAATTCATTATTTAGTCACAGCCAATTATTCTAGAAAGCAACAAGGCAATCCAGGGAGTTCCTCTCCACGGCCAATTAAGAAATTAGACGCGGCCAATACCTAGACAGGTAAACTAAGGTGAACCTGAGGCTAATTAGCCATGGCGAATGATATGTTAGCCATGGTAAATGACAATATGAAATGCCTTGTTGGTCATATTCAAACTAACCTGAGGAATGAGTTGATAAAGGATCAGATAACCTATAGAGAGCGGGAACCCCTAGTATAAGTAAAGAGAAAAGAGTAATGAATAGTCACAGAAGGTTAGTAAGAAATCCATGGGCCAAGTAGTTGAGACTGAGAAAGAGCTCAACATAAAGAAAGTTAGACACAAGGATAATGAGGTTGTTGAGACCTACCTATAAAGCGTTGACTCCAACCTAGAGTGCTACCCAGTGAGACACTGAATAATAGAATGTTAATGTAGCCTTGAAGTAACGTAAAATAAGACTACTAGTAGTGAGACACATAGTGAGTGGCCTAGAAAGGTATACCTCATAGGTAACACCTAGAGGTAAGTATGAATAACTAGTAACAAAGGCTCAAAAAAGAATAAGAATAGTTAATAAGCTACAGGTCTGAGGAGATAGTTAGCCCAGGCTGAGCATGAGTTAAAGCCCAGGGGGAATGACCAGTAGTATCATTCCAAGTGAGATATGTGAATGAAAGCCTCAGTGAAAGTTCTCCCTAGATCGAGAAAGAAAAGATGAGACATCTTGATGCCAGGGAAACCACCCAGTAGTGGTTAATAAATTCCCCTAGATAGACCCCCCTAAGTCGTAAAGTATAGTAATAAAGGAAGCAAGGAAGAGCTGAAAAACTAGCTACAAAAAAGATGCCCTCACTTTACTCATGATTGGATGAGTAAGCTAACCCAAAAAGGTAAATAAATAGAGGCCCGATAGTTAGTTAGACGAGCTCCCTAACATGAGAATGAATGAGGGTTAAGGCACATAAGTGATTAGAACACCCAGTAGAGCATAAGTTTTTAGTAAGATAGAATCTGAACATTAAGAACATGTGTCCAGGATTAGGTTATCAAAACCCTAAAAATAGTATATTGTGCTCCTGGGAATGAAATTAAAGAGGTTGAATAAAGAGAAAGCCTAACTCTGATCCGAAGGTAGAAATAAGTTGAGACAGAGAGTTAGTGCCTTAGTACCCTCAGGGAAGCTCAAAGGAGCTAGGGACTACTTCAAAAGGTGAGCCTTGTATTATATAGAGAAAGAGGGTAAGCCAAGAGCGCCGTAAAATGAAATTCTTAGGATTATATGAAATAGAATTATTCTTACCAAGGGACGGTCTAGTTAGAGCAAAGTGAGAGTCTGAGTGAAAAGTAGGCCCCCTTAATGTTACCGAGAGTGAATAAGTGGAGGAACCCTGGGAAAATGCAGGTGCTCTTGAGCGTAGAAAAACCCAAACTAGCAACAGAGACAGCTAGTAAAGAAATATCCTTTTACTTAAGTAAGAAGATAAGAAAGGTAGACAGAGAAGATCTGATAATGTCAAGCCGAGGACATATTAGATTGAGAATAAATATTCAGTTAATGTGCTTGAGTACTTAAGAAAGCACATCTGTCATTGGCATAGATGCCCTTCTGGCATGATAGCGCCCAAAGTAAAAATAGCCAGGCAATACAGAGAAATCTTGGGATGAAATAGAGGAAGAATCCTATTTTCTCCAAGCACTCTACGATAATAGGGCAGATAAAGAAAAGTAAGAGAGGAATACTTTATATTATTGGGAAACTTGTAATATACAGGCAATAGTGGCTTTAAGCTCAGTCATGAGGTGCCCATGTATTAGTGTTTGATGTTATAGTTTACTTGCAACAGAGGCTACATGATGTTAGGTCTGGCCAACCTAGTAGTAATGTGGCTTAAATGCATAGCAAACGACGACATCAATCACCAAAGTGTCCCAATAATCGAAAGGTATCCTAGTTAAAGAACGAGATAAGTTAGACAGGAAAGGTAAATGAATTTCAGTAATATTAGAATAGTAAGGAAAGCATGTAGAAAGGGATCCCTAGTAGAGGATGTTCAGATTCAGTATACATAACCTGAGTCCCTTATAGTATGTATAAATAAAATAAATAGGGACCAGTGCATAGCCTCTCTCCTGTCAGATATGTTAACCACACTCAGTGTGAGATGCCTTAGTGCTAAGGCATTTAAAAGCATAACGCAGGCATAATTAGAAATTGTAGGATATGAGAGGAAGATTAGAATGAGTATACGTAAAGTAAGTAAGTCAATAGAGTAAGAAAAGAAAGCCCAAGCAAAAGGGGCTGAAGTAGGAATTTGAAGATCCCACGAGGAGCAATAAACAAAAATTAAGATGCTCCTAACTATTAGTATGACGGGATCCTAAAGAATCAGATGACACAGAACCCACTTCACACGAAGAGCATGATGTACCTCTAAGTTTAGCCTCAGCAATTATGAGCGATGGTAACTGGACTTAGTGAGCATGTGTTTTAATGTCAGATATAGTAATCTTAAACTTTGACGTCTCCTAAAGACGGATCATAGTAGATCCCAGTATAGTACAGTGGATTGTAGTAGACCCTAGTAGGGCTCTAAGAGGTCACAGTAGATCTAAGGGTCACAGTAGATCCCACAGAGGTATAGAGAGCCCTAGCCACAACATGATAGTTCTTTGGTGAGATGATGACCTGAGATAGTTTTACAGAGCAGTTAGTCTTAGAGACTAGTATAGTTTTAGCAAGCTTTTGTCTTAGAGACTAAAGACCTCCTAAGTCTAGTAAACCGTTGCCACAGAGATATGAAGGCTTTACTCAGACAATTAGACCACTGACTAGCTCTCTTTAGAGATGAGCATAATGTATGGGATGAGGAAAGCAAGAAATTAGCTTTCCAGAGTTAGAACCAGATGAACCACTACCTAACAGATAATAGCCCTGACTGAGGGATAGAGAGATCCCTACATGCTAGCTTATGTATTCAGAAATGGGTCAAGTACAATTTTACATGAGTTAAGTGGTACAGTATATCTCCATTAAGTAAAACTGTAAAAATAGCCAGCATCCCATCAAAACCCAACAGTAGTTAGTGGTGGTAACTTTTCGGTGCCAATATAAGATATATGTTAGGCTAAAAGTGTTCTCAAATAATGCATAACCATAGATTTTCATATCATATTGGCTTGACCTCACCCACAATCTTAGGACTTTTGGATTTACCTCACTTAAATCTTGGGATTTTTGACTTGGTCTCACTCTTAAGGCTTTTGGCCTTGTCTCACTCTCTCTTAGGGACTTTTAGCTCCTCCTCACCCTCTTCAAGGAACGTTTGGCCTTACCACGCTTATTCAAGTCATTTCACATGACATTGCAAATATAAATCAAGTCATGGCTTCAAAACATTCATCTAATAGCTATAAGCAATTTCCAAATATGAAACACACACACAACAAGTCATGAATGCATACATGTATGAAGGAAAGCATTAGAGAGCTACCTTATGAAAAACTACACTTTTCTTTTACTTTCTCTTCTTTCTTCTCGACTCAAGCACACGCAAGAAGGGAGTTCTTGCCTCTCTTGGCCTAGACACAATAAACATGACATAAATTAGAATTGGGAACTAATTCTAGCTTCAAGGAAGGCTAGGCTAGCTTACTTGGCTCTAAGTTATACATAATGCTCATTTAAGATAACATGGAGTAACTACTTTAAATCTTGATCTTGGCTCCCCATTTCCTTTCTTTCTAAACCTCTTGGCTCCATATAAACTCATTCTAAGGAGCCCAACCCCATGTTGCTTCATTATGCCTAAATTGAGACCTTAAAATATCATCTCTCAAACCAAGCCTACTATTGATTCCCTTAACTCTTATAATTCATATCAAGGCCTCCAATTTCCTTAGAACACAAAAAATCACTCCCTAGGTATGAAAACTCCAAAGTGGTTGAACCATACACTCACACATGGATCCATGGAATTGGCTTGCTTTCTTGCATCGGTTGGTTTATGTGAAGTTTCCTAGGGGTCAATTAGGCTCATACAAACACTCACATGCATTGAAAAATGTCTAGGAAAAATAATATTTAATGTTGAACCTTGAAACCCAAGTTGTGCAAACTTGGTTTCCTTGGTTCCCTTTTGGTTTCTCTTGGTTTAAACCTTCTTCCCACACTCCTAATCACTTAATTACACCAAGCTAAAATCAAAATTAAACTTTCCCCTTGATGTTCAAGGCTGACCGAATTGATGAGGGAAAGAAAAACTCAAGAAAAGCCATGGAAAGGAATGGGAACCTACCTTAAATTCTTACTCTTCCAAGTGGTTTCCTCTTGCAACCAAGCCTTCCCTCAAATCCTAACTTCTCCTTGATAGATCAAAACCAAAATAGCATCAAAATACATTTTGAACCCATGGAAATATGGAGGAGAAGGAGGGGAATATTTATTGTGAAGACAAGAGGAAGAAAACACACACTTTCATACCTATTCAAGGCTTCTTCTTCTCCTTCATTGTTTCTCCTTCCACACGATGCCTTGGCTGGAGGTTTTAGAAGTTTTAGAAATGGGTAAAATGTTGGTGTAGATTAGGGAGAGCTAAAACGTGTTTTAAGAAAGCAAAAAGCAACTTTAGCAACTTTTCCTTTTTGCATTTTAGTCCCTATTTTCCATGTTTGTCATTTTCACTCATTTCAACTCTTTTTTGAAATTTTCCTTTTCCATCATATTCCTTTGGCTCTTAATCATAAGAATTGCCTTTAGAATCACTCAAAAAGGTTCTGAAACTATTCCGAACTATTCAGTCAAAGTTTTAGTCAACATTTTACCGAACTCGCTTACTAGAGGGATTTCAACTACTCTGGGGGTTCCCATGGTTTTTAGGGCCTCCGAGAATCCTGAAAAATCAAATATCTTATTTAAAAAGCCTTCCTATGTGTTTTTAAAATTTTTCAAAAATTACAAAAATGCCCTTACTTTCTCGACAAATTTTCTAAGCTCCTCTGGCTTTTGTTTTCAGGTATCTTAAGCCTCAAATCCTCATTTTTCATTATTTAGAATTTTATCCTAATTTTAGTTAGCATCAAACCTCTCTATACAGGGGACTTCCTTTGGAAACTGACTCATTTTTGTTGCTTTTCGAAAAACCGATCATCATAATAAGCAAGGATTCCCAAGCATGGGTAGGCTAAGCCTTAAAATACAAACCCAAACACTACTTCTAATCTATGATAGTAAAATATAGTCCTTGAAAGCTCTTTTAGATACAACCAAAAATTCCTACCACTCCAAGTCATGGTTCCCAAATCTCTTAATCACTCATGACAACAAGACAGCCTACATAACATCATAACACTATAACCTAAAAGCCCAATATTACTAATCATCCCTTTACCAACATCATATCATATATTTCAAAATTCATACGTTAAATTACAGCCATGATATTAGACATAATTAAGCTTAATAATTAAAAGTAAAACATGCACTAAGTCATCCATATAGACAATCTCATAAATAAATATCCATATATACAAAAGTTGCGTAAGGCTAAACATAATCCAAAGTAGTCTTAAAGGGGAGTTTAGCCCCTATTTACATACCAAAAAGATCATATACTTAACAAGTTCTTAAGCACCAAGATGCTATATAAAAGTCACCTTTTCTTATAAAAATTTTGAGAATTTACAACCAAAATGTAAATAAAGCTAGGTATTGAGCCCACACAAGGCCGTAGAATAGGAGTGAACATCCAATGGCTTCTTTTTGCCACCATAAAGGATTATTCACCTAAAAAGTTAGCGTATAATTAGGGTGAGATATAAAATCTTAATAACCAAGAAGGTGAATTCTAATTATATGGTATAAATCAACCAACATGATGTCATACATGAAGAAATAACAAAAGAGCAATGCAAGTATAATTCCAATGAGTAAGTTTGATTACAAATGATTACTATCCCATACGAGCAATCATATGAATATACAGTTATTTGCCATCAACATAGAAGGGGCATGGTCATGTCAATTCCCATCTATTGAGCTCAATCATGGCTCGGTGCACAATCACAACACATAACATATATAAAAACATGGTCACATCTCAAAATACTAGGACATGGACACAGTCCAAGGTGGTACATAAGTATAAGTGGTCAAACGTATCATTAGCATTAAAACACATGTATAAACAAACATATGGCTACAACTACATATATTCATGAAATTAAAACCCACGTTTGCCTCTTAATGGTATCTCTTTTTCCTAATTTGCTACTGGCATGTTCAAGTGAATAATCCAAATATGTACATAATCACTTAAAACAATTGAATTAATACATGTTAAATCATAATTTCAACAATTGAAAGCATAGAAATTAAATTAGCCTAACTTATTGACTTCCTAAAGCCACAAACCCTTTAATCAAACACCCAACACCTAAATTTCTAAGTGAGTCTTCATCATTTTCACACATTCACATGGCCCCACACTAAAGATAGCCCCAAAAATGAAATTTAAGTAAAACAACATCACAAATGAAAAGGAAAAACACTTACTCAAGGTGTGCGCTAGCCTCTAGTTTCAAGTTTCTACAAAAAATCCATTAAATCTCATATTTTAGCACCTAGTTTGTTCATAAATCTCCCTTAAATCAAGAAATGTTTGGCTCAAGATGAAGAGAAGGAGAGGAACATTTTTTTAACATGCACTAAAGCCAAAAATGCTATTTACCTTGCGAATCGGAGTTTGGAAGTTAAAGAACCACCACTTTTCCTCTTCTCTACGTTTTTCTCTCTCTTGGCTATGGTTTTTGTAACAACTCTACTTCTTAATTTCTGTGATTAAGTTTAATTATATGATTAATAATTGTAAATCAAGGTCTAAAATTATTAACTATATAATTAAACCTAATTACGATAATTAAGAAGTAAGGTTGTTACAATTTTCCTCTTCTTTTTTTATTGTTGGGTTTGTGTGGTTGCTTAAAGGGGGAAAGTTAAGGTTTAGATGGGTATTTCAAGTCAACTAAGTCATGGATAATAGATTTGGCTCATAGGTTATATTGCACTTAATGGCTTTCAACTTATTTCCTTTCTTTGCTTCCTCTAAATATATTTTAATTGGGTATTAACAAATTATTGAGTTCCTAATCAATTTTCTTAGTGTTATTAATTAATTCTATCTAATTAATTAAAATTCATAATTAAATTTATTCTTTTTAAAAATTCCTAAATTAATTATTTTTCCTAAAAAAATTTTCTTTTCCATAATAGTGTAAAATAAATTTTATTTTTTAAATAATCTCAATTAAATAAATTTGGCATGTTACATTTCCTCCCTCTATTTAAGAATTTTATCCTTAAAATTTAATATACCTTACTTAAACGTCAAATAATCCTTCCTCATGGTCTCTTTTGTCTCTTAAGTAGTTTCCCTAGGAGTTAACTCTTTCCACACAACTTTGACTTAGGAAAATATCCTTATTATGTAGTTGTTTGATCTTTGTATCTGCAATCCTCTCAGGCTCAACCACATAAAACATGTTATCTTGTAGATATATAGTTTCATGCTTAATGACATGTGAAAGGTCTGGATGATACTTTTTCAGTTGGGATACATAAAACATGTCATGTATTTGGGATAGGTTAGGAGGTAACGCGATTTTATAGGCCACTAGTCCTATCTTGTCAAAGATTTAGAAAGGACTAAGACAACAAAAACTAATTTTTCTTAACTTTAAATAGCACCTTATGCCCATTGTCAGGACAACCTTAAGGAACAATTGGTCACTTGCATCAAACTCTATAGGTCATCTTCTTTTATCTATATAACTTTTCTGCCTACTGTAGGCAGTCAACAATTTCTTTCTATTAAGTTCAATCTAATAGGTGGTTTGGTCTACAATATTAGGGCCTAAAAAACTCTTCTTATTTAGTTATACCTTATACAGGGGTGATCTACTCTTCCTTCCAGAAATTGCATCAAAGGTTGTCATTTGGATGCTAAAATGATAAGTATTATTCAAACTCAACTAAAGGTAGGTATACATCCTAGTTTCCTTTTTGCTTTAGTACACTAGCCTTAAACATATCTTTAAGAGTTTGAATTGTCCTCTAAATCTATCCTTTTGATTGAGGGTGGTATGCAATGCAAAAGTTAAGAATAATGCTTAGGCTCCCTGTAGTGACCTCTAAATTTTTTATGTGAATTTAAGGTCTCTATTTGATACAATACTATTTAGAACACTATGTAACCTTATAATCTCATAGACATATAGTTGTGCTAGCCTATCTAAGGTATAAGTGGCCCTAATTGATAGAAAGTGGGTAGATTTTATCAATCTATCCATAACAACCCAAATGGTATCAAATGTCCCAAGTAAATCTATAACAAAATCCATAGATATACTATCTCATTTCCACTTAGTCATGTCTAAGGGGTGTAACAAACCTATGGGTTTCTAATGTTTTATCTTCACCTTCTAACAAACTAAGCACTTAGCAATATAGTGCTATGTCTAAGGCTACTAAAAGTCTTCTTAAGGTCTTTATATATATTAGTAGTACCCAGATAAATAGTGTACCTACTCTTATGGGCCTTTGATAATATAATGTCTCTCAACTCCTTATCCTTAGGTATGCACACTTTACCTTGATGCCTTACTAAAGCATCCTCAGAAATGTCAAAACCTCTAGGCTTACCTTTTGCTACTTACTCTCTAATTTTGTCTAAAAACTCACCACACACTTAAGTCTATCTAATCCACCTCCTAAGGTCACTTTCCATCCTTAATTAACTTAAAAAGGAGACTACTAAGTGTACAGAGATGGACTAGTTCATGTCTCTTAGTTCCTTAATCAATTTATACTATTTGAGTGTCATCATAACTATATGAATAGATTTTCTACTTAAGGCACCAGCAATTACATTAGTCATTTTTAGGTGATACTTCAAAAAGAAATCATAGTTTTTAAGGAACTCCATTCATCTCCTATACCTCATGTTTAGTTCCCTCTACTCAAACAAGTATTTAAGGATTTTGCTAAACAATTTCATATTATGTACGATAAAGATAATGTCTCTAAATTTTAAAGGCAAAGACAATGACACTTAATTTTAGGTCATAAATAGGATAATTCTCTTCATGTGGTCTAAGTTGCTTGGAAGCATAAGCTACCAATTTACTTTATCAAATTAAGATATAACCCAAACTATAATATCCAATTCTTTGAAGATAAGAGAAAATGTGAGAAAATGTAATGTACAGTTTCTCCGTAAATGTATGAAATTCACCAGATACAAAAAGATATCCCCTAGAAAGGATGATTTAAGGCCAAATAAAATTAAGATAAAATTTTAAATAATGGAAAATGAAGATCCAAGGTCTAAGATGGGCATAAAAACCAGAGCCAAAGCAATTCAATAAAATTGCTAAAAACTAAATGGCATTTTTGTAATTTTGGGTAATTTTTAGAATATTCATAGGAGGGCTTTTTAAATAAAAAATTTGAGCTCTCGAAGTTCTTAGAGACCCTAAAAATCATGGGAAGCCCTGAGACAGTTAAAACCCCTCTAGTGTATGTTTTTAAACGTCGGTTGACCTGAACTTTTACCATTTCATTTGGGAAGGTTTTAGCTTTAAATTGAGTGATCCCAAAGGCATTTTATAAGTTTGGGAACCTAAATTTTATGATAGAAAAGATAGTTCTAAAAAAAGAGATAAAACAAAGTTAAAACAAAAATGCCATGTACGCGAGACGTAAATGTCATTTTAGGAAACAAAGTCTTCTCCATTCTTCCTTTAAAGGTGGCATCCTCTTCTCTCTCCCTTATGACTGACATATTGATTCATCCAAAATAGCAAAGAGAGCTAGGGAGAATATGCACCAAGAAGGCTGAGAAAGAAGGAAGAAACCAAAGGAAAAAGGTGAGAAAATTTCAAGAATTCATGGCTTACTTTAGAAAACTAGTTCTGCTCTCTTTACTTCATCTTTCTATGGTTTTGGATGCTCATATAGTTCTATGTTGGCCTTGAACTAGAAAGGAAAAGTTACAAATCCAAAGAGAAGGCTAAGGCAAAGAGAAACACTTGTGAAGAAAGCTTGAATCCAAGGTAGTTTCTTGTCTTTTATTGCTTCATCTTCTTCTTGCTCTCCCTTGTGTGTGTCGACGAATATAGAACCATGAGAAGGGAGGAATTTCTATCAAAGATCAAGAGAGAATCCTAGGTTTTAAACCATTGGGAGTTAGGAAATGCAAAGAAATTGTAACGAAATCAAGTGAAATTCAAGAATGGAAAGTGTGAGACTTTTAAACATAATGTAAAAACTGATTTGATACATGAATTTTCTTGCATGTGTTAATGTTTTTTTGAGCTCTTAAGACCTCTAGGAAGCTTCCTAAGTGTCTCTCCCATCAAGGAAAAATCAAAAAGTCCATAGGCTCTTCCTCCCTCCATAATCTTAGCCAAAGCTGGAGCAATAGGTTAGGGAATGTTTTAATTTATTCTGGGCTTGGTTTGGGACTTCATATGATGGAAGAAGGTATGAGGAACCCTTGGAAAAAATTTAAAAGCCATAGATTGGGAGATGAGATAATGGTTTCCATAATGTAGCATTAAGAAGCAACTTATGTCTAGGCTCTTAGAGATGAGTTTGTGATGACTTTAAGGAGTCTAAAGGGAACCAAAAGGTCTAGACATGAGAAAAAAATGGAGCCAAGAACTTGAATTATGGTAGTTACTTCATTAGGCCATTAATAGAACCAATGTGAGACCAACAAACAAAGTGTTGGTTCTCAAGTGTAAGTTTAATGCTTTGGCTTGTTCCAAGAGAGTGATTAGGTGTTATTTGTTGTGTTTAGGCCAAGGAAATCAAGCTCCATCTCATTGTGGTTGTGTAGCCGAGAAAGGGAAGGAATAGTCAAGGAAAAACTTGTGATTGATTGCCAAGGTAGCTCTTCACTCTATTCTTGATTGCATTCTTGGATATGTATATGTCATTGTATGCCTGTGTATGCATATCTTGAGACATGCCACTTGATATTATGATGTTGCATTGGTACCAATATGCTTCCTTGAATGTGAATTGATTGTGAAATTACTCATGAGGGTGAGATGGTGCCAACAGTCCCTTGTCATGAGTGAGGAGATGCTAAAAGTCTTTAGGCATAGGTGAGACAAGGCCAAAAGTCTCATGGATGGATGAGACTAAGTCAAAAGTCCCTAGGCCAAGGGTAAGGCTAATTCAAAAGTCCTAGAAATGGAGTGAGGCTAAACCAAAAAATCTCTAAAGCTCATTCTTGACCTTGTGATGATTGTGTGGCATGAAAATGTGATTTGAATGCTTTATGGATAAGCTAAATTGCATACTTGTGCTCTTTGACATACTACATGCCTTGAATGTTTACTTGAATAAGTGTACGAGCTATTAAGATTCCATGAATCTCATCCCCTTCCCTCTCCCACCTAATATTGTCTAGGTGGAGCTCAAGAGCCAAAAAGTGAAGGCCATGAAACATGATTGGCCACTCCTTAACACTTTGTATAGTTATATGTAGTTTGGAGGCAAAAGAATGTCAAAATACTTATCTACATATCATTTTTTAGTAGTAAACATTTGAGCAAATGTAAAAGTATGTAAAGATAGTGTATGAACCAAAATGGTTGCATAATGAATGAGAAATTGCAATTTGGCTACTTGGTAGCTTAGTTAGAATTGTGTATTATAGCATGTGACATAGTGAATTCATGATATATGGTGGTTTAGACCTTTTGAGAACTATATACATGCTACTTTTGCGCTTTAAAACTTGCTCAAAATGTCATAGAAGCCTTAGGAGATCAATTGGACAAAGTTGGACACTTACATGAGGCTAAAATGACCATAATGGTTAGCTATGGCCAAATCTATCCAAATGAACTCCACTTGGTCTGAAATTTGGCATGCATATAGGGCTTGTCTAGAGATTTTTGGGAAGATAAAGTACATATTATTTAGAGCTCTAGAGAATATTTGGTGAATTTTTAAAATTGGCAAATTCTATGGTTTTGGTACTATCACTATGCAAGTGGTCAGAATTTGCATCTCTATCATGCATGGGGAAAATGGTGTCCAGTGGCTGTGAACTTTTACATTGAGAAATTAGACATTCACAGTGACCTGTACCAATTAGAAACACCTCAATTGGAGATCTGTATAGGGAGAAATGATTTTCTAAAGTTCTATGTCAGTATCAGGGATGCCAGTAGACCTTAATTATTGTTCCATTAGTTTTTAAGGTTTAAAGCCTTTTAAATTGGTCTAAACTTATTTTTTTCCTCTAGTTAACATCTGTATCATTCCAAGTTGGTATAGGTTTTCTAAATTGGATTTTTGTGAAATTAGTTATGAATTTTTAAAATTTATATTAGTAAGTTGTATCAAAAACACTGGGTAGTCTAACCCATGTCATCTTTCTGTTGTCAAATATGATCCAAACAATATTCTTATAGCTTGAAATTATTTTTATATAAATGTAAAATCAAGAGCTTTCCAAAAAGCTATGGGTTTCTTGATTTCAATTTTTCTAAAATTAATTATAATTTTTCAAAGTCGATGCCAAAAATTTGAATTCTGGACCCGTAAGAAAATTGCCATTTTTCTGGCTTTTGGCTCCAAATCCATGGTTTGTGGGATGTTTTGAGCCATTTGTGACTTGTATAGATAGAGTATGAGTAGATAATGTTGTCAGTGAGTTCACGAGGTTCATGAAACATGAAATGAATCTTTTTAAACCCCAACGTAATGCAATAAATTCAATATTTTTAATCCTTTTTCTTAGTTTTTCATTGGGTCCACTTAAGACTAACTTTAGATATGAGAATATGATGCTTAATATATTATGGTATGACACAAACCTTTCTTGGATACATCATTATAGGCCATTATAGCCTTATTAAGGTCGGATATCACTAGAACAAGCATAGAGGTTAGTCTAGTCTTAAGTTCCTAAAAGGTATTCTCACACCTATAGTCCCAAAGAAAATGTTGTTCCTTTCTAGTCTGTTCAGTTAAAGGTGTCACTAATTGTGAAACCCTTGATGAACCTTCTATAATGAAATACCCTACTAACCCTAAGAAACTATGAATTTTGATTATTGACTTGGGCCTCTCCTAATCTAGTACTACATTTATCTTACTAGGGTCAATTGCTACCTTTTGCATTGAAATCACATGACTTAGAAACCTCACTTTATCCAACGAAAACTCACACTTAAAGTGCCTTTTATGCTACTTAGGACTCATAGAGTAAACAAGTATGTCATTAATGAAGGCCACTACAAGTTAATCCAGATATGACCTAAAAGTTCTATTCATGTAATCCACAAAGATAGCTGGGGCATTTATCAATCCAAAAGTCATGAGAAAGAACTCATAATGTGTGATGACCCTAACTTTTACTCATTGTAATTAAGGTTAAATGCATGATTAATAACCATAAACCAGGATTACATGACATTAAGACTAATTACATTATAAGAATGTGGGGAAATTTGAACCTTAATGTTATTAGAGTCATCAATCATATAATTACCAACACTTACGTATATAAGGGAAAACAAACATTCATTTATAAGCCTTGATTCTATTACCTATCAATTTCGACTCAAATGAATCTTCTATCACTATTTATAAATCATCCTTTGAGATTATCATATGAAAAACCAAGATTTCCTAGCCAATATAAGGGTTTCAGGATGTTTGCCGCAGCCAATTTCCCCTTAGCCACGACCAATTCCTTTTGATTTCACCCCTTACTTTGTTACTGATTTTGTCGCAACGAGTTGGACCTTCGCTGCGGCTAACCTACTTGGCACCACGGTGAAGAAGCCTCTTGGAACCTCCCTCGCTCGTCTCTCGCTATTGGCCGTGGCCAATTCCTCTTTGGAATGCCTAGCTCATTTTCATAAAAGTTCGCTGCGGCCAATTCCCCTATTTGCTGCAGTGAATTTCCTTCTGGATGACTCCCAGTTTTGCCTCTCACATTTCGCCGCGGCTAATTACATATTTCGCCGTAGTGAATTCCTCTCTGGCACTCTCCCTGGGCAACCTCACATCTATTGGCCGCGGCTAACTCCATTTTAACTGCGGCGAATTACCTTCTGGTCCTACAACTCCTAAATTCTTGTCTCATACTCTCCACTCTCCCTCCAATAACACCTTAGAGCATTTCTACCTTAATTGTTGGGCTCGAATAGCCTTCATTAGCCTAATTTATCCAGTTAATCTATCCTTACTAGTTCAAGATTTAAAGGTCAATTTCTTTTCTCTAATTACCCTCCATCGGCAAGTTTGTAGAGTAACAATAACAAGGATTCATAAACTATCAGCAGTTATCATTTGATATGCAATCAGTAGAGGTTCCACACATTAAAGGTTCATATCAATATCTCAAAGATTACATTTCTAATGTTAAGCCATATTATAGTTCAACAAGGCTCACAGCAGATATCATAAATCCATACATCAAATACCAAACTAAAATAAGGCCTACTCCTTAATAAGTACACTTTTTATTATCAAATACAGACTCCTACACTTGGCAATACAGTTACATGATGATGCTATATAGAGGTTAACAAAATTTAGCATCTACTCTATTCCAATCAGACCAAGTGTAGCTCCCCACACTATGCCTCAACTCATAGATGTTCATCTACTTGCTTGCCCTTATCCTTACCCGAGGAACCTTCACCTGAAATTGTAATCCCATAAAACGGATGAGATGTAAATCTCAATAAACAAGGCAAATTCCATCATACGTTCCAGTTTAATTAACATATATGCATAATTTCACATAAGCACCAAAAACATACTAGTCATATCAGTAAATGAAATAATTAGGCTATCATGATTACTATCCCATACTAGCAATCATATTTTTACATGTTAAAGGCTAATAACACTGGAAGAGGCCCGTCTACGGCACCTACTCCCCATTGAGCATAATAAGGGCTTAGTGCATCTGGGGTTTGATTATAACCCAGTGCCCGATCGAAGTACATGCATGGGTGGCAGCCACACCACAGTTCTACCAGGGACTTACAAGGTCCAATCACAATATAATAGATAGCTAACTAATTCATTCAACATTTCAAATCATTCATATACAGCAAATATGAAATTAAAATAGATATATGCATGGAATTAATGTAAACCTCGATTACCTCACTTGTAGATAAATTTGCAACAACCACCAATGGTACAAAGATCCCTCTATAACCATAGTATCAGAGAATTACTACCTTAATTCATCATTTACAGTAGCAACAAGTATCCAAAGAATTTAAAAATGCTAATGGCCACCTAGGGAACACTTACCCAGCCACTACAAGTCCCAAATTCAGATTGAAATGTCCTCTACCAAAAATCTCAATATTTCACCCAAAATCCTAAGCAAATTCATACAAAATTAATACTCATATTATAAATCAGCTATGGGGGTCTCAAACTAGCAAAGAAAGCATCAAAATAGAGGATTTATACTTACCTAATATCAGCCCTAGCCTCAACCTACGAATTTCACCAAGAAAATTCCAAATAACCACATTTCAGATTTTGGGTATGGTGAAAATACTCCAAATGAAAAACTAATCCGACCAAATTAAAGAGAAAGATAAGGGGATTAAGTTACATAACTATTACCTTGGCTAAATCTTGCTCTAAATGTGAGAAAATATGGAATTCTTGCCCCAAACCCTAGCCTTCCTTCACACCTCCGATTTTCTCCTTTGTGCTTCAGAAAAATAGGGAAGTGGCTGAAGTGTTTAGGATTTTAGTTGGGTTAAGTTGGGTCAAATATGGGTCATGGGTTACTCTAAAGATCCAACTCCTAATGGGCTTCAGATTTAAGCTTTGTTGGGCTAGCTCTTATGCATTGGGCTGCTGAATTTTAATTAGGTTTGGGCCAAGTTTGAAGAGCTCAAAGATTTAGGTCTATACAAGGATTATTGGGCTATCACTAGGTGCTCTCTCTTAGGCCAAGTCTCACAATAAAAAGGTTGATCTGCACCTACAATTATTGGGCCTCCATTAGTCTTAACCTTGGCCTACTCAATTTAATTTGGACATAGATGAAGTTTCTATCCTAATTAAATTTCAAACCCATATTAATAATTTATCTCTCTAAAATCTCCATTCACTTAACTTACCCAATTATCCCATATTAATTATTCTTAATTAATCTAAATCCATGGTTAACACCTTAATTAATTTTAGGGTGTTACATAATGGCTATAACAAGTCTTAAAGATTGTCTTAAGTATATCCTCAACCTTTACTTTAAGCTGGTGGAAACCTAACCTAAGATCAATTTTTGAAAAGATAAATGTTCTTGCTAACTAATCAAACAAATTATCGATCCTAGGCAATAGGTATTTATTCTTTATGGTCACTTGGTTTAGCTACTTATAGTTGATACAAAGTCTAAGACTACCATCTCATTTCTTGACAAATAATATTGGTGTACCTTAAAAGGACATACTTAGCCTAATGAACCCTTTTCCAATAATTCCTTTATTTGTTTCTTCAACTCCACTAATTTAACAAGTGCCATTCTATTTGGGGTCTTGGAGATCAGACATGTACTAGGTACTGAATTTATAGATAGCTCCAATTGTCTCCCTAGAGAAGGTGACTAATTTCTTTAAGGAAAACTTCTGAAAAGTGCCTGATCATAGCTATACTCTCCAACCTAAGTCAATATACAAAGAAAAGAAAATTAGAAACCCTTGGCAACCTAGCTTAAGGTACATCTTGACTTGGATGATAAACACACAAGCAAACTTAGTCAATGATTGGAATTCAGGGATGTAAGCAAGTAAGAAAACCATCTTATAGGTACAATTGAGCATTGCATTATTCGTTGACAACCAGCCCATACCAATTATCACATCAATATCATGCAAAGGAACACAAGTTAAATCAAGGGTAGTACAATAGTTATCTAACTGAACAACATAATTTAAATAGACATGGAATGTAATCACAAAACCTCCCATAAGAGTGGATATAGATAAATCAAATGGCAATAAGTTAATTTTAAGATCTAGACATTTAACATAGTCGTATGAGACAAATGAATGCATGGCATTAGAATTAAACAATGCATCAACAATACAACTGTGGACTAGAAGGGTACCTTCGATCAAACTAGGAGATTTATTAGCCTTTTGCTATGATAGAGTGCATACTTGATCTTGGGTAGGTGGCTTCACAATTGAGGTAGACTTTCATATATAATGCCCTAGCTTGCCACAATTGTAGCACACCAAGCACTATTCATTCCCATGGCTCCTTCCACATATTACACACTAATGGGGTACTCATTTAGTTCTGTGGAGGCCCTATATTTTTCTTCCTAAGCATGCTCCTTGGGGGTATTTTCTTATTCTAGGGTCCACTATTGCTATTTACTCCTCTCTTATTGCTACCTTTGGATGGTTTCGCTTCTTGATCATTTTTCCCTTCTTGCATCCTCTTCCTCTTAGCTTTTATGTCTAGCATATCTCGTTCTACTATTTTGCATCTCTCAATCAATTCCTCAAAGTCCTTGATATGTAAAGGCATGATTGTATCTTTGAGCTATAGCTTAAGTCCTTTTTTAACTTGATCGCCTTTAAAGGCTCATTGTCAAACCATTTCAAGCATGATGAGAAGTAAAGCAATTAGATGAATTTTGCCACAGATTGCTCCATGCTTATATCTCATTGTTACAAGAAATTGAAATCAACCTCTTTATCAACTATCATTGATAATTGAAAGTACTTACTCTCAAAAGTAGTTTGAAAGATTTCCCAAGTGAAGGCTACCCCTCTCAATGCCAAAAGCTTCTCATCACTACACCACCAATGTTTAGCCTCTCCTTATAGATTATAAATGGCCAACTTTGCCTTCTATTAAGTGGTGTACTTAATGACATTAAAGATTTTCTTTAATTGCAACAACAACCTCTTAGCCTTATCAATATCTAACTTTCCTATGAATGATGGAGGATTAGCCTTCCTAAATTGAGCTAACATTAAGGCAATGTCATTTTCATCGCCTTTATATTCCCTAATATGGTTATGTCTTCCACCTAGGTTGTTCCCTTCATGCCCATCGTTATTTCACTTGTGTAGTGTTTCTTGTAGCCTTTATAAGACTTGGGTAGTGGTTGAATAAGCATTGACTTGCTCCTAAAGTTGCTTAGTTATCGTTTGCATGATAGTTACATAGGCCTCAGTCTATTCTTGCAAGTGGCTTATCATTGTAGTTGTGGCCTCTTGCATTTCCCAAAAACATTTATGATGTTTATCTCCTTGAAGCCATGAAACCTTGCAATGCTCATGTAACAATAGTAGGTTCCTAATTAGCCTACAATGCCACCATAAGAATCCAATCACACTTAATCAAGAATTAGCACAAGCAAGAGTAAACTTATTTCTATTTGTAAGACATGTATGCATCATGATTGTCAAGTTTCTAACTATAAATCTCAATCCAAGCAAGCTTTTCCTATGCTATTGCTTTGATACCAAAATATAATATATTAACTATTAATAAGCTAAACCAAACATTTAGTAATCTAGTACTAAGTAATTAGCATAGAGACATGTAAATCAATCCTCTTAATCAATTAAAAATATGAGAAAATTTAAACTTTTTAATCTACAAGTTCATGATCTATTAATTACTAGCTAGTTACCTTAATTTCAACTCACTTAGAACTAACTCCAAAGGTTGCATGAAGATAAGCCTATTCTATTCTTACTTATTAGAAGTAGTTTTTAAGTGAAAACAACTTGGTTTAGAGTTACCCTAAATAGCTAAAATTTTCATGAATAAATCTTCACCAAATAGCTAAAGAATCAAGAAATCAAAGAAACCAAATACATTACTAAAACAAATTAAGAAACCTTATGTTCACTTAATTTTATCCTTTCTTTTAGGCCTGATTACCCCTTTTTTAATAACCCTTTAGGAAGCCTCAATAAGTGTAAGTTAAGTCTCTAACATTTATACATCAATAGCATAAGAAGAAACAAACTCCAAGAGTTTACTCAAGGGACTCACAAATTGGGTCACAACATAATTCATCCCTAGGACCCACCCAAGCACCAAAATAGGACTTATGCTATGATTTGGAAGAGCTATGCTGTGACTTGAATCATGATTAGTCACTTTTCACACTAAAAATATGATTTTCACTGCAACTTAGACCATTCTCATTGTAACATAAATCTTATTTAACCAAATTTTAACACTTCCATGCGATTCTTGTTGTGATATAGAGGAATCTCATCATGGTGCAGTTTGCCTCTATCACAAGGATTTTGCTTCTAACTCGTTTCTAGCCATAACATAAAAAATTTAAGCCATGACACAAATGGCTACTATGTTCACAGTCAAAATGGGATGAACTATCAATTTGGTAGCACTCTATACTTGATACTAGAGATTTTCAAAGATAAAATGCAAGACACAATGAAGAATTTCCTTCTTATAATCTTCACCTAGCCACCTTTAATAGCTTAAGGGTTTAAAGACTACCCAAAACCAAACTACAACCATTTTTCTTTGTAACATTTAACCAAGACAGTAACTAAGTGGCATACTCAAGAGTGCCAATGCTCAACCAAATTGCCTCAAACCACTTCCAACCAATTTCCTTCACCTAATCGTATTGTTCTAAACTTATAAAGCCAAACATGAGCAAGGATTCCTAAAAATGGGTAGGCTAAACCTTAAAATACAAACCCAAACATTACTTCTAATCTATGACAACAAAATAGTCCTTGAAAGCTCTTATAGATACCCCAAAAAAAAATTCCTACCACTCCAAATCATGGTTCCCAATCCTCTCAATCACTCATGACAACAACATAGCCCATATAACACTAAAACACTATAATATAAAAGCTCAATGTTACTAATCATCCTTCTATCAACATCATATCACACATTTCAAAATTCATGCCTTAAATTATAGCCAAAATACTAGAGATAATTAAGCTCAATAATAAAAAGTAGAACATGCATTAAGTCATCCATAAAAGCAATTTGATAAATAAGTAACCATGTACCAAAAAGTTATGTAAGGTTAAATCCAATCCAACGTAGTCCTAAAGGGGAGTTTAACACCTATTTATATACTAAAAAGATCTTATACTTAGCAAGTTATGAACAAAAGTCACTTTTGCTTACAAAAATCCTCAAACTTTACAACCAAAATATAAATAAAGCCAAGTATTAAGCCCACACAAGGTTGTAGATAAGGAGTAGACATTCGATGACTTCTCCTTACTACTGCAAGAGGATCATTCACTTGAAAAGTTAGCATACAATTGGGGTGAGATATAAAATCTCAATATCTAGGAGGGCATTCCAACCATATGGGATAGATCAACCAACATGATGTCATATGTGAACAAATAACAAAAGAGCAATGTAAGTATAATTCCAATGAGCAAGTTTGACTATAAATGATTATTATCCCATACTAGTAATCATATGAATAAATAGTCATTGGCCAACAATATAAGGAGGGGTATGATCATGGCAACTTCTATCCCATAAGCATAGTCACAACTTTAAATACAAAGACACAGTCACAGTCTAAAATGGTACACAAGTATAAGTAGTCAAACCTATCATTTGCATTAAAACACATGTATAAACAAACTTATGGCTACAACTACATATATGTGCGTGCGTGTGTGTGTGTGTGTGTGTGTGTGTGTGTGTAATTGAAACCCCTGATTACTTCTTGATAGTATATCCTCTACCTAATTTGCTTTTAACACATCCAACTAAACAACCTAAGTCTATGGATATTCATGATCATCCAAAATAGTCCAATCAATACATGTTAAATCATAATTTCAGCAACTAAAAGCCTAGAAACTAAATTAGCCTAACTTACTAACTTCCTAAAGCTATAAACCCCTCAATCAAGCACCCAACACTTAAATTTCCAAGTGGTCTTCATCATTTTTGCACGTACACATGGTAGCACACCAAAGGTAGCTCTAAAGATGAAATTTAAGTAGAACATCATCAAAAGTGAAGGAGAAAAACTTCCCCAATGTGTGCACTAGCTTCTAAGTTTAATTTTTTATTAAAAATCCATCAAAATCCCAAATTTCAACACCTAGGGTTTTCATGAATTTTCACTAAATTAAAAATATTCAATTCAAAATGAAGAGGAAAAGGAGAAACATTTTTTTTCAACACTCATCAAAGCCAAAAATGCTATTTACCTTGCAGATCAAAGCTTGTAAGTTGAAGAACAACCACTTTTCCTCTCTTTTACATTTTTCTCTGTCTTGGTTACATTTTTCCTATTCTTTTTCTGCTATTGGGTGTCTGTGCGGTGTTGCTTATAGGGGGAGAGTTAAGGTTTAAATGTTTAAATAAATTGGGTCATGAGCAATGGAGTTGGGTCTTAGGTTACATAATACTTAATGAACTTCAACTTATTTCTTATGTTTAGGCCCTCTAAACATATTTTAATTGGATTTTAAGAATCTAATGAGTTTTTAATCAATTCTCTTAGTGTCAATAATTAATTCCATTTAATTAATTAAAAATTCATAATTAAATTTATTATTTTTCCATAAATTCCTACATTAATTATTTTTCCTAAAAAAATTTCTATTTTCCATAATATTCCAAAATAAATCCTTATTTTCCAAATGACCTTAATTAAATAAATTTAGGTTGTTATATAGATGCAGCCAAAGTAATTCATCTTCTTTTGAAAAAGTGAGTGATCTTTTTTCTGCATGGTACAAGTAAGTGGAATGTGCAACACTTAGAGCAAATTTACTCTTTGGATCAAGTGTAGCAAATTATTAAATTGAAAATTTCTATAACAAGTAAAGTAGATTCTATAGTTTGGATTGATAATTCATCTAGTCAGTACAAAGTGGCTGATGGGTATTGGTGTTTAGTGTGGAATTTTTGAGATAGTAGTTAGTCTTCTTTCCAAGCTTGGGAAGCTTTGGAAATTAAGATTACCATTAAAGGTAATTGTGTTTTATGGTGATTGTTAAGTAACTCTTTACCACTAACATCAATTTTCGAAGGCCATCATATGCTTATTTCCCTTTTTGTCATGAGCGTGATGAGTCGATTATCATCTATTTATTGCATGTAGCTTTTCGATAGCCATTTGGTTTGAGATTTTTTGTCTCAAGGTTGATAATGCAAAAATGGTACAAATTCATGACTGGATATATAAATGGACTAACCAGCCTTTTTTGGCCATCTTGCCAAGTGCAAAGGACAAAGTGAATGCCTATGTTGCTCCACATGTCATTTGGATGCATAAGAATCGTCTAGTGTTTGATAATACTAATTGTATTCCCAAGGGTGAAAATAGGTTAATTAATCAATTAAGTAGTCAATATTATCTAACAATTTTCCCACTACAATGTAAAAAATCATGGGAAAAGAGGCTTGTTATCTAAGATGAAAAATTTCAGCATAACTATTTGGTAGATTTTTGCATATATAGACAAGAGGTTGTCTGTGCAAACTAAACACAAGGTCCTTTTACCAATTTGGTTGGTAAGTGGTATTTTGGAAATGTTCTTGGGTGATAGGTATCATCATCAAAAGATAAGAATCCTATTTGAAGCCTTTTGTCATAGTGTGAAATTTATGACTCAACAATAAATAATTGAAACTTTGCATTCGTTTTCGATAAAAATTTTATGCTTTTCTAGATCTCAATACCAGATTCTTCAAGGGCACTAGTAATTTTCCATGGATCATGTAACATCCAGTCCTTCCATAAACGTGAGAAACGCAATGTTCGGTTTCTCCGTAAACGACAGAAATAGGCCAGATACAAAAGGAAGTCCCTGAACTAGAAGGAATTGGGGACAACTAAAATTATAATAAATTTTTAAATATTAGAAAATAAAGATTTGACCCTTGAGTTGCCCAGAAATCAAGGCTAGAGTGATTCGAAAAATTTGTCAAAAGGCCAGTGACATTTTCGTAAATATGGGCACTTTTTGAAAAACACATAGGAGGGCTTTTTAAATGAAAGTTTTGAGTTCTTCGGGGTTCTCAGAGGCCCTAAAAACCATGAAAAGTCCCGGGACAATTAAAGCCCCTTCGATGGATGTTTTCCAATGTCGGTGTGTCCAAACTTTGACGGATTCGTTCGGGAAAGTTTTAGCTCCAATTTGAGTGATTCCAAAGGCCTTTTTCTTAATTGGGAACCTAAATTTTATAATGGAAAAGATGGTTCTCAAAAAGGAGCTAAAAAGAAGGAGAATCAAAAATGCAAAGTATGAAGGGCAAAATAGAAATTTTTGAAAAGTGTAACTTATTCCCACCTATATATATGATGCACCCTTCTCCTCCCTTCATTATGCACAACCATCTTCTACCTAAAACTAGAAGAAAACCCTAAGGGATGAGACTCACAAGAAGGGGAAGAAAAGGAGGATAAATCAAAGGCTTAAGGTATGGAAATTAGTAGTTTTTCATGCTCTTTCTCTTTCAAACCTCTTCTCCTCCATTCTCCTTTGTTTCCTATGATTAAAATGAGGTTTATAAATCTAATTCAAGGGAGATATTCAAGAGAAAGTTCGGATTTGAAGAGAGGAGCTCAAAAAACACAAGATTCAAGTGAGAAAAAGCAAGAAAACAAGGTAATTTCTCTTCCAATAGTTGTCATTTTTGGTCCCTTTCTCCACCATTTCGCCCCACTTGAGAAAACCCTAGGAGGAGATAATTTTTAGGTAGAACCAAACATGAATATAAGGAAAAAGGGTGTGGAGATTAAGAATATGCAAAGGAAATTAACAAAAAACCATTAGATTTTAAGATACAAGTTCTAGGGTTTCAATTGCACCTTGTAAAATCTGACTTTGTATGATGGTTTCTAGGCCTAAGTAAGGGTTTAACTGAGCTCCCAAGATCCTTAAGAGGCTCCTCATATACTTCTTCCCTTGAGAAAACAAAGAAAGCTCCATGGAACCCAATATGCTTCACAGCCTCGGCCTAGATGGGTTCTCCTAACTAGTGAGAGTTTTAAATTTTTCTAAGGCCATTATTGAGTCATATTTGATAAATGAAAGTGAGGAGAGGCCTTGGAAAAAATTTAGAACTCATAGAAAGTGGTTTGGTGTCTTAAGTTCCATATTATGACCTAAAGAAGCAACATGGTGTTAGGACTTTTATTTTGATGATGTGATGACTCCAAGAGACTTAAAAGGAGTCAAGAATCATATTTGAAAAGAAAGAATGAGGCTTAGAAATCATTTGAGGGGTGTTGCTTCATTAGGTACCAATATGGACCATAATAGATGTTGTAGAATAATCTAGGGTTTAAGCAAATCGCATGGCCCTAGAAATTGTTTCATAAACCTAATTGGCTCTCATAAATTGTATCTAGGCCAAGAGAAACCATCTCCATCAAGTTGTGGGCGTGTAGCCGAAAGAGAAGGCTTGAAAGCTAAGGTAAAAGTGTATGCTTGCATAAAAGGTAGCTTTCTCCACCTTCTCTCATGCATGGATGTGTGTCTAGCTTATTTTAGAACGTGTGTGTATGTATTTTTAAGCTATGAAAAGTATGTTAGCATGCCTTTATATGTTATGATTCTTGATACCACATTATGTTTTAAATGAATCCATGATATTTGTATGAGTTTGCTTAGGTGTGGAGAGGCCAAGAACTCTTCCCTTGGGTGAGGATGAGCCAAGAACCCTTGAGCTTGGTTGAGACAAAATAAAGAGTCTCCCAAATGCAAAATGGGCTCCCAAGAGTATGGTTGAGTCCAAAGTACTCAAAAAATGGGTGAGGCAAGTCCAAAATCCATGAGGAGAAGTGTGAGGCCAATCCAAACACTTAGTGAGCTCTTGAATGTCTTATGATTGATTCACATGCCAAGGTTGCCTTTAAAATGTTTATGATTTCTATTTTCTCCATGCATGTATTTAAAAAACTTACTTTGCACATATTATGTATGATTGAATGGGAGATGAGCTATTAGGATTCTTTGAATCTCATCCCCTCCTCTCCAATAATCTAGCATACTAGGTGAACTAAGTGGATATGCTAATGGGAGCCAACAACACTAGAGGAAAGAGATTGACATTCATATGTCTAGTTTTTGCTCTATGGAACCATAATGATGTTCAATGATGTATATGAATATTATAAATGGCATATAACCCTTGAGACACATGTAATTATGCTATTCTATGATGTAGAAATGAGAATATGTGTTATATGAATGATGAAATGTGAATTGAGCATGTATAGTAAAGATAACTTCATGAATGAGTTTATGGAAATATGCATAAGTATGGGTTAAAAGGCCAAAATAAGATGCATGAGGTTTTGGACCATTTGGGCAGCTCACACAAGTCTCAAATGTATTTTTAGACTTGCCCAAAAGGTGCCACAACCAAGGGAAGGTCATTTGGCAAATTTGGTACCTCATATGGAGCCAAATTTGACTATAATGGAACCCTATGTCACTTTTTGGCCAAATGAGCTAGTCTTGATCTGAAATTTGGCATGCAATTAGATCTCATTGAGAGCTTTCTGGGAAGCTAAAAATCATAATTTTTGAAGGTCTACAGAATATTCGATAATTTTTCGAAATTGAAAAATTTTATGGATTTGGTCTGCTGCACTATTCATTTGGTCCGAAATTGTTTTCTGTCACATAAGGCCTAAATGATGTCCAATTGCCACAAAATTTTATACACAGACAATAGGCAATCACAGTGACTCGTGCCAACTAGAAGCACCTCATTTGGAAGTCTAGAGAGGGAGATATGAATTTTTGGAGTTTCTGTCCAGTATCAGTGAAATTGCCCGACCAGAAATACTGTTCTATTGAATTTCGGAGTCTGGGCTTAATGAACTGATCTAGAGATATTTTTTCTCTCTAGTTAACAATCACAGCTTTCCATATTGGTATCATTTGCATGGATTGGATTTTTGTGGAATTAATTGGACATTTTCAAAGTTTTCTGCAGAATTCTGTGACAGTTCTAGATTTCAGTCGGACCTCTGTAGCGTTTTGGATGTCAAACGTCCTGAATGATAAATATTGTGACCTGGAAGTATTTTTAGCGTGAAATAGACATCCCAAACTTTCCAGAATGACCAAGAGTTATGTAAAGGCACTTGATGAGTTAAAATGAGCTAAAATTCATGGTGTTACAGATCAACAAATATTATATAAGAATATTCTAGTGTTGCTAGATAGGTTTTCAAATTATAGGGTATGTTTAGCATCAGTACAATTAGATATTAATTTGGCTTTTAAACTTTTGTCTTTCTAGTTCTTAGAGTCTAGATGTTTTCTTTTTTGTATATATTTAAGAAAAAAAAATTATACTTTCATACATGCATGGCAAAGATTTACATTTTCTGGTGTCAAAGCTATTGAGACTCAAGCTTGAGGCAGCATGTGACGTTGTTAAAAATGTAATTGATACTTCATCCATTGGAATAATGCAATGTACAGAACTTTATCTAACAAATTAAAATTTGTTGTAGCTTCAGTTACAGTAATATATTAGCGTAGGTAGTAAACCATCTATGTGTTCACAATTGCCTCTTATACTCTATTCAACAATTAACAGGTGGGTTGGTTACATTATAGGTTAAGTTGAGAGAGACGATTGGGATTGAGCCTACAAAATCCAACATAGGTGTTGTTCATTGTAATTTTGATTTTACATTTAAATATTTGCAATATTAGATATTATCTATATATTTGTGTCTAATTTATTTATATTATCTTTTTAAGTTGCACTTAGTTATCTATTTTAATTTCTTTTTAATATTTGATAGAATTTTGTAAACATGCAACATGTAATTGGGATTATTTACTATTATTTCTGATATCTTTTGAAAATAATTTCCTTTTATTTAAAATTACAAAATTAATTTTATAAACTTATAATTAAAAAATAAATATAATTTTAAATTTTACTTGAATATATCTTTTAATTAATAAAGATCCTTCTTTAATTTACAAATACTAAATAGAGAAGTATTTGAGCATAGTTCAGGTACTAGTCGCAAATAAATGAGCCAAGAGTTTATTTGTCTGAGGGACAAGCATTTAGACCAAGGACTTATTTGATAATATCTAATATGCTTTTATAATGATTATTTAATAATATCTATTTCTTATTATCTTTTAAAAATAGAGATATAAAAATTATTTTTATTAACAAAATTATTATTCTTCTTTTTATTTTTATTTTTATTTTTATTTCTAACTTTCCGTACTAAATGGCCGCAGATAATTATATGAAGAAAAGTAAAAAAGATGGTGGAGAGCATTTAATGTGGGGTAAATTTATAATTGTACCAAATACTTTTAAATCAACAAATAGCTTTGTGAAAAATTTTCATACTACAGCCAAAACGTGCATCTATCTATTTTATCATTTTATAGATAAATTATATATTCCAAATACATAAATGGATGTCAATTGTAAAGAAACAATATTTTCTATAATATTGTTCAATTTTTGAATTAATGAAAATTTTAGTAAAAAGTAAAAAGAGAAAGCAAAATTTGTGTGAAGTACTTGCTTTTTCCAACGAGATTTGGACTCAACTGTCCTAGAATTACCTCCAATAATGAATGGTTCAAATTTAAATTTCAACCGGAGCCAAATTTCTTGGTTTCAATTTATAATTTGGCTTGGCATGGCGTACAATTCCTCTTTAAATCAAGCCATATGTTTTATTTGATAAACTTAGAAGTTAATTTCAAAATACATTGTATCACAATAGTGGGCACAAAACCCTGCCAACGTATAGTTACAAGTTTTCTTTTAATTAAAAATTGTCATCAAAGTTACAATATTATCTTCTATATTTATTCTTAAACCCAAAAAAATAAAAAATAAAAAGTAAGAGGCAAAAACTACCTCAAGGACATTACTACACAGATCGTGCTCCACTATCAGTTCTATTAACAGTTTTCCCGCCATAGTGCTGTATTACTTAAAACTATCTATTTGGCTTACTTTGAACAAAATGGGAAATCACATCAATTCCATGACTTGTTACTTTAAGATAATTTTTCAATCTCTAAATAGCCTGATTGGCAGAGCGCTAGACATGAAAAAGGAAAACAAAAATTTAATATATATATATATATATTATGCTTTTGTTATTATTACTCTAACAATACTTATTTTTTTAATTACTTTTTTAAAATAGAAGCAATTATTGTCTCCCTACAAAATTACTTTTTTCTTTTAATTTTCATTTCTATTCCTAATTCTCTATGTACCAAATAGGTAAGATATCCACATGCCCGGCTAAAGAATACATAACTGTTACCAATGAACTTCAATTTACTGGTACTAAAGTTATCTTTAGAGATGAAGAATCCTAATGCAAATCTTAGTCAAAGCTAAATTTTCCCCCCCAAAAAAAAAAAAGCTAAAGAAAAGGGCCCCCGTCCTCTTTCAGGAAAATAACAGAAATGGCATAGTACTATTGCACTTGATTCACTCAAAAGATTTAGCAGTTCCTCATATGAAACTGCGCAACAATACTTTTAAGCAACTCTATGCAGTCCATAAAGCAAAAAGGTGAGCTTTGAAGGAGAACCCTTCTGCGTATCTCAAGTGAAAGGATAGAAGTTCGAAAATAGCAAACTGCCAAGAAAAATATACGCTGCAGAGTACGCCCAGATCATACGTCCCCATGTAAGATATCTTGCATGAGATGTCATCACATACGAAGCAAACCAATAAAGAGGAGGGTTGGCGGACAAGAAACGGGTGGCAACCTGTTTTATGTGAATTACCGCATACTCGCATAAGAAACTAACTTCAGGATCAGGTTTCCACAAAAACATGAATGGCAAGACTTGAACAAGTTGACAATTTTCGGTATCTCTCAGGTTCAGTTCTTATAACGTGATAAAATAAAAGCAGAAGTCGACAAGACTGATAATAACATTAACACTAACCTGTACATGCATGACAAGAAATGCGGTGCCTGCCATAAATCCCAGGTGTAATACAAATGGCAAAACAGAGGCAGACAAGTATCCTGGCCGGACTGCTGGCTCAGATTCTATGTGAACAGCAGTATCATCTCGTTTGATCAGTTTCTTTCTCCTCTTAAGATTAAAATCTTCTGTTACAGAATTGTAGGTTGAAAAGATGTAATAATTACAGTGTTAGTAAATTATAATAAGCAATAATATATCTATTTGTGCGAGATATACATGCTTATATCTCTAAATAAAAATGGATTAACCACCACTTCTAATTGTGCAGATCATCAAACAAGGATGAAGTGACATACAACACAAATGGGTGAACCATACATGTGAAAGAATAAATTTGGCCACTACTTAGAAACTGTCAAAGCAAATCCAATTGTGAATCCCAAGTCAGTGAATCACTTGGAACTATCCAAATTTTGAGCAAATTTACTATTAAAAAAAAATTGTCAAATACGACAGTACCAATAATACTGCATTTATGTGCTATACTTTTTTATAACTCTTTTTGCTTCAAACAGCGCCCCCAACTTTCAAGTTTTACCAATACTTTTTTTAGTATATGTGCTTTGTCGGGTATGGATTTTCTATGATGCTAGAAAACACAGCACTGTGCATTGTGCCTCCAGATATTATTTTCTTTTAAAGCCTCACCTGCGAAATATGCAGTATCTCTGGAGGTCGCTCCATACTTTGCAAGTGAGGTTTTTAAAAAATAATAATAATAATAAGGTTTTTATTTTAAAAAAACGATGGCTTCCCTTTTAGGAAAAACAACACATGGTGTTGCAAAAAAAAACTACACCCAACAAAACACATGTAATCACCCCCCCCCCCCAAAGAAAATTTAATATTGGTAAAACTCCAAACTTGGTGACACTGCCACTAAGTTTGAAGCAAAAAATTTCAAACTTGGTGGCAATGCTACCTAGCTTCAACTTTTCTAACATACTTTTCAAGAACTCAGCAGCATTTAAAAAAATATAGCATATAAATGTAATACTTTTGATATTATAGCATTTGAACCATTAAGGATATGTTTGGTTAAAGGATGTAATGGTGAGGAACGTAAAATGTGAGTAGATGGGGGTAAGTAAGATAAAAAATGACTTTTGTACCTCTATTTTTTAAAAAGTATTTTGATAGATATAATAGTAAGTCTAAAGATATAATAGACATTACATAAATTATGTAAAGGGAATGCGTTCGCGATTCTGCGAACCAAATGGAGCCTAATTTTTATAGCATCATGATACAGGAGCCTGGAACTATCCCTTAAATCACAGTTACTTCCAAATATGCTTAATGCATCAAATTGTAAAAACACAATCATCTTGTGGGATATTTGAGAGTAATACCTTCTACCTTGACAGAGGGTGTCTCCAAAGTGGAAGCCACATTTGACCTTGAGAGGTCATCTGAAAGAAACACAACTCCACAATTCTTTTTCTTAAAAGGAGTTTGAAACCCAAGCGAAAAAAAGTACTGAGGCCTTGACTTAGCAAAATGGTAAATTGAGCAAAATCCCAGAGACAGTATTGGGGATGCAAGTAGAAAGTTGGGCAGTTGTTTCAACTGAAAATATCTCAAGAAGCCTACACCCCTGGACAAATAGAAATAAACAATTACACTGGAATATGTGATTATTTAAACATCTAACTTCTTCGTATACTCTGCATATGAAGCCTCTTTAATTGCTTAGACTGTAAAGATTCACACGCATTGCAATAGCAAAGAAAGGCTAGAGTATAATAATAGCATGAGTGCATCAACTAGATGAAAAATACTTTCGCAAGTTGAAGACAAACATACCAATAATGACTTTGGATGTAATTGTAAAGCAATGGTACACTTGCCTTGCACCAAGGCCTTAATTCATCCCGAGAACGTCCAACACAGATATTGTGATATCCATAAGCTTGGAAAGCTATAAATGGAGCAAAAATACATGCACATTGTAAGGCTCCAGCAATAACCACCAGTAATGCCAACTGGACAGGGGGAAAAAAACGAATGTCAACAATAATCATGCCTCTCACGTTTCATGATGCACTAAAGGTAGTGTGGATCTAATCTTGCAGGATTACAAGTTTATGAAAAAACATTATTAAAACACTTTGCCAAAAATATATTATACCATTTGACATGACGTAAGTCTTTGAAGGGAAGGCATGAAAACCTGCATGAAAACCTAAGAATCTGGAGACTTAGATCCTATATTGCAAATGCTGGGTACAATGTAAACATAGAATATTCCTTATTGTTTACCAACAATGACCAGGAGGACTTACGTGGAGATGGAATCAATTACCACATCCACATTTCATGTCAAATACCAGTATAATACAACTCTATTAATTCAGTCACATGAATAGTTGGCAGAAACAAGATCAGAAACGCCAAATGATTTCTCTCTTACCATTTACTCATATAAAGATCTATATCATCTGCTAATACCAACTCTTGCTATCGCATTGCATCTTGCTACTCCTATTCCTATTAATGTTATCCTTTGACTTCCTCTAGCATTCCAATTTTCCTTATTAAAAAAGCCTTATTTTTCTACAGCACATTTATACAAGTTCATTATATACAACCTAAATAATTCATTCGAACAGCACTCTAATCCTAAGCTCAATTAATAAATCCCATATATCACTTACTTTTGTGCTAAATAGTATCCTTTGGCAAGTTCCACTTTCCTATTCCCCGACAAGATGGAACAAGAATACATTAATTGTATCTTCTTTAAAATAAAGTACTTGATTGTCCAATAAGTATAATTAAAGCAGAAAATCAATAATCCAAAGTTCCAAAGCTATGTGATGATCCATATTTTTAACAAGGATAATTCCAACTTATTCAAGTGAAATCACATTCTAAAGCAAAACCAACCTGACCTGAAGCCAAGTGAAATGATCGTTCAACTTTTATTCCAAGGCAGTTCTTATTTGCTACACTCTTTTTTATCTATACTTCACTTATCAAATTGCATTATAGAATATCTTTACATTAAAAAAAGAGACTAAATTAAACTATTATTGAAGTGCCATAAAATGTCTTATGATCCAATATTGTGGGTCACAGATAATTTGTTACTTATTGTCAAGTACTCTTCCCATAGGGAAGGAAAAAAAAAAAAAAAGAATCAAATTATCGACAGTTCAACCTCAAAAGTAGAATTTAACAAATGGCTCAGGAATTTTTGGTTCCACCCAGGGCACTAAAATTTTCAAAAATTTGTCTTCTACTGAAAATTTTGAATTAACCAGATTCAACAAATAGATGTCCAATTAAGTACTACCTCTCCTGCCCTTCTTCTATTCCCTACCTATCTCAACCATAACATCTTAAGCATCAAAAATCCTTTTCATGATGTTGGCCTTCAAACCTTCCAAACAACCTAGAAGCATATATATTCACTTCATTTCATCAAGATTCACAATTTGTAATTCTGCAGGATTCAAATGCCTAAACCAAGAAAGTGACGGGTTTTCATGTACAATAGACAAGACTTATGGAATCTAGAAAAAAAATCAATTGATGAGTTGATCCAAATAAAAGATCAACAAACATGTAGATCAGTGAATCTATTGCTCAGATATATGGTACCATAAAAACTGTTTAAGTCAACGTATAGTCTGACTGCTAGTTATACATAGGTTGTGCAGTGAGCGTATGCTTGCTGAATACAGGGCTGAAATACCTATTAGTTACTGTAGTTTAATATATTGTCTTGTATCAAGTCTCTATACATACAATGCTTCATACAGGTCAGAATTCACCAACTACATTTCCCTCTCATCCTATTTCTTTCATTTCTTACTATTAATGTAAAGCAAAGCAACAACTTTAAGCCAGAAAAATTACAGTCAGTCAAATTTAGACACACAACAAGTAGAGTAATGACCATTTTTAACTATACTTCCAAAAAGTTCTCATATAGGTAAGCCATAGAGCCACTCATATCATGAAAGGAGTAAAGTACAAGAGAAGAGGGAGGGGTGGGTGAAAGAACTCACACTAGCTTGCCTTTTCTGAAAGATGGCATCATAAGCCCGATGCATTGTCTGAAAACAGAAATAGCCAGCATTTACAACCCCATTTGACCTCGTCCAACCAGAGAGAGCTAGATAAAGGACAGCTAAACTATTTCCACCAGAGCTTAAGTGGTACAATCCTCCAAACGAAAGAAAAGAATACAAACTTTCTGTGTATCTGCAATTGCAAGCAAATAAACACTTTAACCAATAACAAGGTCATGTAAGGCTAAATATGACATATAAGAATGAGAACATTACATTGATGAATAAAATATAGAGGCCGGATTGAAGCAGAACAAAATTGAAGCCAGTAATGATACTTCAGGGTCCTTCAATATAGCAGTGGAAAGCCTGCCGGAGTTACAACCACCAAAAACAATAACCATAAATGTTTTCCAACATAACACTGCACAGGGAACTTGCATATTAATTTGAAACATAGAAAATGAATTGATGAACATCCACCAGAACATAATGCAGGAAAAAAAACAATGAAGAAGGTAAATGCAGCCATGCCACTGCCATAGAAAGTAAATCATGAATACAATTAATATATCATTAGCACCTCAATCTCATGCAGTATGACAGTCAAGAGATCATTAGTTCTAGGATCATAGCAATGGCTTAGGCAGCACCATTCATACCAAACTATTTTCACAGAAATGCAGGCCTTGCAAGACAGGCCACTAACAATTGATATAACTAAAAAATCACATGAATGTCCAGATAAGGAAAAGGAAACAAGCACTATTTTGAGGATAACAAAAGGTCTCAAAAGTTGATGCAGACATATCCCTGAGTTGCCAGGGCAAATGCGTGATTTCTGTTAAATAATATTGGAAAATTAAGGATGAACATTTTGTTTACATTCTCTTTACCAACTACCAAATCAATAGATGGAAAGTCACTGCCATTTCATCTTTTCTTTACCTAGAGACCAGTTTTATACATCTATTCCTTACTCTACTTTTATTCCAAAGCTCACATGTTGCAACTTGCCAGCATGTCTATAATATAGAGATATTGATGATTGATGAAGATCAAAATTTGTTTTAGCACAACAATGTTTTCAAGTTTCACTGTATTAAAATAAACATGTAATATAAAAATATATACAAAGTATTTATCATAAACTGCAGTCTCCAATGGAAATTGGTATGCAGATTGCCCTTGTATCGAATTTCTTTTATTTTTATTTTTAATTTAGATTTTCTTTCTATTTACTGAACCTTGCATATGGCAAATGGTAACATGATCTGGGATAATGGTTTTTCAATACAAAGTCAAATCAAATATAATGCATAAAAATAAAAGAAAGAATTCACACTCAACCAACTCACTTGTAAAAGTAAAGAGCCGCAAATACAAACGCGACATTATTAATTAGATAACCAGACACTGCCAAAACAGCTCTTTCACCAATCAATGGCACTAGGGGGGCAAAAACTGTAACACATTAGAGAATAGTTCAGGCCACACAAAATCCAAGTGAAACCACGTCTAACTAAAATCAAACTTGTAAATAGGAAAGGAATGTTCTCAAACCTGTGCGAGACAAGAAGGAAATGCAAATGGGAAGGAGGGGTAAGAAGGCATAGGATTGCTCGTACTCATAGCCACACTGAGCAATGTGGACAAAGTAGACAGAATCCCAAACTATTCCATTTTCAATGGCAGAACCCAAGCTTGGCCAAAGCAGAGATTGGTGAGAAGACTCGTGGCCAGGCTTAGTGTTGGTTCTGGGAAGGCAGTTAGGGTTTAATGGTGCAGAGGTGTCATAGGGGGAAACAAGAAGCCGGAAGATGATGATTAGTGTGAAGACAAGAAGCCTTGATAGTATTGCAAACTTTAATACTAGGGTTTTATGAGCCTGCAATGTTGATTGGATATTTGCCATTTTGGAAAGAAAGAATTACCAAACAAGATAATTTACATCGTCTTCAAAAGCAGGAACAAATTAATGTTATAATGATCAAAATTGTCCATGATACGCCCAGGAACAAAATTTATCTGCAACATAAGAACTGAGCTTCAATGGGAACACATACAGTAGAGATAAAGACCAAAAAAATAAGTTGCTATCAAAATTAACTGGGCAATAAAAACCATTCATGTCAGAAGCAAAATTTTATGTGCCATATTCTGAGAATTCCTCAATAATTGACCAAAATAAATGAGTCTGAGGTCTCATACCAGCACAATGTTCTAAAACAATAAATGGGTCCTTCAGATTCCAGAGAGTAAACCAAGATTGAGAGAGAAGTAATGAATCTGACAGAAAGTGAGGGCTGAGGAGTAGCTATCAATATCAGAACCAATTTCATTCAGTAACCAGATTGGTACCCATGCAATGCATAAGATTTTTTTGGTACCTAGTCATAAATACATAGCAAATCTAAGTAAGCCAATACTTAAGACAATTAAATCTACACAATATATCAAATAATAAGTTTCCTTTTTGGCCCAAAAAATATAATAAAAATTTTAAGTCAAATTGATAAAGCACTTAAAACTAATTAAATACATTTCAAATTTTTTAGCCCATTTTAATTTTAGGCATATAAAGATGCAAAAGTAATGCTACAAGAGTTAAATCAATCTCTAATGTAATTATTACGCAGACAAATGAAATAATTAGATATATCAAACCAGTTATTCCCCATAAACATTAATGTTTGCCATCTTCAAAATCCAACCCCCCCCCCCCAACAAAAGAAAAAAAAAAAAAAAACTCAAACCAAGATATGTTGAACTTCCCATTGTTAGAATAGTGTGACGGCTAAGTTAAATATTAAGTGTGTCATCAATTACTGGGCTGAGTTTTCATTAGTTATTCTACTCTTGTACTTAACCTATTCCTATTAGTATAAATAGACACATAGGGAACCTGACATTTTAAGTCATTCATCACATTTAGACTCTTCTCTATTCTTTATGACAAATTTCAACGTGATATCAGAGCACCTATAGTCTCAAGTTCAGATTTAGGATCTTATTTCTAGGGCCTAAACCTTATTTATAAAAAATTAAAAATAAAAAAAAATGAAAAGCATCTGTTCAGAACCCTAACTTGATGCCTTTGGTAGGTTTTTCAGTGACAGAGTCACAGATGGTGGCTAGGGAGGTATTTTGGTGAAAAATCACAACTCCTCCATTTTGCCCTGTTTTGGGCTGTTCCAGTGACCAAAGGAGGTGTGGCTTTGAGAGGCGAAGGCGTCTTGCTTGTAGGTGGTACAAAAGGGTGCAATTTTGCCAGTAGATGGTCCAGGCAGATTTTGTGCGATTTTTCCTCCTATTTTGATAGGCAACTAAGAATTAGTCAACTAAATCTAAGTTATAGTTAACTAATATTTGGTTGTTAGTGGAAGTTTTAGTTAACTAAGATGAAGTTAAGTTATAGTTAACTAATATTTGGTTGTTAGTGGAAGTTTTAGTTAACTAAGATGAAGTTGTAGTTGACCAGAAGTTTTAGTAGGCAACTAAGTGCAAGAGTTTTAGTAATTGTTGTTGTTTTAACAAGGGTATTTTTGTTATTTCCTTGTAACCAAATCTTGTTGAGCTTAAGTGGCATGGTTAGTGTGTGTATCAGTCATCGATATGAAATTTTCTCTTAATTCTCTCTCTTCTTCCCACTCTCTTCTCCTTCTCTCTAGGATTTTCCCTCTCAAATTCAAATCCCAATCAACCGGTACCAAAGCAGTCAATCAGGTCATGGCAGAAGCTACTCGTTTGCAAGCCTCCATTAGAAAGGCAGAAGATCAATTATGGATAAAATTGGACAATTGGATGTCAGCAATGGAATAGTAGATGAGTGGACTTTAGGAATTGGTCAGAGGGTTATTATTTTAGTTTACATGAGTCGTAAACAGGACAGAGGATATGTATAAGTTTGACATCATAATGGAGGTTACCATTTTCCTACTCGATTCACCAGAGTTGACTTCCCGAAATTCTCGAATAAAGATGTGAATGGATGGATCTCAAAATGCGATAGGTTCTTCTTACTTGATGGAAAACCTGAAGTCAGCAAGGTAAATCTCACTAGCCTACTCTTGATGTAATAGCTTACAAGTGGTTCCAGAATTTTGAGAAAAGTCAAAATTGTAGAGTAAGTTGGGAAAATTTAGTAAAGGCAATCAAAGTATGATGCAGGCCAATTTATGACAACCCAATGAAGGAGTTGATGCAACTGAAACACAAAGGGAATTTGACTTAATATCAAGAAGCTTTTGATCATTTGGTTTGTCGTATAGAACTAACAAAGGGATAGGAATTAAACTGCTATTTAGCTGGACTTAAAATCAAATTAGTTGTGGGAGTGAAATTGTTCCATCCAAAAACATCACTGGATGTTACTAGATTAGTTAAACTGCAAGAATTTAATGTTGAATTAATGCAAAAAAGTTTGGGAGTTAAATTGGTACTAGTGGGATGAAGGGAAGTGGAATGATGGTTAAGGGAAATTTTGGAGGTCAGAATACTTAGAAGCAAGGAGGGACAGATATTAAAAAGTGAAGTGGGGGAATGCTACAGGAAGTGTTGACCAAAAGGGGATTTTGGGAAAACCAGCTATGAGGTTTCAACAGAATCTAACTCCCAAAGAAATGGAAGAGCATAGAAATAAAAATCTATGCTACTTTTGTCATGAAAGCTAATGACTAGGGCATAATTGTCCTCAGAAAAAAAAGATGCAAGTTTTCTTGATGGAGGTGGATGAGGATCAACTAGAGAGAAGCTAATGTGTTGACCATACTAGTGGATGATAACCAACAGAAAGGTGGTAGGTAAACAAGGAAACCAATTATTTCTCTTAATGCTTGCTATGGGACTTCTGCTTACCCCACAATGAGAATTACGAGTCAAGTAGGTAAGAGAGTATTGCACAGTTTAGTGGACATAGGAAGTACACACAACTTTATGGATAAGAGATTTGTTAGAGACATCATGGAAGATAAAGCCAAGGGAGACTGTAAGTGTTACAGTAGCAAATGGTAGGAAGATGCAAGGAAGAAGAATGTGTGAAGGGCTAAAATGGTTAACTAAAGGAATTGAATTTGAAGATGATGTAATTCTAATTTCTTTAGTTGGCTATGACATGGTATTGGGGATGCAATAGTTAAGAACCCTAGGTGTTATCAAGCTAGACTACTTGAACTTGGTGATGATGTTTCAGTCAGGAGGGAAGGATGTGGGAATTGTAGCAGCCAGAGATCATAGTAACAAGGTAGTCAGCAAGGCAAAACTACAGAAACTAATACAATCCAATCTTGAAGCTTTTATGATGCAAATCACCTCATGGAATCCGGCGTTATCATACTATGCTATCAAGGTCAAGGAGAATAGTAGTAATTAAAGGACTCAAATAACTTCTAGAAGAGTTCAGGGACTTATTTGAGAAGCCTAAAACCTTTACACATAAAAGGCAGCACCATGACCAATCTATCACATTAAAGGAAGGGATTAACTGACCTATAGATATCCTTCTACACAAAAAGAAATTATTGAAACAATAGTAGGTGAGATGCTAAAATCAGGAATCATTCAGAGAAGTTCTTCTCCTTTGGGTTCACTAGTAGTCCTGGTTAAGAAGAAAGATAGCAGCTGGAGAATGTGGGTTGATTATAGATCCTGCAACGAAAAAACTATCAGAAGCAAGTTCCCAATTCCATTAGTAGAAGACTTGTTGAATGAACTAGGAAGGGCTACAATCTACTCCAAGCTAGATTTATATGCAAGGTATCACCAAGTCTGCATGAGAGATGAAGATGTGCACAAAACAGCAACTCCAAGCAAGATTTGCATGCAAGGTATCACCAAATCCGCATGAGGGATGCAGATGTGCACAAAACAGCTTTTTAGACTCACTCAGGCAATTTGAGTTTCTAGTTATGCCATTTGGACAAACCAATGCACCTACTACTTTTCAGGGGACCATGAACATGATATTTGAGAAGCAACTAAGGCAATCTATTCATGTTTTTTGATGATATTCTCATATACAGCACTAATGAAGAGGAACATTTGTTACATTTAAGAACTGTATTTGCCATTTTGAGAAAGCATCAGTTTTATGCGAAGAGAAGTGTGCCTTTGCTGTTTGAAGGATTAATACTTGGGTCATTATATTTCAGCTAATGGGGTGTCTATAGACCCTCAAAAGGCAAGAGCCATGGTGGATTGGCCTGTTCCCTCTTCTATCAAATAGCTAGAGAGCTTCTTGAGGTTGGCAGGTTATTACAACAGCTTCATTAAGAGTTATAGTGTAATAGCTGGGCCTTTGAATAATTTGCTTAAAAAAGATGCATTTAAGTGGAATGAAGCTACTGCAAGGGCCTTCCTAAACCTCAAATCTGCCCTAACCAATGCTCTTGTATCAGCATTACCTAATCCAGAGAAACCTTTTCAAGTGGAGACTGGTGCCTCTATTAGAGGGATTGGGGCTGTCCTATTGCAAGAAAAACACCAGATTGCTCACATAATCAAGGTTCTTTCTCCTAGAAGTAGACTCCTATCAGTGTATGACAGGGAACTTTTACCTATTGTGTATGCTGTGGAGAAGTGGCAGCAACATCTCAGCATACAACCCTTTGTCATCTTGACTGATCAACAAAGCTTGAAATGTTTGTTGGAGCAAAGGCAATCCACTCCAGCATAACACAACTGAGTTACAAAACCCATGGGCATGCAATACAAAATCTGTTACCAAAAGGAAGAAGAAAACCTTGCTGCTAATACCTTATCTTGGGCTTAACATGGAGAATCACCTCATTTTACAGCTTCTTCTATTTCCACTGAACTATGGGAGGAAATAAAAAAACAAAGGGAGATTGATCTATTCCTACAACAATTGGTTCAACAACTACAAGTGGATCGTTAAGTTCAATTGGAATGGAAGAGTTTTAACCAGAAAAATAAGTTGGTGGTGGATAATCAAGGACACCTCAGAACTGACATTTTTCAATGGCTTCATTCTTCTCCTCAAGGTGGACATTCGGGAATTAAAGCAACTTGGAAAAGGGTGAAACCTGTCTTTTATAACAAAGGTCTGTTGAAAGATATCAAGGAATTCATTAAGAAGTGCAAGACTTGTTTGAGATGTAAATATGAAACATCACCCTAGCTTGGCCTTCCTCAACCTTTACCAGTACCCAATGGTGTTTGGCAGAGTGTGACAATGGACTTAATTGAGAAATTACCTAATTCCAATGGAAAGGATACTATTTGGATTGTCATTGACCATTTAAGTCAGTATGCTCATTTTGGAGCCTTGGCACACCCATTTACAGCTTCTCAACTGGCACAACTATTTCCGGATATCTACAAATTACATGGTACACCAGCTAATATAGTTAGTTACAGAGACCCTATATTCACTAGAAAATTCTAGCATGAATTCATAGGAAGTTGGGATTTACACAGTGCTTGTCTTTTGCATACCATCCTTAATCAGATGGTCAAGGTGAAGTCTTAAATCATTGACTCGAGAATTATCTCAAAAGCTTAGCTTGGCAAGCTCCCTAAGACTAGTACAAGTGGTTACCCTTTGCCAAGTGGTGTGGTATAACACCACTTTCCACTCCTTAATTGGGACTACACCCTATGAGGTGATGCATGGGCAAGCAACTCCTATTCACATCCCTTAAATACCACAAGATTCTATAATAAAGGCTATGATCGAAGCTTCATTGCTTGAGACACTATGATGCAGAAATTACAACAGAATTTATCAATGGTTGTGCAACAGATAAAACAACAAGCTGATAAAAAGAGGTTTGAGAGAGAATTTCAAAAGGGAGATTGAGTGTTTTTGAAGTTGCAACCATTTAGGCAGCAATACGTGGAAAGGAGGAGCAATGAAAAATTAACACTGAGGTATTTTGGGCCTTATCAAATTGTTAAGAAGGTGGGACCAATTGCTTACATATTGAAGCTGCCTCCTACTTCTCGAATTCATCCTACCTTCCATGTATCGCTTCTGAAGAAGTGTCCTGATCCTTCTAATAGTACTCACCAATGACCTAAAGTGTGCGGATCAAAATCTACCAAGAGGACACTTAAGGGTATACTAGACAGGCACATCGTTTAGAAACATAACAAAGCTGTCATGGAGGTCTTGATAAAATGGAAAGATGAAATGGAGGATGGAGCAATTTGGGAGATATGCTCTAACATAAAAAGGCAATATCCTGAGTTTGCAAGATCACTGCACCCTTTGGGTCAAGGGTGACTTTGTTGGGGGGTTGTTGTTAGGCAACTAAGAATTGGTCAACTAAATCTAAGTTTTAGTTAACTAATATCTAGTTGTTACTAGAAGTTTTAGCAACAAAGATCAGGTTGTAGTCATCTAGAAGTTTTAGTAGGAAACTAAGACCAGGAGTTTTTAGCAATTGTTATTGTTTGAATGAGGGTATTTTCATTATTTCCTTGTAACTGAATTCTGTTGAGCTTAAGAGGCGTGGTCAATCTATGTATCAGGCATCAATGAACTAAATGAAATTTTCTCTTGATGCTCTCTCTTCTTCCCACTCTCTTCTCCTTCTCTCTGGAACTTTCCCTTTCAAATTCATATCCTTATCATATTTTCATTTTCTGAGTGGATAAGGATTGTTTTGAGTGTTTCATGCCAGAGTTTGGAGGCTTTTGTTGGCTAAGGGTTGGAGGTGTTTGCTTTGGTTGCAGCTTGTGTTTTGAGTTGTAAATTGTGGTTTAAGGAGTTGAGATATAGTTGAAAATTTTGGTGATGTCAGACATGTTGGCAACATCATCTGAGAGTGCAATGAACAACTGGAGTAAGAAAGCAGTGGTGACTGAGATGTCTACCACAAAGATAACCAATCATAAATTAACTAGGAGATGGAATTATTCCAGTGGAAGAGAGCTATTCACCATTTGATGTCAAGTATTGACAAGAAAGATCATTTAAATGCTCCACCTCCTGATAGTGATAAGGCAGGATGGAAGAAATGGATAATGGAGGATGACAAAACTTTTTACCCAATTCAGAATACTCTGGATCTTGCCTTTGATGATGTCACTCAGCATTGCAACACTAACAAAGAATTGTGGATTGCCGAGAGTTCATGTATGGAGTCACAAGGATAACACTTATGTTTATGAGCTTCTACTGAACTATATTAGACTGCCCAGAAGGATCATACTTTGTTTGGGAGTCCATCATGTAATCAAAAGAGTTGATCTTATTGAGAAATCGATGTCTTACTCCATGACTTTTAGGGAACAAAACAAGAGAACAATAGCCTGACAAATGGTTCGGTACGATTCGAGTGTCCATTTAATTTAGACGTCAAATAGAACCCATCATTGATTTGAGATTTTGAGATATTGATAAGGTGAATACCTAGTCTATTCAATGCTGGGCATAATGAGTATAGGGACCTCAAAAGATTTTTCATCGAATCGTTGATAAATGGATTCAATTTGTCCCTCAACCAAATTCTTATCGAAAAACAATTTTTCAATAACTTGTTGATCCCTATCCCTCTTCCCGGATTTCCAGATTGATTATCGTTTTTTAATTTCCCGGCTTAGTGTGAGATAGAAATATGCCTATCAATGCATCCGGGAATAAACGATTGATCTCTATCAATAGACCTGCTAAAGCCCCGAACCATAGAGTACTTACCACTGGTGCCACGGAGAGATATGTTTTGCTTCCTAAGAAAGTATTTGCTTTTTCAATTGAACTGGCGTGATTGCTTAAATGAAAGAATAATGAATAATATCAAAGTATATTGTCTCCTGCTTAGACTGATAAATCTAAAAGAAATTGCTATAGCCTCTATTCAAAGAGGAGAACTAAGTCTAGATATTATGAAAATTCAGAATCAGAAGGATTTCACTCTTACAGAATTGAATAAAAATACAGAATTGATGAAAAAAGGAATATTGAGTATCGAACCAATTCGTCTGTCTAGAAAAAACCATGAACAATTTAGTATGTATCAAACCATAAGCGTTTCGTTGATTCATAAGAGAAAGCACCAAATTAATCAAAGATACCGAGAAAAAAGGTACGTTGATAAGAAGAATTTTGATAAATCCATTACAAGAACAAGAGATCAAAAGCTGACTGAAAATAAAGACAAAAATCATTATGATTTGCTTGTTCCTGAAAATATTTTATCCGCTAGACGTCGTAGAGAATTGAGAATTCTAATTTGTTTCAATCCTAGGAATAGAAATAGTGTGCATAGAAATACGGCATTTTACAATGAGAATAAAGTGAATAATTGCTATAAAAGGAACAGGTAGTTGTACTATGCTTTCTTTGAGGCTTAGGTCCTGAATATGAGATCGCTCCTATGCAATGGCCTACAAGGGGAGCATTTCCATCTAAGAAGCACTGAAATGCTTGTCATAGACGTCTTATTTTACATTTGAAATGCTTGTTTAAAACTCAATTTTCTTTTATGTCATTCAGTGTTTAATGTGTTAATTTGTTCAATACACACACACACACACACTCTCATTCCCCGTACCTATATCCAAAAATTTTAGACATTGTTATATCACTTGTATCGTATCATGTTGTTCCTAATATATGAACCCGTATTGATGCTTCTTAGACCATCCTTTTAAGTGATGTTTATGCCCGCTTACCTTGGGTATCTAAGGATTTTCATAAAGATGTCTCCAATACACCTAATGCTAGTGAACCTGTAGCACTACTGATAGACCTAGAGGAAGAGGCAGAGGTGGTGGTTGAATTAATGGTCCTTGTGGTGGTCATGGTGGAAAAGGAGATGGCGGAGGATGGGACGGTGGAGGCTGTGATGATAGTTGCCGAAAGGGATGTTGAATTAATGGTCCTTGAGGAAAAAGATGTTGTTGAGGAGGAAAATAGTTAATACGTGTTAATGTGCAATTTTAGGAAGTAAACACGTGGTGAACACATGTATTGTTAGTGCTGTTGTTGATAGCCCTTGCTTGCTGCATGTTTGGTTATATTCTGTTGTTAGTAGCCGTAATAGCTAAGGGAGAGTCTGGGCTACACTATAAATAGGAGTTGGAGGGAAGATTGTAAGTGTTGAATGATTAAATAAGATTTTTTTTGGGTATTGAGGCATAGAGTTTTAAAAACTTTAAAATTTGAAACTATAAAATTGATTTTAAAAAAAAGAAAAAAAAAACTAGTGATGAAATGGGAACTGACAGAGTGATTGGAAAAGAGAGAGACAATGAAGGAGGAATAGTGAAATGGAACTGGTGACCAGGAAACCAAAAGGTGTCATCTCGTACTACTCTAGAATCTGCACTGCCAAACTGTGCGTTTCAACAGTGTTATCTAAACCCAGAACAGAATCTTAGCAAAAATCATTCCCACAATAACAGCCATAAACAAGAATCAGTCATGAAAGAAAAAAAAGAACAAAAACATCAAGTCAAAAGGACAAAGCCGAAACTATGTCCAAACTTGGCCAACCGACCAGAATTAGAGGCAACTCATGAAAATTTAAGTAACAGTGGCATAATTGAATCATTCCCTCTCCAAACTCAAATGTGAAATCATTCGGTGGGCCGTTGAGATATTAGAATGACCGAAAGGGAATTGAGTCGAAATTACAAAGCCGAAAAAATGGAGTTCGAAAACGAAATCTTTACCTGGTCATTGAAGCGTTGAAGGCTTGGAAGGAGTTTCGGACCGCTTTTTCCTTCTGCATATAACGAGCGGCTGCTTGGCCACTGTTAGGGGATGGGGAGGTTCAGTTCGAATGGAGTTTGGTGTTGCAATTTGGGGTCTTCTTGTTGACTTATGGCCAAGAGAGAGGGAAGAGACCACCCGCTAGCGTTGATTAAGAATGGGAGAAGAGATGGGAGATTTCACAGAAGTCCTCTTCCCCTTCCTGCTTTTCGACAGTGAGATCGCAGAAGGGGTAAAGTGAAAAAATTACATTTAAAGGCTTTAAATTGTAAATAATTAAAAGATTTTAAAAATTAAAATTATTTGAAAGATTCAAAAATTCTAACTTTTATAGTAGATGAACAAAAATGTTGAAATGCCTTTAATAAGTGCTAAATGGTGTCTCTCCTTTCTCCTCAATGGCATCGCCGAATCTCCAGTCTCTTTATTAAAAACTTCTCTCATTATGGACAATGACTTTGAAGAAGCCAATGAAGCTGGCGTTCGCCTAGCTATGTTTGGCCGAAAAATGTGAAGGTGTATATAAAAGAAATGTAAAATATAAATAAATAGAAGTAAGTAAAATAAAAAATAATTATTTTATTTTTATGAAAAAAATAATTTAATAAATAAAATAATAAATATATATATAATAAATATTATATAAATTATATAAAAAGATTATGTTTATAATGCAATGAACCAAACAGAACACACTGATGTCCAATGTTTACTAACATTTATCATAGTTATGCTTCTACAAAACTCTCTCTCCCACTTTTGTGATCCTCACCTATGTTTTATTCCTTTACATAGACTTTCTTCAATGCCTCTCACTTATTTCTTCTCCCTCTTTTACTCTCACTCTTCCCTGAAAGAGTGGATTTGGATCGTTTACTTGTGTTGCGGAACATGACATTCACCTAAAAAAAAAAATTAGCCAACCACCAATTGGGAGGGCAAGCGATGCTGCTAAAGTTGAGCAAAGAGAAGCCATATCCTAAAAGAGTAGCTGCTATTGGTGTTAGGCAACATGTATGCACATTTTTCCATCACGCGACTATTTCCCTAAATTTGGTTTATATTGTTTGACTGTTTATAATAGAATAATTTGTATTTTGGATTGTAATCTGACCTAAGCTATTTAATTATGTAGACTTTGTTTGGATATCGCAACATTCTACTATTGTGAATTGTGTAAGTTCTCATTTTGTCTTTTTAAATTTTTGGTGGTTATACTTTGTGTATAGTGTTTATTATAGGTGTCCCTAATTTCTTCTTGCAATCAAAAGTTTATGGTTTTAGGACTTGTTTGATATGCTATATAAAATAAAACTTGATAAGAGAAGATCTAATAAAATTCTAAGATTATACAATATTTGGTGTAATATTATATAAGATAATATATCATACAAGATAATATAATCATAATGCATTATATAACACTAGATAAGATAAAAAATAATTTTTTTGACAAAAATACTATTTACTTAGAAAATATACAATGTTTATCTAAATTTATTGTGTTATATTAATTTTTAGAAAAAAAGGTAAGCAATAGCTTTGCAAATAATGCATGGTGGGCTGGGCAATCTGGTTCACCTAGTTACATTAGGCCAAGTACTAAAAAATAATTTGGATAAACCAAGTTAGGTTGGTTAAGTTACGCGGTTTTGGCTAGTTTGGCTCATTCCTATGAATTTTTAAAAAAAAATATTTCTTTTATAGGAATTTATATGAAAATTTTATTTTATTAAATAAAATGTAATTTTATAAGGATTTATGTAAAATTTTTATTTTTAAAGTTAATTCATAATTTTTAACAAACATTAAAAAAATGACTTGACCAAGTTAGGAAACTAATTTGGCTCAACCTAATACAAAATCATGGGCTAAACTTGATACTAAACCAGTTTTAGCGTGACTCATCCCAATTCTATCATTTTTTAAATTATTTTATAAGAATTTATATGAAAATTTTTTTAATGGTAAAATATAATTTTATAAAAACTTATATGAAAAAAAAAATTAGATACTTTTATAATTTTTACAAAAAAAAAATAGTTTGACCAATCTGATCCCAACTAATACTAATTAAACTAGGCTAAGTCCAAGTATCAAACTTACAAAAAAGAAGCATAGTGCAAAATTAGGTTGGACACTAGGTTACACTAATACTCTATCCATCATCACCTTTATCAAGTTAGGACAAAACCTAACCCAACTTGGCTAACTAACATTGATATAGATGAGAATTGTAATTAGAAAGTGTTAATAAAATCTTATATATTAAAACCTAATTAGGTATAATCTCACCCCCTAATGTTTGATTAAGTTATATATCGATGTATAAGAAGAATTTAACGTATAAACTTATACAATACATTACTTACATTAAACATGTGATAAGTTTATAATGTATTGTATTAGCTTATACTATTAGGTTTTATATGATGTACCAAACAGGCCCTCAAAGTATAGTAGAAATCATATATCACCTTTTTGTTGGATGTTTTTGCTTTTCCCCTACCAAGGTTGGATATTCCATTCACATTAAGCCACTAGATGCTTCACTTAGCATCAGTAACATCTCCACAAGATGGCATCTTTTCTTTGTAATCTTGGGTTATATTGCACAAAGATGACACTAAGACTTTTACTTTTATGGTTAGCTTACTAATAAATTCTTAGGCTTTGGTTAGATACATGCAAGCTGTAATATCTTAATCTCTTAGCTATTATACCATGGTCTCATTATCCATCCTAATGCATTTCATATGGATTGGAGCATAATCATATAGAGAAGCAAACATTTCTCATGAAAAAGGCATTAAGTTAATGGAATTATTTGCATCACTAATATCTCATGTCCTCATTTTATGCTCCATGAACCATATAAACTCATTAGCATTATTTTCTAGTCATAACACATCTATACAAGTCATACACATTATATTTGATCTCATTCATTTTGGGTTTGAAGCTACATCACACAAAACTCATGGCTTGCTCTTGGATTCAAGATTCAGTTTTCTAATACAAATTTTGAAAATTTATAACTGATTCTGAAAAAATCAAAATTAAGAAAACCATGCCATTCTGGAAAGCTATGAATGTCTACTTTTGACTAAAAATAGGTCTAGACCAATGCAGTAGACGCCACTAGAAATCGATGGAACAGTAACACAAGTTAGGCTATATTACTGGTACTATTATGCAACTTTAAAAATTCATATCTCCCCCTACAAAACTCCAAATGAGGTGATCTTAGTGGCTATAGAAATCTTATAGTGTCTAGTTTATCTTTATAAAATTTCTTGAGCATTGGACTTCATTTGTCACATGTGTGACACAGAGAAGCAAACTGACCAAATAAACAGTATCTATACCATTTCTGCATAATTTGGCCAATTTTGAAAATTCATAATAAATTCTCTAGAGCTCTAAATTGATTGCTATTTAGTTATGTGAAAAGCCCTAGATGATACCTACTAACCGGCCAAATTTCATGAAAAAACTCATTCACTTGGTCATACTTTGGTTCTACTCTCCATTTAGTTAATTTTAAAGTCTTAAATGGCATCTCAAGGCACCAGATGGCCCTTTTGGCTTTCCACAACTACTTGGGCAAGTTTAAAAGCATAAACATCATACATAAAAGCATGGTAAATGATTCAAATCCTCATTGAGCTTAATCTCACCTTGCCACTTGCATATACACAAGAACATCATATCACATAATAGCAAAAGAGTGGCAAAATCTCATATTCTAATTCATCTAGCTTCTACATGGGTACATACACTATTGATTCATATATTAGAACATGCTCAAGGGTTTACATCATAGATACATCTCGTGGTTACATAGTTTGACATCAAAATACAATTAAACAAGCCATTTCTTTATCTTGTTATCATAATCTTACTTCTCATGCTTGTTAGCTCCCATTTCTTTGTCTACTTGGCTCACCTAGGCATGGTTAGACATGTGTGGAGGAAGAGTAAGATTCAAAGAATCCTAATAGCTCTTAATCCTTTCAAACATACATAATAGGTGCTAATACATGTCAAACAATGCATGCATGATATTCAAGCAACTAATGAACATGTATAAGACATTTTCCTTGTCAAATAAACTCATACATTACAAGCATAAGCTCTGAAAGGCATTGGTCTAACCTCACCCATTTTTCTTAGGACTTTGGATTTGCCTCACTTACTTTCAAGGGACTTTTAACTAAGCCTCACTCTTCTTGAGACTTTTGGCTATGTCTCACCCATTTCTTAGGACTTTTGGCTCATTCTCACCCTTGCTAAGAGACTTTTGGCACAACCAAACCCAAGCAAGCTATAATCAAACTATAAACACATTTCAAGAAATATAATGGTACCATAACATGTAAGCATAGGCTAGAAACATTTCTCATAGCTCAAATATATATACAAGCACTCAAAAACAAGTAAACATCCAAGCCATGCATGAGAAAAAGGTTAAAGAGCTACCTTGAAGCAAGATTCACACACTTTTTCCCTGAATATTCCTCCCCTTTTTTAGCCATACACTTGCAATGGGATGAAGCTTGATTGTCTTGGCCTAAACATATTAAATAGGGCATAATTACATCATGGGAGCAAGCTCTAGCATCATATACTCCCTATGGAAACTCACTTTGTTCTATGGTTACATAATGGTTCCATATGAGACCTAATGAAAGTGATAGAATTCAAGGTCTTGGCTCCCTTTTCTCCTTCCACCTAGGTCTCTTGACTCCATTTAAGCCTCTTGGAGTCATCACAAACTCATTCTTAAGAGCCTAAACACAAGTTGCTTCTTTAAGTCTTATTATGGAGCTTACACTTCCATGACACAAACCAAGGCTTCTAAATTTTTTCAAACCTTCCTTTGATGTTCTTTTATCATATTTAGTCCTTTTTTACCCTTAAAATAATTTAAAACTCTCCCTAGGCACAAGAACCATGCTTGGCCGAGACATATACTAGGTTTAAGATCCATAAAGTTAGCTTTGTTCTCTTGAAGGAAATGGCACATATGAGGCTTTCTAGGTATCTCAAGAACTCATATATACTTTTAGACAATTAGAAATACCATCAAAAATTTTCATACGTATCATGGTGCAAAGGAAACCCCAAGTTTTGGAAACTTGAAAACTAATGGTTCTTCTTGGAATTTATTTGCATATACTTGTTCCTCACCCTTAAAAACCTAAGTTTTATACTTGGTTTAGGTCAGATTTTGCTTCCTCTCACTTGTTCAATATGAGGCCGAAACTTAGCTATGGAGGAACAAGAAGGAAGAAGCAAGAAAAGCCATAGAAATACCTTGATTCTTTAACCTTTTCAAGAGCTTTTTTCCTTATTTTCACTCCTCCTTGAAATTTCAAACTTCTCCCCTCTGAGCAAGGCTTAAAATATATCTAAATCATGTACCAAGACCATGGAAAGAAAGAGGAGAAGAAAGAGAACAAGTTCAATGAAGGAAATAGCAAGAAATTCCTTGATTTTCTATACCTTTTCCAAGGTTTTTCTCCTCCCTTGAAGCTCCCTCTTGTGCACCCTTCTTTTTAAAACTTCTCCTTGGTTTTAGACAGAATTTAGGTTGGCCAAATTTGAGGGAGAAGTGGGGTGCCACCTATACATAGCTAGGGATCCTGAAGAAGCTTTTTAAAATACCAATTTTGTTCCTCATTCTTGGCTTTTTCATTTAGGCTCCATTCAACTTGTTTTCAAAAACTATATATTCCATCATAAAATTTAGGTTCTCTAACCTCTAAATAGCCTTTGGAATCACTCAAATCGAGTCTAAAACCTTCCCGAATGAAAGGGTCAAAAATTGAATTTACTAACACTCTAAAACATAAACTACAGGGATTTTAATTATTCTAGGGTTTCCTATAACTTTTTAGGGCCTCTGAGAATCCTAGAAAACTTAATTTTTCTATTTAAAGGTCTCTCCTCTTAGTTTTCTAAAAGTTATCCAAAATTATGAAAATACCATTACATTTCGTTAGGATTTTCTTTAACCACTCTGGCTCTGATTTCTAGGTATCTTAACCCTTGGATCCTTATTTTCTAATATTTAAAAATTTATTCTAATTTTATTTGGCCTTAACAGATTCAATTTAGATGACTCTTTTTTATATTTGGCCCATTTCCATTTTTTTTTTTTTGCGAAAACTGGATTTTACATAGGCATGGTGGCATTGGAGATAACTTAAGAGCATTATTTTACTTCCTTTTTGCATCTTTTAGTCTTAAAAAGAAAGCTAAGATAAGTAGAAATCATCCAATTCTCAATTCATATTGCACAATCAAAACTTGATTCATCTCTAAAATGATACAAATTATGGAATAAATTGAAAAAGAGCCAAAATCATTCTTTAAATCGCTAGAGTAGTGCTAGTTACATAGGAACCAACGATTCAAAAGTGAGTAGCAAGGTTAGGTTATGAAGTTGGGTCCTTCATGACTTGACACAACCTGTTTTCTTAAAGAAGACGATAGACTTTTTTTTGTCATTTCTCTTTACTGAAAATGGTGTCATTCAACTAAACTTCCCTTCCCTTTACTTTTTTTTTTTAAGGCTAAAACTACTCTTTTATTGATTAGATAACATGTTTGGCTGGTTCTTAATACTAATAGTAGTGTTGCACTTGCACTTGGAACTTCATATCATTATTCAACTTAATTGAAACGACACATAATGTGTGGTTTCAATTAAAAATTTTCAACTTAATTTTTATTTATTAAAGTTATGAATTAGATAGTTATTAAGTTATGACTTATAAATTATAATTTTGTTTTGTGACATTTACAATTAAATTTTTGCCAATCCTTTTTAAATTTAATATTATGAACTTTTTTGTATAGTATACATAATTTATTCAATATATTTTAAGCTATTTTCATTTGTACGATTCAATTCAATTTATGATTTATAATTTAAAATCTAGCTCTTTGATTCATGATTTGAATCACAATTTGATTACTATAAGGCTAACTATATCATGGCTGTGGGATGGAATCACATTATAGTTGATAGCTAAGGGTATGTCTCTACCTTAGTATGCTTTAATCAAATTTTGTTCTATCTTCATAGTCAATATTTTTTAAAAATGCATGTAAACATAGATTTACTTCACATGATTAGTATATTTAAATCATAAATTATTAGAGTACTTTGAATATATTCTCAAAAAAAAAAAAAAGAGTGGTTTCAATATTCTCATGGGAAGTTCACAAATAAAAGTTTCTTTTTCTATGGTTTTTTGTTTTTTTTTTGTTTTTCATTTTTTATAAGACTTTGAAGGGTTAGGTAATTAAGAGAAGAAGTTTGTTGTGTTCAACTTTAATTGTAAAACCTGTTCAATTAAAGAACTTGACTGACTTTGGTTATTTTTCAAAGAAGAAAAGGAAAAAGAAAGTATGTTAAGATCATAAATTTTAAAGGTATTTTTAATCTTTAAACTTAATAGAGGCTAAGGCTTTGCTTCCAATTTTTAAACTGAGCAAAGTATATGATGTTGTATTGGGGTTGTCATTTTTTAGAAGATAGTTTATTATGAATAGAAGATATGTAACATATCTTTAGTTTCATTGTAGTGTGTGGATATACTCTTTATGTTGGGTGCAACTAGACTTGATCACAAGCTAGGCTCATTAAAAAATGGGCCAAACCCTAAAATATTTAGTCCTAAATTGGGTATAAGCATAGGATAATCTCTTTAGAATGGGCCCAAGCTACGACCCCAAGAAAAGGCCTAACCTTGCTCTTTTACTGTGTGAGAAAATTTTTTTCTAATAATTATCATAAACTCAAAACCAAGAACTTTAGAATCTAATATAAAAAAAAAAAGAACATACCTTCGTAAAAGTGCATCTGTATCAATATTCTCCTTACCTTTCTTGTTCTTGATGACATATAGAAAAGATTCAATGAATTTAACCCATTTAGCATGTCTTTATTCAATTTGTTTTGGCTCTTAATATGTTTGAGAGTCTCATGATTAGAATGTATGACAAATTCCTTAGGCCATAAATAATGTTGCTAAGTTTCCAACACTTTAACTAAGGCATATATTTCCTTATCATATGTAGGATAAATGGGCTTACCTTTTTACATTAGTACACCTCCTATGCCAATTCTACTTACATCACATTCTACTTCAAAAATTTTATCAAAGTCTGAAAGTGCTAGTAAAGGTGCATGGGTGAGCTTCTCCTTAAGAGTTTGGAAAGCTTTCTCTTGAGCATCTCCCCATTTGAATGGAATATTCTTGTTTGTCAACTCATCCAATGGGACTGCCAACATGCTGAAGTCTTTTACAAACCTTTTATAAAAGCTTGCAAGTCCATGGAAGCTCCTTATATGTTTGATATTGGTAGGGGTTAGCCAATCTCAAATGGCTTTGATCTTTTCGTCATCGACCTTGATCCCCTCGGCATTCATAACAAAACCAAGAAAAACATCTTTGTTAGTGGAAAAATCACCTTTCTTTGAATTGCCAAATAATTTTTCTTTTCTCAGAACTTCTAGGACATTTCTTAAGTGATCTACATATTCATGCAAAGTCCTACTATATAAAAAAATATCATCAAAGTAAACTACCATAAACTTGCCTATGAAAGCATGTAAGACATGATTCATTAACCTCATAAATGTGCTAGAGGCATTAGTGAGACCAAAAGGCATAATTAACCATTCATAAATCCCATGTTTAGTCTTAAATGCGGTTTTCTATTTATCTCCATCTTTCATTCTAATATGATGGTAGCCACTTTTTAAATCAATTTTAAAAAAAATAGTGGGGCTATTTAATTCATCAAGCATATCATCTAACCTAAGGATAGGATAATGATATCTTACCATTATATTATTGATGGCTCTACAATTAATGTACATCCTCTATACACCATTTTTCTTAGGCACAAGCAGTACTAGTATCACATACTGGCTTAGGCTCTCCTTTACACATTCTTTATCCAGTAGCTCTTGCACTTGTCTTTGAATCTCCTTAGCCTCTTCAGGATTGGTATGGTATGCTGCACAATTGGGTAGAGGTACTTTAGGTATAAAATCAATTTGATGTTCTATCCCTCTAATTAGTGGCAATTCGAGCAGTATCGCTTTGAGAAAGACATCTTTATATTCCTGCAATAGAGATTTAACTACATTAGACAAAGTAGAATTAAATCATTAGTGTTTAACATAGCTTATTTGTAGAAAAATGCTATGAAGTTTTATTGAGAAAATAAAGCTTGCTTAATTTTCATTATTTCTTGCCACTAACAAACTTTTCTCTCTTTCTCTCTTATTTTCTTTCTTGCCATTAGAATTCTCTTTATTTTCTCTCTTTCTTCTTAGCTTACTCTCTTTTCCTCTTTCATTTTCACTGTCTTTCTTTTTAGACAACTTTACACTCTCACATTCTCTTTTCTTTTCCCTCTTGATTTGATCTTTTAACACTGGCTTCGGTGATATAGAAAGGAAGGTTATAGGTTCCCCTCTAAGTACAAAAGAATAACGAGTTAGAAAACCATTATGTGTAACATGCCTATCATATTGCCAAGGTCTACGTAATAAGAGATGGAATGCTTTCATTAGTACAACATCATATAGTACTTCATTTTTATACTTACCAATAGAAAACATTACCTTTACTGTTTTTGTTACCTTCAGCTCTCCACATTCATTGAGCCATTGAAGCTTGTATAGCCATTGATGCTTGAAGGTAGATAAATTCAACTTCTCTACTAGCTTAGTGCTTGCCACATTGCAATAACTTCCTTTTTCTATGATTACACCATATATTTTCCTTTGGATTTGGCAATAAGTATAGAATAAGTTCTTTCTTTACTTATTTTCGTCCACCATTATTTGGGCATTAAGAGCTCTCCTAGTCACAAGGAGTTCTCCTTCTTCTATATATTCTCCATTTTCATTCTCTATGAATAGATCTTCTTCTTCTTCTTCTTCTTTTTCTTCAGTTTTTTCTTCTTTAGTTTTCCACTCACCAAGGTTGTTGATAGTTATGGTTTGCTTGTTAGGACATTCACTAGAGATGTGTCCTTTCCCTTGGCACTTGAAGCATCTTATGTCTTGGTTTCTTAAAAGAACTAGGTCCTCTTTGAACTTTTTTGGGTGGGGTAACTAACTCTTCACCTTTCTTAGATTCATTTTCCTTTGAATTTGAGGAAGAGGGAATATCATTCTTTGAGTTATTTTTCCATGAGTTGAAAGAACTTAAATTAGAGTTTTTCTACACTGTATTCTTCATTTTGAGTTATCTCTTCATCTTGGCAACTTGATGGACTAAGTCATGAATCTCCACATAGTAGTACATCTCCATAACATTAGTTGTAACACCCCAAAATTAATTAAAGATAATTATGATTAATTAAGAATTGATATAGGTTTAATTAGAAAAATTAATTAAGAGATGTGGGCATTAATTTGAGTCTTATAATTAATTTAAGTAAGATTGGGGCCTAATATAAAAGCCCAATTATGCCATAAGCTTTGGAAGAGAATCTAATACTAGTTTTTTTGTAGGCCCAACTTAAATTTTTTGGAAGCCCAAAAACTTAGAAGTGAATTTAAGTAAGGCAAAAGCCCATTTAGTCTTAGCCTAAACTTGGGAAAATGAGTCCAAATGGGTCTTAGGCTATTGGATTAGCACATTCCATCCTTGACCATAAAAATTCTATAGCCTAATTAATAATGTATGGCCCAACAAGCTGAAATCTGAACCCTACTTAGACCTGGGCCTTTGGTTTAGCCTACAACCCAACTTAAACCCACCTAAACCCTAAACACACTTTAGTCCTATCCCCATTTTGCAGAAAACATAAGAAGAACAAGAGATTTTTAGAGGTTTAAGGTGGAGGCTAGGGTTCTTGGCATAAATCCATCATTTCCTACTCCTAGAATAAGATAGCTAAGATAACTTATATATAAGTTAATCTTCTCTTCTTCCTCTTTAATTTGACCTAATTGGTTTTTCATTTAGAGTATTTTTATCTTATACCCAAAATTGAAACTTGCTGCTTGGTGCTTCCATGGTGGATTTTTGGAGGTAGAGGCTATGGGTATTGTTAGGTAAGTATCTTCTTCCTATTTTGATGCATCTACTGTTAGTTTGAGACTCCTATAATTGATTTATAATATAAGCCTTCATTTTATGCAAAATTTCTCAAAAATTGGAGTGAACTATTGTAACATCCAGTTCTCTAAAAATGAGAGAAAACATGAGAAACATAATGTACGGTTTCTCCGTAAATGAACAAAATTCACTGAATACAAAAGCAAGTCCACCGAAATGATTTAGTTAAGATTCTAAAAAATTTAGGAAATATTTTAGACTTCTAAAAATGAAAATTCTAGGTTCAGATGGAAAGAAAAATGGAGCTAGAATGAAGAAATAAATTTTGACAAAAAATTTACGAAATGTAATGATATTTTTGTAATTTTGAGTAAATTTTGGAATTCACATACGAAACGTAATGACATTTGTAAGATTTGTTTTGCTTCTTTTACGTATGATAAATGGGAGATGAGTTATTAGGATTCTTTGAATCTCATCCCCTCCTTTCCAATAATCTAACATGCAAGGTGAACCAAGAGATCAAGGAAATGGGAGCCAACCACATGAGAGATGAGAGCTTGACATTAAAGTGCATAGTTTTTTGTTCTTTAAGGCCATATTGATGTCTAATGATGTAATCCATTATTGTGTATAGTCTATGACTTTTGAAACATTTGTAATTATGATAATATATCATGTATAAATGAGAGATTATATTATGTGACCATTAGAATGTGTAATGAGTATGTTATGGCAAATTAGTTTGTTGAATGGCATTATGTAATTATGTACAAATGGAAGTGGAATGGTCAAATTGAGATGCATGAGGTTTGGGACCATTTGGATAGCTCATACAAGTCCTATTTATCCTTTTAGGCTTGCCCAAGAGGTGCCAAACATTAAGGATAGCCATTTGGACATTTTGGTATCCCATATAGAGTTAAAATTGATCATAATGGAACCCTATATTAGTTTTTGTCCAAATGAGCTCTTCTTAATTTGAGATTTGGTATGAAATTAGAGCTTGTTGAGGGTTTTTGGGAAGTTAAAGAACATAATTTTTAGAGGTCTAGAAAATATTTGATGAATTTTCAAAGTTGGTAAAAATTCTGGTTTTGGTTATGTTACTTTTCACTCAGGTCCAAAAATGAAATCTGTCACATAGGATTCCAATAATATCCAATTGTCACAAAATTTTATATGGAGAAACTAGACATTCCCAGTAACTTATGTCAAATAGAAGCACCTCATTTGGAGGTCTAGCGAGGGAGATATGAATTTTCAAAATTTTGTCCAGTACTAGGCGCTCCAACTGACCTCAGGTATTATTTGATTGGGTTTAGAGGTCTAAGTGTACCTAAAATAGATTGGAGTCATTGTTTTCCTCTAGCTAACATCCACAACTTTCCAGATTAATATTATTTGCATAGATTGGATTTTTGTAGAATTAATTGGACATTTTTGAAATTTGCTACAGAATTCTGTGACAGCACTAGTGGACAGCTAGACCTCTAGATGATTTCAAATGTCAAATGTCTTCTATGTTGTGTTTCATGGTCTAAATATATTTTTTTGATAAAGTAGACATGTGTAGCTTTCAAGAATAGCCAAGAATGCCTGATTTTAATTTTTTTAGAATTAGTTATGATTTTCTAAAATTTGTGATAGAAATGACAAAATTCTGACTGAAAATATGAGTATGAGTTTTATGCTTCCCTTTGATTTCCACGAGTTGTAGGCCATTTTTTGTGATGCAAATGAGTTGCATTCATGTAATTAAATATGAGAATGTGATGTATAATCTCAATTAGTCCATGTGACACTGACTAAAATTTTTATATGCTACGTAACACTGAATAATATATTATTTTAATGTCATTTTTCCATTTCCTTTGTGCAATTCATGATGTGAGACTTAGAAATGATAAGAAGCAATCTAAAAATTATGGTGTTACATTTATTGGTATCAGAGCAAAGTTCCAAGCTCTCTCGGATTGGATTTGACATGAGGATGTAGCATCAAGGCTATGTGAAGGACTTGTATAGCTATGAAGAGTCTTGTATAAGACATTTTGGGTGTGTGAAAATAGTTTATGACTTTATTCATGATAAGTAAGTTGTAGAATGGTCTTGGAGTAGTTAGTGGACACCAAAAAAGAGTGGCCTCTAGAGTAACTTGAACAAAGCTAAGTTTAAGTAAAGTTAAGAGATCTAATGGCTAGAGCTTAATGAGATGTGATAGCTCGCTGGAATTAGTGGCAAGTACTAAATATAAACGATGAGAAATAATCTCGTTGATAGGAAGAGGCTTGCCAGAGGGAGTATGTGAGGCCTAATTTTCCCTGGTAGTCATACTCAGACCATTCTAAGATGTCTTATTTAATGCAAAGACAAGCAGTGATGCAGCGCGGTATAAGATGAGACTGCAGCTACACAGGACCAGTTTAGAGGGGAATGAGAAAGAGAGTTATCCCCTAGCCGTAACACCTAAATGTCTAGATAAGTATTAGAGCCCAAAAAGTTAATTCCCTCAGGTCAAGAGTTTGAGTTATAAGCTACACCCTTTAGAGCTCTGACAACCTGAAGGCAATAGTTAGCTATTCATGAACGAAACAAGAGGTAGAACTCTGTAACTTGATGATGGGCTAGGTATAGAGGCAATGAGGCTTGAGTTGGTAGCTAAAAATGAAAATTCAATCTCTAAAAAAGTAACCTAATCAAGGGCCATTAGCCACGGCCAATTCATTGCTTAGCCACGACTAATACTTGACAGGAAAACTAGGCTGAACTTGAGACTAATTAGCAGTGACAAATGATATGTTAACCACGACGAATGACGGTATAGAAAGCCTTGTTGGTCATATTTAGGCTAACTTCAGAAATGAACTGATAAGGGGTTAGATGACCCATAGGAAGCGGGAGCCCCTAGTATAAGTAAAGAATAAGAGTAGTGAATAGTCATGAATAGTTAGTAAGTAGTATGTGATTAGTGGGCCTAGTAGATGAGATTGAGAAAGAGCTTAGCATAGAGAAAGTTAGATACAGAGATGATAAGGTTGTTAAGACTCGCCTTTAAAGCATTAACTTTAACCTAGGGTACTACCCTGTGAGACACTGAATGATAGAATATTAGTGTAGCCTCGAAACAATGTAAGATAAGATTACTAGCAGTGAGGCATATAGTGAGTGGCCTAGAAAGGTGTACCTCATATGTAACACCTAGAGGTAAGTATGAGTAGCCCAGTAACAGAGGCTCAAATGAGAATGAGGATAGTTTAGTATGCTATAGGTCTGATGAGATAAGTAGTCTAGGCTGAGCATAAGCTAAAGCCTAAAAGAAATGACCAGTAGCATCGTTCCAGGTGAGATATGTGAATGAAAGACTTAATGGAAGTCCTTCTTGGATCGTGAAAGGAAGGATGAGACATCCTGAGCCGGGGAAACCACCCAGTAGTGGTTAGTAAATTCCCCTAGATAGACCCCCTTGAGTCAGAAAGTACAGTGATAAGGGAAGTGAGGAAGAACTAAGAAAATAGTCATAAAAGAGATGTCCTCACTTTGGTAATAACTGAATGAGTAGATTAAGTACAGAAAAATAAATAGATAAAGGTTTGATAATTAGTTAGATAAGCTCCCTGAGATGAGAATAGTACAGGATTAAGGTATATTAGTGATTAGAGCACCTAGTCGAGCATAAGTCTCAATAAAGTAGAATCCAAACATTGAGAGTACGTATTCTAGATTGGGATAGCAGAACCCTAGAAATAGTATACTGTGTTCCTGGGAATGAGGCTAAAGAGGTTGAATAGAGAGAAAGCCCAACTCTGATTTGAATGTAGAAATTAGCTGGGGCAAATAGTTAGTGCCCTAATACCCTTAGGGAAGCTTAAGGGAGCCAAAGATAGCCTAAGAAAGTGAACCTTATATTATGTAAAGAAAGAGTGTAAGCCAATAGTGCCATAGAATGTAATTCTTAGGATTTTATGAAATAGAATTCTTCTTACCAAGGGATAGTTTAGTTAAGAGTAGAGTATGAGTATGAGCAAAAAGTAGACCCCCTTAATGTTACAGGGAGTAAATAAGTAAAGACCTTGGGAAAATATAGGTGCTCTTAAGCGTAAAGAAACCTAAACTGGCAATAGAAACAGCCAATAGTAAAACATCTTTTTACCTAAGTAAGAGGATAAGAAAGGTAGAAAGAGAAGATGTGACAGTGTTCAAGTTAAGGACATACTAGATTGATAATAGATATTCTGTTAATGTGCTTGAGTACTTAAGAAAGCACACTTGTCCTTGGTATAGATGCCTTTCTAATATGATAGCACTCGAAGTAAAAATAGCTGAGCAATGTAGAGAAATCTCACGATGAAATGGAGGAAAAATCCTATTTTCTTCGAGCACTCTACGAGAATAGGGCAGACAAAGAAAAGTAAAAAGGACTACTTTAGATGATTGAGAACTTGAAATATACAGGCGATAGTGGCTTTGAGCTCAGTCATGAGGTGCCTGTGTATTAGTATTTGATGTTATGGTTTGCTTGCAACAATAGGTACATGATATTGGGCCTAATCAACCTAATAGTAATGTAACTTGAGTGCGTAGCAAATGACAACATTAATCACCAAAGTGTCCCGATAATCAAAGGGTATCCTAGTTAGCTAGATAATGAGATAAATCAGAAGAGAGAGGTAAAAGGGATTTTAGGAATACTAAAATAATAAGAAAAGTATACAAAGAGGAATCTCTAGTAGAGAATATCCAAATTCAGTATATATAGCCTGAATCCCTTATAGTATATGTAAATGAAATGAATAGGGACCAGTGCATGACCTCTTTCCTGTTAGAGATATTCGCCACACTTAGTGTGTGAGATACCCTAGTGCCAAGGCACTTAAAAGCAGAATGTGGATATAGTTAGAAATTGCAAGATATGAAAGGAAAAGACAGCCAAGCACAGTTAGAATAAGAAAAGAAAGTCCAAGTGAAAAAAGGCTAAAGTAAGAATTTGAAGATTTCACAGGGAGCGATGAACAAAAATTAAGATGCTCTTGAGTGTCAGTATGATAGGATCCTAGAAAATGAGATGACACAGAACCCTATTCGCACAAAGAGCATGATGTACTTCTGAGTTTAGCCTAAGCTATTATGAGTGATGGTAACCAGACTTAGTGAGTATGTATTTTACTATCAGATACAGTAATCTTAGGCTTTGACGTCTCCTAGAGATGGATAGCAGTAGATCCTAATATATCACAGCAAGTTGCAGCAGACCCTAGTAGGGCTCTGAGAGGTCACAGTAGACCCAAGGGTCATAATAGATCCCACAGAGTTACAGAGAGCCCTAGCCATAGCATGATAGTTCTCTAAAGAGATGACAACCTAAGATAGTTTTATAAAACAGTTAGTCTCAAAGACCAGTATAGTTTTAGTTAGCTTTCGTCTCAAAGACTAGAGACTTCTTAAGTCTAGTAGACCATTGCCACAGAGATATGAAGGCTTTACTCAAATAGTTTGACCACTGACTAGCTCTCTTGAGAGATGAGTATAGTATATGGGATATGGAAAGCAAGAAATTAGCTTTTCAGAATTAGAGCCAGATGAACCATTACCCCGCAGATATTTACCCTGACTGAGGGATAAAGAGATCCCTACATCCTAACTTATGTATTTAAAAAAGGGTTAGGCATAGTTTTTACATAAGATAAGTGGTACAGTATGCCTCTAGTGATTGAAACTGTGAGTATAGCTAGCATCCTACTTGAGCTCAACAGTAGTCAGTGGTAGTAGCTCTTCGATACTAGTATGAGACACATATGTTAGGCCTATCAGTACTGAAATGAGGGGCTATAAAATGCCACTGCAAGTGAGCAAAGAAAGTGAGGAAAAGTCCCGGCCTACAGAGACAGATATAGTAGTAAACAGAGAAGTTAGGATCATTAAAAGTAGAAACCCCTCAAATGAGCTGTAATTCCAATAAGTAATTGAGATATAAAGCTAATGTTAAATAGAAATATGAATTATAATCATGGGATGAGCTAGTAAGAAAGAATGCAGAGATAAACAGTAGACAGTACTTGTAAATAAGTAAATAGACAAACAAAAACCTCCGATGGCTATAATGATCAGAAAAGAAGATGAGACTTTATGAGAAGCCATTGGGAGAGGATATGAGAGACTTGATATAAAATAAGTTATCTCCCAAGATGTGTAAATGAGTCAACTGAAAGAAATGTTAATCCTGTGAACTGGTTAACATTAACCTAATATGATTAGTGAGCTCTCCCAAGATAGGCCTCTAGAGTTAGAAATTCTTTTTCCTTATGAAAAGAACTAGCTAGTACATTATAATAATATAGCTTTTATTAAGAGCTAGTATGAAAATTCCCTAGCTAAGAAAAACTCAAACGAGCAAAATCGTTGAGGAAAGTGTATAGAGCCAAGAAGAAGGGAAAAAAAGAGCAATTAGCCAAAATAGAAAAGAGTAATAGAAAAGCATACCCCAAATTTCAAGGACAAAATTTATTTAAGGGGGAGAAATGTGACACCCGGTTCTTTGAAAATGAGAGAAAACGTGAGAAATATAACGTATGGTTTCTCTGTAAATGAATGAAATTTACCGAATACAAAAGTAAGTCCACTAAAATTATTTAGTTAAGATCCTGAAAAATTTGGGAAGTATTTTAGACTCTTGAAAATGAAAATTCTAGGCTTAGATGGAAAGAAAAATAGACCTAGAATGAAGAAACAAATTTTGACAAAAAACTTATGAAACGTAATGACATTTTTGTAATTTTGAACAAATTTTAGAATTCACATAAGAGGGGTTTTTTAATTAAATTTTTATGTCCTCCAGGGTTCTCAAAGGCCTTGAAAACCATGGGAAGCCCTAGGACAGTTAAATCTCCTTCGGTAGATGTTTTTCAATGTTGATGAACTTGAATATTGATGGATTCATTCGGGAAGGTTTTAGCTCTGATTTGGGTGATTCCAAAGGAATTTTACTAAATTGAGAACCTAGATTTTATAATAGAAAAGACAGATCTTAAAAAGGAGCTAAAATGAAGAAGAAACGAAAATACAAAAAATAAAGGGCAAAATAAAAATTTTTGAAAAGTGTTTCTTTCTACCACCTATATATAAGTGGTGCCCCACCTCCTCACTCATTTAGACACAATTGTTTTTGCCCTAATACAGAGGAGAGAGCTAGGGTTTAGGTGCACCAAAGGGAGATAAGAAGAAAGAGAAATCAAGGCAAAAAGGTATGGATTCTTGGTAGTTTTCTATGCTTTCTTCCATCTAAACCTCTTCTCCTCCATTCTCCTTTGTTTCCTTTAATTATAATGAAGTTTACAAATCTATTTTAAGGGAGAAATTAAGGAAAAAATTTGGATTTAAAGAGAGGAGCTCAAAGAAGACAAGATTTAAGTGAGAAAAAGCAAGAAAATAAAGTAATTTTTTCTTCCATAGTTGTTATTCCTTGCTCCTCTTCCTTCACCATTTCACCCCACTCAAGAAATCCTAGGAGGGCTTGGTTTTTAGGCAGAACCAAGGGTGATTCTTAAGAAAAAATGGTGGAGAGATTAAGGATATGCAAAGAGAATTAACAAAAACCATGGAATTTCAAGATGCAATTTCTAGGGTTTCAAGTGTTCCTTGCAAAATCTGATTTTATACAATGATTCCTAGATTTAAATAAGTGTTTAAATGAACTCCTAAGATTCCTAGAAGTCTCCCCATGTGCTTCTTTCATCAAGAAAACAAAGCAAAGTCCATGAAGGCCAATAAGCTACCTAGTTTCAGCTAAGAGAGTTTAGGGTAGCTAAGGAGAGTTTTAAATTTTTTTAAGCCTATTTTTGAGTCATATCAATGTGAGGGAAAGCCTTAGAAAAAATTTAGGAAGCTTAGAGAATGAGTTAGTGCTTTATGTTCCATAATATGACTTAAAGAAGCAACATGTAATAAGGCTCTTTATTTTAATTATGTGATAACTTCAAGAGGTTTAAAAAGAGTCAAAAATTATATTTGAAAAGAAATAATCGAGTCTAGAATTTATTTGATGAATATTGCTTCATTAGGTGCTTTCTTGGAAACATGAAGGGGTCAATAAGTTAAGCTAGAGTTTAAGTAAGTTGTGTGGCCTTAGAATTAACTTCATGAACCTAATTAGCTTTCATAAATTGTGTTTAGGCTAAGAGAAATCATTCCTACACCATTGTATGTGTGAGGCCGAGAAAGGGAGCATTGATTCAAAGAGAAAAGTGTGTGGTTGTATATAAGGTAGCTCTTTCCACCTTCTCTTATGCATGATTGTTTGCTTTACTTGTCTTTGAATGTATGTATATGTATTCTAAGCTATGAAAAATGTTCTAGCATGAGCTCTTACTCCATGGTACCATGATGAAGCATTATGTTTTTCAAATAATGTTTATGATGTTTGTTTTGGTTTACTTGAGCATGGTGAGGCCAAGAACCCTTAGCCATGGTGAGGATGAGCCAATAACCCTTAAGATTGGTTGAGATAAGTAAAAAGTCTCCCAAAAGTGAGATTAACTCCTAAAAGCAAGGTTGAGTCCAAGAACCTCTTAAAGAATAGATAAGGCAAGTCCAAAATCCATAAGTAAATAGGTGAGGCTAACCCACTTGTTTGGCAAGCCTTTGTATGTTATGTATGACTTACTAAGTGTTGAAATTGCTTCTTGAATGATTGCACATGTCCATATGCCATGCATGCATTTATTAGACTTGTTTTGCTTCTTTTATGTATGATTAAATGGGAGATGAGCTATTGGGATTCTTTGAATCTCATCCCCTCCTCTCCAATGATCTAACATACGAGGTGGACCAAGAGATCAAGGAAATGGGAGCCAACCACATGAGAGATGAGAGCTTGACATCAAAGTGCGTAGTTTTTGGTTCTTTAAGCCCATATTGATGTCTAATGATGTAATCCATTATTGTTTTATGGTCTATGACTTTTAGAACATTTGTAATTATGATAATATATTATGTATAAATGAGGGATTATGCTATGTGACCATAATAATGTATAATGAGTATGTTATGGCAAATTAGTTTCTTGAATGGCATTATCTAATAGCCCCATTGAATAGGAGGCGAAGGCTTTTTGAAAAAGTCTTTTTTTTTTGTGTAAATGCATTTTTTTTAATTTCTATTTAGAGAGAGGGCTTCAAGTTCTTAGGAAGAGCCATACGAGGCAGCTCACGTATGGTTCGGGAGCCGAGCCCCAGCACAGGCAGGGGCTTAGGTCAACTGTAACATCCCAAAATTAATTAAAGTGTTAATCATGGATTTAGATTAATTAAGAATAATTAATATGGGATAAGTGAGCAAGTTAAGTGAATGGTAATTTTGAGAAATAAATTAATAATGTGAGTTGAGAATTAATTGGGATAGAAACTACATCTGGGCCTAAATTAATGTAGGGGGACCATGAGAAGAGGCTTACAAAGGCCCAATGATTCTAGATGCAAGCCCAACTCCTTATCATGAGACTTGGGCCAAGGGAAATCACCTAGTAATAGTCCAATTTGATTTAGTAGAATAGAGGCTCAAAACCTAATTTATGTGAGGTGGCCCAATACATACTATGCAAACCCAAATTGGATTGGCTCTTGAAATTTGGCCTAGCCCAATCAAATTTCTGTAGTCCAACTCATGAAATTCATCCCAACTCATGAAATAAGGCCCAACAAGTATCAAAAATTTGAACCCACAAGGAATTGGGCCATTGGGTCAGCATGCTTCACTTAAACCTAAAATGTTCTTCAGCCCACCTCACCAAACAAAGGCCCAATGAGCACACATCTGAACCCAAGTGGATTTTGGGCTTTAGGGTTGACCCAAACTCATCTAAAACCTTAACCCTTCAGCCTCTTCCTCATTTTTACTGAAACTCAAAGGAGAAATTCGGAGGTTCAAGGGAGGCTAGGGTTCTACCAACATGGAAGCTCCATTTCTCACTTCTAGAGGATGATTTAGCCAAGGTGAGTTATATATAACTTAACCCTCTCATCCTCCTCTTCATTTTGGTCTGATTAATTTTTGGGTTTGAGTACTTTCATCTTCTTCTCAAATCTAAAATTTGGTGTTGGGTGGTTCCTTGCAAGATTTTCGGACTCAGAGGTTAGAGGGAGGTTTAGGTAAGCTTTTCCCTTCCATTTTGTGTATAACCTTGCTGGAAAATGCCCCTAAGGATGGATTATCCTAATAGGTTCTTTTATTGTGTGAGATTACAAGGAGATAATGGTGGAAAACTAAATTTTCTGGGCTTGATGATTGAAATGCGAATTTTGGTGCTTCTATGGTAGATTTTCGGAGGTGAGGCTATTAGAGCTGTTAAGTGAGTATCTCCTTTCCATTTTGATGCATTTTCTGTTAGTTTGAGACCCCTATGGTTAACCTATGATATGGGATTTGGTTTCATGTGAAATTACCCAGAAATTGGGGTGAACCATGGCAATTTCTGGTGTGAGAAAGTTGGAGTCCGAAATTAAATCCCTTAGTAACTAGGTAAGTAGCCTCTAGTTGTCATTAGTAGTTCAGCTCTTTGGATATTTGATTATGACTAGAAATGGTGATAATTATGCTTCTTATAGGCTTGGTGTGCACTTGGATCATTATGGTAGCTAGGGCAAGAGTAATTGGCTTCAAGGAGGTAACTGGGGTTATTTTCCTAATTCCATGTATATGCTCATGTTAATCTGCTATTTGTTACACATGCTTGATTTTGAAATGCTAAATGACTGGTTGACTACTTGATTGTGATTGCAATTGGACCTTGTGAGTCCATGGTGGAGCTGTGGTGCGGCTGCCACCCGTGCATGTGCTACGATCGAGCACCGGGTATGATCAACCCCAGATGCACTGAGCCCTGGTTGTGCTCAATGGGGAGTGGGTGCCGTGGACGGGCCTCTCCCAGTGTTAATGGCCTTTAACATGTTGTGTATGATTGCTGGTATGGGACAGTAGTCATTAGTGGTTCAACTAGTTCATTTGCCAATTGAATTGATGATTCTGATATTGATGACATGAGATTGTCCTATATTGATTGACTTGTACATATATATGGAAATTACCTTTTGTTACTGAGATTGTATATCTTACCCTATTGTGGGCTAACATTTTCAGGGACCGGACCTCTTAGTGGCAAGGAGAAAATTAACGAGAGCCTGTTAAATGGTTTGGTAGCACATAGGTCTAGGAGCTTTGACAAAATGTATTGTAATTAAATTGTTAGTTTTGTATCATTGCTGCATTGCATCATGAGTTGCCAAGTATAGGGATTATATATGTAATTCGATTACCATGGAATTGAACATTATGATTGTAATTGGCTAACAATGGAAAGTGTATCAAATGTTAAATATCAACGGTGCATGATTGGTGTTGTTATTATTCCATAAACTTGCTGATAGGAGGTAATTAGAGGAAAGGAATGGGCATATAAGTTTTGGGTTGGTAATGGAAGCATAGCTAAGTAACTAAGGTAGATAAATACCATTAGAGCCATATAAAATGAGGGGAAGTGACCTTAGAGTGTCCCTAAGAAGAGAAATGGAGTGTAGGGGGCGAAACATAGGGAAAACAGCTACAGAAGGGAGTCACGCCGCGGCTAAGAAGGCTTCGCCGCGGCCTAGGGGGTGACAGTGGCGAGGGACGCCGCGGCTTGATAAATCTCGCCGTGGCGCGGAGTGAAAATAATCGCCAAAGGGGTGACAGAACGTAACCTCGCCGCGGCGCAATAAGTTCCGCCGTGGCGCGAGTCGAGAAAATTAATTTGTAAGGTTATAGTAGCAAAACTCGCCGCGGCGCCACATAGGTTGGCCGCGGCGCAGGTCCAACTCGCCGCGGCGATACCCAGTGCTTCCAGAGAGCAACGAGGTCGGGGCGCAAGAGTTCCAGGCCGCGGCGGAGGGCTAAAAACTCAGTTTTGACCTAGAAACCTAGATTTCTTGAATGCTAATGCTAGGGAATGATATAGGAACACTTGTGGGAGGTTTTTGGGTGTTGAAAATGATAGAGGGACGAATTACAAATGCTTGTATACATGTTTCCATTTATAGTTGATTAGTTGATGACCCTAACAACATCAAAGTTCAGATTAGTTAATTAATTGTATTTCTCTGTATTTCCGCAAAGTAATTAATTGTAGCAACCCCGAACCTTGATCATTAATTATTAATCACATACTTAACTCTAATTATGATAATTAGAAGTTAGGGTCGTCATAGTCAACACTTATATAACAGCCAGTCATCAATTAGAAGTAGGCAAGATGGTGATGAATTGCAATTGGTCTAAACCTTCGACCAGCGACTTATTGCGACCCGCCTAAAATGCCAATACATACTAAGACCTTATTCACATCAGGAGGAGCTATAACAGCTCGAGGAGGAGCTAGGGTGGACCCAAGAAGCCCAAGAACAGAATAGGGCCCGATCTGTAGAGTGACAAAGACTTTGGCAGGACATATATAGAATCCGCCAAAGAAGTCAGGTTTTCAAAATTGAAAAGGAGATTCAGAATTAATGAAATTCAATATCAGCAAGACCGACGAAGAAGATTCGATCATGGGTAAAATCTTTGCTTGGGCCTTTCATTTTTTATTCCCATTAGTCGGGTAGCCTTAAAATTCGCTTAGTAGCTTAACTCTTTCTATTGGTGTGGCACTACTGGATGCTTCTGATCAATAGAACAGGAAAAGGAGTTAGCCAAAAAGAAAGACCACCAAAAGTAATGACCACCAAGATACGCATAGTGATTCGATCTTTTGATCACCCATTTTTGGAAAACCATTTTAGGGGGCTTCCACCTTACACATGGAAGATTGGATTGCCTGAATCATGAGTCTTATATACTGTGTTACGATCACCTCATATTGATAAAAAGTCCAGAACAATTTTTGGTCATAAAAATAGAAACACATGAATTATGCAAGAAGTTCTTTCTGTTAAAATGCCGTGCGACTCGGAGGACATAAGACTGATTGGTCAAGCCAAAAAGATTGCCGGCAGAATGCTCCTACCCCACCATGCCTGGCCCTTTACCTTACCTTAAGAAGAAATGGGGGTATGAAGCGTGGGAAAGAATGCAAGAAGTGTATGATACAACAGGTAACCTTAAGGAGTGGCGATAAAGCTCTTGATTGATCAACACGAGTGAACTGTGCTTAGACGCTTCGTAAAATTGCACCAATCTACGAGAAGAGCTGATAGATGAGTAGGCTTCCCCTTTTGATCCATGGAATGTGATTTGGGACACGATAGGGGTTTGCGTGCCTCGGTAGGAAAGAGATCACTGGAGTATAGCACAAGATCGTCTTTTTTTTTCTTGCTGCCATGGGGTCGGCCTATAAACAAGGTAAACCCAATGGGAACCAAAAACAAATGCGAGCGTACCACATTGACATTGGGCAAAAGACGATCCAAAAAGCAAAGGCTCACCCAGCTGAAGGCGATCGGCAATGAGGGAAGCTTACCTTATTATTAGAGAAAGGGGAAAGGGGCAACCTATCTTACTAATAATAAGAAAAAGGGTGAGATAGGTGACAGGTGGCTTGCTTCCAAGCCAGCCCGGCCGTGAGGAATCAAGAGATCTTTGTCGGTGCTGACTTGGATCTCGGGTGATGAAATAAGGCACCCAGAAGCGACGAGTAGTCATAGTCGAAGCTTGGCTCTAGGCAATAGGCTAGCAATAAGCTTGGCTACAGCGAAGCACTTACCAAGCGCGAAGGATAGGGCCTTCGCCACTTGAGCCGTATGCAGGGGAACTCGCACGTGCGGTTCTTAGGGGGGAGAGCTAGTAGGAACCATTCTATCCCAATAGCGTATATTTGGAGTTCAATATGAAATCCTATTTTCTTGTAAGACCTGTTTGGATAAGGGAAAACTCTAGAGATTGCTTCGAAGTAAGATCCTTGCGTTGACCCTTTCCTGAACCAGAACCGGAGGGGAGGAAAGAAAAAGGGATCAAAATGTCCCATTAATAAAGTGAGGGCTTTGACCATTTGGATAGCTCATACAAGTCCTATTTATCTTTTTAAACTTGCCCAAGAGGTGCCAAACACAAAGGATAGCCATTTGGACATTTTGGTATCCCATATAGAGTTAAAATTGATCATAATGGAACCCTATATTAGTTTTTGTCCAAATGAGCTCTTCTTAATATGAGATTTGACATGAAATTAGAGCTTGTTGAGGGATTTTTGGGAAGCTAAAGAATAAAATTTTTAGAGGTTTAAAGAATATTTAATGAATTTTTAAAGTTGACAAAAATTCTAGTTTTGGTCATGTTACTGTTCATTTAGGTCGGAAAATGAAATATATCACACAGGGCTTAAATAATGTCCAATTGTCACAACATTTTATATAGAAAAACTAGACATTCACAGTGACTTATGCCAACTAGAAGCACCTCATTTGGAGGTCTAGAGAGGGAGATATGAATTTTCAAAAATTCTATCTAGTACCAGGCACTCCAGCTGACGTTAGGTATTATTTGATTAGGTTTCAAGGTTTGAGTGTACTTGAACTGGTCTTGAGTTATTTTTCACCTCTAGATAACATCCACAGATTTCTAGATTGGTATCATTTTCATGGATTGGATTTTTGTGAAATTAACTAGACATTTTTGAAATTTGCTGCAAAATTCTGTTATAGCACCAATGGGCAGCCAGACCTCTGGATGATTTTGAATGTCAAACATCTTCTGTATTATGTTTCATTGTTTGGATGTATTTTTAGAATAAAGTAGACATGTGTAGCTTTCCAGAATGGCCAAGAATGCATGATTTCAATGTTTTTAGAATTAGCTATAATTTTCCACAATTTGTGACAAAAATGGCAAAATTCTGGCTGAAAATATATGTATGATTTATATACTTTCCTTTGATTTTCATGAGTTGTAGGCCATTTTTGGTGATGTAGATAAGTTGTATTTATATAATTAAATATGAAAATGTGATATATGAGCTCATATGGTCAACGTGATACTGAATAAAATTTTTATATGTGATGTAACGCTAAATAATACATTATTTTATTACCATTTTTTCATTCCCTTTGTGCAATTCATGATGTGAGACTTAGAAATGATAAGAAGCAGGTTAAAAATTATAGTGTTACAACTATGGTGGTTTTTGGTGTGGGGAAACTAGAAGTCAAAATTGGAATCTATTGGTGGTTAGGTAAGTAACTTCTAGGTAGTCATTCGTAGTTCAACTCTTTGGGTATTAGATTTGTTGCTATAAATGATGATAATTATACTTTTCATAGATTTGATATGCATTTGGATTTTAATGGTAGCTAGAGGAAGAGTAATTAGGCTTTATTAAGGTAACTAGAGTTATTTTCCTAATTCCATGTATATGCTTATTTTAATATGATGTTTTTCTATACATGTATGATTTTGAAATGCTAAATGATTGGTTGACTACCCGATTGTTATTGTGATTGGATCTTGTGAGTCCATGATAGAGCTGTGGTATGATTGCCACTTATACATTATACTTCGATCGAGCATCGGGTTATGATTAAACCCTTAAATACACTGAGCCCAAGTTGTGCTCATTAGGAAGTTGGTGCCGTGGATAGGCCTCTCTTAGTGTTATTGGTAATTAACATATTGTATGTGATTGTTAGTATGGGACAGTAGTTACTTGTAGCTCAACTAGTTCATTTGCTAATTGAATTGATGATTCTGGCATTTGATGATATGAAAATGCATTGTGTTGATTAATCTGTACATATATATAGAATTTACCTCTTTTATTGAAATTATATATCTTACCATTGTTGTAGGCTAACATTTTCAAGGACCAGACCTCCTAGTGGCAAGGAGAAATTAATGGGAGCCTATTGTATGGTTTGATAGCCATAGGTTTAGAGACCTTGTAAGGTTAGGTTTATTTAATGAGAATACTAGTTTTGTGTCTTTACTGCATTGCATCATGAATTGCCAAGTGTAGGAACTGTCCATGTAATACATTTATCATGGGATTGAATATTATAATGGTAATTGACTAATAATTGATGAATGACTAGATGTTTTATGGCCAATTAGCATTAGCCCTGTAGATATGTGTAATTTAACCATTTTTGCTATTATGGAATGGGGGTTAATTGATATGAAACCTTGTTAATCCAATGATATGGTTTACTATTTGGAAATATAATCTTGTGATACATTAGATGTTGACTTAAACTAATGATGCATAAAATCTAATGGAATTATGTTTGAGTGATAATGTTAGTAATTTATAAATCCTTTGTTGTCATTAATATTTGAACTTGCTAATATATGATAGTTAGATGAGTAGGAATTAACACCTAAGTCTTGAATTGGTAATGATAGGTAAGTTGGATAAATTAGGTAGATGAAAGCTTTTAAAGTCTCACAAATTAAGGTAGAATGGCCTTAGGATGCCAATGGAAGGAGTGTTAGAATGTTTGGGACAAAATTGGTAGAGTTTATGTGCAGGAGGTAATTGAGTTGAGGCTAAAATGGGCTAAGTTACGGCCAAGCGTCAAGCAAAGGCGAGGAGCACCGTGGCATAAAATGAAAAAGTTGCCCATGGAAGGTAAGGAGAGCAGATTCACTGCAGTGTGAAAGGTTAAGTCGTAACAAGAATCGAGGGAAAAGAAATTGTAAGTTCCAGTAGCTTAGCTCGTTACGATGCAAGGATAGTTTGTTGTGGCAAGTCAAATAAATTGAGTGGTAAGTCTTAAGAGACTGTTCCACTACAACGGCACATAGGCTCACTGCAGTGAAAATCATGAAAACATGAATAGTAGGTTTCCAAGAGCACTCCATTACGATGTGGAAAACCCAAGCTACGGCGCAAGGTGTAAAATTTTAGTTTTTAGTTACAATAGCCTCTTACCCTGCAACGCGGATGTACCAAGTCATGGCGGGAGTCCCTAAACTTGGTTTTTAGTTTTCAGTAACTAACTTAGTTACAATAGGGATGGTCCAAGTTACGGCATAGGTTCCTAAACTCCTATTTTTAACTTAGAAACTTTGAGATTTACTATAATAGTGTTATGTAATGACTTAGGAATATTTATATGAAGTTTTTTTATGGGTTTAAATCAATAGTAAGATGAATACAATGTCTTAATTAATAATTATAATCACTTGCAGATTCGATTAGTTGTGGTTATTTAACTATTAACCCTAATGATATCAAGGTCCAAATTCCCTACTATTTTCCCAATGTAATTAATTGTATTGACTTTAGGCCTTGATCTATGATTATTAACCACTTAATTAAACATAATCACTATAATTAGAAATTAGAGTCGTTCATCAGCTATGTTATGGTAGAGCTTATCTAAGAAGTAAGCCATTGTTGCTTTTAGATCCTCTTCTACATTAGCTCTAATCATAGCTATTTGCTTCTCCTTGTAGTATTCATCCACACTCTTGGATCCTTGAGTGAGGTATTGAAACTTATTGTAAAGTTCCCTTTGGTAATAGGAAGGAATGAATAGCCTCCTCATGATAGCCTTTATCACTTCTCATGTTGAGATGGGGTGTTCTCTATATTTAATTTGCTCCTTTTGCATCTGGTCCCACCAAACATGAGCATAATCAGTAAACTCAAGAGCATCAATTTTGACCTTCTTACCCTCGAAGTAGTTAAGGCATGAAAAGATTTGCTTTACATGTAACAACCAATTTTCATAAAGATGATGAAAACGAGTTAGATATAAAAATAAGTCCTTTAAAATGAATGAATTGCAAATAAAATTAGAATAAAATTCTAAATAATAGAAAATGAGGATCCAAGGCTTAGGATGCCTAAAAACCAGAACCAGAATGGCTAAAGAAAAGTTGATGAAATGCAATGGTATTTTCATAATTTTAGGCACTTTTTAGAAAGCTCAAAAGAGGAATCTTTAAATAAAAAAATTGAGTTTGTCAGGATTCTCAAAGGCCCTAAAAACCATAGGAATCCTTAGAACAATTCAAACCCCTTTAGTTTACGTTTTAGAATGTCAATTGACCCGAACTTTGAACCTTTCATTTGGGAAGGTTTTAAACATAATTTGAGTGACTCCAAAGGAAATTTATAATTTAGAGGACCTAAATTTTATGATAGAAAAGACAGTTCTCAAAAATGAGTTGAAATGAGCCTTAAGGAAAGAAACTAAGAACAAAAGGCAAAAGTAGCATTTTAAAATGTCTTAAATGGATCCCTAGCTATATATATGAGGCATACCACTTCTCCCTCACACTTATCCAACTTAATTTTCATCTTAAACTAGGGGAAAGTTTTGACAAAGGAGGCGCATAAGAAGGAGTTGCAAGAAAAGAGAAAAACCTAGGAAAATGTAAGGAAAAGTAAGGAATTTCTTGCTCCTTCCTTCATCAAACTTATTCTCCTCCTCCTTCTTTTTCTTTTTATGATTTTGGTGTGTGATTTGAGACTATTGTGAGTCTTTTTTAGAGGGAGGAGGTTAGAAATTCAAGGAGAAGCCTATAGCAAGTGAGAAAGCTCTTAAAAAGGCTAAGAATCAAGGTATGTATCATGGCTTTCCTTGCTTCCTTCTTTTTATTCTTCTATAGGTGATTTCGACCCCATATAGAACAACTAAGAGGGAGTAAATTCTAACTTAATCCAAGCATGAAAGCTAGGTTTTAGAGGGTGAGAAACATGCATATGCAAAGAAATTCCAAAAGGAAGTATTACAAAACAAGTTTCCAAAACCTAGGGATTTTATTGCACCATGGTATATGTGAAGCTTTCTAGTAGTATTTCTAATTGTCTAAGAGTGTTTATGGTTTCTTGAGACACTTAGAAGCCTCATATGTGCCATTCCATTCAAGAAAATAAAGCTAGCTCCATAGATCCAAAACCTTGTACATGTCTCAGCCTAAGTAAGAGGAAGCACTTAAGGAAAGTTTTAAATTTTTCTAAGGGTAGAAAGGGACTAAATATGATGAAATAATATCAAAAGAAACCTTGGAAAAAATTTAGAAGCCTTGGTTTGTGTGGTGGATGTAACACCCTAAAATTAATTAAGGTGTTAATAATGTATTTGGATTAATTAAAAATAATTATCATGAAATAATTAGGCAAGCTTTATGAATGAAAATTTATGGAGAAATAAGTTCGTAATATAAGTTTAAGATTTCATTTGGGTTAAAGCCTAATTGGGGCCCAAAATTTAATTTGAATAAGTCATGGATAAGGATTTATAGAGGCCCAATAATTTTTGGGTGTAAGCCCAACTCCTTATCATGAAGCTTAGGCTAAGAGAAATTGCTTAGCAATGGCCCAATTTGATTTAGTGAAATAGAAGCCTAAGACCCAATTTACATGAGCTCTTATAGTTGGCCCAACACATATTATGCAGACCTAAGTTAGATTGACTCTTGGAACTTAGCCTAGCCCAGTCAAATTTCTGTAGCCCAACTCATGAGATTCAGCCCAACTTATGAGATAAGGCCCAACAAGTATAAAAATATGAATCCACAAGGAATTGGGCTATTGAGTCAGCACATTCCACTTTTAGCTTTAAATTCTCTGTAGCCCATTCATTAAACCATGACCCAATCACTAGAGATGGGCCCAATTGGACCTTGGGCTGATGGGTCAGCCCATTTCTTATTAAAAACCCTAAAGGGTCAGCAGCCTCCCTCCCCATTCAGCAGAAAACACAAGAGGCAAGGGAGAAAATTCGGAGGTTTAGGGGAGGCTAGGGTTCTATCAACATGGAAGCTTCATTTTTGACTTCTAGAGGATGATTTAGCTAAGGTGAGTTATATATAACTTGACCCTCTCATCCTCCTCCTCATTTTGGTCTGATTAATTTCTGGGTTTGAGCATTTTCATCTTCTTCTCAAATCTAAAATTTGATGTTGGGTGATTCCTTGCAAGATTTTCGAACTTGGAGGTTAAAGGGAGGATTAGGTAAGCTTTTACTTTCCATTTTGTGTATCTCTTTGCTGGAAAATGCCCCTAAGGATGTATTATCATAATGGGTTCTATTATTGTGTGAGATTACAAGGAGATAATGGTGGAAAACTGAATTTTCTGGGCTTGACGATTGAAATGCAAATTTTGGTGCTTCCATGGTGGATTTTCAGAGGTGAGGCTATGGCTGTTATTAAGTGAGTATCTCCTTTCCTTTTTGATGCATTTTCTATTAGTTTGAGACCCCTATAGTTGACCTATGATATGGGCTTTGGTTTCATGTGAAATTACCCAGAAATTAGAGTGAACTATGGCAATTTCTGGTGTTAGAAAGTTAGAATCCGAAATTAAATCCCTTAGTAATTAGGTGAGTAACCTCTAGTCTATCATTAGTAGTTCAACTCTTTGGATATTTGATTGTGATTAGAAATGATGATAATTATGCTTGTTATAGGCTTGGTGTGTATTTGGATTATTATGGTAGCTAGGGGAAGAGTAATTGGCTTCATTGAGGTAACTGGGGTTATTTTTCTGATTCCATGTATATGCTCATATTAATCTGCTATTTGTTACACATGCTTGATTTTGAAATGCTAAATGACTGGTTGACTACTTGATTGTGATTGTAATTGGACCTTGTGAGTCCATGGTAGAGCTGTGGTGCGACTGCCACCCGTGCATGTGCTTCGATCGGGCATTGGGTTGTGATCAGACCCCGATGCACTGAGCCCTGGTTATGCTTATTATGGAGTAGGTGCCGTGGACGGACCTCTCCTGGTGTTATTGGCCATTAACATGTTGTGTATGATTGCTGGTATGGGACAGTAGTCATTAGTAATTCAACTAGTTAATTTGCCAATTGAATTGATGATTCTGATATTGATGACATGAGATTACCTTGGATTGATTGACTTGTACATATATATGGAAATTGCCTTTTGTTACTGAGATTGTATATCTCACCCTGTTGTGGGCTAACATTTTCAGGGACTGGACCTCTTAGTGGCAAGGAGAAAATTAATAGAAAATCACTAAATGGTTTGGTAGCACATAGGCCTGGGAGTTTTGACAAAATGTATTGTAACTAAATTGTTAGTTCGGTATCATTGCTGCATTGCATCATGAGTTGCCAAGTATAGGGATTGTATATGTAATTTGATTATCATAGAATTAAACACTATGATTGTAATTGGCTAATAATGGATAAGTGATTTGATTTTATATGAACATTAAGCATTGACCTCATGCACCTTGTGACCATAATACATTTACTGTCATTAATCTATGAACTCACTAGTTTATGGTAGCTAGAGGTTTAAGGATCCACATTTGAATTTTAAATATATAATGATAGATATGTTAGGTAGATTAGGTAAAAGAAAGACACTAAATCTTCACAAACTAAGTTAAAGTGGCCTATAGTGTTGCTAGAGGGAGAATTGGAGAGTATGAGATGAAATTTTGGGAGTTATAGGAATAGAAGGAAATTGGCTGCGACCAACATTTAATTGGCCTAGGCCAAATAGAAACAGAGAAGAATTGGCCACGGCTAACAATTAATTGGCCTCGGCCAAATGTGGGGAACCTGCCAAGGAAGAAAACAGAGGGAAATTGGCCACAGCGAATAGTGATGTTAGCCGTGGCCAAGTATGAGAAACAAGTTTGGGGTTGTTCCAGAGGGTATTTGGCTACGGTGAAAGGGGTTTTTAGCCGTGGCAAAATGCATGAAATTTGTATAGGCAAAGCCGAGAGTAATTGGCCGCGGCTAAGAGTAATTTAGCCGCGACGAACGTCTTGAAACCCTTATATTAACTAGGAAATCTTGGTTTTGCATGTGGTAACCTTAAGGGATGACTTATAAATATTGGTAGAAGATTTTTATGAGTTGAAATAAATGGATGGGAGAATCAAAAACTCCTTATTAATGATTAAATTCACTTGCACATTTGAATCACTGTGGTTTTCTAGCTAATGACCCTAATAACATTAAGGTTTTAAATTTTCTCACTTTTTCCAATGTGATTAATCTTAATGACTTCAAACCTTGATTCATGATTATTAATCATGTACTTAACCTTAATTAGTATAATTAGAAGTTAGGGTCATCACAATGGAGGTGTAGACTCCATAATGAGACTTAAAGAAGTAACTTGAATCTAGGCTCTTAGGAATGAATTTATAATGACTCCAAAAGGTTTAAAAGGAGTCAAGAGACTTAGATAGAAGGAGAAAATGGAGTTAAGATCTTGAATTCTAGTAGTTACTTCATTAGGTCTTGTATGGAACCATTAGGTAACCATGTGAGAAAGTAAGCTTCCATAGAGTGTGCGTGATACTAGAGCTTACTTTAATGATGTAATTGTGTCCCTTTTAATGTGTTTAGGCCAAAGGAATCAAGCTCCACCTAGTTGCAAGTGTGTAGCTGAAAAGGGGTAGGGATAACCAAGGAAAAAGTGTGTGAATCTTGCTTCAAGGTAGCTCTCTAACCATTCTCTCGTGCATGGCTTGGATGTTTACTTATCTTTCAGTGCTTGTGTGTATGTTTGAACATTGAGAAATATTTTTAGCTATTATTAATAAGTTATGGTACCATTATGTTTCTCGAATGTGTTTATCGGTGCAATATGGCTTGAATAGGTATAGTTGTGCCAAAAGTCCCTTAATAAGGGTAAGGATAGCCAAAAGTCCCTAAAAATGCATGAGACAAAGCCAAAAATCTTAAGAAGAGTGAGGCTAAATCCAAAAGTCCCAAGAAAATTAAGTGAAGCTAAACCAATGCCTTTGAGAGCTTATGTTTGCTATGTATCAGTTGATGTGCCAGGGAAAATGATTTATGTATGCTTACTAGTTTCTTGAATGTCATACATGTATTCTTTGACTTGTATATGCATCTATTATATATGTTTGAAAGGGTTAAGAGCTATTGGGATTCTTTGAATCCCACTCTTTCCCTACATAAGCCTAATTATGTCTAAGTAAGCTAAGTGAACAAAAAAATGGAGGCCAATAACCTTGAAGATCAAGACTTTGACAAAGAGTTATGAAAAATTGGCATTTTGATGATATATTGATGTCAAACTATGTAACCATGATATATTTATATGATGTAAACCATTGAATATATTCTAATGTATGTACCAATGTGGAAGCTAGATGAATGAGAATATGAGTTTTTGCCGCTCATTTGTCTTTATGTCCATGTGAATGAATGCAAGTGGCAAGGTGAGATTGAGCTTTATAATAATTTGGATCATTTGGCATGCTTTTATATGTTGTAATTATGCTTTTAGACTTTCTCAAGTGGTTGTGGAAAGTCAAGAAGAGCATTTGGTGTCTTAAAATCTCACTTTGGACTTCAAATTTGACCATTTTGTGTGCTAAACCAAAGTTTAACCAAATGAGTGAGTTTTTCATGAAATTTGGCTAGAAAGTAGGTCTTATCAAGAGATTTTTACAAATTCAAAGAGCACTTAATTTGGACCTCTAGATCATTTATTATGATTTTTCAAAATTGGCCAAATTATGCAGAAATGGTATGTGCACTATTTATATGGTTAGTTTATGTTTTTGTGTCACATATGGACCAATGAAGTCCAATATTCATGAAATTTTACAAGCATAAACTAGACATCATGATTTTTCCATAGCTACTAAGATCACCTCATTTAGATTTTTGTAGAGGGAGAAATAAATTTTTGAAATTGCATGATAGTATTAATAATGCAACTCGACCTCTAGTATTATTTCATCAATTTCTGTAAGTTGAAGCCACTACATTGGTTTGAAATTATTTTTTGTCATTAGTCAACATTCAGAGCTTTCCAAAATAGTATTATTTTCTTAATTTTGATTTTTCTAGATTTAGTTATGAATTTTCAAAATTTATATCAGAAATCTTGAAAGTGAACCCGAGAACAAAACATTTATTTTGTGGGATGTGGCTTAAAACCTAAGGCTATTGAGATGTTTTGTGAGTTTTATAACTTTTTTGGGTTTTTTATAGATAGAAAATGATGTGGATGAGTGCACATGGTCAATGGGGCATAAAATGAAGCAATAAGGCCTTACGCAACATAATTAAGTACCATTAAATATTCATTATTTTTCATGTAAAGTGTATGTTTCCTTACATTTGCACTCCAATATATATGAAATACATTGAGATAGACAATGGGACCATTATGTAAGAGCTAAAAGACTAAGGTATTACACTACACACATCTCCCACTCCAAGTATGTTTCTAGGTCACTCTTGCCTTAAAAGGAAGGAATTTTGACTTTGACTCCTCCAAAGCCTTCTTCTTCATCTCTAGGCCTCCTTAGTGGTCTTCTTTATATGTTGAGTGGCCTTCTTCTCTACTAAGTCTCCTCCTCATCATAATCTTCATCATGGGTCTCCATGTCTTACATGTATTCACGATGTTGTGGGCATGCAACTTGAGCTTGTCTTTGGTTGGCTTAAGTAGTCCCTTAACTAGAAGTTCTACTATCTACTCGATCTAAGCATTCATGGAGTCTCTCTAGCTTCTTATCAAGCATCCTCTCAAAATGACTCATTAGTGCTTTCATTTGCAAAGACGCTACCCTAAATAAATTGTGATTGTCATTATCACTTTTATGTGCAACTCCTTTTTCTCAATTATCTGCCATGTTAGTGAAAAAGAAATGAAAGAAACAAGAGTATATAGGATCTCACAAACATTCCCTCACATGTTTCACTCAATTAAGATATAACACCCTTACTCATGTTTGCTTTCTCCCTCTTTTTAGCTTTATTTCTATAATGATCTTTCTACTCTTTCCTTTTACCTCTCAATATCAATCCTAAACTCTTATGTCGTCTAAGATCTCATCAAGTAATCCAATGTTGCCAATTATTGGTTTAACCAAGTATGTGTAGATAAGTGGTTTGAAAAGTCATGATTGGTATACGTAAGTTACAATTAAAGTTATCATTTGGTTAGGCTTGGGTTCTAAAGAGAAACGAAAAGATTTAACCACTTAACAATGCAAGATCAAGTTTAAAATCCCAAAGAGCCACACACAATATAATTTTGAAATTTTCAACTATGAGGAAAAATGTAAGATTAAAATAAGAAAGTTCAAATAAAGGAAAAAAAGGGAAACAAGGGCTAATCAAAATAAGGAAGTGCACAATACAGTATCAAAAGAAATAAGATAAAATAAAAAACAAATAGAATTAAAAAAATTATCTGATCAACAATTTTTGTAACTTTATTTTTTGTTTTTTTAGGTTTTTTGGCCTTTTTTTACTTTTTTTTTTCTTTTTTGCTTATCTCTTCTAACTTGATTAGATGAAATAGCCAAAACTTACAAAATCATAGAATAGGAAACAAATTAGACAAATTAGATTTGTGATATTAAGAAAATATTACCAACTAAAACCTAATATATCTCAATATAGAAAATTCTGATTAGGATGATTTTAAAATGACATGAAAGTTGAGATTTTGAACTTTAAGAAATGCCTATCAATTATCCAAAAACTCAACCGAAGGGAGGTTGAACATATAAGAAATAAAATAGAACATCTAGATAAGAAAAAATTTCAGATTATAAAATAAATAGCTCTTATAGTATAAAACCAAATCTTGCACACCCAAGATCAAATTTAGAAATAAGGTAGAAAGTTGTTTTTTAGGTATTAAGAGGTGGAAAAAAAAAAGATATGGTAAATACAAAATTTAGAGGCTAAAAGGAAAAGATGTTGGTTAATAATGGGTAACCTACTATGTAAACCAAAGCTTTGATACTAAATGATGCAAAATCAAAGGATGGCCTAATTTTCACGGCGTAGGTTGAAAGATAGATGATGGTTCAAGACTTGACGGAAGCAAATAGCCAACCAACGTTGTAGAAATGTTAACCTACTATTTAGATAATGCGTCTAACCATGAACATAATGAACCTACCCACACAACAACGCACTTAAGTTGAAATACAAATTGGGAGCTTTTGCAAACTTGAATCACCAACTTAATGATAGGTTAACAAAACAAAGGTTTCACAAGAGCAAAGGAAGATAATATTCTTGCAATCATAAAAACACTCAAAATAATTCTATTACTTCTAATCTGATTCAAATAAAGGCAGAATACATATATTTATAGTGTGACTCAAACCTGTCTATTAGAGGAAAAGTAAGAAGCTAACTATATAATCCTAATTAAATGACCTAAAAATTACAAATACAAAATCAAATATTTATTTTTAAAACAAAAAAAAAGATAATTTGCCTAATTAATTCTAATTTTCATTTAAATACATAAAGCTTCTAGAAGTTAGTATATTAAGCCTATAATATCATTATTTAGGCCTAAATGAGTTAATCTATGTATGATCTTTGGTCCAAACTCTTTAATTTACAATGTTCTAACCCAAATCAACTCTAATAGCTCCATCTTTAGCCCAAATAATGTTAAAGACATCTTGATTAATGCTTGAATTAAATTTATCAAAATCTATTTTGTCAAAATCTCTTGAACAAGTCCATTCAATACTTTTTTAAACCTTTTATCCTTCCCCTTGTAATGGGTCCAATTAGAAGATGTAAAAGATCATTTGAAGATTTTTAATTACCATCCACATGAACTTGGTTTATATCACTTGGTAGTTGTCACACTGGCTGATAGTTAGAGTTCCTGTTAGTCATAGTCATACTAAGACAATTCTAAGATCAAAACATTATTTAACAATGAAGCTAATATCAACATTTATATACAGTTATCTAGGCTCCACAAAGTGAAACTATACTACTCAATTTCTTACATCAATCCTTACATGACTAGGTTATTATAAGGGTTGGAGACGAAGAGGGGATTAGTAGAGAGGCTTTTGTCACAATCATTGACCTCATCTTTATTATCACTTGTACTTACCTACTCCTAGTACATCTACATAGACCCACTTGACCTCAATTGTGTATCATGTCATCAACATTTTTCTTATTTGAACACATTACCCAAAAAAATGAAAATTTAATAATTCTCTATTAGACATAATAAGGTTTTAAAAAAAAGTAATAATTCAGCTGCCACACATACAAAAAATATTTTTTATTTTTTATCCCTTGTCTATTTAAGAAATCAACATGTCAAATCATAATAACATGCATACAATCATTAACATATATTTGAATCAAGAAACCTATCAAATACTACAAATACAGTATGCTATCCAAAATATATCATATAGCTCATATACAAAATGGTAAGACTTAGGCAATTTCCTTAAGGAATTGTAGCTAATCATGTCTAAAATTACTAGTTAAAACCAAAAAGTTCCATAAGTACCATATCAGGTATCTCATATTACCTAATGTAGACCTAGGTTTTCAACATTTTTAGGACTAAATAACCACCTTCCTTATCATTGCATATCATAATATAACAACCTTAATTCCTAATTAAGCTAACTAAGCATAATTGTACTCTTAATCATTAGTACTTAAGGTTCAATGTCGATAATAGTTTATTAATGGATAAAAAATGAGGAAATTTAAACCTTTTAATAATTAATGATCACTATTCAGATAAACAAGAGGATTTATGTTTATAAGAAATTTAATTTCTCATTTAAGACTTTTATCTCATTCTCAAATGATTATAAAAAGTATAAAACTCCTATATGTTGGTTTACAAGTTATACTTATCATTAATATAGTGAAAACTAAGATTTAATAGCTAAAATGGGAGTTTAAAGACTTAAGCTGTGACTTGAAAGGTTTGGCCATTGCCAAGTTGCCCTTTGAAAGCTCCTAAAGCATAAATACATACTTGTGTTGTGACTCGAATGCTTCCCCCTATGACTTAGCTCGAATTTGGAACCAACCCTTCATAAAAACTCGATTCTCACTATAGCTCAAAATGTTTGTGCTATGGCGAGGTGTCCCTTGGGCCTCCCTACTAAAAAAAAACTTGAGTCTCATCATGGCAAGACTACTTGTGTCATTGCAAGAGTACATTTTAGAACTCTTCTCTCTTAAAAATTTTGATTTGTGCCATGACAAAGTTTGATTTTGTAACCCCTAAAATGACTTTTGGCCACAAATTAAATGGTTTTAGCCATGACTTGATCCTCTATTGCCACCCAAACCTTAAGATACATGAACTAACCTATTTGCAACTCTCCAAATCCCATTTTAATACATTTTTGGAGCTAAAATACTATGCATTTAAGACTTATAACCCTTATAACTTCCAAATAATTGGTCTTATGAAGTCCATGGACTCTAAAACTAACTACACCTAAGTAATCCCATATTATATCAGTGTACATATCCTTATGATAGCAAAAGCACTTAAAATGCTTCAAGTGGCAAACTTAAAATGTGCATTTCACTACCTATTGACCTTAAACCACTTGGAGCAAGTTTTAATGAAATAATTAAATATGTTTTCCCCTTAAAAGTCTAAAGAAACCTCAAATACAAATTATAGCTATGGCACATCTCCAAAAATCACATGGAACATGTATGATAGCAAAATATATATAGTAGAACTATAACAAGCCACAAAAGCAAAGTAATAGTCATATTCATTAGATTGATAAGGCAAATTCCATACATACATATTAATTCATAAGAACTCAATTATAACTAAATACATTAAAATATCTAAGCTTGGTAAAATGAATGCATCGTGATGCTATACAAGTTAGATTACAAAAGGAATAGCATCTACATAAGAACTAAAAGTATCCAAGTGTAGTAGTCCCATACAAGGTCTAAATCTAGGGGTGGTCATCCACTTCCCCTTTCCTTTAGTCGAGGAACCTTCATATAAAATCATTAGCCCATGAAATAGGGTGAGATATGATTCTCAGTAACCAAAATGAAATTTCATTTATATGTGTAAATTAATCAACATAGATGCATATTATACAAAGAAATGCCAAAAGCATTAATATAATTAGCAAATGAACTAATTGGATTACTAATATCTATTATCCTATACTTGCAGTCACATATAACATATTAATAGCAAAAAATAGAGGCAAATACCCGTTCATAACACCAATTCCCTAATGAGCATGCTTATAGTTTGGTGTATTTTATTGAGTCTGATCATGACGTAATACATAATCATGGCATAATGCACAGGTGGGAGCATAATTATGCTCTAGTAAGAACACACTCACGGTATAACACAATCAAGTAGCTAACTAATCACTCAGTATAGAAAACATATATGTACAATAAATATGAGATTAAAATGAATATACACATAGAATTAAAATAAATCCCTAGCTACCTCACTTGCTTATGCCAATTTCCTCAGAAGCTAAGAGCAGAAGCCAATACTCTAAAGGTCTTAAATTAATCGAAATACAACTCTTAATCATTATTTACAATAAAAACCTTATGCCCATTCACTTTAATGAGCTCCTTTTTATCTTTCTTTTGAACTAAATATCTCTTGATTTGGTGATGTTTGATGAAATCATAGGTTGGTAGATTTGAAGATTTTAGTGTGTTCTTGGTGGGTTTATGGAAGAGGAGGCTTATCATCCATTAGGTAAGTAAACCCTTTCTATTTGTGATGTTATTTTGCTTCGTATTCATCTCTATGGCTGATTTTTTTTATGGATGAATTTACAGATGCCAAATTTCAAGAAAAAATGGTGAACCATAATGTTGGTTTCAACTCATAAACTCAAATTGGTGTTTTCTGACACTTGGAAGCTTAGGTAATTTAAAACTAGGTGATCATGGGTTTTTTATTGAATTGATGTAAGGGTCCTTTTAAGTTGATGGCTACTTCAAAAATTGAAATATCACTTGAGGTAATTAGGGTTTAATTTCATTTGTATTTGTTATGAAACCACAATGTTGGTTTTGACTCTTAAACTCAAATTAGTGTTCTATGACACTTGGAAGCTTAGGTAATTCAAAACAAAGTGATCATTGGGTTTTTGATTGAATTGATGTAAGGGTCCTTTTGATTTGATGCCTACTTCAGAAGTTGAAATTATATATGCTTGTCGATGTTTTATATAATGCCATGTTAAGTCTAGCTACTTGTGTATGTTTCATCATGGACTTCAAGAGCGTGTTCTAGTAGAATGGTTAGCATGTGGACCACATGGGTGTGTCCTACCTACTAATTTTAGTTATTAGCCAACAATTATAAGAATTGTTATGAAACTTACTACTTTTGATTTGTTAATGTATTGATGATTTTACCATGTATATCTTATACTTACTTGCCTATATGAATGTGAATGGAAATTATCTTGGTTATTAAGATTTTATATCTCACCCTGGCTGTAGGCTAACATTTTATAGGTGAAGGCTCAAGTTTTAGCAGGGAAAAGTAATCAAAGGTTTAATTGGATTAGGCTAGGCTTGCTTTTTAGATAGCCTACATTTTGGTTTATGTAATTTGGTGATTTATAACTAACTTATAAAATAGTGATATAATATGCCAGGTGTAGAACTTTTTTTTAAGGAATTGTACATATGAGAATGATAACTAGAATTTTATATGATATTTAGCTCTTTTATATTTGAATCTTAACATGTAATTATGGTATGTTCTGGAGTGGCTCTTAAATGATGATGGACATTGAGTATTTATGTCTTTTTTTGTTTGTATGGTAATGCTAGTGATTGATTTTTGCTTTGCAATTGTTAATGATTTAGGGAGCCTTGATATGGTGGTTATTAATTATGTGTTAATGGACTCTTAAGAAGTCTTATAGTCATATTTTGAATGTGTAGATGTTTGATGGCTTTAAGGGGTGGAACAACTTTCTTTTTTTAATTGAAACTTGTTAGGCTTGGTTTAGAGTCAAATGGTTAAGTATTGATGAATTTAGGTATATAGGTTATTGGTCCAATATTACTTCCACTGTCATAGTTTTACTTCTTCTAATTTTCTTGGCAAATTTGTCATTTGGAGTAGTGTGTGGTTGTTTAATCACTTGTCCCTGAGTTTTTACATCATTATAAGATATATTTGTAGCCATTAGAGGTATCCCATATCTATTTGATTGAGTTGGGAAGTTGTGGTATGTGAGAATTTGCTTCAGTATTAATTTTCTATTATTATAGTGCTCTTTGTGTTTGGAATGCCATAATGTAGCTTTTTAATGTTAAGGTGCCATGCAGGCTTCATGCACAGGGAATTGGAGTTTTGGTTATGATATCATAGTGTGGCACTAAGGCATCATGGCATTGCTTAGACAAAGGCAACAAATGCTGCATCGAGGTCCTCACAGAGGCAAACCTACTGTGGCATGACCCTTCAACATTAGGAAGTCATATAAGCAATTTGCCTCCAGATGCCTCCTGGCGAAGGGTGTTATAATGCAGCCCTTCAAGGCCATAGTGCCAATTATTTTAAGTGGTTCATTATAATGTTTTTAAGGGTTTTGATGAGATTCTTAGATCTAGGATCTTAGGTAAGTGTCTGAAGGTCTTAATAAGATGTTTTTGGAGTAATTATATATATTCAATAACTTAAGTACTCAATCATTATTTAAGGGGCTTTAAGCTTGAGAGAGACAAAAATGGAGTTTTGGAGAGAAGGAAGAGAGAGAAAAACTCTAGTGAAATCTTATGCGTGTAAATAATACTTTTTGGTTTTCTTGTAGTCATGAAACTTCTTTTAATCCATGAAAGCTTTCTTTTAATCCAAATATCATCTTGAAACGTTAAAGTAGGTGGCTGTCCAAGTGGAAGAAGTTACCCCTTTAGAAGTCCTAATAATACTAAAAAGTCATATCAAGAGCTCTTTTAAATAAAGTATGATTCAAGCACTATAAGTGTGTAAGCTTTAAATCTTAGACCTTGCAATTTCGGTTAGAGAGAAAAAGATGGCGTGATATTTTTCTTAGTAAAATTTGGTGTTTATGATGATCAGATGTTGAATATGATGTGTGTTTGGTTTGAAATCTTAAAAAAAACCAAGTTTGAAACACGCATGGTCATTTTTGGCCAAATAGAGAACCATGCAGCTATGATACTTGTTTTGCTATTTTGATGATAAAAAAGACTTAGTTATGAATTATAGAGATAATTTGAATGAAATTTGGTGCCAAAAACTCATAATTTGTATATATTAAAAAATTGAGCTTAAAGAATGGCCTAATTGATTATATTGATGGTGATAGTGTTTTATCATAATTATAGCTATCCAAGTGGATCTCTTATGATTTAAATGAGTCACATATGTCATGAAAATGAAGCCAAGATGTTGAGAAAAGGATGACATTTGTTGTAGTTCAAAATTGTATCATGATGCCTAAGTATATCAATTGAAGAAAATGACCAAATGAATAGTAAATGAACAAATAAATATAAAAGTATTGTTTATGGTCCAATTTTATGAAGTTAGGAAGCTTAATTTAGCTAAAAAAAAAGCCTAAGGAAAACCCTAATTTAAGCCTTAGATGAAGGGCAAGTAGAGAAATGAGTGATATCAATGCTTGTAATTAAAGGTTAGGCCATCAAGAATCAACAAAATGAATACCTTGAATGATGTAATTGATTCATGGAAATTTTAGCAACTAGAGTTATGGAGAAGTGGAGTTAAATTATGTCTAAAGTTGCTTTTAATCTATGTTTAGTACTATGTAAAGATGAAATGAGATTGATTGTGCATTAGTGAACTATATTTATGCCTAATTTGATGTTTCAGGAAAATTAAGTGAAGTTATGCCTTATTGTTTGTGTTTGGCCAAGAAAGAGCAAAAGTTTGAGCAAGAGAATTAAATGGCTTTGACATTAAACTAAGATCCCTCTAGGTTGCACTTTCCTTCTTTCTTGTTATGCATAATTATTTGCTTAAGTGCTTGGTTGCTTGTATGTGTTATACTAATAAGGGAATTGAGTACAGTACTTCTTTCCTATGCTTAGAGTAGCCAAGACAAGTATGTTTTTAAGAGTATTTGGCCATTTACTAGTTTATGTGTAAGCCACTCTTTAATTTTTTGAGATAGTTTCTTATGTATACTTGTTTCCTTGTTGCTTGGGTGAACTTTATATATACTTGAATGTTGGAAATTACTACTGGGATTCAATGAATCTCATTCCCCTTATGTCTATTACTAACTAATGCCAGGTAAAGAAAGTAATAAGGAAAATGACAAAGGCAAAGAATTGGCACCTTGAGTTTGAGAATTCAATGGGAGATTTTATGTAACGTTTAGTTAGTTTTATGTACCTTATGATAAATTGAACATATTATGATGTATACTAAATCTTATGATAGCATGAAACATAAAATGATGTAATTAGACTAAGACTCCTCATATATAGTGATGCAATTCAAGATTTAGTGTGTTATGAATCATACTTGATGTATGGTAATGATTTTTGAGATTATGATGCTAATATGAGTAAATTTAGTTTATGTTGTCATTAAAGCCGAAATGATTTATTATATGATGGAAATTGCACTAAGTGGGCTAACTGCTAATTGAGCCTTAAAGTGCATGATTACATTAGAAAATGATAACTTAAAATATAATTGATTCATGACTAAGTTTTGACTAATATTTATAACTATTTAGATGGTTTGGACCTTTGAAAAATATAAGGGCAACTATGATAAATTTTTTTAAAAAAGTAAGTTAGGTTAATAGCCATTTTGGATACTTTGTAATCAAGAAAATTATAGTATGAATGTCTGAGTTTATATTAAGTTATGACAAGATTTATGTGAACTAAAGTGAGCGTAAGTTATGTTTTTAAAAGCTATTAATATCTTGTATGTTGAGAAAAGCCCAAGCTTAGGTTATAAGCAAATTTAAAGTGATAATGCTAGTACATAGGAGTAAGGGAGAATTGTTTGAGGCCTTTTTTTAAGTGTTGACTCCAATCTAACTTACCTTTTAGTGTAATAGAGATAAAATGCTATTATACCAAGTTAGTCAATTTTATGAAAAAAAAAATTTCAAGTATCTTTCATTATTAAGATCCTTTATATAACAATTTTTTGTAATATTGAGCTTAAATCTATGAGATAAAAGTTAGTCAAGTTGGTTGTGTCATCTTCTACGTAACATCCCAAAAATAATTAACAAAAGTTATGAAAAATTAAAGATTTAAATGGAAAAAAGGAATTATTGCGAGAATTAAGGAAAATTATTAAAATTAAGAATTTTTAAGGAAAATAATTATTTAGGTATTTTTGAGTCAAATAATAATTATTTAGCAATTTTTAGTGAGAATAAATTTAATTGTAGAATTTGAATTTAATTGGGAGAAATTAATTAAAGGCATTTTGAAAAATTAAATTAGAGTTCAATAATTAGTTTAACTTTGTTAAAAATAATTTTAAGTGCCCAAGATGAAATATAAACTGAGACCCAGCGTAGTTGGACATAGCAGATTAAAGTCCAATACTCAAATATAAGCTCAATGGACAAAAATGCTCTTAGGTAGCCTAAACCCTCACTTAAACTCACTAAACTATTGAAACCTCTCATTTTATTAAAAAAAGTATGTTGGGTGGCTAAGGAGAGGGGAAAACGCAAAAGAGAAAAGTGGGGCATGGTTCTTCACCTTTCGAGCTCTAATTCGCCAAAAAGACATGAGTTTTGGCCAATGTGAGTGAAGGAAAACTTATTTTACTCATTTTTCTCTACATTTTGAATCGAACAACTTATCCTTTTGAGGTTTCTCATCAAAACCTTATTTCTAAAAATTAGGGATTTTGATATTTCCTTGCTTATTTTTTACCTTGTGGCTAGTAGAGTTGTTAAGTAAGTATTTCCCTCCATTTTGATGTGTTTTCATACTTAAATTTCATCCCTTAGTTTGATTTTCACTTGGTGGTTGTCATATGTGTAAAAATGAAGGTGATGGAAGTGACCTATTTTAGACTTAAGTTGTTTTAGTCTCAAATCAATACCATTAGTTATGTGGAAGATTGGGTAAGTACCTTCTACCATTTTGTGATGTGTATGCACTGAGATTTTATCATTTGCGTCAATTTTTGGTGCATGACTATTTACATATATGAAAATAGGGATGCTGGGAATGACCCATGGTTTGTCCTTGGTAGCTTGGCCTTAAATTAGTGTAATTAGCTTTTTAGAAATTTGAGTAAATGATTTCTAATAGATTCTTGATGAAATTGATTAATGGATATGAAGCTTTTTTGCTAATGACGATTAAATGATGATAATATGCTTGTCTTAGACTTGGTAGTCTTTTTGGATTATATTGGTAGTTAGAAGAAGATTAATAGGATTTCATTAAGGTAACTAGGGGTTAATTCCATGGATATATGTAGTTTGATCATGTGTTTACTTGTACATGTTATTTTGATGACTAATGATTAGTTTGACCACTGATTGTATAACCTAAATCGTAATTGTGTCCTTGTATGTGGAGTTGTGATCATACTTCCACTTGTGTATTATGTCGTGATCGTGGATCGAGTCATAATTGTACTCTTGTGAATGCACCAAGTTGTGATCATGCTTAATAGGGAGCTTGCACCATCTCATGCTCTGCCTTAGTTATTGGCTAGTAACTTATTGGATATGACTACTAGTATGAGATTGTAGTCATTTATAGTGAAAGCTCATGGCATGAACTACATGTTGTGAAAATTTCAAACCAAAACAATTTCATTTGCATGATTTGGAGCTCTCCATCTCAAGATATACATTTTTGAAATTAATGGCAAAATTATGGAATTGCATGGAATGATGAAATTGTGTTAGTTTGTGATACTTGACCTTAAACCCAAATTCTATGCTTCTTTTTGTGATATTTTTGGTTAAGCAAGTATATTAAGAATGAAAGTTGAGATTGGTAAGTTGAAATGGTGTATTTAAGCTAAATTGAAGAATTTGCACTTTTAATATCGATATTTTTTGCTACTAAAAGTGTTGAATATATGAAAATTAATGTTATAAGCACAATATAGTGTAAGTTTGGTGTTGTCTCACTATGATATGACAACATGTATAGATGGGTTATATATATATGAATTTAATTATGTTTTATCAGTGGGCCTAAGTGTAATCATATTCATCATTTTAGACTTTATATGATTATGCAACCCAGGTGTGCTTTAATCTAGTAGTTTAGAATGAGAATTTCTTTGAGCCTATATGTGCTACAGAGCCTAAGATGGCCTTACAATATGAGAAGAGAAAGGTTATTATGAGTATGCCTTCACAATATGGGAAAATGGAGATTTTTATAAGTATGCCCTCCCAATATGAAGAAGGAGGTTATTATGAGTATGCTTTCATAGTATGATAAAAGAAGGAGTTTATTACGTGTATGCCTTTACAATATAAGAAGAGGGGGTAATTACAAGTATGCCTTCATAATATGAGAAAAGGAAGGTTATTATAAGTATGTCCTCATAATATAAAAAAGGGAGGTTATTATGAGTATACCATAACAGTATAAGGAAAGGGAGATTGTTACAAGTATGCCCTCACAACATAAGAAGAGGGAGGTTATTAAGAGCATGCCTTTACCTTGTGAAAAAGTTCTAAAATGCATGACAAGTTATAATAATAGTTATGCCTTTTCGCTATTTAAATCATACAATAAAGAATCACTACTTATAACTAAGAGTTAGTAGTTATAGTGCTTACTTTGGCAATTAATGATATTATTAACCTTGCATAAAACAATACAAGTTGAATGCAAGGACTGGAAAGATAGGTTGAATTCCTTAAAAACTAAGGTATTACCTTGGGATATGATAACATTTGGCTTTTTAATTGAACTGGAACAAGTATGTCAATGAGAAAACCTTAAAATAAAATGAATTAAGGTTAAATAAGGGTAAAATACTAATAAGAACATAAAAAAAATATGGTTATAAAATCACTTACAATAAGAAAACAAGGCAAAGTGACTAAACAAAGTAAAGTGGCATAATTATAATTTTGAGTAAATATAGAAAACTCAGAAAAAAGAGTTTTAAATATTAAAATTAAACTTACTCTTATTTTTAGAAGTCCTAAAAATTATAGAGACCGTCAGAATCAGTTAAGACTCTTACAATATGTAAAAAAGATAGATAGTGTTGTGATAGTAAGTAGGCCTATTTTTTACTATTTTAATCCATTTAAACTCAAAAATAATGTTTTTATGTGAAAGAGTACTCAAAATTGTACATGGAGCAATCAGATCCTGAAAAGTCTTAAAAATAAGTCTAAATAAGGCAAATTTGTGAATAAGGGCAAAATAGTTATTTTGAAAAATTTTAAAAGTGGCCTATAAGGGAAGTCACACCTCATCATCTTCTACCATGTTTTATTTTCAACTCTTGGCAGCCATTAATGGCATCTTAGATAGGGAGGAGAGAGAAAGGAAAGAACCTCTATTTTAGATACGTAAATGGCATTAGTTCATCTCACGTCAATTAGGAAACTTGATCTACTCTCTAAGGGCTATCTAATGATGACTTTATTTCATGAAAAAGGTGAAGTTTGAATCTAAACCCATAAAAAAAAGCTCGTTTCAAGAAACTGTTTAATGAAAATAATCTATGTAAAGAGTACTCTGTATTGAGGTAGGTTTCCATCTAAGACACTTGAAAAATCTTGAGTTCTTGGCCCTTAAAGTCTTAGTCATGAGAGAGAAAGCGAGGAGGGAATTTTTCTTCATGTAACTTTGGTGTATTCGAGGGTTTTAGGCCATGAGAATTTCATATCTACAATTAGTTTGCATTAATTCATGAAAAAGAACAACATAGAGCCATATGAGTGGAATTTTGGCCTAGGCAAAGAAAGGGCTCAAATTTAGTTATTTTAGTCCGTATAAGATATATTTAGGTATTTTATAATGCAAGGAATAAAAATCTAAGTCTAAAATTGAATGAATCCATAAAATCTCCATGTTAGAGCTTTAAGAATACCTATTCGGCCATAGAAGGTTTGAGGGGTCTAAGAAGTTGTTTCATTAATTCTAAGGTTTTAAATGATTTAGATTTGAAATATAAATACTAATAGAGTTGTTAGAATGAATTTAGGAACTTTATTTTTGTAAGTTAAAAATTAAGGTTCAAGGATGCCTAATAGGACTATATCATTCTAGGCATGTTTAATGATGCTTTTGATGGCTTTAATAAGTTTCATTTAAGTTATAAAGATCATATATAGTAAGATTTTGAAGTTTAGGAGTTGAAATTTGAGAGTTACTCATAAGGCATCCAAAGTGACCTAAAATTATACTTAAAGACCTAAATTAGCACATGTAAGACTAACATGAGTTTAAATATGACTTTATTGGTTATTTTATACTTCATTTGACGTGTCTAGGCTAAACAAGTAAGACCATATCAAGAGGTGTGTGTGTAAAGCCATGGAACCAAGAGAAGGAGATCAAGGGAACTAATTAAATTTGTTTGGTAAAATAGTTTTTCCTTCAATTTTATCTATACAGTTAGTTTGCTTGAATTCTTGGTTGCATGTATGTTACTTGTAATTATGTAACTTGTTGATTGTTTGAATAAAATATGTAATTACATGATAGTTATTTGCATTTGTGATTGGGGGGCTCCTCGATGGATGAGGCTAGGTCAAAAGTCCTTAGATATTGGATGAAGTTATGCCAGAAGTCCTTAAAGTATGAATTTGTTGTTACTTGAGCCATGAGACCCTTAAAACATGGATTTATTCTCTTGGTTATGGTTCGGCTATGATTATATAACATGCATGCTTGTTTCTATATTCTTGAGTGAACCATGTGTGTGTTTGAATGTTGGATTAGCTACTAGGATTCTTTAAATTGTACTTTTTCCTATCTCCTCTAATCATTGCCAGCTAAGAAGCAAAGCAAGGGTAAAGATATACAAAACACCTAGAAAAGGCTATTATGTTAAGCATTTGGCCTAGGATTTGACATTATGCTTATATTTTGATGTAAAAAAATGCAAACATATTTAAAAGCATTAGACCATAATTATATGACCCTTGAATGTATAAATGACATGATAAAACATGTTTTGACATGAGGTTTACATATATTTTTGCATGTAGGATAGTGATTTTTGGTTGCAAGTAAATTTCTTATGATAAATCAATGCTACATGATACAAATAAGGATTGAAATTTGCTTAAAGTGAGAAAAGGCATTTTAGAGCTCATTTGATACCATTTTAAACAAAAATTTTGACTATCTAAACCATAAAATGTCCCTTTAGCCTTAATAGCCTTAACGACTGAATTTGGGACTAAGATTTGGAAGACAATTAGACGACATTTATAGTTTTCTATAAAACCAAAGATTATAATTTTTGGAACTTTATAAAATATTTAGTGAATTTTCAAAGTTAGCTCTAAAAAGTTGTCAAGTGCAGTTAATGTTCACACTGATCTAGTATTAGATGTTGTGCTCTTTGAGGGACCAAATGGATTCATTTTTTTTACTTGAAATTTTTACACTAGAAAGTTCATATCATAATCTTTCTAAAGATGTCTAATTTGCATTAATCAAAGTTATATATGATAAGTTATAAATTTTTGAAATTTATACCTCACTATGTGTTTTCTAGCAAATTTGAGCAAATAATCCTCTTTGTGAGTTTAATCTCCACATGCATGTTATCTTAGTTATAACAAGTTAGTTATACATGAATTTGTGAGATGGTAAAAATCGATGTTTAGGTATTATGGAGTCATTTAATGCTTTCAATAACTAAGAATTCTGCTACTAAAAGTTTGGTTATCATTATGTTGCCATGAATGGACATATGCATATAAAATGAATCTATAATATATTATAGTGTAATAGATACTATTTGAACGACATTAGTGTGTTAAGTGATACCTACAGTAAAAGATGTGCAGTGGATGGCCCTGAGGAAGATTAAAGAAAATTATCGATAAAGACTCTAGGAGATTTAACTAGATAAAGTTACCACATCCTAATAACCTATATGTAAATGAGCCAAGATTTATGGTGACTTAAAAGGATTAAATTAAATGAATAGTCTAGAATGCAAAAGCATACACCAAAGTTCTTGAAGAATTGGAAGACAAATTGATTCTTAATTAAACTATTTATGATATTATTCATTATGCAAGTCTTTGATGACATTGAATGAGGTTATGGTTGACAAGAAATGTTTATCCCTATATATTGATTGAAACTAGGAGAGAAATTTTTTAGCTTGGAATGAACCAAGAACTTGTACAGATAAGAGGAAAAAGACTACTAGAACTAGAAATAAGGAGAATATGACTTTTTAGGAATTGATTAATTACCGGTGTGATCTATGTCTTTATGAGAGTATTCACTTGATTAAGGTGATTTGGGAGAGGGTTACTTCAAAAGAAATTGCATGAGAGACTAAAGAGAAAGTAAAAAAGTATATTTAACATAATTAAGTAAGTATGCAAATTTTAAGGGAAAAATTTTAAAAAAAGGGGAAGAAATGTAACATCTTGACTAGCTTATAAATAATTAGGATGCAAGGTGAAAGACCTAAGTAATAGAAATTGAGAGAAAATAAGAAATTGGGATTTTTTTAATAATGAGATTGGAAAATTTATGGAAATTTGAATAATTAAATCATGAAAATTGAGGAAAATAAATTAAAAAGAGCTAAAGGAGATTTGGGATAACTTATTTAGTTATTGGTTAATCATTATTAATTAAAAAGGAATTAAACAAGGTACAGTGATTCTTAGCTTAAAGTGGCATTAAATTGGTGATTAATGGAATTGAGATATATTTTTAATTGGTTGCATTATAAGTCATGGCTAGTGGAAGAGAGTTGGATAGGAGGAGAGAGAAACAAATAAAGAAAATTGGGACTAAAGCAAAACACTCAATATTAGCCAATATAGCATGAGGTCATAAACTACTACCCCATTTCCCTTACTTTAATCAATCACCTAACCTAATTAAACCATCATCTCTAATCATCCATGTTAGCCAATTTGCCTTAAAATAGAATTGAAGGAGAGAAAAGTGGAGCGTAAGGAAAAGCATCCATGGAAGCTATAGGTTTGAGCTCTTACATGATAACGAGAATCTCATTTTCAGTTAATTTATTTTTTACAAAAGTTATTCTACTTCTTCTACCCTACAAAATGCACTAATTGGATTTCAAATAGTGGAGGTTTTTGGGTTACAAGGAATTTAAGGAAGAGGAGATATTGAAGGCTAAGGTGAGAAAAGGAAGGAGAAAAAAATAGAGTTATGATTTTAAGGTAAAATCCTTGCTAATTGTCTTTTTGATTCTCGGTTTTATGGAATGTTCTAGATCAGTTGTTTTATACCTTTGACCATGGGTTTAAGGTTGAAGAAGAATAGAAATTACTTGATTTTAGAATCTTGGGAGCTACTTAGAAGGAAAAATGATCAAAAGCTTGAAATAAATAAGTTAGGACTTTCTTTGAAATTGTCATAATTGTGAAATTCTATTTTAGAAATTTTGATAGGGCTACTTTGCTACTTATTGGCCATGAATTAAATGAAAAAGGGAATTGTTGATAAGCTTGAGTGTTGGTTTTTAATGTATTAAAAATTAAACACTTGAATTAGTAAGCCTAACTGTGTCTTGGAGTTGTTAAATCTTACTTTGTTGATTGAAGTTTGAAAAATTAAGAAATTGTCTTTTATATATGTGTTGGCTAAGAATGTGAAGCTATTGGGACTTGTTGATAAGTTTAGAAATTAGCTCTTCATGAATTAGAAGTTAACTATTTAAATTGATAAGCTTAATTTTGGTTGATCTTTTATTTTATTGGTCATGAAAGTTAAAGGAGAAATTTATATGATTGAGATTTTATGTTTGGCTAAATTAAAGTTGCTTGAGACCATTGATGGGTTTGTCGTACAACCCTCAAAATAAAACTAGATTGACTAAAAATATAACAAGTGACACAACCTAGGTCATCTCCCTTGCAAATAGAGTTCAATGTTCAATTGAATTTCTAAGTATTAAAGAATCCTAAAAACTACCTAATTTGGAGGTTTTGGTTGAATTAAGACTAACCTAAAGCTAAATTGAATCAAAGTTCCTAAATTCTACCTAATTGGGGAATTATGGGTGGAGAATGGTCTCATGACTAGCTTAGAAATCGTCCCTTGGTATCCACTATCCTTATCCTAATCCAATTATGATTAATTTTAGTCTAAGAGTCCCTAATTATATTCATTAGCAAATGATCTTGAATAACCATTCAAGATTCAAGAGACTAGCAATTCGATATTAATTGAGACCTCAACTCCCATTAAATTACTAATTCTTATAATTAAGATCTTTGAAGCCTTGAATTGATTGATTAACTGATTAATTAGCTTCTGAATCATCATCCAAAAATGTTTAATTAACTAACTAAATACCAAGGAATTCATAAATAGACAATTAGGCACATAATCTCACTCATACATTTCATCGAACACCTTCGTGGCATACATGGGAGATTAGAGGAAATTGAACAATTCAGAACTAAAATTAATCAATTAAAACAACAATTATCTTCCTAATCAGTACCTAACCAGCTACTAATCAATTACACAAATTCTCAATCCAATATTCCTTAACCAAGCAAATACAAGAAAGAGAAAAAGTGCTGGAAAAATAAGAAATTCTTAGCCAAAATTTTGCATTCTTCTCCATGGATTCAAGCTTCAGCCAAGAGCTTCCTCCCTTGTTAACCTTAAGATGGATGAATTAGAGCTTCATTAGTGGATGGAAATGGAGGAAAAATGGCATGGTATGCCTCTAGAGTGGACGAAAGGTGAAGGTGAATGGGCCAATGACAGAATGGACGAATGACGTGATATTGAATGGATCCCTCCTTTTCACGTGCCCTTTCTTTTTCATTCACATGCTCAGCCTTCCCATTTGCCCGTGGCTAAATGCATGTGATATAAGGTGGGCCCCACTTCTTTTATTTTATTATAATCCACATTTTACTTTAGCGTTTCTTCTGTTGCATATTCCTCGTGCTTTGTAGTTCTGCGTAGCAATCCACGTTTTGCTCGAGTTGTAAGCTGCTGCCATGCCATATTGATTCTTCTTTTCTTTACTACCATCTCGTCATTTCAACGTGTTTCTTCTAATCCAGCTCAGCAAGCTTCTTCGAGTTCAGAACTACATGCGTGTTTCTCCACTCTAATTCTGCCTTCACGTTGTTGTCCAGCTCTTTCATTCTGCAGCTTTTCCACAAGTTTCCTCGTTGCTTCATTTGGTTCTGCCTATGCGTGGTTCTTCCATGTTACAACCTTGCTAATCCATGCTTCATGCGTTTATCCCTGGACTCGAGCATTCTGCTGTTCTGGAGCTGTACGTAGTATTTCCTCTTTTCCATGCACGTTGCTTCTTCTTTATATGACTGCAACCCTTTTAGTTTGTGGCTCTCCTTACTCTTCTTCAAAACAAATTCTCCTTCAAAGCTCCAATTAACCAACAAAAATCTACATAAAAGAATGAAAGAGATGAAATAGAAAATTCACGAAATTCATTTAAAATGATTTATGCATTAAAATTCAAGAATTTTGCAATTTTAATTCCTAGAGTGCAAAAGTGGCTAATGAATTCAAATTGAATCTAATTAAACCCTTAAGACCATATTCCATCATCAAAATGCCAAAGTTAAGAGGATTAAAGTGTATAAAAATCATACTTATTAAATTCCCCCACACTTAAACCTTTGAACTCTTGGGCAAAGCTCAATATCAAAGAAAAGACTAGTGGAATGATCAATGGAGAATGAAAATGAAAAGGAAAAGGAAAATGTAGAAAGTTACAAGATTGAGAATAATCAAATCTTATCAACACTTCAACAATCCAAGATAACTTCACTTGCTTCAAGAAATCAAATTCCATGGCAATTTCATTTGAAAAGAATGAATTGAAATGCATAGCCTCTCACATGGATTAGTGTTTACTCTCATCTCTTAAGTGTTTATGGTAATGTGAATCACTCAAGTTCCACCTATCAAAATCTCACTACCATAGGCTTGTCAAGCTTCTAAATCTCCACCACCCATGCCAAATGCAATGCACAAATCAAAGGACTTTATTAAGGGTTATAATGGGGTCAGGGGACATGAAATGAATGGATATAAAAATAAAGGGAAAAACTAAACAAAATGGATACCTTAGAACCTCAAGAGCAATCAATGAAGATTTAGGATAGGGAAGAATGTGCATCTAGGCCTTATTTTCCACTAGAACAGCAACTATAAACTCAATTCCAAACACTTTTTTCTTTTGATTTTCTATGGCTTCCTTTTCTTTTCTTTTTCTCATTGCTTTTCTTTTGCTTTCTTTTTGCTTTTCTATCTTTTCTTCTCTTTGCATTTTTTCTTTTTAGAACATATTCCTGTACTCTTATTATTAATGGCCTAAATGGATGTAAAGCACATATTCTCTCATCCTAAACAAGTGTAATGCTCCTTAAAGTCCTTAAGGTATCTTAAAACAAGGTGGGAAAACATTTTTAAATGGCTTTGGCTAACGAGAAAAGAAAATACAAAGTTCAAAGTGGCTAAACAATGGATAAAATGCATATAAGTTGGCTTTTTGGCTCTAGCTAAAAAAAAAAAATGAATGCCTTATCATTTTTATGCATGCAAATGCAAATGTGGTCTCAACAAAGAATCAAGACAAGTTCTAGAGTGAATGCCTGATAGGTGAAAACACACTAGAAATGAACAATTAAGGCTCAAATCCTCACCAGCTAATGGCTATCAAATAATTCATTGAAATCAAATTCATTGCTACTTCACTTGAATCAAGACACAAGATTCATCACTTATCATGTCTAAGTGAATCCACGCTATAATCATTTTAATTTGCAACTTCCACAAAAAAACTGAAAAAAATCAAGCTATTTTTTTAAAAAAAAAAATTTCCTAAAAATTTTCAATTGTTTTTTTTTTAAATAAGGAAAAGATGGATGGAATGACTCTCCCCCTCACACTTAAATGTTGCATTGTCCTCAATGTTAGCACACAGTCCAGTAAACAAATAAAGACAACACAATATAAAAGGGGAAAGAGAGAATACAACCCGATGAACTTGAAAATAGAGATCTCAAGGTTGGCTCAGATTCCCTTTTGTAGCTGGTTAGCAATTTATTTCCTATAAAACAAAAACAAAATGAACTGTAATGCAGAAAAGACAAAGAAAACTAAATCCTAAGCTATAAAGAACTTTATTAAAGACTAACTAATCATAAGTATCAAAAACCAAAATCAAAATGACTTTATTCCTTCTTAACTAAACAAATTTGAGTCTAACCACTTTAAAACATTTTGATTGATCATTCAGTGATGACTTATGGACTTTCTCAACCATCAGTAGTTTGGGAAAGTCATATTCAGCATATTCAGAAATGAAAAAAGAAGAAAAATCAAAATTATGACATTTAAAACCCAAGAAAGAAAATTTAAAATCAAAACTTTCTAAAAATCTATCAAATCCAATGAAATCTACTGGACTCCTATCAGTAAGAGTCATTACATCAACAGAATGAAATTGTAACTTCTCACAATCCTTTGAGTCCAAGGTGTCTAACAGTTGCTTTTTCTTAGCTTGGAAAGTATGTTGATTGTTGGGAACTACTTCACCAACTTCAAGGATCCGTTCAGGACTCTCAACAAAAGAAATAATATCTTCCCTGACCAAAGAGACATCAGTAGGCTCACAAAATTCTAGACAATGATCAACAACAAAATTCAGTCTCTCACTAATATCAATAACAGCATAAGCATCAATAGGATTTTCAACATCAGCACTATCTCTATGCATACCCTCATCAATACCAGTATGATCAGTAGAATCAGTATCATTAACAATTTCAGTGCAAGCAAAGGATTCCATGGGTTTAGCAGACTCATCAGACTCTAGAAACTCATTTATCTCAACACATATAGGACATGTATGCATATCATCACATAAGCATTGCAAATTAGAGTCTGAATTATCAACAAGCTACTCAACAATTTTAATGTCTATATCATTATCACCACATGCTACATCTACCGCTTTATCAGTTATACCATCACAGGCTAGTAAGGAATCATGATGATCAGAATATGTGATGGACTCATTAGTCTCAATGGAAGAATTAATTTGGGAGCATCTATCACATACAACAGATCCAGCACATATACAATCAAGAGATGCATCCAAATCAGTTATGTCACATGGTCTAGATGGCATGTTGTCCCTAAATTCAGAAGATGCATCATCAATAGACTTCTCAACCAATTCCAGACTAGGAATAGCATGATCATCACATTTTAAGTCACCTCCACACTTATCTACTACCCTAAACTCAATAGATTCATCAATTGATTCAGAAATGAAATTTTCACTATAATCACAGTTAGGAGTAGACATCCCAAGTGCATCAGTACAAAAGGGTTCATAAACATCAATAAATATGTCAATTTTGTTCAATGAGCTACCACAATCTACCATATCAGGAGATTCAACAATAATTTCCTTATCAACATCATCATCATGCAATTCAAAATCAACAACATTATATGCATCAGTAGTCACAGTGCTATTAGGCAAACTAGAATCAGTTCCAACAAATTGTAAAATATTAGAAGATGGAAGGATATTACCCAATGAATAGGACTCTTCCTCCTCTATACATTCCCTTCTAATTTGCTTTTCAATTGATTCAGTAGCATTTGAAGTCAGTTGATTCAATTGAATTCCTGAATCCTTCATTTGTTGGTCAAAGAGTTGCAACCGTTCAGTTATCCGTTGGCTATTTGTTGCATTTGTTGGTGGAGAGTCATTTCATCTTCCATTAGCTGCCTCGTCCTTTCTTCCGAACTCGGTTCTCTCTAGGGCTCTTGTTGCATGTACCCTTCATAGTAGTTGTAAGGATGATATTGTGGCTCTTGCATATGGTAATCATGGTATGGCTCTTGCATATGGAAGTTATGATATGGCTCATAATGATGGTGGTAATTTGGGTGTACTCCATATGGATTGTGGTATGGTTGGTAATTGGGGTGAACTTCATAGGAATGATGGTGTGGTTGGTAGCATGGTGGTTGGAATTGTTGATATTGTTGGGCTTGTTGTTTTTGTCTTTGTCGTTCAAGAAGACCTTGAACCATTGTCTTAAGATCATCCAACTGCCTGGAAATCCCATCATTTGCATAAGGATCGTAAATACCTTGATTAGAATTATAATATGGATCCATTTAAAGCAAAGAAAAATGAGAAGCACAATTAATTTCAACACAAACAAATCACAAACAAATTATAACTAAAATTAACTTAAAATTAAGAAAATAAAATTCAAATGAAGCTAAGAAATTTCTAACAATGAAAAAAAACTCTAAAACAGAGGCTAATCACACAAAATAAACTCACAAAAATTAAAGAAAATAAATCCAGAAAAATTGAAAAATTTCTAAAAAATTCGAGAAAATACTAAAAAATTAGAAAAAGTATCTCAAACGTTGGAATTTGGCCAAAAAATAGTGCACCAAATAGTTTAACTATTACTTTTGCTCAAAACACCTAAAAACCTTGGAAAAAAAAGTCTAAGAATTTTCTGGGCACTTCAAACGAAAATTCCAGCAACCAGACAAGTTAATGCGTAACACCGAAATGATCCAATTCCAAGTTCAAAACAGAACAAAAAATAAACTAAAACAGAACCAAAATAGAGGTAAAACAAAATAAAAACACTTAGAAAACTTCCTTAAACAATTAAAACTCCAATTCCTCGGCAACGGCGTCAAATTTGACGGGCTTGTCATACAACCCTTAAAATAAAACTAAGTTAACTAAAAATATAGCAAGTGGCACAACCTAGGTCATCTTCCTTGGAAATGGAGTTCAATGTTCAATTGAGTTTCTAAATATTAAAGAATCCTAAAAACTATCTAATTTGGGGGTTTTGGTTGAATTAAGACTAACCTAAAGCTAAATTGAATCAAAATTCCTAAATTCTACCTAATTGGGGAATTATGGGTGGAGAATGGTCTTGTGACTAGCTTAGGAATCGTCCCTTGGTATTCACTATCCTTATCCTAATCCAATTATGATTAATTTTGGTCTAAGAGTCCCTAATTATGTTTATTAGCAAATGATCTTGAATAAATCATTCAAGATTCAAGAGACTAGCAATTCGATGTTAATTGAGACCTCAACTCCCATTAAATTACTAATTCTTGTAATTAAGATCTTTGAAGCCTTGAATTGATTGATTAACTGATTAATTAGCTTCTGAATCATCATCCAAAAATGTTTAATTAACTAACTAAATACCAAGGAATTCACAAATAGACAATTAGGCACATAATCTCACTCATACATTTCATCGAACACCTTCGTGGCATATATGGGAGATTAGAGGAAATTGAATAATTTAGAACTAAAATTAATCAATTAAAACAACAATTATCTTGCTAATCAGTACTTAACCAGCTACTAATCAATTACATAAATTCTCAATCCAATATTCCTTAACTAAGCAAATACAAGAAAGAGAAAAAGTGCTGGAAAAATAAGAAATTCTTAGCCAGAATTTTGCATTCTTCTCCATGGATTCAAGCTTTAGCCAAGAGCTTCCTCCCTTGCTAGCCTCAAGATGGATGAATTAGAGCTTCATTAGTGGATGGAAATGGAGGAAAAATGGCGTGGTATGCCTCTGGAGTGGACGAAGGGTGAAGGTGAATGGGCCAATGACGGAATGGACGAATGACGTGATATTGAATGGATCCCTCATTTTCACGTGCCCTTTCTTTTTCATTCACGTGCTCAGCCTTCCCATTTGCCCGTGGCTAAATGCATGTGATATAAGGTGGGCCCCACTCCTTTTATTTTATTATAATCCACATTTTGCTTCAGCGTTTCTTCTGCTGCATATTCCTCGTGCTTTGTAGTTCTGCGTAACAATCCATATTTTGCTCGAGTTGTAAGCTACTGCCATTCCATATTGATTCTTCTTTTCTTTACTGCCATCCCGTCATTTCAATGTGTTTCTTCCAATCCAACTCAGCAAGCTTCTTCGAGTTCAGAATTGCATGCGTGTTTCTCCACTCTAATTCTGCCTTTACGTTACTGTCCAGCTTTTTCATTCTACAGCTTTTCCATGAGTTTCCTCGTTGCTTCATTTGGTTCTGCCCATGCATGGTTCTTCCACGTTACAGCCTTGCTAATCCATGCTTCATGTGTTTATCCCTGGACTCGAGCATTCTGCTATTCTGGAGCTGCACGTAGTATTTCCTCTTTTCCATGCACGTTGCTTCTTCTTTATGTGGCTACAACCCTTTTAGTTTGTGGCTCTCCTTGCTCTTCTTCAAAATAAATTCTCCTTCAAAGCTCCAATTGCCCAACAAAAATCTGCATAAAAGAATGAAAGAGATGAGATAGAAAATTCACAAAATTCATTTAAAATGATTTATGCATTAAAATTCAAGAATTTTGCAATTTTAATTCCTAGAGTGCAAAAGTGGCTAATGAATTCAAATTGAATCTAATTAAACCCTTAAGACCATATTCCATCATCAAGATGCCAAAGTTAAGAGGATTAAAGTGTATAAAAATCATGCTTATCAACCATTTATGGAGCTGTAATTGAGTTGTAAAATGTTAGAAAGTTCACTTTCATGTGGTAAGGGATATTCCTCCTCCATTAGTTTGTGAATTTGGAACTTTAAAGTGGAAATTGAGTTTGAATATCGTGTTTTCTTGTTTTGGCCAAAATGTTAAGGTGGAATAAGGATCTTTTAAGGTCTAACCAAGACCTTGGTGACAAGATAAGATATTACATAAAGCAAATTGAGACATTTAAGGTAAATAGTAAGTTATAAATTAAGATTTGAGATATTGTTATGATAAAATAGATGAAATAGAAATTAATGAAGTTGTGTTTGATCTAGCTTGTTATTCCCCTATAGGATATACTAAGCTTTGCCATGATTACCTTGAGTTGCTAGGCAAGTATTTGCTTAACTTTCATTATGCATTTTCTCTTAACAAAAATTGTATGCTTACTTTATGATTAGTTTAAGATATCTATTTGATTACTTATGAGAATTTATTCTGAGATCGAAGCAAATTCTTCCCTGTGGTGAGTTCTGAGTTGAGATGAGTATTCCTTCCTATGGTTTTGTTCTGAGATTCCTATGGTAAATGGCCTGAGAGATACATGAGATACATAAGATACTAGGATATATGAGATGCATGATATGCTTGAGTTTTCTTATATGCAATCAAATATGTTGTATTCTTTCTTATTTATATATGTTTGTTTGCTATTCTAGTTTCAAGTTCATGTTGATGTTAAATATGTTTTGAAAGGTAAAACAACTACTACAATTTTGATCTCAGCCCTCTATGGAGAACTATTATCTTATTTATTTATTTATTCAAGAGAAAGTTCTAGTAAGAAGAATGAGAAGCAGGCTAAGAAGTGGCTTAAGAGCTAGTATTGTGCAGTGGATATATATAATGATATTTTTTTAAAAAATATTTTTTTCTTTTTTGGTTTTATGCCTCACATACTATATAGATGGCCATAAGGCCTATATTTTTAGTTTGTATGTATATACAAAAGAATTCCAAGCTAAGATATTTGTCATGAGCTTTTGATGTGTGTGTATATGTATGCTCTAGTTTTTACTTATATCACAACATGTTAATTGGAGATGATATAATAAGTTGATGAATGATGTCTAATAGTTATGTTCTTAAGGAAAATGATATATGGTAATTATGTCCTTCTAGAATAATGTTAGATTATGGTTGTTTAAGGTATTTTCATGAGGTTTAGCAATAGATATAAAAGATAGAGCTATTTTGGTCAAGACCTTTTCAACAAGGTCAAGACCTTCATCAATAGGATTTAAACCTTAAAGACTTTGCTAACAAGATTTTAAACCTTGTAAACTAATGTGAGTTTGACTTTGGTTAATTTTTAGTACTATGATTTAGGACCTTGTCTTGTCAACAAGATTTTTATGTAGGCTAAGAAAACCTTCTAAGTTAAGACCTAGTTAATTATAGGTATGATTTATTGGTGGATATCTTTAGTATAAGTTACTAATTCTTTAAGCTTATAATCAAGAGGCCTAATGATTAAGTTTAATAAGATAAAGTTAAGCAAGTTTAGGTGTTTTAAAATGTTCTAATTACCTTAGTTTTAAGCAAATTAATGAGGTTTTAATCACCATTTTGCTTAGCATTATTAAAGTTACACTTTTGTTTATTAGTTTAACCTTTCTAGAGAGTGAGGTTTGACAAAGAACCTATTAGAAAACACATAAGGAACTGCATATAAGCTTTTTCCTATTAAAATCAATTTTTAGATTTCTAAATATATATTAATTGATTTTCTACAATAAAAATAAACTTGCTCTTTTTTCTTTCACTCTAAAATAATCCTAGCATTTTTCAAACTATTTCTTGTCCATGGTTTTCCATTTTTCCCCCCAGATATTTCCATTATCGCTATGTCAAATAAATGTAGTTTTATAATATTCCTTTTACCATATTCCTTTCTTGCTAATTAATTTACATTTTCTACAGTTAGGGCACTTATGAAATATATTGAATGGAGTGGAAAATGCCATTCACTACATAATGAATGTCAAAACTATAGCTTTTCTATTCCAATGGACATAACATTTTGCATAGGCAAATCTCTTGTTCAATTGACATGCAAGGAATGTGCAACTCTCTTTACCATTTCAAAGAATTGGCTCCATAGTTTCAATACTAAAATCTTCATCCATAAACACATCAAGGATCTCAACAAAGACCATAGAAATTGTTGTCTTGTGGTCGATACTATGATGACAATGGCTTTAGAACAAGACTTCACATGATTCATCCAATCACACATCAGTAATTCAAAGTCCATTTACCATTGCAATGCAGTGAAGAAAACTTTGGCTCACTTATTTTATTTAAATGCAAAATATCTACAAAGATGACCTCATAATATCACCATCTTTAACCTTATAAGTAAACACATCTTTAAAGCCCTAAACATAGCAAACAATATTTCGAGAAGTAATCAAATCTCTTCATCATTCTTAGCATTGTATTACTGTCTTTATTTCTTTTTCCTTTTAATATCTACTATTACAATATCTAATTGATTTCTATGTATACTTATATTTCAATGAATTTCTATTGTAACATCATAATATGCATTTTTTCATGACAATTTGATACATGAGTACATGGTTATGATACTATATAATAACCAAGACAAGCTATTGAAAATAAAATTACTGAGATAAAATTAGAATATGTAACTTTTTATTGTAAATTTGATTAAAAAGTAGGACAAAGTGCAAAGAAAACAAGATCATCATGCTTTTGACTCATTAATTTGTCTTGATAGCTATCACAACATGTTTTACATAGCTAATTCATATTATTCCTTTTCTAAGGTGATAAAATTACAACTATTGCAAAATTTTTGGTAATGGTTTTTAGCTCGTTTCTATGTCAAATGAGCCGCCAAGGGTTCAAATTTGATTTTCTTACCATTTCAATTCATAAACTCCATAAAACAGATTTGGTTCAACCCACAAAATCATTATCTAGGACCAAAAAACAAAGACATATATCCCAATTTGGCCTTTTTGGTCATAAAATAAGTCAAATTCAAAAATTCATAATTTGATTTAAATAATTTCGATCTACATAAATTAGGTCTCTATAGAAAATTTATGATCTGAATTTTATACTATAAAAATTTCAAGTAAAAATGAATCTATTTGGCCCCTAAAAGTACAAGAAAACTGAGACTATGACATATGAATAGTAACTGCATAATTCCATATATTTAAACCAAATTCAAAAATTCACGAAATATTCTATGAAGCTTAAAAAAATATCATCTTTATCTTATTGGAAATCTCTATAAATTTTCTCTGTCCACGAAATTTTAGCCCTAAATTAGATCATTTGGTCTATCAAGGGTAAGTTACATTTTATGGCTCATTTGGACAAAAATTTACTCCTAAAGTAGTCCATTTAAGCTCCAAAATGCAATCTCTTCCCTTGAGCAAAAATTAATCAATTCATAATTCATTTCTATAAGGGACAGTTTAAGAAATTTAGCTAATTATTAAAATTCACTACCTCACACCTCATTATGCATAGAAAACCCATAGCCTTCCATACATAAAACTATGTTCTATTCCCATGTAAAGACACCAAATGGGTACATATTCATCATCACAATCTTGTTCATCAAGTGATAATTCACTCCATCATGAAATACATTAATTTAGCTACTCCTTGATTCCATAATATACATTAAACTACCATATGCCTTACAAATAACAAGAATATGTTCTAGCTACAAGCATAGGCATCAAAATCGCATACACACATATTCTTAAGCTTGCTTAAAGATTTTTATTACATAACATCATTATATATATATAATTCATCACTAGATTATCTCATACATGCACTAAGTACATAAGTACATCAAAGACCCTTGATAAGTATGATTTTTATACAATTTAATTCTCTTAACTTAGGCATTTTAATATCCAAATATGGCTTTAAGACTCTAATTAGATAAGATTTCATTTTAATAGCCATTTCTATATTTTAGAAATTTATTTGCAAAAATTTGGTGTTTAATGCTCATTTTATCTTAAATAATTTTTGTGAATATGCCTATTTGATTTTTCCCACTCTTTTGTGCAGAATTTTAATATGAATTGGAGCTTTGAAGGAGAATTTGTTTTGAAGAGAAGGAAGAAGCCAGGGTTCAAACGCAATAGCTGCATGAAGCTTGGTGGTAAATAAAAATGAAGGAGCTGACGTGGGATGGTGTGATGAGAACTAAAAGCATCAAAAGAGATCTTGGACTGAAGTTTAAATGAGAAGCAACTGTTTCAAAACAGAGGAGAAATATCACGTACATTCCACGTACACAAGAGCTGGACAGCAACGTGATTCAAGTAAGAAGGCAGCCACAGGTTCTGATGCTTTGCAAAGAAGAAGAAGCTGGAAGAAACACGAAAGAACAGAAGCTACGTGAAAAGTGGGAAGCATGAATCAGAATATGTGAAGCAAAATAATAAAATAAAATGAATGGGGCCCACACCTTATACACACATGAAGGAGCTTCAGCTGATTGAAATTAGAGGGTGGAGCACGTGGAGAATAAATGAAGCACGAGGAGAGGCTACCATTCACGTCATTCATTCACCACGCACATCCAGCGTCCAGATTCATCACGCCATCAACCTCGCACACTCCAGCCCATTCACGCCTTCTCCCAATTCCTTCATCCATTCACACAAACCCTAGCCGTCTTTTATTAATTCACGCCTTCACTCTATAAAGGGGGCATCCATCATTCATTCAAAAGGGGAGAACCATTCGGCCATACACACACGCCCTTCGCCTTCACGCCTCCATCCACACATCCATCTCTCCATTCCATTCTCCATCATCCATCACCCGAATGAAGATCTAATCTCTATCTTGAGGCTAGCAAGGGAGGAAACTCTTGAGTAGAAGCTTGAATCCATGGATGAACAACAAATTCTGGCTAAGATTTTCTTATTTTTCTAGCACTTTTTCTTTTTCTTGTATAATCTCGGTTGAGTTATATTTGATTAGGAATTGGTGTAATTAATTAGTGGCTGGTTAGACACTGATTAGGAAACCTTTTTTGTTGATTAATTGGTTGGATTTAAATATGATTTTTCATTATTCTCTCTAATCTCCCATGTATGCCACGAAGGTGTTCGATGAAATACATGAGTGAGGTTATGTGCTTAAATGTCTATCTGAGAATTCCTTGATGTTTAGTTGGTTAATTAAACATTTTTTAGATGATGAATCAGAGGCTAATTAATCAGTTAATCAATCAAATTAGATGTTCATTGATCTTAAAGACAAGAGTTAATGGTTTAATGCGGGATTGAGGTCTCAATTCAACATTAGATTGTTAATCTCTTGATTCTTGTGTGGTAACTCAAGATAACTTGTAATGAACATAATTAGGAATTTTTAGGCCAGAATTAATCACAATTAGGATAAGGATAGTGGATACCAAGAGATGATTCCTAAGCTAGTCACAAGACCATTATCATTTACAATTTATACAATTAGGTAGAATTTAGGAATTTTGTTTCAATTCAGTTTAGGATAGTTTAATTCAACCAAAACCCCCAAATTAAATAGTTCTAGGATCTTAGAACACTTAGAGAATCCAATTGAACATTGAATTCCAATTCCAAGGGAGATGACCTAGGTTGTGCCCTATATTGCATTTAATATCCAACCTAGTTTTATTTTGAGGGTTGCGCGACAAGCCCGTCAACCCTTATTACATAATTTCTAGCATTTAGCTTTTCTTGGGTTCCTTATCTTTACTTGAGATACCTATCATGGTTAGTAGGAAATAAATGGAGTAAAAGAATATTAGTAGCAAATCTTAATCCATATCAATGCATACAATAAAAGTGAGGAAATGCATGCATAGAGGCTATATGCCTCAAGTAACTTAAACGTGAGAATCGGTATAAAACTTTAACTCTTGTCTAGCCATGGCATAAAACCATACTAACTAGACTCAACTAAGCACAACTCTAGGTTCAAGAAGAGCTACTATACTCAATTCCTTACCATAGGGAGCTAAAAACTAAACATAGAATCATACATACATAAAATTCATAATAAAAGCTACTTCAAATCATAGCTCATGAAATCATCAAACAATCAAGCATACAAGCATCTCAACTCATAAATACACTCAATTGCATGTACTATAGGAAGAGATAGCTGCCTTGTGAAATTAGGAACTCTAATGCATCACTAACCACTTGATTCTTCTCTTTCCAACTTTACTCTTCCTTGGGTTCACATGCATACAAGGAGCGAGTTGCTCTAGCTTGGCCTAAATACATCAATTTAAATATAAGCATCTTATTAGTACTCATTTTATTCATTTCATTGCTACATAAGTCTATAGGAGCTCAACATACATATTTAACCTAGTTTAGGCCCTTTAAATGGTAACTCTTGTGATTCAATTTCTAAACTTCAAAATCTTACTTAATATGAGTCATATGACTCTAATAGAATTCGTTAGGGCCATCATATATAAGTTTAAACAAGCCAAATATTAAGTTGTTTCTTTAGGCTCATTTGAACATAAAATTTCACCTTTCAAAACAAAGCTCTTAAATTCATTTCTATAGTTCCATTAATGTCTTTTTCTTATATTTAGAACTCCCAAAACCTTAGTTCTCATGAAACACTCCCCTAGATGTAACACCCAAAATTTATTTAAGAGTAATTATGGTGAGTTAGAGAATTAGTGTGGGTAGTCAAGGGAAATAATTAAGTGGAAAGGGGAAATGGAACTTATGGAGGAATAAATTGTTAATGTGGGTTTAAAGATTCTATTGGGTTAGAAACTCAATCTAGACTCATAATTAATTTAAGTATGTTATGAATAAACATTAATATAGGCCTAATTATATTTTTGAGCAGACCTAACTTCCTATTATATGACTTAGCCTAAGGGAGACTACTTAGCAATGGCCTAATCTAGTTTAGTGAGTTAGAAGCCTAAAACCCCATTAAAAATCCTAGAAGTTTTGCAACTCAATTCATTAAACTAAGGCCCAGCAACTAGGAAGGAGCCGGACTTTGGGCTGATAGGTTAGCCTATTTCTCACTTAAACCTTAAAAGAAACTCCTTGTGACTCACTTGAATTCAAAAACATAAGAGACACAAAGCATTTTTAGAGGTTTAAGGTGAAGGCTAGGGTTCTTAGTATAAATATATCATTACCCACTTCTAGAGTCAAAATTTACCAAGGTAATTGTTATATAACTTGACCCTCTTCTTTTCCTCTTTAATTTAACCTAATTGGTTTTTCATTTTGAGCATTTTCACTAATACTTCAAATTTGATTTGGGTTATTTAGTATTTGCTTAGAGAATTTTTAGAAGTTGAGGCTAGGAGAGATATTGGGTAAGTATAAACTATTTATTTTGATGCATTTTCTACTAGTTTAAGACCCTTATAGCTTATTATGATATGAGTGGTGATTTTGTGCAAATTTGCCAAGAATTTGGAGTGTTGTTTTGAGGTTACTAATGTAGGTACAACCAAATCTGAATTTAGTTCTTGTAGTGGTTAGGTGAGTGTTCTCTAGGTAGTCCTTTAAAGTTTAATTCTTAAGTATTGGGTTTGCTACTATAAATAATGATTATGAATAGTAATGGTCTGGTTTTGTGTCCATAGGCTGAACTAATATTGTTGTTAACTAGGGTTAATGTTAAATTCTATACATATGTCTACTTTAATTTTATATCTGCTGCACAATTATAATTTTGATTCTATAATGAATGGTTGACTATCTGGTATGTTGTGTTTGGACCTTCTAAATCCATGGTGGAGCTATGATGCAGGTGCCACCTATGCATCATGCTTTCATCAGGCACCAAGTGTTGATCAAACCCTTATATGCACTAAGTCCAAATTGTACTCATTAAGGAGTAGGTACCGTAAATGGGCCTCTCCTAGTGTTAATGGTCTTTAACATGTGAAAATGTGATTGCTCATATGGGATAGTAGTTATTAATAGCCTAATTGTCTCATTTGCTAACATGACTGGTATATTTTCTTATGTTTATCTGATTTCATACACATATATTAATTAAATTAGAATATATGAATGAAATTTGCCTTGGTTACTAAGATTTACATCTTACCCTATTTCATGGGATAATACTTTCAGGTAAAGGCTCTTTAGGTAAGGGTAAGTGTCATACTTAGATATCCCCTAACATTTTCATAAGAAGAATTATAAGTTAGTAACATTGTTATTTTGATTAGCTGATGGGTTCTTACTTCATTGTGGAAAAATGGGATTACTGAAGTTCTAGCTTGCTCATAATTTCACACCTATTTTTGTGGAATTTTTTTCACCCATCAAATGTTATCTAAAAGTCATAAAATTTGGTAAATTATCTCCCTAATATGTTAACTATAAGCCATTAAAATAGTTTTTTAAAAACTCTCATAGATGGCCCTTTAAATAATGTAGATGCATTGTTTAATTCAGATGCGACCTACTTATTCATCTCATATGACTGTGTTAAGTGTCTAGGTCTGAAAATTAGCTTGTTGTCACTTGAACTATCTGTATCTATCCCTATTAGATATTCTATGATTACATCTTATATGTGCTTGAATTGCATTATACAATTAGATAGCTATTGTACTACCATTGACCTAATTTGTATCCCTTTGTGTGACTTTAATATAATCATTAGTATGGACTGGTTGTCGGCTAATAATGTGATACTTGATTATAAACGTAAGACCATTTCTCTACTTGCCAATATACTTAAGACTTGTCCTGTGACTAAGCTTGCTTGTGTGTCTGTCGCCTAAGCTGGGAGGTACCTTAAGCATGGTTACGAAGGGTTTCTAGTATTCTTTTTATTGCATGTTTAAGGTTGACGATAGGTTGGAGGATATACCTATGATTAGAATTTTCCTTAAAGAGTTTAGTGGACTACCTTCGAAGAGAGAGTTAAAGTTCTTTATTGATTTGTACCTAGTATAAGTCCAATTTCTAATGCTTCATATAGAATGCCACCTGCTGAATTGGTTGAGTTGAAGAGCCAATTAGAAGAGTTGCTTGAGAAAGGGTTCATTAGGCCAAGTGTGTCTCCGTGGGGAGTGCCGATGTTATTTGTCAAGAAGAAGGATGGTAGGCTTAGGCTTTATATTGACTATAGGCAATTGAACTAAGTGGCCATCAAGAGCAAATATCCTTTGCCTAGAATTGATGATTTACTTGACCAATTAGCTGGAGCATTAGTCTTTTCAAAGATTAATCTTAGATATAGATATCACCAATGTAAAGTCTAGAGTAAGGGCTGAGAACAACCTAAGATAAACTTTAGGACTTGATACGACCATTATGAGCTCTTAATCATGCCTATTGGGTTAACCAATGCCCCTTTTATTTTTATAGATGACATGAATATGATCTTTAGGCCTTATCTTGACCGGTTTGTGGTAGTGTTCATTGATGATATCCTTATCTACTCTAAGAGTAGTGAAGAACACGAAGAGCATTTTAGGATAGTTCTTTAGACCTTGAGGGAGCATTAGTTGTATGCTAAGTTAAGCAAGTATAATTTTTGGTTGTAGGAAGTTAAATTTCTAGTTATATGATATCAAAACAAGGGATAATGGTAGATCTTAGTAAGGTAGAAGTGGTACTAAATTAGGAGAAACCCAAAACGGTGACTGAAATCCATAGTTTCTTAAGTCTAGCTGGCTACTATAGGAGATTCATTAAGGGATTTTCTTAGTTAGCCATACCTTTGACCAAATTGACTAGGAAGGACCAACTATTTGGGTGGGATTTCAAGTATGAGAATACCTTTCAAGCGCTTAAGGATAGGTTAACCACTGCACTTATATTGGTAATCCCCGACCTTTATTGTCTATAGTGATGCATCCAAAAAGGGATCAGGGTATGTTTTAATGCAACAATGTAGGGTGATAGCCTATGTTTCTAGGTAACTTAGATCCCATGAGGAAAATTATCCTACCAATGACTTAGAGCTAGCAGCTATGGTTTTTACCCTTGAGATTTGGAGGCACTATCTCTATAATGCACAATTTGAGGTATATAGTAACCACAAGAGTTTAAAGTATTTGTGTGACTAGAAAAAGTTGAACATAAGGCAAAGAAGGTGGATGGAGTTTCTTGAGTATTATGACTTCTCCTTAAAGTATCATCCAGGAAAGGCGAATGTTATTACTTACACCTTGAGTAAGAAATCTATACATATCGTAATGATGATGCTTAAGGATCAAAAGTTGATTGAGGAATTGAAAGATTTGAACTTATCTATTTTAGTACATCCTAATAGCCTACTTTTGGGGAATTAAGGATAGAAAATGACTTTAGGAAGAGAATTAAAGAGGCCTAAAAGTTAGATGAACATTTAGGAAGAATTAGAGAGCAATTGGGGAGTAATGAGATCAAAGACTTTAACTTATCAGAAGATGATTTGTTGAGGTATCAGGGTAGAGTACACATACCCAGGGATGAAGAGTTAAAAGGCATAGTGTTGCCTGAAGCTCATAAGAGTAGGTACACCATTCATCCAAGCACAACTAAGATGTATAGAGATCTTAAAAAGAGTTTTTGGTGGCTTAGGATGAAGTTGGACATAGCTAAGTTTGTTGTAAGATGTCTAGTTTGTTAAAAGATTAAGATTGAACACCAGAAACCCACAGGTTTGTTACAACCTTTAGAGATTTCAAAATGGAAATATGATAGTACACCTATGGATTTTGTGATGGGTCTGCCTAGGACATCCTCGTGTTATAATACCATTTGGGTAATTATGGATAGACTAATAAAGTCTACCCACTTTCTACTGATTAGAGCCACGTATCCTCTAGATAGATTAGCCCAATGATATATTCATGAGATCGTGAGATTACATGGTATTCCTAATAGCATTGTGTCAGATAGAGACCTAAAATTCAAATCAAAATTTTAACAGTTTTTACATGAAGCTCTAAGCACTAGTCTTAACTTTAGCACTGCCTATCATCCTCAGTCAAATAGACAGACTGAGAAGACCATTTAAATCCTTGAAGACATGCTTAGAGCTAGTGGGCTAAGAGTTAAAGGGAAATTAGAATGTGTACTTGCCTTTAGTCCAATTTGCCTATAATAATAGTTACTATTTCAGTATCTAGATGGTACTTTTTGAGGTACTTTATAGGAGGAAGTACATATTACTCTTGTGTTGGGTAGAATTTAATGAGAGGAGTCTCTTAGGCCCAGACATAGTAGGCCAAACCACCCATCAAATAGAATTCATCAGGAAGAAATTATTAGCTACCCAGAGTAGGCAGAAGAGCTATGTGATAAGAGAAGGAGATCCTGAGAATTTGAGGTAAAAGACCATGTGTTCCTTAAGGTTACTTTGATGACAGGTGTAAGATGGTTTATCAGGACAAGAAAGCTCAGTCCTCGATATCTTGGTCCTTTCCAAATCATTGAGCAAATAGGACCCATGGGCTATAGAGTTGCTTTATCTATAGATTTAGCCTAATTGCATGATGTATTCCATGTATCCTACTTAAAAAAGTATAACCCGGACCCTTCGCATGTCATTGAGCATGAGAATGTGTATTTATAAGATGATTTTTCTTATGTAGTTAAGTAAAAAAAGGATTGTGGACTCAAAAGTCAAACAGCTATGTAATAAAGATATTCTCCTAGTAAAAGTGAAATGGAAGGGACTTACTCTGGATAAAGCAACTTGGGAGAAGGAAAAAGCTATAAGGAAGGATTATCCAATGCTATTCGAGTAAGGTATGTCTAATTTTAAGGATAAAATTCTTAAAAAGAAGGAAGAATGTAACACTCTGAAATTTGTTTAAGAGTAATTATGATGAGTTAGGGAATTAGTGTGGGTAGTTAAGGAAAATAATTAAGTGGTAAGGAGAAATGGAACTTATGAAAGAATAAATTGTTAATGTGAGTTTACAAATTTTATTGGGTTAGAAACTCAATCTAAGATCATAATTAATTTAAGTATGTCATGGATAAATACTAATAGAGGCCTAATTATATTTTAACTTCCTATTGTGAGACTTAGCTTAAAGGAGACTACTTAGCAATAACCCAATTTGGTTTAGTAAGTTAGAAGCCTAAAACCCCATTAAAAATCCTAGAAGTTTTGCAGCCCAATTCATTAAACGAAGGCCCAGCAACTAGGAAGGAGTCCAATCAGACTTTGGGCTGATAGGTCAGCACATTTTTCATTTAAACCTTAAGAGAAACTCCTTGCCACTCACTTGAATTCAAAAACACAAGAGACATGATGCATTTTTCAGAGGTTTAAGGTGGAAGTTAGGATTCTTGGCATAAATCCACCATTTTCCTTTTCTAAAGTCAAAATTTACTAAGGTAATTGTTATATAACTTGACCCTCTCCTCTTCTTTTTTAATCTAATGCAATTGGTTTTTCATTTGGAGCATTTTCACCCATACCTCAAATTTGATTTGGGTTATTTAGTGTTTGCTTGGAGGATTTTTAGAGATTAAGGCTAGGAGAGTTATTGGGTAAGTATAAACTTTTCATTTTAATACATTTTCTGCTAGTTTAGGACCCTTATAGTTGATTTATGATATGAATGGTGATTTTATGTAAATTTGCCCAAAATTTAGAGTGTGTTCTGAGGTTATTGGTATAGGTATAACCAAATCCGAATTTGATTCTTGTAGTGGCTGGGTGAGTGTTCTTTAGGTAGTGTTTTGTGGTTTAATTCTTTAAGCATTAGGTTTGCTGCTATAAATGATGATTAGAAATAGTAATGGTCTGGCTTTGTATTCATAGGCTAAAGAAGTATTGTTGTTAGCTTTCAAAGAATTGTTTACAGAGGTAATCAGGATTGATGTTAAATTCTATGCATATATCTACTTTAATTTTATATCTACTGCACAACTATAATTTTGATTGCATAATGAATGGTTGGCTATTTGGTATATTGTGTTTGGACGTTGTGAGTCTATGGTGAAGTTGTGATGCGATTGCCACCTGTGCATTGTGTCATACCTAGATAACTTATATCATTTTCACAAGAAAAACCATGAGTTTATAATGTTATTATTCTGATTAGCCTACAGGTTCTTACTTCATTGTGGGGAAAATGGAATTATTGAAACTTCAGCTTGCTCATAAAGCACAACCATACACTAATACATATCACGTATGTTCTATTATTTCAATCCACTCAAGAAATCTCTGTACAAGCCTAACCACGATTACTTACTATTATTCTAGAATTGCTTCCAAGATTATGATAATCAGTTTCATGCAAACGCAATTATAAGAGATTATTTGTACATGGAGTTTGGTAGCCCTAATAAACGTCGTTGCTAACTTACAGTAAATTCCTCATATATAATATTTATATAAAAACTAACGAGAGATTAGCAAAAAACACTAAGTATTCAACTAAAGTTAAACTTTTAGCATTTAACATTATTCAATGAAATTACAATAAACTACAGTTAATACAATCTTCAAATTGGTTCAGTCATTTTTTATCGGTTGGACTCTGTCTGTAGTATGGATATTATTTGAAAAATAGTTAGCTTTATAATGAGATATAATCTTAGTAGATAACAATGGGTTTACGATTTACACATATGAAGAACACTAAATAAGAATACTTCGATGCACCATTCAGTGCAGGAGCATGCAAATCCTAAGGTAGCAGGATACATTTGTTCGTTAGGCTATTATACTTCGGTCATTGGGCAATAACAGTGATCTAGTACTCAAGAGAGTCATATTAGTGGGTATATATGCAGCCATACACAGCATATGAAATTCAAAAATCATTCAGTGCAATTATGTATGTAAACAGACAGAATGTCATGTTAACTACCTATTTCGTCACCATCGTTCTGCCACGTTATTCCTTAGTTCTTGTTATCCGAATTGCCTTCCCAAATTTGAATCATGCATTGCCATAATTAAGAACAAGTTATGGTTAATATTTACATTACAATTAAATTAATATTTACATTGCAATTAAATTACTAATCCCTCTATACAAAATTCCTAAACCCCTTTCGTTAGTTAACAATTAGAATTCCTAATTGTAAACAATCACATCTTTGTTTCCTTTTCCTTCTCATTAATTAGTTACTATCTAAGTTATTCATGTGTGGTCCAGTGCTTTGAAGTTAAGTCCTTAGTCCTTATTTTCAAGCTTGATTCTCTAATTTACCATACAAATTCACACTACAATAGCAAAAAATGAAAACTACCAGAGTCTCAATTTAACTACATTTTCGGACTTATTTTTGTAAAATTTCTTTCCTCCATAAATGACTTCCAAAAATCATAAAAATTGGTAGAATTATCCCTTATTATGTTAATTATAAGCCAAAGGAATAGTTTTCAAGAATTCCTAAGGATAATCTCTAAACTCCTACTGTTTTGGCCACTACCTCAGTTGAGCTCGTTGTACACTACCCTTGCTGTTTCTGGCTTTGTTATCCTACGAAATGAGCTCAAAAAATTCTAAGACTTTGTAAACCTAATCTTATACGTCTTAGCTACCTCCCCACCAAATTTCATGCACTAATTCCTTCATTTACCCATTTAACAAAATTTTTTATGAAATTAGCCCCAAGTTGTCCCATTCAAAAGCTAAGTTGAATTAGTGGGTTGTTTCTTTGATCTACCTTGTTTCAAAAATTTTGTAATTATCAAGATTTCAAGTATAAGGAATGAACGACCTATTCTAAAAGCTTTGGCTTCAAAATCCTTCTCTAACTAATTCTACAAAAGGCAAAATGTTCTAGGTCTAGAATTTTGACTAGGTAAAAGAAAGAAGCAACTTAGGGCATTCTAAATCTTCTACTTACCTTTTATGGAGTCCTTGTGCCTTGATTCATCTTTCCATCTCTCCCCTCCTATGGCTATTTGAGTTTTTCCTCTTTCCTCTTTCCATTACTTCCCTCGGCCTAAAGTGAATTAAGGTGATCATCATAATAAGCAGCTCATGCTTCTCATCTTCCATTTGGTGCAAGTTTAGGTGTCTTCATTCTAAATTACCTAAGCTATTCATTTACATGCAAATTTTCATCCTTAGCTTCTCCATGTCTAAACGCACTACCTAAGGTAATCAAATGTCATCTATCACATATACTCACACGTCTTACACAAGGAAGCATGAGGTGTCATTAGTATTTAATTCCCACATCCAAGGAAGAAGCAAGCTGTGGTCAATTACCATTTATGTATATGAATGCACCATTTAAGGTAATCAAATGCCATCTACCGCATATACTTACACGTCTTACACAAGGAAGCATGAGGTGTCATTGGCATTTAATTCCTACATCTAAGAGAGAAGCAAGCCATGGTCAATTATCATTTATATATATATATATATATATCTTGCATGGGTAATACATAAGGTATAGATATGCTTATTAAAGTTCATTTCCTCTATGACCCACTCCACCATTTATGCTTAACATTTTGTTCTTATCTTATTGCCTTAGATAAAACCTATGGCAATCCATATGGCTAATTATTTCAGATAGCAAAACCACATATGGATACATATATTTTGATGAGTAATGGCTTCATAAAATGTTTGGTTCTACCATCCTAAAGCATTATTTAATGATGTATATATGTATATATTTATGGTAGACACTCCAAGATGTTAAACTGTCCCCTTTCCAATATATCTACATCTCCTATTGCCTACGCCATTAATCCAAGGGAGCTCCATGGCAAATTTTTATTCTACAGCTAAGTTAAGTTCACTACCATGTCTAAATATGATCATCTAGGTGACAAGTTAATGGGATGTTAAGGTGGCATTGTCTTGTCCTTATTACCCTATGTTTATTCAGTTGATCCTACCACTTCTTGTTTGCCCATGCATGTGTTAGAAATTTCAAAACTCATTCTAAGGTTTATGTAAGTTTTGTCTCATACTATCCATAGTTAATAGAAGGGATTGTCACTTGACCAACCACCCATGCTTAGATATATTCCAAGATGTGAAAATAATGAAGATGTTTTAATAGGAATGATTGTAATTTCATCTTGCTTCGTGGTCATATGCTTCCATGCTAACTAAGTGGTCAAGTTGATGTCTCAGTTAAGCTTCCTAATACATGTCCTCCTTCTTAGTCCTCATTAGGTTCTTTAGTTCCTAAATAACTTTGGTTAGTTCTCTAACGTTTTCATTGAGGTTCTTCTTTAGCTAATTTGCTTACATTACCATTTATAGCTATTTAGAATGTGACACATCGTACTTCAATCGGACACTGGGTTATGATCAAACCCTTATATGCACTGAGTCCAAGTTGTACTCATTAGGGAGTAGGTGTCATGGATAGGCCTCTTCCGGTGTTAATGGTCTTTAACATGTGAAAATGTGATTGTTAGTAAGGGATAGTAGTCACTAATAGCCTAATTAATTCATTTATTGATATGACTAGTATATATGCTTATGCTTATCTGATTTCATGCATATATGTTAATTAAATTAGAATATATTAATAGAATTTGCCTTTAGTTATTGAGATTTGCATCTCACCCTATTTCATGGGATAATACTTTTAGGTGAAGGCTCTTCTGGTAAGGATAAAAGAAAGCAAGTGGATAAACATTCATGAGCTAAGGCTTTGTGTAGGAAGCTACACTTGGGCTGAGTTAATTTAGGGTAGATGTTAATTTTGGTTATTCTTTTGTATAGCATCATCATATAATCATGTTGCTAAGTGTGGGAATTTTCTATTTTGGCAAACTATGATGTATCTATTGGGGAGTTAAGCCTCATACTAAATTGGTATATGATGTATGCACTTATGATATCTGATATAGAACCTTGTTGATACTAAAATATAGTCTATTATTTCAGAATGTAATCATGAGATATCTTAATTGTTAACTTAGACTAGTAATGCGTGAAATCTATATTGGAATATCATTAGTATGGATATATGACTTGTTTTTTGGAAGCATGTTATAGTATCATCATAAATGATAATGTTAGTAGTTTATGAATCCTTATGTTGTCATTAACTCATGAATCTACTGATATATAGTAGTTTGGTGAAAAGGAATCAATACCCAAGTCTTGAATTGGTAAAGATAGGTATCATGGATAAATTAGGTAGAAGAATGCCATTAGAGCATCCTAAATTAAGGTAGAATAGCCTTAGAGTGCTACTAGAGAGAGAGTTGAAGTGTTAGGGATGAAATTTGGGAGGTATAGATGCAGGAAAGAGTTGCGTCGTAGCCAAGATTAGCTAAGTTACGACCAGGAGTCAATTAGAAAGTGAGGAGTGCTACGGCATGGTATGTCTTACCATGGTGCATGACAAAAATTTTACCCAGGAAGGATAACAGAATATAACTTTGTTACAACGCAAGTACGTTTACTGCGGCATAGTTTGAATAATTTGGGTAGAAGGTTCTAGGAGGCATACTCGTCGTGGCCCCACATAGGCTCACCGTGGCAAGAATCGAGGAGAGTGTAAATTGTAGGTCCTAAAACCACCTCCACTGTAATGTAGAAGCCCTGAAGTCACGAAGCAAGGTTCAAATTGTCAATTTTGAGCTCCAGTAGTCACTTATGCCACGGCGCGAGTATGCCAAGTCACCACGAGAGTCCCCAAATTTGGTTTTTAGGTTTCAGTAACCAACTTAGTCATGATGGGGAAGATCTAAATAGCGGTGAAGGTTCCCAAACTCTTAGTTTTGACTTAAAAACCTTGAATTTCACTATGTTAAGGTTATGTAATGACTTGGGAATATTATAATAAGATTTTGTGAATTGGAAATTAGTAGTAACATGTATAAAAGGTTCTTAATTGATAATTAGAATTGTTTGTGGACTTAAATAGTTGTTATAGTTTTGCTAATAACCAAATAATATTAAGGTTTAAATTTCCTCATTTTTTCCAAGCTATTAATTATAATGACTTTAGACTTTAATTTACAATAATTAATTATGCACTTAAACCTAATTACAGTAATTAAGAATTAGGGTTGTTACATTAGGTGCTTTATCCATGGGTTGGTTGAGGCTGCGTATCTTTAATAGCCTAATGGAGTTTTGTCACTTTTTGGAGAATTTGATATATATGGAGTATCTTTGGCTCTTTTATAGTTTAAGCTTGGTCTTAGATGGCTTGAAATATTTTCTTAGGTCTCTATATCTTCCTTAGTGTAGTTGAAACCTAAAGTGCCTTAACTTGGTCTCTAGGGCTTTTTTTTTTTTTTGCATAATCTTATTCTAGTCTCTTCAAAACCTTTGTTTCTATCAAGTTTTCCATCAAACAAAGGCTCCCTCATCTCTCTTTCTCTTTTGTTGAAACACGAAAGGACTAGGGACTCAAAGAAAAGCAATTTTTCTAGCTTAATACATACCTCATTTGAAAGCTCTCTCTTTGTAGTTTCTTATGATAAAATTGGCTTCCTCATATCTCCTTTTTTCTTTATAAGGTTAGCCATAAACTTCACCCTTTCAAGAAATTAAAGATACCATTGAAAGAGCATGAAGAGAGTAACAGGTTTCATAACTAGTATATAGCAAAATTCTACATATTTTCTTACCTATTTGCCTTGGTTCCTTTTCTCTCGCCTCCCTTCCTTCTCATGCCATGGCTGGTTTGAATTTAGAGGTATTATGTCAGTTAGAATGGTAGAGAAGGTGGCATGGCTCTTTAAAAAGAAAAGGGAGATATTTTAAACAATTTCTAAAATTTTATTCACATCTTTTTTACTTTAACTCCTCCATTTAAGCTCATCTGTATCCTTTTTGGAAACTATCTTTTCCATATGAAAATTTAAACTTTTTACCTTATTAAAAATATTTACTTTGAAATTTCTAGGATGTAAAATAACTTAGCAAAATCTAGTTAATGTTACGATCAATTAGAGCCCTAAATCGTACACTATTAGGGATTTAATTATTTTGATAGTCCCTATGGTTTTTAGAACCTCAAACCCTAATGAGCTTAATTTTGGTATTTAAAACTCTTTTTCTTGAGTTTCTAAAATTTTGTCCAAAATTACAATTTTGTCATTGGTATGTTAGTTTATTCCATTTAGCCACTTTGGCTCTGTTTTCATCCTTTCTGTCTTTCCTTTCATCTTATTTAAACTTCTAGTCCTTTATTATCATGGTTATTAACTTTTCTTTTGATATTTAAAGGTTTAAAAAATATGAGGTATGACAATAGGCTACAAAGATAAAATTAGAATATATAACTCTCTCCCATATTTCCAAGCAATTTGAAAAGTACTCATATCCTAATTTATGAGACTTGCAACATCCATGACAACTTTATTAAAACCAAGAGAAGAAAGTGAAACTTGCTAACATCCGTGACAACTTTATCAAGACCAAGCCTTTGCTACAAGTATCTTATCATTGTACTTAATGCCTTTAAAAGGAGGCCTCTTGACTCAAGGCAATACTTCAAGAAATAGAAGCACAATTAACATCTTCAAAGCTAGAGTCTTAGAAAATAGATACTTATCAAGGCAAGATCTATACATACATAGAAACCTACATAGACATATATAAATATATAAACTTGTATGACTTATTTGTATTACAAAATAACAAAATTTGAACATAATATTCTTGTGTCCCATTTTGTGAGACTTGCAACATGCATGAAAACTTTATCAAAACCAAGAGAGGAAAGTGAGACTTGTTAACATCTATGACAGCTTCATCAAGAATAAGCCTATGCTACAAGTATCTTAGCATTATAGTCAATGCCTTCAATAACCGGCCTCTTGACTCAAGGTGATACTTCAACAATTAAAAATGCAATTTACTTTTTTGAAGTTGGAGTCTTAGAAAATAGAAACTTATCAAGGCATAACCAGACATATATAGACATATACAAATATATAAATTTAGATGACTTTTTTATATTACAAAAACAAAAATAAAATTTGAACATAATATTCTCATGTCCTCGTTTGTGCAACTTACAATATCCATGTCAACTTTGTCAAAACCAAGAAAAGAAAATAAAACTTGTTAACATCCATGACAACTTTGACAAGAGGAGGCCTCTTGACTCAAGGTGGACATTTCAACAAATATGAGTGCAATTAACTTCTTCAAAGCAAGAGTCCTAAAAAATATAGACTCATTAAGGCAAGATTTATGCATACATCCATATATATATATATATATATATATATATATATATATATATATATATATATATATATATATATATATATATTTGGATGACTTATTTGTATTACAAAAATAAAAAAATTGAACATAATACTTTTATAAGAGCCCAAGCATTTGCACATGTTGCCATTGCCATACTAGTTAATAATAAAGATACAAGGAATTAGAATGTAATAGTGTAAAATGTTTTTGCCTCCAAATGCAATACTTTCTCTAGAATTTAAAATAAAGTTCCAAACTTGGTGGCATATTTCAAACCAAGTTCAATTATTTTCTTTTTATTTTAAAAGATTATTTTAGTTGTCCACGCCAAATAATTTACAAAATATGTAATGTTTGGAGATATAAGAATAACTTATGATTGGATTTCTAACATGGACAAATAAGATAATTTTATAAACTTTAAAAAAACATTTTTCAGAACTTTTATTTTTATGCCACCGAATTTGAAAAAAAATATTTTAAACTTAGTGGCAAAGTTCAAAGAGTATATTGTACTTGGGGGCAAAATTGTTTGCACAGTTACATCTAATTTTTTTTTTAAAATTGTATACCTTTGACTCAATCTCGTTTTTGGTATTAATATAATTTTGAGTAATATATACTCAATATTACATGTATAATTTAATTTAATTTGATTTGTGGTAGTAGTTTCATAATCTAATTTTAAATCATAATTGAATTGAATCTTACAAAAGAGAATTGTGAAACGCATTTAGGGGTCTATCGTAATTCTTGTATAAAAGAACTATTTTTACATAACTCGTAGATAATATTTATTATATTTTAGTAATTATTATTTCATAATATTTGTATTTTATTATTATTTTAAATAAACACAAATTTTTATTCTTAAAATTATTTATTTATCTTTTTCCTCTACGATTACATTACTTTTACGTCCTGCGCTTGCGGTTAACTGCGACGCATCCCTGATGTAATTTCTCGGACTGGGTTTTGTCCTTCTGGTTTTCGTTCTTGTTGGTCCCAGTGAAAGTTCCAGGGAAACGCTCGGCTGAGACAGCAGAAAACGGGAAAGTATGTCGGGTATGGGAGATGGGTACGTGGGCACGGCCCAGGACGCCGTGAGGATCCGACGGCTCGAGAAGCAGAGGGAAGCCGAGCGCCGCAAAATCCAAGAGCTCAAAACCAAGTCTGCCTCCGCCAAAGGCCAGCCTGGTCTTCTCCAATTCGGTTCTAGCACTTCCGAGGTCTGAATTTGAAACCTACCTCCATTAGATTGCTTAGTTTTCTTGGTCTACTAGCTTTCCCTTTTGATATGTAAAGATAATGAGAGTTCCCATTTTGATTTGTTAGTTAGGCTTCGGAGTTGGAATTTTTGATTCTTTAGGGATTTGGTTTTCTCTGTTTTGGTTTTTATTTTTTATTAATCAATGACTGATGACTCTTTTTTCTGTTTTTTTCCCCTTCTTTCATGGGTTTTTCAGATTCTCGAGACCGCGTTTAAAAAGGAAACTGTTGGTCTAGTGACTAGAGAGCAGTATGTAGAGAAGGTAATTGAAGCTTATGATGGTGTTTTAAAGTTATTTATGTTATGCTTTCGTAATATGATGTTTAATGACTTGTTCATCATTTAGAGGGTTAATATTCGGAACAAAATAGAGGAAGAAGAGAAGGAGAAGCTACAGAAGCTACAGCTAGAGTAAGTTGAGTTACATTGCTCTGATGTTGAAATAGTAAAATTATATTATCGATTTTCGTTGGATTTTTACCATTATTACCTTTTTTTTTTAATACAATGTGCGCAAGATTGTGTTTTGCTTCTCCAATTAGCTGGTCCAATCTTTGTTAATTTATAGTCTACTATTCAATATATAGGGAGGAGGAGCTTCAATTAGAAAAGCGTAAAAAGAGGAAAATAAAGGGGAATTCTCGATTATCTTTTGCTGAGGATATTGAGAATGGCAGTGAAGAGGAGGAAGGAGAAAACAGTAAGCTGTTTTTCTTACAACACTTTACTTCTCTGATTACCTTTCAGATTGTTGATCGAAGTGAAAGTTTTTTAATTTTTCCCTTCATTCCGGGATGTAATGGCACTATTACAATGTTGTGTACCACTGCTCTATAGTTGTACTTTACTTTTCTTTCTGACCATCTTGTCAAAGCATCTGCGTATAACTATGAATCAATGCCAATTCTAAAGCTTGAGTATTAAATTTTGTTAATTGTCAACTCAAGCTGTGTTCAATATACACATATTGTTGCAGAAACATTGTAATGAAGAAGAAGAAAAGGAAGAAAGAATCTTTAAAACTGTCATTTGCGAATTAGGATTTAAAATTGGGAATTTGGGATATTCTGGGTTTATTTTGTTATATATATATATATATATATATATAAATTGAAACTGCTGATGGGCCTTCTAATAGCTTAAGCTTCTAGGATGAAGTGGTCCTCAACGCTTCTTTGACCAAGTAGTGAGAGTTAGATTTGACCAAGTAGTTAAGAGTTAGCTCCTTGCCTTCTCAATTCTTCAGAAATGATAACTGAATTAATTTTAGAACAAGGTAAGACTGGCTTGCATTTAGTTAACAATTCTAGCTCAAGTGACTTTTGCATGAGGAAGTGCTCCATAAATATATATTAATAACCATTGATAGGCTTTCCCCTAACAGCTTAAGCTTCGAAAGAAATGGTCCATTACATACTCCATACTTGTTAGTAATTTAAGATTTTATTTCAGTTGTTTTGATCTTGCGAATATACCAAATTAGTGTAGTGTCTTAGGAGGATTTCATTAATCATGTTTTGTTACTGTTTTGAATTATCCCTTGCTTCCTATGTTTCGTACTCCAACAATTTCCTTATTTCCAAGGTTTTTATGGGCAATTTTTATTGTGATTTCAATAAAATGAAAGTCAAAAGTATTCTTTTTGATGAAATGGAAATTGAATTGTAGTAATTTTATTCTACAATGAAGCACAATGGGAAATGCCTGTTGCAAATTAGGAGACCTCAGTAAGATCTTTTTTCTGGAATTTGTTTTATGTCACATCAGTTTGGACATGTATTGCTAGCTATGGTTGAATTGTTCTTTGGCTTAGTGCCTGTGGCGTAAGCCATTTGCTCTTAGTGGAGTGGTTTGATTTGAGGAGCTCTTGATGGTTTTTATTCTAGGTTTGGTGAGAAAGAGGATTAATTTAAGTTGTTGTGTGCCTTTGGATTTTGTGGAGTGCGGGAATTTTCAAACACCAACTTTCAGTTGTTTTAGTGCCTTTTTGGTTTATCTCCCTTAGATTGTTTAAGTGTCTGTATTGCAAATTTTCTGGGAAATTGAAGGCTGCTGCTGCAATAGTGTTTGTGGTTGTTACGTTTAGTTTCATTTTTTTTTTTTTGGTTATTACTTATTAGAGGATATCCTGCCTTTGGCTTGTAGCACTATTTTTCTCTCTGGTAAATTCCTTTTCTTTATGATAACTAGAACATCATAATTAAGTAAGAAAAGCTATTATGACTTTTGATTTTATAAGGTGTTTATGACACAGACTTACTGCTTGGAGATGCGGTAGATCAATCTGCATGATTCTGTTTTGATTTATGTTCCTGGTTGAGGTCTTGCCTGAGTCATTAGCCTCTGTGTCTAACATAAATTATTTTGAAGTCAAAATTTTCCACGTAGGTTTATGATTTTCATTCAATGAAAAGTAGGTTAGAAAACCATGTCCTATTTGACAATTTGCTAATTAATTTTCTATGTTTCTCCACTAATCTTTGAGATTCTGCATCTTGAGGCAAGTGTGCTTTTGCATTTAAAGTAAAAAACGTTCCCAATTATTCTGTATTTCACTTTTTTAGTAATTTATGGTTGTAAGTTATTTACTTGGAACGTGCTCTGATTTGCACGTGCAGACTTTCAAGTCTTTAATTTCCATAATCTTTGAAAGTTAAAACATTTCTAAAATGAACTCCCTTGTTGCCAAGAAATTAGAATCGTGTATGAACCTCTTTGTGTATAGAAATACTAGAATTAGGAGAAAGAGGTTTCTATTATCTTTTAAAGAGAACATTGGGGTATGATAGAAACAATATCAGTGAACGTCAAAATGTATGGAATATAGATATTTGGCACCATGACCTGTTCTTAAAATGACATCAACCTTTTCTTTTGACAGAGAGTTTGGAAACAAATAAACTTAGGCGTGGTAAACTTGGCAAAGACCCTACTGTTGAAACTAGCTTTCTACCTGACAGGTGTGGCATCTCTCTCTTATTCTTTTTCCTCATTCTTTCTCCCTTCCCCTCCCCGAATTCTCCCCTCCTTTCTTTATAGTAGTGGCCCTAACATCTGGGCATAGGAGCACTGAGGATGTTGTTTCAGTGAGCGAGAGGCTGAGGAACAAGCAGAGCGTGAAACGTTGCGGAAACAGTGGCTTCTTGAGCAGGAGCAGATTCGAAGTATGTCTGCTAACTTGTCCATAACTTTTCCATTTTACCACAACTAAAATGATAAAGTGTAAAAAGGTTGGTTCATGGAATATAATCATGCTAGAGAATAAATCATGTTTACCTAAGTTCTTGATGTGTTTCAGATGAACCTCTTGAAATTACATACAGCTACTGGGATGGAGCTGGCCATAGGCGTGTGATCCAGGCAAGCAAATGCTATCAGCTTCCAATTTTCTTTTCTAATAATTCCTGAATTTAATTTTACATTTAATACAAGATAAAATGTCTTGGTGTCTGAATCATTTTATTTTTTGACTAAGGTACGCAAGGGGGATACGATAGGAGAGTTTCTTCGAGCAGTCCAACAGCAATTGGCTCCTGAGTTTCGTGAGATTCGAACAACATCGGTGGAAAATTTGCTATATGTGAAAGAAGATCTTATCATTCCTCATGTAATAACATGTACTTAGTTTAGGCTGTATACAGTAGTATAACTAGCTATCCGATATAAATTGTGTAGTATGTCTTGCTTCTTCCCCTAACCCCCCCCCCCCCCTCTAGGTTAAATGGTATCTGCTAACTTATTTACTTGTTTTCATGTTACAGCAACACAGCTTTTATGAGCTAATTGTAAACAAAGCTAGAGGCAAAAGTGGACCTGTATGTTTGCCTTCCTTTCTTGCTTTTATTTTGGATTACTTCTCTTATTGGAGAGCTTCATACATTACTAATCCAACTTCTAAATGCTTTTTCTAAATTGAGAAAAAAAAAATATTTGTGAATGTATTTTAGAACTCTGTTGTTAGGGTGAATTTCTCCTTTCTTTTTCTAATGCACAAGAAAATATATCCAAAATTTGTTAGGTGTAGGAAAGAGGTTCTCAGCTGCAGGAAGTAGGAAAATAAGCAAGATGATAAATGAATAGAAGAAAGATGAGAAATCATACATAAGATGGACTGATAAGGGGAGATAATCCCGACCCAGGATTTCTTTTATTTCTTTGATAAATTTTCCTTTTCTGAAAGCAGCATCAATTGACAAACCCATATTGAAGATCATCTTAATGAACTGACCTTTACATGGTTTAAATGACAATTTATGGTCGGTCTGGTTCTGATAGTCCTCTGTGGATTATTGTCTTTCATATGCTTATTTTATTAGTTGATTAAGATTATGGTGTGTTTGTTTTGGGGGGAAACTCTCATAGTTGATGAAGTTGAGACAATGTGAGACTTTAAATTGGTCTTACCATGTGATAATTGTTGGCTTTTGCTTTGTATTCTATCATGCTTTGGTGTTGCTAATGTTTGTTATATGGTTGGTGATCTGAATTTGCATTCCACCTGAAGTGGATCAGCCCTAACTATTACCTGCATGCCATCTTAAATTTGAAAATAATTTCTTAACATTTTATAATGATTTGCAATGTCAACTTGAGGTTACTTATTGTTTCCATATAATTCGTTCCATACAGCTTTTCCACTTTGATGTGCATGAGGATGTCCGAACAATTGCTGATGCAACAATAGAGAAGGATGAGGTAGGTTTTCTGCCTTAATAGTACAGATACTATTTTGAAATTTAACATCATGATGACTGGGCTTGTTGAGTTCATCTTGATACTGTCAATTCTGCTTAGTTTAGCCTTCGTTTTATATTTCCCTGTATCAGTATGCACAAATGTTGACAGTGTTTAAATCTCTTAATGAGACTATTTGAGCTTGTTTATCAGCAAAGCCTTGTAATTTGTGGTCCATCACCATTCACCGCCCTGAAATTTCTTCATATTGCTAAATGAGTGAATGGTGAGGTGATTATGAAGGTTTTGGAATACGGAGTCTTCTTTTTTGCTTATGTTCTAATTTAGCAAAATCACTCTTTTTTTAATTGAATTGTTCCTAGAGTTATCAAAAGGAGCTTCTGCATTATACAACCTAACTTGCCAGTGATTTGAGTTTAATGAAGCAAATGTTATTTTTAACTGTTTTAGCTTCAGCTCTTCTCAAGCTGTGACATATTGAAATGGAAACTGAAGTCTTTTGGTTGAAACTTGAAAGCTCAATATCTTTTGTATCCATTAATCCTTTCAAAAGGAGGAAAGGAGAAAAAAATGAAACTTGAAATTACTTGTTACACATGCACAAATGCACCTGTGCCTAGTATAATTTTATGTTGAAAATAGGGTTTAGTAGTTATTAAACATGGGAAACATTTTGACTTCTATCTGAAGATAAAAGGACTCCTTTTTTCCCTTTTTTTTTTGGGGTATATAATATAGGAGGACAGTTAGTTCTGATTACAGTATCATTGTTGAATAATTTGTATTTCTTACTAAAGTAGGATTTAATAATTCTTGACTTTGTTTGGACGCCTTCTTAGTTGTATTGCCAAATACAAAGAGGTTTAAAAAGGGAGATATACTCTGCAAGGTGGTTGAATTTTCATTTCATGATATTTTAAATCACTTCTTCTGCATGCATGTTTGTGATTGGATGTTCTAGCTCAGTTGTCTTTTCTGGTTTAATCATTTTACTATGGCTCTTTACAAACAGTCTCATGCTGGGAAAGTTGTAGAAAGGCACTGGTACGAAAAGAACAAGCATATATTTCCTGCTTCAAGATGGGAGGTACTCTATCTTATGCATTACTTTTCAGCGTGTATGGATCATCAGTTTTGCTTCCTTCTTGTTTTTGCTACTAAGCTATAAAACATGGACACAGAGATAGAGACCATGATATGACAAAATCTGAAGTTTTTATATATATTTTTAAGTGTCGCATTTTGTCAAATATAAGTGTCCGACATCGGACACAGATGTGATCCTTTGTTTTTGAAGTGTCCGTTCTTCATAGCTGCTAAGCATTTTATATTAGTGTTCTATTGATCCTCATTAGGATCCTCTTAACTGCTCATACTAGAGTGTTCTTTTATGTGTTAGAGCATCACTGCTTCTGAATTTGATTACAATTTTTTTTTTGGTTTAAAATATCTATTGCAGATATATGACCCAACAAAGAAATGGGAACGTTATACCATCCATGGCGATTGATTGCAGCGCTAATTAATGGTTTTCTGCATTTGCCTATTTGATCGTGCCCCAATTTCATGCCCAAGTGGTGGTAGCTTGTGAAAAAGGGAAGATGGAACAGTATTGATACAATTTATGGGTTGGGATTGACCGATCTTTATTTCTGTAATTTTTTAAATTGCAGACAAACCTGGGCAGTCAGATTCATATTACAGAGGAATGTAGCTGCAATTTCTAGGTTCAATGTCATATAAAATCCAAACGGCGCTTTTTAGCATGGGAGAACCTTTTTTTATTTTTTTTTGAAGTTTTAAGAAATTTATTTATAAGAAGTTTGGATATGACATTAAAAATAAAAAATTTAGGTGTCTTATATGTGTTGAATAATGAGTGTATATGTCTATTTATAATTTTCTAATTCAAATTTGTGTTGTATATGCCTTTTTATAACTAGATATAACAACTTTTTGATGCACGTGTCAAGATTAACTTTTCTTATAATTAGATTTCTTTTATGCTTAGGAAATTTAAAGTTTTGTATGAAACGCCACCTAGCTCTGGGAACTTCATTTTTTTGGTTTGGCTGTTCGGATCATATATGTGTGGAGGATTGTTGGCGATCGGCTCCACCTCCGTATCTTTGCAACTAAAGTCTGCGAAAATGCACTAAAAGTTGAATCATTAAATTTGACCGACGCTTGTATAATTCTGAGGAGTCGTGTGCGTTGCTTTTCTTCTTCCATTTTCCTCTTTTTTTCTTCTTTTAATCCTTTTGGGTAAACCAAAAAATAGTTTAATGAGATTGAAAAGTGAATATTAAATAAAATTAATAAAAAATTTATTTAGTATGATATAAAAGAAAAATAAAATATAATAGAAAACATAAATACCCTTATAACAATAAATAAAAGTAAAAGATAAAAAAAAAAACGCAGGAGAGCTAGCGAATTAACCCATGCTCTTATTTGCTTCTTCGATGAAGCAAGCCTCCCATACCTTGGCAGCAAGCCCCATGCCCTGAGATGAAGAAGAAGAGATGGAAGGCTCTTTCCCTAGCACAAGCTCGATGAATTTCAGAGAGGAGTGTCCGAAATCAATGGAGAAGTTTTCGAAGAGAGGGGATCGAAGGTGAAATCGAAAGAGACCAAAGGAGAAATTGAAGGGAGACCGAAAGAGAAATTGAGAGAGAAAAAGGGTGAACAAAGAGGGGAGAAAACATGAGAGAGGTGAGTCTTTGATGCATACACTTGTTGTTCCCTTTAATCATTAGCTAGATTTTGGTATGCTTCGTCCACGGTCTGGTTCATGTGTGATTTGGGGTTTGCTTATTTACATTTTGGCCTCTATGTGAACCCAGTGTTGTTTGAGTCTTTATCTTGGGGTCTTAGGATTGTTTCAGAATTGGTTTAAGTTTTTGAGCAGCCTCATAATCTGAGTTGTGAGTATTCTGGTATAGATGGAGAACAGCTCGATCAAACGAGGACCACACATGGAGTGGGATGAGACTGACCCAGAGGTTTGTTATTCACTTTTACGTATTATCCTCTGCTTTGATTTTGTTCGTTGCACTGCAATTACTTTGAATAATGCATACAGTGGGGAATGGAAATGAGAGAAACGAGAGGGGGAGTGACGGAAGAGGGCATCCTAAGACGTCAATAGGATGGTTCTCTTTTTCTTTTTTTTTCAGTTCAGATGTTCAATGAACTCATCTATAAAGCAAAGCTTTTGTTGTGCCATTTCTGTTTCCTTAAGTTGCTGCATTTTCAGAAGTCGTGACTTCTAGTTCTACTGTGCTTTAATATATTGAATCCCCTAGAAATTGATGATTTTTGTGCACACATGTGAAGGATCACGGTAATAACATTAGATTATGCACAGTGACTTTAGAGGAATTTTTACTTTCAAATGTACAACCTACATTGTTGGAGATAGCAAAAACAATGGAGTAGCTTTTAATATAATGATTGGAGTCAATTTGATAAGCTTTGAATCAAAACTTACCCATAAGGTAAAAGCACAAATTATAATCCAATTCACACTGCTAAGGCTACAACTTATGTTATCGATCAAGTTAGTTTATATATATATATATATATATTATAATTGGTGGATGTTCTTTATGAGAGTGAGAGAGAGAGAGAGATATTATATGCAAAATGGGACTAAACTGTAAAAGAAAAAAGATGTGGTAGAAGATAGTTCAGTTTTCTTGGATTTTATCCCTACTACATATAGCATAATAGAATAGTTCAGCTCACTAGGGTCAGGCCCAACAATATCATCCGCATGAATCAACCAATGACCCTGACCTTTTGCAAATAATTGAAATGGCTAATGAACACTTGTATTCTACACTTTTCCTTTTGATAAGCACCATTTCCTGTTATAATGTTGTTTGCTGGGGAAATTTTTCTTTTGTTTCCTGCGTAATTGAAGTTTTGTCTCATAACAAATGTATTGTTGTATCTATGTTGGGATTGCCTAAATAATGAATTCCTGTACAATTTTCTATATATCATAATTGAAGTGATATTAAGGAATCTCTAATTGCATAATGTCCATATTCCGTTGCTTCAGGACCATGGAGCATGCTGAAATGCAAAATGGTATTCAGTTCTACCTTTATCCTGATGAGGCCCCTTAGCATTATGTGGAAAAGCAGGTGAGACTTGCTAAGATCCAAGGCAAACTTGTGAAAACCAAGGTTTTGATTGAAGTTTCTCAGCAGCATCGTCAATCCTGTGAAAGGAAGCCTTTCAATTCAAGGCGATGTTTCAATGAGTTGAAATGCAATTAATCTCTGCCCAACTAGAGACTAGATTGATGGAGACTTATCCTGGTTACCTCATTGCGACCATGATGGATGCTGAAGAACGTGTAAACATCGTAGCTGAGCACGCTATTTATCTTTGATGCATTTTATTATGGATTTTGCACTACTGTACATTGTAGTGGTATTGTGAAGTAATGTATTGCCCCACACTTTGTGAAGTTAGTAGGTAAATGTTCATTGCAGTGGGCGATGTATTGTCTCAGAATTTGTGTTGAAATATGTGAATGAAAGGAATATATAAATAGCATTTTGGTTTTTAACATTTATCTTCATCTTGTTTATTGTAGACTTTGTACTTAAAGTTATGGTTACAACTTACCTTTAGCGTAAACGATTGCTTATCTAGTTATCATAAACAATAGATCATACTTAAGCATTGTAGATCTCTTGTTGAGCCAATTTGATTTAAGTGAGCCAGTTTACTATATCTCTTGTTGAGCCAGTTTTACTGGATCTCTTGTGGCTAGATGGATTAAGGTAGGTGGGGATTAATGTAGGTGGTCACTGTCAGGAGGCTCCATCTGAAATTGGAATTTCGTTGACTACCTCTACCAAACTGCTCTACTGCTTTTGTTTCTATGGATAATAACAACTTGGACAATCTGCATCTGAAATTGGAAACATAGTGAAATGAAAAGGACCTTTTTTCTATGATGGCAAATTGGTAACCAAATGTTTTCATTCATCCTATTGCTTACATTAACATCTTCCATAACAATTGTCATTTATCTAAAATGACAGAAATACAGATCCTAAGTAAACCAACAAAATGTGTACAATTCTTAGTGACATAAAGCTTTGTTAATGTACAGCTTCATTACAACATAATAAAACATAAAGCTTTCTTCTTTATTCAACTGTTGCTGTATCCTTGACCTGCTCCTGTTTCAGTCAAAAATTGTTCTTCAATTTCCTGGCTTGGAATGTCCTTGCTATGCTTCTGTGCAGTTTGTCTTCATTTGTCTCTATAAATAGGCTTATTTTATCAAAATGATAGTCCAGAGAATGAGCATGTACAAACCTTCACATTTTTCTGCTTCACTCATACCACAAGCTTTAGCACATACGGACACTAATTCCTTCAATTGAAACACTTTAATAACGGATAAAATAATCAATTGCAATTCATTTGTCTTCTGCATAGTGGGAAAAATATTTCCAATATCAATCACATCGAATCATGAATATAAAATTTAAAAACAATTTGCATGTTTTACATATTTAAGCATTACTAAATTATCCTAGCAATTCTGAGGTCAGTTCCAGCATGCCCATTACTAATTCTAGTCATTCAAGTTTTGAACCTGATTTGGCCAGGGCTGAAATAAATAAGGAAGAAAACTAAGCTTCTTCTCTATGTGGCTAAAAATTACCTTTCATTATTCAGAAATTTTTGGGCCATTGTGGTTGGATAAAATATACTTGCTAATTGTGATAGTACATCGGGACCGTGATTTAATGACATATGCTATCTCAATGACCATCTCATTTATCATTCAGCGATAACAATGAATTATTGAATAACATATGTAAGAAACTATCTGGTTAACAAACTAGTCTTAAACTCAGTCAAGTATAATTGCAGACCATGATGTTGTCTTCAATGTAGACAGTTTATTGAAGTTTGCCTTTGCGTGGGTGGTGCATATATAAGGATGTGATAGCCTTTTAAGGATGCTTGGAATCGATTTCAACCTGAGGAGAGTCCCATCTTCATAGAATATACCTAAAATTAGAATTTGCTATCAAATGCCTTATTGAACTTAGGAATTAGAGAGCTAAACAGAGAAATTACACCGAGTCACTAACGGGGAACAGGGGACTACTAAAACAGAGAAATTACACTTAATATACATGAATACATGTAAGAACAAATCTCGATATATGTCTTCGAACTAGCACAAGGCATAAAGAAAAAGGAAGATCAGAAAAGGCAAAAAGAAAGTTTAATAAAAACTTTAAACATTCTATTTGTATGTTGATTTTGTATAATAAATTTCAAGTTCTCTCTAGGAATTGCTTAGTTAAATTCTGTAATCAGTTGCACTATCAATCATGAATCAACATGTCAGGAACAGAGTGATGGGAGAAGATTTCAGACGAAAGAGACCAACTCACCATGTTTTATGGAGGAGCGCAGATCTGCACAGTTGACAGTGGCTGACAGAGGCGAAGTCTGCGACCAAAAAGCGTTCCATGACAGGCCCGAAGCTGGAGCTGGAGCACAACAGAAATGAGGACCACAACACAAATCGACCAACAAGCGATCTGCAACTGTGGGAACGATGGGACAAAAGGTCTGCTTCAGCTTCTCCCATAGGGGCATTATGAACTTTTCCAAATTTTGGCTCCAATACCTTCTTCTCTTCCTGCGTTACAATTCCTTTCCCTTTCTGACATGTTTTTTCGCTACCAAATGCACAAAGTAGCTAATTTTCTTTCATTTTCCATTTCTACTGTGATACTAAACAAGCTGTGAAGAAGTTATTGTTTTAATAAATGAACGAGTCTTTATTAATTCCCATGTACCCTTCACAATTTACGAACACTCAATACCCAGCTAAGACGTATAAATGAATAGTAATAATACATGAAAGCTGGCTTAAACATTCATATTTTTGGATTGCAGAAGTCTATCTCTTTCCGCATAAGATGTTGGAGGCTATTTGACATACAGGTTCTGTTAATTTCCTCCTAAACTATACATTGTTAATTTTTCCTGATCTCAACCGTTAAACCAATTTTTCTACCATCTACTATAAATTATGCCATTTTAGCAACTTCCAAGCACCAACATAGCGTTTCAATTTTCTCCGACCGTATCCCTATTCTTTTCCTCTCAAATATCCATTAGAGTCCTCTTGACACATGACTTAAGCTGCTTCATTGCTGTGTTCGTAGAGGCGCCTATCAAGAGAGATAGAGATCCAACGAGAGTGTGTAGCTTCCAAACCTCAAAGATTCATTTGCACCAATTTGATTTAATGAAAATACTGGACTCAATCTCTATCCATAAAGAAAAAGAAAATATATTGCTCTCGATATGCATCATCATCATCATCATATGCTTCAATACAAATAACAAAAAGATGAACAACTAAAGATTGTGTGTCGTGTTGGCCGGGTCATCACATCAAGACATTCGAAAAGATCAAAGAAAAACTTCTAATAAAAGAAAATATGAATAAGGGTAAAGCATAGATAAACAGAATATATATCAACATTCCCAAAGAATACCACGCTTTATAAATTATATATAGAGGACTCGGATACTTATTTATAACAGTGCAGAATGTCTTCAAATTCACTATTCCACAACGGTTCTAATCAAAATCAGTAATAAAATCTTATCTTTGCCTATGCACCAGAAATCCAAACGAAGGGGCAGATGGGGTTCTCTCAAAGTTTTATGTTTTGTTTCTATGTTCTTTTGTTCTCAGTGCAGAGATTCAATTTTTTTTGCTATCGTTTTCTCACACAGGATATTTTATAACCCGCCCTTCTCTTAAAAAGTTGACCATTAGTTTTCAAATTTTAAATTAATTAGTTAATTGTGAGTTTCTTAACTGATTAACTAATTAAATTGGGTTGGATTGAGTCCTGTTCAACCCATCATATATGGCTTAATATTCTAAAATCTCTCTCTTGTACATGATAGGATGAATAACACAGAGCATTCCACTCTTTTTGGACTTTCATACAAGGTGTTTTGCTGTGGCTGCTTAGGCATGATACAAGTTCTTATACTTAAAATCTTATTATAAGACCAATATAAGATACCGCAATCTTTAAATATATATTATGTTTATTTGTATTCCTTGGATGTCTCAAATTTATCCATATACATTTTACTCATAGCAAATCTAATTCTTTTGAGTTTAATCTTACTTAGATTGCTATCTTATATGTATAGTACCTAGGCTTATAATATTACCAAATAACTTTAAAACAGACATGTCTCAAACATTAGTATAGTTGTGTATATTCTAAGTAATCTTTCTTTTGTCCACATATCACTTAGATTTTAGGTCATGTCTCAGACACTAGCATAGTTTATGTTTTTGAATCTTATCTTGATCTTCCTCTCTCTTTTTGTTAAAGAAATATATTTATATTTTATGCTTTTTAAAAAAATTGGCTCTTTTGATGCCTTGCATTTGCAAATACAAGTGATTCATCTTTGTTTGCGCTTCATGAATGCCAAAGGTTATTGCTCATGTGAAGAGTTAACCTGGTCAACCACTACATACTATCATATTATTTATATGTTATCTATGATTATTTTAACCCTTTCTTTTGATTTAAATTTTTTAATTTATTATTATTATTATCACCATTATCATAGCCATCATCTTAGAGTACACAAAAGCTAAATAAAATCATAAACATAGGAATAAAGAGCAATACCATCATGTCATAATCATAGTCACACTATTATATCAAGCTATCTAACTAAGTAGGTCTTATTAGCCTACTTGACATTTAGACTCTATTTGGTTCATAGTAATGTTAATGTAATCTTTTTACATAACTTGTGTAATATCTATTATATTCTTATACTTATTATTTTATCTATTAAATCACCTTTCTAAAAGTATGGGTAAAATAATTATTTTTTATCTCACCTACTTTTACCTACTTACATTTTACATTCTCTTCACTATTACATCCTCCAACTAAACATATTATTAGCATTCCAGTCAAACATTAAACCACTATTTACAAACTTCAAGAGGCATACATATATACATACATAAAAAAGAGGACTCCTAAGAGTTTTTATAGTTCTTTCTAGTTAGTACCTCTTATACAAGAAAACCATTGTTATGAAAATTGAACCGGACATATTAGATTGACCAGTTAGATTGTGAACCGATCCTTAGTCTGGTCCAGTTGGCCCTCAAAAGCAAATAGCTTGAAAAGTGATTAAGAACCGGTGAGAATTGAAAAAACCGATCGCATTATTGGTTGAACTAGTGGTATATTATTTAGCAAAATTGGCAATGTTGTGACTCGAACCTTAGTTCTCTTGGAATGTAAGAACACCACTGCCATTGAGCCAAAATGCATATTTGGTTATAATATGCAATATTTAATATAAAGTCCTAATTATAGTGCTATTTTAAGATACTTTATTATCTTAAAATTTTAATGTATAACATATAAAATTATCTCTAGTTCAACCATAGTCAAACCAATGAACCGATTGATCTAGTTTTAAAAACATTGAGAAAAACACTAGTTTGAAAGTCTTGGTGGCTAAGGTGGTGGAATTGGAAGACTGTCCCCAGTATGCATAACTGTGTGTACATCGAGTAACACCTAAATTGTTCCTATTCTAGGGGTATTCATGTATACCCACTCAATTTCAATTACATAGCTTGTGGCCGACATTTTTTGAATTTGAACACTTTACCTAACAAAAGTGAGAATTCAAAAATTCTTAATAAGACATAATATCATTACAAACTAGTAATGGTCTAACTACATCATGTGTAGAAAATCTTTTTCATTTTATATCCCATGTCTATTAGAGAACCAATCAAATCAAATATAATACACACACACACACACACACACATATATATATATATAGAACAAGCATCATTTCCACAACATATGTACACAATAAATATAACCTATTTCATAATATAAAATAATATCTTGCATAAACCATACAATTCATATACAACATGTTAATTTACACAAACTATATAGCTCAACATACTATATTAATTTGTAGCTCATATGCAATGACAAGGTTGTCTAACAAATCCTTGTTTAAGGAATCATATCTAATCATATTTAAAATTTTGGTTAATAGAGAAAAAGTTTGATAGCTACCATATCTAGCATCCTATAGTACTTGATATAGACTTAGATTTTCAAAATTCAAAGATGTTATAGTAGGTATCCCATAATATCTTATATGAAGCCTAGATTTTCAACATTTTAAAGATTGAATAACCATGTTCCTATCCATGCATATCATAAAATTCACTAGTATGATGAGTATATGTAAGCATTCATATAATAATTGTAGACTACGGTATTCCCTAGCGATGGATCCACTTACTACAAATAACTAAAATCTATGATGGACCTTTTTCTCCCAAGACCATCCTATAAAGCATAATAATGACAATAATGACCTTTTCCCTTCATTATGTACTAACTTCAGTTATGTAACCTTATCTTTTGCTTTAATGTCATTGCTTACAAAAGGGTTTATTCCTTAGACAAAAAAGACGAGGCTTAGTCATCTGGATTTATACAAGGTACATGTTATATTAAAAATAATATTTTACCTATGTTATTTGATTTCGGGGCTACCTATTCATTTATATCTATAGACTATGTAAGGAGCCTTCAACTTTCCATCTCTATTTTACCTTATGATCTTACTGCGGTCACCCTTACTAAAAAGATGTTGACTTTCCATACTTGTCTAAACTATCCTTATCCATGTTTATGAACAAGATTTCATTTTTAACCTTATATGTTTACTTATGACCAATCTTGCTGTCATTTTGGGAATGGATTGGTTATTTGTTAACCGTGTTACCTTTGATTGTTATAACAAAACTATTTTCATTCCTCTAAAGGTCTTTGTCAATTCTTATGGAAGAGAAGATAATTTTATGGATTTAGAAATTATCCTCTTAAATTCATCAAAGGTCAAAATGGAGATAACTCAAATTCCTATGGTTTGTGACCTTAAAGTTTTTCTAAAAGAAATTTTAGGACTGCCTCTTGAGAGAGAGTGTGTGTGTATGTTTTATTAACCTCATATCTAGGATAAGACCAATTTTCATAACTCCTTATAGGATGTCACCCCTTGAATTACAGGAACTAAAAAGCCAAATCAATGTCTTGTTAGAAAACAAACTAATTAAGCCAAGTGTTTCACCATGGAGAGCACCAATTTTGTTTATAGTTAAGAAAGATGGAAGACTTAAATTATGTATAGATTATAAGCAATTGAATAAGGTAACCATTAAGAGAAAATATCCTCTCCCAAAACTAGATAACCCAATTGATTAACTTAAAGGAGTCTCTGTGTTTTCCAAGATATATTTAAGGTCTGGATACTATTAGATTTGGGTAAGGAAAGAAGATATTCCTAAGATTGCCTTTAGGACTAGATATAATCATTATGAATTCTTTGTGATGCCATTTGGATCACTAATGCACTTGCAATGTTTATGGATTGCATGAATAAGATTTTTCAACCTTATCTAGATCAATTTGTGATAGTATTTATAAATGATATCTTAGTTTTTTCAAGAAGTAGAGAAGAGTATAAGAAAAACTTGAGAATAATTTTGCAAATTCTTAAAGAGAAGCAATTGTATGCTAAACTAGAAAAGTGTGAATTTTGGCTATTTAAAGTGAAGTTTTTAGGCCATGTGATTTCTAATCAAAGTGTGTCAATTAACCCTATTAAGGTAGAGACAGTGCTAAAGTGAGAAAGACCTAAGATTGTCACTGAGATCATAAATTTCTTAGGTTTAGTTGGATATTATCATAGATTCATAAAAGGATTCTCACAAATAGGTTTGCCTTTGACTAAGTTGACAAGGAAAGGAAGTCCTTTTGTTTAGACCACTAAGTGTAAGTAGAGTTTCTAAACCTTAAAAGAAAAAATTAACTACTACTTTAGTATTAATCATACCTAATCTTTTAGAAACTTTTGAAGTAAAGCATCTAAAAAGGATTAGAATGTGTGTTAATGAAAGACAAGAGTATAGTAGCTTATGTTTTTAAATAATTGAAATCTCATGAAGAGAATTACCCTATCCACGACCTAAACTTAGTAGTTGTAGTATTTGCCTTGAGAATTTGGAAACATTACTTATATTAAGCAACTATTCAAATTTTTAGTGATCATAAAAGTCTTAAGTATTTGTTTGAATAGAAAGAACTCAATATGAAACAAATAAGGTGGATAGAATCGTTGAACAATTATGACTTTGAGTTGAAATATCACCTAGGAAAACCTAATGTAGTGACATATGCCCTGAGTAGGAAATCTTTGCATATATCTTCCCTAATGGTAAAAGAGATGGATTTGATAAAACAAATTAGAGATTTATCTACCTTTCTCATTGGGTCACTTGAGAGCTATAGATTAAATAGCCTTGAAATCTCTCGCGATTTAAAGAACCAGATTAGAGAAGCAGAAGGATTTGACTTAACCCTACAATCTTAGATTGGAAAACTAGGATTCACCAAAGTTGAGGATAGAACCATAAAGTTCTAAGGCAGACTGTGTGTGCCTGGTGGAGAATTCAGGAAACTAATTCTAAAAGAAGCCCATAAAAGCAAGTACATTATTCACCTTGGATCCACAAAGATGTATCATGATCTTAAGAAATTGCATGTGTGGCCAAGAATGAAGCAAGAAATAGTTAAATTTGTGTTTAGATGTTTAGTATGCCAAAAAGTAAATATAGAGTACCAAAAGCTTTTAGGATTGTTGCAACCTTTGGAAATCCCTAAATGGAAATAGGATAGTATATCTATGGATTTTATGATGGGATTGCCTAGAACCCAATCTGGATATGATGTTATTTAGACTATTATAGATAGACTAATGAAGTTAGCCCACTTTTTGCCCATTAAAGCTACCTATTTTTTGGATAAATTAGCTTAATTGTATATACAAGAAATTATGAAGATACATGAAGTACTTTTTAGCATTATTTTTGATAGAGACCCTAGGTTCACTTCTCAATTTTGGAAATTTTTCCAAGCTACTTTTGGGACTAGATTGTGTCTTAGCATAACTTATAATCCTCAAAATGATAGACAAATTGAGAGAAGCATTCAAACTTGGAAAACATGCTTAAAGGTTATGTGATGGAACAAAAGGGAAATTGGTATAGATACCGACCATTAGCAGAGTATGTTTATAACAACATTTACCATTTTAGTATTGGAATGGCTCCTTATGAAGCTTTGCATGGAAGAAAATGTAGATCCCCTTTATATTGGTACGAGATTGGAGAAAAGTCTTTGTTAGGACCTAAACTAGTTCAACAAACCATAGATCAAGTTAAGAAGATCAAAGAAAAGTTATTCACAAACTAAAATAGGCATAAAAGTTACTCTGATCAAAGAAGAAGTCCTTTGGAATTCAATGAGAGAGATCATGTTTTTCTTGAAGTTACTCTTACCACTAGTATAGGCAAAGCTATTCGAACAAGAATGTTGAATCCTCAATATATTAATCCTTACCAAATTCTTAAAAGAGTTAGTTCAATAGCTTATCCACTAGCTTCATCACTTCATTTGTCTAATCTTCATAATGTTTTCCACGTATTACAATTAAGAAAGTATATTATGATCCTTCACGTCTTAGGTAATAAATTTGTACAGCTTCAAAAGAATTTAACATATATAGTAAAACCAATATCAATCTTGGATGTTGATAAAAAATAGTTAAGGAATAAGACAATTCTATTTATATAAGTGACATGGGAAGGATTGATTGCTCAAAAAGCCATTTAGGAAATGGAAGAAGAAATACAACAAAATTACACAAATTAAGGTAAACCTTTCAAATTTTAAGGACAAAATTTTTATTAAGAAAGGGGAAAATGTGACATCCCTAAACATTAGAATTTTCTAATTATTTAGTATTTTATGAAATAAATTTATTTTAGCTTGAAATTAATGAATTAAAGTAAAATGACTTTATACCTAGGGAATGTGAGATTAATAGGATCTATAGGAATTTTTAAAGTTAAATAAGACTCAAGGGAAAAATTGTCATTTCCACCTAGATAGGCTTTGATGAATTTTCTAGGTAGGTAAAGTATTAAGAACTGGTATAATTTTTATATCATTAGTTAGAAAATAATGCGTAGAAAATTATAAAATTTGTTCCGTAAATTTTAAAGATTGTTAGAATTAGAAATAATATCGAAGAGTTAAAAGTCTGTACAAAACTAAACTAGACTCTAAAGTTCGAATTAACTGCTCTAGGAGGTTTAGTACATGAAGAGCTATTAGATGGTGGTGAAGGAATCTAAAGAAATGAGGTTCAAATAGAGATATAATTAAAAAACAAACAAAGATGCTTGACAGGCTTGTCATACAACCCTCAAAATAAAACTAAGTTGAATTAAAAATATAGCTAGTGGCACAACCTAGGTCATCTCCCTTGGAAATGGAATTCAATGCCTAATTGAGTTTTCTAAATGTTAAAGGTCCTAAAGGCTACTTAATTTGGGGGGTTTTTGTTTTAATTAAACTAACTTAAAACTAAATTGAATTAAAATTCCTAATTACTACCTAATTGGTTGAATTATGGTGAATGATGGTCTTGTGACTAGCTTTGGAATCGTCTCTTGGTATCCACTATCCTTATCCTAATCCAATTGTAATTAATTCTGGCCTAAGAGTTTCTAATTATGTTTATTAGCAAATGATCTTGAATAACCATTCAAGATTCAAAAGATTAATAATCTAATGTTGAATTGAGATCTCAATCCCGCATTTAACTGTTAATTCTTGTCTTTAAGATCAATGAACATCTAATTTGATTGATTAACTGATTAATTAGCCTTTGATTCATCATCCAAAAATGTTTAATTAATCAACTAAACACTAAGGAATTATCAAATAGACAATTAAGCACAAAATCTCACTCATGCATTTCATCGAACACCTTCGTGGCATACATGGGAGACTATAGAGAAATGAACAATTCAGAACCAAAATTAATCAATTAAAACAACAATTATCTTCTTAATCAGTACCTAACCAGCTACTAATCAATTACACAAATTCTTAATCCAATATTCCTTAACCAAGCAAATACAAGAAAGAGAAAAAGTGCTGGAAAAATAGAAATTCTTAGCCAAAATTTTGCTTCTTCTCCAAGGATTCAAGCTTTCACTCAAGAGCTTCCTCCCTTGCTATCCTCAAGGATGAATCAAGGCTTCATCGTGGTGGTGAGATGGAGGATGGAATGGAGAATGGAGGAGTGAATGGTTCTGTGGTGAGAATGGAAAAGACGGAGGGGGGTGTGTGTATGAATGGAATGGAGTGAATGGATGAAGGAATGTGAATGAGTGTGGACGACGTGAATAATCTGTCCAAATCCCAGTGTGTGGAATGCGTATGGCGTGATTTATCTGATGGCGTTGGATGGATCTCATTAAAAGTGCTCTCTTGCACGTGCTCGTTAATCATTCACGTGCTCAGCTCTTCAATCCTTCATTGCCCGAATGTAATTGTTTTTCTTTGATTATTGAGTGGACCCCACCTCATTTTGTATTATAATATTCCCTATGCATGCCAGACGTAGCTCCTATACCACGTGATTGCTTCTTCTGCAGTTGGAGTTTCTCACGTTCTTCACCTCTGTTCAGCAGCTTCGTATTGCTTCTTCTTCTTGACATGGTTCTGGACAGCTCGTTATTCTCACACTGAAGATCACGTCCTCCTTTCCTCAGCACCAGCCATGCTTCTTTTATGTTTCTGCCCAACGTTACTAGATCTCTCATTGTGCTTTCACCACGTTACTTCTCCTCTGTTTTGCTTGAGTTTGTGAGCTGCTTCTATTCTGTTTCAGCTCGTTTAACTTGCATGACAGCATCTTCTTCTCTATTTTAGCCATGTAGAACCTGCTCAGCTGGTTCTCTTTTCATTCAACTCAAAATTGTCCACCTGCAGCACTTCATTCACTTTCATATTTAGCTCGTTGCTTTCTCTCAAAGAACCAGAACCCATGTTTATGTGTGAGCTTCTTCCTCTACAAACCAGAAACTCGAGCCAGCTTTTTCATCTTGCTACTTCAAAACCAACTCGTTCTGCTTCTCTTCATTTTGCTGCTGCTCCTTCTCCATGTTTAAACCAATAACTCGAGCTTCTCAACGTGGCTTCATTCCCATCCAAACCAGAACTCATATCTCAAGTTTCTGCTCCACATAATCTTCACGTAACTCTTCTCTTAAGCAGAAACTAGAGCCTCTTCTGCTGCTGCCACTGCATGTATGTATGACGTTAAGTGGACTGCCACATGGTTCTTTACATCACATGGATCTGCTACATGTATTTAAGTGGATGAAGATTCAATTTCCCATTCAAAGCTCCAATTTTCATATTAAAATTCTGCACAAAAGAGTGGAAAAAATCAAATGGAATTATCCACAAAATTATTTAAAAGAAATTCATGCATTAAAAACCAATAGTTTGCAACTTAATTCCTTAAATGTAAAAATAGCCAATTAAAATCAAATTCCATTCAATTGCCTTCATTAAGCCACATTTAATTATTAAAAAGGTTAAGTTAGGAGTAATAAAGTGTATAAAAATCATGCTTATCAATGCTTGTCTATATAGGGTCTTTTAGCCCTTAATTAAGGTGAAATAATCATTTTTTCCTTAAATAATAAAATAATTATGAAATATAAGTGAGGCCTATATAGGTACATTTAATATTAATGAAATGCAATGGAAGACCAATAAAAGAACATGTAACACCCCAAAAATTAATTAAGAGTAATTATGGGGAATTATGAAATTATTAAAAAAATTTAAGGAAATTATGGAAAATAAGAATTTTTACAAAAATTGATTTTTGGGCATTTTGAGACAAATAATATTGATTGACTATAATTGGGTAAAAATAGATTTCTTTTTGGATCTGGACTTAATTAAGAAAATAATTAATTAAGTAAAGGAAGTAGATATCAAATAATTAGGTCATAAGATTAGCTTAGTGATGACAAGAGTTAGCTTTAGAGGCCCAACTTCATTCCTTTAGAGGCCCAAAACTCAAAAAAATATACCTAATTAGATCTTGGACTGTTGGGTCTGTAATATTCCATTCTCTGAAAATGAGAGAAAACGTAAGAAACATAACGTATGGTTTCTTCGTAAACAAACGAAATTCTTCAGATAAAAAAAGAAGTCCCCCGAAATCACTTAGTTAAGGTCCCAAAAATTTTGGGAAGCATTCTAAACTCCTAAAAATGAGAATCCCAGGCTCAGACAGAAAGAAAAATAGAGCTAGAATGAAGAAACAGATTGTAATGAAAGATTGATGAAACGTAAGGGCATTTTCATCATTTTGAGCAAAATTTGGATTTTACACAGTAGGACTTTTTAAATGAAAGTTTTAAGTTCCCCAAGGTTCTCAGAGGCCCTAAAAACCATGGGAGGGTCTGCGACAGCTAAAGCCGCTCCGACGGATGTTTTCCAATATCGGTATACCCGAACTTTAATGGATTCATTTAAGAAGGTTTTAGCTCTGATTTGAGTGATTCCAAAGAAATTTCACTAAATTGGGAACCTAAATTTCATAATGGAAAAGATGGTTCTCAGAAAAGAGCCAAAATGGGTTAGAAACGAAAATGGCAAGAATGAAGGGTAAAATGAGAATTTTTGAAAAGAGTCCTTCTTAAACCCTTTATATATATGAAGCACCCTTCTTCTCCCCTTATTTAGGTCAACCAAGTTCTGCCCCAAAACAAGAAAAGAGAGCCAACTCGTAGGTGAACCAAGAGAAGAAGCTTTGGAGGGAAAAAAGGCAAGGAAAAATAAGGATTTCTTGGTTTCTCTTTATCAAATCCATCCTCCTCCACTTTCCCTTCTTTCCCATGGAATTTTTGATGTATTTGGGATTGTTTTGAAGTCAGAACAAGGAGGAAAAATTCGGACTTGAAGAGAGGAGACCAAAGAAAGGAAGATTCAAGTGAGAAAATAAGGAAAAACAAGGTAAATCTTCCATCCTATAGTAGCTACTTCCTCCCCATCCTTCTCCCTATTTTGCCTTACTCAAGAAGTCATCAGAGGGTTTAGTTTTTAGGCAGAACCAAGGGTGATTCTTAAGAAAAAGAGTGTGGAGATTAAGAATACGCAAGAAAAAGTAACAAATAACCATAGAAATTCAAGATGCAAATTCTAGGGTTTTATATGTTCCTTGCAAAATCTGATTTGATACCTTGATTTCTATGCCTAAATGAGAGTTTAAATGAGCTCCTAAGATCACTAGAAGTCTCTCCATGTGCTTCTTCCATCAAGAAAACAAAGCAAAATCCATGAAATCCAAAACATGTATAGTCTCAGCCTAGATAGGTTTGGGTGCCTAGGGAGAATTTTAAATTTTTCTAAGCCCATTTTTAAGTCAAATATGATGAGTGAAGATGAGGGAAGGCCTTGGAAAAAATTTAGAAACCATAGAAAGTGAGTTGGCCTTATATGTTCCATAATATGACCTAAAGAAACAATATGTAGTTAAGCTTTTCATTTTAATTGTGCGATGATTCCAAGAGGCTTAAAAGGAGTAATAATCATATTTGAAAGGAAAGAATGGAGCCTAGAACTTATTTGATGGGTGTTGCTTCATTAGGTACATTCTTGGAAACATAAAGGGGTTTTTAAACCAAGTTAGTATGTGAGGAAGTTGTGTGGCCTTAGAGTTAATTCCATGAACTTAATTTTAGGCCAAGAGAAATCATTCCCACACCTTTGTGTATGTGAGGACGAAGAAGGGAGAGGAAATTCAAGAGAAAAAGTGTGTACTTGCTTCTAAGGTAGCTCACTCCTCCTTCTCTCATGCATGATTGTATGCTTGACTTGTCTTTGAATATGTATATATGTATTTTAGGCCATGAAAAGCATTTTAACCTGATTTTATATGCTATGGTATCATGATGATGCATTATGTTTCCAAACGATGTTTATGATGCTTGCTTTGGTTTGCTTAAATGTGGTGAGGCCAAAAACCTTTAGCCATGGTGAGGATGAGCTGAGAACCCTTAAAGTTTGGTTAAGACAAAGTAAAGAGTCTCCCAAAATGAGGTTGACTCCCAAGAGTAAGGTTGAGTCCAAGAACCTCTTAACGAATGTGTGAGGTAAGTCCAAAATCCACAAGTGAAAGGGTGAGGCCAATCCACTTGCTTGGCACGCCTTGGTATACTATGTATGACTTGCTCAAATGTTGAAAATATTTCTTGAATGTTTGCATATGTTGATATGCCATGCATGCATTTGTAAGACATAGTTTGGCATACTTTATGTAAGGTTGAAATGGAAGATGAGCTATTGGGATTCTTTGAATCTCATTCTCTCCTCTTTAATGTTCTAACATGCTAGGTGGACTAAGAGAGCAAGGGAATGGAAACTAACCATATGAGAAATGAGAGCCTGACACTAAAGTGTGTAGATTTTATTACTTTAAGGCTATATAAATAGCATTGATGCAATCTATGATTGTATATGCCCTATGATGTTATGAACATGTATAATTATGTTAATGTATCATGTATAATTGAGAGCTAAGGTTGTATGAATAGAAATACACATTTTGGTCATGTAATGGTAAAATTGCATTATGAAAATATATGCATAATTGGAAGTGGAATGGACAAATTGAGATACATGAGATCTCAGACCATTTGGGTAGTTTATACAAGTCATAATCATATTTTTAAACTTGCCCAAGAAGTGCCAAGCACCAAGGGAAGTCATTTGGACACTTTGGTATCTTACATGGAGCAAAAATTGACCATATTAGAAACCTATACCAATTTTTATTCAAATGAACTCTTCTTGATTTGAGACTTAACATGCAATTAGAGCTTGTTGAGAGCTTTTTGAAAAGCTAAAGTGTATAATTTTCAGAGGTCTATGGAATATTTGATGAAGATTCAAAGTTCAGGAAAATTCTGATTTTGGTCATGTTACTAGTTATATTGGTCTGAAATTGATTTATGTTACTCAAGGCCCAAATGATGTCCAATTGCCATGAAATCTTATAGGAAGAAACTAGACATTCCTAGTGAATTGTACCAACTAGAAGCACCTCATTTGGATGTCTAGAGAGGGAGATATGAGTTTTTAAAGATTCTACCCAGTATTAGGCACTCCAACTAACCTCAGGTATTGTTTGATTGGATTTCGAGTTCTAGGCGTGCCTAAACTGGTCTATAGTTATTTTTGTCCTTTGGCTAACATCTATAGCTTTCTATATTAGTATCATTTACATGGATTGGATTGTTTTGGAATTAATTGGATATTTTGAAGTTTGTAGCAGAAAGTTGTAACAGTACCAGTAGTAGCCAGACCTCTGTACTTTTTTGAATATCAAACATCTTCTGTGTGATGTCTCATAGTCTTGACATATTTTTTTCATAAAGTAGACATGTGTAGCTTTCCAGAATAGCAAACAATGCATGATTTCAATTTGTTCAGAATTAGTTATGATTTTCCAAAGTTTAGGATAGTAAAGGGGAATTTCTGGCCAAAAATGCAACTATGTATTTTATGCTTCTCTTTGCTTTTCATAAGTTGTAGGCCACTTTTGGTGATGAAATTGAGTTATATCTATGTAATTAAGTATGAAAATGTAATACATGAGCTCACATGGTTCACGGCACACTGAATGAAAATTCTATACGCGACGTAATGCTAAGAAATTCATTATTTTTATTACCTTCTTCTTGCTCCTTCATGAGATGCATGATATGAAGTATAAGAATAGCATGAAATAAGCTAGAAAATTATGGTGTTATAGGGTCAACCCAAATCCACTTAAAACCTTAACACACTTAGCCTTTTTTTCCTTATTCTGCAAACCAAACCATTTTTCAGCTAAGGGAAACTCCATTTTTGTACTTGTGAAGAAAGGCTAAGGTTTTTTAACTTCTTGCCACCATTTTGCACTTCTAAAGGAAGATGTATCTAAGGTAACTAATATAAAACTTAACCCTCTTATTCTCATCTACATTTTGATCTGATTAGTTTCTATTTTGGTGGATTTTTGCCTTATCACAAATCTAAAGTTTGATATTTTAGTGGTTTTAGCTTGATTTTCAGAGGTTGGGACTACAGGGGCTATTGGGTAAGTATTTTCTCCTTATTTTGATATATTGTCTTCTAGTTATTGGGCCCAATAGCTGACTTATATTATAGGCTTTGATTTTATGCAAAAATACTAAGATATTAAGGAGAGACTTTGAGATTTCTGGAGTAGGAAGACCCAAGTCCAAATTTGAAGTTCATTGGAGTCTAGGTAAGTGCCTCTTAGATAGTTTAGGATGATAAGAATGATGGATAACTAATTTTTGTAATGGATGTTTACTAAGAAATTGGTTCTTAGTAAATTAAGATCTCTAGAGAGTTAGGAACTTCTCTTGGCTTCAGAACTAGATGCAATTAAAGTAACTAGGCTTAATTTAATTCCTTACATATATACATTATTAATCTGATATTTGCTGCCTAATATGTTTTGCTATACTAAATGATTGGTTGGCTACTTGATAATTATTTTGGACTGTGAGTGTGTCCTTGGTGGTGCAGCTCCATTCTCTTGACTCATTTATGATTCTTGACTCTTTTTTAAGCTTTTTGGAGTCATCACACAATCAAATCAATGAGCTTAGTTAGGTGTTGCTTCTTTAAGCCATAATATGGAACGTATGATACCATCTCACTATCTATAGATTCTAAAATTTTTCCAAGGCTTCCTCTCATCCTCTTCCATCATATATGACTAAAAAATAAGTTTGGAACAAATTAAAACTATCCCTAAATGCTCCATCTAGCTTAGGGTGAGGTTAGGCTTCAAGGAAGCATCAAATGGATTTGCTTTGTTTTCTTGACAGAAGATATATATAAGGAGCCTTCTAGGGATCTCAAAAGCTCATCCACACACTTATTTAAACTTAGAAATTATTGTATCAAATCATATTTTTAGTAGAACACTTGAAACCCTAACTTTGCTACCTTGAAATCTAATGGCCATTTGATTGTTTCCTTTGCATATTCTTATTCTCCTTCCTCATTTTCCTAAGATTCATTCTTGGTTTAGCTAGAATTCCAATCCCTTAGGTCTGTTCATGCACGGGGCAAAATGGAGAGAAGAAAAACAAGGAGGCTTAAGCTTAGAAAGTAGCAAAAATACTTTAGATTCTTGCTTTTCTTGGCTTGTTCTTCACTTGGTTGGTCTTCTCCCTTGAATTTTGAAATTTTCACTTTTGTTCTACCCTCAATACAGACCCAAAATCATCAATAAAACCATAGAAAGAAAGAGGGGAAAGAGGAGAGGGAGATTGGTGAAAGAGAAAGCATGAAAAACTATGAAATTCTTATACTTTTTGCTAGGTTTCTCTCTTCCTTCTTCCTTCCATCTTGTGTGCCATTCTCCTCTACCCTTGGTTCTATTTTAGCCCAAAAAATTCATTCATAAGAAGTGGCATAGAAATGGGGACGTTTTTATATGTCTAGAGGTTCATTTAAGCAACTTTTAAAATTTGTAGTTTAGTCAATCTTCTTAGTTTTATCTATTTGGGCTCATTTCAATTCTTTTTTTAGAATAATCTTTTCCACCATAAAATTTGGATCCTTTAATTCATAAAATAGCTTTGGTTTCACTCAAATTGGATTTAAAACCATTCCAAATTGTTTAGTTAAAATTTTAGTCAACTGAAAGTCAAAATTGCTCACTGGGGGGTTTAAACTGTTCTAGGAATTCCTATGGTTTTCAGGGCCTCTGAGAACCTCAAAAAGTTCAAATTTCTCATTTAAAAAGCCCTTCTATGAGTTTTCTAAAAATTACTCAAAATTACAAAAATACCATTACATTTTGTTGCATTTCGTTAAAATTCGTTTGGTTATTCTGGCTTTGGTTTCAAGGCACCTCTAGCCTTAAATCACCATTATTTGAGATTTAGAATATTATTCTAATGCTATTAGATCTCAAATCACTCTATCTAGGGGATTGTCTTTTCTATCCGGTGAATTTCGTATATTTATGAAGAAACTATACGTTACGTTTTTCGCGTTTTCTCTCATTTTCAAAGAATTAGATATTACAATCATAAACTTGCTAAACTCAACTAATCTCAACCTAGGGTCAAGAAAGAGCTATTACACTCAATTCCATGCCTTAGGGTGCTAAGAGTCATCACATTAACCTTTCATATACATATAGTACTTATATAACTCATTTGGAAAACATAATAAAACATTTCTCAAGAAAGCATCAAACAACAACACACACAAGCATTTTAACTTATTCAAGTATTCAAATGTGTAACATCCAGTTCTTCAAAAATAAGAGAAAACGTGAAAAACATAACGTACGGTTTATCCATAAACACATGAAATGAACTTAATATAAAAGGAAGTCTTTTGAGATGAATAATTTAAGACCAAATCAAATTTGGATAAAATTTCAAGTAATAGAAAATAAGGATTTGAGTCTTGAGTTGCCCAGAAACTAGGACTGGAGTGATTTAAAAAATTTACCGAAAATCTAGTGGTATTTTCATAAATATAGGCACTTTTTAGAATAGTCATAGGAGGGCTCTTTAAATGGAAAATTTGTACTCTCTAGGGTTTTCAAAAGCCTTGAAAACTATAGGAAGCACCAGGACAGTTAAAACCCTTCTGGTGTATGTTTTTTAATAATAGTTGACTTAAACTTTGACAGTTTCATTCGGAAAGGTTTTAACTCTAAATTGAGTGATTTCAAAGGCATTTTATGAGATTGGGAGCCCAAATTTTATAATGGAAAAGATGATTCTAAAAAAGGAGCTTAAGTGAAGCTAAAACAAAAATGTCACGTACGTGAGACGTAAACGCCATTTTTAAAGAACAAATCCCTTCTTTCTTGCTTATATTAGGCATCCAAATTCTAGGCTCTTCCAATTGACATATTGCATCATCCAAAATAGAGAAGAGAGCTGGAGAGAGGGATGCACCAAGAGGGGCCAAAGAAGAAGGGAAAAATCAAGGAAAAAAGGTAAGAAATTTCAAGAATTCATGGCCTTTCTTCTTGAATCATCATTCTCCTCTTCTTGCTTCATCTTTCCATGGTTTTAGTGAATGATATAGTTTTGTTTTGGCCTGGAACTAGAAAGGAAAAGTTAGAAATTCAAAGAGAAGAATAAAGCAAAGGAAGAACCTCTTGGAAAGAGTTTGAAACCAAGGTAAAAACTCATTGCATTTTGTTTCTTCCTTCTTGCTTCTTTGTGTGAAGTTTCGATCAAAAATAGAACAACCTAGGGGAGGAAAGTTATGACCTAGAACTAATAAGAAACCATTGATTTGGAGTGTGGAAACTTGAGAAATGCAAAGAAATTAGATGGAAAGCTAATGAAATTCAAGAACGAAAAGTGTGAAGCTCTTGAACATAATGTAAATACTTATTTGATACATGAATTTCCTTGCATGTGTAAATGTTTATTTGAGTTCCTAAGACCTCTAGGAAGCTTCCCAAGTGTGTCTCCCATCAAGGAAAAATCAAAAAGTCCATGGGCTCTTTCTCCCTTCATAATCTCGGCCAAGGCAGAAGTAATAGGTTAAGGAGTGTTTTAATTTATTCTAGCCTTGGTTTAAGACTTTATATGATAGAAGAAGGTGGGAGGAACCCTTAGAAAAAATTTAGAAGCCATAGATTGAGAGATGAGGCAATGGCTTCCGTAATGTAGCCTTATAAAATAACATGTATCTAGGCTTTTGAAAGTATGGGTGTGATAGCTCCAAGGACCTTAAATGAAGTTAAGAAGCCTAGATATGAGAAGAGAATGTAACCAAGAACTTGAATTATGATAGTTGCTTCATTAGGCCATTAATGGAACCATTATGTAACTAGTGAACAAAGTATGCTCCTTGATATGTGTTTAAGATCTTGGCTTGCTTCAAGAGTATAATTAAGTGTTGTTTATTGTTGGTAGGCCAAGAAAAACAAATCCCATCTCATTGTGCTTGTGAGGCCAAGAAGGAAAGGAATACTTTAAACTAAGGCTTGAATAAACATCAAGGTAGCTCTCCACCCTATTCTTGTATGTATTCTTAGTTGTATATGTTTCATTGTGCACTTGTGTGTGCATTTGTATCTTGAAACATGCCACTTGATGTTATGTTGTTGCATTGGTACTAATATGCCTTCTTGAATGTTATTGGTTTGTAAATATTACTTATAAGGGTGAGGTGATGTCAAAAGTCCCTTAATATGGGTGAGGAGATGTGAAAAGTCTCTAGCCATGAGTGAGACAAAGCTAAAAGTCTCATGAATGGGTGAGGCCAAGTCAAAAGTCTCTAGATCAAGAGTGAGACAAATCCAAAAGCCATAGAAATGGAGTGGGCTAAACCAAATGTCCCTAGAGTTTATTCTTGTGTTTAACGTGACTTTGTAACATGGAAATATGGATTTGAATACTTCATGGATTGGTTAGTTTGCATACTTGTATCCTTTGACATATTATATGCCTTGAATGTGATTTGAATCGATGTATGAGCTATTGAGATTCCGTGAATCTCATCCCTTTCCCTCCAATCTTATCTAGTATAGGTGGAGCTCAAGAGACAAAGGATGAAGGCCATGAAACATAAATGGCCATCTCTTGACACTTTTGCATGATTATGTATAATTTTAATGTATAAAAAGGTCAAAGTTCTTATGTATACATCATTTTTGAGTTGTAACCACTTGAGCAAATGTAAAAGCATGTATGGATGATGTAGAAACCATATTTGATACCAAATCAATGTAAATGTAAGATTTAGACCTTTGATAACTTGTAAATGCTAATATATTCTTACATGTGGAATGGCCAAATTGATATACATGAAGGATGACACCACTTGTGTAACACCATAAATTCTAGCTCATTTCATGCCTTTAAATGCCTTAATATCATAAAGAATGCAAGTTTCTCATAAAAAGGCAAGGAAGATAATAAATATTTTTGTGTTGCGTCGTATCTAAAAATTTATTTTGGTGTCACGTGGATCGTGTGAGCTCATGCTATGCACCCTTATATCTAATCACATCATTACAACTCATTTATATCCCAAAAACCTACCTACAACCCATGGAATCTGAAATGGAGCATGAAAAATAGGAACTCATTCTCGGCCAGAATTGGCTTCTTTTTTGGGCAAACTTTGGAAAATCATAACTAAATCTAAAAAAAATTGAAAACATGTGTTCTTGGTTATTTTGGAAATCTTATGATGTCTAATTCATAAAAAAATATGTCTAGATCATAACAAGCATCATGGAAGACGTTTGACATCTGAAAAGCTATTGAGGTTGCTGCTGCCTAGGCTGCTGTTTTAGATTACTGATACAAACTTTTAAAATTCATAAATAATTTCATAAAAATCAAAATCACATACATTTGGTTATTTTGGGAAGCTACAAATGTTAACTTGGTACTAAAAATAATTCTAGAATGAAACAGATACATTTAGCTATTGGAATCTTATGGAATAGTGACTGAACTCCTGGGGCGCCACTACTACTAAAAGCCAACTTCAAAAATGCATAACTCTTTGCTCAGATCCCCAAATGAGGTGATCTCGATGGCCACAGAAATCTTATGTATCTAGTTTATGTTTATAAAATTTTAGAAGCATTGGATATCATTTGGCCATCGGCTGACATAAAACACAAATCTGCCAGTGTGAACAGTACACACACCAGAATTAATAGAAAATTTCAACTTTGAAAATTCATCAAATATTCTCTAAACATCTAAAAATTATGTTTTCTAGCTTCCTAAAAATCTCTCAATGATACCTATCTGTATGCCAAATTTCAGATCAAGACTAACTCATTTGGCCAAAAAGTGATATAGGATTCCATTATGATCAAATTTGGTTCCATATGAATTACCAAGCTTACCAAATGGCCTTCCCTTGGTGTTGGCACCTTTTAGGCAAGTCTAAAAGCATATTTAAGACTTGTATGAGCTACCGAAAGAGTCCCAAACCTCATGCCTCTCATTTTGGCCATCCAACCCACACTTATGCATATTTCCATCAAACTTCCATATTGCATAATTGGATATTACAAACTCAAATTGTATTCTAAAGCTTATACATCATATCTATAGTTATAAACATCACATAATAGCATATTTATACATCTCTCAAGGTTTATAGTACATTTACAACATCATATACATCATGAACCATCATTATGGTTCCAAAATGGACAAAACAAGGCATAAGCTTGTCAATCTCTCTTCCTTATTGTTGTTGCTCTCATTGGCATATCCACTTGGTCCACCTAGCATGTGAGATCATTGGAGAGGAGGGGATGAGATTCAAAGAATCCCAATAGCTCATCTCCCATTCAATCATACATAGCATGTGCAAAACAAGCTTAATAAATGTATACATAGGGAAAATGGAAGACATGGACATTTTAAAAGCAAACTTGACATGTGAATCAATCATACAAGACATTTAAGAGCTCACCAAGTGTTTGGATTGGCCTCACACTTCTCCTCATGGATTTTGGACTTGCCTCGCCCATTCTTTAAGAGCTTTAGACTTAACCATACTCTTGGGAGCCCACTTTGCTTTTGGAAGACTCTTTACTTTGTCTCAACCAAGCTCAAGGGTTCTTGGCTTATCCTCACCAAAGGGAAGAATTCTTAGCCTCTACACACTCAAGCAAACTCATACAAACATCACATCCTCATTTAAAAATATAACATGGTATCAAGAATCATAGCATATAAAGGCATGCTAGCATACTTTTCATAGCTTGAAAATATACATACACACATTCTAAAATAAGCTAAACACACATTCATGAATGAGAGAAGGTGGAGAGAGTTACCTTGTGTATATTCACACACTTTTTCCTTAGCTTTCAAGCCTCCTCTTTCAGCCACACACCCACAAGTTGGTGGAGATGATTTCTCTTGACCTAGAGACAATTTATAAGAGCCAATTAAGTTCTTGAAACACATTCTAAGGTCACATAGCTAGGTGAAATACTAAATTGCTCTACAACCCTTATTATAGTCTATATTGGCACCTAATGAAGCAACACTCCTCAAATGACTTCTAGGCCTCATTCTTTCCTTTCAAATATGATTCTTGACTCCTTTTAAGCCTTTTGGAGTCATCACATCATTAAAATAAAAGGCCTATAACCATATTGCTTCTTTAGGTCATAATATAGAACTTAAGACACCAAATCACTTCCATGAGTTCTAAATTTTTTCTAAGGCCTCCCTTCATTTTCATTCATCAATTATGACTCAAGAATAGCCTTAGAAAAAATTAAAACTCCCCCCACCTACAAGATCCCCTCTTGGCCGAGACATGCCTAGGTTTTGGGCTCTATGGAGTTTTCTTGAAGGGAGAAGCTTGTGGGGAGCATCTTTGGTGTCTCAAGAACTCATTTATACTCTAAATTAGACTTAGGAAGCATCATATAAAATTAGAATTTGAAAGGTGCACTAGAAACCCTAGGTTTTGCATCTTGAATCCTAATGCCTATTTTATGGTTTTCTTTGCATATTCTTATTCCTCTCCATTAAATACGTAAGAATCATGCTTGGCTGGGCTTGAAAATTAGATCTTTTTAGGGTTCTTAGTGTAGGTCAAAATGGAGAAGAAGGTTCACGGAATATATTAACCATAGGATGCATTTTTACCTTGTTTTCTTGCTTAGTTTGGCTTGAATCTTGATTTTTCCAAGCTCTTCTCTTCAAATCCGAACTTTCCCTTGAATTTCTCCCTTGAATCAGATTTGTACACTTCATTTTAATCCAAGGAAATAAAGAAGAAGGGAGGAGAGGAGGTGTGGATGAAGAAAAGCAAGGAAAATCATCATGAAAATATACCTTACACTTGGCTTTCTTCCTCCTTCTTGATATAAAGTCTAACATCATATAAAGTCTCAAACCAAGGCTAGAACAAATCAAATGCCTAAGAATCATGCTTGGTTGGGCTTGAAAATCAGATTTTCCTAGGGTTCTTAGTGATAGGTCAAAATGGAAAAGAAGGGTCATGGAATATATCAACAATAGGATGCATTTTTACCTTGTTTTCTTACTTAGTTTGGCTTGAATCTTGATTTTTCCAAGCTCCTCTCTTCAAATCCGAACTTTTCCTTGAATTTCTCCCTTGAATCAGATTTGTAAACTTCATTTTAATCCAAGGAAATAAAGGAGAAGGGAGGAGAAGAGGTGTGGATGAAGAAAAGTAAGGAAAATCACCATGAAAACATACCTTACACTTGGCTTTCTTCCTCCTTCTTCTTCCTCTCTTGGGTGCCTCTCCCTTAGGGTTTTGCTTCTAATTTGGGGCTGAAAATCTAAAGAGAAATGAAGGCAAGTGTGTGGCGCCACCTATATAGAGGTAGGGAAAAGTGACTTTTTCAAAAATTCTAATTTTGCCCTTTGTACTTTGCATTTTTGTTTCTCCTTCATTTTAGCTCCTTTTTTAGAACCGTCTTTTCCATTGTAAAATTTAGGCTCCAATTAAGAAAAATGCCTTTGGAATCACTCAAATCGGAGCTAAAACCTTTCTGAATGAATCCATCAAAATTTAAGTACACTGACGTTAGAAAATGTTCACCGGAGGAGACTTAACTGTCTTGGGGCTTTCTATAATTTTTAGGGTCTCTGAGAATTCTAGAGAACTCAAAACTTTGGTTTAAAAAGTCCTCTTGTGTGAATTCTGAAAATTGCTCGAAATTACAAAAATACCATTACATTTCATAAGGTTTCCATCAAAATTTATTTCATCATTCTAGCTCCATTTTTCCTTCTGTCTGAGACTAGAATTCTCATTTTTAAGAGGCTAGAATATTACTCAAATTTTTTAGGACCTTAACTAATTTATTTCAGGGGACTTGCTTTGAAAATGTACCAGTTTTCGTCATTTAAAGAAAATTGGACATTACAACTTGGGTAGTTTATATATGATGTAATTATGCTTTGAAACTTGCCCAAGAGGTGCTAGAATACAAAGAAGTTCATTTGGACCAAATTGTGCCCTTAGATGATACTAAAGTGACCCTAATTGTGAGCTAAGGCAAAACTTATTTAATGAACTCTTATTGGTTTGAAATTTGGCATGAATATAAGTCTGGTTTAGATCTTTTTGAGAAGCTAAAGTGAATATAATTTGGAACTTTAGGGAATTTTTGACGAATTTCCAAAGTTGGCTAAAATTGCAAAGTTTGATAGTGGCACTATTTATGTGGTCTGAAATATTGCCTCTATCATTCATGGACCAATGATGTCCAATGGCTATGAAAATTTAAAGGCATAAACTAGACATTCATAGTGACTTATAACAACTAGAATCACCTCAGTTGGATGTATGTAGTGGGAGATATGAATTTTTGAAGTTTCATATCAGTGATAGTAGCGCAGACCAATCTTGGTTACTATTCTATCAATTTTGAAGATCTAAATGCATCGAAACTAGTCTAAACTTATTTTTTTCCTCTAGTTAACATCTTTATCTTTTTAAATTGGTATCATTTTCCTAAATTTTATTTTTGTGGAATTAGTTATGAATTTGTGAAATTTATATCAATAACTTGTATTAGAAACACTGGACATTCTAACCGTTGCCACTTTTTTGTTATCAAACGTGGTCCATATGAGGTTTTCGTAGTCGGGAACTATTTTTAGTATAAATTTAACACCTAGAGCTTTCCAGAAAACTATGGGTTACTTGATTTTAATTTTTTTAAAATTAGTTATAATTTTTTAAAATTGTTAGTAGAAAACTAAAATTTTGACCTGAGGGTAAAATGTGGATTTTTCTGGTTTTTAGTCTCTAATCCATGGTTTATGGATTGTTTTATGATGTATATGATTTATATGGATGTAATATGACTAAAGAACATTGTGAGTGAGTTCACAGGGTCCACAAGACACGAATTGAATTTTTAAACTCCGACATAACACAGAAAAATTACATTATTTTATTCCTTTTTCTTGGAAATTTCTTTGTTTGCACATGAAGTCACCTTGAATATGAGAATATAGAGTGTAATAATGTATGGTATGACATTTTTAGTATCAGAGTAAAGTTCCAAGCTTTCTAAGGTTGTATATAGCTTGAGAATGTAGCAATAAGGTTATCTAAAGGCTTGTATAGTTGTATAAAGCCTTATATGAGGTATTTTGGGTGTGTGAAGGTGGCTCATGGTTATGTTTATGATAAGTGAGATGTGAAATAGTCGTGGAATAGGTGGTAAACATCAGGTAAGGTTGGCTTCTAATGTTGCATGAGCAGAGTTAAGTGATCCAACAGCTAGAGCTCTACAAGCTATAGTAGCTCACTGGGATCGATGGCAAGCTTTATTGATTAGTAGCCAAAGATGAATGTGTGGCTGCTGGAGAGGCTTGCTTTAAGAGATCATGAGAGGCCTAGCTTCCTTGAGTACCATGTCACACCATATCAAGGCATATCAAGATATTTCTCAAATAATATCAATGATGGCATAAAACAATCATTTTCATGAAGTATACACTCTTAGCAGCAGAAATGATGATTATTAAAGGTCAAAATAATTTAATCTTTGGATAAATTGACCATATGGCCTTACTAATGCAACATCAAAACTAAGCCACCGACCTCACTTATCTTTTGCCTCAAAAGCATACACCTAGTGAAAGAGAGCAGAGAGCACTAAGGAGTGAGAAGGAGAAAGGAAGAGTTGAGGACAAGAAAGAGAGCAAAAAAAGAAGTTGAGAAAGAGGAAGCTTTACAATTGAAGAAGGAAAGTAAAAACACACCTTTTTGTCTAGCATATAAGGGTAGCTTGCATGCCTCTAATCGATGCATTATCTTCTTCCTTTGGAATTCTCATAAGATACATGGTTGTGCAGAAAATCATAAGAGAAGTTGAATTACCAAGAACTCTGGGAATTCTTCCATACATAATTACAATTTTAGTTCAACTATTTGCTTATTTCTTCATATTTGTTTGATAAATAATCATGTTTTCCTTGATTGCATAAGGGAAAGTGGGATGGGAGCTTAAGTTTAAAACCATAATTGTTGCAACAAGTTTTGCAAAATAGAGTACTACTGCATGTTTGACCGTGCATTTTTGCAAGGGTTGTGCAATAGTTTTTGCAAGGGTTGTGCAATAGTTATCCATTGCACACAACTAGGCCCATGAGGAATACAAATCTTGGTCATGTAACAACACATAGGTTGTGTATTTCCTTAGTGTTTTTCACCTAAAATGAACATTAAATTTGCATGATTTGACTGTGTGAAAGCACATAAGTCGTGTGACTCTTTGATAAGTAAAGATAATGGAATTTCTTAAGATGTTTTAGTTGAATCCTTGCATATTTGGATATTTAGTTGTTGATGTGTAACACCCCGAAATTAATTAAGGTGTTAATCATGGATTAAGATTAATTAAGGATAATTAATAGAGCATAATTGGGTAAGTTAGTGAAAAGGTATTCTAGAGAGATGAATTGTTAATATGGGTTAAGAATTTATTTAGGATAGAGATTTACCTCTAGGCCCAAATTAATTAAATCATAATAAGAGGCTAATGGAGGCCCAATGAACTAGAGGCAGACTCAAACTAATTTAATGAGATAGAGGCCCAAGATTTATCTTGTATAGGCCCAATTAAGTGGCCCAATTACCCTTGTGCAGACCCAAGCCCTTGAGCCCTTCAAATTAGGCCCAAATCCCATTAAACTTTAGCAACCCAATGTGTGAAAACTGGCCCAAAAGAATTCTGCAGCCCAACAAGTGAAAACTGGCCCAATAAGCAAAATCTGAAACCCAATTGGATTTGGACTTGGAGCAACCCATGACCCAACACCTTGACCCAACTTAAACCCACCTAAAACCCTAATGCTTCAACCACACCTTCATTTTTCTGAAACTCAAGAGGCAAATTCGGAGGTTGAGAAGGAGGCTAGGGTTTGGGGCAAGATTTCTGCATTTTCTCATATTTAGAGCAAGATTTGGCCAAGGTAATAGTTATACAACTTAATCCCCTCATCTTTCTCTTTAATTTGGTCTAATTAGTTTTTCATTTGGAGAGATTTCATTTTACCCAAAATCTGAAAAGTGAGGGTTTAGAGGTTTTCTTGATGAAATTCGTAGGTTGAGGTTAGGGCTGGTATTTGGTGACTTTAAACCCCCCCATTTTGATGCTTTCCTTGTTGGTTTGAGACCCCCATAGCTGATTTATATCATGGGTACTAATTTTATACGAATTTGCTTAGGATTTTGGGTGAAACATTGAGAATTCTGGTAGGAGACACTTGAATCCGAATTTGGGATTTGTGGTGGCTGTTGCGAATTTGTCTACAAGTGAGATAACCGGGGTTTATATTAATTCCATGCATGTATCTGCTTTAATTCCATATTTGCTATATATGAATGATTTGAAATGTTGAATGAATTGGTTGGCTATCTATTGTATCATGATTGGACCTTGTGAGTCTATGGTGGAGCTGTGGTGCGGCTGCCACCCGTGCATGTGCCACGATCGGGCACCGGGTTATGATCAAACCCCAGATGCACTGAGCCCTGGTGTGCTCAATGGGGAGTAGGTGCCATGGACGGGCCTCTCCTAGTGTTAATGGCCTTTAACATGTTAAATATATGATTGCTAGTATGGGATAGTAATCATGATAGCCTAATTGTTTCATTTGCTGAAATGACTGATATGGATTTTGATTCATGCATATATGTTGATTAAACTGGATTATATGATGGAATTGTTTTGGTTACTGAGATTTATATCTCACCCCGTGTTATGAGATCAATATTTCAGGTGAAGGTTCCTCGGGTAAGGATAAGGGTAAGCAAGTGGATGAAAATCCATAAGCTTCGACCTATGGGGAGATGGCTACACTTGGGCTGACTTAGCTAGTATAGATGCTAATTTTGTATTCCTTAATGTATAGCATCATCATGTATCTGCATTGCCAAGTGTAGGCTTGAACATTTGATTTATTAAGAATGTATATACTAAAGGGTTAGACCTCATCTTAACTTAGTATTTGATGTATGGATTCATATTATCTGCTGTAAACTTTGTTGACCTATAATATGGTTGTCAATGGAAATGTAACTTTTGAGATATTGGTACGAACCCCTATTGTATGAAACCCCTATTGATTGAGTATTAAAGGATAGCCACCGGTAGTTCATGTATAATCTATTGTTGTTACTTTATAAACTTGTTGATAGAAGGTAATTAGAGGAAAGAAATGAACACATAAGTTTTGAATTGGTAATGGAAGAATAGCTAAGTAAATAGGGTAGATAAATGCCATTAGAGCCATATAAAATGAGGGAAAGTGACCTTAGAGTGTCCCTAAGAAGAGAATTGGAGTGTAGGGGGCGAAACATAGGGAAAACAGCTCCAGAAGAGAGTCACGCCACGACCAGGAAGGCTTCGCCGCGGCCTAGGATGTGACAGTGGTGAGGGACGCCACGGCTTGAGAAATCTCGCTACGGCGCGGAGTGAAAATAATCGCCCAGGAGGTGACAGGACGTAACCTCGCCGCGGCGCGAGTCGAGAAAATTAATTAGGGAGGTTACAGTAGCAAAACTCGCCGCGGCGCCACATACGTTGGCCGCGGCGCAGGTCCAACTCGCCGCGGAAAGTCAGGAAAATTCTCGAGAGCAACTTGGCCGCGGCGCAAGAGTTCTAGGCCACGGCGCAAGTCTAAAAACTCAATTTTCAAGCTCCAGAATCTAACTTAGCCGCGGCGGGAAAGTTCCAAGTCACGGCGCAGGTCCCCAAACTCCTATATTTGACCTAGAAACCTTAATTTCAGTAAGGATAATGTTAAGGAATAGTTTGAGTACATTGGTGGGATGTTTTTGTGGGTTGAAATTGATTAATGGATGAATCCTAAACCTTTAATGATGGTACAAACCCCTTTTATGCATGTTCTCGTTATGGTTGTTAGTTGATGATCCTAGTAGTATCAAGGTTTAAATTTCCCCTATATTTTCTTAATGTAATTAATTGCAATGACTCCAAACCTTGATCATTATCTATTAATTGTGTATTTAGCTATAATCACTGATATTAGAATCTAGGGTCATCACATGATTCATGTTTGAATACATGATCACTTAACTAAATTCTTTTAAAACTTAGAATACTTAAGTAATATTTTACCTAATCCCTTATACAAAGGAGATTATCTAGATCCAATGCATAGATAATCGAACCTTGAACTATTCCTCTATTGAGATGTGGACTTTTAAGATACTAAAAATGCTAAATGACAAGATAATAGTAAAAAGGTTCCATTAGAACTTGTTTAGGTAATCATTGATTACAATTTCATAGATTAAGCTTAGTAACATGCATGATTTGTATGATTAAAGTTTCTTAAAATTGAATATGTAGCTACTTTTAATAATGATGGATATGGATTATCTATATGTTTACTAAATATGAGATTATGTGTATTGATGTTGCATTATATGCTAACCATAAATAACCTATCTATGGATTACCTATATTTTTCCTAAATATGTATTTATGATTTTGCTTATTGATGTCGTGCTGTATTCATACCAAATGTGGATTACCTATTTGTGTGTAAAGAAGTACTTAAGGAATATGATAATGATTAGAAAATATGACTTAGATAACTTAGAGCATAATTTAAGCAGTATGATGATTATTTGCGATTCTATATTTCACTTTACTGATGACAAAACAAAAAGGAATTTTTGGATGGAGATAGAATTCTCAATGAATGGAATTCTAATAAGAGATGGTCTCTAGGAGATGGGATTCTTGAATCCTAATTAGAAATAGCCTCTAAGGGACAAGATTCTCCAAGGATAAAATTCTAATAACAAATGGCGTCCATTAGCAACAAATAGAAGAATATGATCATCTAGAAACATTACTAACCAGAATTTAACGGGTTAAAGTTGTTAAAGTTTTGACCTCGATTGGAAGTTAAGTTTTGCAGATTCACTCTAAGGGAAGTCCTAATTTGCTTATGTTGTTCCATATACAAATGTGCTAATGTGTTCAGATGATCATGTTGATTAAGGAGAGTAATTCTTCCTCCTTGATTATGCTAAAATCCTAAGTCTCACACTAACTCATATAGATTGCTTGATAGGTTACCTATGAATTCGAATATCTAAGTCTACAATAAGTAATATGGGATGATTGGTACAATATTTATGGATATAATTTTACCTACAAATTGCATTTTTTATGAAGGATCATCTGCATTTCCTTACAATGTTATATATAGTATTATGATATAATTACCTCAGTGTACTAATGTACATGCTAATGTACTATTCTATGTGAAGAGTAAGAATGTAACATGACAAAGATTCTATACATAAGAATTGAACATGCTAGTATGCACTAGGTTTATCTGAGATACAAATATGATAAATTATTCATGTTATTTCATGTTAAGGAATAATCAAGTTAGGCCAGTATAACTTAAGCATGAAATCAAGTAATTCAAATACATATGTATGCTCTTGCACCCATAAATGCTATATGCTGTTGTGTGCTTACTATTTTTATATCCAACAAACAAAGGAAACAAAAAGGAAAAAAAGTTTTTTTGCAGTTTATGCAACTAGATCATTATAGGGTTTTTACTTAATAGTGTTTTCAATAAGAATATAATTTCCCACTATTTTTTTGTAATGCATTCATATAAGGAACTAAGTTCAATTGCCATTGAGCTAGTTGGAGATTGAAGTGTTTATTGTAGGTTGAATTTCAGCATTTCCTATCATAGCAAATAAGGACAAAACAATATTATCTATTTTGTTAAATGTTTACAATAATAGTTATGAGTCACCAGTATATGTTCAGTTGTCTGGCGTAGGAATTAGATGTATTTTTATATGCTAAGACTAGAATACTACTAATGCTATCTAGTGATTTTACTTATAAGAATGTGACTTCATGATTACTAGATGTATAAAATTGGCTAATTTCAATATGGTCAGTTAAATTTTAATGTGGTTTGTTTTAGGATTGCATGGTCAAATGAAATTAGGGAATTTTAACAATCATAATTCTACCATATTTCCATTACTTTGAAAAAAAAATATGTAACACATAAAATAAAGGTGTTACAAATTCCCTAAGCTTAGGGGTTTCTTGTCAATTCCCTTTTTATGCTTCTTCAAGGAAGCATTCTCTTTCATTTCATGCATCTCAATTTTATAACATAATTAACTATAGCAACGTAAGAAGAAAATTGTTTATTCTAAGCTACCACTACCTTGAACAAAGGATGAGCCAACATATCAATAAATCTTTAGATCATGTCCCTCTTAATGAGGAATAAATTCAAGGCATAGTGGTATAGCTATGTAAAACAGACATCATACTCCAAGACACTCGTACTCAGTGACTATTTTAAAGTCTCAAATTCACAATGCATAGCATTTAGGACACCCTGAGGTGGAAAAATGGCCATGAAGGCTCCTTTGAATTACTCTTAAGCCATTAGGGGTGACCCTACTGGCTTTCCCCTAGACAATTTTTTATGCCAAGTACTAGCCACATCTTTTAATTGATAAGTGGACAATTCAATTATTTACACACCTAAAACATTTAAGAGCTTGGCACACTTTCTCAATGCCATCAATAAAAATCTAAGCATCTTTTTTACTATTAAACTTTGTGAAGATAGGTAGTTTCAAGTTTAAAATCTAAGACAATAGATCATAAGTATTCCTTCCCTCATTTTGAAGAGGAAGTACAACTTGGTTAGGCTAAGTCTGTAGGGTTATGACACTCATCAATCAATCAATTTCTCCCCCTTATGCCACTATCATACTTGTTAGGGTTCCCACTGTCCCATGTAAACAAACACTAGAGCCTTCAACAATCCTATTCATGGTTGAAAAGGCATGGCTCCCTCTTTAACTACATTCTCTCTCAGGCGTAGGCCATCCTGGCTTGTCGACTACACCCCCCTAATGTAACACCTTAACTTAATAGCTCTTTATTTATCTATATGAGTTCATTTATGAGTTTGATTTACTCATACATACAGATATGAGTTCGAAATTTATTGAAATTTTTTTTTACCTTTTTGTATCTAATACATGTTATCTATGATTTTTCTTGCTTTTCAATTAGACTAGCCCTTTTTCCTCTTATTTTACCTTCTTTTTTTTTTTTTTTGCTCTTCTAGCCCTTTTCTTTGTTTTTAATTAGACCTCTGGTTCCTTGTTATCATATCTTTTATCCTCTCTTTTAATGTTTAGAAATTTTAAAAAATACTAGATATAATAGCCCACATCTACCATGGCCTCTAATTAATCCTCTAGCACAACCCTTGTGAACCAGGGCTATAGGTAGGGCTGTTGCCCCATTAAATGCCTTAAATAATAATACATGTTTAAATCATATATTACTTATACAACTTCTATTAATTTTCAAAATGTTGACTTAAAAGTAGGACAAAAACAAACTTCCAATAACATCTTTAGCATGCCCTAATTATGATTATGTTTAAGTTCATAATGATAATTAAGACTTCATCAAAGAATACTTGCTCTATAAGCTATAGAAAAGCCTTAGCTTTGATAACAAATTTGTCATACCCTAAATAGAAATGTGATCAGCATGAAATATAAGGAGACCTATAACCATAAGCCCAAGAATCACACAAATTCTTATATAATTTGAATGCACAATTAATTCATACATGATATTTCCTAATTGAAGCATAATCCCATTAATTTCCTTCATTCATAATAAGTTCAAAGTTTCACAATTTTTGCCATAATTCATATCAAAGTCATATTTCACTTTTTGCAGAAAATTTAATAGAGTTTCCCTTGACAATGGGACATTCCATATTATCTACAACCAATCAACTAGTCATGTACAACAAAGAGAGCTATGCTTTCATTAACAAACAATAAAACATAGAGCAAGCTATGTGATCCTACTTGTAACTTCATGGAGTCAACTCTAGAACACCAAAATACAAAACATATATACATGATTACAAAATAACTAGGCCTAAGTAAAATAATGCTAGGCTCACTGCAAGTGACACTCTTGAACTACACTAGAAGAGACAAGTTAGACATGACTTTATCACCTACAAGGATAAGTAACAAAGTAAGCCACAATACTTAGTGAGTAAAAGATAAAGTATAATAATTGAAATGACAAGTGGGCATGGAATTTTCTTAATGAAAATAAATTTTAAATCAAGCATAAGATAACAAAAGAATAAACAAGGAAGAAACATGCATTATGCAAGGATAATACTTAAATAATTAAATAAGGTAATTCAATAAAGAATTTAATAAAAAGAAAAGCAATTAACATAATGGTAACAAGAAGTAAACATTGTAAAAATTTATGTACTATTAAGTTAAATAAGTTATGGAGTAAAGTTTGATAGAAAGCTTATTCATTACATTATCAACTTGAAAAAAATACAAAGAACATGTAGAAACATATAATTTAATCAAGTTGTAAAATGAATGAAATGTAATAATGAGAAATAAATAAAGTTAAATTCATATATTTGGAACTTCAATGTTGAAAGTAACAAATGTCAATTCTAGAAAACAATTTAATATTATTATTGCAATAAGAAAGGTCTATGCAAAACTTTTAAATTCAAATATGGACATACAGTCCACAAAGTTAAGTAACCACATAATCAAATATGAGCACATAACCCTTGAGGATAAATCATTACATAGTCAAATATTGGCACCTAACTTGTGAATAATCAAAAAGCCTTTAGCTAAGTACCCTATTGGTAATCAATCACTATCTATGTGGTAATATCCAAGGTGCATAGAGGACTATCAAAATTGCTATTAATAACCAATGTTTTGCACAATCATTACCATGCAAGGTTTCCACAATAAAATAGAAGAAAGTAAAATAGAGTAAAATAAAATAAGCTAAAATGACTTATTTCTCTTCATAAGCCTCTAAAACTCTATCCATGATAGAGTCTTACAATAATCATGGTTATGCTCTGGCACACTCGAAATGTGATTGTTTGGTACCAGAAAGGTTTCCATGATTTGATTTTCAAAAAATGAAAACCAAAATCAAAATAGTATAATCACTACCAAAATTTTATTTACTCTTTTTTTTTTTCAAAAACAAAACTTTGGAAAAACTTTTTTACTTGAAAAATGATTTGCAAACCAAATATGGGTTCGGGAGTTAGTTATGAGTGGGGAAGGTATTAGAAATCTCATTACACCCATTTTCTAAGAATGGTTACCTTAACTTAATTATGCAAAATTAATATGACTTCTATTCTATTTTAATTCTCTTTAATGAATCATATGCAAAATAAGAAGGAAAGAATTTAAGGAAATAAAATTAAAAGCAAAAAAGAAAAAAATTAAGAAATAAAATTAAAAAGGAAATAAAATTTTTAAAAAATTAATTATAAAGGTAGACTTGACCTAAAATGAGAGTTTAGGCCCTACGTACCCTATAGAAATGATCAAAGTATATGTAGTTCGACCAGATAGAAAAACATTGACAATTGGTTGGTGTTCTTTTTTTTTTGGCAGAAAAAGGAAAAAATAAAAATCATTTAGACTTTTGTAAACAAAATAAATTTGAAATTGATTTATATGTTTTCATTTGCAAAGATTGAATTAATTCCACTTTTTCACTCTTTTTGTTTTTTATTTTTCTATTTAATAATTTTTTTACCTTTTTAATGATTTTTTTTCATATTTGATATTTGATTCTTTTTTATTTTATTTATATCTTGTTTGTATTTTGATTTTTGATTTTTGATTATTTCAATATTTTTTTATGATTTTTTTAATTTTTTCTTTTTATTTTTGATTCTTTAATTTTTTATTTCTTGTTTTATTATTATTTTTAATTTTTTTGTTTTCAATTTTTTGATTCTTGCCTTTTTTTTGTTTGTTTTTTTTCCTCCTTTTTCTTTTTTGTTTTGATCATTATTTCTTTTAATTTTTTGTTTGATTTTTATTTTGATTTTTTCTTATTGATTATCATTATTTTTTATTTTCATTTTTAAATTTGAGTGATTTATATATACATACATATACATACATATATATATATATATATATTTTAATGACATTTTCTTTTTTCTCTCTCTCTCTTTTCTAATAAGTTTTTTTATTTACTTTTGACTTTTAGATTATTGTTTATTTGTTCCTGTAATTTTTATGGATTGTTTTTTTTTTTTCAGATTTTTTTTGGTCTTTTGTTTCTTTTTTGATTTTTTTTTGAACATTTAAAAGAAAACTTTCTAAGTTTATGATTTTTTACAAAATGAGAAAATTCATTTAAAAATTAACTTTTAAATTTGTAAAAGCTATTATTGTTTTCCATTTTCTCTTTTCTTTCCCTTTTTTTTTTAAAGGATCTAAGTTTTGAGTCATGTGAATATTTTCCTTTGATGTTGACCCATTGAATTTAATTTTTGCCTTTTGATTTTTTTAAAAATGTTTATATATATATAGAGCTCCCATTTTCAATTTTGAAATACTCTTTATTTTCATAAAATTGAATTTGTATTTTGAATTTTTCTCTTTTTTTTTTTATTTTCTTTTTAAAATGAAAATGACATCAGTTTGTCATAAACCATTGAAATGTGAAATTATTAAGATGTAGTTGCCAAATTTAATGAACATCGTGGAGATTTATTATCACACATGTCTCTTCGAAAATGAATCCTATGAACCCGAGGGGACAAAGAGTCCCACGCGATTATTCTAAAGATGAAAAACAAAAATGAAATAAAAGAAATTTCACAAGCACATGGTAATTCATGATTGTGTGTGTTTTGTGTTGAAACAGTTATACCATTCAATACATTTGCACATTTTAATGAGTCCCACATTCTAAAGATGAAAAACAAAAATGAGATAAAAAAAATTTCACAAGCACATGGTAATTCATGATTGTGTGTGTTTTGTGTTCAAATAGTCATACCATTCAATACATTTGCACATTTTAATTCCAGTAGATGAATGAAGTACAAAAGAAAACTAGGCAGCGTCACTTTCAGCCATACCTTTAGGGTAGCCCTCCATTTGACAATTGCCTAGGCACTTGTCTCCAATAGTTTACACAGCCCATGATTCAATTGAGCATAAAAGAAACATGAAATAGAATAAACTTCAAATTGAAAGAGAATGCTCACAGCAAGCTATATTCATCCAAGTCAAAATGTCCCCAACAATTTTATGACTTCTATCAGTTCGGGATGCACACTAAGCAACCTTGAGAAACAGAGATATTTGTGTAAGCCTTAATTATGAAACATACATCTATTTATCACGAAATGCATAATAGGGGAAAATTAAAGTAAATGCATTATGACTCTATCAGACTCAACAGATTCAGCAACCATGATCAAACACCAAAGTTCATCCTAGACTTCTATTAGGCATTTCATCGAGCACCTACTGTGTATCTTAGGATATACATAGAACAAGGTATTTCAGACTTCATCCATGACTACTTGGTGTGAGAGTGTCATCCAATCCTCCATTCTCATCTCAGATCATCAGCAATCGTAGGAAAATTTCATTGACAAACAAAGAAAGCAAACCATATTCGTGACTTACTTAATTGCGGGGATTATAGGAGAAGAACAGGTTCTTCCTCCGCACTCCCTTCTCGACCTTAATCTCTATTTTCAATGTCAACCCCCCACTCTGATAAGGGTGAACAAAACCGAACCAAACCAATTAAACTAAACCAAACTGAACCAAACCGCCAAAAATCGAATAAAACCGATTAAAAATTGGTTTGGTTTAGTTTTTGTGATTGTAAAACCGATTAAATCGGTTCGGTTGTCGGTTTTCTCCATATTTGGTTTGGTTAACCGAACCAAACCGAACCATTAAAATTACAATTAATTAAAATTTAATATTTTGTTTCTTTTTAGATTAATGAGATCTTTTATCAATTAAACTTGTATCAAAATTACATTTTTTATGTGGTTCAAGAAATATACAAATTATTTATACTATTTTATTATAAGATATTACTCTTATTTTTTTTTTTCACTTTTTAAAGCTTATTTGTGAATGTATGAAATTTGTTTAGGTGATATATATATATATATAAATAGTAAATTATTCCAAAGTTATTATTGGTCAAAATTTTAAGATATGTAAGATATTAGAAGTTAAATTCTACATATTATAAGGAACAAATTTTTTTTTAAAAAAATTACTTTTGGACCAAAAAAAACATTAATCAAACCGGACCAAACCGAACCAAACCGAATAAAAACCGAACCAAACCGATTAAAATTTAAAACCGACAAGGTCCAATAAAATGCTAAACCGATTAAGTTGGTTCGGTTTGATTTTTGCTCAAAACCGAACCAAACCAAGCCTTTGAACACCCCTACACTCTGATGCATTTTCTCCTCCTGAATCTTGATCTTGGTTCCCTGAATTTCTTTTCTTCTCTCTCAAACGCTCCTCTTAATCCCTTGCTCCCTCTCCCTTGGCTTTAATCCTCTGTCTGTTATATTCCCAAAGGCTCTCACCCCCAGTAGGATCAAACATGCTTCCCTTCCCTTCTGCTGTCTTCTCTTCCTCTATCGATCCATGTCTGTCTCCCTCTTCCATTTTTGTGTCTCCTTTTCTCGGCTTGTGATGGTGAAAGGGACGTGAAGGGCAGGTCAGCTCTTCGGGCATACCGCTGACTTTCTGCCTTTCTCTTAGTCGGCTTCTTTGAAACGTTGCTGAGAGCTGTTTCCCCTTTCGTGCTTTTCTGGGTGCAAGGGCTGTGGGGTGCAAAATACAAAAACTCTTTGTTTTAACCCTTTTACACTATTATTGTTATTATTATTATTATTATTTTGCTTTTTTTAATTTCCTTTTTCTTTTCTTTCTTTTTATTGTTGGGCCCCTTGGAATTTGGACATTAGGCTTTATTTTTTTCATATTAGGCCCATTACTTGTGTTGGGCTTTTTAAAAAATAATAATAAACTCTTTTAGTTTTTGTTTTTGCATTTTTATTTTTATTTTTGATTTGATTATATATATATACATTATATTTATATTTTTAGGTTTTTCTTTTCATTCTTTTTGTTTTCCTCTTCTTCTTTTTTTCTTTTGATTTTGTATTTTTTATTATTTTTAACTTTTACTTTTAATTTCACCTTCTAATCTTTTGAATTTGGATTTTAGGCTTGTGTTATTTTTGATGTTAAATCAAAAATATTTATGTTGATTTTTCCTTTTGAGATAACTAGGTCCTTTGAACCTGTTTGATTCCTCTTGTTTTGTTTCAAATTTTTTAAGTTTTTTCATTCCATTTTTTTATTTCTAAATCCTACTTGGACAAAATATGATGTTCACAGTTGCCTTTCTTTATTTGTTTCTTAGACAAATGAATTGAAAATGTAAATTTTGATGTTTGTGTAAGGAACAAGCAAAGATAAGAGCATGTATTTTGTCATGGATAGTTTGATTGTCCTTTGACACCACTAGACAATAAAGAAAAGGGAAAAAGTGATCTAAATAAAATATGATGTTTAGATATTATCCCTCTTTACTTATCTATTAAGTGAGAGAATCAAAAATGCAATTTTAGTATCCTTAATTCAAGAATAAGTAAAGATGGGAACATATATTTTGTTTGGGAAGCTAATGGATCAAGGTGAGCTAACTTACTTGGAAATGTCAGAACTTGATGAAAGGTAAAGATGTTAAGCAATGCTCGCCAGTACAAAGGCTTTTGGATGGATGCCCTGAGCAGGGCTTTAAATGTGCCTATTTTGGTGCAAGACTTAGGTTGTCTGTTCTGGTGCAGGACTTGATTATGCCTATTTTGGTGTAAGACTTAAGGATGCCTATTCTTGTGTAAGACTTGAAGGGTGCCTGTTCTTGTGCAAAACTTAAAAAGTGCCTGTTCATGTATAGGATTTACGGTGCCTATTCTGGTGCAATGCTTTATCATGCCTGTTCTGATGTTAGACTTAAATGTGCATATTCTTGTGCTGGACTTAAAGGTACCTTTTCTCATGTAGGACTTAAAAGTGTCTGTTCTTATGTGAGAGTCAAAGTGCCTATTCTGGTGTAGGACTTTATTATGCTTTGTTCTGGTGTAGGAGTTAAAGGTGTATGTTCTCATGTAAGACTTAAATGTGCTTGTTCTGGTGCAAAACTTGAAATTGCTTGTTCTTATGCAAGATTTAAAGGTGTTTGCTTTTGTGTAAACTTAGGGTGCCTATTTTGGTGCAGGACTTAAAGGTATCTATTCTTGTGTAGGACTTAAAAGTGACTACTAAAGTCATATATACAAGATGCATAGAGTGTAACACCCCAAAATTAATTAAGAATAATTATAATGAATTAAATTAATATAAGGATTTGGGAAATATAAGGAAAATAAGGTTTTCTAAAGAAATGGGTTTATTTTAAGTATTTTGACCTAATAATCATGTTTGATTATTGTTGGGTGACGATATATTAATTAGAGTTATGGGTTTAATTAAGTAATTAACTAAGGGGAGATAGACATTTAATTTAAGTCTTACAATTAACTTATTTATGCCATGAACTAAGTATAGAAGCCCACTTTTGGTTATAAAAAAGTCTAATTCTATTTCTTAGAGGCCCAATTATAATCTTATGTAGACCCAATTCAAATAAATCCATATACTCTAGCCTAACAAACTAAATTCTACACCTACTTGGGTTTTGGGCTTTTTGGTCAGCCCAAACCCATCAAAAACCCTAACATACCCATCCTCCACTTCCTTAGTCTACAAACCCACTCATTTTTCAGCCAAGGAGGACTCCATTTTCGCACTTGAGAAGAAGAACTAGGGTTTTTTTGTATTTTTTCACAATTTCTCACTTCTAGAGAAAGATTTGGATAAGGTAATCTATATAAAACATGTCTCTCTCATTCTCCTCTTCATTTTAGTCCGATTAGTTTATGGTTTTAGGTATTTTCATCTCCTTCTCAAATCTGAAATTTAGTGTTTGGGTGATTTTTTGCAAGATTTTTGGAGTTGGAGTTAGTGGAACCATAGGGTAAGTGTTTGCTTTCATTTTGTGGTGTAACATTACTTAGATTTCATGTTATAAGCTGACTTTGGTATATAGCTAATTCCATGTGCGAAAATCTAAGTTTTAAGGATGACCCATAGTGTGTTCTTGGCAGTTAAGGCTTAACTTAGTCCACTTAACCTCCTAGATATATGGGTAAATGTTTCCTCCAATTTTATAAGGTATATGTGTTGAATTTCCATCATTTAGATTGACTTTTGGTGCATGGCTTTTACATGTGCGAAATTTGAAATGTTAGGAGTGACCTTATGTGAGTCCTCAGTGTTGTGACCTTAAATTGGTGCAATTAACTCTTGAAGAAGCTAGGTAAGTAACATTTAGGTAGCCATTGGTGGTTAAACCCTTTTGGTATATGATTTATTGCTAGAAATGATGATGACTATACTTGTTTTAGGCTTAGTGTGCATTTGAATTATAATGGTAGCTAGAGGAAGAGTAATTGACTTCATTGAGGTAATCGAGGTTATTTTTCCTAATTCCATATATATGATCATGTTAATATGATATTTGTTATATATGCTTAATTTTGAAATGCTAAATAATTGGTTGACCACTTGAATTATTATTGTGATTGGACCTTGTGAGTCCATGGTGTGACACCTTAAACTACTACCGCTACCTAGCCTCTCTATAGGCTCGGTTCCATATGATTTCCAAAGAGTCACTACTCTCCCGTGGCATTTACATGCTATGAACCGGGGTTTCATATACTCATCTTTCACCCCGTGGGTCTTGTGAACCCATCTCAAGCATCCTCAACTCAAACTCCATATATAAGACTCATACATAGCATGAAACAAACCATAAGCCACGGGTATAGAGCTGAAAACCATAAAAATTACATTTTCTCACTTGGGCCCAAAAGTCATCTTTTGGCTCTAAGTTTGGAAAATCATAAGAAATTGTAGAAAAATGGGAATGCAGCAAACTTTAGCTTTCTGGAAAGCTCTAAGTGTCAAATTTACTCTAAAAATCATTCCCAATCACAAACACATCGTTTGGACCATGTTTGACATTGAAAATGGGAGGAAGGTCCAGCTATCACTGTTTCTGGTGCAGCTTGCTATCATGACTTTCAAAAATTCATAACTAAATCCACAAAAATCCAATCTGGGCACATTATACCAATTCGGAAAGCTACGGATGTCTACTAGAGGAGAAAAATAAGTCCAGATCAGTTCAGTAGCTCCTACACCCCGAAAATCGATGGAACAGTGACAGGGGTCAGGAAAGCTCCCTGATGCTGATACAGAACTTCAGTCAGTCCAATCTCTCTCTACAGACCTCCGATTTGGGTGATTCCAGTTCCTACAAGTCACTTTGGTTTTCTAGTTTATGTGTATAAAATTTCACCACATTTGGAATCCATTTGGTCTAAAAGTGCCACAGATTTCATTTTCTGGTTTAGATGAACAGTACATGACCAATCCATTAAATTCTCCCAAATTCAATAATTCCCCAAATATCCTATAATCCTCCGAATATTACCCACTTTAGCTTCTCAAGAAGCTTTCTACAAACTCTAGAGGCATGCCAAATTTCATGGCAAACGGAGCTCATCCGGTCATACTTTGACGGAGCTCTCAAAAATACCGATTTTGGCACCCCATAGGTCCAAAACGGTTCTAGATAGCCTCTTACACATTCTCACTCCACATGGACAAGTTCAAAAGCATAAAACTAGTATATCTAACATGTCCATATGCTCCAAATCATCATACATTCAAATCTCACTATGCTATGGCCAAATTTACACAACAACATTCATACATCAAAGGGGTAAAAACCCACATTTCCATTACTTTGGCTACTAACAGAGTTCATACATCATCCTTTCATATTTCTACATGTGTTGTAAACTTTACATCTCAAAAATAGTGGGCACATCTTCATTTGGCACCACTTTACATCATATTTACATCAAAATATCAAAAGAAAGTAATATCTCTAACTATGCATGCTCCTAGGCTCCTTGGTGGGTGCTTGGTTCTCCTTGAGCTCTACCTAGCATATTAGTTGGGAGGGGAAAGGGGTGAGATTCAGGGAATCTCAGTAGCTCAAGCACTCAATCCAGCAAGCAATCAAGGCATATAACAAGTCAAAGCATATGAATAAGCACTTAGCCATTCTCAATCAACCAACACACAATGTACATGCTAGGGAATCACAACAATGCCAAAAATGGGCTCCAGGGACTTTTGGTCTAGCCTCACCCGAGTTTAAGGGACTTTTGGATGGCCTCACCCGAGTTTAAGGACTTTTGACTTGGCCTCACTTGTTTGAGACTTTTGGCCTTGTCTCACCTATCTCAAGGGACTTTCGGCTTTACCTCACCCATCTCATGGGACTTTCGGCACTACCGCACCCGAGCAATACTCACATTTCAACACACAAGCATATTGACATCAATGCATCAAAGCAATAACATATGGCATATTCCATACAACAAGCATATACATAATCATACAATGACTATCATACCCAAGAATGCACAAGAAAGAGTGAAAGAGAGAGCTACCTTTGGAGCCAAAGTTAACACTAGCTTTTCCTTTCAGTTTCTCCTTTCCCTCCTTAGGTCCACAAACACACCTTGATGTAAGTGTTTCACTTGAGCCTAGACACACCAAAAGCATGCAATTACTCTCTTGTAATTTAATTTAGAGCAACCCTCTATCACACACAACCTAGGGTTCTCTCTCTAGAATGCTATTAACCCTTTCTCTCTCAAGCTCCCATGGTAGTGGAAAACCTCATTTTCAAAGAAACTCAAGGATTCAAAAGAGTTTTCCACTTTCCCTCTTCTGACCCATGCTCAAAATGCAACCATTTTCACAATTAAAACCGCAGAAAGAGAGGGCAAAGGGAGGGGATCAGAGTTCTAAGAAGAAATGGGAGAAGTTACCTTACCTTTCCCTTGATCTTCCTCCTTCTCTTGATCTCTCACACTCTCCACGCCTCTTTTCTCTCTTTGGGTCGAAGCTTAGGGCAGATATGAGAGAAGAAATGAGTTTGGGCGTTTAATGAAGTCTAAATCTCACTATTTACTCTCTTCCGGACCGACTTTCGCTACGGCAAAAACTAACCTTCGCTATAGCGAGCTCGTGTAATCTGACTTCGCTATGGCGAGGTGTAACCTTCGCTACAGCGAGCTCGTGCCAGTTCCCTTTGCTATGGCGAGATTTACCACTCGCTATGGCAAAATCGCGTCAGTTCCAGACTTCACTCTCGCTATGGCGCCGCTACAGTGGGCAACTCCCTGGTTTTTGTATGGGCTGCTGCCAGCACTCGCTATAGCTAGAATCGCCTTCGCTATGGCGAACTAGCTCTCTCGCTGTAGCGAGATCGTTTCTCGCTATTGCGAGAGGACTTAGCAGAAATTCTGGATTCTAAAAATTTCCAGATTTCACTTCCTTTCTTTTCCCTTTTCTTTTCTTTTTCCCGGTTGTTACACATGGTAGAGTTGTGGTGCTGTTGCCACCCGTGTTGTGATCAGACCCTGAATGTATTGAGCCCAGGATGTACTCATTAGGGAGTTGGTGCCGTAGACAGACCATTTCCGGTATTATTGCCATTAACATGTTATGTGTGATTTCTGGTATGGGACAATAGACATTGGTAACTCAACTAGTTCATTTGCAAATTGAATTGACAATTCTGGTATTGATGATATGAAGTTGCATTGGATTGATTAATTTGTACATATATATAGAATTTGTCTCTTGTTATTGGATTGTATATCTCATCCCAGTTGTGGGCTAACATTTTCAGGGATCAAACCTTTTAGTGGCAAAGAGAAACTAATGGAAGCTTATTATATGGTTTGGTAGTACATAAGTTCAAAAACCTTGTCAGATTGTATTGTATAATTAAAATACTAATTTGATGTAATTGCCGCATTGCATCATATATTGCCAAGCATAAATTTACCGAGGGAAGTATGGGTATTTTTGTAATTTTTGGAAAATTTGGAAAACTCACATGAGGGCTTTTTAAATGAAAAATTTAAGCTTTCTAAGGTTCTCAGAGGCCCTGAATACTATGGGAACCCCTAGAATAGTTGAAACCCCTCCGGTGAGTGATTTTAGCCATCGGTTGACCGAAACTTTGACCAAACAGTTCGGAATGGTTTTAGATCCTTTTTGAGTGATTCCAAAAGCAATTATTATGATTAAGAGACTAAGGAATATGATGGAAAAGACAGATTTAAAAAAGGAGTTGATTTGAGCCAAAATGATAAGAACAAAGAATAGGGACTAAAATGCGAAATAGAAAAGTGCATAAAGTGGACTCTTCACCTTCTTAAAGCACGTTTTCCTTTGGCCTCTGATTAACTGACCTTTTTTCTGACCAAAAAAAAGCATGAGACCAAGGGAGAGAGACACACTAAGAGAGCTCAAGAGGAGGAAGAAAAGGCTAACAAAAGGTAGAGATTTCCATAGTCTTTCTTCTTGAAACCTTCCTCTCCTCTTTTTGCTTCATCTTTCTATGTTTTTGGTGCATGAAATGGTTCTATTTTGGCCTTGAACTAGAGGGGAAAAGTTAGAAATCCGAAGAGGAAGCTAAGGCAAGAAGAAACACTCTTGAAAGAAGGTTGAACCCAAGGTAATTTCTTGCTTCTTGTTGCTTCTTCCTTCTTGCTCTTCCTTGTGTGTATAATGCCTAAAAATAGATCCATCTACGGGAGGAAAGTTCTAACCTAGAACTAATAAGAAACCATGAAATTGGAGTGTGGGAACTTGGAATATGCCAAGAAATTGCAAGCAAAACTAAGGAATTCCAAGTTAGAAAAGTGTAGAGCTCGTGAACACCTTGCAAAAACTGATTTGATATATGAGTTTTCTTGTATGTGTGAGTATTTGATTGAGCTCCTAAGACCTCTAAGAAGCCTCCCAAGTGTGTCTCCCATCATGGAAAAATCAAGAAGGCCATGAACTCTTCTTCCCCCCAAAGTCTCGACCTAGGCAAGTTCCTATAGCTAGGGAGAGTTTTAAATTTTTCTAAGGCCATTCTTGAGTCATATGTGATGAGTGAAGATGAATAGAGGTCTTGGAAAAAAAGTAGAAATCAAAGAAAGTGAATTGGTCCCATAGACCCTATTATGTGACCTAAAGAAGCAATATGTGTTTAGGCTCTTCATTTTAATCTTGTGATGACTCCAAGAGGCTTAAAAGGAGTTAAAAATCATATTTGAAAAGAAAGAATAGATCCTAGAATTTAATTGAGGGGTGTTGCTTCATTAGGTGCCTTTATGGACCATAATAAGGTCTATAGGATAACCTAGTGTCTAAGCAAGTGGTGTGACTTTAGAAATTGTTCCATGAGTAATTCACGCTTCTTTTGGTGTGTCTAGGCCAAGAGAAATGATCTCCACCTTCTTGGGTGTGTGAGGTCAAGGGAGAAGAGTCAAGGCTTAAGGAAAAAGTGTGTGAATGCAAGCAAGGTAGCTCTTTCCACCTTTTCTCATGCATGGATGTGTGTTTAGCTTGTTTTAGAATGTGTGTATGTGTATTTTCAAGCTTTGAAAAGTATGCTAGTATGCCTTTATATGCCATGATGTTTGATGCCATGTTATGTTTTCAAATGATTACATGATATTTGTGTGAGTTTGCTTGAGTGTGGAGAGGCCAAGAACTCTTCCCTTAGGTGAGGATGAGCCAAGAACCCATGAACTTTGTTGAGACGAAGTAAAGAATCTCCCAAAAGTAAAGTAGGCTCCCAAGAGTATGGTTGAGTTCAAAGCTCTTAAAGAATGGGTGAGGTAAGTCCAAAATCCATGAGGAGAAGTGTGAGACCAATCTAAGCACTTGGATGTTTTGTATAATGGATTCACATGCCAAGATTGTTTTTAAAATATGCATGTCTTACATTTTCACCATGCATACATTTGAAAAGCTTGCTTGCACATATTATGTATGATTGAATGGGAGATGAGCTATTGGGATTCTTTGAATCTTTCTTCCTCCTCTCCAATGCTCTAACATGCTAGGTAGACTAAGTAGTTATGGTGAAGGGAGCGAACAACCATGAAAGAAGGAGATTGACAAGCCTAGGCCTAGCTTTCATTCTTTTTGAATCCATAATAAGGCTTCACAAAGTATATGATGTTGTAAATGTACCATGACCCTTGAGACATGTATAAATACACTATTATGTGATATTTATATATATGGATATGATGTATGACCTCTAGCATTTGTTGTGAGTATCTAATGCCAAAGTATGAGAATTGAAAGTTTAATGGATATGTGTATAAGTGGGGGTTGAATGGACAAAATGAGATGTATGGATTTGGGACCATTTGGGTATCTCACACAAGTCTTAAATATACTTTTAGACTTGTCCAAAAGGTTCCAAAACTAAGGGAAATCCATTTGGCAACTTTGGTACCCTATATGGAGCCAAAATTGACCATTATGGAACCCTATGTCACTTTTTAGCCAAATGAGTTAGCCTTGCTCTAAAATTTGGCATGGAATTAGGTCTCATTGAAAGATTTTTGGGAAGCTAAAGAACATAATTTTTAGAGGTCTAAAGAATATTTGATAAATTTTTAAAGTTGAGATTTTCTATTATTTCTGGTCTTAGCATTGTTCATATTGGCAGTTTTGTGTTTTGTGCCACTTGATAGCCAAATGGTGTCCAATACTTGTGAAATTTTATAGGCATAAATTAAAGGTTATAATATTTTTGAGGCCACCAAGATCACCTCATTTGGAGGTCTGACCAGAGAGTTATGCATTTTTGAAATTGACTATCAGTACCAATGGCGCCTTAGGAGTTCAGTTATTGTTTCATAGGTTCCCGATAGCTAAACATATCTTTTTCATTCTAGAATTATTTTTATATTAAGTTAACATTTCTAGATTTCCATAATGACTAAATTTGTGTGATTTAGATTTTTATAGAATTAGTTATGAATTTTAGAAATTTGTATCAGTAATCTAAATAGCAGCCCAGGCAGCCAGTGACCTTAGTAGGCTTTCGAATGTCAAACGTCCTCCATGATGAATGTGGTGGTTGGGGAGTATTTTTAGTGTAAATTAGACATCCTAAGCTTTCCAAAATGACTAAGATTGTATGATTTCGAATTTTCTAGATTTAGTTATGATTTTCCAAAGTTAGGTTAGAAAAATGGAGCAAATCTGATCGAAAATATACTTGCTTATTTTGAGCTCCATTTTGGTTTCCATGAATTGTAGGCATGTTTTCGTGATGTAAATGAGTTATAATAATGGAATTAAATATGAGAATATATAACATGAGCTCACATGATCCACGTGACACCGATTGCAAATTTTTAAGCATAGCACAATGCAAATAAACCCATTATTTTCATTCCCCTCTTTATATGCTCTCATAGAAATAATGAGGTGAAGCTTATGAATGTCATGAAATGAACTAGAATTTATGGTGTTATATCATTGATCTATGAACTCATTGATTTATGGTGGCTAAAGGATTAAGGATCCACATTTAAGTTTTGAATGGGTAATGATAGATGTATTGGGTAGATTAGGTAAAGGAATGACACTAAATCTTCATAAATTAAGTTAAAGTAGCCTAGAGTGTTACTAGACGGAGAATTGGAGAGCATGGGATGAAATCTTAAGAGTTATAAGAACAAAAGGTAATTAGCCATGGCCAAAAGCGACGAAGTTGCCCAAGGAAAGTAACAGAGAGTAATTAGCTACGGTGAAATGGATAGTTGGCCATAGCCAATATTAAGGAGCAAGTTAAGAAGCTCCAGGAGGTCCTCTAGCCACAACGTGAGAATATTTAGCTACGGTGGAGGTACTCAATTCCTTATAATGACCTAGAAACCTTAGTTTTCTTTATGGAAATGTTAAGGAATAAATTAGGAACTCTTGTAAAAGATTCTTATGAGTTAAAATTAATGGATGAAAGGATTAAGGTCTTATAATTGCGAGTTTGATTCCCTCATGTGCATAAATGATTATGAGTAATTAATTAATGACTTTATAACATCAAGGTTTAAATTATTCCACTTTTCCTAATGTAAGTAATCGTAATAATTTTAAACCTTGATTTATGACTATTAATCTCATCTTTAACCTTAATTACTGTAATTAGAATTTAGAATCGTCATATGGAGTATGAAAAAGATCCAATTCTATGCTTGATTTTTCTTGCAATTGATTTGATTTTGCGATTTTGATTTTTTTTTTTGTTTTTTGTGTTTTTTTCAAATTCCTAAGCGTAACAACTCTACTTCTTAATAGGCCCATATTTATTTTTTTATTTTTTTTATTTGCCCCAAAATAACTCAGAGTTAATGCATGCAAACTTGGAATACATGAGATATGCAAATTTTGCTTTATTCTTGCCCTAACATAAGTCTGGCTTTAAGGCAAAGTATGCATGTATAGGATGTGTAAGCATGTGAGATGTTTTTCTTTCTTCTCTTTCTTTTTTGATTATTTTATTTTTTTATTGTCATGTAAATTTTTGTTTTTTATTTACTCTAGTATGAATGTGTACAAAGTGTATGACATCTTTGGACTATTAGATGGTGCTTTATCTTTAAGTTAATTAAGTGAGAATAAAGGAAATATCACCTTGTGCTAAAGAGATAAGAGAAGGTATCGACTTCTTAAATGATCACTCATAGAGGGGAAGTATATTGTGCTTCTTAGGCATGATGTCCATCTAACTAGACCCATAGCATTTTTGCTATCTCCAAGTTGTGACCTTTGATATTTTACTAATAAAATTTACTATTAAGCAAAAGATTTTTGAATATTGCCTCGGAAATCCATAGTTACCCTCTTTACTTGTTACTTGAGCAAGAAAAGTCACCTGGTTCATCATTCCTAAACTTCATGATGATGGTATTTGGGATGACAATGAAATCTAATTTTTGGCCTTAGTCTCTGGTCCTAGCGATGATTAGGAGCTTCGGAGGATAAGTGGTTTAGAGAAAACATCAACTGTCTTGCATAATGTTACTATTTTGATAAGTCTTATTCCTTAGTTATTAATTTATTTATTAAAGCATGAACATAGTAGTCATGGTATGAATTAAAAGGAGATGCAACTATGATGAATAAGAAATTATTAAAAGAATAATCCTTATTAATAAATATCTCAAACAAAGCACATTTGTGGTGGAGACAACAAGTAGCTTTAAGACAAGGAAAAGTAAAAGAACTCAACATAAAAATCTCTTTGGAAGGATGTCCTCTATTGTTGGTCATGTATGCTCCCATGGCGTGATTTGTCATATTATCAGAGATATACATTTCATTAATCTTTAATTTGAGACCCTTAATCTTGTTTGATTCATCTCCATTCATTACTTCCTTTTTGCTCCCAAAGTTAGATTTTAGATCTTGCCCTAACTTTTGCCTAAGCATTTTCATTACTTAGCGGGCTTTTCTTTTCCTTTTTTCTTTTTGGCTTTAACTTTATCTTAAGTGTCCCTTTTAGGTTATCAACCTAATGAGCTTTCGTTGTGCTCTAACTTTTGCTTAGGCCACCCTTTCGGGTTTTCAACCTAGTGAGCATTTCCTTTTCTTGCAAAATACCTCTTAATGGTATCGGAATTGAATGGTTTGGCCAAATCATGACCGACCATCCATGTTAGTTAAAACTAGCACACCTCCTGAGAAAGCTTGCTTAACACCATAAGGCCCCTCATATGTGGGAGCCCACTTGCCCTAGCATCATCTTAATTCAATAAGAGCTTTTTGAGGACTAGGTTGCTAACTTTAAATCCTTTAGGATGAGCCTTATTGTTGAAAGCTCTAGCCATCTTTTTCTAATACAATTGGTCATGGCATATAGCATTAAGTTTTCGTTCTTCAATCATGTTCAACTAGTTGTACCAGGGGATTTTACCCAGTCTTTTTAATCCAAATTAGTTTTAATTAACACCCATAAAGATGGGATTTCAACTTCAATTAGTGTGATGGCTTCCATTGCATAAACCAAGGAATAAAGAGTTACATCAATTAAGGTATGCACAGTGGTGCAGTAACCATGCAATGCATATGGGAGCATTTTGTGCCAATCTTTATAAGTAACTATCATTTTAGCAACAATTTTCTTGATATTCTTATTTGCTACTTCCACTACCCCATTCATCTATGGCTGATATGATGTAGAATTATGGTGCTTGATCTTGAATCGTTCACAAAGCTTTGAGACCTCTGCCCCATTCAAGTTTAAGGCATTATTTGTGATGATTCTTTTAGGTAATCTATAACAGCAAATGATATTTACTTTGAGGAACTTGCTAAAAGCTTTTTGAGTGACAATAGCAAAGGAATTAGCTTCTATCCACTTAATGAAGTAATAAATGGCAACTAGGATAAAGCAGTGCCCCTTTGAAGCCTCAGGGTTGATTGGACTAATTACATTGATGCCCCACGTTGAAAATAGCCAAGGTACCACCAGATTATGTAAGAACACCGGTGGTGCATTGATTTTATCTGAGTAAATTTAGTATTTATGACACTTTCGAACATCCTTAATGCAGTCCTTCTCCATTCTTAACCAGAAATACCCACACCTTTAGATTTGTCTAGCCAAGGTGTGACCATTTGCGTGTGTGCCACATATTTCTTCATGAACTTCTGTCACAATTTTCTATGCTTCCTTTGTGTTTAAGCATTGTAGCAATGCACTATCATGACTTCTTTTATGCCAAACATCATTGTTGATAAAGAAGTTCATAGCTAGTCGTTGAATTATCTTTTTATCACTCTCAATGACTTTAGTTGGGGTATTCTATGCTCATCATGTAAGCTTTAATATCGTGATATCATGGTTGCCCATCGTGCTCTTCTTCTATGTTCAAGCAATATGCTGGCAAATCTTTAGCTTTAACTTAGAGCGGTTGGACTTAGACCCTATAGTCAAGCCAAATCATCACTGCTAAAATGGCCAAAACATCAACAAATTAGTTCTTGTCTCGAGTCAGATGATGAAAATTGATTTCTTCAAATTTGTTAATAAGCTAAGCCAGAAAATTTTGATAGTGAATCAACTTTGAGTCATTAGTTTGCCATTCTCTGGTCACCTGATGAATTATAAAGGTTAAATCACCAAAAACTGCTAGGCTTTTTATACCAAGGGTTATGGCCACATTCAATCCATTAATGCAAGCTTCATATTCAGCTACAATATTGGTGCATTCAAACTCTAATTTAATAGCAACAGGATATTGCCTTCCTTCAAGGGATACAATTATAGCTCTAATGCTATCGCCATGCATATTAACAACACCATTGAAGTACATTTTCCATCTATCCTCATTATAGTCTTGGTCACCTCCATTGCCTTCTATAGCAAATATATATTCATCAAGGAAATGAAAATCTAATGGCTAGTATTCATCTAGAGGATTCTCAGCCAAATAGTCTGCTATAACACTTCCTTTAATAAACCCTTGAGTCATGTACTTAACATCGTATTCATAAAGGATCACTTGCCATTCCAAGACCCTTGTAGAAACATGTGGGCTTTCAAAAATATACTTTATAGGATCCATTCTAGAAATTAACCAAGTGGTGTGATAAAAGCATATACTATCGTAATTACTTGGTTGTCTATACTGGCCCACAATAAGTCTTTTCAATCAATAGGTAATGAGTTTTGCATTCATTAAACTTTTTGCTTAGGTAATAAATTGCCTACTCTTTCTTTCCAAAGGCATCATGTTGCCTTAACTCAGCACCCATTGACCTTGGCAAGATCGTTAAGTAGAGAATCAAGGGTTGTTCTTACATGGAAGGAACTAAAACTAGGGGGTTCAATAAATAGTCCTTGATCTTGCCAAAGGCCTGTTGACAGTAACTATCCCATTCTCTCATGCAATTCTTCTTCAGCAATTTGAAAATTGGCTTACAAGTTATAGTCAAGTTAGTAATGAATCTTGCTATGTAATTTAGTAGACCTAAAAAGCTTCGTACTTCTTTTTCTATTTAGGGAAGTGGCATTTCCTAAGTCGCTTTCACCTTGTCAAGGTCTATTTCTATTCCATTCTAACTCACTATAAAACCCAACAACTTCCTTATTAAAGCACTAAAGATGCATTTATTGGAGTTCAATCAGAGTTTGTATTTTCACAGCCTTTCAAACAACTTTCAAAGGATTGCTGCATGACTCTCTATTTGTGTAGATTTAGCCACCATATCATCTACGTATACTTTGACCTCTTGTGTATCATATCATGAAAAAAGTGCTGTCATAGCTCCCTGATAAGTAGCCTAATCATTTTTCAATCTTAATACCATCACTCTATAGCTATAGGTCTCCCATGGCATAATGAACATAGTCTTTTCTTTATGGTCTTTGTGTATAAGAATCTGATTATACCCTGAATAACTGTCCATGAATGAATATCGGTGGGCTCTTGCTATATTATCAATTGAGACATCAATGTGGGGCAATGGAAAGTCATCCTTTAGGCTAGCTTTGTTTAAATCCCTGTAATCAACATACATATGAGCTCTTCCATCCTTTTTTGGGATAGGCACAATATTTGCTACCTATTAAGGATATGTGGACACTTGAAGAAAACCTATCTCTAATTGTTTCATAACCTCTTCTTTGATTTTCAGGGACATATCGAGGCTCATCCTCTTAATTTTTGCCTTTTCGATTCAACATTTAGAAATAAAGAAATTTTATGATAAGCAATTTTAGGATCAAGTCTAGGCATATCTTGATAAGACCATGAAAATATGTCCATATATTCCTTAAAGAGGTGAACCATCTCTTCCCTCTCTAGGTTGTCTATGATTTTAATCTCCTTTTTATTTTCTTCTGTCCCTAAATTTATATTTTCAATTATTTCATCATGTCAGCAAATTCCTCCATTGACAGAGTCAAGCATTTTTTTTTAAATATTTAGGTTAATTTTTCATCATTAAATTCAGAATCATGCATATCCGTGGCAATACATAAATCACTTAATAGAGTTTCAAGAACCTTTGTAGTAGACAGGAGTTCTAAGGAAAACAATTCCCAAGAAGAAGAAATGAGATAGAATGAATGAAGGGAAGGGAGTAGAAGAAAAGGAAAAAGATATAAAATAATTGAAATTTCATTCATACTAACTACTGTAATTCATAGTTCATGCCGTTAATTGTAAAGAAAAGTGCCTATTGCCTATAAGCAAATTAAAGCAAAGGAATAACATAATCAAAGTAGTTACTCTAAAGTACTGAAATCCGTGGTATCTTTAATCTCCCAATTATCCAATCCCACTTCCACTCCAGAATCATTAATTGAGATCCATGTATTGACTCCATGCACAGCTTCATCATCAAGTGTTAAGATACTCAACTAGTTCATTACTTCTGAGGGAGCCAAGAATGTTTCTCTAATATAAAGAGTTTTTTTCTTCTTGTGCTTCTTATTTCCTTTCACCTATATTTGCTCCTCTACTTGATCTGATGGTAAAGGTTCATACCCCATTCCATGATGATTAAGACTCCTCAGAAGATCAACATGTTGCTTAACCCCTTGTAGTTGTGCACTAAGTTTTTTCCATATTCAAATTCATTCTTCTCCAACATTTTTATTACAACTTGGTAGACGCTTTTAATGGTTATCTTGGATTTATCCACTTTCAGGCTTTGAAATGGCATTTCGGTGGCTTATTTAGCGGCTTTAATATATGGCAAGGGACTTAGATTGCTTAATATTATCTCTTCTTCCCCTTTAATAGTGATTATCCTTCCACTATTAATGAATTTGACCTTTTGATGAATGGTGGAAGGAGTAGCATTAGCAGAATGGATCTACGGCCTTCCCAGTAACATGGTATAAAATGGGTTGATGTCCATTACTTGGAAATCTACTACAAATATTTTTAGGGCAATCTCTAAAGACAAATAGATAGTGCCAATTACTACTCTTTTGGGGCCATCAAATGCTCCAACTATTGTATCACTCTTTTCAATGTGTGATATTTCCATTGCCAACTATTCAAATGTTGTTAGTGGTAGCACATTTAGTGCTGACCCACCATCAATCAAGGCCTTCGCGATTATGAATCCATTACACTTTAGAGTAATATGTAGGGCCTTTGCTGATTAGAGGATATTCCCTCTATTTCATCTTCAGAAAATGAAATAGTGGATGCAGACCTGACAATGTTCATAACACTAGCTATCTTTTCTGGTGTATCATTAGGTCACACATATGCTTCCTCTAAAACACTTTGTAGAGCTCGACAATGCACCTTTGAGCCTATAATTAGGGGCCACATTGAGATTTTGGCTAGTGTTTTCTTCAATTGTTCCATTACATTATATTCGCTTTGCTTTATAATCCGCAAGAATTCTTCATCGGCATTGTTTTCTTTTTTTTTTTTTTCCCCTTTTCCTTTTGCATTTTTGTCAATATTTGCTGAGAGATAAGCCTTACCACTTTGAGTGATCCTTCTTGCTTTAGCTATATTTGGGACTAGTTCTCCTTTCGCCTTATCAACCACTACCCAATTTAAAGTGTGCTCAATAACTTCTTCATATTTCCATCGCACAGCATGGTCGCTTTGATATGGGAAATGAGCTAGCATATTAATAACTATTAATGGTTGCCTTTGAGTGGATGGGTGGAATAAGACTGGTATTAGGGAAGGCTTATCAACAGTCAAAGTGATTGCCCTTGGCTGTCTAGGTAAAATAACAATATTAATGCACTTCTTGTCCATTACGCAGATTTCTTCCTTTAGTTTCCCTATAACTACAATTTCCAATGTCATCAATTTCTCCACTACCTCTCGAAATTGCCCACAATTCTCAATGTTGTGGTCTATGTCTTACTGATGGAAATGGCAAAACTTGGCTTGCGATCCAACAATAGTTTCGATAACCCCTTTCTCTGGTAACTTGATCATGTACCTGGCTGATTGGAGATTAGTTAATAGAGTCTTCATGGATAACTTAATGATATTAGGGTCTTTAAAGAACCTTGGTTCCTTTTCGATAACATTCATTTGTCACCCATAACTAGGTAACAAATTAGTAGCGATTATCGAGTCATCTTTATGTTTGAGCTGAATATGGTTAGAGTTGATCAAGTCCAACACGTTCATTTTGAAAGTGGTGTAGTTTTTAATCGAGTGCCTTGGAGCACCTATATGGTATTCATAAGAAACATTAGGATTGTACAACACTGGGTATAGTGGTTACATTCCTTTTGCATGTCGTAGCCCTATGAGCTTTGCCTCAAACAAATTTTAATACAACTGCACATTAGTGGAGTTAAAATTAGGTCATGGGCAATTATCGTATTGTCACGCGTTAGTCACCCTCTTGTGTGGCCCTTGCATATTTGTAGTTAGTCTAAACTAGATTTGACTTTGATTTCCTCTGTCTACTTGGTAAGAGATAGGTTGTTGTGGAAATGATCTCAGAGGTTGGATATAATTTACGTCCCCTTCTCTCTTCTTTAAGCCTTTACTCTTTTTAAAGCTACTCTTTATTTGGGGGGTGCAAGTTTCCTATCACGAATATTTGTATCAATCCTTTCTTTAATCTTGATGAGATCCACAAAATCCGTGACATGAGTACCTAACATAATCTTGTAAAATGGATCGAATAGGGTTCAAATAATGTAAGAACAAAATTCGGATCAGATCATCAGAGTTTGGACTTAAGATACCATTAATCTCCACCGCTGTGCATGTTCTTTGAATGACTCTGATGGTTTCTTGCTCATCCTTTTAAGTTGCTTCCTAGTTGGAGTAGTGTTAAGATTAAATTTATATTGTTTCATAAAAGTATCTATAAGGCCCTTCCATTTTCAAATTTTTGAGTGGTCCAACTACATATACCATAATAGAGCAGACTCCGTCAGACTCTTTAAAAAAAGTTTATCAGAAACTTCTCGTCTCTCGACCAGACAGCCATTTTCATACAGTATGATTTTAGATGATAGATTGGATAGCCAGTACCATCATATTTATCAAAATTAGGAACCTTAAATTTCTTTGGGATTGAAACTTTTAGAATTAGGCATAGTTCTTCCATATCCAAGGACCCCCATGAGTTAGGTCTCCTTAAGTTTCACAATTGGTCTTATACTTCCCCTAACTCTTTCTCCTTCTTTCTTTTTGGCTTTTGTAGTCAAGATTTGAAATGTATAGGTGGGGTCATAACCAGTTAACTTTTGCGTATCCCTCGTTTCACCATGGGGACTTTCTTTGTCATTATTTTTATGGAGGGGTTTTGGATATTCTTTTACCTCTGTGCAATGCCTGCTATTTGGTCAAAGTGTGCCTCTATTACGATCATTCCTGGCAAGCTAATCCCTACCTCTGCTATTTGTAGTGGCATGTAGGTGACTAGATACCCTAAGTGAGGTATCAACACCTTTTCCTTTTCAGCTTCTCAACTAGGATTTTCATTGTTTCACTTATCTGAGCTATTGGACACTCTATAGTCATTATATGACTATTTAACATAGCTAAATCTTCCTCAATTCTTTAATTGCCTTCCACTTGATGTTCCTTTATAAGCCTAGTTCTTGAACACGTGTCATATACTCTAGTAGGAGGATGAGTATGGTTAGATGGATTGCATTTTGAAAGCGCAATATTATCTCCCCTTTTGTTTCACTCTTTTTTACTCTTATGAGAAAATAAGCCAAATTTAGTTATTTTGAGAAGTATTCTATATATACATATAAATATTATAATGATTTAGATTTAATGTTTAACATAAAGGTAAAGAAACATTAAGCCGTTTGATTTCTAAAGGGTTTTTATTAATCCACATAGAGAATTAAATTTGACACTTGATGCAAGAGGCAAATTGAATCCCTACATGATCAGGTCTTGGCATTCATTTAAGTTATACCTCTTTTACATTGAATAATCATTGTGTGTAAAAGGGAAAAGAAGCTCTCATCATTCCATCATAATAGTTTGAGTAATAAATTACATCTGTACTTCTAGAAACTAACAACTATTAAGATTTTTCAACTCATTTACAATATCATTACAACATATAAAGAATTTGGTTATTTTCACCAGCGTGTTCAATGGATTAGTTAGGCCCTCAGCTGCCTTGAGTGTATTTGTGAAACTAGAGATGATCTCATTAGCTAGTAAGATCAATTTCTTGAACAAACTCATAAACCTTCCCTTTTTTGTAGCTTGCTCAGTGTGAAGAGCCTTCCATGTCTTGATCATTTCGGCTTGTCAATTAAGTTGCTCTATTAAATTTTGCATTACTGTGGCATTATCACTTCTAATAGTGGCTAGCTCGTCCACCCTCTTTTCCAATTCTCTAGTCAGCATATCAATTTCTTATTAAACTTCTCTCGATTCTAGCCCTTATATATGCCTTTCTAGTGCATCTCTTTCTTTAACAACCTTTATTAACTTGGCTCTATTAACATGCATCTTCTTTTCATTTTCGGTCACCCGTTGTTGAGCTTCTTTGACAATGTCCTTTAACTTTATATTTTCCACTCTTAGCCTTTTCATTTTGAGACTTCTTATACTTCCTTTATACCTCTTTACCCTAGCTACTTCTACTCGCAAGATTACCTATTCATTTCACACCTAATTCAAACTCCTTAAGTGCTCCTGTCTTTCTTCTTTTAAATTCCTTAATTTTTCCTTTTTATCCTTGACTTGTGTTGCTACTTGTTCATTAATTGCTTGCATGTCATTACTAAGCAAAGGATTAGGTGGTCCAAAAGAAGGGTTAGCCTCTTTGGTCATTTCCTTTAGCCACTTTTGATACTTTTTAGTTGTGGCTACGACACGCTTGGCTAATTTGAATTTCCTTTTGTACACCACTTTGCTCTATGCATTTCTTATCTTCTGGTTAAGCATTTCAGTTCCTGGGTCACTGTGGTAAAAATGAATTAGGCATATTGCCTCTTCAAATGGAATATTTTGTCTATACATGAATTGCTGGAGAACAACTGATGGATTGTAATTGATGCAACCCCGATGACCCATCAAAGGTACATTCAAGAAAACCCTATAGCAATATATGATTTCCTCACTTTACCACCAGGAAAGCTTCTACCAAATTGTGTTTTCATCCAATCGACTGAGTAATCAGGCCCAATCATCATGATTCATATTTGAAGATGACAAGATAATATCTTCTTGATTTAAGCTACAGTAGAACTTGAGTAATCAGGCCCAATCATCATGATTCATATTTGAAGATGATAAGACAATCATCATGATTCATCCAAGTCAAAATGTCTCTAACAATGTTATGACTTCCATTAGTTCGAGATACACACTAAGCGACCTTGAGCAATAAAGACATTTATGCAAGCCTTAATTCAGAAACATACATCTATTCATCACGAAATCATAGCAAGGGAAAATTAAAGTAAATGCACTATGACTCTATCAGACTCAATAGATTCAACAACTATGATCAAACACTAAAGTTCAACCTAAACTTCTATTAGGAATTTCATTGAGCATCTACTATGTGTATCTTAGGATATATACAGAACATGGTGTTTCAAACTTCATCCCTGACTACTTGGTGTGAGAGTGTCATCCAATCCTCTATTCCCATCTTAGATCATCAACAATCATAAGGAAATTTCATTAACAAATAAAGAAAGCAAACCATATTTGTGACTTACTTACAGGGATTATAAGAGAAGAACAAGTTCTTCTTCCGCACTCCCTTTTCAGCCTTAATCTTTATTTTCAATCTCAACCCTCCTCTCTGATGCATTTTCTCCTCCTAAATCTCGGTCTTGGTTCCTTTAATTTCTTTCTTCTCTCTTAGACACTCCTCCTAATCCTTTACTCCCTTTCCTTCAGCTTCAATTCCCTCTTTGTTATATTCCCAAAAGCCTCTCACCCCTGGTAGGATCAAACATGCTCTCTTTCCCTTCTGGTGTTTTTTTTTCCTTCTTTAGGCTGGTAATGGTGAAAGGGACATAAAGGGGAGGTCAGCTTTTTGGGCAAACCGCTAACTCTTTGTCTCTTTCTTTGTCGACTTCTTTAAAATGTTGCTAAAAGCTCTTTCCCTTCTCATGCTTCTCTAGGTAGGGTGCTATTCTGTGTCTCTACGCTGCTTCCTCCTTATGGTAGATGGATTCCAATCCTTTGCACATCACAGAGATGCACACCATGTAACATCTAGTTCCTCCATAAACATAAGAAACATAATGTTCAGTTTCTTTGTAAACGTACAAAACTCACTAAATATAAAAGGAAGTCCTTAGATAGAATGATTTAAGCTACAGTAAAACTTGAATAATAATCTAGACCTTAAATAATTAGGATCCAAGGCCAGAGGTGCCCTGAAAACGAAGCCAAAATAACTCAATGAAATTTAATGAAGATGCAGTGGCATTTTCATAATTTTAGGCACTTTTTAGAAAACTCAAAGGTGAGACTTTTAAATAGAAAAAATAAGTTTTTCAAGGTTCTCAAAACTATAGGAAGCCCTAGAACAGTTAAAACTTCTCTGATTTATATTTTCGAACATCAATAGACCTAAGCTTTGATCTTTTCATTCAAGAAGGTGTTAGATTCGATTTGAGTGATTCCAAAGGTATTTTATAATTTAGAGAACCTAAATTTTATGATGAGAAAGATGGTTCTCAAAAAGGATTTGAAATGAGCCTTGAGGGAAGAAGCCAAGAATGAAGGGCAAATTTGGCATTTTAAAAAGCTTCTTATGGAACCCTTGATATATATAGGTGGTGCTCCACTTCCCCTCCATATTTGGCAAACCTAATTTCTGTCCTAAACTAGAGGGAAGACCAACTAAGTGAGGCGTACAAGATGAGAGCAAAGGAGGAAGGAAAAGCTTAAGAAAAAGGTAAGAAAACCTTGGATTTTCATTATTCTTCCTTCACTAATGTTGTTCCTATCCTTTTCCTCCTTATTTCCATGGTTTTTATGTGTGATTTGGATTTGTTTTGAGTCATGTTCAGAGGGAGGAAGTTCAAAATTCCAAGGAAAAGCCTATAGCAAAGGAAAAAGACTCTTGAAAAGGCTAAGGAATCAAGGTAACTTCATAGCTTTTCTTGCTTTCTCTTCCTTGCTTTCCAAGAGGTGATTTTTGGCCTCATATAGAACAACCAAGAGGGAGCAAATTCTGACCTAAACCAAGCATGAAACCTAGGTTTTTGAGGGTGAAAGACAAGTCTATGAAAAGAAATTCCAAAAAAAGGCATTAGAAAACAAGTTTACAAAACCTAGGATTTTTATTGCACCATGGTATGTATGAAACTATCTAGTGGTATTTCTAATTGTCTAAGAGCATATATAGGCTCTTAAGATACCTAGAAAGCCTCACATGTGTCATTTCCTTCAAGAAAAGTTGTAAAATCCATAGGTGCACTAATGATGCTATAGTCTCAGCCAAGCATTGTTTAGAGACCTAGGGAGTATTTTAATTTCTTCTAAGCCTAGAATGGGACTAAATATGATGGAAGAATATTAATGGAAGTCTTGTAAAAAATTTAGAAGCCATGGAATGTGATGTAAGCTCTATAATGAGACTTTAGGAAGCAACTTATAGCTATGCTCCTTAAAATGAATGTGTGATGACTCCAAGGAGTCTAAAGGGAGTCAAGAGACCTAGAATGAATGAGAAATAAGAGCCAAGATCATGAATTCTCTTAGTTGCTTTATAAGGTCTTATATGGCAGTATAATGGAGCCATAGAACAAAATAACTTCACATAGAGTGTCTGTGATGTCAAAGCTTGTTTTCATGAGTGATTTATATCTTTCTTAATGTTTCTAGGCTAAGAGAACTAATGGCCACCTAATTGAAAAGCTCATCCAAGAAAGGGGAAGAATAATTCTAAGAGGAAAGTGTTGTATAATTACTCCAAGGTAGCTCTTTAACCTTTCTCTCATGCATGGCTTAGATGTTTACTTGTCTTTGAGTGCTTATGTGTATGTTTGAGTCATCAGAAATGTTTCTAGCCAATGCTTACATATTATGGTACCATTATATTCCTTGAAATGTGTTTATGGTTGCATTACAGCTTGCATGAGTTTGGTGATGCCAAAAGTCCCTTAGCAAGGGTAAGAATGAGCCAAAAGTCCCTAAAAATAAGTAAGACAAAGCCAAAAGTTTCAAGAAGAGTGAGGCTAAATCAAAAGTCCTTTGAAAATGGGTGAAGTAAATCCAAAAGTCCCAAGAAAGATGGGTGAGGCTAGACCAATGCCCTTAAGAGCTTATATTTGCTATGTATGAATTTATATGACAAGGAAAATGTTTTATGTATACTCATTAATAGCTCGAGTATCATGCATGCATTCATCGACATGCATATGCACCCATTATGTATGTTTGAAAGGGTTAAAAGCTATTGAGATTCTTTGAATCTCACTCTTCCCTATTTTCCATTTAACCATGTCTAAGTGAAGTTTAAGGAAGCAAGAATGGAGTCCAAGAAGCATGAGTTGCCATACTTTGACAATAGAATAGCTTTAAATGTAATGTTAAAGTATATATGTATGAGTAGTTTATGGCTTGTAAACTATTGAGTATGTGTAAAAATATGTGGATATTATGTATGAATGGAAACTATAACCAAATGTATGTTTATGTGAAATTTTTACCACCCATGTGCTAATGTAGACATGTGTATGATTGCAAGTGGCAAGATGAGATTAAGCTCCATAATGATTTGAACCATTTAACATGCTTCCCTAGGCTGCAATGGTGCTTTGGGACATGCCCAAGTGGTTATGGATGGTTAAGAAGGTCATTTGGTAGCATTATAAACCATTATGGACTTCTATTTTGACCAAATCATAAGCTAAGCCAAAGTCTAATCAAATGGATGATTTTTTACATGAAAATTGGCAACAACTAAGGCTCATCAAGATATTTTCACATAGCCAAATAGCACCCAATTTGGAGCTCTATGAAATTTATTATGATTTTTCAAAGTTAGCCAAATTATGCAAAATAGTAATGTACATTGTTCATATGGTTAGATTTTGTCTCTATGTCACATATAGGCCAAATAAATTCCAATGCTCATGAAATTTTGAAACATAAAATAGACATCATGATCTTTTTATAGCCACTGAGATCACCTCATTTGGAGTTCTGTAAAGGAGAAATGAATTCTTGAAGTTGTATGACAGTACCAGTAATGCAGCTTGACCTAAGTTATTGCTCTATCAATTTTTGTAGGTTAAAGGCCATGGCATTAGTCTAGAACTATTTTTAGTCATTATTAGACATTCATATATTTCTAGAATGGTATGGTTTGCTAGGTTTTAAGTTTTCTAAAATCTGTTATAAATTTTTGAAGTTTATATCAGAAACCTGTGACAGTAAATCTAGGCAGCTAGACCTTTAGTGTTATTCTATTGTCACTCATAGTCTAATTGATGATTTTAGGGCTTAAAATAATTTTTAACCTATATTTGACATTTAGAGCTTTCCAAAAAGTTATCATTTGCTTCATTTTGATTTTTCTAGAATTAATTGTGATTTTCTAAAATTGAGGTCATAAATCTACCCTTGTAACTTGAGAGCAAATCATTGATTTTGTGGAATGTGCTCTAAAATCTAAAACTCTTGGAGTTTTGTGATGTGTATGACTTGTACATATTTGTTATGAATGGAAAATGACATGGATGTGTTCATATGGTCCATGAAGCATGAAATGAAATTTTTGGGTCGTATGCAACACAATTTAATTTTCTTATTTATGCATTATTTTCATGTAAGTGTTGGAAGCTAGGCCTTGTAATGGAATAAGTAGGCTAAATAGTTAAGGTAGTACACATCACCTGCATATCGATGAAATGGCATTGTTTTCATCATTTAATCCCAGCTGTTCATGTAATCGACAACTCCAGTGCAAGACACGTAGAAATTAAAACTGTGCATTTTGATCACTGACTGAAGCTCTTAATTTGGGTCATTGAGCATTGATATTTAGGTCTCTTCCCTTTTGTAATCTTCATTTAATCTTTAGCTTTCCTTTTTTTGGTCTTTTCCTTCAAGTGCTGGCTACTACTCCTGCCATTGACTGTTGCACATTGATCTTTGGCTCAAATGGCTTCTTGCTGCCCATCATTCAAATCTCTTGTCTATTACTCCCATGGCAATTGCCCCAACCATTATCTTGACTGTTAATTTTCTTGTTCTTACTCCTAAGTTGAAATTCTAATTGCTTCCATCTCCTAGCCTACTTTTGTCATTCTTGTCTTTATTTTTTTCCTTATTTATTGTTAATTTTTATGCTTTGAATTCAGTTGGGATAATGTTAAAGTTGATAAACATCAGGAGAACCATCTTGGTCACAGTATCAAGGCCCCTATTGGAAGATGGTAGAAAGGTAAAATTGATTATTCTTTTGAGTTTATAGTTTTCATGAAGAATGTTGTATATCCATATATGTGTTTGCATTTTCTTGGAGACAAGTGATCACTTAGTATCGATGGCATACATGAATGAAAAGATATTAGTGTTAATGCCTTAGGATGGAATACAACTATTGTGGATTTGTGCTACACTATTTATTCTTTTACAATTCCAATTGGTGGTTATAATTTTATGCTTTGATTGTCAATATTAGAATAAGGATATATAACTTTATGAAACAATTAAACTTTACACAGCTTAAAATGCAAGTTGGTATTGTGATTAGAAGAGCTTACTTTTTCCCCTCTCTAGTTTGTGTTATATCAAATTGAAATATTTGTGGTATTAGCAGAATATGTCATTTGTTATGTTTCTTTAGTCCTACCTTTGATTCTTAGCACTTTATGCAACCTTAGGGCTTGTTAAAGTTTATATTTGTGCATTCAAGATTTAGAGAGGTACAAGGAAACATTTTTGGAGAATTTTTTATTACTGGTGTTGCTAGATCCAGTGCAAGAAAACTCTTAAGATAGGTCTATAGAGATCTCTAAAATTCCTCCTAAAAATTTTTGGTAATTTTGTTATTGTAAGTGTTTTTATGGTCTTGAAATGGGATCCATATTTGTGCTATGAATTTTGTCCCATTTAAGAGTAATTGAGTCAATAAAAATACCAGTTGGTCAGTCTTTGGTTTACATAATGTCTTCGTCTAAAATTTATGTGAAAGTAGGTGATTTAAAAGCCATTCAACAGTCATTAAAATAGCAACTTAATAATTTACTCAATTCTTAGGATTTAGAAAGCTCTCTAATAGAGGTCATTTTGCATTGGCACAGAATAACTATTTTTGCTTAAATCTAAAGTCAGATTCTTATTCTTCAAATCTGTGTGCATGGAGGTGTAATTGTATGCCTAAGCTTCTCTCACCTTATATAATGCCCTTAAAACTACACCTCATAAAGTAACTTGTGAGTTTCTTGGACTTCATCAGCTTAGGAGATACCACATTTACAATGGTCATGAGTTAGAATGTTCTAGACACTATGTTGCATAGGTTTGGTATAGGTATAGGGTATGGTTATTTTTTCAGATATTAGAGTTAGTACAGACATTAGGTTTGGTACAAGTAAATCAAATTAATATATGATATTAGAGTTATCTATGACTATGTGTATAAGAGTGTTTTTTTCCTCCTTTATTTAGTTAGTAAAGCTTACTTTCAGATCTCCAAAATGCAGAGTCAATAGTTTGTATGGAGGTGGATAAAAGGCATACTTACAAATTTGACACAACATGTATCCAAACCAAATTTAGACGTGAACAAGTATCTAAAAATGCCTGAGAACTAGTTGGATATGTTTGCAAGAAGCCTAATGGCTGATAGATCCTAAGCAGCTATTTAAATGAATTAAAGCTTAATGATATTCCTAAAACCATAGGCAATGGTTTTTATTTTTATTTTTGTAAACGATATGGAAAAATAGGCCCATTGATATTCTCCAGTTTATTTATTTGTCAATTTTAAATAGATTGTGAATGTTGTATGCATAGGATATTACCTATTTTCTTAGCAAGAATTCTTTCACTAAGTTAAAATCAAAAGCTAAAGTCTCATGCAATACAATAATATATCTATCTCTTTAAATAGAATCAATAAACTTCTTTATAATTTAAATAAACAAGATTCAAAACATAACTTTGACCTTATTATACAATTGTTTATAGGTTAGGCATCTTGGAGAAACTTATGAAGAATGGCTTCACCAGCCCATTGGACAACTGATGTTGGAACAACTAGCTACAAGTATGTTAGTTTGAAGGAAAAAATTAGATGAAGCAAAAAGACAAGATACAAGTATAAAGCAAGACAAAGCGAAAGACAAAATACAAGAATCACTGTGTAACAGGCTGATTCTTCAAGGGGTGTACTGCTGCTGGAACTGTGATTGGTCATAGTCTATAGTTATAGATAAGAAACACAGAGTAAATTAATTATTACAATCCAATTTAACTTGTACTAAGAATAGACATTTGTTGTCAATTTAGCTTGAAAAAAAAAAAAGAATCCAATGTACATGATATTATTTATTTCAATAAAATTTCATGTTATATTATACTTTCTTTTAGACATTATTATTGTAGCATTATTGTTTACCTGAAGAAACATCTCGACTAAACTCTAGTGCTTCAAATGATGGCATTGGAAAATCTAGTGGCACCTAAAATACAAATGGCTTACAAATCACAATATAATCTCGTATTAACTAAAATAAGGTGTTAAGTATTAAAAATTTAACTGGTCTTACCATTAACATTTGAGTAAAAGTGAAACAGTTGTGTTGCGCAACCTCAAAATAAAATTAGATTGAGTAAAGATTTGTAACTAGTGGTACAAACTAGATTGTTTTCTTTAAAAATGGATTTTAAAGTTCAATTAACCCTTTTAAGTGTAAAAGAAAATCTAAAAGCTACCTAATTAAAGGGGGTTTGATTGAATTAAACTAACTAGAATCTAAATCAAATTAAAATTTCTAATTACTATCTAAATGCATGAACTAAGAAGCAACTAATGGACTTGTGACTAGCCTTAGATTCATCCATTAGTATCCACTATCCTTATCCTAATTCAATTATCATTGGTTCTGGTTTATGAGTCCCTATTTGTGTTCATGCAAGTGATCTTTAGCTACCATTCAAGATTCAAGAGACTAGCAATTTGATGTTAATTGAGACCTCAACTCCTATTAAATTACTAATTCTTGTGATTATGATCTTTAAACTCTTAAATGAGAAATTAATCAATCATTTAGCCTCTAAATTTTCACCCTAAGATGTTCAATTAACCAATTGAACTCCAAAGAATCCTTAAATCAAACAATTAAGTACATAATTTCTTACATGCATTTCATTAAACACCTTAATTGCACACATAGATAATTGTCTGAAATTGAAAATACAACACTTAAGTCAATCAATTATTCATTCAAATAGTCTCCTAATTAGTGTTTAACTATCCACTAATTATAAACTACACCAATCTCAGTTAATTACAAATGCAACCAAGTATGTACAAGAACAAAAGTTAATGTAGAAAGAGAGAAAATAAGATAAAAATCTTAGCCCAAAATCCCTTGCTAATCCTAATAGATTCAAGCTTCAATCCAAGCTTGTCATCCAAGCTAGCCTCTAGAGGATTAGTGCTTCATAGAGGAGGAAGGAGATAGAGTGAAATTGAGTGGAAGTAGCTACGGATGAAGGGAATGAAGAATGACTGGATGATGGATTGGTGTGAATGAATGGATATCTCCCTTAATAGCATTTTGCATGAGCTAATTTCCCCTTCTCACATGATTTTTTTTTTTTCATTTCCATTTAATTATCACATGTGTTGCTCTCCTGGATGCTACCTTGCCCAAACCTTTAATCCTCTCACATGCTTCTTCTTGTGTATATAAGTGTGGGACCCCTTATGATGCTGAAGTGTTAGAATATAATATAAAATAAAATCTGTCCATGCTTCTTATTCCTCTAGCTAGCTATGCAGCACGTTAATATCATCACAACTATGCTCCCCACATAAGCTTCTTCCTTCATGATCTCGTGGCTTCTTGATCACGTGTTCTACTTTTATTTTATTCCATGTGGCTGCTCCTTCTTCTTTAAACCTCCCAACCCATAGCTTATCTTCTATTATTCCCTTCTTTTCACACTTCTGTGCACGTGTTTTGCCACATTCTCTTCTCATGGCTTCATTTGTTGCTATTACGTGAGAATCTCTTATACCCGTAACTCCTTCACATTCTGTTATGGAGCTACTTCTTTCTTGCTCTTCCTAACCCATGGCATTCTTTCTCATGTGTTCATATGTTCTACAACTCGTGAGTTTTCCTCCTTACTGCCATTTTATGTGTTGCTTCTTCTCTAGTCCACCTTTCTTTTCCCTTTCCCTTACACGTGTGCGTATCTAGTAGGTGTGTAGTGAACCTGAGACTCTCCTCTTTTTGCTTCTTCTTCTCTTCACATCTCATGTGATGTTGTTGCTTCATCCACTTATTTGCTACATGTGAGTGGCTCGTGAATGTATGTGTAAGAAGCTGAAGTGTTGCATAAGTGTAAGAATGATGCATTTGTACATGTTTAAGAATGAAGCATACTATATGTGTTTACGTGGAAATGAAGGTGTTATGTTGTGTGAAGTAAATGAGAGTGGATATATGTAAATGATGCATGAGTGAGTATATATGGAAGTTGTGTGTGGTTTTGTGAGGCAACATGAGTGGAAAGCCTCAACCTTAAGCTTCCATGTGAACCCATGCATTTAAGTGTGTGTTGACCTCGTGTGAGAGATTGAAGTGATGTATGTGAGAGAGTGAAGTGAGCTGGAGGTTGCAAGGACATGCAAGTGAGCTGTGGGCATGTGTAGCATGATTTGGTGTAGCTTCCTAGACTTGGAAAGCCATCTTGCCACATGATTGGTGTGGATTCATGGAAGCAGCACATTCCTTCCCTTCCATTCTTACATAATTTCTCTAACATTTAAATTTAATTTTCATAAAGTTTGCATAAAAACAATGGAGACAATTAAGTAGGAACAATTTTACAAAATTATTTAAACAAATTTATGCAATAAAATTCAATAATTTTGCAAATAAATTCTTAAAGTGCAAAAGTGGCTACTAAAATGAAATCTTATCTAATTAAAACCCATTAAGCCTAAATTATTCATCTAAAATATCCAAATTAAGGGAAATAAAATATATAAAAATAGCGTATATCAAAAAGTAAGGTCACTTTCAACTCTTTAAGATCTTGCAAGAGGTGCCTGAGGTGTGTTGTTAGATGTGCTTACTTGCATTTGATTATGCTAAAAGGAAAAGGAAAAGCAACAATAACATATAATGACCATTGATTATAAAATAAAGACATGTAGTATATTCATACCATAGAAGTTGTTCTTCTTCTTTTGCTATTTAATTTCTTGACCAACTCTTCTTTCGCTTCTTTTTCTTGTTTTCATCTCTTTTCTTGAATCTTTTTGCTTGAGCAACAAAATTGCTAAGCTCACACCACCATTGTTGGTTGGACATTGTTAGCTTGATTGAACTTCTATCACTTGCTTAGTCGACTTTAACACACTTTTTTGCATTAATGAAAATGCTTTTGGATAGTCAGATGCCTTGGTTGCTAATCTGATCATCATGGAACAAAGTGCTTTCTAGCTTAAGATTTGCATGGACTTTGTTCCCCCTAATATCATGTATGATTCCACTCCTTACTTCTTTTGTTTACCTTTTTATAATATAGTTCTTAGAGAGTTTTTTCACATCCCTCACATCATAAACCTTTAAGGTGTGACAGCATAATATTCTAACGGTTTCAAACATCCGATAAGTAAATGAAATTGAATTGTTGCTAGGACCAAATTGAACTCTCCATTCACCCTTTTCATTAGCTAGATTACAACATAGTCAAACAAAGGCTCTTTTTCATTTCTATGTTTTATACTGGTAGCTACAACTAGGTCCCATTACTCTTGGAACAAATCAAAGATTGGAGTTGTGTAAATTTGAGAAAGCTGTTGGAGTATGGAGGCACTCTGTATAATCAATCGAGGCAATTTTTATTGTGAATCAAACTCGTGCTTCAATTCATTATACCTCATATCATCCACAACTTGTTAAAAGTGCTTGAAAAATTGATTGATGTCTAGATTTGATCTTGTACAATTCCTTATGGTAGCATCCACACTTTCACTTCCTTGTGTACTCCACACCTTAGGCATGAAAGCCTTATTCATATAACACCATGGATGAATGCTAGTTTTATATACATGAATCCTTTTAATTTTGGCATTTTAATAATTGAATAAGGTTTAATGGACTTTATTAGGTGGATAATTGAGTTTATTGGCCATTATTTGCACTTTAGAAACTTATTTGCAAAATTTTGAATTTTAATGCACAAATTTCACTGAAATATTTCTTTTGCAAATTCTTCTTTCTTAACATTTTGTTTTATTTCATTATACTTCATTTTATTTTATTTTTCTTGTGTAGATTTTAATGAAAACAAGATTTAAAATGAAGATGAATTGATGGCATGTAGAAGGCTCTTTGGGAGGCACAAGTTATCAAACACAAAGCCACGAGTTTGATGGAAGGATGAAGTAAAACAAGAAGTTGCCAAGGGATTTCTCCACTCATGGGACAGAACATACTACACATAGCAAGTACCATCTCACATAGCCACGAAAACAAATGAAGAGCAAACTCGAGCTTAGGTTTTACGTGGAAAGTAGAAGCTTCAGAGGAGGAGTATGGGCTAGAGAGAGACGTGCATGGAAGATTCAAAAGCTACGTGAGAAGCTACGTGTTGGGTGAATGAAAACGTAACCACGGGCTGTAGCAGAGAAACGAGTAAAGATGCATGTATACGGGTTAGCAAGAGTTGGGAAGAAACACGAGACACTGAACCATGCAAAAGTTTATGTGAGAAATTACGTGGAGCAGTAGCAGAATTAAGAAGCATGGGAAACATATGAATTTTGCTTTGGGTTTGGAGGGAGGAGAAGGAACAAGAAGCCACATCCAGCTCTTTCATTCATATCAATGCATACACAGGCTGCACGAGACCAGTAGTTGAAGGAGTTTTTGAGCTGAAATAAAGGAGAAAAGGATGTCAGATGGTGAAGAGAAAAGCTGCTGGAGTCAACACGAAGAAAAGACAGGTAAAGCAAGAAGCTCATAAGGAAGAGGATGAAGAAGCAGCTAAAATAGAGGAAGAAGCAGTACAAGCTATGGGCAGGATAGAGAAGCTTTCACGTCTGAGGCAACACGTATAAGAGTAGCCATGTGAGACTTGAAAAGAAGCATGAGCTGGAGATTGGAAGAAAAAAAGAGAACGTAGAAATAAGGTGAGCTGAAGGCGAGCTGAATCACATGGAAGCTACGTGGAATGAGAAGAAGAATAAGCTGCGTTATGCATTCGAAGATAGCATGAAGCATGGGTGAATTTTTAATATTACATTCTAGCAAGTCAGCATCACGTTGGGGCCCACAAATTTTCAACATGCAAGACACATATACATACATGAAGGAAGCTATAGGCAAATGGGAATAAGGGGCTGAGCACGTGAAAAATAAAAGAAACACATGAGGAAGGCTGGAGGAGAACGCTGTTGACCCATCGATCGAATAAAAGACGCACATATTCATCGTCATTCATTCACAACATTGGCATCTAGCGTCCACCCACTCCACACCACGTCGTAGCCTCTCATCCTCCATTCCCATTCCATCTCCACTCAAATGAAGCTCTAATTCCCTTTGTGGCTAGCTAGGAGAAAGATCCTTGGTGGAAGCTTGAATCTATGGATGAGCAATATATTTTTGGCTAAGATTTTTTTATATTTTTTAGCACTTTTTTTTTCTTATATTATCTTGGTTAAGATTGTATTTGATTAGGAATATGTGTTGTCTATAATTAGTGACTAGTTAAATACTAATTAGGAGAGCAATTGATGTTTTAATTAATTAATTTTAGTGCTAGATTTTCATTTTCCTACCATTTTCTAAGTGTACAATCAAGGTGCTTAATTAAATACTTGTGAAAATTTGTGTGCTTAATTGTTTGATTTAAGGATTTCTTAGAGTTTGATTAGTTAATTAAATATCCTAGGGTGTTAATTTAGAGGCTAATTGATCAATTAATCACTCATTTAAGTGTTCAAAGATTTTAATCATAAGAATAAGTAATTTAATGGGAGTTGAGATCTCAATTAACATTAAGTTGCGAGTTTCTTGAATCATGAGTGGTAATTCAAGATCTCTTACCAATGAACACAATTAGGGACTCTTGGATCAGAATCAATTACAATTGGATTAGGATAAGAATAGTAAATACCAAGGGACGAATCCAAAACTAGTTATAAGTCCATCATTCAACCATAATTCATACAATTAGATAGCAATTAGGAATTTTAATTTAATTTCATTTTAATTAGTTTAAGTCAATCAAACCCCCCCTAGTTAGAAATTTTTAGAGTTTTTTAATATTTAGAAAACCCAATTGAACATTGAACTCTATTTCCAAAGGAGATGACCTAGGTTGTGCCACTACCTATATATATTTCTCAACCTAATTTTATTTTGAGGGTTGCGCAACACGATCCGTCAAAATTTGGCGTCGTTGCCAGAGAATTGGATTCTCAATTGTTTGAAAAGGTTTTCTAAGTATTTAACCTCTGTTTTAGCTCTATTTTTGTTTAATTTTTGCTCTATTTTGGACTTTGATTTTGGTAATTTCGATGTTACGCGTCAATTGGTCTGCTTGCTGGAATTTTTGTTTAAAATGTCGGGAAAATTCTCAAACTTTGTTTTCCAAGGTTTTTTGGTTGTTTTAAGCAAAAGTAATAGCAAAGTTTTTTGGTACACCATTTTTTGGCTAAATTCTGACAGTTATGGTACTTTTTCTAATTTTTTAATATTATTTTGAATTTTTAGGAATTTTTTTATTTTTCTAGATTTAATTTCTTTATTTTTTGTGAGTTCATTTTGTGTGATTAACCTATGTTTTAGAGTGTTTTTGATCGTTAGGAAGTTGTTGACTTCATTTGAATTTTATTTTCTTGATTTAGAATTAATTTTAGTTATAATTTGTTAGTATTTTGCCTTGTGCTTAAATTGATTGTACTTATCATTTTCTTTCTTTGAATGGATCCATATTATTATTCTAATCAAGTTGTTTATGATTCTTGTGCAAATGATAGGATTTCCCGAAAGTTGGATGAAGCCATTTCTATGCTTTATGGCATTCTTAAACGAGAAAGACAAGCACAACAATACCAACAAGTTCAACAACCATGCTACCAACCACACCACCATCCCTATGAAATTCATCCTAATTACATTGTACCATACTATCATCCATATGAAGCTCACCCTAATTACCACCATCATTATGAGCCATACCACAACCTCCATGTGCAAGAGCTAGAATATCATCCCTACAACTATCATGAGGAGTGCATGCAACAGGAGCCCCAGAGGGAACTAAGTTAGGAAGAGAGGATGATGTAGCTAATGGAAGCCTATAATATTTAAAACCAATAAAAGCAGCAAATGGTATAACAAGAAATTGAATGGTTGCATCTTGAAAATCAGCAAAGGTTTGACAACCTCAGTCCAAAGAGAAACTGAACGGTTACATCTTGAAAATCAACAAAGGTTTGACAACCTCCTGAAGGATTTAGGATTTTAAATGAATCAACTAACTTTAAGTGCTATTGAATAAACTGAAGAGCAAATTAGAAGGGAATGTATAAAGGAGGAAGAATCCTATTCATTGGGCAATATCCTTCCATTTTCTAATACATTGCAAATAGTTAGAACTGATTCTAGTATATTTGATAACACTATGACTACTTATGCATATAACGTTGTTGATTCTGAATTGCATGATGATGATGATGATGATGACGTCGATGGGGAAATAATTGTTGAATCTCTTGATATGATTAATTGTGGTAATTCATTAAGTAAAATTGATACATTTATTGATGTTCATGAACCCTTGTGTACTAATGCACTTGGTATGTCTACACCTAGCTGTGACCATAGTGATGATTTCATTTCTGAACTTGTTAATGATGATTCTTTTTGAGTCTAAAGTAGTAGATAAGTGTGGGGGTGACTTAGAATGTGATGATTATTTTGGTTCTAGTTTGGGATTGCTTAATAAGCCTGTTGATAATGCACCTTCTGAGTTTAAAGACAGTACACCATCTAAACCATGTGACATAGCTGATTTGAATGCATCCCTTAATTGTGTTTGTGCTAAATTTGCTATATGTGATAAATACTCCCAGATTAATTCTTTCATTGAAATTAGTGAGTTCCTCACATATACTGATCAACATGATTCCTCACTAGCATGTGATGATGTAATTGATGAAACAGTGAATGTAGCATGTCATGAGAATATAGATGATAAAATTGTTGGATAGCTTGTTGTTGATAATGCAGACCCCACTCTTAGATACTTATTTGATGATATGTATACATGTCCTATGTGTATTGAGATTAATGAGTTTTTAAGGTCCGATAAGTTTGCTGAATCCAAAGAGTCCTTTGTTTGTGTTGAAACTCTTAATGAGATTGATTCTTCTGATTGTACTAGTGTTGATAAGAGCATGCATAGTGATAGTGCTGATATTGAACACCCTATTGATGCTTGTGCTATTATTGATACTAGTGAGAGACTAGATTTTGTTGTTGATTAGTGTTTAGAATTTTATGAGCCTACTGATGTCTTTTTGGTAAGGGAAGATACTATTTCTCTTGTTGAGAGTCTTGAACAGATTCTTGAAGTTGGTGAAGTAGTTCCCAATGATCAACAGACTCCTCTAGTTGAGAAGAAGCAACTGTCAGATACCTTGAAGGATTCTAACTTAAAAGATTGTGAGAAGTTGCAATTTAATTTTTCTGTGGATGCAATGACTCTTACTATGGGAGTCCAGCTGATTTCATTGGTTTTGATGGATATTTAGAGAGTTTAGAGTCTAGTGTTTTTAAATTTGATTTTAAATTTTATTTCTGTAGTTTTGAATTTCCTAAATTTGATTTTTCTTTTTTTACTATTCCTGAATTTGCTAAATTTGAATTTCCAAGACTACTGATGGTTGAGAAAGTCCATGAGTCATTCTTGTCTGATCAATCAAAATACTTTAAAGTGGTTAGACTTAAATTTGTTGAATTGAAAAGGAATAAAGCTATTTTGATTTTGGTTTTTGATACTTATGATTAGTTGATCTTTGATATAGTTCTTTTTAGCTTAGGATTTAGTTTTCTTTTTCTTTTCTGCATTACTGTTTGCTTTGTTTCTATTTTATAGGTAATAAAAGGTTGCTAACCAGCTGTAAGGAAATCTGAGCCACCCTTAAGATCTTCGATTCAAGTTCATCCAGTTGTATACTTTCCTGTCTACTCTTTATATTGTGTTATTTATTTGTTGACTAGATTGTATGTTGGCATTGAGGACAACGCAATATTTAAGTGTGGGGGGGGGGGGCAGAGTTATTTCATTTCATTTAATCTTTGCTTTGTTTAAAAAAAAATGAAAATTTTTGAAATTTTTTAAGAAAAAATTTTGAGAAATAGTGTGATTTTTTTTTTTTTTAAATTTTCAATAAAAGTTGCAAGTTGAGATAATTATAGCTTCACTTAAACATAATAAGTAATGAATCTTGTGTCTTGATTCAAGTGAAGTAGCAATGAATTTGATTTCAATGAATTATTTGATAGCTATTAGCCAATGAGGAATTGAGCCTTAACTGTTCAATTCTAGTGTGTATTCACCTATCAATGCTTTCACTCTAGAATTTGTATTAATTCTTTGTTGAGACCACATTTGCATTTGCATACATGAAAATGATAAGACATTCCTTTCTTTTATAACTAGTGAGCCAAAAAGCCAACCTTAAATGCATTTTATTCATTGTTTAGCCACTTTGGACCTTGTTTTGTTTTCTTATTGAACCATAGCCATTAAAAATGTTTCCCACCTTATTTTAAGATATCTTTTGGATTTCAAAGAGCATTAGATCTAAGTAGGATAGATGAATGTGTATCTTACATCAATTTAGTCCATTATTATTAAAGGTTGAGGAAATTGTTCTAAAAAAAAATTGAAGGAAAATGTATAAAGTTAAATAAAAGAAGAGATGGAAAAGCTAAAGAAAAGCAATGAAAAAAAAAGAAGAAGAGGAAAAACAATTGAAAATCAAAGAAAGAAGTGTTTGAATTTTATTTGCAATTATTATTACTGGTTGGAAAAAAAACAAAAGGGCCTTGAAACACATTCTTCCCTATCCTAGATTTTCATTGATTGCTCTTGAGGTTTTAAGGTATCTATTTGTTTGTCTTTCCTTGAATGTCCATTCGTTTCATTCCTTTACCCCATTACAGCCTTTAATAAAGTCCCATTGATTTGTGTATTGCATTTGGCATGGGTGGTAGAGATTTAGAAGCTTGACAAGCTTATGGTAGTGAGATTTTGATAGGTGAAATTTAAGTGATACACATTCCCTTAAACATTAGAAAGTTGAGAGTCAACAACAATCCATGTGAGGGGCTATGCATTTTCAATTCATTGTTTTCAAATGAAATTGCCATGGAATTTAATTTTTTGATGCAAGTAAAATTAGCTTCGATTGTTGAAGTGCTGAAAGTTGTGATTAGTCTCTAACTTGTGACTTTTACACTTTCTTTTCCATTTTCATTTTTCACTTGCCATTCTACTAGCCGAGTGTTTCAATTCATTCTTTTATCTTGGATTTTAAGCTTTGCCCAGGAGTGCAAAGGTTTAAGTGTGGGAGAATTTGATGAATGCTAGTTTTATATATATGAATCCTCTTAATTTTGGCACTTTAATAATTGAATAAGGTTTAATGGACTTTATTAGGTGGATAATTGAGTTTATTGGCCATTACTTGCACTTTAGAAATTTATTTGCAAATTTTTGAAACTTAATGCACAAATTTCACTAAAATATTTCTTTTGTGAATTCTTCTTTCTCAATATTTTGTTTTGTTTCATTCTACTTCATTTTGTTTTATTTTTCTTGTGCAGATTTAAATGGAAAAAAGATTTAAAATGAAGATGAATTGATGGCATGTAGAAGGATCTTTAGGAGGCACAAGTTATCAAACACAAAGCTAAGAGTTTGATGGAACGATGAAGTAAAACAAGAAATTGCCAAGGGATTTCTCCACTCATGGGATAGAACATACTCCTCCACGTAGCAAGTACCATCTCACATAGCCACAAAAATAAATAAAGAAGCAAAATCGAGCTTGGGTTCTACGTGGAAAGGAGAAGCTTGAGAGGAGGAGTATGGGCTAGAGGGAGACATGCATGGAAGATTCAAAAGCTACATGAGAAGCTACATGTTGAGTGAATGAAAAAGTAACCACAAGCTGTAGCAAAGAAACGAGTAAAGATGCATGTATACGGGTTAGCAAGAGTTGGGAAGAAACACGGGACACTGAACCATGCAGAAGTTTACGTGAGAAATTACGTGGAGCAGTAGCAGAATTAAGAAGCATGGGAAACACATGAATTTTGCTACGGGTTTGGAGGGAGGAGAAGGAACAAGAAGCCACATCCAGCTCCTTCATTCATATCAATGCATACACAGGCTGCACGAGACCAGTAGCTGAAGGAGTTTTTGAGCTGAAACAAAGGAGAAAAGGATGTCAGATGGTGAAGAGAAAAGCTGCTGGAGTCAACATGAAGAAAAGACAGGTAAAGCAAGAAGCTCATAAGGAAGAGGATGAAGAAGTAGCTGAAATAGAGGAAGAAGCAGTACAAGCTACGGGCAGGATAGAGAAGCTTTCACGTCTGAGGCAACACGTATAAGAGCAGCTACGTGAGACTTGAGAAGAAGCATGAGCTGGAGATTGGAAGAAAAAAAGAGAACGTAAAAATAAGGTGAGCTGAAGGCGAGCTGAATCACATGGAAGCTACGTGGAATGAGAAGAAGAATAAGCTGCGTTCTAGATTCGAAGATAGCACGAAGCATGGGTGAATTTTTAATATTACATTCTAGCAAGTAAGCATCACGTTGGGGCCCACAAATTTTCAACACGCAAGACACATATACATACATGAAGGAAGCTGTAGGCAAATCGGAATATGGGGCTGAGCACGTGAAAAATAAAAGAAACACGTGAGGGAGGCTGGAGGAGAACGCTATTGACCCATCGATCGAATAAAAGACGCACATATTCATCGTCATTCATTCACAACATTGGCATCTAGCGTCCACCCACTCCACACCACGCCTAGCCTCTCATCCTCCATTCCCATTCCATCTCCACTCAAATGAAGCTCTAATTCCCCTTATGGCTAGCTAGGAGGAAGATCCTTGGTGGAAGCTTGAATCCATGGATGAGCAACATATTTTTGGCTAAGATTTTTTTTATATTTTCTAGCACTTTTCTTCTCTTATGTTATTTTGGTTAAGATTGTATTCGATTCGAAATGTGTGTTGTCTATAATTAGTGACTGGTTAGACTTTAATTAGGAGAGCAATTGATGTTTTAATTGATTAATTTTAGTACTGGAATTTCATTTTCCTACCATTTTTCAAGTTGTAGTCAAGGTGTTTGATTAAATGCTTGTGAGAATTGGTGTGCTTAATTGTTTAATTTGAGGATTTATTAGAGTTTGATTGGTTAATTAAACATTCTAAGGTGTTAATTTAGAGGCTAATTGATCAATTAATCACTCATTTAAGTGTTCAAAGATCTTAATCACATGAATTAGTAATTTAATGGGAGCTAAGGTCTCAATTAACATTAAATTGCTAGTTCCTTGAATCTTGAGTGGTAATTCAAGATCCCTTGCCAATGAACACAATTAGGGACTCTTAGACTAAAATCAATTACAATTGGATTTGGATAAATATAGTGAATACCAAGGGACGAATCTAAAGCTAGTCACAAGTCCATCATTCAACCATAATTCATACAATTAGGTAGCAATTAAGAATTTTAATTTGATTTCATTTTAATTAGTTTAAGTCAATCAAACCTCCCTTAGTTAGAAATTTTTAGAGTCTTTTAACACTTAGAAAACTCAATTGAACATTGAACTTCATTTCTAAAGGAGATGACTTAGGTTATGCCACTACCTATATATATTTCTCAACCTAATTTTATTTTAAGGGTTGTGCGACACGATCCGTTAAAATTTGGCGTTGTTGCCAGAGAATTGGATTCTCAATTGTTTGAGAAAGTTTTCTAAGTATTTAACCTCTGTTTTAGCTTTATTTTTGTTTTATTTTTGCTCTGTTTTGAACTTGGATTTTGGTAATTTTGATGTTACACGTCACTTGGTTTGCTTGCTGGAATTTTTGTTTAAAGTGCCCAGAAAATTCTCAAACTTTGTTTTCCAAGGTCTTTGGGTGTTTTAAGCAAAAGTAATAACAAAGCTTTTTGGTGCATCATTTTTTGGCCAAATTTCAATGTTTAAGGGTACTTTATCTAATTTTTTAATATTTTTTCGAATTTTTAGGAATTTTTTTATTTTTCTAGATTTAATTTCTTTATTTTTTGTACGTTCATTTTGTGTGATTAACCTATGTTTTAAAGTGTTTTTTATCGTTAGGAAGTTGTTAATTTCATTTGAATTTTATTTTCTTGATTTAGAATTAATTTTAGTTATAATTTGTTAGTGTTTTGTCATGTGCTTAAATTGATTGTACTTCTCATTTTCTTTCTTTGAATGGATCCATATTATTATTTTAATCAAGGTGTTTATGATTCTTGTGTAAATGATAGGATTTCCTGAAAGTTGGATGAAGCCATTTCAATGCTTCATGGCATTCTTGAACGAGAAAGACAAGCACAACAAGTACAACAATACTAACAAGTTCAACAACCATGCTATCAACCACATCACCATCCCTATGAAATTCACCCTAATTACATTGTACCATACTATCATCCATATGAAGCTCACCCCAATTACCACCATCATTATGAGCCATACCACAACTTCTATGTGCAAGACCCAGAATATCATCCCCACAACTATCATGAGAGGTACATGCAACAAGAGCCCCAAAGGGAGCCGAGTTGGGAAGAGAGGATGATACAGCTAATGGAAGCCTATAATATTCAAAACCAATAAATGCAACAAATGGTCCAACAAGAAATTGAACGGTTGTATCTTGAAAATCAACAAAGGTTTGACAACCTCATAAAGGATTTAGGATTTCAAATGAATCAACCAACTTCAAGTGCTGTTGAATTAAATGAAGAGCAAATTAGAAGGGAATGTATAGAGGAGGAAAAATTCTATTCATTGGGTAATATCCTTCCATCTTCTAATACATTGCAATTAGTTGGAATTGATTCTAGTATATTTGATAGCACTTTGACTACTGATGCATATAATGTTGTTGATTCTGAATTGCATGATGGTGATGATGTAGATGAGGAATTAATTGTTGAATCACCTGATATGATTGATTGTGGTAACTCATTAAGCAAAATTGATACATTCGTTGATGTTGATGAACCCTTGTGTACTAATGTACTTGGTATGTCTACACCTAGCTGTGACCATAGTGATAATTAATGAGGATTCTTTTGAGTCTAGGGTAGTAGATAAATGTAAGGGTAACTTAGAATATGATGATTATTTTAGTCCTAGTCTGAGATTGGTTGATAAGCCTGTTGATAATGCACCTTCTGAGTTTAAGGATAGTACACCATCTGAACCATGTGACATAGCTGATTTGAATGCATCCCTTAATTGTGTTTAGGCTGAATCCGCTATATGTGATAAATACTCCCAGATTAATTCTTTCATTGAGACTAGTGAGTTCCTCACATATATTGATTAACATGATTCCTCACTAGCATGTGATGATGTGCCTGATGAAACAGTGAATATGGCATGTCATAAGAATATAGATGATAAAACTGTCAGACAACTTGTTGTTGATAATGCAAACCCCACTCTTAGATGCTTATGTGATGATATGCATACATGTCCTATGTGTATTGAGATTAATGAGTTTTTTAGGTTTGATAAGTTTGCTGAATCTAAAAAGTCCTTTGTTTGTGTTGAAACTCTTAATGAGATTGATTCTTCTTTTATTGTATTATGTAGGCTTCAAAAATTTATTTTACACTTTGTGGATCCCATGAACTCTCTAATATCATCATCTACTTATAATCCATCCATACAAGTCATAAACATCAAGAAATAGCACATACTTCTCGGGTTATAAGCCATACATCAGAAAAATGCAAGTTGGCCATGGGTTCTAGTTTTTAGCTTTCTATTATCAACTTTGAAAATTCATAATTAAATCTAGAAAAATCAAAATCAAGTAAATGATAGCTTTTTGGAAAGTTATGGATGTTAAATATATGCTAAAAATTATTTCAGGCCATGAAAACATCAACTGGACTATAATTATAATAGAAAAGCACCAAAGGTCTAGCAGCCCAGGTTTGATATCACAAGTTAGTGATATAAACTTCAAAATTTTATAACTAATTCTAGAAAACTCAAAACTTAGCAAACTATACCATTCTAGAAATTTATGGATGTAACTAGAGGCTAAAAATAATTCCAAACCAAAATAGAAGCGTTTAGTCCTCAAAAATTGATAGAATAGTAACAGAGGTCTTACTGCACCCCTAATACTGATATGGAACTTCAAAAATTTGGATCTCCCTCTTCAAACCTCCAAATGGGGTGATCTTAGTGGTTATGAAAATCTATCATGTCTAGTTTGTGATTGTAAAGTTTCATAGCTATTGGACACCATTTAACCCACAGATAACATAGAGAAATAAATTGACCATATGAACAGTGCATCCTACCATTTAGTATTTTTCTCCCAACTTTGAAAAATTATAATAAATTCTTTGGAGCTCTAAATTGGGTACTCTTTAGCTTTCTGAAAAGCTCTAGAGAATACCTACTTATTGGCTAAATTTCATGGAAAAGCTCACTCATTTGGTTAGACTTTGGTTTATCACACAATTTGGTTAATTTTAATGGTTCAATTAGTTCAAAATGGGGTCAAATGGCTTTCTTCATTGTCTAAGGCCACATGGGCACATCTAAAACCATAATCACAGCCTAGGGAGACACACCATTTGTAATGTCTAATTTTCGTAAAAACTATGAAAATGGATACGTTTTTAAAGTAAGTCCTCTAAAATGAATTGATTAAGGTCTAGAAAAATTAGAATGATGAACTAAACATTAAGTAATGAATTTAGGAAGCCAGAGGTACCCTGAAATAGAGACTAAAATAACTAGACGAAAATTAACAAAATAACTACGTAATGTAATTGCACTTTTGTAAATTTGAGCAAATTTTGAAATTTTCACAAGAGGGCTTTTTAAATTGAAAATTTGAGTTCTCTAGAATTCTTAGAGGCCCTAAAAATCATGGGAAGCTCTAGAACAGTTAAAACTCCTCTGGTGTACATTTTTTAACGTTGGTTGACCTGAACTTTAACCTTTTAGTTCGAGAAGGTCTTAGCTCCAATTTGAGTGATTTCAAAGGCATTTTATAAGATTGAGGACCTAAATTTTATGGTGAAAAAGATAGTTCTAAAAAGGGAGCTAAAATGAACCGAAAATAAAAATGCCAAGATTAAAGGACAAAATTGAAATTTTTGGAAGCAAGTCTTAAACCCTAGCTATATATATGACCACACCCCACTCTTCCCTTCACTTTATTTCTACCCTAAACCAGAGAAAGAAGCAAGGGAGTGAGGCGCACAAGGGAATGGAGAAAAGGAAGAGAAAAAGCAAAGAAAAGGTATGGTTTTTCATGAATTTTCTTGGTTTCTCTTTAACAAACTCCTTCTCCTCCATCTTCTTTTCTTTCCTATGGTTTTATTGAAACTTTTGGGTCTATTTTGAGGTTAGACCAAGGAGGGACTTTTTAACTTTGGAGAGAAGAAGCCAACCAAAGTGAAGATCAAGCCAAGAAAACCAAGGAACCAAGGTATTTTGCCATGTTTCAAGTTTGATGTTTCTTGTTCTTCCTCTTGCATATTTCGACCCATATGAGACCAGCCATAAGGAGTTAAATTTCTAGCCAAACCAAGAGTGAATCTTAGGAAAATGAGGGAGAAAAACAAGAATATACAAAGGAAACAACAAAATAACCATTAGATTTTAAGATAGAAAAGTTAAGGTTTCAAGTGTTCTCTTAAAATTCTATTTTGATTCAAGAGTTCCTAGGCCTAGGTGAGTGTTTGAATGAGCTCTAGAAATCCTTAAGAAGCTTCCTACATGTATCTCCCATCAAGAAAACCAAACAAGCTCCCTTGGTGTTCTTATGGTCCATAACCACGACCTAGACTAGAAGAAGCACCAAGAGGTAGTTTTAATTTGTTTCAAACGTGATTTTGAGTCATATATGATGGGAGAGGATGAGAAAAAGCCTTGGAAAAATTTTAGACGTCGTGGATAATGGGACGGTATCATAGGTTTTATATTATGGCTTAAAGAAGTAATACTTAGCTAGGCTCCTAGAATTAATTGTGTGATGACTCCAAGAGACTTAAAAGAAGTCAAGAACCTTAGATCAATGGAAAGAATGGAGCCAGGATCATGTTTACATAAGGTTGCTTTATTAGGTGCATTATGGAACCATAAATGAACCTTAGAATCAAGCTAGCTTTTCTATTAAGTGTATGGCTTTATAAATTATTCCAAGAGTGTAATTGGCTTCCATATTATGTGTCTAGGCCAAAGGAACCAAGTTCTACCTTCTTTTGTGTGTGTGGTCGAGGAAGATGAACCAAGTTTAAGAAGAAAAATGTGAATTTGTAACAAAGGTAGCTCTTTTTTTTTTCTTTCATATGTGTATGTATGTTTTGAGCTATGAAAAATGTTTTAATAAGTGTCTAAATACCATGGTACCATGATATTATATTATGCATTCAAATGATGTTTTGTGAACTTATCTTGGTTTGCTTGAGTGTGGTGAAACCAAAAGCCCCCTAGCCATGGTAAGGATAAGCCAAGAACCCTTAAGAATGGTTGAGACAAAGCTAAAAGTCTCCCAAGAGTAAGGCTTAATTAAAAGCCTTTAAAAAAATAGGTAAAGCAAGTCCAAAATTCTTAAAGAGAATGGGTAAGGGTAAACCACTTGCTTGCCAAGCCTATGTATGTTTAGTATGACTTCTTGAATGCTAGAAATGTTTTATGAATGATTACATGTTCCATAATATCCATACATGCATTTTTAGATATAAATTTGCATTCTTTATGTATGGTTGAAAGGGAGAAGAGCTATTGGGATTCTTATAATCTCATCACTTCCTCTTTATTGTCTAACATGTCTAAGTGGAGTAAGTGAGCTAAGAAATGGGAGCCACCAAGCTTGAAGAAGAGAGTTTGACAACAAAGAATGTGAAAATGTCTATTTTGTAGCCATATAAATGGCATATGATATAATCCTCTATTCTACATGATGCATGACTTCTTGAACACTTGTAAATATATGAATATATTGTGTATGAATGAGATTTGAAGTCATATATATGATATAACAATTTTTGGGCATTGAATGGAAAGAACTAGCTTATGTACTCTTGTGTATATTTTGAGGTGAGAGCATGAGTTTGTAAAATTTGGATTTATACACCTTTGAGACATGTTTAGTAAACCATTTTGGTGCTTTTCTACGTGCCCAAGTAGCCATGAAATCCTTGGAAGCAATTTTGGACCATTTAAGACCCATTGGAGACACAAAAAGTGCCATTTTGCAACCCAATGTCCAGATCTGACCAAATGAATGAATTTACCTATAAAATTTAGCATGCATATAGATCTCATCCAAATATTTTTGGAAAGCTAAAAACTAGGTTATTTGAAGCTCTATGGAATTAATTATGATTTTTCAAAATTTCCAATTTTCTATTGTTCTAGTATAAGCACTGTTCATATGGTTAGTTTCTTGTGTTGTGTCATTTAAGGGCCAAATAGTGTCCAATACTCATAAAATTTTACAAGAATGCACTAGACATGATAAGATTTTATGTACACTAAGATCACCTCAATTGGAACTTTGAGCAGGGAGATATGAATTTTTGAAATTCAGTGACACTACCAATAGTGACAAGCGACCTTAGTTACTATTCTATTAATGTTCAGTGGCTCAACGTCCCTGTTGTGGTCAGGATTTATTTTTATCACAAATTAGACGTCTATGGATTTCTAGAATGGTATAGTATGCTTAATTTAGATTTTTTTATAATTAGTTATGATTTTTCAAAGTTCATGATAGAAAGCTAAAATACCAACTTGAGGCTACACATGCTATTTTTGTGTATATACTCTATTAGCTTGAGTTCTTGGCCATTTGTTGAGATGGTTATGAGTTGTATTTGTATATTTAAATACTAGAATAAGATGGATGAGTTCATATGGTTAACAGGATAAAAAATGAAAAAATTTATCTGTGACATAATGCAAAAATAATATAATATTTTAATGTCATTTCTTGGAAATCTTGTGTTATTCATGGAAGGAAGCCTAGAAATAGTATGAGATAACCTAGTTGAATATGGTGTTATATCATTTGGTTCCAAACCTTATGAAGCTCATTTCCACTATGCTACTTACTAATATATACATGGAATTCAAGATGCATAATGGGTCTTGGGTGGCAAAATCATACATGCTCATTTATATGAACCCAAAATCAATACATACATCATGTCTACATATATTTGAGTGTACTCAAGTATCTACATTACATATATAACTCATGGTTACAATTCTTGACATTAAAATACATTTAACAAGCCTATTTGTCTATACATATGGCAAAGTTTGGCTTCTTATGCTTGTTAGCTCTTACTCCTTGACTCACGTGGCTCACCTAATCTTGGTTAGATATTAGAGAGGGAAGAATGAGATTCCAAGAATCTTAATAGCTCTTAACCCTTTCAATCATACATAAAAGCCATAATTTCAAGTCCAAGAATGCATTTATGAACCTTTAGCTACTAGTAATCATATATACAATCATTTTTATGTTCAAGAAACTTATACATATCACATATTGGCTTTCAAGAGTATTGGTTTAGCTTCACTCCTTTTTCTTAGGACTTTTAGCCTTGCCTCACCCATTTTCAAGAGACTTTTGACTAAGCCTCACTCTTCTTGAGACTTTTGGTTTTGTCTCACCCAATCTTAGAGACTTTTGGCTCATCCTCACCTTTATTAAGAGACTTTTGGCTTCACCAAGCTTATTCAAGACAAATAGCATTCATAAAACACATATTATGCATATAATGGTACCATGGCATGTACAAAATAGTACACACAATTTTCATGTCATAAAACATATATATACACATCCAAGACAAGAACACAAATAAAAGGTATGAGAGAAAGGTTAGAGAGTTACCTTGAATGCAAACACATACACTTTTTCTTGATTGTTTTTCCCCTCTTTTGGTCATACACTTGCAAGTGGGTGGAGTATGATTCCTTTGGCCTAAATACACCAAATAGGACCTAATTACATTCTTGAAATAAACTCTAATACCACACATACTCAAGGGAAGTCTACTTATTCATATCAATTATGGTTCCATAAAGCATCTAATGAAACAACTACCAGAATTTAAGATCTTGGTTCCATTCTTTCCTTCAATCTATGACATTTGACTCTATTTAGACTTCAACCTCACACACATTTTGAAGAGTCTAGTTATATGTTGCTCCATTATGTTACATTATGGAACATATAACTCTAACTCTCAATCTATGGCTTCTAAATTATTTCTAAGACTTCCTCTCATATTCTCCCATCATATATAGTCCCAAACTATACTTAAAAAAATTTAAAACACTCCCTAGGTATCTACTCCAAGTTTGGCCGAGCCTATTCCTTTTATTTGTACCCATGGAGTTTTCAATTTTTCCTTGAAGGGGATGGCACTTGAGAAGCTTCCTAGAGGTCTAATGTACTCATACAAGTCTTACATATGTCTAATTGTCCCTAGGAAAAATTAAATTTTACTCTTTGTCTCAAAACCCCAAGGTTCATAAATTTGGTTTTTCTTGGTTCTCTTTTTAATTTCAATGAACCAATCTTACTTCTCACACTCCTAAACACTTATTTCTTTCTTGCTAAGGTCAAAATTCATCTTCCTCCATGGAAGCTAGGTTTAACCGAAATTCACTTAAAGAAAGGCAACCAAGAAGAACCAAAACGGTATTTAATCCATACTTGGTTTACTTGCTTTTCCAAGGCACTTCCACTTGCTACAAGTTTCTTCCTCCAAAGCTCACTTATTCTACTTAGGTTGACCTCAAAAGAAAACCATATTAGCCTCCAAAATAAAGGAAAAAGAGAAGAGAAGATGGAGAAGAGACTTGGCATGAGAAGAAGTAAGGAAAGAAGCAAGGTTTCTCACCTTTTGCACAGGATTGCTTCCTCCCTTCTCTTCATCAGTTTAGTGTTCTTTAGCCCATGGAAAAACCTATTTTAGACACCTAAAAGTCAGTGAAGCAAAAGGGGTTGAAGGCAATATGCTGTAAGTAGCCCAAAAAGTCACTTTAATAACTTTTTTACTTTGTGTTTTAGTCCTTTTTTTTGGTTCCTTTCTTTTAGTCTCAAATCAACTTCTTTTTGAAATCTGTCTTTTCCACCATAATATTTAGGCTCTCAAACTTATAAATTGGCTTTGATTTCACTCAAATCAGATTTAAAATCATTATAAACTGTTCAATTAAAGTTTCGATCAATTGATAGCCGACATCGCTCACCAAAGAAGTTTTAACTATTTTAGGGGTTCTAATAGTTTTCAGGGCCTCTAAGAACCTCAAAAAGCTCAAATTCTCATTTTAAAAGCCCTCCTGTGAGTTTTCCAAATTTTTTAAAAATTACAAAAATACCCCACTTTCTTTCACAAATTTTTCTAGCTCATTTGGCTTAAGTTTTCAGACATCTTAAGTCTCAAATCCTCATTTTTCATTATTTAAAATTTATCCTAATGTTATTTGGCCTTAAATTATTCATTTCAGGGGACTTACTTTTCAAATTAACACATTTAAGTATTTTTACGAAAAACTAGATGTTACATCTACTCATCAACTCACAAGAAGATTTTTGTCGAAGACCTGAATCCTCTACCAAATCAATTTCATAGGCTTGAACCTTAATTTTTTTACACTGTGATGACAATTGGTGAACCATTTCTAGAAGATGGAGTGGGTGAATATACTTCTCAATAAAGACATTGATTCTATAATACCATAATTTCTAGCTCATTTTTATCACATTTGCATACTCACATGATACATTCCATGAGGGGAAGTGAGAACATCTATGAAAATAATACATTTCTTGGCGTTGCGTCGTGTATAAAAATTTTATTCAGTGTCACATGGACCATGTGAGCTCATACAACATATTTTCATATTTAATTACATAAATACAACTCACTTGGATCATAAAATGAAGCCTCCAACTCATGGAATTCAAAGGGAAGCTCAAAATACTCATGTATATTTTCGGCCAGAATTTGGCTCTTTTCTGTCCAAATTTTGGAAATTCGTAACTAATTCTAACAAAATCAAAATCATGCATTCTTGGCCATTTTGGAAAGTTATGCATGGCTACTTTAGGCTAAAAATATGTCTAGACCATAACATCTATCACAAAGGACATTTGATATTCGAAATGGTCTAAAGGTTAAACTGCCCACTGGTGCTGTCACAGATTTATGCAGCAAACTTCAAAAATGTCCAATTAATTTAAAAAATGATACCAATTTGAAAAGTTGTGGATGTTAACTAAAGGAGAAAAATAACTCTAGAATAGCTTAGGTACGCCCAGACCTCGAAATTCAATTGAATAGTAATAAAGGTTGGCTGGAGTTCCTAATACTGGACAGAATCTTTAAAAATTCATATCTCCCTGTTCTAGAAATCCAAATGAGGTGCTTTTAGTTGGCACAAATCACTGTGAATGCCTAGTTTCTCGGTACAAAATTTCGTGATAATTGGACATCATTTGAGCTCTGTGTAACAGATTTCATTTTCAGACTAGTATAAACAGTGACATGACCAAAGCCAGAAAAATTTTTAACTTTAAAAATTTATCAAATATTCTCTAGACCTCCAAAAATTATGTTCTTTAACTTCCCAAAAAGATCTCAACAAACTCTAATTGCATGCCAAATCTCAGATTAAGAAGAGCTCATTTGGGCAAAAAGTAACAGAGGATTCTAAATTGGTCAATTTTAGCTCCACATAAGGTACTAAAATGTCCAAATGGCTTTCCTTTGGTCTTGGCACCTTTTAGGCAAATCTGAAAGTATATTTAAGACTTGTGTGAACTATCCAAATGGTCCCAAACCTCATGCATCTCATTTTGGCTATTTCGTCAACACATATGCACACTTACATCAACTTTTCAAGAAACATAACTTAGCATTACATACTCAAATTTCATTCTAGTATTCATATATCGTATCCTTTCATTTATACACCATATATTATCATAATTACACATGTTCAAGGGGTCATAGACCATATACATCATTGCATTACAACATTTGACACAAATATGGCCTTAAAGAACCAAAAAATTTGCATTTTGTTGTCATTTTCTCTTCTTCAAGGTCGTTGGCTCCCATTACCTTGTCCACTTGATCCACCTAGCATATTATATCATTGGAGAGGAGGAAATGAAATTCAAAGAATCCTAATAGCTCATCTCCATTCAATCATACATTATAGATGCAAACAAGTTTCATAAATGCATGTATAGTCATGCATACTTTTCATGGCTTGAAAATACACATACACACATTCTAAGACAAGCTAAGCACACATCCATGCGTGAGAGAAGGTGGAGAGAGCTATCTTGTACAGAATTACACACTTTTTCCTTTAAATCCAAGCTCCCCTTTTCAGACACACGCACACAAAAGTGTGGGGAAGGTTTCTCTTGGCCTAGACATAATTTATGGAAGCCAATTAGGTTCATGAAACAAATTCTAAGGCCACACACTTGCTTGAACACTAGCTTGATCTATAAACCTCATTATGGTCTATAAATGCACCTAATGAAGCAACACCCCTCAAATAAATTCTAAGATCCATTCTTTCCTTTCAAATATGATTCTTAACTCCTTTTAAGTCTCTTGGAGTCATCACACAATTAAAACAAAGAGTCTAACTACATGTTGCTTCTTTAGGTCATAATATGGAACCTAAAGCACCAACTCACTTTCTATGAGTTCTAAATTTTTCCCAAGGCCTCCCCTCATTTTCATTCATCACATGTGACTCAAGAATGGGCTTAGAAAAATTAAAACTCTCCCTAGCTATTCCATCTCCCTTAGGTTGAGACAATGGAGGTTTTGGCCTTCCATGGATCTTGCTTTGTTTTCTCAAGGGAAGATGCATGTGGAGAGCCTCTTAGGGATCTTGGGAGCTCATTCAAACTCTTATTTAGGCCTAAGAATCATCATACAAAATCATATTTTACAAGGTACACTTAAAACCCTAGGTTTTGCACCTTGAAATTCCATGGTTTTTTCTTGAATTTCTTTGCATATTCTTACTCTCCACCTTTTTTTTTTCCTTAGATTCATCCTTGGTTGTGCCTAAAAATCAAGTGCTCCTAAAATTCCTCATGTTAGGCAAAATGGAGAAGAAGAGAACTAAAGATGACAATTATAAGAAGAGAAATTACCTTATTTTCATGGCTTTTCTCACTTGAATCTTGTCTTCTTTGACCTCCTTTCTTCAAATCTGAATTTTCTCCTTAATTTCTCCCTTTCTACTTCTAATTTCTCCTCCTTTTCTTCTTCCACTTGTATGCCTCATCCTCTAAGGTTTTCCTCTGGTTTTGGGTAGAACTTGGTTGTGCAACATGAAGGGAAAAGAAGGATGCATCATATATATAAGTGGGAGGAAGTTACACTTTTTACAAATTTCCATTTTGCTCTTCATTTTTGGCATTTTTGTTTCTCCTTTGTTTTAGTTCCTTTTTGAGAACCATCTTTTTCATATGAAATTTAGTTCCCAATTTAGTAAAATACTTTTGAAATCACTCAAATCAGAGCTAAAACCTTCTTGAACGAATCCATCAAAGTTCGGGCACACCGACCTTGGAAAACGTCTACTGGAGGGGCTTTAGCTATCCCGAGGCTTTTCATAGTTTTTAAGGCCTCTGAGAACCTTAAAGAACTTAAAATTTTTATTTAAAAGGCTCTCCTATGTGAATTCTAAAATTTTCTCAAAATTACAAAAATGCCATTACGTTTCTTAAGCTTTTTGTAAGAAATTATTTCTTTATTTTAGCTCTATTTTTCTTTCCGTCTGAGCTTGAGATTCTCATTTTTAGGAGTCTAGAATACTTTTCAAATTTTTTGAGACCTTAACTACGTCATTTTGGGGGACTTACTTTTGTATTCAGTGAGTTTCATTTGTTTATGGAGAAACCGTATTACGTTTCTCATGTTTTCTCTCATTTTCAGAAAATCGGATGTTACATTTCTCCTCTCCTTTAAATAAATTTTGCCCTCCAAATTCAAGGTATACTTTCTTCTTATTCTTTTTTTTTTCCAGCTAACTGTTTATTTCTTTCCCTTCTTCTTGGCTCTATATGCTTTTCTCAGCGATTTCACTCGCTTAAATTTTTCTTTTAGCCAGGGAATTTTTCGTTACTAGCCTTTAATGAGGGCTTTATTGCCATGATATACTAGCTAGTTTTTTCTCATAAGGGAAACAAATTTCTGACTCCAGAGGCCTACCTTGGGAGAGCTTATTATTTATATTGGGTTAGTATTAACCCATTCATAAAGGTTAATGTTTCTTTCAGTGGGCTCTCTTACACATCTCGAGCGGTAACTCATTTCACATTTCATCTCCTGTGTCCTCTCTCAATGGCTTCTCATAACATCTCATTATCTTTTTTTTATCATTAGAGCCATAAGAGGTTTTTATTTATCTACTATTTTGAAGTATACTGTCCATTTTTCATCTCTACATTCTTTCTTACTAGCTTATCCCATGATTACAATTCACATTTCTTTCTAGCATAGGCCTCATATCGCAACTGTTTACTAGGAGTACAACTCCTTTGAAGAGTTTCTACTTTTAATGATCCCAACTTCGTTGTTTACTACTACATCTATCTTTGTAAGCTGGGACTTTTCTCACTTTTTTGGCTCACTTATAGTGGTATTTTATAATCCCTCATTTAGTAATAATAGGCCTAACATGTGTGTCTCATATTGGCACCAAAGAGCTACTACTACTGACTACTTCTGAGCTCTGATAGGATGCTAGCTATTCTCACAGTTTTGCTTACTAGAGATATACTATACCACTTATTTCATATAAAACTGCACCTGACCTCTTTCTGAATACATAAGCTAGCATGCGAGGATCTTTCTCTATCCTTCGATCAGGGCTAATATCTGCTAAGTAATAGTTCATCTAGCTCTAACTCTGGATGCTACTTTCTTGCTTTTCTCATCCCATACACTATGTTCATTTCTAAAGAGATCTACTCAGTGGTCTAATTGTCTAAGTAAAGCCTTCATATCTCTGTAGCAATAGTCCACCTCTAGTCTCTAAGACAAAAGCTAGCTAAAACTATACTGGTCTTTGAGACTGACTACTTTGTAAAACTATCTCAGGCCATCACCTCATCAAAGAACCATCATGTTGTGGCTAGGACTCTTTGTAACCTTATAGGATCTACTATGACCCCTGGGTTTACTACGACCTCTCAGAGCCTTGCTGGGGTCTACTGCAACCCACTGTGCTATACTAGGATTTTTTGCAATCCATCTTTAGAAGACGTCAAAGTCTAAGATTACTATATCTGATAGTAAAATACATACTCAATAAGTCTAGCTACTATCGCTCATAATAGCTGAGGCTAAACTCAGAAGTATATCGTGCTCTTTCTATAAAGTGAGTTCTGTATCATTTGATTCTTTAGGATCCTGTCATACTGATATTCAGGAGGATTTTAATTTTTGTTCATCACTCCTCATGGGATCCTCAAATTCCCACTTCAGCCCTTTTTTGCTAGGGCTTTCTTTTCTTACTCTATTGGCTTACTTACTTTACGTGTACTCATTCTAATCTTCCTCTCATATCCTACAGTTACTAACTATGCCCATGTTTTGCTTTTAAATGCTTTGGCACTAAGGCATCTCACACTCTGAGTGTGGTTAACATGTCTGGCAATAGAGAGGCTATGCACTAGTCCTTATTTATTTCATTTATATATACTATAAGAGACTCAGGCTATACATACTAAACTCATGTTATCTGAATGTAAACATTCTCTGTTGGGGATTCCTTTCTGCATGCTTTTCTTATTATTGTAGTACTACTGGAATCCCTTTACTACTCTTTTCTAACTTATTTCATTCTTTAATTAACTAGGATACCTTTCAATTATCAAGGCACTTTGGTAATTAATGTCATCATTTGCTACGCACTCAAGTCACATTACTATTAGGTTGATCAGGCCTAATATCATATGACCATTATTGCAAGCAAATCATAACATCAAACACTAATACACGAGTGCCTTATGATTGAGCTCAAAGCCACTATCACTTGTATACTACAAGTCTTCTAATAATCTAAAGTATTCCTCTCTTACTTTTCTCTATTTTCCTTATTCTCGTAGAGTGCTCGGGGAAAATAAGATTCTTCCTGTACTATATTCCGCGATCTCTTTGTATTGCTCAATTATTTTTACTTCAGGCAATATCATGCTAGAAGGGCATCTATGCATCTATGCCAAGAACAAGTGTGCTTTCTTAAGTACTCAAGCACATTAACTGAATATCTATTCTCAATCTAATAAGTCCTTAGCTTGAACACTGTCATATCTTCTCTTTCTACCTTTCTTATCCTCTTACTTAGGAAAAAAGATGTTTCACTACTGGCTATTTCTATTGCCAATTCAGGTTTCTTTACGCTCAACAGCACCTGCATTTTACTAGGGTTCCTCACTTATTCACTTTCTGTAACATTAAGGGGATCTATTTTTTCGCTCATACTCTTACTTTGCTCTTACCTAGACCATCGTTTGGTAAGAAAAATTCCATTTCATATAATCCCAGGAATTTCATTCTATGGCACTTTCAGTTGATACTCTTTTTCTACATAATATAAGACTCGCCTTCTGAGGTGATCTCTAGCTCCTTCGAGCTTTTCTGAGGGTACGAAGGCACTAGCTATTTTTCTCAGCTCATTTCTACGTTAGGATCAGAGTTAGGCTTTCTCTCTATTTAGCCTCTTTAACTTCACCCTAGGAGCACAGTATATTATTTCTAGGGTTTTGCTAACCTAATTTAGAACACATACTCTTAATATCCCAATTCTATCTTACCAAAAACTTATGCTCTACTGGGTGCTCTAATCACTCGCTTGCCTTAACCCTATATCATTCTTATATTATGGAGCTCGTTTAACTAATTATTGGACCCCTGTTTGTTTGCCTTTCTGGGCTCAGTCTATGCATTTGGTCATTATTAAAGTGAGGGCATTTTTTCTGTAGCTAGATTCTTAGCTCTTCCTGGCTTCCTTTATCCCTATACTTTACGACTTAGGGGGTCTATTTAGGGGAATTTACTAACCACTACTAGGGATGTCTCATCTTTTCCTTCTCGATCCAGGGAGAACTTTCACTAAGCCTTTCATTTACATATCTCACCTGGAATGATACTACTAGTCATCTTCCCTAGGCTTCAACTTATGCTCAGCCTGGGCTAGCCATCTCATCGAACTTGTAGCTTACTAACTATCCTCATTCTTTTCTGGGCTTCTGTTATTGGGCTGCTTATACTTACCTTTAGGTGTTATCAATGAGATACATCTTTCTAAGTCACTCACTATGTGCCTCACTACTAGTTGTCTTATTTTACATTATTTCGAGGCTACACTAACATTCTACTATTCGGTATCTCACAGGGTAGCACCCTAGGTCAGAGTCAATGCCTCATAGGCGGGTCTCAACAACCTCATTATCCCTGTGTCTAACTTTTTTTTTTATGTTGAGCTCTTTCTCAATCTCAACTACTAGGCCCACAGACTTCTTACTATTATTTCATAACTATTCACTACCCTTTTCTCTACTTATACTAGGGGTTCCCACTCTTTATAGACCAACTGATCCCTTATCAATTCATTCCTCAAGTTGGCCTGAATATGAATAATAAGGCATTTCATAGTGCTATTCGTCATGGCTAACATATCATTCGCTGCAGCTAATCAGCCTCGGGTTCACCCTAATTTTTCTGTCTGAGTATTGGCTGCAACAAGGGACTCTTTGGATTGCCTCGCTACTTCGATGGATTAATTGGCCATGGCTAACAGCTTCTATTTAGCTTGCTTTTTCAAGGATTGAGATTTCCACCTTTAGCTACCTACCTAACCCTCATTGCCTCTATATCTGGCCCATCATCAAGCTAAAGGATTCTACCTCTTGCTTTATTCATACATAGTTGGCTATTACCTCTTGCTTCATTTATGCATAATTACTTATCATCTCAGGGCCATTGGGCTCTAGGGTGTAGCTTGTAACTCAACCTCTGGCCTTAAGGAATTAGCTTTTCAGGCTCTAATACTTATATAGATATTTGGGTGTTATGGCTAAGGGATAATTTTCTTTCTTATTCCCCTCTAAACTAGTCCTATATAGCCACAGTCTCATCTCATGCTACGCTACATCACTGCCTGTCTCTGCATTACACAAGGTAGCTAGGAATGGCCTGAGTATAACTACCAAGAGATTTAGGCCTCACATACTCTCTCTAGCAAGCCTCTTCATATCAATAAAATTATTTCTCATCGTTTATACTTAAGGCTTGCCACTAATCCCAGTGAGCTATCACATCTCATCAAGCTCTAGCCATTGGATCCCTTAGTTTTGATCAAGTTTAACTCTACTCAAACTACTCTAGAGGCCACTCTTTCTTAGTGTTCACTAATTAGTTCAAGACCATTCTACAACTTACTCATCATGAGCAAAGCCATAGCCTATCCTCATACACCCAACATGTCTCATCTAAGACTTTACCTATCCATTCAAGCCTTTTACATAGCCCTATTACTACATCCTTAAGCCAAATCCAATCTGAAAGAGCCTAAAACTTTGCTCTGATACTAATAAATGTAACACCATAATTTCTAGCTCATTTTTATCACATTTGCATACTCACATGATACATTCCATGAGGGGAAGTGAGAAAATCCATGAAAATAATACATTTCTTTGTGTTGTGTTGTGTATAAAATTTTCATTCGGTGCCACGTGGACTATGTGAGCTCATACAACATATTCTCATATTTAATTACATAAACACAACTCACTTGGATTATAAAATGAGGCCTCCAACTCATGGAATTCAAAAGGAAGCTCAAAATACTCATGTATATTTTCGGCTAAAATTTGGTTCTTTTCTGTCCAAAGTTTGGAAATTAGTAAATAATCCTAGAAAAATCACAATTATGCATTCTTGGCCGTTCTAGAAAGCTACGTATGTCTAATTTAGGCTAAAAATATATCCAGACCATAACATCTATCACAGAGTACGTTTGATATTTGAAATGGTCTAGAGGTCAAACTATCCACTGGTGTTGTCACAGATTTTTATAGCACATTTCAAAAATATTCAATTAATTTCAAAAAATTCCAATCTATACAAATGATACAAATCTAGAAAGATACGAATGTTAGTTAGAGGGAAAAAATAACTCTAGAATAGCTCAGGCATGCCAGACCTTAAAATCCAATCAAATAGTAACAGAGGTCGAGTAGAGTTCCTGATATTGAATAGAATATTTAAAAATTCATATCTCCCTTTCTAGACATCCAAATGAGGTGATTCTAGTAGGAAAAAGCCAATGTGAATGTCTAGTTTTTCTGTATAAAATTTTGTGGTAATTGGATATCATTTAGGCCCTGTGTGATAGATTTCATTTTCAGACCAATATGAACAGTGACATGACCAAAACCAAAAAAATTTCTAATTTTGAAAATTCATCAAATATTCTCTAGACCTTCGAAAATTATGTTCTTTAGCTTCCCTAAAAGCTTTCAACAAAGTCTAATTTCTAGCCAAATTTCAGATCAAGAAGAGTTCATTTGGGCAAAAAGTGAATAAGGTTCTAAATTAGTCAATTTTAGCTTCATATAGGGTACTAAAATATCCAAATGGCTTTCCTTTGGTCTTGGCACCTTTTGGGTAAGTATAAAAGCATATCTAAGACTTGTGTGAGTGTCCAAATAGTCCCAAACCTCATACATCTCATTTTGGCCATTTCATCCATACATATGCACACTTACATCAGCTTTTCAAGAAAAATAACTTCGTATTACATACTCAAATTTCATTCTAGTATTCACATATTATATCCTTTCATTTATACATCACATATTATCATAATTACACATGTTCAAGGGGTCACAGACCATATACATCATTAAATTACAACATTTGACACAAATATGGCCTTAAAGAACTAAAAACTTTGCATCTTGTTGTCATTCTCTCTTCTTCAAGATCGTTGGCTCCCATTACCTTGTCTACTTGGTCCACCTAGCATATTATATCATTAGAGAGGAAGGGATGAGATTCAAATAATCCCAATAGCTCATCCTCATTCAATCATACATAATGGATGCAAACAAGTCTCATAAATGCATGTATGGTCATGTTGACATGTGCAAATATTCAAGAAGCATTTTGATCATTTGAGAATATCATACATAGCATACAAAGGCTTGCCAAGCAAGTGGATTTGCCTCAGCCAATTTCTTATGGATATTAGACTTGCCTTACCCATTCTTTAAGAGATTCTTGGACTCAACCATACTCTTAGGAGCCCATCTTGCTTTTGGGAGACTCTTTACTTTGTCTCTACCAATCTCAAGGGTTCTTGGCCTCACCACACTCAAGCAAACCCAAGCACATATCATAACATCATTTAGAAACATAATATGACATCATAAAACTGTGGCATATAAAATCATGCTAGCATACTTCTCATGGCTTAAAAATACACATACACATATTCTAAGACAAGCTAAGCACATATTCATGCATGAGAGAAGGTAGAGAGAGCTACATTGTATACAATTACACATTTTTTCCTTTGAATCCAAGCTTCCCTTTTCGGCCACACGCACACAAAAGTGTAGGGAAGGTTTCTTTTGGCCTAGACATAATTTATGGAAGCCAATTAAGTTCATGAAACAAATTTTAAGGCCATACACTTGCTTCAACTCTAGCTTGATCTATAAATCTCATTATGGTCCATAAATGCACCTAATGATGCAACACCCCTCAAATAAATGCTAGGCTCTATTCTTTTGCTTTCAAATATGATTCTTGACTCCTTTTAAGCCTCTTGGAGTCATCACACAATTAAAATAAAGAGCATAACTACATATTGCTTCTTTAAGTTATAATATGGAACCTAAAACACCAACTCACTTTCTATGAGTTTTAAATTTTTCCCAAGACCTCCACTCATTTTCATTCATCACATGTGACTCAAGAATGGGCTTAGAAAAATTAAAACTCTCCCTAGCTATTCCATCTCCCTTAGGTCGAGACAATGGAGGTTTTGGCCTTCCATGGATCTTGCTTTATTTTCTCAAGGGAAGATACATCTGGGGAGCCTCTTAGGGATCTTGGAAGCTCATTCAAACTCTTATTTAGGCCTAAGGATCATCATACAAAATCATATTTTACAAGGTACACTTGAAACCCTAGGTTTTGCACCTTGAAATTCCATGGCTTTTTCTTGAATTTCTTTGCATATTCTTACTCTTCACACCCTTTTTCCTTATATTCATCCTTGATTTTGCCTAAAAATCAAGTCCTCCTAAGATTCATTATGTTAGGCAAAATGGAGAAGAAGAGAACTAAAGATAACAACCATAGGAAGAGAAATTACCTTATTTTCATAACTTTTCTCACTTGAATCTTGTCTCCTTTGAGCTTCTCTCTTCAAATCCAAATTTTCCCTTCAATTTCTCATTTTCTACCTTGAATTTCCCCTCCTTTTCTTCCTCCTCTTGTGCACCTCATCCTCTAGGGTTTTTCTCTAGTTTTGGGTAGAACTTGGTTGTGCAACATGAAGGGAGAAAAAGGGTGCATCATATATATAAGTGGGAGGAAGTTACACTTTTTAAAAATTTCCATTTTGCCCTTCATTTTTGGCATTTTTTTTTCTCCTTTGTTTTAATTCCTTTTTAAGAATCATCTTTTCCATTATGAAATTTAGTTCCCAATTTAGTAAAATGCCTTTAGAATCACTCAAATCAGAGCTAAAACCTTCCCGAATGAATCCCTGAAAGTTCAAGCACACCGACGTTAGAAAATGTCCACTGGAGGGGCTTTAGCTATCCTAGGGCTTTTCATAGTTTCAGGGCCTCTAAGAACGCCAAAGAACTCAAAATTTTCATTTAAAATGCTCTCCTATGTGAATTCCAAAATTTACTCAAAATTACAAAAATGCCATTACGTTTTGTAAGCTTTTTGTAAGAAATTGTTTCTTCATTCTACCCCCATTTTTCTTTCTGTTGGAGCTTGGGATTCTCATTTTAGGAGTCTAGAATACTTTTCAAATTTTTTTAGACCTTAACTACATCATTTCAAGGGACTTCCTTTTGTATGCATTGAGTTTCATTCGTTTATAAAGAAATCGTATGTTACGTTTCTCATGTTTTCTCTCATTTTTAGAAAATTGGATGTTACAGATTCTATATTGCGCTTTTATGAGCACAACAAACATTTTTGCTTCATAGTTAGTTCTTGTCTCAGGCCAAAGTTTGGTGGTCATAAAGTCCCTCTTATCTTTTGTTCATAAACCCTCTTTATAGAAAACATATCTAGCTGAAATTATAGAGACATATTTCTTACTCCTGGTCTTGTTATATTTCCTTGCTCTAAATCCAATTTGCCTAGCATAAAGCAACCCTAAAGCTCCATGCTTCCTCTAGGCTAACCTTAATTTAGGAGTCAAATCAACCTCTATATTTTGGTTCTTGAAAAAATTAAAATTGCTATAAAACTTATTAACATGCAAGAATATATCACAAAATTTCCAGTTAGCAACATTAAACTTCTTATTAAAATGCTTGTTCTTGTCACCTATTTTCTTAACCTTGTCATCATTACATATAATCTTGCATCTCACATTACTATAATATAACCAAATTCTAAATTCTTCATAAAAGATTATATAACTTTAAGACTTAAAAAAACTAAATATTTCTTTTAAAGCTTGAAAAATACCACAGTATTTTCTTTTTGGTGTAAACTATTGACCATAATAGGGGCAAATAAAATAGCTAATGTAAGTATAATATATGAGATTTATTAAACCAACAAAAATAGAAAAAACCTTATGAGAAATCATTTAAAGATGCTTTACACACACACACACACACTCACATATATATGTATGTATATTTACATATTTCTTGTTGGTATCTTATTATGAGTGCAAGCAAAGAAATAATTACAAAGGGAACATCTTTATGACATTTTTCATAATAACTATTGCTGATGAAAAAGGGAAGAAGCCTCAATCTCTAAATATCATATACATGGCAACATACATCTCTTCCTTCGTGGTAATGGCAGAAAGCGCATATATCAAATTAATGAGACAAAAACACTACAAAAAATAAATAACAAATAAGGTGCTAATGAAAGAATAAAATAGATGTCTTAAATAGGGATAATGGTTTCTTGTGTATTCCATGAAAATTTTACCTTGTCAGAGACAAAACTTACAACAAAAATGCATAAATTCCTATGCTTTTATGAGATGGCTTTGGAGGTAGAAGAAGACTAAACATACATTGCATTTGAAGCTAATATTATGGGATATATACATGCTTAAAATGGTGAGCTTTGGGGTATTTAATGGATGGTGCAAATCACACAAAATGAATGGCTAAGATGCACTGATGGTTGGAAGGCAAACTAAAATCAAATGCATCATTTCATTTTTTATGTGGCGAGCTGTTATGTGGCAAGCTGTGGATCTGTTGATTACATAGAAGGCTAAGATTATACAAAGTAATCGAAACACACTATTTCAATTTCTATGTGTCGCAGATTGGAGCCATCGATTAGGCGGATGGCTAGGATTGAATGATGAAAACAACACTATCTCATCAATATGTAGGTGTTGCATAGAGGATCGAAATGCATGGCAGACAAGGCGAATAAGAGTGCAAGGGCTGTGGGGTTTAAAACACAAAAACTCTGTGTTTTGACCCTTTTAAACTATTATTATTGTTGTTGTTCTTGTTGTTCTTGTTGTTGTTTTTTAATTTCCTTTTTTTTCCCTTTTTTTCATTGTTGGGCCCCTTGGAATTTGGACATTAGGTTCTGTGTTTTTTTATATTGGGCCAATTACTTGTGTTAGGCTTTTTTTTTTTTTTTTTTTAATTTCAACTCTTTTTTGTTCTTTTTTCTTTTGCATTTTCATTTTCATTTTTTATTTGATTATATATATATTTTCTAAATTTTTTTATTCTTTTTGTTTTCTTCTTTTTTTTTTTTCTTTTGATTTTGCATTTTTGATTTTTTTTTTAACTCTTACTTTTAATTTGACCTTTTAATCTTTTGAATTTGAACTTTAGGCTTATGTTATTTTGTATGTTGAATCAAAAAAATTTTTGCTGATTTTTCTTTTTAAGATAACCGATCCTTTGTGCCCATTTCATTCTTCTTGTTATCACAATTTTGATCAAATTTTTCATTTCATATTTTCATTTTTTGAGCTTGCCCAGACAAAATATGGTGTTCACATATTCATATACATAAGTCACTTGAGTGTTTACACAATTATGGTAATTCAATAATCATTTTGATGTGGTCATTCAAGATCAAATATGTTTGTAAAAAATTCGATGTAAATTCATCTTCTCATCAAATGCATAATAATATCAAATTTCATAATCTAGAGGCTTAAATAATACACACACGCATGTATATATGATAACTTAATTATTCTCTATATTTTTACTTATTAATTTTGGACTTTTTATTCATGAATAAATGATATTTTGAGTTTTAGTAGATGTTATTTAGTGTAGGAAATAAATTCTCATCTTTTGGAATTTTATTGAATAAATTGAGTATTTTAATGATTTAATTTTCAGATGAAAATTTTACTTCATGAGTTTTGATTTTTATTTCACTTTTTAGGGAATTATAAGAGAAGGAATGTGCAGCACATGATTCATACATCTTAAAAGAGCATGTGAAGAGAGGAAGAGAAGTAGGGTGCATGTGATTTAGTCTCGAGTCCCACCAGAATAATACACTCACCTGATAACACACTTTCACATAGCTCTCACCATTTCCAGTAGCCACTCACTCATAAACCTATACAAATATACATGTCACCAATACATAGCTCCAGGTGTTTTCCTTTCACCCACGTTGTAGCACATTCACATAAGAAGCAATATTAGGGAACACACTCTCACACTTTCACTCGCTAATCACTTGAGCACACCACCACTCATGAGTTCACACTCAAAGAGGAAGATTCATGTCATTCACGTGGCATAAACACATAAGGTAGAAGCTAAAGTAGAAATAGAAGGAGGTTTGCATGGCTAGGAGAATCGAACAAAGCCATGGGTTGCAGTAGAGAAACAAGTAATGATGCATGTATATGGGTTTGTGAGTAGAGCAGAGAAGAATCACATGCAGCTTCACGTAAATAGCAACAAGGCATAAGTTTTCTCTCGAGTCTCATGCATACATCCAGGTTAGACTCTGATCCACGTAGCTCTCAAAACACACAAACAAGCATGTAGGGAAGCAACAGAAATAGAGGGAAGTTACATGGTTGAAATAGAAGAACAACAACATAAGCTAAGAATGAAGAAGAGGCCATGGGTTTAGAGGGAGGAAAGATGGTACTGATTTGAAGACATGGAGAGGAAGCTCACAAGGGAATGAAGGAAAGTGTAGAACACGGGGTAGAATCTGGTTATGAAGAGAAGAAGATGTGAGAACAAGTGCAGAAGTTTCAAACTGAAGGAAAACACTGAAGCACATAGATGGAGCATGCATTAAGAACACATGCAGATTATGACATGAGGCTATAAAAGGGAATTCATGTGGCAATTAAAAGAAATGCACATGCATAGGTTTGACATGGAATGATAAGCACGGGTTTTTAGAGTGAGCTGCTGAAGAAATCCACATTAAAGGAAATGAAACACGTAGGCTTGGGTTGGTGTTAGCTACAGAAGCACATGTAAGAGAAAATGGAAGGCACATGTTTCATTTAGTAAGAAGGAGTTATGGGTTTTTCTTTTATGAGAAGGCAGCATGTCACAGGGGGCATCCAGACCATTCATTCATACATCTAATCATCTCATCCATTTATGATTTAGCTGAGCACATGAAAAGTAGATGAAGCACGTGAGGGTGGATTATTACACTTAGGCAAAGGCATAATTCATTCCATCGTCAATCCAGAGACTACACCATACTCTATTGTTGATTTTTCCACACTCCATTCCATTTAGCCGTAGCATTCTCCATCTTATTTCCTCCATCTCCTTCCATCCAATGAAGTTAATTCTCTTGAGTGACTAGCTTGGAAGAAGACTCTTGGAGAAGCTTGAATCTATAGATTAGAAAGGGATTTTTGGACTAAGAATTTCCTACTTTTCTATACTTTTCTTTTTTTTGTACATAATTGGTTGAGATGCATTTGATTGGGATTTGTGTAGTTGTAATTAGTGATTGGTTAGATACTAATTAGGATGACTTTTTGAGTAATTAATTGATTGATTTAGTACTGAATTTTTCATTATTCTCCAATTTCCCATATATGCCATCAAGGTGTTTGATGAAATGCATGAATGAAATTAAGTGCTTAATTGTTTGATTTGAGGATTTCTTAGAGTTTAATTGGTGAATTAAACATCTTAGGGTGATAATTCAGAGGCTAATTAATCATTTAATCAATCAAATTGATTGTTCATTGATCTTAAAAGCAAGAATTAATGATTTGACGTAAGATTGAGGTTTCAATTCAATATTAGATTGTTAATCTCTTGATTCCTGCGTGGTGACTCAAGATACATTATTATGAACACAATTAAGGACTTTTAAACTAGAATTAATTACAATTGAATTAGGATAAGACTAGTGGATATCAAAGGACAAATCCAAAGCTAGTTACATGTTTATTATTCAGCTATTAGTTCATGCAATTAAGTAGGGATTAAGAACTATAATTCAATTTCATTTTAATTAGTTTAATTAGATCAAATCCCCTTTTAGTTAGGCAAAATTTTAGAGCTCTTTTACACTTAAAAAACCCAATTAAACATTGAATTCTATTTCCAAGGGAGATGACCTAGGTTGTGCTACTAATTATAAAACTTAATCCAACCTAGTTTTATTTTGGAAGTTGCATGGCACGACTCTCAAAATTTAGTGTCATTGCCGGAGATTGGATTCTTAATTATTTGAAAAAGTTTTCTAGGTGTTTTAGCTCTATTTTGGTTCTATTTTTGTTTAGTTTTTCCTTTATTTTGAACTTGGATTTTGGACATTTCAATGTTGTGTGACAAGTGTCTTGCTTGCTGGAATTTTTGTTTAATGTGCCCAGAAAATTCTCAAACTTTGTTTTTTAGATGTTTTGAGCAAAAAAATAGCAAAGCTATTAGATACACCATGTTGTGGCCAAATTCTAATGTTTAAGGCACTTTTATAATTTTTTTTTGTATTTTTTCAAAATTTTTTGGAATTTTTCAATTTTTCTAGATTTAATTTCTTTAATTTTTGTGAGTTTATTTTGTGTGATTAACCTTTGTTTTGGAGTGTTTTTTATTCTTAGATAGTTTTTAGCTTCATTTGAATTTAATTTTCTTGGTTTAGAATTAATTTTAGTTATAGTTTGTTAGTAATTTGCTTTGTGCTAACAATGATTTAACTTTTCATACTCTTTGTCTAAAATGGATCCTTATTATTTTTCTAATCAAGGTGTCTATAATTTTTGTGCAAATGATAAGATTGTATGGAAGATGGATGAAGCTATATCAATGCTTCATGGCCTTCTTGAGTGACAAAGATAAGTACAACAATATCAACAAGTTCAACTATAATGTCTGATATGTTGTAAAAACACTGGAACAGGCCAATTTGAAAAGCAAGTCCCTTGAGATGAGTGATTCAATGACATATAAAATTTGGATAAAATTTTAAATAATAGAAAATGAGGATCTAAGCCTTAAGTTACCTAGAAACTAGGGCCAGAGTTATTAGAAAAATTTGTTGAAAGGCCAGTGGCATTTTCATAAATAAGTGCAATTTTGGAAAAACACATAAGAGAGGTTTTTAAAAGAAAATTTTGAGTTTCTCAAACTTTTCAAAGGCCCTAAAGACCATAAGAAACCCCGAGACCGGTAAAATCCCTCCGGTGCACTTTTTCAACGTCAGTTGACCTGAAATTTGACTAGTTTGTTCGTGAAGGTTTTAACTCTTATTTAAGTGATTCCAAAGGTATTTTATTAAATTAGGAACCCAAATTTTATAATGAAAAGATATTTCTCTAAACGGAGCTAAAAGGAAGTCAAACTGGAAATGCTATTATGAAAGGGCAAAAATGAAAATAATTTAAAAAAGAAGCTTCTTGAATCTTCTTTAAAGCCCACATCCTCCCTCTCCTTCCTTAGGCCGACTTTCTTTTGCCCAATTTCAGAGAAAAAAATACATCTCCTTAGGCATACAAAAGAGAGGGAATTTTGAAGGAAGCAAGCAAGGCAAAAGGTGAGAAAAAGTTAAGAATTTCATGCTTCTTCTTCTTGGAACCTTCTTCCTCTTCTCTTAAGCTCTCTTCATATGGTTTTAAAGAGTAGTATGGTTCTGTTTTGCCCTTGAACCAGGGAGGAAAAATGGGGTTTCAAAGAGGAAGCTAAAGCAAGGTGAAGGACTTTTAAAGGGAGCTTGAATTCAAGGTAATTTCTCCTCCTTTGTTGCTTCTTCTTCTTCTTCTCTTCCATGGTGTGGGATGCCTAAAATAGAACCATGAAGGGGGAAAAGTTTTTGTTCCATAACTAACAAGAATTCATTAAATTAGGCCATGGGAAGATGAAATACACTAAGAAATTACATGAAAAGCTAGTAGAATTCAAGTTGGAAAATTGTAGTGCATTTGTAGGAATTGCAAAAACTAATTTGATTCTTGAATTTCCTTGCATGTGTAAGTGTTTAATTGAGCTTCTAAGACCTCTAGGAAGCCTCCCAAGTGACTCTCCCATCAAGAAGAAATTTGAAACTCCAAGAATCCCATTCTTGTCCATAGGATCGGCCAAGGCAAGAGCATTAGGTTAGGGAGTATTTTAATTTGTTCTAACCTTGGTTTAGGACTCCATATGATGTTAGAAGATGGAAGGAACCATTGGAAAAAATTTAGGAGCCATGGAATGAGAGATGGAGAAATGGTATCCATAATGGTATCTTAGAAAGCAACTTAGTTTTTCAATAGTGCAAATGATTATGTGACGGCTTCAAGAACCTTGAATGGGGTCAAGAAGCCTAAAAATGAAAATAAAATGGAGTGTAGAACTTGAAATATAAGAGTTACTTCATTAGGCCAATTATGGAACCTTAATGCCAAGTGTGAAACCAAGTGTAGGTTTAAGCTTTAGTTTAATGTCTTGACTTGCTTCAAATATGTGATTATGTGTTCCTTGTGATGTCCAGGCCAAGAGAACATCCAACCACCTAAATGGTCTTGTATATATTATTTTTGTAAAGTAAGATCATGAACAAATGTAATATAGTGTATAAACCTTGTATAAACCCTTCATGGCATGAAAGCAATGGAAATGTGGATTTTTGACTTCTTGATAACTTGATGGATTAGTGTATTATTGGATGTGGGATACCCAAATTGAGATGCATGGTGTTTGAGACCATTTGAACAGTACTTATAGGTCATAATTATGCTTTTAAACTTACCCAAGAGGTGCCAAATATTTAAGAAGACCATTTGGGCAAAGATAGTACCTTAAATGGAGCAAAATTTACCAAAATAGTGAGCTATACCACTTTTAATAAGCTTTTCTTGGTCTAAAATTTGGCATGTATTTAGAGCTTGTTGAGATCTTTTTGGGAAGATAAGTGGGTATTATTTGGAGGTGTACAGAATATTTGATGAATTTTTTAAGTTGGGAAATTTTTCTGATATGGTCACTACTACTGTTTCAATAGTTTGAAAATGAATCTGTGTCAAACATGAGGCAAACGATGTCTAATTACTGTGAAATTTTATAAGTAGAAACTAGAGTTTCCCAATGACTTGTGCCAACTTCTAGGTAGACCTATACTACTATTTGATTGGTTTTCATGGTCAGAACAAATTTGGAATGTTCTGGAATTATTTTTTCCCTCTAGCTAACATCCTTAACTTTCCAAATTGGTATCATTTACATGGATTAGATTTTTGTGGAATTAATTGGATAGTTTTGAAGTTCATATCATAAACTTGTATTAGTAATAGTAGCCAGTCGAACCTCTGTGCCTTTTTCAATGTCAAACATGGTCTAGATGCTATGTTCATGACTTAAAATTGTTTGTAGTGTAAAGTTAACACTTAAAGCTTTCCAAAAATCTATGGTTTGTGTGATTTCAATTTTTCTACATTTATTTATAAATTTCCAAAGTTTCTTCTAAAATCTGCCTTATTTTGTCCACAGGAAAATGAAGAAAATTCAGGGATTCTAGCTTGTGATCCGTGGATTACTTGATGTTTTAGATTATTTATGATTTTTATAAGTGATAAATGGCTATCAAATGATGTTAAATACTCCCCGAGGCTCACACAACAAAAAAATGAAAAATTTAACCCCGATGCGACATATTAAAAGTGCAAGAATTTGATGTTTTTCCTTGAATATTTACTCTAAGCTTGTGAATATCTACGAAATTGGGAATGATAAGGATAAAAACTATATGGTATGACATTTTGGCATCAAAGCCAAGGTTCAAGCACTTTTGCTCGATATCTGGCTCTTGAATGATATATTTGGTTTGTTTTTTAGTAGAATATCTATGTATATATGTTTAAATTGTGTTGTGGGCTAAAGGTTGTGGCTTTTTTTTTCCATAAAGATGGTTGAGACTCGAAGAGACTAAGGCAAGGGCAGACCACCTAGGGAACCTAAGGTTGAGTCTAAGGATCCAGTGTGGGCTATCAAGGAATGGATTGACTAATTTGAGAATGTGATAGCCCAATAATAGTATATGATCCAATAGTAGCATAAGATGATTATGCAGATGTAAGAATCCCTGGCTAGGCAGGAAGAAGCCAAAAAAGAGGCCCCTATGCCTCAGTCTCAGCCTTCCACCTCTGGTGTTCCACCCCTACCTCCCCAAGAGCCAGCTCAAACTCCGTCATCCATCCATAAACAATTAAACCAATTCAAGAAGAACAACCTACTAGTGTTTGATGGGGAATTAGATGCAGATAAGGTGGAGGCCTAGGTGATGATGGAGACTGAGAAGATATTCTCAGTGATAGATTGCACCTTAAAGTAGAAAACTCAGTTAGCCACCTTTATGTTACAGAAAGAGGCTGATAGATGGTGGCACAGCACGAAGTTTCTGATGGAGATGAAAAATTTGCAAATCAAATAGGAAAGTTTTCTAGTGCAATTTTTTAAGAAATACTTTCTCAGTTCAGTGCAAAAGCAAAAAGAGATGTAATTCATAGGGCTAAGACAGATAGATGATATGACAGTCGATTAGTATGTGACCAGATCCATTAAGCTATCTCAGTATTCTTCCTACCTCCAGAGATACGATGATGAGCCCTGAAGGTGTAAGCAGCTTGAGACTGAGTTGAAGCCCCTGATTAGAGAGAGAGTCACTCCCAGAGGATTAGAAATTTCAATGCCTTCGTGGAGATCAGCAGGGTGATTAAGAATAATTTAAAAGAGATTATGTTTGCTGCCATAATATCTAGTCAGAGAGGGGCTCCAGAATAAAAAAGGCCACAACCCGAAGATGGAGCCAACTCTGCACCTACTAATAAGAAGAAGAATAAGGTGCAGTAGAGTAGGAGGCCACAAAATGGAAAGAGGCCACAACCCTTGAGGACTCAGTCATTCGCCCCACAGTCTATAGTGATCTACTACAAGGGTGGGAAGCTGAGGCACATTGCCAGAAAATTGCCCCCAGGCAGATTTAGTACCTCCACTTAAACTGCCTTTTCCCAGGCCACAGACCCAAGGCAGGATGTTTACCCTTTCTCAGCAGGAGGCTAGTGCGTCTCCCAGTCTTATCAGAGGTATGCTTATAGTGAATGATTTCCCTGTGATTGTTACTTTTGATTCGGGAGCTAGTTACTCATTCATATCTTATGACTATGTGAGATGTTTGGGTCTAACCATTAGTACTTTACCATTTGATTTGTTTGTCACTACACCTACTGAAGGCCACGTTGTTACTTCTCATACTTGTTTGAATGTCACTGTATAGTTTAACCATTGTTACACTACTATTAATTTGATTTGTATGCCATTCCATGACATTGATTTGATTGTTGGTATGAACTGGATGATTGCCAATAATGCTATCCTTGATTGTGAACATTGCATCGTATCTGTACCTTCTTATGGGACCATACCTAGGATAGGGGTCAAGTTATATTTTATTACTACTGCCTAAGCTAAGAGATACTTAGAGTATGGATATCAAGGGTTTCTAATCTTTTTCTCTATTCAAGCTGAGGTGGAAGAAGGGATAAAGGAGATCCCAATAGTCAGGGAATTCCTAGAGGTTTTCCTTAAAGATTTTGATTTTAGTAGTCTACCCCCTGAGAGAGATAGAGTTCCCCATAGATATAGTGCCTAGAACTAGATTGGAGTCCAAGGCTCCTTATAAGATGGCTCCCACCAAACTTGCTGAGTTAAAGAAATAGATAGAGGAGTTATTAGAGAAAGGGTTCATACGCCTTAATGTGTCACCCTGAGGAGCTCTAATGTTGTTTGTGACAAAGAAAGATGGTCGTTTGAGGTTGTGTATAGATTATAGAGAATTGAATAAGGTTATCATCAAAAATAAATATTCTTTCCCTAGAGTAGATGATTTATTAGATTAGTTAGTTGGGGCATCGGTATTCTGTAAAATAGATCTTAGGTCTGGGTATCACCAGCTGAGGGTGAGAATTGAAGACATCCCAAAGACGGCCTTCAAGACTAGATATAGGCATTATGAGTTTCTTGTGATGCCATTCGGGTTGACGTATGTGCCTGCGGTGTTCATGGATTACACGAATAGGGTATTCAGACCGTATCTAGATAAATTTATTATGGTCTTTATTAACAATATCCTAGTGTACTCTAGATCTTTTGAGGAGCATGAGAGGCATCTGAGATTAGTCTTAAAGACTTTGAGAGATAAGAGACTATATGCCAAAATGAATAAATATGAGTTTTAGCTAACCGAGGTGAAATTCTTAGGTCATGTGATCTCACGAGATGAGTTCGCAGTAAATCCCCATAAAGTGAAGGCTGTGTTATAGTGGGATAGGCCTAAGACGATCACTGAGGTTAGGAGTTTTCTTGGTTTGATAGGATATTATAGATGATATATATAGGGCTTTTTTCAAATGTCCTTGCCACTCATGAGGCTGGCTCAGAAGGATACACCCTTCCCGTGGGATGATAGATGTGAGAGGAGTTTTTAGGAGTTGAAACTCTGACTGACCACTGCCCCTGTGCTAGTTATCCCTAACCCTGGTGTACCATTTGTAGTATATAGTGATGCCTCAAGGAAAAGGTTAGGATGTAAGTTGATGTAGTAGGGTAGGGTGGTAGTGTATACCTCTAGGCAAATGAGATCTCGTGAGGGGAACTATCCCAAACATGAAGTAAATTTAGCCATAGTAGTTTTTGCTCTCAAGATTTGGAGGCACTATTTATATAGTGCGAGTACAAAGATCTATAATAACTATAAGAATCTGAAATACCTGTTCGATCAGAAAAAACTCAATATGCAATAAAAGAGATAGATGGAGTTCCTGAAAGACTATGATTATGTGTTGAAATACCATCTGGGTAAGGCTAATATAGTGGCCAATGCCTTGAGTAGGAAATCCATCCATACTGCCCATATGATGATTAGAGAGTAAGAACTCCTAGAGAAATTTAGGAATCTAAACCTCTCTTGCTAGCTGGTATTGAGTAGACTATTTTTGAGTTAGACTCAGATTGAGAATAAGTTGAGAGCTTAGATCTTAGATGCCTAGAGAGAGGATGAATTTTTTAGATAGATTAAGAGTGAAATCTCTCAAGGTAGGATCTCAGATTTCAAGATATCTGAGAATAATGTGATAGTATACTGGAACAAAATTTGTATGCCTAGTAGTAATGAATTGAGAGAGAGAATTTTAAAAGAGGTATACAAAAGTAACTATACTATCCACCTAGGTGCCACCAATATGTCTCAAGACTTGAAAAGAATTTTATGATGGCCAGGAATGAAGGATAATGTCACAGATTATGTGGCCAAGTGTTTAGTGTGCTAAAAGGTTAAGGTAGAGCATTAGAGACCACTGGGTTATTACAACCCCTAGATATCCCTGAGTGGATTTAGGATAGTATAGCTATGGATTTTGTTATAGGGTTACCCAGGACATCCTCTGGACATGATGCTATCTGGGTAGTTGTAGATAAATTAATAAAGTTCGCACACTTTTTAGTGATTAGGCTACTTATTCAATAGATAGATTAGCCCAGTTATATATACGTGAGATAGTGTGACTTAATGCCAAGTGTGAAACCAAGTGTGGGTTTAAGCTTTAGTTCAATGTCTTGGCTTGCTTCAAATATGTGATTATGTGTTCCTTGTGATGTCTAGGCCAAGAGAACATCCAACCACCTAAGTGGTCTTGTCTATATTATTTTTGTAATGTAAGATCATGAACAAATATAATATAATGTATAAACCTTTTATAAACCCTTCATGGCATGAAAGCAATGGAAATGTGGATTTTTGACTTCTTGATAACTTGATGGATTAGTGTATTATTAGATGTGGGATACCCAAATTGAGATGCATGGTGCTTGAGACCATTTGAGCAGTTCCTATAGGTCATAATTATGCTTTTAAACTTGCCCAAGAGGTGCCAAACATTTAAGAAGACCATTTGGACAAAGATGGTACCTTAAATGGAGCAAAATTTACCAAAATGGTAAGCTATATCACTTTTTATCCAAATGAGCTCTTCTTGGTCTGAAATTTGGCATGCATCTAGAGATTGTTGAGATCTTTTTGGAAAGATAAAGTGGGTATTATTTTGCGGTGTATATAATATTTGATGAATTTTTGAACTTGAAAAATTTTCTTGATATGGTCACTACTAATGTTTCAATAGTCTGAAAATGAATCTGCATCAAAAATAGGGCAAAGGATGTCCAATTACCATGAAATATTATAGGCAGAAACTAGACCTTCCCAGTGACTTGTGACAATTGGAACCATCTCATTTGGATGTCTAGAGAGGGAGATATGAATTTTTGAAGTTGCTGTCTAGTATTGGGCATCCAGGCATACCTATGCTATTGTTTGATTGGTTTTCATGGTCTGGACGAACCTAGAATGGTCTAGAATGATTTTTTCCTTCTTGATAACATCTATATCTTTCCATATTGGTATCATTTTCATAGATTGGATTTTTGTGGAATTCATTGGACAGTTTTGAAGTTCATATCAGAAACTTGTATTAGTACCAGTAGGAAAATCTTCTAAAATCTTCCTTATTTTGTCTGCAGGAAAATGAAGAAAATTCAGGGATTCTAGCTTGTGATCCATGGATTACTTGATGTTTTAGATTATTTATGATTTGTATAAATGATAAATAGCTATCAAATGTTGTTGAATACTCCCCGGGGCTCACACAACAAAAAAAATGAAAAATTTAACCTCGACGCGACATATTAAAAGTGCAAGAATTTGATGTTTTTCCTTGAATATTTACTCTAAGCTTGTGAATATCTATGAAATTGGGAATGATAAGGATAAGAAATATATGGTATGACATCAACTACCATGCTACCAACCATACCGCCACTCCTATGAGATTTATCCCAATTACCACCATCATTATGAGCCATACCATAACTTCCATGTGCAAGAGCCAGAATATCTTCTTTGCAACTACTAGGAGGAGTATATTCAACAAGACCCCCAATGGGAACCAAGTTAGGAAGAGAGAATGATGCAACAATTAGAAGCTTATAATCTTTAACTCTAATGGGAAAATGAATAGTTGCATTTTCAAATTCAACAGATGATTAACAACCTCTTAAAAGATTCAGGAGTTCAAATGAATCAACCAACTTTAAGTGCTATTGAATTGAATGAGGAACAATTTAGAAGAAAATGTTTAGAGGAGGAAAAGTCCTATTCACTAGGTAATATCTTTCCATCTTCTAACACTTTGCAATTTATTAGAACTGACTTTAGTTTGCATGATAGCACTGTGACCACTAATGCATATGATATTGTTGATCTCGAATTGATTGGTGATGAAGTAGATGAAGAAATTATTGTTGAATCTCCTGATTTGGTTGATTGTGGTAATTCATTAAGCAAAAATAATGCAATTGTTAATGTTCATTAATCGTCATGTACTAATGCACTTGCTTTTTCTACTCCTGGCTGTGACCAAAGTGATGAATTCATTTTTAAACCTATTAATGATTATTCTATTATGTCTAGGGTAGTAGATAAGTGTGAGGGTGACCTAAAATGTGATGATCATTCTATTCCTAGTGTGGAATTGGTTGATAAGCCTATTGATAATACATCTTCTGAGTTTAGGGATAGTATACTATCTGGACCATATGACATAGTTAATTTGAATGATTCTCTTGATTGTGTATATGCTAGATTCATTATATGTGACAAATGCTCCTAGATTAATGCTTTCATTGAAACAAGTGAGTTCCTTACATATTTTGATCATTATGATTCCTTACTAGCATGTGATGATATGATTGATGAAACAGTGAATGTAGCATGTGATGGGAATATAGATAGTGAAATTGTTGAATAGCTTGTTGTTGATGAATCAGACTCTAATTTAAAATGCTTATGTGATGATATGCATACATGTCCTATGTGTATTGAGATAAATGAGTTTCTAAAATCTGATAAGTTTGTTAAATCTATGAATTCCTTTGTTTACATTGAAATTGTTGATGAGACTGATTCTTCTTATCATACTAGTATTAATAAGAGTATGCATAGTGATAGTGCTGATATTAAAAATCCTATTGGTACTTGTGCTGTTGTTGATGCTAGTGAGAGACTAGATTTAGCTGTTAATCATTGTTTAAAATCTTGTGAGCCTACTAATGTCTCTTTGGTCAGGGAAGATATTGTTTCTTTTGCCAAAAGTCCTGAATAGATTCCTGAAAATGGTGAACTAGTTCCCAACAAGCCATAGACTTTCCCAACTGAGATTAAACAATTGCCAAATGCCTTGAAATCAAAAGACTGTGAGAAGTTGCAATTTAATCTTTTTGTTGATGCAGTGACTCTTACTGATGAGAGTCCAGCTGATTTTATTGGTTTAGACAAATATTCAAAGAGTCAAAAGTTTAAATTTGATTTCAAATTTTTTTTCTTTAGTTTTGAATGTCCTTAATTTGATTCTCTTTCTTTTACTGCTTCTGAACATGTTGAATATGACTTTCCTAGACTACTGATGGTTGAGGAAGTCTATGAATCATCCTTGCATGATCAATCAAAATGTTTTCAAGTGGTTAGGCTTAAAGTTGTTCAATTAAAAAGGAATAAAGCAGTTTTAATTCTAGTTTTTGATACTTATGATTAGTTAGTCTTTGATAGAGTTCTTTTCAATTTAGGATTTAGTTTTTCTTTTTCTTTCCTACATTATTATTTACTTTATTTTTGTTTTGTAGGTAATAAATAGTTAATAACCAGCTACACAGAAATCTGAGCCACCCTTGGAATCTCTATTTTCAACTTCATCCGGTTGTATACTCTCCTTCCACTTTTCTTATATTGTGTTGTTTATCTATTAATTGGATCTTATGCTGGCATTGAGGATAATGCAATATTTAAGTGTTGGGGGGCAAACCATTCCATTTCATCTTCATTTTTTCTTTGTTTTATTTAAAAAAAGGGTTCAAAATTTTTTAGAAAATTTTAAGAAATAGTGTGATTTTTTTAAAAATTTTCTATGAAAGTTGCAAGTTGAGATGATTATAGCTTGGATTTACTTTGACATAATAAGTGATGGATCTTATGGTTTGATTCAAGTGAAGTGGTAATGAATTTGATTTCAATGAATTATTTGATAGCCATTAACTGGTAAGGAATTTAGCCATATCTGTTCATTTCTTGTGTGTATTCACCTATCTTTGCTTTCACTCTAGAACTTATCTTAATTCTTTGTTAAGACCATATTTGCATTTGCATTCATGAAAGTGATAAGGCATTCCTTTCTCTTGTAGTTAGATAGCCAAAAAGCTAACCATTACATGCATTTTTTCCATTGTTTAGCCACTTTGGACCTTGTTTTGTTTTCTTGTTAAACCATAGCCATTAAAAAAAATGTTTCCCACCTTATTTTAAGATACCTTAGGGATTTCAAGAAGCATTACACTTGTTTAGGGTGAGAGAATATATGCTTTGCATCCATTTAGGCCATTGTTATTCAAAGTTGAAGAATTTGTTCTAAGAAAAAAAAAATTGCAAAGAAAAGAATAGATGAAAAAGCAAAAGAAAAGCAAAAAAAAAAAAAAAAGCTTTAGAAAATCAAAGAAAGAAGTGTTTGAATTTTCTTTGAAATTCTTATTATTAGTTGGAAATAAGGCCTTGAATTGCACATTTTTCCCTATCATAAGTTCCTTTGATTGCTCTTGAGGTGCTAAGGTATCTATTTGTTGTTTGTTTTTCCTTGGTTTTCTGTATTCATTTCTTTTCCTTAGCCTTATTATGACCTTAAATAAAGTCCTCTTGATTTGTGCATTGCATTTGGTATGGGTGGTGGAGATTTAGAAGCTTGACAAGCCTATGGTAGTGAAGTTTTGGTAGGTGGAACTTGAGTGATAGACATTGCCCTTAAACACTTGAGAGTTAAGAGTAGACATTCATCCATGTGAGGGGTTATGCATTTTTTATTCATTATGTTCAAATGAAATTGCCATGGAACCTATTTCTTAATGCAAGTGAAGTTAGCTTTGATTGTTGAAGTGTTGAAAAGTTTTGATCATGCTTTATCTTATGCTTTCTACACTTTTCTTTTTCATTTTCATTTCCACTTGCCAATCCACTAGCCTTTCTTTGGTCTTTGTTTTGCCCAGGAGTGCAAAAGTTCAAGTGTGGGGGAATTTGATAACTCAACTATTCTCTATATTTTTATCCATTAATTTAGGACTTTTTATTCATGAATGAATGATATTTTGAGTTTTAGTGGATGTTATTTAGTTTAAGAACTAAATTCTCATCTTTTGGAATTTTATTAAATAAATTGAGTATTTTAATGATTTAATTTTCAGATGAAAATTTTATTTCATAAGTTTTTATTTTTATTTCATTTTTTAGAGAATTATAAGAGAAGGAATGTGCAGCATATGATTCATACATATTAAAAGAGCACGTGAAGAGAGGAGGAGAAGTAGGGTGCATGTGATTTAGTCTTGAGTCCCACCAGAATAATACACTTACCTGATAACACACTTCCACGTAGCTCTCACCATTTCCAGCAGCCACTCACTCACAAACCCATACAAAGATGCACATCACCAACAAGTAGCTCCAGGTGTTTTCCATTCACCCACGTTGTAGCACATTCACACAAGAAGCAACATTAGGAAACACACTCTCATACTTTCACTCACTAATCACTCGAGCACACCACCTCTCATAAGTTCACACTCAAGGAGGAAGCTTCACGTCATTCATGTGGCACAAACACATAAGATAGAAGCTAAGGCAGAAACAGAAGGAGGTTTGCATGGCTAGGAGCATTACACAAAGCCGTAGGCTACAGTAGAGAAATGAGTAATGATGTATGTATATGGGTTCGTGAGTAGAATAGAGAAGAATCACGTGTAGCTCTATGTAGAAAGTAATAAGGCATGCATTTTCTTTCGAGTCTCATGCATACAACTAGCTCACACTCTGATCCATGTAGCTCTTAAACTACATAAACAAGCACATAGGCAGTAGTAGAAATAGAGGGAAGTTACGTGGCTAAAACAGAGGAAGAGCAACACGAGTTAAGAATGAAGAAGAAGCCATAGGTTTGGAGGGAGGAAAGCATGGTACTAATTTGAAGACATGGAAAGGAAGTTGACGATTATGTCCCGCAATCTCAAATAAAACTAGGTAACAAAATAAATTCTATAGACAATGGTGCTACCTAGGTCATTTTCCTAAGGAGTTTGTGCCTCAATTTGTTTATGAAAGATTGTTCCGAGTATTACTAAATGAAAATTGTTTAGGGGGGTTTTGGAATGCTAGAATTTAATTGAACTAAAATTTAATTGACAAGAATAAAAAAAACTTAAGACTAAATTGAAGTGAACAGTTGAGAAAATGTGGTTGTTAGCCTTTAGATGGACTCCCTATAATTCAATTATCCTTGCTCCCTTTTTAATAGACCAAATTTGGATTTAATTTCTTGCTCATTAGTGTATTCCCCATAAAAGCTCTTAAATGACCATCCAAGATTCAATTCATCAATTATTCAAGGAATTTGCAACCACAAAAAACCTTGAAAAATTAATTAATTGAATTAAGAATAAGAACACACTAAAATCAATCCTAATTGATCAATAAAATCTGCTGCACAATTTACTTAAGATGCTAATTAACTAATTAGATTAATAAATTCCTCAAACAATTAATGGCACAAAAATTCCAGTCACTTAATCCAACAACCATTGCATCAATTGGCCTATAATTAAGAGGAAATTAAAAGTAATTTACATAGCACTAATTCTGAAATTTTTACAAACATGTAATGATCACAATTAAGATTCAAATATCAAATTACACAGAATCCAAAAATCAAATCAATCTAGTAATTTTCAATAATTAAATTCCTAAATTAATAAGCTAAACTTAGTCAAATTAATAAAGGAAATAATGATGAAATTAAAAGATTGAGCAAAGAAATTTTTATCCAAATTGGTGAGGAGATGTGGAGCTCAAATCTATATCTAGGAGTATCCTATATTCAGCTAGCCACTAAGGAGAATTCAAGCTGCCATGGAGAAATTAATCGAAGGAAAATTGATGATGGGAGCTTCAGCCATAGAGAAATGGATTGATTAAGCTCTTGCTAGTTTCTGTAGCTTTAGCATCTTTTTTCCATAGTCTCCTCGCATTATTTCCCATAGCTCTCCCCTTTCTGCCTTTAGCTCACATTGCTTCTTACATTCCCCCCTCACGTGTTGCTTATGTGTTCATTTTAATCTCCAGCTCTCTCCGTTATTATTCACGCTCTTTCACGTTAACCTTTAGATGAATAGATGTTGATCAAATGTAGTGTCTGGATTAATCTTCTTTAGATGGGTCAATTAATTTGTGGATTCTCCTCTCCCTAAGTGATTAAATCTCACACTCCCTCACGTGGCTTTTCTTACTGGAACTCTTAGCTACTTCTGACATGGATGAATTGATGCATGGGTTCCTTCGTGATTCTATAGCAGCCATGTTCTGTCCATGTAAGCTCCTTTCATTCCCTCACTTGGCTTACATATAATTCATTTAATTTTGCCCACTTGATTTCCTTATTACAAAATATACTTTGCACACGTCAGCTCCTGTGTAAAGAACTCAAGCTCTCTTCTTGTTTAGCTACGTTGACTTTGCACTCGAGCTGCATGCATCTCTCCGTTAGCTCAAGCTTTCTGTCCCAGCTCAAGCCCTTCATTACCTCTTTATGCTTCTTCAATGTGGGAAGCTTCTATTAGCTCAAATGCATCCTGTAGCTTCTGCATACGAGTGTTTGGTAGCCCTTTATGCTTCTTACAGATCCCTTCTTCATTTGCTTTCCATTTTACGTGGCTTTTGCCATTTAAAACTTTTTGCTGCAGCCTGTGGCTTCTTCCTCACTCTCCTTTAATTCTTCCAGCGTCTTTCTTCACACCTTTTGTAGCCCTTCTCACGTAGCTTCATTTGGTCCTACCCATGCGTGGTTCTTCCATTGTTTTTCCTCCAGCTAGCTCTCTTGTAATTCTCACTTGCCTCTTCTATTTTGCTTGTTCTTCCAAGCAACTTTTGTTGCCCCTGTGTCTTATACTTGTAGGTTCTTCTCACTCTTAGCTCCACTTGAATCTCTTCTTAAAGCTCTTCCTTCTCCTCACTAAAATCGTGACTGCATCCTCTATTTCTGCTCGTTTTCTACTGTCCACGAGTTACTCTCCTTTAAATCTGTTCATGCAGTTCATTTTTCTTCTCGAGAAGCCCCCACGTCCAAAAACCCATGCAAGTGAGCTACATTCTTCTATGTTCTGCATGTATGTGTGTGCATGAAAGCTTGTGTGAGCTTGCTTCTTCTCAAAATCCAATAACTCCAACAATCTCCTTCCATTCCAATTTTATTTCCTCCAAACTGTACACATGAAGCCATCATTTCTTCTTCTTCTTTTCTTTAAATCAAATGCTCATTCAAGCTATTTGCCCATAAAAAATTCTGCACAAAAGAATGGAAAAATTAAGTAGGAAAAATTCACACAATTATTTAAAAGAAAAGTATGCATTAAAATTCAAGAATTTGTAAATAAATTCCTTAAGTGCTGAAATGGCTATTAGGATAAATTCTTATCTAATTAAAGTCTTAAAGCCATATTTGATCATTAAAATGTCTAAGATAAGGAGAATGAAATGTATAAAAATTCATGTTTATTAAATTCCCCCACTCTTAAGTTTTTGCACTCTTGGGAAAAAGAAAACTAATGCTCCAAGAAAGAGATAATGGAAAGGAAATCAAGAGAAATGGAATTGTATTGATCACTTAGCACAAGGAAACTCAAAGCAAATTAATAGCTCAATTCTTCAAGTCATGTCACTTGCATCAATGCAACAAGTACCATGGCAATACACTTAATCAAAAATGAAATGCAATGAAAGTCCCTCACTTGGATTAGTATTTATCACTATACTCTTCAGTGTTTAGGATAAAGTGCTTACTCTCAAATTCCATCCTACCCAACCTTACTACCATAAGCTTGGCAATCATCTACATCTCCACCACCAAAATCAAATGCCAATGAATGAATCAAAAGGTCTTTATTATGGTTGTAATGTAGGCTAAGGTATGAAACAAGTGGTAAACAAAAGAATGAAGGAAATTCAAAAAGCAAATTAGATGCTTAAAATCATCAAAAGCATTAAAATAAGAATAAGGATGGAGTGAAAGTGCATCATAAGGCCCTATTTACCACAAACAAAAATATACACTAAGAGAACAACTTCTCCTTCCTTTTTCTTCTTTTTTCTTTTTCAATTTTTTTTTAAAATTTCCAAATGCTTTTTTTTTTTTTGCTTTGCTTTTTTGCTTTATTTTTTTTCGAAGAGGAACAAACAAATGGCCTAGAAATGATGTGAAAAAGAAAAATGCACCTTCGCCCACCTTAACAAGATATAATGCCCTTAACAATGAAAAGCATCCTAATCAAGGTAGGAAGAACATTCGTTTGGTTTTCATGGCTAAAAGGCTAAAAAGAAAACATATATGGCTTAAAAGGGGCAAAGCAAATGGATTAAACACATGTAGGATGGCTTTTTGGCTCTAGCTAAAACAAAACAACAATGAATGCCTTAATCCTTTTCATGCATGGCAAATGAATAAATGTGGCCTTGAATAAGATTCAAGCCAAGTTCTAGAGTAAAAGCAAGATAGGGGATACACACTAGAAATGAATAAGCAATAGGTTCAAAAATCTCATAAGGTAAATTGACCATCATCAAATTTCATTAAAGCAAAGCTAATTGCCACTTAACTTGCATTCTTAACACAAGGTCAATTCCCTATCAAATCAAGATATATCAAAGCCATGATCCCCTCAATGCTAACAACTTACATAGAAGCATAGTTTCTTTTTTTTTTTTTTCAAGAACTGGAAAATAACACAAACTTCAACACTCCAAAGATAAAACTATAGACTAAAAACTAGAAACCAGAAAAAGGAATCAACTAACCAAAACAAAATAAAACTAAAAATTTTATTTGTATCACCCCCACACTTAAACATTGCATTGTCCTTAATGCCAGCATGCAATTTAGTAAACAGATAAAGACAAAACAATATAAAAGGGGGAAATGGAAAGAGTACAACTGGGGATCAGGGTGGGTCATGAAGTTGGAGCTCTTTCTTGTCATCCCTTGGAACTCCTTCATGAAAGTGTTTTAGTCGATGTCCATTAACTTTAAATTTAGCTCCCATCTGCTCATCCAAAAGCTCGACTGCACTAAAAAGGAAAACATTAGAAATTATGTAAGGACCTTTCCATTTAGAACGAAGTTTACTTGGCATAAGCTTTAAGCGAGATTTATAAAGTAGAACTTTTTGGCCAACAACAAACTCCTTTCTTGCAATCATCTTGTCATGGAATGCCTTTGTCTTTTCTTTGTAAATCCTTACATTGTTATAGGCTTCCAATCTGATCTCTTTAAGTTCTTGGAGTTAGAATTTTCTATGAGATCCCACTCTATTCAAATCCAAATTGCATTTCTTTACAGCCCAATAAGCCTTATGCTCCACTTCTACCTATAAGTGACAAGTTTTTCCAAACACCAGCCGATAAGGTCACATGCCAATAGGAGTCTTGTAAGCAGTCCTATAGGCCCAAAGTGTATCATCTAGCCTCTTGCTCCAATCTTTCCTATTCAGCTGCACTGTTTTCTCTAAAATTTGCTTCACCTCCCAGTTAGAAATTTCTGTCTGGCCATTTGTTTGAGGGTGGTACGGAGTAGTTACTTTATGCATAACAACATACTTGCTAAGCAAGCTATGCATACTCCGGTAGTAAAAATGAGTGCCCTAGTCACTAATAATGGCTCTAGGGATACCAAACCTGTAGAAAATGTAAGAGTGAACAAACTCTACAACCACAGAAGAATCATCAGTCCTAGTAGGTTTTACTTCTACCCATTTCGAAACATAATCAACAGCCAATAAGATGTATGAAAAGCCAAAAGACGTAGGAAAAGGTCCCAAAAAATCAATGCCCCACACATTAAAGACTTCACAAAACAAAATAGGATGCTATGGCATTTCATTTCTCCTAGATATGCCACTTGTTTGTTGACACCTAACACATCTTTCACAAAAATCAATGGCATCACGAAACAGAGTAGGCCAATACAATCCACTATCTAAAACCTTCCTAGTTGTGCATTTTAGACTAAAGTGACCTCCATATGCAAGTGTGTGACAAAAATTCAAAACAGAATCAAATTCTATATCAGGCACACAACGTCTAATCACTTGGTCACTGTATAGTCTCTACAAGTATGGATCATCCTAAATATAATACCTAACTTCACTCCTAAACTTATTCAACTGATGTTTATTCAAATCAACAGGCAGTTCAGAAGTAGCTAGATAATTTACTAAGTCAGCATACCAAGGATAGAAATTATGCACAGCACACAAATGCTCATTAGGGAAATCATCATCAATAGGTAAGGAATTTACCTTTAGAGCTTCAATTCTACTCAAGTGATCTGCTACCAAGTTTTTAGCTCCACTTTTATCCAAGATATCAATATCAAATTCTTGAAGTAGAAGCATCCATCTTATCAATCTTGGCTTTGCATTAGGCTTTTTTCAGCAAGTACTTCAAGGTTGCATGAACAGTAAAAATAATAACTTTAGTATCAAGCAAATAAGATCTAAATTTATCTAAAGCAAAAATAATAGCAAAAAAATCTTGTTTTGTGGTTGTATAATTTGCTTGGGCCCCATCCAGAGTCTTGAATGCATAAGCAATCACATGGGACCTCTTATTCACTTTCTGGCTTAAAACTGCACCTACAGCAAAATTAGACGCGTCACATAAAAGCTCAAATGGGAGGTTCCAATTAGGGGGTTGAATAATGGGTGGGGAAGTTAAGCGTTTCTTAAGATCATCAAAAGCTATTTTACATGCATCATCAAAATGGAAATCAACATCTTTTTGTAACAGCTTAGACAATGGTAAAGCAATTTTACTAAAATTTTGAATGAATCTTCTATAGAAACTTGCATGACCTAGAAAAGACTGGACCTCCCGAACATATGTCAGGTATGGTAGAGAAGTGATAACATTTATCTTAGCTTTATCAACCTCTATGCCCTGTTCAGATATAATATGATCCAATACAATGCCTTTTCGAACCATAAAATGATACTTTTCAAAATTAAGTACAAGGCTCTTCTTTATGCATCTAGCTAGGACTCTATCCAGACTACACAAACAATAATCAAAAGAGTTCCCATATACAGTGAAATCATCCATAAATATTTCTATACAATGTTCAAGGAAATAACTAAAAATGGAAACCATGTGTAACGAATGTAAATTTTGTAAAACAACGAAATAAGTCATCTAAAAGTAAGTCCTCTGAAATGACCTAGATAATATCCCACAAAATTTAGGTTGAGTCCTAGATTTTTGAAAATGATAATTCCAGGCTCAGACGGAAAGAAAAATAGAGTTAGGATAGAAAAATAATTTGCGACAGAAACTGATAAAACGTAATGGCATTTTCGTAAATAAGTGCAAATTTTGGAAAACCACATAGGAGGGCTTTTTAAATGAAATTTTTAAGTTTTCCAAGGTTCTCAAAGGCCCCAAAAACTATAAGAAGCCCCGGGACTGATAAAACCCCTTCAGTGTATATTTTTCAACGTCAATTGACCTAAAATTTTAACCGATTCGTTTGGTAAGGTTTTAACTCCAAATTGAGTGATTCCAAAGGCATTTTATTAAATTGGAAACCTAAATTTTATGATGGAAAAGAAATTTCTCAAAAAGGAGTTAAAACGAAGCTAAAACAAAATTGCCATTATGGAAGGGCAAAATTAGAATTTATGGTTTCTTGAATGTTCTAAAGAGTTCCACGCTTTTCTCCCTTCTTCTCCTCTTTAATAAGCACTACCCTTTCTGCCCAAAATATAGAAAATCTTCAACTTTCTTAGGCACACAAGAACAAAGAGAAAAAGAGGAAGCAAGCCAAGGAGAAACTAGGTAATTTTATGGAATTTCTTGCTCCATTTTCCTCTAATCTTGTTCTCCTCTCTTCCTCCTTTCTTTCCATGGATATTTCGAATGATTTGGTTCTGTTTTAAGGTTAGAACAAGGAGGGAAATTTTATATTTGGAGAAGAAAAGCCAACCAAGGGAAGAAACATCCAAGAAACTAAGGAAAAATAAGGTAAAATCTCATTCCTATGGTAGCCTCTTCTTGTCCCTTCTTCTTGTATGTTTCGGCCAACCTAGGATGGGATAGGAGGGGCTGGATTTTAGGCAGAACCAAGAGAGAAACCTAGGAAAGAGTACAAGGATTAAGAATATGGCAAGAAATTCAAGTAAAAACTAAAGGAAAATAAGTTAGAAAAGTGTAGTGCTTTTTAGGGTTTTGCAAAATTTGATTTTGTGTGAATGTTTCCTTGGCTATTTGAATGTTCCCTTGAGCTCCTAAGACCTCTAGAAAGCCTCCCATGTGGCTCTCCCATTAAGGAAAAATCACAAATTCTATGAACATGATGTAAACTTTATATGACACTAAAAGTAATGGAATTATACAAATTGGCTCTTTGATGGTTTGATGTAATTATGCACAAATGGATGTTGAGAGACCAAAATGAAATGCATGAGGTTTGGGATCACTTGGGTAGTCTTTACAAGTCATATTTATGCTTTGAAACTTGCCCAAGAGGTGTCAAACAATTAAGAAAGCCATTTGGACAAATTGGTTACCCATATGGAACAAAAACTTACTATTTTAGGAGGCTATACCACTTGTTGTCCAAATGAGCTCTTATTGGTCTAAAATTTAGCATGCATCTAGAGCTTATTAAGAGCTTTTTAGGAAGTTAAAATTGGTAATTTTTGGAGGTTTATGGAATATTTGGAGAATTATTGAAGTTGGAAATTTTTCTAGTTTTGGTCCTTGGTACTGTAGCACTGGTTCGAAATTAAACTCTGTCACTCATGGGGCAAATAATGTCCAATTGCCACAAAATTTTATATAGAGAAACTAGACCCTCCCAATGACTTGGTCCAACTAGAAACATCATTTGGAGTTCTAGAGAGGAAGATATGATTTTTCAAAGATTTAGTCTAGTGTCAGGCATCTAACCAGACCTTAGTCACTGTTTGATGGAAATTCAGGGTCTGAACAAGCTTGAACTGGTCTGGAGTTATTTTTTTCCTCTATTTAACATCCTTATATTTTCATATTGGTATCATTCACTTAATTTGGAATTTTGTGGAATTAATTAGACATTTTTGAAATTTACATCAGTAAATTGTGATAGCATCAGGACCCAGTTCGACCTCTAGACTATTTCACATATCAAACATTCGATGTGTGGGATGTTATGACTTGTACCTATTTTTTGCATAAAGTAGACATCTTAAGGTTTCCAAAATGACCAAGATTACATGATTTTGATTTTTCTAGATTTACTTATGATTTTCCAAAATTTTGGACAGAATGGTGGTAAATCTAACCAAAATTCAATGAGTTCCATTCATGCTGCATTTCGGTTTCCTTGAGTTATGAACAATATTTTATGATGCAAATGGCTTGTAATAATGTATTTAAATATAAGGATGCATGGTATGAACCTACACAGTCCACGTGTCACCGATTTAAAATTTTTAAGCATAACGCAATGCGATTAAATCCATTGTTGGTCCATTTTCCATGTCCTCTTATGAAAATAATGATAGGGAGCTTATGAATGCCATGAATGGTATTAGATATATATGATATTACACCATGCACTGCTGGAAAGTTCCAAGGGCATTGCAAAGACCAAAAGGCATTCGTCTGTAGGCATATATTCTAAATGGGCATGTGAATGTCGTCTTCTCTTGATCCTCTAGGGCTATACATATATGGAAATAACCTAAAAATCCATCTAGAAAACAATAATGAGATTTTCTAACTAAATGCTCAAGCATCTAATCAATAAAAGGAAAGGGGTAATGATCTTTTCTAGTGACTAAATTAAGCCTTCTATAGTCAATGCAAACCCTCCAACTGTTTTGTACATGGGTGGGCACCAATTCATTATCATCATTTTGGACAACTGTGATCCTTGATTTCTTTGGAACAGCCTGCACAGGACTAACCCACTGACTGTTAGAAATAGGATATATAATACCAATAGATAAAAGTTTAGAAACTTTCTTTTTAACCACATCTAGAATAAGTGGGTTCAGTCACCTTTGAGGTTGCCTTACTGCTTTTGCCCTATCTTCCAACAGAATTCTGTGCATGCATGTATCAAGGCTAATGCCAGGTATGTCAGCTAAGGTCCACCATATTACTTGTCTTCTCTTTCTCAAGACCTTAAAAAGCTTTTCTTCCTCCTCTGGAATAATATCACTGGCTACAATCACCGGAAGCTTCTTATCTTTCTCTAAATAGGTATACTTGAGATTGTTTGGTAGTGATTTGAGCTCTAAGGTGGGAGCTTGCTCAATTGACAATATGAGTTATTTGATTTCAATCTTTTCCATGCTAAATACCTATTCAGACAACTTATAAACAGAAGAAATAGCTTTCCTATCCTTGGGAACATCATCAGTATGGTAAGAATCAAAAGAGTTAGTAGTTAAGTGAATATCAGCATCATGATTCCTTAAACTATCTATATCAACATGCAAAGAATCATTCATACCAAAAAGATCAGTAAGACCAGAAAAATTAACAGAGGTTCTAGATGAAATAGAATTAATCTAATCAGCAATAGATTCCTTAGAGTTAATATCATCATACAAGCTCAAAAATTCATCAATTTCTTTACATATAATATAAGAGTGAGAGTTATCACAATTGTGTTTCAGAGAATCATCAAGATCAGCAATATCACAAGAATTAGTCAATAAACTATCCCTAAAATCAGCACTAGCATTATCAACTAGCATATCGATCAAGCTGATACTAAAAATAGAGTTATCATCACAGGGGTGTTTCATGGCATCAAATATTAAATTGTATCATATTGCCAGCAAACTCCATTTGAAGAGTACCCTCATGCATATTTATAATTGTTTTTATAGTTTTTAAGAAACTTCTATAATGAGTGGGGCATGTCCATTAGATCTATATCTATCATCCTCCATATTAAGGACATAAAAATCAACTAGAAAAATCAAATCATTTACCATGTTAAGAACATCCTCCAACACTCCTAAAGGATAAGCAATGCTCCTATTTGCCAGCTGCACAACCACTCCAGTAGGTTTTAGCTCTCCCGTCTGCAAAGATGAATAAACAGATTTAGGCATAACATTTATCCCAACACTAAGATCAATCAAAGCATCAGAAAACTCAAAATTCCCAATAGTGCATAGAATTGTAAAAGTGCCCAGATCTTGACACTTAGTGGGCATTATTAGCTGGATGAGTATGGAAACATTCTTGCCAAAATTGACTTTTTTATTCCCTCTTTGATGCCTCTTATTGGTATATATTTCCTTGAGAAACTTGACGTATTTAGGGATGGACTTGATTACATCTAACAAGAGTATATTGACCTCAACCTTCTTGAAAGTCTCAAGAATTTCTTTTTCAATTTCTGCTTCAGTTTGCCTCTTTCCTAAGGTAGGTCTATGTGGGAAAGGAAGAATCTTCTTTGGCTCCTCTTCTTTGTTTGGCTAATGTGGTGCGACGTATGTTTTTAATGATACCGGCTTATCCATGATAGTGGTATCTGAGGATCCCTGAACTTCTTTTCCACTCCTAAGAGTGATGGCACTAACATTGCTACTATTCTTTGGATTAACAATTATCTGTGATGGTAATTGGCCTGAACCCTAAGATTTCACCTCACTAAGAGAGGTAGCCAACTGACCAATCACATTCTCTATATGCTTGTTCTGAGTTTTCATGTTATCCATTTCTTGTTTGTCTCTAGCCTCATTCTATTATATTTTTTCCATCTTTTCCATGAGTTGCTTCATCATAAACTCCATGCTATTATCTTTTCTGGGTTCCTCTTGGATAGGAACTGATTGCCTAATAGGTTGGGAAGACTGTGCACTAGGTCCTGCAACATTATATCTATTTTGCTATTGCCCTCCCCCATATCTCAAGTTAGGGTGATCCTTCCATCTTGGATTGTATGTATTAGAATAAGGATCATATTTTTGTTGCCCTTGTTGCATTGGCCTGACTGGAAACATCCCAGCATAAGTCTCTACCCTGTCCTCTAACATAGGGCACTGATCAGTAGTATGTGTAGCCAAATAGCATATATTACACAGGGGCCCCACCAAGGTAGTAGAGGTAGATGTCTGCTCAGGTGCATAGCACTGTGGATAAGAATGTGTCTGAGTAGGGTAGGACTGTGGTGCACAAGTTTGAGAAGGATTAGAGGATGACTGTGGCTGCTGCTGATCTAAAGCAAGCTATTGGACCACAATAGACATTACATCAATCTTGCTCTCACTTCTCTGACCATAGTCTGAAGTATACAATTCACTGACTCCTCTTACTATCTGCATCAATTTGGACCCAAATTGTTGAGCATTCTGAGCCATCTTATCAATCAAGCCCCAGGCCCTTGTAAGTGTCAGATCACCTAAGGCTCCACTAGAGGTAGCATCAATCATATTTTTGTCCATATCCAACAACCCCTCATAGAAGTATAGAATAAGCAGCTGATCAGAAATTTGATGGTAAGGACAGCTAGCCAGCAATCTCTTGAATCTTTCCTAGTACTCATACAAAGTCTTTCCACCATTCTGTCTGATCCCACATATTTCCTTCCTTATTGATGCAGTGTGAGAAGCAAGAAAGAAATTTTCCAAGAATAGCCTCTTCAATTGATCCCAAGAAGTGATGGCACCAAGAGGTAGATAGTACAACCAGTTCTTGGCTAAACCATCCAAGGAAAAAAGGAATACTCTGAGCTTAATTTGCTCTTCTGAGACACCCTGTGGCTTCATTGTAGAGCATACAACATGAGATTCTTTCAGATGTTTGTGAGGGTCATCTCCTGCAAGTCTATGAAATTTAGGAAGTAAATGAATCAAACCAGATTGAAGCTCAAAATTTGCATCTAATTCAGGATATTGTATACAAAGATTTTGATAATGCACATTAGGAGCTGTCAATTCTCTAATGGTTCTGGCATGCATGTTATCATTCAAATTAGCATTTGCATTCAAGTTAGCCTAAACATGCATATTCATGTTAGCATTCATTTGATCTTGTTCAGTCATATTATCACTAGCAAATTGAAGTACACAATCAATTCCTTACATACAATCAAAAGCAGAAGAAATAGAACTACTGATTCCTACACTATCCTTGTTCTTCTTAATCTTTACTTGTCTTCTAAAAGTTCTTTTAATTTCTAGATCCAAATCAATTAATTTTTCACCAGAGCTCCTTCTAATAAACCAATTAGACAAGTAAAAACTAACAAGGAACACAAAAATCAACAAAGAAAAATTAAAACAATAAATTTAGAAAAATTAAAAAAAATCCTAGAAAATTCGAAAAAATTCGAAAAAATGGAAAGTGCCTTAAACATTAGAATTTAGCCAAAAAATGGTGCACCAAATAGCTTAGCTATTAGTTTTGCTTAAAACACCCAAAAATCTTAAAAAACAAAGTTTGAGAATCGTAACACTACAATTTCTAGCTCATCTTCACCATAATTACTTGATCCACCTAGCATGTTAGATCATTGAATAGGAGGGATGAGATTCAAAGAATCCTAATAGCTCATCTCCCATTCAATCATACATAATATATGTAAAACATGCCTTAAAAATATATGCATGAAGAAAATGGAAGTCATATACATTTAAAAAACAAGCTTGGCATATGAACATATCATACAAGACATTCAAAAGCTCACCAAGTGTTTGGATTGGCCTCACACTTCTCTTTATGGATTTTAGACTTGCCTCACCCATTCTTTATGCACTTTGGACTCAACCATACTCTTGGGAGCCCACTTTGCTTTTGGAAGACTCTTTACTTTGTCTCAACCAAACTCAAAGGTTCTTGGCTCATCCTCACCAAAGGAAAGAGTTCTTGGCCTCTCTATATTCAAGTAAACTCATATAAAGATCATGTAATCATTGGAAAACATAACATGGCATCAAGAATCATGGCATATAAAGGCATGCTAGCATACTTTTTATAACTTGAAAATACACATACATACATTCTAAAATAAGCTAAACACACATTCATGCATGAGAGAAGGTGGAGAGAGCTACCTTGCACACAATTACACACTTTTTCCTTTGGACTCAAGCCTCCTTTTTTGGCCACACATCCAAAAATTAATGGAGATGGTTTCTATTGGCCTAGATACAATATATGGGAGCCAATTAGGTTCATGAAACAATTTCTAAGACCATACAATTTGCTTAGATGCTAGATTGCTCTATAAGCTCCATTATGGTCCATAAATGCACCTAATGAAGCAACACCCCTCAAATACTTTCTATGCCTCATTTTTTCCTTTCATAAGCATTTTGAACTCAACCATACTCTTAGGAGTCCGCTTTGCTTTTGGGAGACTCTTTACTTTGTCTCAATCAAACTCAAAGGTTCTTAGCTCATCTTCACCAAAGGGAAGAGTTTTTGGCCTCTCCACTACTACTATATCTGTCTTTGTAGGCTAGGACTTTTCTCACTTTCTTTGCTCACTTGCAGTGGCATTTTGTAGTCCCTCATTTCAACACTGATAGGCCTAACTTGTATATCTCATACTGGCACTGAAGAGCTACTACCACTAATTACTGCTAGGCTCTAATGAGATGCTAGCTATTCTCACAATATGTCTCTAGTGAGTCAAAACCACTTTCTATGAGTTCTAAATTTTTTCCAAGGCCTCCCCTCACTTTCATTCATCCAATATGACTCAAGAATGGCCTTAGAAAAATTTAAAACTCTCCCTAGTACCATGGAATATGCTTGGTCGAGACTATGGCATTATTTGGGCTTCTTGGAGTTCTCTTAGTTTTCTTGAAGGGAGAAGCTTGTGGGAAGCATCTTTGGTATCTCAAAAACTCATTTATATTCTAACTTAGACCTAGGAAGCATCATATAAATTCAGAATTTGAAAGGTGCACTTGAAACCCTAGGTTTTACATCTTGAATTCTAATGCCTATTTCATGATTTTCTTTATATATTCTTATTCCCCTCCATCAAATACCTAAGAATCATCTTTGGTTGGGCTTGAAAATCAGATCTTCCTATGGCTCTTAGGCTAGGTCAAAATGGAGAAGAAGGGCCATAGAAGATATCAACCATAGGATGTATTTTTACCTTGTTTCCTTACTTAGTTTGGCTTGAATCTTGATTTCTTCAAGCTCCTATCTTCAAATCCAAACTTTCCCTTGAATCAAATTTATAAACCTCATTTTAATCCAAGGAAATAAAGGAGAAGGAGGAGATGAGGTGTAGATGAAGAAAAGCACAGAAAATCACCATGAAAACATACCTTACACTTGGTTTTCTTCCTCCTTCTTCTTCCTCTCTTGGGTGCCTCTCCCTTAGGGTTTTGCTTCTAATTTGCGGCTAGAAAATCTGAAGTGAAATGAGGGCAAGTGTGAGGCAACACTTATATATAGGTGGGGAAAAGTGACTTTTTCAAAAATTTTAATTTTGCCCTTCATACTTTGCATTTTCATTTCCTCTTCATTTTAGCTCCTTTTTTAGAACTGTCTTTTTCCCAATTAAGAAAAATGCCTTTGGAATCACTCAAATTGGAGCTAAAACTTTTTTAAATGGATCAATCAAAGTTCGAGCACACCAACATTAGAAAACATACACCGGAGGAGATTTAACTTTCCCGGGGCTTCCCATGATTTTCAAGGCCTCTAAGAATCCTAGAGAATTTAAAACTTCAATTTAAAAAGCCCGCTTGTGTGAATTCCAAAAATTAGCTGAAATTATGAAAATGCCATTACGTTTCGTAAGGTTTCCATCAAAATTTATTTCTTTACTCTAGCTCTATTTTTCCTTCTGTTTGAGGCTAGAATTCTCATTTTTAGGAGGCTAGAATGTCACTCAAAGTTTTTGAGACTTTAACTACATCATCTTGGGGGACTTCCTTTTGTGTCCAGTGAATTTCATTCATTTACGGAGAAACCATACGTTACGTTTCTCATATTTTCTTTCATTTTCAAAGAACCGGATGTTACAAGAATTTTCTGGACACTTTAAACAAAAATTTCAGTAAGTGGCAAAATCAGATCAAGCAACTAAAATGTCTAAAATCCAAGCTTAAAATAGGGAAAAAAATAGAACAAAAATAGAGCAAAACTACTAAGAACCCTTTCCAACAATTAAGAAACTAAACTCCCCAGCAACGATGCCAAATTTGATGATTATGTCATACAATCTCAAATAAAACTAGGTAACAAAATTCTATAGACAATAGTGCAATCTAGGTCATTTTCCTAAGAAGTTTATGTCTCAATTTGTTTATGAAAGAGTGTTCCAAGTATTACTAAATGAAAATTGTTTAGCGGGGTTTTAGAATGCTAGAATTTAATTAAACTAAAATTTAATTGACAAGAAAAGAAAAAACTTAAGACTAAATTGAAGTGAACAGTTGAGAAAATGTGGTAGATAGCCTTCAGATGGACTCCCTAGAATTCAATTATCCTTTCTCCCTTTTTAGTGGACCAAATTTAGATTTAATTTCTTACTCATTAGTGTATTCCCTATAAGAGCTCTTGAATGACCATCCAAGATTCAATTCATCAATTATTCAAGGAATTTATAACCATAAAGAACCTTGAAAATTTAATTAATTGAATTAAAAATAAGAACACACTAAAACCAATCATAATTGATCAATAAAATCTGCTGCACAATTTACTTAAGATGCTAATTAACTAATTAAATTAATAAATTTCTCAAACAATTAATTGCACAAAAATTCCAGCTACTTAATCCAACAACCATTGCATCAATTGGCCTATAATCAAGAGAAAATTAAAAGTACTTTGCACAATACTAATTCTGAAATTTTCACAAACATGTAATGATTACAATTAAGATTCAAATATCAAATTACACTCAATCCAAAAATCAAATCAATCCAGTAATTTTCAGCAATTAAATTCCTAAATTAATAAGCTAAGCATAGTCAAATTAATAAAGAAAATAATGCTAAAATTAAAAGATTGAGCAAAGAAATTTTTATCCAAATTGGTGAAGAGATGTGGAGCTCAAATTTGCATCTAGGAGTATCCTATCTTCAATTAGCCACCAAGGTGAATTCAAGCTGCCATGGAGAAATTAATCGGAGGAAAATGATGATGGGAGCTTTAGCCATGGAGAAATGGATTGATTAAGCTCTCGTTGGTCCTTGTAGCTTCAGCGTCTTTTTTCCTTAGTCTCCTCGCATTATTTCCCACAGCTCTCCCTGTTCTGCCTTTAGCTCGCATTGCTTTTTACACTCCCCCCTCTCATGTGTTGCTCATGTGTTCATTTTAATCTTTAGCTCTCTCCGTTATTATTCACGCTCTTTCACATCAACCTTTAGATGAATAGATGTTGATCAAATGTAGCGTCTGGATTAATCTTCTCTGGATGGGTCAATTAATCCATGGATTCTCCTCTCCCCGAGTGATTAAATCTCACACTCCCTCACGTGGCTTTTCTTACTAGAACTCTTAGCTACTTCTAACGTGGATGAATTGATGCATGGGCTTCCTTTGTGATTCTACAGCAGCCACGTTTTGTCCGTGTAAGCTCCTTTCATTCCCTCACATGGCTTGCATATAATTCATTTAATTTTGCCCATGTGATTTCTTCATTACAATAATATGCTTTGCACATGTCAACTCCAGCGTGAAGAACTTGAGCTCTCTTCTCGTTTATCTATGTTGACTTTCCACTCGAGCTGCATGCATCTCTCTGTCAGCTTAAGCTTTCTCTCCTAGCTCAAGCCCTTCACTGCCTCTCCATGGTTCTTTGATGTGGGAAGCTTCCATCAGCTCAAATGCATCCTGTAGCTTCTGCATACAAGTGTTTGGCAGCCCTTCATGCTTCATGCAGATCCCTTCTTTATTTGCTTCCCATTTTACGTGACTTTTACCATTTAAAACTTTTTGCTATAGCCCTTGGCTTCTTCCTCACTCTCCTTTAATTCTTCCAGCATCTTTCTTCACACTTTCTATAGCCTTTCTCACATAGCTTCATTTGGTTCTGCCTATGCATGGTTTTTCCATCGTTTTTCCTCCAACTAGCTCCCTTGTAATTCTCACTTGCCTCCTCTATTTTGCTTGTTCTTCCAAGCAACTTCTGCTGCCCCTGTGTCTTATACTTGTATGTTCTTCTCACTCTTAGCCCCACTTGAATCTCTTCTTAAAGCTCTTCCTTCTCCTCACAAAAATCGTGACTGCATCTTCTGTTTCTACTCATTTTCTACAGTCCACGAGTTACTCCCCTTTAAAATCTGCTCATGTAACTCGTTTTTCTCCTTGAGAAGCCCCTACGTCCAAAAACCCATGCAAGTGAGCTATATTCTTCTATGTTCTACATATATGTGTCTGCATGGAAGCTTGTGTGAGCTGGATTCTTCTTAAAATCCAATTACTCCATCAATCTCCTTCCATTCCAATTTTATTTCCTCCAAAATTGTACACATGAAGCCTTCATCTCTTCTTCTTCTTTTCTTTAAATCAAATGCTCATTCAAGCTATTTGCCCATAAAAAATTCTATATAAAAGAATGGAAAAATTAAGTAGAAAAAATTCACACAGTTATTTAGAAGAAAAGTATGCATTAAAATTCAAGAATTTGTAAATAAATTCCTTGAGTGTTGAAATGGCTATTAAGATAAATTCTTAGAGCCATATTTAATCATTAAAATGTCTAAGATAAGGAGAATAAAATATATAAAAATTCATGTTTATTAGAAGCTCACAAGGGAATGAAAGAAGGTGTAGAACACGGGGTAGAATCTGGTTATGAAGACAAGAAGACGTGAAAACAAGTGCAGAAGTTTCAAACTGAAGGAAAATGTTGAAGCACGTGGATGGAGTATGCATTAAGAACACATGCAGATTATGACATGAGGTAGTAGAAAGGAATTCATGTGGCAATTAAAAGAAATGCACATGCATAGGTTTGATGCAAAATGAGATGTGCAAGTTTTTGGAGTAAGCTATTAAGGAAATACGCATTAAAGGAAATGTAACATGTAGGCTTGGGTTGGTATGAGTTGTTGAAACATGTGTAAGAGCAAATGGAAGGCACGTGATTTATTTAGTAAAAAACAAGCTACGGGTTTTTCTTTTATGAGAAGGTAGCATGTCATAAAGGGGGCATCTAGAACATTCATTCATGCATCTAATCATCTCATCCATCCATGATCCAGCTGAGCACGTGAAAAATAGATGAAGCATGTGAGGGTGAATTATTAAACTCAGGCAGAGGCATAATTCATTCCATCATCAATCCAGAGACTACACCACACTCCATCATCATTTTTTCCACACTCCACTCCATCTGGCCGTAGCATTCTCTATCTTATTTCCTCAATTTTCTTCCATCTAATGAAGCTTTTAATTCTCTTGAGTGACTTGCTTAGACAAAGACTCTTGGAGAAGCTTGAATCCATAGATTAGAAAAGAATTTTTAGGCGAAGAATTTCCTACTTTTCTACACTTTCTTTTTCTTGTACATGATTGGTTGAGATGTATTTAATTGAGATTTGTGTAGTCGTAATTAGTGACTAGTTAGACACTAATTAGGATGACTTTTTGAGTGATTAATTGATTAATTCAGTATTGAATTTTTCATTATTCTCTAATTTCCCATATATGCCATCAAGGTGTTTGATGAAATACATGAATGAAATTGAATGCTTAATTGTCTGATTTGAGGATTTCTAGAGTTTAATTAGTTAATTAAACATCTTAGAGTAATAATTCAGAGGCTAATTAATCATTTAATCAATCAAATAGAGTGTTCATTGATCGTATAGGCAAGAATTAATGATTTGACGTAGGATTGAGGTTTCAATTCAACATTAGATTGTTAATCTCTCGATTCTTGTGTAGTAACTCAAGGCAAGAATTAATGATTTGACAGAAATCTTATGAAACGTAATGGCATTTTTGTAATTTTAAGCAAATTTTAGAATTCATACAAGAGGGCTTTTTAAATGAAAATTTTTAGTTCTTCGGGGTTCTTAGAGGCCCTAACCATGGGAAGCCCTGGGACAGTTAAATCTCCTCTGGTAGACGTTTTCCAATGTTAGTGTACCTTAACTTTGATGAACTTGTTCGGGAAGGTTTTAGCTTTAATTTGAGTGATTCCAAAGGTGTTTTACTAAATTGGAAACTTAAATTTTATAATAAAAAAGACAGTGCTAAAAAAGGAGCTAAAACAAAGGAGAAACGAAAATGCTAAGAATAAAGGGCAAAATGGAAATTTTTGAAAAAAACCATTTTCCTACACCTATAAATAGGTGGCGCTACCCTTCCTCACCCATTTAGACACAATTGTTTCTGCCCAAATTCAGAGAAGAAGGCTAGGGTTTAAGCGCACCAAGGGAAGGAGAAGGAGAAGAGAAATCAAGGTAAAAAGGTATGGTTTCTTGGTAGTTTTTCATGTTTTCTTCCATCTAAACCTCCTCTCCTCCATTCTCCTTTGTTTCCTTTGATTAAAATGAAGTTTACAAATCTATTTTAAGGGAGATATTAAGGAAAATTTTGGATTTGAGGAGAGGAGCTTGGAGAAAGCAAGATTCAAGTGAGAAAAAGCAAGAAAACAAGGTAATTCCTCCAGCCATGGTTGCTACCTTTAGTTCCCCTCCTTTCTCCATTTTGCCTCATCTAAGAAACCTTAGGAAGGTTTGATTTTTAGGTAGAACCAAGGGTGATTTTAAGGAAAAAAGGTGTGGAGATTAAGAATATGCAAAGAGAATTAACAAAAAAGTATGGAATTTCAAGATGCAATTTCTAGGGTTTCAATTGCACTTTGTAAAATCTGATTTTATACAATGATTCCTAGGCCTAAATAAGAGTTTAAATGACTTCCTGAGATCCCTAGAAGTTCCCTTATATGCATCTTCCCTTGAGAAAACAAAGAAAACTCCATAGAACCCATTATGCTCCATTGTCTCTGCTTAAAGGAGATAGCATAGCTAAGGAGAGTTTTAATTTTTTATAAGCCCATTTTTTGTCATATACGATGATTGAATATAAGAGGAAGCCTTGGGAGAAATTTAGAAACCATAGAAAGTGAGTTAGTGATTTATGTTCCATAATATGACTTAAAGAAGCAACATGTAGTTAAGCTCTTGTTTTTTATTGTGTGATGACTCCAAGAGGCTTAAAAGGAGTCAATAATCATATTTGAAAGGAAAGAATGGAGCCTATAATTTATTTGAGGGGTGTTGTTTCATTAGATGCAATTATGGAACCACAGTGAGGTTATAAGTTAAGCTAGTATTTAACCAAGTTGTGTGACCTTAAAATTAACTTCATGAGCCTAATTGGCTTCCATAAATTGTGTTTAAGCCAAGAGAAATTATCCCCACACTTTTATATGTGTGTGACCGAAAGAGGGAGCTTGGATTCAAGAGAAAAAGTGTGTAATTGTATCCAAAGTAGCTTACTCCCCCTTCTCTCATGCATGATTGTTTGCTTTACTTGTCTTTGAATGTGTGTATGTGTATTTTTAAGCCATGAAAAGTATTTTAGCATGACTTTGATTTCATGGTGCCATGATGTTACAATATGCTTTCATATAATGTTTATGATGTGTACTTGGGTTTTCTTAAGTGTGGTGAGGCCAAGAACCCTTAGCCATGGTAAAGATGAGCTAAGAATCTTTAAGATTGGTTAAGACAAAGTAAAAAGTCTCCCAACAGTGAGGTGGACTCCCAAGAGCATGGTTGAGTCTAAGAATCTCTTAAAGAATGGGTGAGGTAAGTCCAACATCCACAAAAAATTGGATGAGGCCAATCTACTTGCTTGGCAAGCCTTTGTATGCTATATATGACTTTCTTAAATGATGAAAATACCTCTTGAATGTTTGCACATGTCAACATGCTATGCATACATTTATTAGACTTATTTGCATCCATTATGTATGATTGAATGAGAGATGAGCTATTGGGATTCTTTGAATCTCCTCCCCTCCTCTCCAATGTTCTAACATGCTAGATGGACCAATAGAGCAAGGTAATGGAAGCCAACCACCTTGAAAATGAGAGTATGACATCCAAGAATATGACTTTTACTACTTAAAGGCCACACAAATGGCAAATGATGTAACCAATAGTTGTATATGTATTATGATGTTATGAGCTTATGTAATTATGATAATATATCTGTATAAATAAGAGAATATATTATGTGACCATTAGATTGTGATTTGAGCATGTATTGGCAAATGAGCTTCTTGGCTGATATTATGGAATTATGTGTAAGTGTGAGTGAAATAGCCAAAATGAGATGCATGAGGTTTGAGAGTATTTGGGTATGTAACACCCCAAAATTAATTAAAGTGTTAATCATGGATTAAGATTAATTAAGAATAATTAATATAGGATGATTGGGCAAGTTAAGTGAATGGTGATTTTTAGAGAGATAAATTATTAACATGGGTTTGAGAATTAATTAGGATAGAAATTACATCTAGGCTTAAATTAATAAACCATGATAAGAGGCTAATGGAGGCCCAATGAATTAGGTGCAGACCCAAACCTTTAAACCCTTTAAACTTGGCCCAAACCCAATTAAACTTCAGCAACCCAATGCATAAGAACTAGCCCAAAGAAATTCTGCAGCCCAACACTTCAAAACTGGCCCAATAAGCTAAAGTCTGAAGCCCATTTGAACTTAGACCTTGGAGCAACCCATAACCCATCTTTGACCCAACTTAAACCCACCTAAAACCCTAATGCTTCAACCACTTTCTCATTTGCTGAAACTCAAAGAAGCAAATTCGGAGGTTGAGAAGGAGGCTAGGGTTGAGGGCAAGAATCTCATATTTTCTCACACTTAGAGCAAGATTCAGCCAAGGTAATAGTTATACAACTTAATCCCCTCATCTTTCTCTTTAATTTGGTCTGATTAGTTTTTCATTTGGAGGATTTTCACCCTACCCAAAATCTGAAATGTGGTTATTTGGGATTTTCTTGATGAAATTCGTAGGTTGAGGCTAGGGCTGACATTAGGTGAGTTTAAACCCTCTATTTTGATGTTATCCTTGCTAATTTAAGACCCCCAAAGCTGATTTATAATATGGGTATTAATTTTGTACGAATTTGCTTAGGATTTTAGGTGAAACATTGAGATTTCTGGTGGGAGATACTTGAATCCGAATTTGAGACTTGTAGTGACTGGGTAAGTGTTATTTAGGTAGTTATTAGCATTTAAATTCCTTGGGTACTTATTGCTACTATTAATGATGAATTAGAATGGTAATTTTCTGATGCTATGGTTATAGGAATTTTGTACCATTGGTGGCTATTGCAAATTTGTCTACAAGTGAGGTAACCGGGGTTTACATTAATTCCATGCATGTATCTGTTTTAATTTCATATTTGCTACATATGAATGATTTGAAATGTTGAATGAATTGGTTGGCTATCTGTTGTATTATGATTAGACCTTGTGAGTCCATGGTGGAGCTGTGGTACGACTGCCACCCATGCATGTACTTTGATGGGGCACCGGGTTATGATCAAACCCCAGATGCACTGAGCCCTGGTTGTGCTCAACGGGGAGTGGGTGCTGTGGATGGGCCTCTCCCGGTGTTAATGGCCTTTAACATGTGATAATATGATTGCTAGTATGGGATAGTAATCATGATATCCTAATTACTTCATTTGCTGAAATGACTGATATGATTCTGATATGGATTTTGATTCATGCATATATGTTGATTAAATTGGATTATATGATGGAATTGCCTTGGTTACTGAGATGTGTATCTCACCCCATTTTATGGGATTACAATTTCAGGTGAAGGTTCCTCGGGTAAGGATAAGGGCAAGCAAGTGGATGAACATTCATGAGTTGAGGCCTAGTGTGGGGAGGCTACACTTGGTCTGAGTGTAATAGGGTAGATGCTAATTTTGTTAAGTCTTCTATAGCATCATCATGTATCTGTATTGCCAAGTGTAGGCTTGCATATTTGATTTATTGAGGATGTATGTATTAAGGGGTTAGACCTCATCCTAATTTAATAATTGTTGTATGGACTCATGATTTCTGCTGTAATTGATGCTGACCTATAATATTACTTATTAATGGAAATATAACCCTTGAGATATTGATATGAACCCCTAATGTATGGAACCCCCATTTATTGAGTATTAAAGGATAGCTGCGGGTAATTCATGTATATTCTGTTGTTGCTACTTTATAAACTTGCTGATAGAGGGTAATTAGAGAATGGAAATGGGCATATGAGTTTTGAGTTGGTAATGGAAGCATAGCTAAGTAAATAAGATAGATAAATGCCATTAGAGCCGTATAAAATGAGGGGAAGTGACCTTAGAGTATCCCTAAGAAGAGAAATGGAGTGTAAAGGGCGAAATATAGGGAAAATAGCTACAGAAGGGAGTCACGCCGTGGCCTAGGGAGTGACAGTGGTGAGGGACGCCGCGGCTTGAGAAATCTCGCCGTGGCGCGGAGTGAAAATAATCGCCCAGGGGGTGACAGAACGTAACCTCGCCACGGCGTGAGTCGAGGAAATTAATTAAGGAGGTTACAGTAGCAAAACTCGTCGCGGCGCCAAATAGGTTGGCTGCGGCGCAGATCTAACTCGCCGCGGCGAAAGTTAGGAAAATTACTGAGAACAACTTGGTCACACGCACAAAAGGTCTGGGCCGCAGTGCAAGGTTAAAAACTTGGTTTTCGAGTCCCAGAACCCAACTTAGCCATGGCGGGAAGGTTCCAGGTCATGGCATAGGTCCCCAAACTCCTATATTTGACCTAGAAACCTTAATCTCAGTAAGGCTAATGTTAGGGAATAGTATGAGTACATTGATGGGATGTTTTTGTGGGTTGAAGTTTATTTATGGATGAATCTTAAACCTTTAATGATGGTATAAACCCTTTTATGCATGTTCCCGTTATGGTTGTTAGTTGATGATCCTAGTAGTATCAAGGTTTAAATTTCCCCTATATTTTCTTAATGTAATTAATTGCAACGACTCCAAACCTTGATCATTATTTATTAATTGTGTATTTAGCTATAATCACTGATATTAGAATTTAGGGTCGTCACAGGGTAGCTCACGCAAGTCCTAATTATGCTTTAGACTTGCCCAAGAGGTGCCAACCCCAAGAAAAGTCATTTGGACAATTTGGTATCCTATATGGAGCCAAAATTGACCATAATGGAACCCTATATCACTTTTTGTGCAAATGAACTCTTCTTGATCTAATATTTGGCATAAAATTAGAGCTTGTTGAGATCTTTTTTGAAAGCTAAAGAACAGAATTTTTTAAGGTTTATAGAACATTTGATGAATTTTCAAAATTGGCAAATTTCTAGTTTTGGTCATGTCACTGTTTACTCAAGTTTAAAAATGAAATCTGTCACATAGGGGTCAAATGATGTCCAATTGCCCCAAACTTTTATACAAAGAAACTAGACATTCCCAATGACTTGTTCCAATAAGAAGCACCTCATTTGGATATCTAGAGAGGGAGATATGAAATTTTAAAGAATCTGTCCAGTATCAAAAATTCCAGCCAACCTCAGTTATTGTTTGATTGAGTTTTGAGATTTGGACATGCTTGAACCAATCTGGAGTTATTTTTCACCTCTATATAACATCCATAGCTTTCTAGATTGGTATCATTTTCATAGATTATATTTTTGTGGAATTAATTGGATATTTTTGAAATTTGCTACAGAATTATGTGATAGCACCAGTAGATAGCTTGACCTCTAGACCATTTTGAATGTCAAACGTCTTCTATGTTGGATGTTATAGTCTAGACATATTTTTATCATAAAATAGGCATGTGTATCTTTCCAAAATGGCCAAGAATTTATGATTTTGGTTTTTCTAGAATTAGTTATGATTTTCCAAATTTGTGATAGAAATGAGGACAAATCTAGCCGAAAATATATATGTGTATTTTAAGCTTCTCTTTGAGTTCCACGAGATGTAGGCCACTTTTGATTATGAAAATAAGTTGTATTCATGTAATTAAATATGAGAATGTGATGTATGAGCTCACATGGTCTACATGACATCGAATAAAATTTTCATACGTGACGCAACGCAAAGAAATACATTATTTTAATTCCCTTTTTCTTGCTCTTTCATGGAATCTATGAATGTAAAGCATGGGCATGTTGTGAAATGAGCTAGAAATATATGGTGTTACATATCACAATTTAGTACTCGATCACAGCACAATGCATAAGTAGACACATGATCATAGCTTCACATAGGGATATGATCATAGTCCAAAACAACAAGTAGCCAAACTAATCATTTATCACAAAAAATATATATGTACAACAAATATAAGATTAACATTAACATATATATGGAATTAAAACCCCTTGTTACCTCACTTAATAGCTAATTCCTCAAAGCTATCAACAAGTACAAAACATTATGAGTGTCCTAAACCAACCAAAATATAGCTCTCAATCATCTTTCACTATAAGAGTTGTATATCCATTCATTCCAATCATCAAGAATCACTTACCCACTAGCTCCACTAACTCTAATCTTCGAAAATCTTGCAATAACACACAAAGAATGCAAGTTTCAAACCTAGGGTTTGGGTGAAACTCCACCAAATGGAAAACCAATCAAACCAAAATGAAGAGGGAGATGCAAGGATCAACTTTATATCAATTACATTAGCCAAATCTTCCTCTAGACGTGCAGATTAAGCCCACAAGATGAAGAAACCCAAGCTCCCTCTCCCTCATGCATTTTCTCTCATTGCTTCTACTGTCCAAAAGTGTTCAACCTTAAATAATAAAGTGTGCAATATAATTTTAAGGTTTTGTGAGAGAGTGGCTAACATAGAAGCAATTTTGTCCAATTGGGTTTATTTCTAAGTGTTAGGTAATGGTCTGATAAGTTCAAATGAGTTAGGTCTCTATTAAGAGTTAAATTGAGTTTCTACAAATTATTCTCAACATAATTAAATTAATTATGGATATCAAAATTAAATTTTTATCTCCATTAATAAATTTTTCACAATTAATTTCAAATCTACAATTAATTTTTATTCTTCACCAAAAATGGCCAAATAATTGTTATTTACCTAAAATGCCCAAAGTAGTCATTGTCCTTGAAAATTTCCATAATTTCTCCTAATAATTCCCTATTCTCCCAAATTAAATTTTTAATTCTCCATAATCTCACTTAATTAATTTTGGAATGTTACATCATTTTCCAATACTTAAAGTATTTAAATTTATTAATTTCATAATAATTGTTGCTAAAATATCACATCTTTGTACTTTGCAAATTGTACTACAACTGTACACAGATATAGTTTTTTGAGGTCATGTCCCTACCTATTGCCTTCATGGGAGCAATGGTTGATAGGTGAAACTTTCATATCATTAAGTTGTGCCAACTAGATAGAGTACTTTAGAAATTTAGTTAAGACCAATTAAGACCATGTAATACTATAAACCTTGATTAGCAACACACACAATAGTTGAAAGGGACGTAGGAGATTGATTATTCTATTAAGTAATAGGAGTTCATATCTTATTGTCAAGATAAACAAATAAAGTGATCATAACAGTGCCTTGCATTACTCCATTGACATATACTTTTGAATACTTGTAGTAATATAAAAGGTCACTTGAAAATGGATTTCCTTAGAAGTTATAGTAGTTGAAAAAAGTGTAAGTTGTAATAACTATTTTTTTAGAGACTAAACCAAAACTGATATTGTGATATAAGAGGACCCTAAAGTAAAGAAAATTAAGACCAATTGATGATAGAATCTGTAATATTTGGTCCTCCAAAAATCAGAAAAAACGTGAGAAACGTAACTACAATTTCTCCATAAACGAATGAAATTCACCGGATACAAAAGGAAGTCCCTCAAGATGAAGTAGTTAAGGTCCCAAAAAATTTTCCTAACATTTTAGCCTCCTAAAAATGAGAATTTTAGCCTCAAACAGAAGAAAAAATGAAGCTAGAATGAAGAAATAAATTCTTACGAAAAGCCTACGAAACATAATGGCATTTTTGTAATTTTGAACAATTTTTAGAACTCACACAGGAGGGCTTCTTAAATGAAAGTTTTGAGTTCTCTGGGGTTCTTAGAGGCTCTGAAAACCATGGGAAGCCTCGGGACAGTTAAATTCCCTCCGATGGATGTTTTCCAACATTGGTATGCCCAAACTTTGATGGATTCGTTCAGAAAGATTTTAGCTCCGATTTAAGAGATTCCAAAGCTATTTTTCTTGAATGGGAACCTAAATTTTATAATGGAAAAGATGGTTCTAAAAAAAAAGCTAAAACGAAGGAGAAACAAAAATGCAAAGTATGAAGGGCAAAATTAAAATTTTTGAAAAAGTCATTTTGCCCTAACTATATATAGGTGGCACCTCACACTCTCCCTCATTTCACTTCAGATTTTCCAGCCCCAAATCAGAAGCAAAACCCTAAGGGAGAGGCACCCAGGAGAGGAAGAAGAAGGAGGAAGAAAGCCAAGCGTAAGGTATGTTTTCATGGTGATTTTCCTTACTTTTCTTCATCCACACCTCCTCTCCTCCCTTCTCCTTTGTTTCCTTGGATTAAAATGAGGTTTATAATTCTGATTCAAGGGAGATATTCAAAGGAAAGTTCGGATTTGAAGAGAGGAGCTTGGAAAAATCAAGATTCAAGCCAAACTAAGCAAGGAAACAAGGTAAAAATGCATCCTATGGTTGATATCTTCCATGGCCCTTCTTCTCCATTTTGACCTAGCCTAAAAACCATAGGAAGATCTAATTTTCAAGCCCAAACAAGCATGATTCTTTGGTATTTGATGGAGAGGAATAAGAATATGCAAAGAAAACCATGAAATAAGTATTAGAATTTAAGATGCAAAACCTAGGGTTTCAAGTACACCTTTCAAATTCTGAATTTATGTGATACTTCCTAGGTCTAAGTTAGAGTATAAATGAGTTCTTGAGATACCAAAGATGCTCCCCATAAGCTTCTCCCTTCGAGAAAACTAAGAGAACTCTAAGAAGCCTAAATAATGCCATAGTCTCAACCAAGCATGTTCCATGGTGCTAGGGAGAGTTTTAAATTTTTCTATGGCCATTCTTGAGTCATATTTGATGAATGAAAGTAAGGGGAGGCCTTAGAAAGCATTTAGAACTCATGGAAAGTGATTTGGTGGCTTAGGTTCCCTATTATAACCTAAAGAAGCAACATGGTGTTAGGCCTTTTGTTTTGATGATGTGATGACTCCAAGAGGATTAAAAGGAGTCAAGAATCATATTTGAAAAGAAAGAATGAGGCCTAGAAATCATTTGAGGGGTGTTGCTTCATTAGGTGCCAATATGGACTATAATGGAACCTATAGGGCAATCTAGTGTTTCATTAAGTTGTGTAGCCTTAGAGTGTGGTTCATGAACTAAATTGGCTCCCATAATTTATATCTAGGCCAAGAGAAACTATCTCCACCAAGTTATGGGTATGTGGCTAAAAGAGGAGGCTTGAAAGCTAAGGAAAAAGTGTGTGCTTGTATGCAAGGTAGTTCTCTCCACCTTCTCTCATGCATGGATATGTGTTTAGCTTGTTTTAGAATGTGTGTATGTATATTTTCAAGCTTTGAAAAGCATACTAGCATACCTTTATATGCCATGATACTTGATGCTATGTTATTTTTTCAAATGATTACATGATATTTGTGTGAGTTTGTTTGAGTGTGGAGAGGCCAAGAACTCTTCCCTTTAGTGAGGATGAGCCAAAAACCCTTGAGCTTAGTTGAGACAAAGTAAAGAGTCTCCCAAAAGTAAAGTGGGCTCCCAAGAGTATGGTTGAGTCCAAAGCTCTTAAACAATAGGTGAGACAAGTCCAAAATCCATGAGAAGAAGTGTGAGGCCAATCTAAACACTTGGTGAGCTCTTAGATGTCTTGTATCATTGATTCACATGCCAAGATTATTTTTAAAATGTGCATATCTTACATTTTCACCATACATGCATTTGAAAAGCTTGCTTTACACATATTATGTATGATTGAATGGGGTATGAGTTATTGGGATTCTTTGAATCTCATCCCCTCCTCTCTAATGATCTAACATGCTAGGTAAACCAAGTGGATATGCTAATGGGAGCCAATAACACTAAAGGAAGGAGATTGACAATCATGTGTTTAGCTTTTGCCACTTTAAGACCATGATTGTACCATATGATATATATGATGTAGTAAATGGGCTATGACCCTTGAGACATGTGTAAATATGATATTATATGATGTTTAAATGTATGGATATGATATATGACCTTTAGAACCTATTTTGAGTATGTAATGCTAAAGTGTGTAATATGGAAGTTTGTTGGAAATATGCATAAGTGTGGGTTGAATGGCCAAAATGAGATGCATGAGGTTTAAGACTATTTGGGCAACTCACACAAGTCTCAAATAAGCTTTTAAACTTGCCCAAAAGGTGCCAAGACCAAGGGAAATCCATTTGGCAACTTTGGTACCCAATATGGAGCCAAAATTGACTATAATGGATCCTTATGTCACTTTTTAGCCAAATGAGTTATTCTTGATATGAAATTTGGCATGTAGTTAGGTCTCATTACGAGCTTTTTGGGAAATTAAAGAACATAATTTTTTGAGGTCTATAGAATATTTGATGAATTTTCAAAGTGGGGATTTTTTTTAGATTCTGGTATGTGCACAGTTCATACTAGCAATTTTGTTTTTAGTGTCACCTGATAGCCAAATGATATCCAATTATTTTGAAATTTTATATAAATAAACTAGAGGTTATAGGCTTTCTTTGGCCACCAAGATCACCTCATTTGGAGGTCTGAGCAGAGAGTTATGCATTTTTGAAGTTGACTGTTAGTACTAGTGGCGCCCCAGGAGTTCAGTTACTGTTCCATAGGTTCCTGATGGCTAAACGTATTTATTTTATTCTGAAATTATTTTTATTATCATGTTAATATTTGTTTCTTTCCAGAATGACCTAATTTGTGTAATTTTGAATTTTATAGAATTAGTTATGAATTTTAGAAGTTTGTATTAGTAATCTAAATAGCAGCCCAAGCAGCCAGCGATCTCAGTATCTTTTTGAATGTCAAACATCCTCCATGATGAATTTTATGGTCTGGGAATATTGTTAGTATGAATCAGATATCCTAATCTTTCTAGAATGATCAAGAACACATGTTTTTGAGTTTTTTAGATTTAGTTATGATTTTCCAAAGTTTGCCCAAGGAAAAGGCCAATTCTGGACGAAAATAAACTCCCATCTTCCATGCCTCATTTCGGTTTCCATGGGTTGTAGGTATGTTTTTGGGATGTAAATGAGTTGTAATGATGTAATTAAATATAAGGATCCATAGTATGAGTTCACACAGTCCATGTGACACCGATTGCAAATTTTGAAATGTGACATAATGCAAATAAGCCCATTATTTTCACTCCCTCTTTTATATGCTCTTTTGGGAATGATGATGTAAAGCCTATAAATGACATAAAATGAGCTAAAATTTATGGTGTTACAGAATCCAATTAGAGCACCTAAAAATATGGTCAAAAAACTAAAAATAGCCTGAAATCAGACCCAAAGTGGCTAAACCAAGTGAACCGAAAATCTAATGGCAAAATCATAATTTTGGATAACTTTTGAGAAATTTAAAGAAAAGAGTTTTAAATGATAAAATTAAGCTTATTAGGATTTTCAAAGGCCCAAAAAATCATGAGAACCACCAAAATGGTTAAAATCTTTCGATGTACAATTTAGGTCATTAGTTGACCTAAACTTTGATCAAATTGTTAAAAATTGTTTTAAACGACATAAATTTGAAACAAAATTTTTTTATAAACTATAATATCTAAATTTTATGGTGGAAAAGATGGTTCTAAAAAAGGAGTTAAAATGAACTCAAACAGAGTAAAGGAAGTGGAAAGGGCAACATTGGAAATGAAAAACCAATGAAACCCTAGCTTTTTCTTATAAATAGGCAGCCCCACCCTTTCTCTTCCAATTTTGCTAAACTACACCAGCTCTTAGGACACCCTTGGAGGCATGACAAAGGAGGAGGAAGACTTAAGAAAGAGAACTCCCTTTAAGTAAGTTTATGCGTTAAAGTTGATGATGATCTTATTATAATCTTTCTCCCACTCTTTCTCCTTTTTCTCTCTATAGTTTTGGCTTTCTAAAAGATGGAGTTTGTTAGCTAAACTTATGGAGAAAGAGGCTATTCAAAATTAGATATGGACATTATCAGTTCTTAGTGATGTCATTTAGTTTAATGAATGCACTAGCTATCTTTATGGACTATATGAGCAAGGTAATCAGATTGTATTTAGATAAATTTGTAGTGGTTTTTATTGACGACATTCTTGTGTACTCTAAAACTTTTGAGGAACATGAGAGATATTTGAAAATAGTTCTAGAAACTTTAAGAAATAAGAGATTATATGTCAAACTTAGTAAATGTGAGTTTTGTCTAATCGAGGTGAGGTTTTTAAGTCATGTTATATCATAGGCGGGGGTAGCGGTTGATCTTCATAAAGTCAAAGCTATGTTACAATGAGATAGACCTAAAACCATTACCGATCTTAAGAGTTTTCTAGGTTTGGCAAGTATTACAAAAGGCTTATACTGGGCTTTTCTTAGATCACTTTATCACTGGCGAGACTATCTAGGAAAGAAACACCATTTGTGTGGGATGATAGATATGAGAGGAGTTTTTAAGAGTTGAAATTCTGATTGACCACTAGCCCAATATTGATTATACCTAACCCAAGTAAACTTTTTATAGTTTATAATGATGCCTCAAGAAAAAGGGTTAGAATGTGTGTTGATGAAATATGGTAGAGTAGTGGCTTATGTCTCAAGCTAGTAGAGACCTCATGAGGAGAATTATCCCAAGCATAATTTAGAGTTAGCTGTAGTGGTATTTACCCTCAAAATATGGAGGCATTACCTATATAGTGCCACAGTAATGATCTATAGTGACCACAAGAGTCTGAAATAAAGGAATAAAATATGAGATAAAGGAGATAAATAAAATTCTTAAAAGATTATGACTATACATTAAAATACCATCCAGGTAAGGCTAATTTGGTGGCTGATGCCTTAAGTAGAAAGTCTATACATGTACCCCTCATGATGATTAGGGAACAGGAATTCATAGAGAAATTTAGAGATATGAATATCTTTTGTCATGTGCTTTTAGTGCTTTCAGGTAAGTTAGTATTGAGTGAGACCTGGATAGAGATGGATTTAAGGGCCCATATCTTAGATGCCCAAAGAAAAAATAATTTCTTAAAGCAAATTAGAAGTAAAATTTCCCAGGATAGAACCTCAGAGTTTAAGTTATTTGACGATAGTATGGTAGTATACAGGGATAGAATTTACATCCTAAATAAAACTGCATTAAGAGAAAAGATTTTAAAGAAGGCACATAAGAGTAAGTATACTATCTATCAAGGTGCCACCAAGATGTATCAAGATTTGAAAAGACTATTTTGGTGGCCAAGCATGAAAATAAATATAGCCAATTATGTGGCTAAGTGTTTGGTGTGCCAAAGGGTTAAAATAAAATATCAGAGGCTAGTTGGGTTTGTACAACCCTTAAATATCCTTGAGTAGAAATAGGATCGCATAGCTATAGATTTTATTTTGGGATTACCTAAGGCATTCTCTAGACATGATCTTATTTGGATAATGGTGAAAATTAATAAGGTATGCAGACATTTTACTTATTAGGACTATACACACTTTAGATAAGTTAGCCTAGTTGTATATAAAGGAGATAGTAAGACTTTATAGACTATCCAATGGCATAGTATCTGATAGAGGCCCTAAGTTTATATCAAACCTTTGGAGGTCATTATAGGCAATTTTAAGGACAAAACTGAGGGTTAGTACTGCATATCACCCTCAGATAGATGGTCAAATAAAAAGAACCATCTAAACCCTAAAAATAAAAAGGAACTAGGATATGTACTTACCATTAGCTAAGTTTGCATATAATAATAACTACCATTCTAGTATACAGATTGCCTTATATGAAGCATTGTATGGAGAGAATCTGTAGATCACCCTTATGTTAGGTAGAGCTAGGTGGAAGGAGTCTAATAGGACCTAAGATAGTATAGTAGACCACCAAGCAGATAGAACTAATTAGAAAGAAACTCTTTACAACTCAGAGTAGGCAAAAAAGTTATACTGGTAAGAGAAAAAGGCTATTAGAGTTTAAGACTAGAGACCTATGTTCAATTGGGCATCTCCAGTCACTTATGTAAGTTAGTCTATTAAGGTAAGAAAGCTCAGCCCAGAGTGTATTGGTCCATTTGAGATCCTTGAAAGAATCAGACTTGTTGCCTATCGTATAGCCTTACCTCTTAACCTAACCTAAATCTATGATGTATTTCATGTCTCCAACTGAAAAAGTATTTACCAGACCCTTCACATGTCATGGAATATAAACATATTCAATTATAGAATAACCTTTCCTATGTGGTAACACCAGAGAAAACCATTAATACCAAGATTAAACAGATAAAAAATGAGAACATTCCTCTGGTGAAAGTGGTCTAAAAGGGTATATCTCCTGATAAGGTAACTTGGGAACTTGTTGATGATATAAGGAAGTAGCATCCATAACTATTTAACTAAGGTGCATTTCCAAATTTTAATGACAAAATTTATTTTTAAGAGGGTGATATGTAATAAGTAATTTTTTAGACTAAATTGAAACTGACACTGTGATATAAGAGGACCCTAAAGCAAAGAAAATTAAGACCAATTGGTGATAGAATACTAATTAGAGCATTTAAAAATGTAGTTAAGAAATTAAGAATAGCTTGAAACTAGAGTCAAAGCGGCTAAACAGAGTTAACTGAGAATCTAATAGCAAAATTGTAATTTCAGGCAATTTTTAAGAAACTTAAAGGAGAGTTTTAAATGGTAAAATTGAACTCACTAGGGCTTTCAAAGGCTCAGAAAATCATAAGAACCATAAGAACAATTAAAATCCTTCCAGGGTATAATTTTGGTTATCAGTTAACTTAAACTTTCATTGGATCATTCAAGATTATTCTGAATCTCATAAATTTGAAACAAAATATTTTTAATATAATATAAGATCTAAAATTTATAATAGAAAAGACGGTTCTTAAAAAGGAGTTAAAACAAGCTCAAACAGAGGCAGGGAATTGGAAGGGCAAAATTGGAAATGAAAAACCTTATGAAACCTTAGGTTTTTCTTATAAATAGGCACCCCTACCCTTTCTCCTTCATTTTGGCTGAACTACACAAGCTCTTAGGACACCCTTGGAGGAATGACAAAGGAGGAGGAAGACCAAGGAAAGAGAACTACCTTTAGGTAAGTTTATATGCTAAATTTGATTATGATGTTATTATAATCTCTCTCCCACTCTTTCTCCTTTTTCTCTCCATGGTTTTGACTTCTTAAAAGATGGGGCTTTGTAACTGAACTTATAAAGAAAGAGGCTCTTTAAGAGAAAACAAATACATCACAACAACCACCATTAACAGCTCTTTCATTTGGTATATATTATGGCTTAGAAAACATACATCCTTCTTGAACTCTTCCCTCCCTTAGGTTTGGCCAACATGTGAGAATCTTAGAGGGAATTGATTTTTAATTGAAACATGAAAGGAATTGGGGTTTTGGACCATAGAGATTAATATTGAACCAAAAAAACCAATTAGCGAGCCATAGGTTACAAGATATGGAACTTAGAATTTTAATTGCACCTTGGAAAGTATGAAGTCTTAGAATAGTATTTTAAACTATGTAAGAGTATAATTGAGCTAAGAAGAAGCTAAGAAAGCTTCATAGGTGTTAGTTCCCTAAGACAAATGAGCAAAACACCATAGAAGCCAATCTTGATCATTATCTCGACCAAGACCTATCTAAGGCACCTAGGAAGAGTTTTCTTTAATTCTAAAGATGTAAATGGTCTAGATATAAATTATAAATACTAAAGAAACTATTGATTTAAATTTTGGAGCCTTATTTTGAAAGGTGAAAATTTAGGATTTCATTATATATAAAGAAGCAATTTGTGTTAAGCTCCTTGAATTGAGTTTATAATGGCTCTAATGAGTTCTAATGGAGTCATATATCTCATATTGGGTGAGATATTGGAGCCAAGGTATTGATTTACAAGAGTTACTTCATTATGCCATTAAATTGAATTATATGGGAACTTAAAGCTCTGACTAGTTTACATAAGGCTAAAATGAGTATAAATATGATTCGATTGATAATTTTATGCTTCATTTGATGTGTCTAGGTCAAGTAAGTGAAATCTTCCTCAAGTGTAAGTGTGAGGCCAAGAGACTAAATCAAGAAGCAAAAGGAAATTAAGTGATCTGTTGTGTTAAGGTAGCTCTTCATCCATTCTTGAACATATATGTTGGATGCTTAAGTGTCTTTGATAGCTTGTATGTATTGGTTGCTATTTATGTATGTTATTAATTGCTTGATGATCTTATGTAATTTTATGACATTTAATTGCATTTGGAATTGGTTTGGCTCTTGAATAGGTGAAGTTGTGCTAAAAGTCCCTTAAATTAGGTGAGGCGAGGCTAAAAGTCCCTAAATATGGGTAAGATTAAGCCAAAAGTCTTAAATATGAGTAAGGTTAAGTCAAAAGTCCCTAAAAGAGGGTGAGGCTTAACTAAAAGTCCCAAATTATGGGATGAGACTAGACCAAAAGTCTCTAGAGCTTGTTTTACTCCTCAGAGAGTCATCTAATCTCTCATGCATGAATATGATTGATATTTTATTATGTAACATGCATACTTGCTCTCTTTGACCTTAAGTATGCCATATATGTGTGCTTGAATGATGAAGGAACTATTAGGATTCTTTAAATCTTATTCTTTTATATATTTTCCCTAACCATGTTTAGGTAATCTTCCAAGAGGCAAAGATGATGAGTAAAGAGCATGAAAAGCATCATTTTGACACTAGTTTAAATCTTAAATTATGTTATTACACACACAATAATGTATATATATATTATGAGATGTAACCATTGTAATACCTTAGCCTCTTCACCCTTATACATTAGTACCATAAGCTATCTCATCCATAACATACATGATGGAGCACAATTGTAAGGAAGGATACACCTTACATAAAGAGAATAATGAATATTTAATGAGATTTTATTGTGCTACGTAAGATTTCATTTTTTCATTTCATACTCCATGGACCATGTGCACTTATTAACATCATTTTATAGTCATAACACATCCATACAAGTCATATACATCACATTTGGTCCCATTCATTTTGGGTTTGGAGCAACATCTTACAAAATTAATGATTTGCTTTCAGGTTCAACTTTCCAACTTTCTGATACAAATTTTGAAAATTCATAATTCTACAAAAAATATAAATCAAGCAAACCATACCATTCTAGAAATCTATAGATTTCTACTTTTGAGTAAAAATAATTCTAGACCAATGCCATGGCTTTAAACTCATGAAAATCGATAGAACAGTAACTCAGGTCAGCTGCATTACTGGTACTATCATGCAACTCCAAAACTTTATTTCTCGCTCTACAGACCTCTAAATGAGGTATCTTTATAGCAATGGAAAGCTTATGATGTTTAGTTTATTTCTTTTAAGATTTTGTAAGCATTAGACTTTATTTGGCCTACATGTGATATAGAGAGGCAAACTAACCAAATGAATAGTAACCATACCACTTTTACATAATTTAGCTAAATTTGAAAAATCATAATAAATTCTCTAGAGCTCCAAATTGAGTGTTATTTAGCTCTATGGAAATCCCTAAATGAGACTTACATGCTGGCCAAATTGTATGGAAAATGTACTCATTTGGTCAGACTTTGGTTTAACATACCAAATGGTCAAATTTGAAGCCAAAAATAGGACTTTAAGACACTAAACGCTCTTTTTGAATTTCCACAATCACTTGGGCAAGTCTAAAAGCATAAATATCATATATAAAAGTATGACAAATGATCTAAATCTTTATAGAGCTCAATCTCATCTTACCACATACATACATATACAAGTACATCATATCACATAAGGGCAAATGAGTGGCAAAATCTCACATACTCATTCATCTAGCTCCCACATTGAAACACATACAATTTATATATACATTAGAACTTGTTCAAGGGTTTACATCATATATACGTCTCATTATTACAATTATTGACATCAAAATGCAAACAAAAAGGCCATTTTTCTATCTCTTTGTCAATGTCTTACTTCTCAAAGTTATTGGCCTCCATTTCTTTGTTAACTTGGCTCACCTAGACATGGTTAGGCATATGTGGGGGAAGAGTGAGATTCAAAGAATTCCAATAGCTCTTAACCCTGTCAAGTAACTAGTGAACATGTATAAATTATTTTCCATGATACATTAACTTATACATTACAAGCATAAGCTCTCAAGGGCATTGGTTTAGCCTCACCTATCTTTTTTGGGATTTTTGGATTTGCCTTACCCACTTTCAAGGGACTTTTGACTTATCTCACTCTTCTTGAGACTTTTGGCTTTATCTCACCTATTTCTAGAGACTTTAGGCTATCCTCACCCATGCTAAAGGACTTTTGGTATAAGTAAACCCATGTAAGCCATAATACAATCATAAACACATTTTACAACACATAATGGCACCATAACATGTAAACATTAGCTAGACGTATTTCTCATGGCTCAAACATACACACAAGCACTCAATAACAAGAAAACAACTAAGTTATGTATGTAAGAAAGGTTAGAGAGCTATCTTGAATCAAGAGCTTAACACTTTTTCCTTGGTTATTCCTCCCTCTTTTCGGCCACACACTTGCAACTTGGTAGAGCTTGATTCCTTTGGCTTAAATATATTAAATAGGACACAATTACATCATAGAAGCCAACTCTAGCATCACACACTCTCTATGGAAGCTCATTTTGTTTTATAGTTACATAATTGTTTCATATAAGACATAATGAAGAAAGTGTTAGAATTCAAGATCTTGGCTCTATTTTCTCCTTCCATATATGTCTCTTAACTCCATTCAAGTCTCTTGGAGTCATCACAAGCTCATTCCCAAGAGCCTAGACACAAATTGCTTCTTTAAGTCTTATTATAGAGTATACAATTTCATTACATAAATTAAGGTTTCTAAATTTTTTTCAAACCTTCCTTTGATATACTTCTATGATATTTAGTCTCTTTCTATCCTTAGAAAAATTTAAAACTCTCCCTAGGTACATGAAGGAGCTTAGGACGAGACTATGGAGGCTTTTTAGACCCATGGAGCTAGCTTTTTTTTCTTGAAGAAAATGGCATATGTGAGGCTTTCTAGGTGTCTCAAAAACTGATATATAATCTTAGACAATTAGAATTATCACTAGAAAGTTTCACACATACCAAGGTGTAATAAAAATCTTAGGTTTTGGCCTATTTTCTAGTGCTTCTTTTTGGTATTTCTTTGCATCTACTTGTTTCTAACCCTTAAAAACCTAGGTTTCATGCTTGGCTTAGGTTAGATTTTAGTCCCTCTTGGTTGTTCTATATAAGACCAAACTACTCCATGGAAGATCAAGAAGAAGGAAGCAAGGAAAGCCATGAAATTACTTTGATTCTTTAGCCTTTTCAAGAGCTTTCTCCTCTACTTTGGCTCTTTCTTGGAATTTTGAACTTCCCCCTATGAACATGGCTCAAAATAGATCCAAATCATACGCTGAAACCATGGAAACAAAGAGGAGAAGGAGGAGAACAAGTTTTCTAAAGGAAAGAGCTTAAAATTTCAAAGATTTTCTTACCTTTTCTTAAATTTTTCTCCTTCCTTAAAGCTCCCTCTTGTGCACCCTTCTTAGAAGAACTACTTCTTTGGTTTTAGGTAGAAATTAGGTTAGCCAAAAGTGAGGGGGGAAGTGGGGTGTCACTTCTATATAGCTAGGAATTCTTAATAAGCTTTTCAAAATGCCAATTTTGTCTTTCATTTTTAGCCTTTTTGTTTTAAGTTATAAATTGCCTTTAGAATCACTTAAATCAAGTCTAAAACTTTTCCAAAAGAAAATATCAAAGTTTAGGTTCACTAACATTCTAAAATATAAACTAGAGGGGTTTTAACTATTCTAGGGATTTTTAAAGTTTTTAGGGCCTCTGAGAACTATAGAAAACTCAAAATTTTCATTTAAGGATCCCTCCTTTGATTTTTCTAAAAGTTTTCAAAAATTACAAAAATACCATTACATTTCATCAAATTTGTTTTAGCCACTCTGACTCTGGTTTCTGGGCATCCTAAGCCTTAATTCCTTGTTTTCTAATATTTAGAATTTTATCCTAATTTTATTTGACCTAAATTGATTCATTTTACAGGACTCTCTTTTATATCTAGCCCGTTTCTATCGTTTTTATGAAAATCAAGTGTTACAACCACCCCCACACCCTTAAAAGTATGAGATAATGATGTATAAACCCTTTTTGACTGTAAATATATGATATTGTGCAAATTGACTATATGAGTTTTGTAATATCCAATTTTTGTTAAACGACAAAAATAGACGCATTTTCAAAGCAAGTCCCCCGAAATGAATTAGTTAAGGTTCTGAAAATTTTGGATAATATTCTAGACTCCTAAACATGAGAATTTTAAACTTAAATGGAAAGAAAAATGGAACTAGAATAAAGAAACAAATTTTAATGAAAACCTTACGAAATATAATGGTATTTTTGTAATTTTGAGCAATTTTTGGAATTCACATAAGAGGGCTTTTTAAATGAAGGTTTTGACTTCTTTAGGGTTCTCAGAGGCTCTGAAAACTATAGGTAATCCTGAGACAATTAAATCCCCTCCGGTGGACGTTTTTCAATATCTGTGTATCCAAACTTTGACGGATTCATTTAGAAAGGCTTTAGCTCTGATTTGAGTGATTCCAAAGGAATTTTACTAAATTGGGAACCAAAATTTAATAATAGAAAAGATGATTCTCAAAAAGGAGCTAAAACGAATGAGAAATGAAAATGCCAAGAACGAAGGGCAAAATAGAAATTTTTGAAAAGTATTTCTTCCTCCCACCTATAAATAGGTGGTTCTACACCTCATCACTCATTTAGATACAATTGTTTCTACCCAAATTCAAAGAAGAAAGCTAGGGTTTAGGTGCACCAAAGGGAGAGAAGAAGAAGGAGAAATCAAAGGCTTAAGGTATAGTTTCTTGTTAGTTGTTCATGCTTTCTTCCATCCAAACCTCCTTTCCTCCATTCTCCTTTGTTTCCTTTGATTAAAATGAAGTTTACAAATCTGTTTTAAGGGAGAAATTAAGGAAAAAATTCAGATTTGAAGAGAGGAGCCTAGAGAAAGCAAGATTCAAGTAAGAAAAAGCAAGAAAATAAGGTAATTTCTTGTTCCATAGTTACTATCTCTTCCTCCCTTTTCTCCACCATTTTGCCCCACTCAAGAAACCCTAGGAGGGTTTGATTTTTAGGTAGAACCAAGGGTGACTCTTAGGAAAAAGGTGTGGAGATTAAGAATATGTAAAGAGAATTAACAAAACAACCATGGAATTCCAAGATGCAATTTCTAAGGTTTCAAGTGTTCCTTCCAAAATCTGATTTGATCTCTTAATTCTTATGTTTAAATAAGTGTTTGAATGAGCTCCTAAGATCCTTAAAAGTCTCTTCATGTGCTTCATCCCTTGAGAAAACAAAGCAAAGTCCATGGAGCCTAAAACTTAGCATAGGTTCAGCCAAGAGATTCTTATAGCTAGGGAGAGTTTTAAATTTTTCTAAGGCCATTTTTGAGTCATATATGACAAATAAATATGAGAGGAAGCCTTGGGAAATATTTAGGAAGCTTAGAGAATGAGTTGGTACTTTATGTTCTATAATATGACTTTAAAAAGTAACATGTAGTTAGGCATTTGATTTTGATTGTGTGATGACTTCAAGAGGCTTAAAGAGAGTCAAGAACCATATTTGAAAGGAAAAAATGTGGCTTAGAATTTATTTAAGGGGTGTTGCTTCATTAGGTGCATTTATGGAACTATAATGAGGTTTATAGATCAAGTTAGTATCTAAGCAAGTTGTATGGCCTTAGAATTAATTCCATGAATCTAATTAGCTTCCATAAATTTTGTTTAGGCCAAGAGACATCATCCCCACACTTTTTTGTGTGTGTGGCCGAAGGAGGGAGCTTTGATTCAAAAGAAAAAGTGTGCAATTGTATCCAAGGTAGCTCACTCCTTCTTCTCTCATGTATGATTGTTTGCTTTACTTGTCTTTAAATGTGTGTATGTGTATTTTTAAGCCATGAAAAATGTTCTAGCATGACTTTGATTCCATGGTGCCATGATGTTACAATATACTTTCATGTAATGTTTATGATGTGTGCTTGGGTTTGTTTGAGTGTGGTGAGGCCAAGAATCCTTAGCCATGATGAGGATGAGCCAAGAATCCTGATTGGTTAAGACAACATAAAGAGTCTCCTAAAAGTGAGGTTGACTCCCAAGAGCATGGTTGAGTCTAAGAACCTCTTAAAGAATGGGTGAGGCAAGTCCAAAATCTACAAGTAAATAGGTGAGGCCAATCCACTTGCTTGGCAAGCTTTTGTATGTCAGTACGACTTTCTCAAATGATGAAAATGCCTCTTGAATGTTTGCACATATCAACATGACCATACATGCATTTATGAGACTTGTTTGCATCTTTTATATATGATTGAATGAGAGATGAGTTATTAGGATTTGTTGAATCTCATCCCCTCCTCTCCAATGATCTAATATGCTAAGTGGACCAAGTGAGTAAAGTAATAGAAGCTAACCACCATGAAGATGAGAGTATGACATTCAAGAGCATGATTTTTGCTACTTAAATGTCATATAAATGGCAAATGATGTAACCAATAGTTATATATATTATGATGTTAGAAACATATGTAATTATGACAATATGTTATGTATGAATAGGAGAATATGTTATGTGACCATTAGATTGTGATTTGAGTATGTTATGGCAAATGAGCTTCTTGGATGACATTATGGAATTGTGTATAAATGGATGTGGAATAGCCAAAATGAGATGTATGAGGTTTGGGACCCTTTGGGCAGCCCACACAAGTCTTAATTATGCTTTTAGACTTGCCCAAGAGGTGTCAAACCCTAAGGAAAATCATTTGGACATTTTGGTATCCTATAGGGAGCCAAAATTGATCATAATATAATCCTATGTCACTTTTTATCCGAATAAGCTTTTCTTGATCTAAGATTTGGCTTGCAATTAGAGCTTGTTGAAAGCTTTTTGGGAAGTTAAAGAACATAATTTTCAGAGGTCTAGAGAATATTTGATGAATTTTTAAAGTTGGCAAAAATTTTGGTTTTGGTCATATCACTATTCACTAAGGTCCGAAAATGAAATCTATCATATAGGGCTCAAATGATGTCCATGAAATTTTATACATAGAAACTAGACATTCCCAATAACTTGTGCCAATTAGAAGCACTTCATTTGGATATCTAGAGAGGGAAATATGAATTTTCAAATAATTTGTCCAGTGCCAAGTGCTCCAGGTGACCTCAGGTACTCTTTAATTAGGTTTTGAGATCTGGGCACGCCTAAATGATCTAATTTCCCTCTAGCTAACATCCATGGCTTTTAATATTAGTATCATTTGCATGGATTGGATTTTAGTGGAATTAATTGGACATTTTTGAAATTTGCTGCAGAATTTTGTGACAGCACCATTGAATAGCCTGACCTCTTGACCATTTCAAATGTCAAACATCTTCTGTGCTAGATGTTATGGTCTGGATGTATTTTTAGCATAAAGTAGACATGTGTAGCTTTCTAGAATGGGCAAGAATGCATGATTTTGATTTTTCTAGAATTAGTTATCATTTTTCAAATTTTGTGACAGAAATGAGAAAAATCTGGCCGAAAATATATGTGTGTATTTTATGCTTCCTTTTGATTTCCACAAGATGTAGGCCACTTTTGATGATGTAAATGAGTTGTATTTATGTAATTAAATATGAGAATGTGATGCATGAACTCACATGGTCCACGTAACACTGAATGGAATTTTTATACGCAACGCAACGCTAGTAAATGCATTATTGTAATCCCCTTTTTCTTACTCCTTCATCGAATGTATGATGTAAAGCATGGTAATGTGATGGAATGAGCTAGAAATATAAAGTGTTACAAGTTTCATGTTATAAATGCATATAATGGCAAGTGGAAGTATGATTTTGAGTTGCATGGCATCTTAGACATGTTGGGCTAGCTATATTTGCTATAATTGTTAATTAAAACTTGTTCAAATGAAAACATGGCATAGTATGGTTTAAATATGACTAATTGGGATCCAACTGTTGCACTTTTAAGCCACAAAATGTCTCTAAATCAAAGTATGACTAAATGGATGAATTTTGGGCTGAAATTTGGTAGGCATTTAGAGCTCATCTAGAGCTTTCCATGGAGCTAAAAAACACAATTTTTAAAGTTCTATAGAACATATTATGAATTTTTAAATTTGGCTGAATTATGTAAATTTTCTGGTTTACTGTTCATTTGGTTTAGCTATTGTTTTCATGGATTTTAGGGGATCAAATGAGCTTGTTTTGATCTTTTATGGTAGATAGTTCTCATTATAATCTTTTTGCAACCACTGAATTTGCACAAATTGAAATTATGTAGCTTAAGTTATGATTTTTCCAAGTTTGGTGCATATTATGTGCCAAAGTTGTGAAATTAAGCATATAAAGGAAGATCTGAATTTTGTGCTTCTTTTTATAATATTCTAAGCCTATCAAACTTGTTTGGCATGAATTTGAGAATTCTTATGATGAAATTATTTATTTGTACACAATTAAAGATATTGATGTTTTAACAATGGTAAATATCACTGCCAAAAGCATTAATATGAGTAATTGTTGTTATAAAGGAATATGGTAGGAGATGTATGTATATTCCTTAATGGTATGACATTTGTTGGTATCAAGGCAATAGTTCAGGCAACCTAGTTTTATGTTTAAGCCTTGGAATGTTTGAATGAGCTATGCTTATAGTGTGATTGTTAGGAAACCGATTGGATTGATTGTTTGTGCTATTGAATTTGTATAGATATATTAAGGTTGTGGTTCTTTTTAGACATCATGGTAAATACTAGGAGGGGTGGACTAGCTACAACTAGAGCTCAAGATCCTATGCGAACCATCATAGATCATTTGAATTAGCAACAAGCTATGATGGAACAATAGAGGCAAATCATGCAGTAATAGTAGGAAATGATACAACAGTTGTAGTGTGCCTTAGCTAGATGAGAGGATGATAGGAGAAATGCCCCAAAGCCATAGCCATCTACTCCTAATAACCCACCAACACCCCCTCAAAATTAAGTATAGGCCCAACTCACTAACCAACAACTGCTGAATTAATTCAAGAAAAACCATACACCCTCCTTTGGCAGAGAACTAGATGTAAAGAAAGCAGGGACCTGAATTATGCAGCTAAAGAAAATTTTCAAAGTAATTGGCTATACTTCTGAGTAAAAGGTAATGCTTATCACCTTTATGTTAGAAAGGGAAGCTATTCATTGGTGGTATGGCATAAAGGCAATTATGCAAAAAAAGAATATCCCTATCAATTAGGAAAACTTTTTATTTGAGTTTTATGAGAAATATTTCTCCAGTTTCATCTGAGATGAAAAAAAGATGGAGTTTATAAATCTGAAGCAGACTAAGGAGATTTCTATTAACTAGTACATGGCAAAATTCATAGAGCGACTTGGTATTCCTCTTATCTCTAAAAATGCAATGATGAAAATTAGAGATATGAGCAATTTAAGAAAGGTTTGAAGCCCTTGATCAGAGATAGTGTAACTCTATAGAGAATTAGAACCTTTAATGCTCTTATGAAGATTAGTAGGGTAATTGAGAATAGGCTACAAGATATTATCTTATAGTGACTAGGGCTAGCTAGAAGGAGACCCTAGAATTAAAGAGATTGATACCAGAAGACAATGCTAGTATGGCTACTAGTAACTAAAAAAAAAAGTAAGGTGCCATGGAACAAAAAAATGCAAAAGGGAAAAAAGGTGCAATCCAGTAGAGGACAGCCATCTACAATGACTTGTTTCAAATATAGGAAGCCTGGGCATATAACCCGAAATTGTTCTCAGATAGAGATGGCGCCTTTACCTAGACCATAAACCTTGGTAGAGTATTGGCCTTCACTCAACAAGAGGCCAGTGTATCTTCTAATTTGATCAAAGATATGATCATAGTGAATGGTTTTTTTGTAATTACTATGTTTCATTTAGCTACTAGTCACTCATTTATATCCTATGATTGTCTAAGGAAATTGGGTCTAGTTATTGGTACTTTACCTTATGATTTGTCTGTTTCTACCTCTAATGGAGGCCATGTGATTACTTCTCATGTTTGTTTGAATGTCAATGTATAGTTTAACCATTAGTATACCACTATTAATGTGATTTGTATGTCTGATATTGATTTGATTGTTGGCATGAATTGGATGGCTACTAATAATGTTATGTTTGACTATAAACATAAAACCATCACCTTATATGAATGTGGGATCATACTTAGTACTGGGGCTAAATTATCTTTCTTAACCATCACTTAGGGTAAGAGATACTTAGAACATGGATGTTAGGGGTTTCTAGTCCCTTTCTCTATATAGGTAGAGGTAGAAGAAGGGATAGAAGAGATCTCCATAGTTTGGGAATTCCTTGAGGTTTTCCCTAAGGATTTTGATTTTTGTAGTCTACTTTCAGAGAGAGAGATGAAATCCCCTAGTGATATAATGCCTAGGCCTGGACTAGCATTTAAAGCTCCTTATAAGATGGCTTTCACTAAGCTAACAGAATTGAAAAAGTAGATTGAGGAATTGTTAAAGAAGGGATTCATACACCCTTATGTGCCACCCTAGAGAGCTCCTATGTTGTCTATGAAAAAGAAAGATGGTAGCCTCAAGATATGTATAAACTATAGAGAACTTAATAAGGTTATCATTAAGAATAAGTATCCTCTCCCTAAAATAGATGATCTTTTAGATTAGTTAGTGGGAGGCATCAGTATTTTTTAAGATAGATCTTAGATTTAGATACCATCAGCTAAGGGTTAGAACTAAAGAAATCCTAAAGATAGCTTTTAAAATTAGATATAGACATTATAAGTTCCTAATGATGCCATTTGATTTAACAAATACATCAACTATCTTTATGGACTGTATGAACAAGGAATTTAGATCGTATTTGAATAAATTTGAACTGGTCTTCATCAATGACATTCTTGTGTACTCCAAAACTTTTGAGAAACATGAGAGGCATCTAAGAATAGTTCTAGAAATCTTGAGAAATAAAAGATTGTATGTCAAACTTAGTAAATATGAGTTTTAGCTAATCGATATGAGGTTCTTAAGTCATGCTATATCATAAGCGGGGGTTATAGTTAATTCCCATAAAGTCAAAGCTATTTTATAATGGGAGATACCTATAACCATTACTAAGGTTAAGAGTTTTCTAGGTTTGGTAGGGTATTACAGGAGATTTATACAAGACTTTTCTTAGATAGCTTTACCACTGACGATGCTAGCTATGAAAGAAACACTGTTTGTATAGGATGATAAATGCAAGAGGAGTTTTCTAGAGTTGAAACTCTGATTGACCACTACCTTTATATTGATTATACTTGATCCTAGTAAATCTTTTATGGTTTATAGTGATGCCTTGAGAAAAAGGTTAGGATGTGTGTTGACATAACAAGGTAGAGTAATAGTTAATACCTCTAAGCAGTGGAGACCTCATGAGAAGAATTATTCCACACATGATTTAGAGTTAACTGCAGTGGTATTTGCCTTTAAAATCTAGAGGCATTATATGTATGATGCTACAGTAGATATCTATAATGACTACAAGAGTCTAAAATACCTATTTGATTAAAAGGAATTGAATATGAGACAGAGGAAATAAATAAAATTCTTAAAAGATTATAACCATACATTAAAATACCATCTAAGTAAAGCTAATGTGGTGGCTGATGCCTTGAATAAAAAGTTTATACACATAGCTCTCATGCTAATTAGGGAGTAAAAACTCATAAAGAAATGTAGGGATATGAATATCTCTTGTCATGTGCTTTCAGGTAAATTGTTATTAAGTGAGATCGAATAGGGATGGATTTAAGGACCTAGATCTCAGATGCCCAGAGAGAGGATGATTTCTTGAGGCAAATTAAAAGTGAAATTTCCTAGGGTAGAACCTCAGAATTTAGGTTATCTAAGGATGGTATGGTAGCATACAGAGATAGAATTTATGTGCCAAATAAAATTGAATTGAAAGAAAAGATTTTAAAGGAGGCACACAAGAGTAAGTATACTATCCATCCAGGTGCCAGCAAGATGTATCAAGAATTGAAAATATTATTTTGGTGGTAAGGCATGAAATAGATATAGCCAATTATGTGGCTAAGTGTTTGGTATGCTGAAGGGTCAAAATATAACATCGAAGGCTGCTAGATTATTACAACCTTTAGATATCTCTAAGTGGAAATGGGATAGCATAGTTATAGATTTTATTATGGGGTTACCTAAGATATCCTTTGGACATGATGCTATTTGCATAATAGTAGATAGATTAATGAAGTTTGTACATTTTTTACTATTAGGGCTATACACATTTTAGATAAGTTAGCCTAGTTATATATAAAGGAGATAGTAAGACTTTATGGAATACCTAATAGCGTAGTATCTAATAAAGACCCCAAGTTTACATTAAACTTTTGGAGGTCATTGTAGGCAACTTTAGGGACAAAATTGAGGTTTAGTATTACATATTGCCCCCTGACAAATGGTCAAACAGAAAGAACTATTTAGACCTTAAAAGACATGTTGAGGGTATATGTTTTAGAAATGAAGAGGAATTGGGATATATACTTACCATTAGCTGAGTTTGCTTATAATATTAGCTACTATTTTAGTATACAGATGGCCCTGTATGAAGTATTGTATGAGAGAAAGTGTAGATCACCCTTATGTTAGGTTGAGCTAGGTGAAAGGAGTCTAATAGGACCTAAGATAGTAGACCAGACCATCAGGTAAATAGAACTAATTAGAAAGAAGCTCCTTACGACTTAGAGTAAGCAAAAGAGTCATGTTAATAAGAGAAGAAGGTTGTTAGAATTTGAGACTATAGACCATGCATTCATTCAGGTATCTCTAATTATTGGTATGGGTTGGTCTATTAAGGTAGGAAAACTCAGTCTTAGGCATATTGGTCCATTTGAAATCCCTGAAAGAGTTGAACTTGTTACCTACCATATAGCCTTACCTCCTAACCTAGCCTAATCTATAATGTACTTCATATCTTCCAATTGAAAAGTATTTTCCAGACCCCTCACATGTCATAGAATATGAGCATATTTAATTGCAGGACAACCTTTCCTATGTGGTAACACTAGAGAAGATCATTGATACCAAGATCAACATATGAGAAACAAGAACATTTCTTTAGTGAAAGTGGTCTAAAATGGTTTATCTCTTGATAAGGAAACCTAGGAACTTGATGATGATATAAAGAAGTAGCATCTACAACTATTTAACTAAGGTACATTTCTAAATTTTGAGGACAAAATTTATTTTTATGAGGGTGAAATGTAATAACTAGTTTTTTAGAGACTAAACCAAAATTAGTATTATGATATAAGGGGACCCTAAAGCAAAGAAAATTAAGACCAATTGATGATAGAATGCTAATTAAAGCATCTAAAATGTGGTCGGGAAACTAAGAATAGCCCAAAACTAGAGCCAAAGTAGCTAAATAGTGTAAACTAAAAATCCAATGGCAAAATCATAATTTTAGGTAACTTTTAAGAAACTTAAAAGAAAGAGTTTTAAATGATAAAATTGAACTCACTAGAATTTTAAGAGGCTTAGAAAACTATAGGAGCTGTCAGAACAGTTAAAACATTTCCAATGTACAATTTAGGTTATTGGTTGACTTAAACTTTGATTAGATCATTCAAAATTGTTTTGAATCTCATAAATTTGAAACAAAATGTTTTTAATAAATTAGAAACCTAAATTTTATGTTAGAAAAGATAATTCTAAAAAAAAAGAGCTAAAATGAGCTCAAATGGAGTAGGGGAAGTAGAAGGGCAAAATTGGAAATGAAAAACCTTATAAAACCCTAGCTTTTTCTTATAAATAAGAACCCCACCCTTTCTTCTCCATTTTGGTTGAACTACACCAGCTCTTAGGACACCCTTGGTGGCATGACAAAGGAGGAGGAAGACCATGGAAAGAGAACTCCCTTTAATAATCTCTCTCCCACTCTTTCTTCTCTTTCTCTTCATGGTTTTAACTTCCTAAAAGATGGTGTTTTATGGTGAACTTATAGAGAAAGAGGCTCTTTAAGAGAAATTAAATACATCACAATAACAACTATTAAGAGCTCTGTCATTTAACATATGTTATGGCATAGAAAACATGTATCCTCCTTCAACTCTTCCCTCCCTTAAGTTAAGCCAACATGTGAGAATTCTAGAGGGAATTGATTTTTAATTGAAACATGAAGGGAATTGGGGTTTTAAAGCATGGAAATTAATAAGAAACCAAAAGAAACAACTAGTGTGACACCTCAATCTACTACCACTACCTAGCCTCTCTATAGGCTCGGTTGCATATGATTTCCAAAGAGTCACTACTCTCCCGTGGCATTTACATGCTATGAACCGGGGTTTCATATACTCATCTTTCACCCCGTGGGTCCTGTGAACCCATCTCAAGCATCCTCAACTTAAACTCCATATATACGACTCATACATAGCATAAAACAACCCATAAGCCACGGGTATAGAGCCAAAAACCAATAAAATTGCATTTTCTCACTTTGGGCCCAAAAGTCATATTTTGGCTCTAAGTTTGGAAAATCATAAGAAATTGTAGAAAAATGGGAATGCAGCAAACTTTAGCTTTCTGGAAAGCTCTAAGTGTCAAATTTACACTAAAAATCATTCCCAATCACAAACACATCGTTTGGACCATGTTTGACATTGAAAATGGGAGGAAGGTCCAGCTGTCACTGTTTCTGGTGCAGCTTTCTGTCATGACTTTCGAAAATTCATAACTAAATCCATAAAAATCCAATCTGGGCACATTATACCAATTCGGAAAGATACAGATGTCTACTAGAGGAAAAAAAATAAGTCCAGATCAGTTTAGTAGCTCCTACACCCCGAAAATCGATGGAACAGTGAAGGGGTCAGGAAAGCTCCCTGATGCTGATACAGAACTTCAGACAGTTCAATCTCTCTCTACAGACCTCCGATTTGGTGATTCCAGTTCCTACAAGTCACTTTGGTTTTCTAGTTCATGTGTATAAAATTTCACCACATTTGGAATCCATTTGGTCTAAAAGTGCCACAGATTTCATTTCTGCCCTATGAAACAGTAACATGACCAAATCAACAATTTTTCCCAAATTCAACAATTCACCAAATATTCTCTCGTCCTCCGAATATTTCCCCCTTTAGCTTCTCAAGAAGCTTTCTACAAACTCTAGAGGCATGCCAAATTTCATGGCAAACGGAGCTCATCCCGTCATACTTTAACGGAGCTCTCAAATTTACCGGTTTTGGCACCCCATAGGTCCAAAACGGTTCTAGATAGCCTCTTACACATTCTCACTCCACATGGACAAGTTCAAAAGCATAAAACTAGTATATCTAACATGTCCATATGATCCAAATCATCATACATTCAAATCTCACTATGCTATGGCCAAATTTACACAACAACATTCATGCATCAAAGGGGTAAAAACCCACATTTCCATTACTTTGGCTAATAACAGAGTTCATACAATATCCTTTCATACATTTACATTTGGTACAACCTTTACATCTCAAAAATAGTGGGCACATCTTCATTTGGCACCACTTTACATCATATTTACATCAAAATATCAAAAGAAAGTAATATCTCTAACTATGCATGCTCCTAGGCTCCTTGGTGGGTGCTCGGTTCTCCTTGAGCTCCACCTAGCATATTAGTTTGGAGGGGAAAGGGGTGAGATTCAGGGAATCTCAGTAGCTCAAGCACTCAATCCAGCAAGCAATCAAGGCATATAACAAGTCAAAGCATGTGAATAAGCATTTAGCTATTCTCAAACATCCAACACATAATGTACATGCTATGGAATTCACAACAATGCCAAAAATGAGCTCCAGGGACTTTTGGTCTAGCCTCACCCGAGTTTAAGGGACTTTTGGATGGCCTCACCCGAGTTTAAGGACTTTTGACTTGGCCTCACTCGTTTGAGACTTTTGGCCTTGTCTCACCTATCTCAAAGGACTTTCGGCTTCACCTCACCCATCTCATGGGACTTTCGGCACTACCGCACCAGAGCAATTCTCACAATTCATCACACAAGCATATTGACATCAATGCATCAAAACAATAGCATATGGCATATTCCACACATTCAGCATATACATATCATACAATGACTATTACAACCAAGAATGCATCAAGAAAGAGTGAAAGAGAGAGCTACCTTTGGAGCCAAAGCTAACACAAGCTTTTCCTTTCAGTTTCTCCTTTCCCTCCTTAGGTCCACAAACACACCGTGATGTAAGTGTTTCACTTGAGCCTAGACACACCAAAAGCATGCAATTACTCTCTTGTAATTTAATTTAGAGCAACCCTCTATCACACACAACCTAGGGTTCTCTCTCTAGAATACCATTACCCCTTTCTTTCTCTCAAGCTCCCACTAAGCTCCCATGGTAGTGGAAAACCTCATTTTCAAAGAAAACACAAGGATTGAAAAGAGTTTTCCACTTTCCCTCTTCTGGCCCATGCTCAAAATGCAACCATTTTCACAATTAAAACCGCAGAAAGAGAGGGCAAAGGGAGGAGATCAGAGTTCTAAGAAGAAATGGGAGAAGTTACCTTACCTTTCCCTTGATCTTCCTCCTTCTCTTGATCTCTCACACTCTCCACGCCTCTTTTCTCTCTTTGGATCGAAGCTTAGGGCAGATATGAGAGAAGAAATGAGTTTGGGCGTTTAATGAAGTCTAAATCTCGCTATTTACTCTTTTCCGGACCGACTCTCGCTACGGCGAAAACTAACCTTCGCTATAGCGAGCTCGTGTAATCTGGCTTCGCTATGGCGAGGTGTAACCTTCGCTACGGCGAGCTCGTGCCAGTTCCCTTCGCTATGGCGAGATTTACCACTCACTATGGCAAAATCGCGTCAGTTCCAGACTTTACTCTCGCTATGGCGCCGCTACAGCGGGCAACTCCCTGGTTTTTGTATGGGCTGCTACCAGCACTCGCTATAGCTAGAATTGCCTTCGCTATGGCGAACTAGCTCTCTTGTTGTAGCGAGACCGTTTCTCGCTGTTGCGAGAGGACTTGGCAGAAATTCTGGATTCCGAAAATTTTCAGATTTCATTTCCTTTCTTTTCCCTTTTCTTTTCTTTTTCCCGGTTGTTACATTTCTACCCCTCTTAAAAGAAATTTCGTTCTCAAAATTTAAAAACTTACCTCAAGGGAATAGTTCTGGATATTTCTGCCTCATCTCATCCGCCAATTCCCAGGTGGCTTCCTCAGATGTCAGACCTCTCCAGATCACTTTCACCAGAGGAATGCTCTTGCTTCTCAGCTGTTTCAGCTTAGCATCCACAATTCTCTCCGGTTTCACTTCATAGGAAAGATCTTCCTGCAATTGCACATGCTCATATTCTATGACATGTGAGGAATCTGGTAAATACTTTTTCAACTGGGAGACATGAAAAACACTGTGTATTTGGGCTAGGTTAGGAGGCAAGGCTATTCAGTAAGCCACGGGTCCAATTTTCTCAAGGATTTCAAACGGACCAATATACCTAGGACTGAGCTTCCTTACCCTCATTGACCGACCTACTCCCGTCATTGGAGATATTCGAATGAATACATGGTCTCTAACCTCAAACTCTAACGGCCTCATACGCTTATCAGCATAGCTTTTCTGTCTACTCTGGGCCGTGAGAAGCCTCTTTCTAATCAATTCTATCTGTCGGGTGGTCTGGTCCACAATCTCAGGTCCTATTATACTCCTCTCACCTAACTCAACCTAACACAGAGGGGATCTGCACTTTCTCCCATACAAAGCCTCATAAGGGGCCATCTGGATACTGGAATGGTAACTGTTATTATAAGCAAACTCTGCTAACGGTAAATACACATCCCAGTTCCCCTTCATTTCTAGCACACATGCCCTCAACATATCTTCTAATGTCTGGATGGTCCTTTCAGTCTGACCATCAGTCTGGGGGTGATATGCAGTACTAAACCGCAATCTCGTCCCTAAGGCATGCTGCAGTGACCTCCAAAAGTTCGATGTGAACCTGGGGTCTCTATCCGAAACTATGCTATTGGGCACTCCATGAAGTCGCACTATCTCTCTGATATACAACTGGGCCAATTTATCCAGTGTATAAGTAGCCTTAATAGCTAAAAAGTGTGCAGACTTCGTCAGTCTATCCACAACTACCTAAATAGCATCGTGTCCAGAGGATGTCCTGGGTAACCCCATGACAAAATCCATGGCTATACTATCCCACTTCCACTCAGGGATATCTAGAGGTTGCAACAACCCAGCTGGTTTCTGATGTTCAATCTTTATCCTCTGACACACTAGGCATCTAGCCACATAATCCGTCACATCACTTTTCATCCCTGGCCACCAGAAAATCTTTTTCACATCCTGATACATCTTGGTGGCACCTGGGTGGATAGTATACTTACTCTTATGCGCCTCTTCCAGAATGCTTTCTCTCAACTCATTCTGACTAGGCACACAGATTCTATCCCGATATACTATCATGCCATCCTCAGACATCTTGAAATCTGAGGTCTTACCTTGGGTGATCTCATTCCTGATCCGTTTCAGGATCTCATCCTCTCTCTGGGCATCTAAGATTTGGGTCCTTAAGACATTCTCAATTCGGGTTTCACTCAGATACAATCTACCCGATACCACCTGACACGAGAGGTTCAACTCTCTGAACTTCTCTAGGAGCTCCTGCTCTCTAATCATCATATGGGCTACATGGATGGATTTTCTACTCAGGGCGTCTGCCACCACATTGGCCTTGCCCGGATGGTATTTCAACACATAATCATAATCTTTCAAAAACTCCATCCATCTCCTCTGTCTCATATTGAGTTCTCTCTGATCAAACAGGTATTTCAGACTCTTGTGGTCACTATAGATCTCTATGGTCGCACCATACAGATAGTGTCTCCAAATTTTAAGAGCAAACACTACGGCAGCTAACTCCAGGTCATGTGTGGGGTAATTCTCCTCATGAGGTCTCAACTGCCTCGAGGCATATGCCACTACTCTACCCTACTGCATCAACACACATCCTAACCCTTTGCCCGAAGCATCACAATAAACTATAAATGGTTCACTAGGGTCAGGGATAATCAGCACAGGGGAAGTGGTCAAACAGAGTTTCAACTCCTGGAAACTCTTCTCACATCTCTCATCCCACACAAACGGTATATCTTTCCTGGTTAGCCTCGTCAGTGGTAAGGCCATTCGAGAAAAGTCCTGAATAAATCGTCTGTAATACCCTGCCAAACCTAGGAAACTCCTGACTTCGGTGATCATTCTAGGTCTATCCCATTGTAACACAGCCTCAACTTTATGGGGATCCACCGCAACCCCATCTCGTGAGATCACATGACCTAAGAATCGCACCTCGGTCAGCCAAAACTCACATTTACTCAGTTTGGCATACAACCTTTTCTCTTTCAAGGTCTCTAGGACTAGTCTCAAATGCCTCTCGTGCTCCTCAAAAGATCGGGAATATACTAAAATATCATCAATGAAGACCACCACAAACTGATCTAGATACGGTCTGAATACCCTGTTCATATAATCCATGAACACAGCAGGCGCATTCGTCAACCCGAATGGCATCACAAGGAACTCATAGTGCCCATATCTCATCCTGAAAGCCGTCTTAGAGACGTCTTCAGTTCTCACTCTCAACTGGTGGTAACCAGATCTAAGATCTATCTTAGAAAACACAGATGCCCCAGCCAACTGATCTAACAAATCATCAATTCTAGGGAGAGGATATTTATTCTTGATGGTAACCTTATTCAGCTCTCGGTAATCTATACACAACCACAAGCTACCATCTTTCTTTCTCACAAACAACATCGGAGCACCCCAAGGTGAAACACTAGGGCAGATGAACCCTTTCTCTAACAGTTCCTCTACCTGCGCTTTCAACTCAGCAAGCTCGGCGGGAGCCATCCTATAAGGAGCTTTGGACACCGGTCCAGCACCAGGCACTATGTCTATAGAGAACTCTAATTCTCTCTCAGGAGGCAGGCCACTAAAATCAAACTCTCTAGGGAAAACCTCTGGGAATTCCCTGACAATTGGGATCTCCTCTATCCCTTCTTCTACCTCAGCCCGAATAGAGAAAAAGACTAGAAATCCTTGACATCCACACTCTAAACATCTCTCAGCCTGGGCAGTAGTCATAAAGGATAACTCTGCTCCTACCCTAGGTATGGTCCCACAAACAGGTAAGGAAATGGTTCGGTGTTCACAATCAAGTATGGCATTATTTGCAGCTAACCAGTTCATACCAATAATCAAGTCAATTTCATGAAAAGGCATACAAACCAAATCAATAGTGGTATGACAATGGTTAAATTGGACAGTGACATTCAAGCAAGTATGGGAAGTGACCACGTGGCCTCCAGTGGGGGTAACAACAGACAAGTCAAAGGGCAAGACACTAACAACCAGACCCAATTTTCTCACACAATCATAAGAGATAAACGAGTGACTAGCACCCGAATCAAACAGAGCAACTACAGGAAAGCCATTCACTAATAGCGTACCTCGGATCAAACTGGGAGATGCGCTGGCTTCCTGCTGAGTAAGGGCGAACACTCAGCCCTGGGTCTGCGGTCTAGGAAGAGGCGCTGTCTCCATCTGAGGACAGTGTCTAGCAATGTGCCCCGGCTTTCCACACTTGTAACATGTCACGGGAGACTGCTGGAAGGATGACTGACCCCGAGGAGGTGGCACACCACGCTGTGGCCTTCTACTCCATGGCCCCTTGCCTCTTTTCTTGGTACTAGGGGTCAAACTAGAGCCCTCCTCTGGTTTCGGCCTTTTCAAATCTGGAACCCTCTTCTGACTAGCCGTCGTCACAGTAGGCATGATAACTTGCAAGTTCGTCTCAATCACCCTACTGACCTCTACAAGAGTATTAAACTTCCTGATCCGCTGTGGAGTGACTCTATCACTAATCAGGGGCCTCAAACCAGTCTCAAACTGCTCACATCTCCAGGGTTCATCATCATACCTCTGGAGGTAAGAGGAATACCGAGACAGCTCTATAAACCTGGCCACATACTGGTCCACAGTCATCTTATCAGTCTGTCTCAAACTCATGAACTCCATCTCTTTCTTCTTCCTCACTGAACTTGGGACATACTTCTCATAAAATTCAACTAAGAATGTCTCCTAAGTGATAGGTATGTTCTTGGTCTCCATCAGTGGTTTCGCACTCTCCCACCATCTATCAGCCTCCTTTTCTAGCATAAAGGTGGCTAACTGGGCTTTCTGCTCAGTGGTACAATTCATCACTGAGAAGATTTTCTTAAGCTGCATCACCCAAGCCTCCGCCTTATCCGCATCCAATTCCCCGTCAAACGAGGGTGGAATGTTCTGCCTGAACTGTTTCAATACTTTCTGGATAGGCGTCTGGGTCTGTGGAGCAGCAGGCTCCTGGGGAGGTACAGGTGGAATGCTACAACTTCCATGACCATTCACACCAATTACAAGCAATTCACATACTTCAAGAGCCTAACATTGAGCAAAAGTGCCTGAACCTTCGCTCTGATACTAAAAATGTGACACCTCAATTTACTACCACTACCTAGCCTCTCTATAGGCTCGGTTGCATATGATTTCCAAAGAGTCACTACTCTCCCGTGGCATTTACATGCTATGAACCGGGGTTTCATATACTCATCTTTCACCCCGTGGGTCCTGTGAACCCATCTCAAGCATCCTCAACTCAAACTCCATATATACGACTCATACATAGCATAAAACAACCCATAAGCCACGGGTATAGAGCCAAAAACCAATAAAATTGCATTTTCTCACTTTGGGCCCAAAAGTCATATTTTGGCTCTAAGTTTGGAAAATCATAAGAAATTGTAGAAAAATGGGAATGCAGCAAACTTTAGCTTTCTAGAAACCTCTAAGTGTCAACTTTACACTAAAAATCATTCCCAATCACAAACACATCGTTTGGACCATGTTTGACATTGAAAATGGGAGGAAGGTCCAGCTGTCACTGTTTCTGGTGTAGCTTTCTGTCATGACTTTCGAAAATTCATAACTAAATCCACAAAAATCCAATCTGGGCACATTATACCAATTCGGAAAGATACGGATGTCTACTAGAGGAAAAAAATAAGTCCAGATCAGTTCAGTAGCTCCTACACCCCGAAAATCGATGGAATAGTGACGGGGGTCAGGAAAGCTCCCTGATGCTGATACAGAACTTCAGACAGTTCAATCTCTCTCTACAGACCTCCGATTTGGGTGATTCTAGTTCCTACAAGTCACTTTGGTTTTCTAGTTTATGTGTATAAAATTTCACCACATTTGGAATCCATTTGGTCTAAAAGTGCCACAGATTTCATTTCTGCCCTATGAAACAGTAACATGACCAAATCAACAATTTTTCCCAAATTCAACAATTCACCAAATATTCTCTCGTCCTCCGAATATTTCCCCCTTTAGCTTCTCAAGAAGCTTTCTACAAACTCTAGAGGCATGCCAAATTTCATGGCAAACGGAGCTCATCCCGTCATACTTTAACGGAGCTCTCAAATTTACCGGTTTTGGCACCCCATAGGTCCAAAACGGTTCTAGATAGCCTCTTACACATTCTCACTCCACATGGACAAGTTCAAAAGCATAAAACTAGTATATCTAACATGTCCATATGATCCAAATCATCATACATTCAAATCTCACTATGCTATGGCCAAATTTACACAACAACATTCATGCATCAAAGGGGTAAAAACCCACATTTCCATTACTTTGGCTAATAACAGAGTTCATACAATATCCTTTCATACATTTACATTCGGTACAACCTTTACATCTCAAAAATAGTGGGCACATCTTCATTTGGCACCACTTTACATCATATTTACATCAAAATATCAAAAGAAAGTAATATCTCTAACTATGCATGCTCCTAGGCTCCTTGGTGGGTGCTCGGTTCTCCTTGAGCTCCACCTAGCATATTAGTTTAGAGGGGAAAGGGGTGAGATTCAGGGAATCTCAGTAGCTCAAGCACTCAATCCAGCAAGCAATCAAGGCATATAACAAGTCAAAGTATGTGAATAAGCATTTAGCTATTCTCAAACATCCAACACATAATGTACATACTATGGAATTCACAACAATGCCAAAAATGAGCTCCAAGGACTTTTGGTCTAGCCTCACCCGAGTTTAAGGGACTTTTGGATGGCCTCACCCAAGTTTAAGGACTTTTGACTTAGCCTCACTCGTTTGAGACTTTTGGCCTTGTCTCACCTATCTCAAAGGACTTTCGGCTGCACCTCACCCATCTCATGGGACTTTCGGCACTACTGCACCCGAGTAATTCTCACAATTCATCACACAAGCATATTGACATCAATGCATCAAAACAATAGCATATGGCATATTCCACACATTCAGCATATACATATCATACAATGACTATTACAACCAAAAATGCATCAAGAAAGAGTGAAAGAGAGAGCTACCTTTGGAGCCAAAGCTAACACAAGCTTTTCCTTTCAGTTTCTCCTTTCCCTCCTTAGGTCCACAAACACACCGTGATGTAAGTGTTTCACTTGAGCCTAGACACACCAAAAGCATGCAATTACTCTCTTGTAATTTAATTTAGAGCAACCCTCTATCACACACAACCTAGGGTTCTCTCTCTAGAATACCATTACCCCTTTCTCTCTCTCAAGCTCCCACTAAGCTCCCATGGTAGTGGAAAACCTCATTTTCAAAGAAAACACAAGGATTCAAAAGAGTTTTCCACTTTCCTTCTTCTGACCCATGCTCAAAATACAACCATTTTCACAATTAAAATCGCAGAAAGAAAGGGCAAAGGGAGGGGATCAGAGTTCTAAGAAGAAATGGGAGAAGTTACCTTACCTTTCCCTTGATCTTCCTCCTTCTCTTGATCTCTCACACTCTCCACGCCTCTTTTCTCTCTTTGGGTCGAAGCTTAGGGCAGATATGAGAGAAGAAATGAGTTTGGGCGTTTAATGAAGTCTAAATCTCGCTATTTACTCTCTTCCGGACCGACTCTCGCTACGGCAAAAACTAACCTTCGCTATAGCGAGCTCGTGTAATCTGGCTTCGCTATGGCGAGGTGTAACCTTCGCTACGGTGAGCTCGTGCCAGTTCCCTTCGCTATGACGAGATTTACCACTCGCTACGGCGAAATCGTGTCAGTTCCAGACTTCACTCTCGCTATGGCGCCGCTACAGCGGGCAACTCCTTGGTTTTTGTATGGGCTGCTGCCAGCACTCGCTATAGCTAGAATCGCCTTCGCTATGGCGAACTAGCTCTCTCGCTGTAGCGAGACCGTTTCTCGCTGTTGTGAGAGGACTTGGCAGAAATTCTGGATTCCGAAAATTTCCAGATTTCATTTCCTTTCTTTTCCCTTTTCTTTTCTTTTTCCTGGTTGTTACAACTAGCAAGCCATAGGTTACAAGATATGAAACCTAGAGTTTTGATTGTACTTCAAGAAGTATGAAGCCTTAGAATGGACTTCGTAGTAACCATTTAGAGCTCATCTATGGCATAATATAGATGGTGAAAATGAAAAGGGTTTAAGTGGAATTTTATGTAAGAAAATTAGCTCTTGTCCTTTCCTTATAGTTATTAAACTTGTTTTACTCCATGAGAGCAATCTAATGAGCTAAGAATCGTTTTGAAAGGTAGAGTTTGGTGGCTGCTACCTTAGCTCAAGTAACTTGTTTTGGAAATTTAGTCAATGCAAAAGATTCCCTCTTAAGAGAGCTTCTATTTAAGGTATGAAACAAGCTAAGATTTTATGTAGTTTTGAAGCCTAGAGCCATTTCTATGCCATGGTTAGAAAGAGAGAGCTTAGGTGAAATTTCCTTGATTTTATTTTATGTTGTTGATGATGGAAATTATGAATATGGTATGATAATTACTTGAAACTAGCTTGAAATTTAAGAAAAATAGCTTGGAAGTTCATAAGTGCATAGTTTCAACCTCAACTAAGTTAGAGCATCTAGGAGGTTTGTTTCATGAATTGCATGCTTTAAGTAACTTAGTTATGAATTATAATGATGGTTGGAAGTTAAGAAAATGCTAAAATATTTAGATTCCACAAGTTGAAATTTCTAGCCCAATTATGATCAAGTGTAGCCATTTTGCAAATGAGATGGTCACTTTGAGATATATGGCTAATTTTATGTAATGAGTAGGTTAGTAAGCTAGTTGCTTCGATGAAACTTGGTCATAATGAAGAATTCGATAGAATTGCTAGTTTAAGCATTAAAAATGACAAAATAGAACCATAATGAGCATTGAAATGTATGTTTATCCTCGACGGCCTTAAAGGCTAAATTTTGGGCAAAAACTTGGCATGCGTTAGAGGACATATAAAGGTTTCATTTAAGTCTAAGATTTTAATTTTTGGAGTTTTATAGAATATTTTATAAATTTTAAAATTTGGTTCAAAAAGTTATCATTATCCAGTTTTTTGCAAAATTCTGATTATATTTTTTTACCCATTTTGAGGACCAAATGAGATCTTTTTGACCTAAAATTTTTATAGTAGAAATTACATGAATAGGGTTGTCTAATAAGATAAAGTTTGCTAAATTTCAATGTCTCTAGCTCAAGTTATGACTTTTCCAAAATTGGACCAAATTACGAGTCATAACTTAAAATATTCCTAAAATTCATGATAACCTATGTTAAGCCATATTTTATACTAAAATGAGTTATTACATAGTAATTGACCTTTTTATGTCTAATTTATCATGTTTGTGTATGTGTAGAACCACAAAGAGTAAAGAGGAAGAATAAGTGAGATAAATGTTATGGACAATATATTCTTGGCTTGTATCAGGTAGCTTACTTGTTTTTTCCTTATACGCTTATTGATTTGCTTGAGTTTGGATTGCATTGTGTGTATTGGTTGCTTATGAGGTTATGTTTTATGATACATGCTTTTAAGATGTTTTGAGTTATTTATGTTTCTATGTTTTTAATGTTATGTCTTATGGGCTTATAGCTCCAAGAAAAGGAAGCAGAGGGATTGAACATAGTAGTTCTCCTTGAGCCTAAAGGGAAAGTTTATAGTAGAGGGATTGAGTGCACTAGTTCTCCTTTAGCCTAGAGGAAAGAGCCTAAGCCAAACTACATGTATGATACAGCATATTTGAGGTTATGTTATGATGTGTTATGCTATTTTATAATGTTTTTGACCATGCATACTTGTATCTCATTACTTAAATAATCATGTATGTATATGGGAATTGGTAAAGTATTGTTACTAAGATTCTTCCTAGAATCTCGCCTTATTTCCCTTGTTCCCACTAACCCAATGCTAGGTGAAGCAAGTAATAATGACAAAGGCAGGGAAATTGCATAATGAGATCGAGAAATGTTACTAAATAACATGTTTTCACTTTGATATCTATGATTGTATTTAGAAAGTGTAATCGTATCAAGTGATAGACATAATCCATTTTGAGTATGAGATTTAATGGTATATTATGATATAAAACTTATAATGAATGGCCTAGTTGGTATGCTTGAGGTTAGAATGAGAATACAAGTTATATGTAAGAATTAGTTAGTAATATGTGATATATTGTAATGTGGGAAAGCATTGAGTTAGGCTAGTTGGTAACTAAGCCCTAATGTCACAACTGGCTTTATCTAGTTAATTCATACCATTTCTATTAAAAGATGATGGAACTATAACTAATACATAACTTATACCAACGAAATTTATTTGTTTTACACTCCAATTAGAGCTATAGGGGTCAAAATTTGAACCTTTTCTTCTTCACTCATGGTCAGCATAGACAAGTTTGTTTTTATCTATAAAATCAAGACTAGAAACCTATTTGCATATGGAAGCTACATACTCCATTTTACCCTCCTTGACATAATAGGGTTTTAAATTTCAAAAATTCATAACTTGGCTTTATAATTTTGATTTATACAAATTAGGTGTTTACAAAAAGCTTATGATGTAAACTTTATATTTTAAAAATGTCAAATAAAATTGAATTCGTTTGTCCCCTCAAAAACCACAAAAAGAATAGTTGTGTCAGTAGCTATAGTACCTAATGCAAATCTGTATAATTTTGCCAACTTTAAAAATTCATAAAATATTCTAATTAACTTTAAAAATTCCTATCTTTGGATTTTTAGAAAAATCTATAAATTCTATAGTCGCATGCCAAATTTCAACCCCAAACTAAGTCATTTGTGTTATCAAGGGTAGATGTGCAATTTTTGACTCATTTGGGACCAAAATTTGGTTCTAAAATGATCCAATTGATCTCTAATTTGTACTCTCTCACTTTGAACAAATTTTAATCATTATAAACATCATTTCCATAAAGTTCTTTACATGAAATAAAGCTTGCATCAAAATTTGATCATTCAATGCCTAACCATACACATGGCCCTTAAAGCATCTCATATAAGAATTCTTGAATTAATGGCTAACGTTTATATCAAAATGAAATTTATATACATATATATATATATATATATATATATATAAGTACTCAAGATTACCATTACATATCCTTAGCACATACATAATAATTCATCATAAATACATTATGTATACTAGCCAATCAGTTCTATTATATACATCAAGTTTAGGTACACAATAAAATCCTATTTACATCATTTTTCTATTGCCTAACTCTTCTCAATTTCTTGTCCCTTGCTTGGAGAACTTGAAATGGTTAATGAAAAGAACATGGGTGAGATTTTGAAGAGAATCTTAGTAGCAAATCTTAACCATATCAATATATATAAAAATGTTATGAGAAAATGCAAAGCATGTGGTGTAAACATATGATTCATGTGCATCATATAACTGAAACATAACTTTTAACATAAAAACTCAAATCTCATTAAGCCATGGCATCTAAGCATACTAGTTATGCTTAATTAAACTCATTTCTAGTCTAAAGAAGAGCTATCGTGCTTAATTCTTAGCCATAGGGAGCTAAGAGCCAAAAATATACAATACTCATGTATAAAACTTATGATAAAGACCATATCAAAGTATAACTCAAAAATACATCAAGCAACTATATATACAAGTATCGTAACTCATTCAAACATTCAAATACATACAAGATAGGGAGATATACCTTATGACTTTCTAGACTTGAAACTATCATTAGCTCACTTAGCTCTTGTCTTTTCCTTAACTTTCATTAGCTTAACTGATAACCATGATATTTTATATATTTTAATCCCCTAACTTAGGCATTTTAATGTTCAAATATGGCTTTAGGGCTTTAATTAAATAAGATTTTACTTCAGTAGTCATTTCTACACTTTAGAAATTAAATTTCAAGATAAATGATTTTAATGCATACTTTTCTTCTAAATAATTATGTGAATTTTTCCTACTTAGTTTTTCTTATTTTTGTGTGCAAAATTTCAATGGGCCAATAATGCTTGAATGAGCATTTGATTTAAAGAAAAGAAGAAGCAAGCTCCAACTCCTTTGTTCCCACATGGAAGACACACACATAAGCTCACACAAGCTTCCATGTACACATATACATGCAGAACATAGAAGAATGTAGCTCACTTGTATGGGTTTCTGGACGTGGGGGCTTCTCAAGAAGAAAACGAAGCAATACAGAGCAAGAATAAAGAGAAGAAACATGTGAGAAGCTACGTGGTTCATGAAGGGAAACAAAGCCATGCATGAGGACAGCAACTTGAGAAATAATGTGGAAGAATATGCTTCTGGTCTATGAAGAGAAGGAGGTTCGGGCAAGCAAGCATCCAGCAGTAAAAAAAAGAAGAATCAACATAGAATGGCAGCAGCTCATGAGCTCGAGCAGAACAGAGGTTCTCGTGGGGTCTGGATTCGAGAAGAAGCTACGTTTAGTGAAGGAAAGTTATGATCTCACATTAAGAAGCTCGTATGAGTTGGAGGAAGAAGCTTCAGGTTCCAACGCTGCAAGCTGAAGAAAAGAAAAGACGTGGGAATAGGGTTGGAAGAGCAACGCTGGGCAGAAATAGAGGAGCTGACATGGGCTATCCAGAACATGTGAAATGCTAAGGAGAAGCTATGCATGAGGAAAACACAAAGCAAGGCTTGCATGAGCTGGATGCAGAACCATTTACTCGTACAGTAGCTAAAGAATAGAGTTGAGTCTTACGAGGTTATGAACAGAAGTAGAGAGGAAGTACAGCAGCTGAACAGAGAAGAACAACGAGGAATTTGCATGCAGAAGTAAAGAAAACACGAAGTTATAAGCTGCAGCTTCAACTCACACTCATGCACTCGTCCAGCACATTGCCACAGATTAGAGAAGCTTGAATGAGCAAGGAAACACGACGTGTAAAATCTGGAGTAAAATGCGAAAAGAATGAAGCAACGTGAGAGAGCTGAGTTATGTGAGAACCAGAAATAGACTGCAAGGAGAGAGCTACGTGAAAAGTGGGAAGCTTGCATGAATTGGAATATTTTATTTAGCTTCAAGTGCGATCCACACTCACATAATCAAAGAAGAAAAAAAATACATTCGGGCAATGAAGGAATGAGAAGCTGAGCACGTGGAAAAAGAATAAATGAAGCACATGAAGCAGCACGTGAATAATGCATTCATCTCAACCATTCATTCCAAGAAATCAGCCATCGTCCATTCATTTTATTATTCACGCCTTAATCACTCATTTTACACGCCAGATTCACGATTCATTCACGACGTCACTCACCCCTTCGTCCAGAACCACCTCTCTCATCCATTCTCCATCTCCATTCCACCATAATATGAAGATCTAATCTCCACCTTGAGGCTAGCTAGGAGGAAGCTCTTGGAGAAGCTTGAATCCTTGGATAGGAATGCAGAATTTTGGCTAAGATTTCTCAATTTCCTATACTTTTTCTCTTTCTTGTATTTGCTTAGTTAAGGAATATTGGATTGAGAATTTGTATAATTAATTAGTGGCTGGTTAGACACTAATTAGGATGTTGATTGAATTATTACTTGATTGATTTAGTACTGAATTTTTCAATTTTTTATAATTTTCCAAGTGTGCAATCAAGGTGTTTGATGAAATGCTTGTGAAAATTGGTATGCCTAATTGTCTATTTGTGGATTCCTTAGTGTTTAGTTAGTTAATTAAACATCTTTGGATGATGATTCAGATGCTAGATTAATCAGTTAATCAATCAGTTTGAGTGTTCAAAGATCTTAATCATAAGAATTAGTAATTTTATGAGAGTTGAGGTCTCAATTAACATTAAATTGCTAGTCTCTTGAATCTTGAATGGTTATTCAAGATCATATGCTAATGAACACAATTAGGAACTCTTAGGCTAAAATTAATCACAATTGGATTAGGATAAGGATAGTGGATACCAAGGGACAAATCCTAAGCTAGTCACAAACCCATTATCACTCACAATTCGCAAAATTAGGTAGAAATTAGGAATTTTAATTTGGTTTCATTTTAATTAGTTTAAATCAATCAAACCCCCCTTAGTTTAGAAATTTTTAGAGTCTTTTAACACTTAGAAACTTAATTAAGCATTGAATTCCATTTCCAAGGGAGATGACCTAGGTTGTGCCCTATATTGCATTTAATATTCAACCTAGTGTTATTTTGAGGGTTGCACGACAAGCCCATCAAAATTTGGCACTGTTGCAGGGGAATTGGAGTCTCAATTGTTTAAGGAAGTTTTCTAAGTATTTTTATTCTATTTTAGCTCTATTTTGGTTCTATTTTAGCTTAGTTTTTGTTCTGTTTTGAACTTGGAATCAGGTAATTTCGATGTTGCGCATTAAGTTGTCTGGTTGCTGGAATTTTTGTTTGAAGTGCCCAGAAAATTCTTAAACTTTGTTTTCTAAGGTTTCTGGGTGTTTTGAGCAAAAGTAATAGCGTTTCTATTAGATCACCATTTTTTGGCCAAATTCCAATATTTGAGGCACTTTTTCGAATTTTTTAGTATTTTCTCGAATTTTTTAGGAATTTTTCAATTTTTTTGGATTTAATTTCTTTATTTTTTGTGACTTTATTTTGTGTCATTAACCTCTATTTTAGAGTGTTTTTCATTATTAGGAACTTCTTATCTTCATTTGATTTTATTTTCTTGATTATTGAATTTATTTTAGTTATAATTTGTTAAGATTTTACTTGTGCTGAAATTAATTGTACTTCTCATTTTAGTTGCTTTAAATGGATCCATACTATTCTAATCAAGGTGTTTATGATTCTTATGCCAATGATGGGATCCTCAGGCAGTTGGATGATCTTAAGACAATGGTTCAAGGTCTTCTTGGATGACAAAGATAAGAACGACAAGCACAACAATATCAACAAATTCAACAACCATACTACCAACCATACCACCATTCCTATGAAGTTTACCCCAGCTACCAACCATACCACCATCCATATGAGATTCATCCAAATTATCACCATCATTATGAGCCATACCATAACTTCCATATGCAAGAGCCAAAATATCATCCTTACAAGTATCATGAGGAGTACATACAGCAAATGATCCAATAAGGAGTTGAATGGTTAAAACAACAAGATCAGCAAATGGTAGATAACCTCATGAAGGATTCAAGAATTCAATTGAATCAACCAACTTCAAGTGCTATTGAATCAATTGAAGAGCAAATTAGAAGGGAATGTATAGAGGAGGAAGAGTCCTATTCGTTAGGTAATATCCTTCCATCTTCTAATACTTTGCAATTTGTTAGAACTGATTCTAGTCCACTTGATAGCACTGTGACTACTGATGCATATAATGTTGTTGATTCTAAATTACATGATGATGTTGTTGATGAAGAAATTGTTGTTGAATCTCCTGATATGGTTGATTATGGTAATTCATTGAACAAAATTGACACATTTATTAATGTTCATGAACCCTTGTGTATTGATGCACTTGGTATGTCTACACCTAGCTGTGACCTTAGTGATAATTCTATTTCTGAACCTGTTATTGATGAATCTATTGAGCCTAGGGTAGTAGATAAGTGTGGGGGTGATTTAGAATGTGCTGATCATGCTATTCCTAGTCTAAAATTAGTTGATAAATCTGTTGTTGATGCATGTACTGAGTTTAGGGATAGTCTACCATTTGGACCATATGATATAGCTGAGTTGGATGCATCTCTTGATTGTGTGTGTGTTAAATCTGCTATATGTGATGAATACTCTCAGATTAATTCTTTCATTGAGACTAATGAGTTCCTTACATATACTGATCAACATGATTCTTCACTAGCATGTGCTGATATGACTGATGAAATGGTAGATGTAGCATGTGATGAGAATATAAACAATGAAATTGTTGAGCAAATTATTGTTGATGATTCAGACTTAACTCTTAAATGCTCATGTGATGATATGCATACATGTCCTGTGTGTGCTGAGATTAATAAGTTTTTGAGGTCTGATAAGTCTGTTGAATCCATGGAATCCTTTGTTTGTAATGAAATGATTGATAAGACTGATTCTTCTGATCATACTAGTGTTGATGATAATATGCATAGTGATAGTGCTGATGTTGAAAATTCTATTGATGCTTGTACTGTTGTTGATACTAGTGAGAGACTGAATTTTGTTATTGATAATTGTCTAGAATATTATGAGCCTACTGATGTCTCTTTGGTTAGGGAAGATATTATTTCTCTTGTTGGGAGTCCAGAACAGATTCCTAAAGTTGGTGAGCTAACTCCCAACAAGCCACAGACTCTCCCAGTAGAGGAAAAATAACTGTCAGACACCTTGAATTCAAAGGACTGTGAGAAGTTGCAATTAGATTTTTTTGTGGATGTATTGACTCTTACTGATGAGAGTCCGATAGATTTTATTGGATATGATAGATTTTTAGAAAATTCAAAGTTTAAATTTGATTTTAAATTTTCTTTTTTTGGTTTTAAATGTCTTGGATTTGATTTTTCTTCTTTTCTTGTTTCTGAATATGCTGAAAATGACTTTCTTAAACTACTGATGGTTGAGAAAGTCCATGGGTCATCACTGAATGATCAATCCAAATGCTTTAAAGTAGTGAGACTTAAACTTCTTGAGTTAAGGAGGAATAAAGTGGTTTTAATTCTTATTTTTGATACATATGATTAGTTAGTCTTTTATAGAGTTCTTTTTAGTTTAGGATTTAGTTTTCTTTTCTTTTCTGTATTACAGTTTGTTTTATTTTTGTTTTGTAGGAAATAAATTCCTAACCAGCTACATGGATATCTTAGCCACCCTTGAGATCTTCATTGTCAAGTTCATCCGGTTGTATTCTCTCTTTTCACTCTTTATATTATGTTGTTTATCTGTTTACTGGACTATGTGCTGACATTGAGGATGTGACGACCCTAATTTCTTATCATCATAATTAAGGTTAAACACGCGATTAATCATCATAGGTTATGAAAATGTGGAGAAATTTAAATCTCAAGGTGATTAGAGTCATCAATCATATGATTTCATACACTTAGGTTCATAAGGGAATTAAACATCCATTTATAAGCCTTGGATTCTATTACTCATAAATTATAACTCATCCTAATGACTTTAAATCATCCCTTGTGATTAACATATGGAAAACCAAGGTTTTCTAGTTAATATAAGTGTTTCACCATGTTTGCCGCGGCCAAATTACTCTTAGCCGCGACCAATTCCTTTATGTTTTACCCATTTCTTCATCACTAATTTTGCCGCGGCGAAGAAGCCTCCTGGAACTTCCTCCCTCACCTCTTGATATTGGCCATAGCTAATTCCTCCTTTCGCCACGGCCAATTCCTCTCTGGAATGCCAGGGACATTTTCCTAAAAGTTCGCCGCGGCTAATTCTATAATTCGCTGCAGCTAATTTCTCTCTGGATGACTTCCAGTTTGACCTCTCACATTTCGCCGTGGCCAATTTGCATTTCGCCGCGGCGAATTCCTCTCTGGCACTCTCCCTGGGCAACTTCACCTCTATTGGCCGCGGCCAACTCTATTTTAGCCGCGGCTAAGTACCCTCTGGTCCTACACTCTGAAAATCTGGACTCCTACTCTCTTTCTCCCTCCAATCTCACCCTAGGGTTCCTCTACCTTAATTGTGGGGCTCAAATGGCTTTCATTAGCCTAATTCATTCGGCTAATCTCTCCTCTCTAATTCCAGACTCAAGGGTTAATTTCTTTTCTCTAATTACCCTATATCAGCAAATCCAGAGAATAATAACAACACAAATCATGCACCATTGATATTTAATAGTAGATACACTTTCCATTATTAGCTAATTACAATCATAATGTTCAATTCCATGATAATCGAATTACATATACAATCCCTATACTTGGCAACTCATGATGCAATGCAGCAATGATATAGAACTAACAATTTAGTTACAATACATTTTATCAAAGCTCCCAAGCCTATGTGCTACCAAACCATTTAATGATCTTCTATTAATTTTCTCCTTGCCACTAAGAGGTCTGGTCCCTGAAAATGTTAGCCCACAATGGGGTGAGATATGCAATCTCAGTAACAAAAGGCAATTTCCATATATATGTACAAGTCAATCAATCCAATGCAATTTCATGTCATCAATACCAGAATCATCAATTCAATTCGTAAATGAACTAGTTGAGCTACCAATGACTACTGTCCCATACCAGCAATCATACATAACATGTTAATGGCCAATAACACTAGGAGAGGCCCGTCCACGGCACCTACTCTATCATGAGCACAACTAGGGCTCAGTGCATCTGGGGGTTGATCATAACCCGGTGCTCGATCGAAGCACATGCACGGGTGGCAGTCGCACCACAGCTCCACCATGGACTCACAAGGTCTAATCACAATAACAATCAAGTAGTCAACCAGTCATTTAACATTTCAAAATCAAGCATGTGTAACAAATAGTAGATTAACATGAGCATATACATAAAATTAGAAAAATAACCCAGTTACCTCAATGAAGCCAATTACTCTTTCCTTAGCTACCATAATAATCTAAATGCACACCAAGCCTATAACAAGCATCATTATCATCATTTCTGATCACAATCAAATATCCAAAGAATTGAACTACTAATGACAAACTAGAGGTTACTCACCTAATTACCAAGAGATTTAATTTCGGATTCCAACTTTCCCACACCAGAAATTGCCATAGTTCACTCCAATTTCTGGGTAATTTCACATGAAACCAAAGCCTATATCATAAGTTAACTATAGGGGTCTCAAACTAATAAAGAAAGCATCAAAATGAGGGGTTTAAACTTTCCTAATACCAGCCCCAACCTCAACCTACGAATTTCACTAAGAAAATCCCCAAACACCCACATTTCAGATTTTAGGTATGATGAAAATACTCTAATTGAAAAGCTAATCAAACCAAATTAAAGAGAAAGATGAGGGGATTAAGTTGTATAACTATTACCTTGACTAAATCTTGCTCTAAATGTGAGAAAAGGTAGAATTATGCTAAGAACCCTAGCCTCTCCCTCTCACCTACGAATTTACTTTGTGTATTTGTGTTTTGCTGAATGTGAGAGGTGGCTGGTCAATTTTTAGGGTTTTAGTGGAGTTAAGTTGGGTCAAGGGATGGGTCATGGGTTGCTCCAAGTCCAACTCCTAATGGGCTCCAGAGTTTTAGCTTTGTTGGGCCAGTTTTTAAGTGTTGGGCTGCAGGATTTTATTGGGCCAGTTTTATACATTGGGTTGCTGAAGTTTAATGGGATTTGGGCTAAGTTTGAAGAGCTCAAGGGTTTGGGTCTGCACAAGGGTCATTGGGCCACTTATAAAAGTCTATACAAGATATCTCTTGGGCCTCTATCACATTAAATTGGGTTGGGTCTGTACCTAACTCATTGGGCCTCCATTAGCCTCTCATCATGATTCATTAATTTGGGCCTAGGTGTAGTTTCTATCCCAATTAATTCTCAAACCCATATTAATAATTCATCTTCTAAAATCTCCATTCACTTAACTTGCCCAATCATCCCATATTAATTATTCCTTATTAATCTGAATCCATGATTAACACCTTAATTAATTTTTGGGTTGTTACAGAGGACAATGCAACATTTAAGTGTGGGGGGGAGAATCATTTCATTCCATCCATCTCTTCCATCTTTTTCTTGTATCCATCTTTTCTTTGTTTTTTTTAAAAAAAAAAACTGAAAAATAGTATGATTCTTTTTAGTTTTTCTGTGAAAGTTGCAAGTTAAGATGATTATAGCTTGGATTTACTTAGATATGATAAGTAATGGATCTTGTGTTTTGATTCAAGTGAAGTGGCAATAAATTTGATTTCAATGAATTGTTTGATAGCCATTAGCTGGTGAGAATTTGAGCCCTAATTGTTCAATTCTAGTGTGTATTCACCTATCTTTGTTTTTACTCTAGAACTTGTCCTGATTCTTTGTTAAGATCACATTTTCATTTGCATGCATGAAAATGATAAGGCATTCATTTCTTTTTTATCTAGAGCCAAAAAGCCAACCTACATACACTTTATCCATTGTTTAGCCACTTTGGGCTTGAATTTTATTTTCTTGTTACCTATAGCCATTTAAAAATGTTTTTCCACCCTGTTTTAAGATACCTTAAGGACTTTAAGGAGCATTACACTTGTTCAGGATAGGTGAATGTATGCTTTGTGTCAAGTTAGGCCATTGATAGTAAAAGTTAAGGAAACTGTCTTGAAAAAAAAATGCAATGAAAAGAAGAGATAGAAAAGCAAAAAGAAAGCAAAAGAAAAGTAATAAAAAGAAAAAAACAAGAAAAGAAAAAGAAAAGGAAGCCATTGAAAATCAAAAGAAAGAAGTGTTTCAAATTAAGTTTATAGTGCCTATTACTAGTTAGAAATAAGGCCTTGAATGCACATTCTTACCTATTCTAGATTGTCATTGATTGCTCTTAAGTTCTAAGGTATCCATTTGTTTGTTTTTCCCCTTATTTTTATATCCATTCATTTTATTTCCTTAGCCCCATTACAACCCTAAATAAAGTCCTTTGATTTGTGCTTTGCATTTGGCATGGGTGGTGGAGATTTAGAAGCTTGATAAGCTTAAAGTAGTGAGCTTTGATAGGTGAAATTTGAGTGATCCACATTGCCTAAACACTTGAGAGTTGAGAGTAAACACTAACCTATGTGAGGGGCTATGCAATTCAATTCATTCTTTTCAAATGAAATTGCCATAGAGCTTATTTCTTAACGCAAGTGAAGTTAACTTTGATTGTTCAAGTGTTAAAAGGTTGTGATTAGTCTCTAGCTTATGATTTGTATACTTTCTTTTCCATTTTCCTTTTCCACTTTCCATTCTACTAGCCGAGTGCTTCAAATCATTCTTTTATCTTGGATTTTGAGCTTTGCCCAGGAGTATAAAGGTTTAAGTATGGGGGAATTTGATAACCATGATATTTTATATATTTTAATCCCCTAACTTAGGTATTTTAATGTTCAAATATGGTTTTAGGGCTTTAATTAGATAATATTTTACTTTAGTAGTCATTTCTACACTTTAGAAATTAAATTTCAAAATAAATGATTTTAATGCATACTTTTCTTCTAAATAATTGTGTGAATTTTTCCTACTTAGTTTTTCTTATTTTCGTGTGCAGAATTTCAATGGGCCAATAATGCTTGAATGAGCATTTGATTTAAAGAAAAGAAGAAGCAAGCTCTAACTCCTTTGTTCCCACATGGAAGACATACACATAAGCTCACACAAGCTTCCATGCACACATATACATGCAGAACATAGAAGAATGTAGCTCACTTGTATGGGTTTCTGGACGTGGGGGCTTCTCAAGAAGAAAACAAAGCAATACAGAGCAAGAATAAAGAGAAGAAACATATGAGAAGCTACGTGGTTCATAAAGGGAAACAAAGCCATGCATGAGGACAGCAACTTGAGAAATAATGTGGAAAAATATGCTTCTGGTCTATGAAGAAAAGGAGGCTCGGGCAAGGAAGCATCCAGCAGTAAAAAAAAGAAGAATCAACATGGAATGGCAGCAGCTCACGAGCTTGAGCAGAACAGAGGTTCTCGTAGGGTCTGGATTCGAGAAGAAGCTATGTTTAGTGAAGGAAAGTTATGATCTCACATTAAGAAGCTCGTATGAGCTGGAGGAAGAAGCTTCGGGTTCCAACGCTGCAAGTTAAAGAAAAGAAAAGATGTGGGAATAGTACTGGAAAAGCAACGCTGGGCAGAAACAGAGGAGCTGACATGGGCTGTCCAGAACGTGCGAAATGCTAAGGAGAAGCTGTGTATGAGGAAAACACGAAGCAAGGCTTGCATGAGCTAAATGCAGAACCATTTACTCATACAGCAGCTAAAGAATAGAGTTGAGTCTTATGAGGTTGTGAACAGAAGTAGAAAGGAAGTGGACAGCTGAACAGAGAAGAACAACGAGGAATTTGCATGCAGAAGTGTAGAAAACATGAAGTTATGAGCTGCAGCTTCAACTCACACTCATGCACCTGTCCAGCACATTGCCATGGATTAGAGAAACTTGAATGAGCTGGGAAACACGACATGGAAAAGCTAGAGTAAAATGCGAAAAGAATGAAGCAACGTGAGAGAGCTGAGTTACGTGAGAACTAGAAACAGACTGCAAGGAGAGAGCTACGTGAAAAGTGGGAAGCTTGCATGAATTGGAATATTTTATTTAGCTTCAAGTGGGGTCCACACTTACATAATCAAAGAAGAAAAAAAATACATTCGGGCAATGAAGAAATGAGAAGCTGAGCACGTGGAAAAAGAATAAATGAAGCACATGAAGCAGCACGTGAATAATGCATTCATCTCAACCATTCATTCCACAAAATTAGCCATCATCCATTCATTTTATTATTCACGCCTCAATCACTCATTTTACACGCCAGATTCACGATTCATTCACGACGTCACTCACCCCTTCATCCATTTCCCTCTTCGTCCAGAACCACCTCTCTCATCCATTCTCCATCTCCATTCCACTGTAATATGAAGATCTAATCTCCACCTTAAGGCTAGCTAGGAGGAAGTTCTTGGAGAAGCTTGAATCCTTGGATAGGAATGCAGAATTTTGGCTAAGATTTCTCAATTTCCTATACTTTTTCTCTTTCTTGTATTTGCTTGGTTAAGGATTATTGGATTGAGAATTTGTGTAATTGATTAGTGGCTAGTTAAACACTAATTAGGATATTGATTGACTGATTACTTGATTGATTTAGTACTAAATTTTCCAATTTTCTACAATTTTTCAAGTGTGCAATCAAGTTGTTTGATGAAATGCTTGTGAGAATTAGTGTGCCTAATTGTCTATTTGTGGATTCCTTAGTGTTTAGTTGGTTAATTAAACATCTTTGGATGATGATTTAGAGGCTAGATTAATAAGTTAATCAATCAATTTGAGTATTCAAAGATCTTAATCACAAGAATTAATAATTTTATGGGAGTTGAGGTCTCAATTAACATTAAATTGCTAGTCTCTTGAATCTTGAATGGTTATTCAAGATCATATGCTAATGAACACAATTAGGAACTCTTAGGCTAGAATTAATTACAATTGGATTAGGATAAGGATAGTGGATACCAAAGGACAAATTATAAGCTAGTCATAAACCCATTATCACTCGCAATTCGCAAAATTCGGTAGAAATTAGGAATTTTAATTTGGTTTCATTTTAATTAGTTTAAATCAATCAAACCCCCCTTAGTTTAGAAATTTTTAGAGTCTTTTAACACTTAGAAACTTAATTAAGCATTGAATTCCATTTCCAAGGGAGATGACCTAGGTTGTGCCCTATATTACATTTAATATTCAACCTAGTTTTATTTTGAGGGTTACACGACGAGCCCATCATTAACACTCACAAATAGTTGAACTTGGGCTACCTTGGCCTACATATAACAATTGCAAGGCAAAATAAGTCCCCAAGATCCATTTTTAACTCTTATTACTATTATCTAATCCTATTAGGACTTAATATGCCATTTTAGATCATTTTCAGGTTCTTTAAGAGGTAACTCTTTGATTTCACTTTCTAGACTTCAAACTTTCACTTGCTATGAGTCATATAATTCTAATAAAACTTATTAGGATTATCATATGCTTGATTAAACAAGTTTTAAGACCATCTTACTTCTTTAGGCCCATTTGAACTCTAAAATTTCTTCTTTCAAATAAGGCTTCTAAACTCAATCTAATAGTTCCATTAGTATTTATAATTTATATCTAGACCATTTATAATCTTAGAATCAATCAAAACTCTTCTTAGGTACCTTATTTCTACCATAGTCTAGTCTAGCACCTTTTTTGGCTAACATGGAGTTTTGGCACTTCTCTTAGGGAATTTGACACATATGAAGCATTCTTGGCTCTTTTCTAGTTCAAGTTTGGTCTTAGGTATCTTAAAATATCTTCTTAGGGCTCCCAAAATTTCAAGGTGCAATAAAAACCCTAAGTGCTCTACTTTGCACCATATAGCTTCTTACTTGATTTTTTTTGCATCATCTAAATCTTCATAGTTCAAAACCCTAATTTCTATCAAGTTTAAGCCAAAATCAACCTTCCTTTAGGATGCTCTCATCTAGGCTAAACCAACACTCCTGTGGGACTTAAGAAAGAGCAAGTTTTCTAACTTAACTTATACTTTGTTTGAACCCTTATCCAATGGAGATTCTAATGGTGGAATTGGCTATTCCAAATTCTCTTCCTTTCCAAGTGTTTAGCAATCAAAAGGCTTTTTTCAAACAATTAAAACCATCAATGGAAAGGGCTCAAAGAGGATAAGAAAGTTCCTAACTAGCATAAGGTGAAAAAGTGGATGGTTTCTTATCCTTCTTGGCCTTTCTTCCCCTTCCTTCTCCCTTCTCTTTGGGTGACTCTAAGGTATAAACCAGAGGTAGAAAAGCTAGTTAGAAGAAACTGGAAGGTGGCATGGCCATATAAGAAGAATAGAAGGTGGTTTTAAAATAATTAGCAAAATTCCCGTTACGTCCCACAACTTCAACTACTCCATTTGGACTCATTATGTATTCTTTTTTAATACTACCAATTTTATATAAAAATTTAGAGTCTCTAGTTTATTAAAAACATTTACTTTCAAATTTATGGATTTTAGTCATTCTGATAATTCCTATAATTTTCAAGACTTCTGAAAGTCCTAGTAAGTTTAACTTTGTTATTTAAAATCTTTTTTTGTTGCTAAAATTTTACCTAAAATTTTGATTTTGTCACTATATGTTGACTTTATTCTATTTATCCATTTTGGCTTCGGTTTTGAGCCATTATTGATTTCATAACTCATTTCTAGATATTTTAATTAATATTCTATCCTTACTTGACCTTAATTCATTTTATTTTGGGATCCTTTTTTATTATCTTATTTGTTTTGGTTCAATTTTTAGAAGGACTAGATATTTCACTTAAAGTGCTAGTTTATGTTAAAAATAGATAATATGAATTGGACTTTGTTTTCATTGTTAAACTAGATTGTACATTGAGGCCTTTGTAAGTTCGGGACCCCTAAATGACAAAGGGAAACTTTGGCAAATTTTTTTCAAAAGAATTTGTTTCATTTGGTAATATTTCAATTATGTGTAATTCACAGCAATGGGATTAAAGCTTATAAGAAAAGTATAGCATAAAACTGGATGTTTTAGCCTAGGTCCCTTAATGGTACTTCCTTTAATGGCTTCAGAAGACCGAATTTGAATAGGCAAGCTATATGGCTAAGGATAGCAAATATGACTTCTAGAGCTACATAAGTCTATTATGATGTTGTCCACATCAAATATTTCAAAATTGTATTTAGGAGGACAAGCTATACAAAGATTAAGATGATCAATAGGATGATGTAGAAGATGAGCAATTGGTGTAGTCCATGGTTCAAGGTAATAATTGGTTCATGAGAAGAGAAGGAGAAAATTTGGGATTAAGAATCATTATTTATAGATTTATATTTAAAATTTAAGTGTGCATTTCATTGATGTTTTTGTTGTATGACCTATAGTACCATGCATATTTGTTGAACATGGAAGTAGCTAAGCTTTAACACTCTATATTTATATTGTTTGTGGAAGGAGCTAAGCTATAATATTTTGTGTTTTGCAAATTGTTAACACATTTGTAAATGTGGGAAACATCCAATTTATGGAGAAACTATGTCAAGATTTTTTTAATTATTGTTTTTATTGTTCACTGTATTTATTTTAGAAAAGTGTTAGATAAACCAAATATAAAAATGTACATAAACTCATAAAATAATATAATATAAATGAATTATAAGTGCTAATTAACAATAAGACCTTTTTAATTTATACTTGTTCTTTTCTTGGCCATTTAATCATAGTTCATATATGCTAATCTTAAAAAAGAAAAATGTTAAATACCTATATTCCATTATGTGTGTTGACATTTTTTAAAAAAAAAGAGTAGCTTTCTTTTCAAATGTTGACATTTTTATTTACAATTTACTGGTTAAACATGGGAAGTTGTCCTTAGTGGGGCATCTCTTGTGATTTTGCCTTATTTCCTACATATGTGATATCTTGGAGGCTCTCCTAATTCCCTATAATCCATTTCATTATATATGCAAGTCGATTGTGGTTTTCCTTTCAATCATAACTTGAAAGGATAAGGCATAGGCTTATGTCTCAACATTTCAAGCCAATATTCTTAGCCTTTGATTGGATGAAAAGCATTGTTTTAGGCCATGTTAATGGTATCCAACTGTAAATCCTATCCACATAGAGTAGGTAATCATGCAACGTGTATGCGCATGTAACAATCACATGATTGCATGATATCAAAGTTATTGGAACTTTCTATTTAGTTGTAATCTCTAATATTTAGTAGTACTTTACATATATGACCAAACTCCTTACAAAGTGTTGAAAGAATGTTTGACATAGGTAGAAGCTAAAGCTTGGTTAGTTCATAAGACATTTTATAGTTCCCATAATATATTTGGCTAGCATGTCACTACATAGCAACATTCATGCTTCTTTCAATAAAGTATTTTGCTACTTTGTATATATTTGTAGGGACTAGAGAAGTGGTTGAAAACTTTTAACCCTTTAAGTACATTATTCATATATTCTGCCAAATTCTTTATCATTTGACTATAATGCCAACCCTTAAAAGTGTATGAACGACACCACTTCTATCTAATGATTTCATTAATCAAGTTTATAGCTTCATCATTCAAACTATGCAATTCTCTCATCATGTAATCTTCAAAGTGTCATAAGTAATGGTAGTTTATACGCATGAGATTAATATTAGTAAACTTATAGAAGACCAATATTAGTAAATGCACATATACTAATAAGACTAAATGCACATTGTGGTTAATCTCACTTGTGCTCATGAAAAGTGTCTTAAGCTTCTTATTCCTATAATGGGAGTTCTAGTTATTGGCTAAGTGACACAAGAAAAAAATGGTATACTAATGTTGGTTGCTAACCAAGATGCACATTGCTAATAGTACCAAGATTGTTGGGTGCTTGTTGAAAATCAAATAAATACTAATCTTATCTTTCACAATGTGATAACACAATAGTTTTAAGAACCATGACCATGCCTTCAGGGTTTCCCCATCCACTACGACAAACTATAATGTCTTATTTTCATTACACAATGAAAATAGGTGTATTTTTAAAGTAAGTCTCCCGAAATGAATTAGTTAAGGTCCCAAAAAAATTTGACTAATATTCTAGGCTCCTAAAAATGAGAATTCCAAGTTCAGACGGAGAGAAAAATGGAGCTAGAATAAAGAAACGAAATTTAATGAAAGATTTATGAAACATAATGACATTTTTGAAAGTTTGAGTAAATTTTAGAATTCACATAGGAGGGCTTTTAAATGAAAATTTTGAGTTCTTTGAGGTTCTCAACGGCCCTGAGAGTCATAGGAAGCCCGAAAACAGTTAAAACCCTTCCGGTGGACATTTTCCAACTTTGGTGTACCCGAACTTTGACGGATTCATTCAGGAAGGTTCTAACTCTGATTTGAGTGATTCCAAAGGTATTTTACTAAATTGGGAATCTAAATTTTATAATAGAAAAGATGATTCTAAAAAAAAAAAAGCTAAAATGAATTAGAAACGAAAATGCCAAAAATGAAGGATAAAACAGAAATTTTTGAAAAGTCTTCCTTCCTCCCATATATATATATATAGGGTACCCCACTCTTCCACTCATTTAGCTTCATATGTTTCTGCCCTAAACTAGAGAAAAAACCCTAGGAGAGTAGCACACAAGAGGAAAAGAAATCAAAGGCTAAAGGTATGGATTTTTTGTAGCTTTGCATGCTCTTTCCTTTGCAAACCTCTTCTTCTCCATTTCACATTCTTTCCTATGATTATATTGAAGCATATAGATCTATTTTAAGGGATAAATTAAGGGAAAAATTCGGATTTAAAGAGAGGAGGCCAAAGAAGGGAAGATTTAAGTAAGAAAACAAGGAAAAATAAGGTAATTTCTTCTTCCATGATTGCTACCCCTTGCTCCTCTTCTTTCTATGGTTTACCCCACTCAAGAAGCAATAGGAGGGCTTGAATTTTGGGTAGAACCAAGGGTGAATCTTAGGAAAAAGAGTGTGAAGAATAAGAATATGCAAAGGGAATTAATAAATAACCATGGAAATTCAAGATAGAAATTCAAAGGTTTCATGTGCTCCTTGTAAAATCTAACTTGATACCTTAATTCCTATGCCTAAATGAAAGTTTAAATGAGCTCTTAAGATCCCTAAAAGCCTCCGCATGTACTTCCTCTATCAAGAAAATAAAACAAAATCCATGGAGGCCAAACTTCTTCATTGTCTTGCCCAAGAAGGGTTTGGATACCTAGGGAGAGTTTTAAATTTTTTTAAACCCATTTTTTAGTCATATATGATGAATGAAAATGAGAGGAAGCCTTCAAAAAAATTTAGGAAGCCTAAAGAATGAATTGGTGCCTTATGTTCCATAATATGACCTAAAGAAGTAACATGTAGTTAGACTATTTGTTTTAGTTGTGTGATGACTCCAAGAGGCTTAAAAGGAGTCAAGAATCATATATGAAAGGAAAGAATGGAGCCTAGAATTTATTTGATGGGTGTTGCTTCATTAGGTACATTCTTAGAACTATAAAAAGATTAATAGACCAAGTTAGTGTTTAAGGAAGATGTGTAGTCTTCAAATTAATTTTATGAACCTAATTGGCTTTCATAAATTGTGTTTAGGCCAAGAGAAATCATTCCCACACCTTTGTGTATGTGAGGTCAAGGAAGGGAGAGCAAATTCAAGGAGAAAAGTGTGTAATTGCTTTCAAGGTAGCTCACTTCTCCTTCTCTCATGCATAAATATTTGCTTGGCTTGTCTTTGAATGTGTGTATATGTAATTTTAAGCTATAAAAAGTATTCTAGCATGAATTTTATTCCATGGTGCCATGATGTTAATATATGCTTTCATATGATGTTTATTATGTGTGCTTAGATTTGCTTGAATGTGGTGAAGCCAATAACCCTTAGCCATAGTGAGGATGAGCCAAGAACCCTTAAAGTTGATTGAGACAATGTAAAGAGTCTCCCAAAAGTGAGGTTGACTTTCAAGAGTAAGGTTGAGTTAAAAACCTTTCAAGGAAAATAGGTGAGATAAGTCCAAAATCTACAAGTAAATAGGTGAGGCTAATCCACTTACTTGGCAAGCCTGTGTATGCCATGTATCTCTTATTCAAATGCCAAGAATGCTTCTTGAATGATTGTACACTTCATGATGACTATGCATACATTTGTAAGACTTATTTTACATCTTTTATGTGTGAGTGAAAAGGAGATGAGCTATTGGGATTCTTTGAATTTCATTCCCTCCTCTCCAATATTCTAACATGCTAGGTGGATCAAGAGAACAAAGAAATGGAAGCCAACCACTTGAGATATGAGAGCATGACATTAAAGTGTATAGATTTTGTTTCTTTAAAGCTATATGAATGGCAAATGTTGTAGTCTATGGTTGTATATGTCTTATGATATTATGAATATGTATAATTATGCTAATGTATCATGTATAAATAAGAGCTAAGGTTATATGTATGGAAATGTGCAGTTTGGACATATAATGGCAAACTAGTATTATGTAAATGTATGTATAAATGGAAGTGGAATGGTCAAATTGAGATGCATGATGTTTGGGACCACTTGGGTAGTTCATACAAGTCATATCCATGCTTTTAAACTTGCCCAAGAGGTGCCAAATATCAAAGGAGACCATTTAGGCATAATTGGTTTCTCATATGGACCAAAATTGACCATATTGGAAACCTATACCACTTTTTGTCCAAATGAGGTCTTCTTGATATGAGATTTAGCATATATTTAGAACTTGTTAAAAGATTTTTGGAAAGCTAAAGTGCAGAATTTTTGGAGGTCTATAGAATATTTGATAAATTTTCAAAATTGAAAAATTTTCTAATTTTGGTTTAGGATACTGTTCACACTGGTCTGAAATTAAATTATGTCACTTAGGGGGCAAATGATGTCCAATTGCCATGAAATTTTATAGGGGGAACAAAAAATTTTCCAATGACTTATGCAAACTAGAAGCACCTCATTTGAATATCTAGAGAGGGAGATATAAGTTTTTAAAGTTTTTGTCCAGTATTAGGCATCCAGACAGACCTAAGTTACTGTTTGATTTGTTTTTGAGTCCTGGATGTACCTAAACTGGTCCAACATTTTTTCCCCCTAGCTAACATCTGTAGCTTTTCAGATTGGTATCATTTGCATGTATTGGAGTTTTGTGGAATTAATGGGACATTTTTTTAATTTATAGCAAAAAGCTATATCAGTACCAATAGCCAATCAAATCTCTACACTTTTTTGAATGTCAACTATCTTCTATGTTATGTTTCGTGACCTAGACATATTTTTAAATAAAGTAGACATCTTTAGCTTTTCAAAATGGTAAAGAATGCATGATTTTGATTTTTTTGGAATTAGTTATGATTTTTCAAAATTTGTGATAGAACACAAATACCATTGTTACAATATCTTAATTGCCATATTGATTGTAGCTACCAATAATGTCTTACATATTTACCATTTAAGAAAGTTTCATTAGTTTGGATTAACAATTTCAAGTGATTAAAGGCATAAATGCATAGTTTGTATGATTAGAATACATGATAGAAGAACTTGTGTTTTTATCCTTCCACGCTGTCTTATTTAGAATTCAACCACTATGCCAAGTACATAGGAAATAATCTTTTGCTTGTCAATCTATGCCTTCTTGTAAGATATAATATATGAGAATTGGTCTTTAACTCTCTAGATTACTTGTGACATTAGAACATCATGTCATGCAGCTAGTAGTCATATCAAAATCTAATTTCCAATGGTTGTAACATCTCTAAAGTTAGTTATTTAACTAAAATGGTGTAGGATGAATTAAATAATAGGAAACGTTGGATTATCAATTACATGAGATAATATAAGAATTTCTTGAAGTTTGGATTCAAGGAAAATTGAGCAATTTATTAGGAATATAATCAAATTTTATTAGAGTAATTAGGAATTTAATAGAAATTATTAGGAAATATTCATAAAAGTACTAAATAATTAAATAATAAATACTTAGTTGAGAAATTTAATAGATTCCTTGGACTTCTAGAACTTTAAAAATATGAGAAAATTATTAAGATAATAAAAATATTTAGGAGAAGTTTCATGTCAAAATGTAATTATTAAAAGTTTAGGATTTAAGATGTAATTTTAGTTAGGACTAAAATGCAATTTTTCCAAGAACCAAATTATAATTTTACATAAGACCAAATCAAAATTTTAATTATATGAAAAATTAGCTAAAACAATGCTTCAACAACCCAAAAAAAAGCGTGTTCAATATAATGGATTCAATCAAGTGAAAATCTAGAGAGGTGGATTGTCTTCCTAGAGGAGCCAATTGAAGGAGGGAAAGAGAGGTTAACAAAAGAGAGAGAGACCCAAGAGACTGATAGAAAGGGAAAGCTTTAGAAGAGGTAGCAACACAACCCTCATTACCTATAAAAGCCCTAAATCTCCCTAACTCTTCTTATCCAACCACACATAGACTATAAGAATGAGAGAGAGAAAGCATGAAAAGAGAGAGTGTAAGAAAAGAAGCAAAACATAGAAGAGGGTAAGACTTGTAGAAGAGAAGTAAAACTTGAAGGAGAAGGAAGAAGGACACCCTTATCTAGCATATAAAAATGGCTTAGTTACTTTTGACTTAGGCATCTTCTTCAATTAAAATTCTCATAACTACCACAGTTGCATAAAAAGCTATAAGAAAGGTAGAATGCTTATGAAACTTAGGAGTTTCTTACTAAGCTTTTGGTTGTGATTCTCCTTGAATTGCTTGATCTTTGACTTGCATTTTATGATTGTTTAGGGCCTAATGAAGTTTACTTGAAAAAATGGATGAAAGCTTAAAACCATGGATGTTGTAGCAAGAAACATGAGACAGGGGTCTATTTCATGACTTGGTTATGTAATTAGGCTTAGGCCATGTAATGGTTTTCCAGGTAACACAGCGTAGCTATGTGTTATAACATGACCAGCCACCCGAGGGCTGCACAACCTGGTCATCTAAATACACAAGGGTTGCATAATTCCTCAGCATTTTGCACTTAGAAAGAGCTCTAAAATTGCATGATCTGGTCATGTGAACCCACATAAACCATATTATAATAACCAGTAATTTAGACATTGAATTGAACTCAATAAATTGATATAGGAACACCCTAAAGTAAGATAAATTGAGGCTAAATAAGATCAAGATGCTAATTAAAACATTTAAAATGTGGTATAAAGCTTAAAGTTAGCTCAAAATCAAAGCCAAATTGGCATAATAGAGGAACTGAGAATACAGTGGCAAAATTGTAATTTTGAGTAACTTTTTAAAAACTCAAAAGAGAGAGTTTTAAATAGAAAAATTAAGTTTTCCAAGGTGCTCAAAGGCCCTAAAAATCATAGGAACCCTAGAATGGGCAAAATCCTTTCGGTATGCATTTTAGATTATCGACTAATCAAAATTTTGACCAAACAGTTCAATAAGGTTTTAAATCCAATTTGAGTCAAACCAAAAGCATTTTATGAATTAGAAGACCTAAATGTTTTGATGGAATAAATGATTTTAAAAAAAGAGTCGAAATGAGCCTAAATGGAAAGAACCAAAATAAGGGACTAAATTGAAATTTTAAAAAATATCATAATTGAGCTACCTTGCTTCTTATATCATGCCCCACTTCTTCCCTTCACCCTAACTGACTTCCTTCTAGCCAAAAATAGAACCAATACCTTTTGGAAGTGGTGCACCAAAGAGGGAGCAAAGGGGAAGGAAACCAAGCTTGAAAAGTGTAAGAATTTGCTACTTTTTCACACTCCTTCTTTCATTAAACTTCTTCTCCTCTTTCACTTAATTAGTGTTATATTCATGGCTAGATCAGTAGAAGGAAGAGAGGAAACAGCAGAACTCTTGGAAACCTAAGAAAGTGCATCTTGTGAGCTTTAAAATAAGATAAGCTTCTCCTTGAATAACTTATTGTCTTGCCCCTTCTATGGGTGTACTATTTCAGCCAGACCTAGAGGCATATGTAGGAAGTTTAATTTTAATCCAAACTTAATAGGAATTGGGGTTTTGAAGCATAGAGAATCACATGGAATAATTAGAATTCAAAAAGAACATATAGATAACAAGTTATGACAATTAGGGTTTTAATTGCACCTAGGAAAATTTAAAGCTTTATAATAATATTCTAGGTCGTGTAAGAGTATATTTAAGTTCATAAGTGACCTAGGAAGCTTCACAAGTGGCAAATTCCCTAGAAAAGCTAACAAAAATCCATAGGCTCCTATGTGTGTGCATGTTTAGGCCAAAGGGTCTATGTGGTATTTAGGGAGAGTTTTCTTTGATTCCAAGGATAGAAATATTCTAGATATAAATAATAAATACTAAAAAAATCATTGGTTTGAATTTAGAAACCAAATTTTGAAAGTTGAAAGTTTAGGTTCCTTTTAGGCATAAAGAAGCAACTTGATGTTTGGATTATTGAATTGAATTTGTGATGACTCTAATAAGTTTAAATGGAATCATATAACTTAGATTGAGTGAGAAATTGGAGCCAACATGATGAATTATATGAGTAGCTTCATTATGCCCTTGTATGGAACTATAATCATGCCATAAACTAGAAGTAATTTGTGTACAGTTTATGTGAGACTAGAGATAGTTCCATTAATGTGTTTGTGTCTTGTTTGATGTATCTAAGCCAAACAAATCAAGCCTCCTCCAAGTGTGTATGTGAGGCTAAACCAAGAAGCTAAGGAATCAAAGGGAAAATTATACTTCTTGACCTAAGGTAGCTCTTCATCCATTCTTGTATGCATTTTTTAGTTGTATGATTGTCATTGGTTGCTTGTATGTATGTTTGAATTATGAAACATGCCTATAGCTATTGGTTTGATGTTTTGGCAACATTATGATTCTTGAATTGCATTTTGAATGTGAAATGGCTCTTGATGTAATGCCTGATTTTCATAAAAATGATAGAAACAAGCCAATTATAAAAGAGAGTCCTCTAAAATGAATAAATTGAGACCAAATAAAGATAAAATTTTAAATAATAGAAAATGAGGATCCAAGGCTTAAGATGCCCAGAAACCAAAGCTAGAGTGGTTAAATAAAATCAGATGAAAGGTAGTGGCAGTTTCATAATTTTGGGCACATTTTAGAAAATTCAAAGAGTAGATTTTTAAATGGAAAAATTAAGTTTTTTGAGGTTCTCAAAGGCCTTAAAAACTATAGGAACCCTTAGAATGGTTTAAACGTCTTCAGTATATATTTTAGAATGTCAGTTGACCTAAACTTTGATCTTTTCATTCGAGAAGGTTTTAGATCCAATTTGAGTGATTCCAAAGGCATTTTATAAGATAGATGACCTAAATTTTATGATGAAAAAAAAAATTCTAAAAAAGGAGTTGAAATGAGCCTTAAAGGAGGAAACCAAAAATGAAAGATAAAATTAGAATTTGAAAAGCTTTTAATGAGTTCCCAACCCATATATACCCCACGTCCCTCTTCTCCTTACATTTAGCTGACCTAATTTTCATCTCAAACCAAGGGAAAGTTCTACCAAGGGAGACGCACAAGGAGAGGGCCAAGGAAGAAGGAGAAAGCTTAGGAAAAGTTAAAAAAAAACTATGAAATTTCTTACTCCTTTCATTAAACTTTTTCTCCTTTTTCTCCTCTCTTTTCTTATGGTTTTGATGTGTGATTTGGAACTATTTTGAGTCTTGTTTAGAGGGAGGAAGTTAGAAATTGAAGGAGAAGCTTGTAGCAAGTGGAAGAGCTCTTAAAAAGACTAAAAATCAAGGTACGTATCATGGTCTTTGTTGCTCCTCCTTTGTTGTTCTTTAAGAGGTGATTTTCGTCCACCTAAGGAACACCTAAGAGGGAGTGAGTTTTGACCTAAACCAAGCATGAAACCTAAGTTTTTGAGTGTGAGAAATAAGTATATGCAAAGAAATTCCAAAAAGAAACATTAGAATACAGGTTTCCAAAACCTAGGGATTTTGTTGCACCTTAATATGTATGAAGCTTCCTAGTGGTATTTTTAGTTGTTTAAGATTGTATATAGGTTCTTAAGATACTTAGAAAGCCTCACATATGCCAACTCCCTAGAGAAAATTTTCAAAACTTCATAGCTTCATTTTGGTGAGGGTGTATTGACCCAAGCAAGAAGAAGCACCAAGGGAGTGTTTTAAATTTTTCTAAGGGTAGAAAAGGACTAAATATAATGGAAGAACATCAAAGGAAGCCTTAGAATAAATTTAGAAACCTTGGTTTGTGAGATAAAGGTATAGGTTCTAATTTAACTTAAAGAAGCAACTTGCATCTAGGATCTTATGAATGAAATTATGATGACTCCAAGGGGTCTAAATAGAGTCAAGAGACCTAGATAGAAGGAGAAAATGGGGCCAAGAGCATGAATTCTAGTAATTGCTTCGTTAGATCTTGTATAAACCATAATGAAGCCATATGAGAAAGTGAGTTATATAAAGTGTGTATGATACTAGAGCTTGTTTCAATGATGTAATTGTGTCCCATTTGATGTGTTTAGGCCAAAGGAATTAAGTTTCACCTAGTTGCAAGTGTGTGGCCGAGAGAAGGGAAGAATAATCAAGAGAAAAGTGTGTGAATCTTACTTCAAGATAGCTTTCTAACCTTTCTCACATGCATGGTTTAGATGTTTATTTATCTTTGAGTGCTTGTGTGTATGTTTGAACCATGAAAAATATTTTTAACTATTACTTACAAGTTATGGTACCATTATACTTTTTGAAATGCTTTTCTATGTGCAATATGGTTTGAATGGATATGGTTATGCCAAAAGTCCTTAGAAATAGGTAAGACAAAGTTAAAAGTCTCAAGAAGAGTAAGACTAAATCAAAAGTCCCTTGAAAGTAGGTGAGGCAAATCCAAAAGTCCTAAGAAAGTTAGGTGAGGCTAAACTAATGCCCTTGAAAGCTTATGTTTTCTATATATGAGAGTATGTGATAATGAAAATGTTTTATGTATGCTCACTAGTAGCTTGAATGTCATGCATGCCTCCTTTGACATGTATATGCATCCATTATGTATGTTTGAAAGGGTTAAAAGTTATTGAGATTCTTTGAGTCTCACTCTTTCTTCACATATACCTAACCATGTCTAGGTGAGCCAAGTGGACTAAGGAATGGAAGCCAACAATCATGAAAAGCAAAACTTTGACAAAGGGATAGAAAAATGGCCTTTTTATTTGCATTTTGATATCAAGAATTGTAATTATGTGATATATATATATATATATATATGATGTAGACATTTGAGCAAATTCAAATGCATATATTTATGATGTATGTATCAATGTGGAAGTCAAATGAATGAGAATATAAGTTTTTGTCACTCATTTGTCTTTATATCCATGTGTATGAATGCAAGTGGCAAGGTGATAATGAGCTCCATGATAAATTGGATTATTTGGCATGCTTTTATATATTGTATTTATGCTTTTAGACTTACTCAAGTGGTTGTGGAAAGTTAGGAAGAGTATATGATGCCTTAAAATCCCACATTGGAGTTCAAAATTGACCAAATAGTAAGCTAAATCAAAGTAAATGGATGTGTTTTTGTATGAAATTTGGCTAGCAAGTAGCTCTCATCTAGATCTTTTCACAGAGCTAAACAACACTCAATTTGGAACTCTAGAAAATTTATTATGATCTTTCAAAGTTGGCCAAATTATATAGAAATAGTATGTGTACTGTTCATATGGTCAGTTTGCTCCTCTATGTCACATATAGGACAAATGAAGTTTAATGCTCATGAAATTTTATAAACATAAATTAGACATTATAAGCTTTTTATAACCACTAAGATCATCTCATTTAGAGCTCTGTAGAAGGAGATCTAAATTTTTGAAATTGCATGATAGTACTAGTAACACAGCTCAACCTTTGGTATTATTCCATCCATTTCTATAAGCTAAATGCCACTGCATTGGTCCAAAATTATTTTTACTCATTAGTTAACATCTAGAACTTTCTAGAAAGCTATCACATATATGCTTTTTATTTTTCTAAAATTAGTTATTAATTTTCAAAATTCATATCAGAAATCTGGATATACCAACTTGAGAGCAAACTTCAATTTTCTAGAGCATGGCTTTCAAATCCATGATGCATGAGTTAAATGATGATTTTTCTTACTTCAATGGATATGTTATAGATAGAAAATGATATGGGTGAGTTCACATGGTCCTTAAAAGCCATGAATCATGAATGTGGCTTACCAATCACGCAATTATTCATGTTTAAAGTGTGTGTTTCCTTACAATTGTGCTCCAATATGCATGAGATACATTAAGATAGACAATGGAACCATTGTGTAAGAGCCAAGAGGTTAAGGTATTACACTTGATAGGTGAGGTTGCGTCAAAAGTCCCTTAGTTTAGGTGAGGCGAAGCCAAAAGTCTTTAAGAATGGGTGAGACAAATCTAAAAGTTTCAAGAATGAGTGAGGCTAAGTCAAAAGTTCCTAAAGAGTGGGTGAGGCTAATCAAAAAGTGTAATATCCCAAAATTAATTAAGGTGTTAATCATAGATTTAGAGTAATTAAGAATAATTAATAGAGGATAATTGGGCAAGTTAGTGAATAGGAATTTTAAAGAGATAAATTATTAATATGGGTTTGAGGATTAATTGGGATAGAAACCTCATCTAGGCTCAAATTAACAAATCATGATAAGAGGCTAATAGAGGCCCAATGAGTTAGGTGCAAACCCAATCCAATTTAATATGATAGAGGCCCAAGATCCACCTTGTATTAGACTCTTATACATCGCCCAATTACCCTTGTGCAGACCCAAACCCTTGAGCTCTTCAAACTTGGCCCAAACCTAGTTAAACTTCAATAACCCAATGCATAAGAGTTGGCCTAATGAAATTTTGCAACCTAACACTTTAAAACTGCCCTAACAAGCTAAAATTTAAAGCCCATTTGGAGTTGGACCTTGGAGCAACCTATGACCCATCTTTGACCCATCTTAAACCCAACTAAAACCCTAATGCTTTAGCCACTTTCTCATTTGCTGAAACTCAAGAAGCAAAATTCGGAGGTTGAGAGGGAGGCTAGGGTTTGGGGTAAGAATTCCACATTTTCTCATACCTAGAGTAAGATTCAGCCAAGGTAATAGTTATACAACTTAATCCCCTTATCTTTCTCTTTAATTTGGTCTGATTAGTTTTTCATTTGGAGTATTTTCACCATACCCAAATTCTGAAATAGAGTTGTTTGGTGTTTTCCTAAAGGAAATTCGTAGGTTGAGGTTAGGGCTGGCATTGGGTAAGTGTAAACTATCCATTTTAGTGTATTTTCTGTTGGTTTAAGACCCTTATAGTTGATTTATAGTATGGGTGTTAATTATGTACTAATTTGCTTAGGAATTTGGGTGATATATTGAAGTTTCTAGTAGAGGACATACTCAATCCGAATTTGGGAATTGGTGGTGGCTGGGTAAGTGTTATTTAGGTAGTTATTAGCATTTAAATTCATTGGGTACTTGTTGCTACTGTTAATGATGAATTAGAGTGGTAATTTTCTAATGTTATTGTTATAGGGATTTTTGTATCATTGGTGGCTATTGTAAGTTGTCTACAAGTGAGGTAACTGGGGTTTACATTAATTCCATGCATGCATCTGTTTTAATTTCATATTTATTGTATATGAATGATTTGAAATACTGAATGAATTGGTTAGCTATCTGTTGTATTATGATTGGACCTTGTAAGTCCATGGTGGAGCTATGGTACGGCCGCCACCCGTGCATGTACTTCGATAGGGCACTGGGTTATAATCAAACCCCAAATGCACTGAGCCCTGATTGTGCTCAATGGGGAATGGGTGCCGTGGATGGGCCTTTCCCGGTGTTAATGGCCTTTAACATGTGATAATATGATTGCTAGTATGGGATAATAATCATAATAGCCTAATTGTTTCATTTACTGATATGATTGATATGATTTTAATGTTGATTTTGATTCATGTATATATGCTAATTAAACTAGATTATATGATGGAATTGCCTTGGTTACTAAGATTCATATCTCACCCCGTTTTATGGGATTAATATTTCAGGTGAAAGTTTTTCGGGTAAGGATAAGGGGAAGTAAGGGGATGAAAATCCATGAGTTCCAACATGTAGGGAGAAGGCTACGCTTAGGCTGATTTAGTTAGTATAAGTACAAATTTTATATTCCTTATTATATAGCATCATCTTGTATTCATGTTGCCAAGTGTAGGAGTCTATATTTTGATTAGTTGGAATGTATTCGTTAAGAAGTTAAGTCTCAATATGGCTTGGTTTAAGTTGTATGAACCTATAGTATCTGATGTATGAATTTCTCTAAACTTATGGTATGGTATACTATTGGAAACCTAATCATGTGATGTATTAGAAATTGATATGAATTATTGACGCATGAAACCTCTAGCAAAATGTGTATGAGATGTTAATTGTTGATAGTATATAAATCCTTGCTGTCATTAACCCATGGAAAGGCTGACATGTGGTGGTTGGGTGAGTGAGAATTTGTATTTGAGTGTTGAGTTAATAATGGTAGAATAGCTGGGTAAATAAGGTAGATAAATACTATTAGGGCCATATAAAATGAGGGGAAGGGGTCTTAGAGTGTCCTTAAGAAGAGAATTGAAGTATAGGGGACGAAATGTAGGGAATATAACTACAGGAGGGAGTCACGCCCCAGCCAGGAAGGCCTCATCGCAGCCTGAAGAGTGACAGTAGTGAGGGACACCGTGGCTTGAGAAATCTAGCCACAGCGCAAAGTGAAAAAAAATGCCTAGGAGGGTGACAGAATGAAACCTCACCGCGGCATAAGTCAAGGAAATTAATTAAGGAGGGTACAGTAACAAAACTCACCGCAGCACCACATAGGTCGGCCGCGGTGCAGATCCAACTCGCCGCGGCAACCCAATGATTCCCGAAAGCAACTTAGCCACAGCGTAAGGTTAAAAACTTAGTTTTTGAGCTCCAGGACCTAACTTAGCCACGACAGGAAGGCTCCAGGTCGCGGCGCAGGTCCCCAAACTCCCACCTTTGACCTAGAAACCCTAATTTCTTTAATGCTAATGCTAGAAAATGATATAGGAACACTTGTGGGAGGTTTTTGTGTGCTGAAATCGATGGATAGATGAATCATAAACCCTTAATGACGATACAAGCTCTTTTATATATTTTCCCATTTATGGTTGTTTAGTTGATAACCCTAATAACATGGAGGTTCAAATTTTCCCTATATTTTCTTAATGTAATTAATTGTAACGACTCCAAACCTTAATCATTGATTATTAATCATGTATTTGACCATAATTACTGGGATTAGAAGTTAGGGTCATCACAAAAAGTCCTAATAATTGGGTAAGGCTAGACCAAAAGTCCCTAGGCCTTGCTTTTGATCTTAATATATTCATATGGCCTTGGAAATGTGTTTATGTTTGATATTTAGAAGTAATTAATGCATGCTTACTTTCCTTGACATGATTATATGGCATATATTCTTACTTGAAAGGGTGAATAAGCTATTAGAATTCTTTGAATCTTACTCTCCCCCACTTTTATCTAAGTTATTAGAATTCCTTGAATCTTACTCTCCCCCACTTTTATCTACCCATGTCTAGGTGATGCTCATGAAGCCAAGAATGGAGACCAAGGAGCTTGAGATATATTACTTTGACAATAGAATAGGATTTTGTTTAAATTGATGTCAAAGTATGAATTTATAAGTTATGAGATGTAACTCTTTACTTATGTGTAAAAGTATGTAAATATGCTGTATGAATCATATTTTGGACCAAATATATGAGATCTTAAGTTTTTAACATTCTTAAGCTATGGAATAAGCATGTATATGAACAAGTGAGAGAGCGATTTTGAGTTCCATGAGGATTTGGACCAATTGTGATGTTTCTATATGCTGTATTTAAGGTTTTGGAGCTCTAAAGAATTTTTTATTATGATTTTTCAAAGTTAACTGAATTTTGTAGAAACTGCCTATACACTATTTATTTAGTCAGTCTAGTTTTCAATGTATTTAAAGGGCCAAATGAAGTTCAATACTCATGAAATTTTACAACCATATATTTTGCATCATAAAATTTCCAGAGCCACTAAGATCACTTAATTTGGAGCTCTGTAGTAAGAGATATGAATTTTTAAAGTTATATATTTGTAGCAATGTAAAAAATTGACCAACTATTGCTTTATTAGAATTTTGTGAGTTAAATGACATTGTTTTTATTTGAAATTTTTACAGTAGTCAGATGATGTCTTGACCTTTATAGAAAGTCCTAGTTTGTGGGATTTGAAATTTTCCAACTCAAGTTATAAATTTCTAAAAATTATGACAAAATATGGAATTGCATGGAAGCTTACGAATTTGGCTAGTCTCTATATATATGCTCCAAACTTGAATTCTAGGCCTTATTTTATAATGATTCTATATGAACAAGTGTATTAAGGATGGAAAATGAGTTTGGTGAGATGAAATGGCTCATTTAATTAGAAATGAGTTAATTTGACATTTAATGTCAATAAACTCCATTGCTAAAAGCATTGAATTTATGAAAATAGATATTTTAGGCACTTTGTGACATATATTAAGTGATATCTTAATATGGTATTACACATATGATTCTTAGGTAAATGAAAAGAGTGGAATTCACATGAAGTATAAGTTGAATCATTTCATATTTAGGTGATTAATTATTGATACCAATGTCTTTGCATGATTGACTGCTTGGTTACCTATACGTGTTCAAATATAGTTGACTTATTAACTTCCTCTAGAACCTAAAAAACCTAAACCAAATAATATTTTACCTACTTCCTCATGCAAATGAGTTTATTTTAGACCCCATGCATAGATGACTAAATCATGAACTATTCTGTTGCATGGATGACCTTAACAATAGAGTATCATAGACTGAGATATGGACTTTTAAGGGACTGAAAATACTAAAAGATATGATAATAGGAAAATGGTTCCATTACAAATTTTCCAAGCAACTAGTAATTGTAATTCCATAGATTAATCTTAGTAACATGCATGGTTTGTATAATTAACATGTTTTAATTGCTTTTGCTATCGAATATGGATTATCTATATTTTTATTGAATATCAGGTTATACTCACTAATGTTACATTTTCACTAGTCATAAATAATTTACTTGTGATTGTCTATGTTCTAGTTAATGTGCACTTATAACTATACTTGTTAATGTTGTGCTATTTGTTTATATTAGTATCTAAATAATGTGTGGTTGACTACGAAATATGACTTGGATAACTTAGAATGTAATTTAAATAATATAGTAATTATGGCTATGATGCTGATATAATGCTAGAACAAAAAAGGATTTTAAGATGAATACATGGTTCTTAAAGAATGGAATCCCAATAGGAGATGGTCACTAGGAGATAAAATTCTCATATCCTAATTTAGAAATAGTCTTTAAGAGACATGGTTCTTGAGGGGTGAAATTTTGACAAGAGATGGTCTTCATCAGCAAAGGCAATGTTCTTAAGGGGTTAAGACCTTATAAGAAATTGTCTATAAGGAAAAAAGAATATGATAATTGGGAATAGTGTTTTGAGGGTTAAAAGTCCCATTCTCTCAAGAGCAAGATTATGACGGAAGGGTCATAAGGATTAGAAGACCTTTATGTGACTTCAAGTTTCGGGTTAGGATTTATGGATCCATTATAAGGGATGCCCTAGTAATGTTTACTCCTATCCATAAAAGTAATGATATATTTAGATGACCATAAGGAGTAAGGAGAGTAGTTTTCCTTCTTGATAGCATTAAAAACCTAGTGTTACCGGTATAAGATGCTTGACATGGTACTTATGGAAATAGTTTTCCCTATAGACAGTGCTTTTAAGGTAAGATCATTTATGTCTCCTTAAAAGGGTATGCAATGATGTAACATAACTACCTTAGCATACTAATGTACCATTTGAAGGCCTATTTTATGTGAAACACACTAAGGTTTTATGTATGTAATAATTAAGCATGATAGTATGTACCATGTGTATGTGATATGCATGTATGGTAGACTAAGCATGTTGCTTCATGATAAGAAATGATCAAGTGGCACTAATATCACTTAATGTATGACTTTGTGCAATTTTATTTGATCTACATATTATTGTATTCCATATGTATGATGTTATACCTAAATGCATGATATGGTACTTTAACGTGAACTTGTATATTATATTATTTGCCTATTATTTTTTGTATATGCCCATTGACAATGGGATACAAAAGAAATAAATATTTTTAGTAACAGCCTTTTAGAGCACTACAAAACTTATAAGTTTATCAAAGTAGTGAAATTTTGACAGTAAAAATTTTCTTTTCTCATTGGTAGTTCGATTCTAAAACGAATTCCATAAACCTTTAATTAATAGTATACCTGTTAATAAATTCTATAGCATTCATAAAATTATGAAATTACAAATAATATCATCATAACATTCAAACATCAGTATATGATAGTACAATTAGTTTCTAGGCTAGATGACTAAATATATATTAGTGTCTCATTATTACTACTATCTATTCATCTTAACTTGCTAAGGTTAACCTTGACACCCATTTTGATTTGACCTTTGCCTAATCACACTAATCTACGATCATGCACAACATCATCAGTATTGCAATCCTTATCCAAACACATTACTAAGTATAATAAGAATTTATATTCTCAATAAGAACACTTATTAATATTGAAAACTAGTAATGGTTCAATTACCATGATTGTAGAAAATATTTTTTTTAATTCCTCCTCTTGACTATAGCATATAAGGATAATAGACATATTACATCATAACAATATAAATAGAAGACTATGAATGCATAAGAATATCAAATCATAAGGAATACACATGCACATTCACTCCAAATTATGTTCATCTTTACATATAAACTAACATGTTCAACATATCATATTCAAATATCATAGTCTGTAGTTTGTGAAATGATAAATATAATTGAGCTTATAATAATCAGCATATCATACATAATCACATGCAGATATAATACTATACATATTCATTGGAATATCATTTACTATATCTAGGTAACACTTTTAAGCAATATTCAATAGGTTGAGTTCATTAATTCTAAGTACCATACAAACTTGGTACATACCAACATGCTTCATTATTGCCTTCATAAGGCCTTATAATAGTTTATATAGAATAGTACTATAATGACTAAATAATCATATCATATCACTTTACATGTCCTCTTTAAGCAAACCTAGATGATTGTGCCTTAGAAGTGATGTTAATGGAGAAAACTATGGCCCAAGAACCATACTAAACATCCTATACTATTAGATATAAATTAGTTTTTTGAAATCATTGGTAATCCATCAAACATCCTATAGTACTTGGTGTGAGACTTAAGTTTTTAGTGCCATCAAGGAGAAAGATTATTCTCCTTAGCCCTTATAGTCATTGAAACACATTATATATAGGAGTAAACATATTTAGAATATCCCCCAGAGTGGATCCACAAATTGTAATCTTAACTTAAAATCTAAAGTGACTTGAAGGTCTCCTAACCTTCAATGACCCTCTATCATAATATTGTCCCTGAGATAATTAAGACTTAACCTAAAAAGGAGCCTAACCTCCTTTGTTCACACATGATTATATTCTTCTTTTCTTTCATGTCAACAAAAACTCTATCCTTATTGATGGTGGTCATTTCATACTGAAATTTTGTCTTTTAATAAATTTGTCTTTTAGAGACTTATTATAAAATTGAAAATTTATAAAATCCCATCTCTAAAAACCATCTCTATCAAGGACCATAGCCTGGATCATGTTTTGGTCTATTTGGAAAGTTTATATAGAACATGAGGCACTATGACATAAGTAGAGCAAAATAGGCTTTGTTTTGCATTTTGATTTTGTAGCCAAATTCCAAATTATGCCATTTTTAGTATAGACTTCCAAAATTCACCAAATTTGATGGAGAGTATCCTTTATCTTTTAATTAATTACCAACAAAACCTTAGAGCAAAAATGATTTCTTTAGCTGTTCAATTCTTCAACTTTGCAAAATTGCCCATAAAAGGCTTGAACTAAAACATAAGGGCACCTTAAGTGCCTAACTGGATGAACAAATGAGTTCCAAAATTTAGAAAATTTGGCATACTTAGTTCCTCTATATGCAGACCATGACATACTAAAAATTTAGACCATTTGGAGTCTATTTGTCCCCTAAACACCTAGACACAAGATTGTTATTCGATTTTTGCTTTTTACCAACTACAAATGAAGTTTGTTACCCACTTGGTTTTTGATAATTTTCTTGCCATTCTTGCACATAGACATGCTAAATAGCCACAAATCAAGCATGCAAGCTTCTAAACAAAATTCTCAAGTTATACGTTTCATAGAAAGTTTTTATACAACTTTTAAGGATTTGAGTTTCCTACATGTCCCATATGTGGTTCCTACCATTTTCAAAAGTCTTAACACAACCATTAGAATTCAACAAACAACCATGAGAATCAAGAGTGTAAGATGGAGTGCTTAACTCCTTTCCATAGACAAGTGAACAAAAAAGGAAGAGGAGCAATGCATAAGTATTCTTATTATAAAGTTGCAAGTATTCTTCTTTAGTTTGCCACCTTCTTTCCACTTGTTCTCCTTCTCCTTCTCTTTTCTTATTACTATTGCTCTTGTTTTCCCTTTCCCTCACACTTTCATGCTCTTTCTCCCCCTACTTTATTTGTTTTTTACTCTCTTTATGTCTTTCAACCTTTCTATCCTTCTTTTGTGATTTTGGTAGAGTAAGGGCATAGGAGTGCTTGTTTGAAGTTATGTTTTGAAGGGGAAGGTATTTATAGAGAGGGAGGGTGGCTAACTTCCTTAGGAAGCCTCTCACTCAACTTCTTCTACAAGCATGCTATTGGGTTATCTTTGGTTGATGGGTCTTTAACTTAAAGTTTCTCATTCTTGGTTTGGAGTTATGAAAATTGTTTTAATCATTGATATGATCATTATTATATAAAGATTTCTTCCTAGCTCTTTTATTTTTATTTTGGAAAAAATCTTTTTTTAATCCTAAAAAAATTAAATTTTAACCCTAAATTTTTTACCTAAATATTTTTTATTTTGCAACTAATTTTTTTAAATATTTTTAGGGCTTTAAGGGTTCAAGGAATTTTTTGAAAATTTTTCCTTAAGTATTTATTATTTAATTTTCTATTATTGAATTTTTTGAAATTCCATGCCACCATAATTATTTCTAATTAATTCTTATAAATTCTTGATAATTACTATTAAATTCCAAATTGGTCCCATAAATTTTTATTTTATTCTTAATAACTTCCTCAAATTTCCCTGTGGCTAAAACTCAAGAAAATCCCACATTTCCACATGTAATTATTAACTAAATATCTTCTATTATTTATTTCATCTAATATTAATTTAATCAAGAGCTAACTTTAGGGGAAGTTAAATTTGCTACAAATGTAGCAACTAAACTATTACTAATTTTCAAAACTAATAATGTTTTTAATGAGACTATGAATTTTTACTAAACTTGATAATGCGTTTCAGATAAAAATGTCCGTTTGGCTAATACTATGTTGATAGTAGATTGATGTGCTGGATTCAAGAAATTACAAGCATTGGAAGATATTAGAAAGAAAAGATGAGACACTTAGCCTTTCCATTGGATAGTGGTAATAATAATGTTATGACACCAAGGTTGCTTGGTTGTATAACTAACAAGTCATTGCATTTTCTAATGTTACCTCAAACTTTAATAGAACTTTATGGTTGGGAATTAATATCAGTAATTCTATCTAAAATAATGTATGAAATATTAAGTTGACCACACGTTTAATATTGTGTAGTCTCATTTAATTATGCTTTGATGATGTAAGACCCCAACATTATGTCAGGAAATTATAAGCAAATAAATTGTCAATTCCGCAATATTTATATCAGAGTAAAGTAAATAGGATATGTTACACCTAAAGTTAGGGGTTTATAGTCGTCTTGTGATATTGCTAAAGCAACACAATTGTGATCTCCGAAGTATTTTGTCCTCTATCGCATATTGAAAGTAGCCTTCAAGCATTGCCCTCGCCTTTCAACTGCAACTATGTCTAAAGTTGAGATTCTTGCCTTGATGTATTTCGCTTCTAACTTCTCCACCTTTATAGTTCTACTGTCTTTCGATAAAGTACATATTCAAATGCCAACATTAATGAATCTTTATCTGAAAATACAAGGTTGATTAATAGGTTTAAATCCTCATTTCAAGTGCATGCCTAAATTAACCCTGATATTTTAGGTTCGTCCATTTCCTCCTTATGTATTTATGACAAGTACCAAGTTGCAAGGGCATATTATGACATAGGTGAGGTGGGGTTGGTATCGTCATTGCCATCCTCACTCCAAAGTCAATTTTATCGTCTGCATTATCAACAACATCCTCAATATTGTCTACATCTATCATTTACTATGTACATTTATAATTGCATGCAAGTTGCACTGAAAGGTGAATGAAAACGTTTAATTTTTCTTTTTTCTTATGAGTTGCACACTTCACTTTCAATTTCAATTTGTGAAAGGAGAAAAGAGAAGAGGAGACGAAAAAAAAAATTTGAGAGTGAATGAAAATAAAGGAGATTCAGCTTAGGTTGGGGATTGACTTACTTATAGCAGATGTAAAGTTTTTAAAGTTTAAATTTTAATGGCTATATTAAAAAAAAAAAAACTTTGGTTTAGAACGAGCCCTCATCCCTAAACATAACACCCGAGACACAATGGGCCAACTTGGGGTTGTATGTGTGGTTGGGATGATGACACATGCATCCCATTTTTTTTTTCCTTTCTTGAAAAAGTTTCTTTTGGTGTCATCGTTTAGGATAGTTACACCCGCGCACTAAAAATCAAATTATTTTGTGATAATAGTAATCAACAATAAATGAAAAAAAAATTGATAGCCTCTACAAATTTGATACCTATTAGTATATAATAAAAAATAATATTTTAAACAATAAGAAATAAAATAATGATATAGCTGAAGAAAAATTTATATTAAAAAAAAACTCAAAAGGCTCTATGTCTTCATACTCGAAAACGGCTTGTGATTTGCGAAAGCCCAATTGTCCATGGAGAGAAAAGTATCATTTTTGCAGACACTCACGTGTCACCCATCCTCTCCCTTTTAAATTCTTGTATCCTCGACGTTACGTGGAGAGGCCCGTCGACTTTACCGAGCAGTAGTTTGGGGAGTGTTGGACTACAGTGATCATCGGTGCCCTTTTCTTTCTCTCGCCGAAACTTGCTTCCTTTTTATCTCTAGGATTCGCAAAACCCTAGCCCTTTGAGTGTGTAAGATCAGCATCAAAATGGGTTCCGAAGGATCATCGAGGGTCATTGGTGAGTTTTTGAAGACCTAGATTTCCTAATATTTTTTGTTGTCCAGCATCCAATTTTCAATTATGCAATTTTTTTGGTTTCTGAACATCCATCATCCCAAATTTGGATGGGAGTTTCTCTACCAATATTTTATCACGTCAATCCCCAACTCTGAAAGTTATTTGTGGATAAACTGCGCTAGAATTTTCTTATAGAGATTTGGTTGTTGTTATAGTTACAAATTTATGTTGTTTTGAATAGGTGCTAGCCTTCGTTTGACCTTGGGGTTGTAATAACCAGGTTACGATGAGTTAAGTCTTCGCGTTAGAGATATGATTTACGTGCTCTATTAGTTGCTTATTTTGTTTGGTTGGTTCTGTTGAGCATTGTATTCAGGCCATAGTCAAATTGTACTGATAAAACTAATAACCCGCAAGAGAATTATTGCAGTATTTCTTATATTCAAAAGTTTGCACCCCATCATGGTATTGCATAAGACCTTGTGCTGCTGTCTGTTGATGTCTTGTTATGAAGTCTAACTAAATTGGAGTCACATCTTCGGATTACTGATCAAATTCTAAAACGGACCAGCTTGTCAAATGATTCCCTCTTGAGTTGTCGTCTGATGCATAAAAAAGTTTAACATCCTCTTAAATTTAATGGGAAAGCCAAACTCGTATGATTTGTTACTTCCAGTTAATAATATCCAGTTTCTGCTGTGCCTTATTTATAAAAGGATGGAGGCGGATGGTGGATAGTCATGATATTCTATTTGTGAATTGATGGAGAAAGACATTATGATAGCTACTCTGTTTAAAGCTTCAGGGCAGCCTCCAGTATGAATTTTTAAAATAATTAGTGAAATTACATTTGGTGTACAACTTGGTCATTAAATTCATAGATGAAACTCTGCCGGAGCACCTCCTATATCCTTGGAGAAGCCAAATTGGATTTGATCTATTTATGGAAAGAAGGAAGGGACTAAGTGTTGAGTCACAGTGCCATGTGCCCCCCTAGTATGATAAATTGTGTGAATTCTGGATGATCAGTTAACTTTCTTTTTCTTGTAATATGACAGGTAATGTGATATCATGTCACTTGTGCCCTGTTCTGTCATGTTATGAATTTAGCATTTTCTGTTGCCATTTTTTGTGGAGCTCACAGGGTTTTTTGGCCCTAGATGATAAATTGTGTATATCCTGGATCGTCAAATCACCTTTTTTTCCACCCTTATAATATGACAGCTAATGTAATATCATGTAATGTGTGCCTGCTTTTTCATTTTGTGAATTTGGCATTCGTTGTGGAGCTCGCAGGTTAATCTTAGTTTTGTTTATTTGTTGGCAAATAATCTTCTGGCAAATTAGTTTGCCATTTTCTTATGTATGTACTATGGTAAAAAAAAGTGTTATGTTAACATCTATCTAAGGATTAAAAAACCGTCCAAAATGGAATTCCTTTTCCAATTAGTTTCTCTGTTGTAACCTGCAATTTACTATGCTTTCAGCTTGTTAAGATTAGTTAGTGAACTTGTAAGGTGACCAAATATGTGCTCAGGATCTATTGAAAGCAACCTAATTTTTGCAATGTAGTTTGCACATTTTATTTGCTCCCTTTTCCTTACTCAGAAGTTTGATTTGCTAAAGAGTATATTTATTGGTCAATACAACAGTTTCATCTTTTCTATGGTTTTTGTGGAAGATACAGTTGTCATTTGCACTTATCTGGTCAAATTTTTGGATTTATGCAGTTCCTAGAAATTTTAGATTATTGGAAGAGCTTGAGAGAGGTGAAAAGGGAATTGGAGATGGAACTGTCAGCTATGGAATGGACGATGCTGATGATATATACATGCAATCATGGACAGGAACTATCATTGGCCCCCCTGGTGTAAGTTATTCTTCTCTGCTGATTGATCTAATTCTCCTAACTTTTTTGTTTTATTAGTGTTGCTGATGCCACCTTTATAAGTGAGATTGTAAATGCCAATTCTTCATATAATAGGCAACACATGGAATGTAATGCATCATGTTTGAGCTAGATTATGTTATGTGCAGCTCCTTGGGAAAACTTTTACAGTTCACTTAGAGGTTTTGTGTGTGTGTGTGTGTGTGTGTGAGTGAGTGTGAGTGAGTGAGTGAGAGAGAGAGAGAGAGAGAGAGAGAGAGAGAGAGATTATTGCTTTTTGTTCTAAATTGAAATGACTTTCTCTTTTGAGCATCTCCTAAGTTTATTAATAGAGTGCTCCTTTTCTGCCTTACTGATAGAGTTAGACTTATGATAAACTGTCCAACTGCAACGCATTGCCTGCTGTTGGTGAAGAAGGACTTCTTGGTTTTATAGGTTTTATTTTTTACTTTTTCATACTGTAAGTGATTAGATTCCGAATTTGCATTTTTATTTAACTTATAATCAAGCCACTAGATTGGTCTAGTGGTGAGGGGCTTGAGTAGTTTGCAGGTCTAAGGTTCAATTCTCTGTGCTGTCATGTATTAAAAAGAAAGGGTAACTCATAAACTTCATCTATATATCCTATAGACTATAGAGCCTTCAGTTACTGTTTGTTGAGGTAAACGCCCCTGTAGAACTTCAGAGGTTATTTGACTTATTTCTTTTCTACACTGACCATTGAAGGAGTCTATTCTTTTGCTCTTTTGTAATCTTGAGTACATATTGTCCTTGTTAACTTAGATGAGCAGTTTTTGTGGTTGTGCTGGCCTCAGTTGTCTGGGAGTAGGTTATTATTCAGTCAGAAGGCTTCATAGCTGACATTTTTCAGCATATTAGGTACTTTGAGTATGTTCCAAAATGACTGTAATATATATCTGTACAATCAAGATGGCTAATAGGTTAGGACAGGCAGATAGTAGATGCAAAACCTTACAAATCAGAAGAGGGAACCTTTATTTATTATTATCTTGATATTCAATGGTTTATTTTTGCTGTTCCCTTTTGTAAATACTCATAAGTTGATGGATAAGATGGCTCAAATTGTGTCACTTATTTCAAAGTTTCTGTAGTGATGATAAGTCCTTTGCAAGAATTCAATGTCTATATCACCTGTGTCTAACTTATCAAAATGATAACAGGTGTGTTCTAGTGAGTTCCTAGTTTCCTGATGACATTTATAATTAATGTGAGAGAGGTTTTTGCGTGACCAGATTCCTAGAATTACAGTTGTAATGTGAAGTTGTTTCCCCTGCATAAACATATCGTGTTTTTATGTCTTGGTTTAATTCTATGGAAGCAGTGGCATCAGTTCCTGACCATCTAAATTGACTTGTTTACCTGGTTCAATTTGTTGCTTTACTAGACTGTGCATGAAGGGCGTATCTACCAGTTGAAATTGTTCTGTGGCAAGGATTATCCTGATAACCCACCATCTGTCAGATTTCAAACGAGGATTAACATGACTTGTGTCAACCAAGAAACTGGAGTGGTAGGTTGCATTTCTGCCAAGGCTCTTTATACTCTGATTTGATTGAAAATGATCTTATAAATAGCTAATTATCAGGTTGAGCCTCATTTATTTCCCATGCTTGCTAACTGGAAACGGGAGCATACCATGGAAGATATATTAATGCAATTAAAGAAAGAGATGATGTCTCCTCAAAATCGGAAGCTAACTCAGCCTCCTGAAGGTCTGTCAATCTTATTTTGATAGCTTTTGATATATATTTCTGTATTTTGCTAGTCTTAATATGCATGAATCTCTTTTATGAACTTGATAGTTTCTACACTGGTTAATTTGTCAATGATCATGAGGACTGTTTCTTTTGTCATTGGACAAACCTGCGAGCAAAGATGATCGGATATGATGGATAGATAGATGGTTGAATGTAAAGTTTCCGTTTCTGTTGAGCTTCTAATGCTCTTGAAGTTAGATCACCTTTTTCTTTGTGGTCAAGAAAGAGAATTCACTGAAAGGTGAAGGATGCAATGTAGTATGTGTATGCTTGTGATATCCAGCATTTACTTGGTTAAAGTATTTTAATAGTGAGGTTAACTGTGGCTGCTCCCTCTAACAAGTAGTGTTAAAAAGTGCACATTTTGACTCTTTGTTGAGAGTCTCAACTTGAGATAATGTGACACATTTTCATTTTTTGGGGGGTTTTTGAGAGAAAATCAAGGGGGGGGGGGGGGGGGGGAGGATGCTAGAACTTGAGAATTTGGAACTTGGAGCATGTTCGGAATTGTTCTGAAAGAGTTAATTGTTTTAAAAAATAGAAAAACAGTTAATATTTGTTTGCTTTGCTGTTTTTATTTCTCACCCATGAAACAAGGTTGCAAACTCATTGGCATTTCTAACTTATTAAACGTAGAAAATGAATGAAGAATCTATCATCTGTCATAAAATCTAAAGGTTACATTTATACAACTGAAGATTACTAAACAAGGAGGTTTGTAGTATTATGTACCATTAAATTATACATTTACAATCTTAGCATGCATTATATGCAAATCCTAATTTTATAGCTTCCTATTCATGAGCTCAATCCATAGAAAAACGGAGCGAACATCATCCTATAGCTATGGTACATTTATTCCCCCGGAAAATTTGTCAAATAAAATGAATGTAAAACTATACATTCAAACCATTCATATACAATGAAAAACCTATGAAATAACTTTAAAGATCGCATCAATATGAGGCTTTTAGCCTCTCATTCTATTTTTTGGGATATCCTTTCATTTTTGCCAACTATCTCACTTGTTTGAGGTATGTCCAACATACATTTACAACAACAAGGCTTTTTCCCACTAGGTGGGGTCGGTCACATGGATCAAACAAAGCCATAAAATTCTATTATAAATTATATTTTTAGATAGATCATTTAAATCTAAATCTTTCTTAATAGTTTCTCCTATAATTTTTCGTGGTCTGCTTCGACCTCTAATTATTAGACCACTTTCTATTTGATCTACTCTTCTTACTGGGGCTTCTATAGGTCTTCTCCACACATGTCCAAATCATCTAAAACGTGATTCCACAATCTATTCTACAATAGGTGCAACCCCAACTTTCTCTCTAATGTACTTATTTATAATTCTATCTAATTTGGTATATCCACTCATCCAATGCAACATTTTTATCTCTATGACATTGAACCTATTTTCCTGTTGACCTTTTATTATCTAACACTCAGTCCCATAAAACATTGCCGGTCTTATAATTGTACGATAAAATTTACTCTTAAGTTTGAGTGGCACTCTCCTATCATTAATAACACCTGAAGCACTTTTCCATTTCATCCATCCTGCTTGAATCTTATGGTTTACATATTCCTCTATTTTCCCGTCATGCTGTATGATAGACCTAAGATACTTAAACCGAATGACTTGTGGTATGGTGTATTCTCTGATTTTCATTTCTATATTAGAATTAGTGTGCCTCTTACTAAAATTAAGCACTTTTCCATTTCATCAATCCTCTTTGAATCTTATGGTTTACATCTTCCTCTATTTCCTCGTCATGCTGTATGATAGACCCAAGATATTTAAACCGAGTGACTTGTGGTATGATGTGTTTTTTGATTTCACTTCTACATTAGAATGTGTGCCTCTTACTAAACTTATATTCCATATACTCTGTTTTACTTCTACTTAAACGAAATCCATGATCTTTCAAAACAAGTCTCCACATCTCTACTCATTTATTTCTTCTCTCGATTCTCCAACCAGGACTATATCATCTACAAAGAGTATGCACTGTGACACCGACTCTTGGATATGTTCAGTAAGTATATTTAAAACTAAAATAAAGAGATAGGGGCTCAAAGTTGACCTTTGATGTAAGCCAATAGTTATCGGAAAATCTTCAGTGAACGCAACATACATCTAAGTTGGAAAAATAATTTTTTGATTCTGCAAGGTATTGATGGTTGTTAATAGGTTTTATCATTGCAGTGTGTCAATGTCCAGTGTGACACACCCAAAAACAGGCTAGTCCATGCTTCATAGGTTTTCACCCTATGTGCTCTGTTTTGTAAAACCTTGTCTTGAAACAAGAAACTCATAATATCATTTTGATGTTGTCGTGTTTTTTGTTCTTTTTGGGTGAGTGGAATGTGGGGAACAAGTTGGAAATTCCTTTCATCAATGGCAAATTATAAATAAATTTAAAACTTTCTTTGGTTCAACTTCAACATGGATGTAGTTTTGCTTCAGCACCCGTGTGTGTTGTCGATTTCTCATCCTAGGGGTGGGGACGGGCCGAGATTTGCTTCAACCTGAGTCCTGGCCCAATTTCAATTTCGGGACAAAAAAATCGTCTCGGGTCTGGCTAGCCCAAATCTTGCCCCATTATAATCTGGCTAGGTTTGGGCCACGAGCCAATTTTCTTTTTTTTTTTTTTAATTTTTTAAGAAAAAAATTTTTAATTTTAAAAATTTATATTTTTATATTTGCATAGTTATTTTGGACATATAAGTATTTTTTTAATACATTTTTTTAAAATTTATACAATAGACATGAAAAAACATGAATTCAATAAAAAAAATAGGAAAAAAAATGTAAATATAGTAGTTAAAATTTGAAAAAATATATATTTTTTAATTTTATTTTTCTTACATGAATGTGATAATTATATTTAGGAGAGCTCTAACATAAATTTTGACCCCTTTAGTTATTTATAATTTATAAAATATGTTTAAAAATTTTGGTTAAAATTATAAAAAGACCCTAAAAAAAAATTCTTTTCAATTTAGTCCATATCTTTTTATATATAAATAAATATATAAATATAGACCTCGGGCCGGGTCAACCCAATAGGGCTAAGAGGTTATCTTGAAACCCATCTTGACCCAAAGTATTATCCCGACCCGACAATGTTTTAATTTTTTTTTCAAAAAAAAATTTCCGACCCGTCTCGGCCCAATTATGCATTAGGTTGGGACGGGCCAACCGGGCCGGGCTAAGCCAAGTTTGCCCACCCCTATCTCATCCCATCTCCTTTCTCTTAAAGTTGATACATCAGCAGCTCGATGGTACTGATCATCCAGGGGTTTATACTCTCTCCTCTCTAAATCAATCATTCTTTGAACTTAACCATTCTCAGACTTCTACTTATAGGCTTTAATTTCTGTCTATAGAGTGATGAACATTGTAGATAGCCTCTCCATCTCAAAACCATGTTATGGTTTATGAAAGTTTGTTGGAGACTAGGTCATCAATTGTGAAATTTCTGATCAAATGGCTAGGTTGAAAATTTAAATTCAGCTGCAAATCTGCAATCCATATATTAAGGGAGCTAAAAGCTTGTACTATTTGACATTTTTTTAAAATAAAATTATTCTGTACCAAATGTTGGAGAAAAGTAGGGGGACAATGGGGCCGTCAGGAGAGGGTGGCTTTAGGCTGGATGCCAACTATTGAAAGTAGCTGTGATGCACGACCCCCTCAGCAATTAAGAAAAAGGAAAAAAGTGATGAACAGGAACTCTAAACATAACTTTTTTTTTTTTTTTATGTTGAAAATCTGCTTTTAAGAAAGCTTTTGCAAACTTAAATTTTTGTTGTTTGTTCTCTAAAACTGTTTTGTATTTTATACTTGAATACTTTTCTGAAAGTAAAAAATTAGGTCATTCCAAATGCAGCCTTGTTTTTTGAGTTTTTTTTTTTTTAAAGTGCTAAAGAGTACAAATTTAGCCCTCAAATGTAGATTCTTTTGTCAATTCGGTGCTCAAACTTTGATATTGGTCAATTTAGTCCCCGAAACTCTGATTTCCATTTATATTCATCGAGTCTTGATTTTGCTTATTAGGAAGACAAAATTTGTTGTCTTATGCTTATTATTGTTGTATCGATTTACAACTTTATAGAGCCAGGGCATACACTACATACATGAATTTTTGAAGTCAGAAATCAGAGGAAAACAGAGAAGGAGATCCTTCTCCAGTAATTCATTTTTATTTAATCCACTCAAGAAATGTTAGTTTTTGCCATGGTATACCATAATCGGAATAAATGCCAAAGGACATCACCATTTTGTATTTTCGTTTAGCAATTGTTGGCTTCTGGATGAAACTGAATAAATTCAGAACTTAATGATCTCATTGACTAATTTCAATGTTGAGGGACAAAGTTGACAGAAGAGTTTGAGGATTAATTTATGTTTTTGTTCGTTTTCTTTATTCTCTCTTTCTCGTTTGGCCTATGCTTGCTAGTTTGGAAGAGGTTGTGATACACAATGTTGTAAAGAGCTTATCTCTGTTGATTGATTCTTAAGTTTGTAAATCTCTGAGCAATCTAATCTGGTATGGGGAAGCTGAATGATCAATTATGTCTTTCAGGCAACGAAGACGGCAGAATTGATCAAAAGGGGCTGGTGCTGAGATGCTGTATTGTGTAATCAGCTGAGAATTTACGAATCATAATGTAAATAATTATACTAAATAGATTATCCCAGTTATGAGAGAATGCATTCACAAATGTAATTATGGACTAAGCACGTATGTAACCTATAACCTGGAGCTGTCAAATAGATAGTGGTCGTCTTATCCATTAATTTTCATTTTCAATTGTACTTTTGAGACTGATTTTACCCCAGTCCAGGCTATTTGAGACCTGGTTTATCCTTCACCTGGATCTCCGTATGACTGTGTCTGAACTTCCTAATTTTTTGGGTCACAGTCAATTTGTCATTGAATTTTTTATCAAAATTTGTCATTGAAATTTCAATTTACTACAGTTGTCTAGGTGTGATCATATTACCATAAATTCGGGTATCATCTATGAAGAGGGAAAAACGTCATTTGTTTTAGATTGAGTGATTAATGTAAATGAATGCATACAGACTTTAAATACGACTATTATCCTTTGAAGCATATAAAATTTAAGAGATTGTTTTAAAAAGATGTTACAAGATTGGGAAACAAGTGTATATGGAAGTTCATTAGGAGTTGATGGACAAATAATACATATCTTTTAAATAATAGTGGATAATCCACCTAAGCATCCAATAAGAATTTGGGTGTTCACAATCCCGAGTGTTATGGATTGCAAGTGGTTGGATTTTGGTCAATTATGATTTATTTTACCTTAACGCCATGTTGTATACATTTAAAAATGTTGATAGGTTAATAAATAAGGCATAATCTATTTATTAAGGTCAAAGTTACAAGAACCATATGGGACTGGCCAGCTTATCCGGTTGGGTAAGGAGTTCAACTGGTCCAATCTAGTTCAACCACAGATCTGTACTGCTCCAAAATCAATTTAAAAAGAATAGGGATTCTTTAATATTCAGTACTCTGCCTGACCAGCATAATATAGTGTGCTGTTCAAGCGGAGGATATTTGCATCCTTTATTTATTTATTTTGCAATTTAGCTATCTATTTTTTTTATTTTCAAATAAGTAAAGTGTATGATAAAGATAGTTTTTGAACTTCTATTAAATATTTTGCGATCTTAGCTATTTATTATTATTATTTTTTAATTTTAAAATAAGCAAAATGTAAGATAAATATAGCTTTCTAACTTTTACTAGATAAAAAATGTCTAGTGGAAGTTGAAAGACAATCTTTATACTGCATTTTATTTTCTTAGAAAAATAAATAGATGGCTAGGATTGACTAATATATATATATATATATATATATATATATATATATGTATAGAGGGTCAAAATTACTGCTTGAGCAACAGGATCCTCATCCTTCTAAGAACCAGATTAAATAAAAGTCATATATTTGTTGACTATGCATGAAAGCTGAGAAAAATATTTGTCATACCAGTGAGCAAGCCAATGTTAATGAAGCCATTGTTGACTGTGAAAATGACTTTATTTAGAGTGGTTTAAAAACTTGATTTTAGCGGAGCAAGAAAAAATTTAGGAACTAAAAATAAAACTTTTAATAAATCTAAAGAAAAAAAAAAGAGTTTAAACTAATATTGTTAATCGAAAAAGATATGAATGTATGCCTGCGTATATACAAACATACCAAATCTTATAAATATTGCAACATTATCCAAACAAAATTTTAAGTGCAAGAAATTTGAATTATGGCAATTTAAATTTCTTGCATTTAAAATTCATAAAATTTTAAATTATACAATCTAAACTCAATGTACAGGTTTAAAAATTAAATTTGTATTGACATAATGGATTATCAGTTATCGTTCAGAGGTCTCATTCAAAAGTTCAATTCGCTATTTGCTATCTCTAAGGCGATTGTACTTATGAATGTAGGAGCGTACAAGAGGCGTGAGTTGTCATAGCAGTGCAAGAGTGCATTATGGAATCTATGGTGTTTGTAGTGAAAGATATTGCGCTGCAATGTGGGGCATAATATAAGAGGTGAGTTGTCAAATAACATGCGATAAAGTATTTGTCTTCTTGAAAATAAAGGAATCTTTCAAAAACAGAAAGAAAGGAATCTTCAAAAGTTTCAATTACATGCATGCCTTACCTAGTTTGAGCCAGATGCTAGTAGAACATCTGGCAATCCAACTTATTTTGACGAAGAGCAGTTTTCGACAGCAGAGACCTTATTTAAGAGGGATATTTTTACGACACTAACTAGCTCAAAATCTATCAAAATGAAGTTCTAAGCTTTAAAACTTCCATACTTGACAATATTTGAGGAGCCTGTTCAAGGAAGGAGAGGGGGACTGAGAAATTAAATCCCCAAACGTGAGAACCTCCAAACTTGTATATTTAGAGAAGGTGTCAATTAAATTAAGGCTTATGAATTATATTATTGAACTAATTTGGTCCCATTGAAAACCGTTGATTCAGCTTGAAAAAGTAGTCCAATCATAATCAAATATAGTTTTTAGCATATTTTTGTATTTTATACTTTATTTTTTTAGTAAATTAAAATGAAGTTAAACAATGCCTATCATAATAGTCCAAAAAATTTAAACTTGGGTTAAAAATTAATTACATTTATATCGTTGTATTGTTATTGTTAGTCTTTATTGTAATATTCCGTTTTTATTTAATCAATTATTTATTTATTCCAGTAATAAATTAATTATGGTATCATCTGGAATTTGATAGTAATAGTTAGTTGACCTGATAGAACCAATTCTCTCATAATCCGATAATCTTTCTAGTTCAATGTCCGGGTTAGCCAGTAAATTATTGAGTTTTCATATTATAATAATTTTTATACTAGAGTGAGTTGAGTACAGGTCACACCTATTCATGGAAAGGCCTAATTGATTTAGCATGCATGCTAAATTGCATTTTGGTGTGCTATCAAGATAGAAATAACTGTATAATCAAAGCCATCCCAATTTAAATCATTTGCTTTTTATAATCTAATGCATCATGCAAAGAAAGAACTTGAAACATTTTTTTGTGTGTGTGAATTTTTGGTTTCACTGGTATGGCTGTATGTGTTGCACAACAAGAGATAAAATACTACATTGTCTAGCTAAAATCTCCACTTTGTGATAGCAGAATTTAAATTGATCATTTTTTTTATTATTACAGTCAAAATATCCTCGAATTTTATTTGGATTGGTTTCTTCTTTAAACAATTTTAGTAGCGCTACATCAGTCTAACGCATTTAAAAGTTTACTATTAAAGTGCCCACTAAAAAAACTAAACCCAAATTATCAAAATAATATATTATCTTCTTTTATCAATTGAGTTAGCCCCTTCAACTAATTCATCAAATTCTTATATCCACTTGAGTTAGCTTATACATATTTTTAGTCCTACTCTATACTTAATTGAGGCAATTAAGGAAGAGAGGGCCCAAGCAGCCAAAACTTATGCAATTTTTTCTGTTATCCACCAAACCAAGCAAACATAACCATTTTCACTTTTCAGCTAAGGTTCCAACATTTTGCTTTACATAGTTTCGCTGCCAAAATCATTTGGCGAAGTGCCCTCTTAGTTAAGTAAAGAACTTTGTTTTGCAAACTTTCAGGCTCCGCACGAGCTTTCCATGACTGTCAACTTCTTGACCCTACCCGTTTCCAATGCATTGCCTTTATGTGCTAGCCTTGCCTTGCTTTGCGTGTTTTCATTACTATTTGAAGTAATGCTTAAAATGGCACAAGTTTTATTGATTAAATTATGTATATTTAAAGTGCTAAAATAATATATATGGTTGACAACATTAGTTAAATTTAATGGTATACTAATGAGAGTTTAATGACAATTACTAACGTAAAAAATTTTAAAATTTTGAAAGAGTAAATTAATAATTTAACCTCATTTGAAGTGATACTTTACACTTAAAAAGGCACATGTTCTACTGAGAAAAATATAATAATGTACATGGCATCCACTTCAATTCAATTTTTAACATTGAGGTTCAACTCTTTTATTCTCTTCATTTCTTTTAACTCATTAAATCTTTCCAACGAGGAAAATAATTTATTATTTATCAATTATCATGCATTTTTTGAAAAATATTTCTTGATATATGTTTTAAGGGAAGTCATTAAATCAAAAGAAATTATCACATTTAAATCTACACCATAAAAATTTAGGAAAACTGCCCTTATTCCTCTTGATTCTTAGGTTCGTTTTTTTTTTTGGCAAGAAAAGTCATGAAGTTATGTTTGATAAAATATTTTTTTATTTTTTCTTTTCTTTTTAGGGGTACTAGACGTGCTTATAAAAGCTAGCTTACAAAGATAAAATTAACAAAAGAGAAAAGAATTACCTACAGATCATGTTTTGCGAAATTATTGTACAATAATATAAAATATCAGATTCCAGAACATTTTTACTTGTATCAGATGCTAACTTTATTCTTTCTTTATTAAATCATAATTGTGTCAATTCATTAAAACTTTTTTTCTATCATAAAATGTACCACACTGTATATATATATATTCATATTAATCAATATACAATCCACGTAAACTTTTGATTATGAAGCAAATTTTAAATTGTTTTTTCAGCGTGACAAGACAACTTTTCATAACATTCACAGTAAAACTTTTTAACTTTAAACAAGATAATAAGATAAAGCATTGGAGTTAGATTTTTTAGCCTAAAGCATAACACAGGAAGCCCACATATCTTTTAATAGCCCGTTGTGACCATAATTCCAAAGTGGCATACTTTGCTCACATGATGAATATATTATTACTTAATTATATATATATATATATATATATATAGAACTGTTGTTTTCACCAAACCCACTAAATGTCATATTAATTTAGGCATTGGGTGGCACATTTGCAAATCTTAAGAGTTGGGTTGGGGTCTTTTTGTTGTTTTTTTTGGGGGGGGGAGGGGGGAATAAGGGATATAATCCCCTGGGCCTTTATTTATTTTGTTACTATGATCTTTGTACCTATATATAGTAATTTTATTGGAAATGATATTTATAAGATGCAAAAAAAAAAAAAAAAGGTCACATAGTAAGGTTAAAAAAATAAAAAACTAGCGCAATCCCCAAGAATCATTAGACGGGGATGCCAAGTTAGCAACCATGTAATCTAACATCAAAACAGTGATTATAGGAAACTGGCCTTTCAATGATGACTTTTGCTGTCACCAAAGGCCAAAAAAGTCGCTGAGTTGTTTTCTTGGTCGAGAGCCAGTAATGCTTTGTACAATAGCTATGGTGTGTATTTTAATTTTCGTCAATGGCTCTTTGAACAGTAGCCGCGACATCATATTTTTAATTTCTGTTAGAGGCACTTTGAACAATGGCCATGACATCACATTTTAGTTATTTTCTGTTAGCAAGCTTTCAACGTAGAGGTCATTTCTCTCATCTACGAGTTTCTTTTTTTTTTTTAGTAGCTCCCTAAACAAATATATGCTTCTGTCTTTAATTGTTCCTTAGTCGGGTACATTGGAAAAATATGTTTCTCTCTATTCTCACTATGGAAAGAAGTAAAAAAGGGCAGCTTTTAGAAACGCCATATTTTGTCAAGATTACTTTCACATTTCAATTTATGGCCAAACAAATTGATTGCCGTCTAACCTAGTTAGGTTTGTGTTCAGTAAGGTCATTTCAATTTTGCATGTTTTGTTTCACTACCTAGACAAAACATATTTTTTTAGCTTTACTTGTTCCTTAATGAAGAAGATAAATCTTAAAGTTTTTTATTATCATTTCTCTTTGTAACATTCAGAAATTAATTAAGAGGAATTATAGAGAATTAAGGATTTAATTTGAAAAAATAATTATGAGAAATTCAAAAAATTATGAAAAATAAAAATTTTCAAAAAAATGATTATTTTCAGCATTTTGAGACAAATAATAAGTTTGGTGAATTTTTGACAAGAAAATAAATTTAATTCTACATTAGGATTTAATTGAGCAAAATTTAATTCAGGTTCTATAATTTATTTATTTACATCAAGAATAAGTTGTAAGAGCCTAATTTAATAAGACCCAACCCAATTGGGTCTATCTGACCAAGGCCCAACTGTAACACCATAATGTCTTAACCTCAACTAATCTCTCCTTTGGCTCGATTCCATATGATTTTCAAAGAACAAGTACACACCGTGGCATTTTCATGCTATAAAACAGAATTTAAGCGCTCATATTTTGTCCCGTGGGTCCTGTGAGCCCATCATTCACATTCTCTACTCACACTCCATTTATACGACTCATTCATAGCATAAAACAAGCCATAAACCACGGATATAGAGCCAAAAACCAAGAAAATGTGATTTCTCACATGGGCCCAAAAGTCAGATTTTTGGCTCTAACTTTCAAAAATCACAACTAATTATTGAAAAATGGGAATCAAGCAAACCATAGCTTTCTGGAAAGCTCTAGGTGTCAAATTTACACTAAAAATAATTTCCAACTACAATCTCAGCGTTTGGACCATGTTTGACATAAAAAATAAGACAGAGGTCCGGCTGTCCCTGATATTGGTGCAACTAACTGTCATGAACTTCAAAAATTCATAAATAAATCCACAAAACTCCAATATGGGAAAACTATACCAATTTGGAAAGCTACAGATGTTAAATAGAGGAAAAAAATAAGTCTAGATCAGTTCAGTAGCCCTTAGACCTTGAAAACTGATGGAATATTAACAAAGGTCGGATGGCTTCCCTGATGCTGATAGAGAACTTCAGAAGGTTCATTCTCTCTCTACAGACCTCCAATTTAGGTGCTTCTAGTTGGTATAGGTCACTGTAGTTGTCTAGTTTATGCCTATAGAATTTCATGACAATTGGACACCATTTGTTCCATGAATGACATGGATTTATTTTCAGACTAGTTACACAGTACCATGACCAAACCATCAAAATTTCCTAACTTCAACAATTCGCCAAATATTTCCTAGACCTCCAAATATTACTCAATTTAGCTTTCCAAGAAGCTCTCTACAAACTCTATAGGCATGCCAAATTTTATATCAAGAAGAGCTCATTTGGTCATACTTTGACAAAACTCACAAATTTGGCGGTTTTGGCACCCAAAACGATTCAAAGTGGGTCCAAGTGGCCTCTCACATGTTCGCATAAATATAATATATATGAAATGTCCAAGTGGTCCAACTCATCATACATTTCAAACTCACTATGCTACGGGTAAAAATGCATTATTGCATACAATCCGCAAAAGGGGTAAATCCCACATTTTCATTACTTTGGCTCTCTACATAGTTTATACATCATTTTTCCATACATTTACACTTGCTACAACATTTACATCTCAAAAATAGTAGGTGCATATTCCTTTTGGCACCTCTTTACATCAAAAGAACTAAAATAAACTAACATCTATCTAAACATACTCAACTAGGCTCCTTGGTGTGCACTTGAATCTCCTTGAGCTCCACCTAACATGTTATGATGGGAAAGGAAAGGGGGTGAGATTCATAGAATCTTAGTAGCTCATACACTCATTCAAGGAAGCAATCAAGGCATATAAATAAATCAAAGTATGCAAATAAGCATCTAACCATTCACAATCATACAATACATGATTTACATGCTATGAAAACCATATCAATGCCAAGATTGAGCTCTAGGGACTTTTGGTCTAGCCTCACCCGATTTTAGGGACTTTTGGATGGTCTCATTTTTGGTTTAGGGACTTTTGACTTGGCCTCACTCAGTTATGAGACTTTTGGCCTTGTCTCACCCAGCCTGAGGGACTTTCAGCTCTACCTCACCTATCTCAAGGGACTTTTGGCACTACCTCACCCGAGTAATTTTCATAATCCAACATATAAACATATTGGTACTAATGCATCAAGGCAATAACATATGGCATGTCTCACACAATAAGCATATACACAAGCATACAATGACTATATACATCTGAGAATGCAACAAGAAAGAGTGAAGAGCTACCTTATGAGCTAACATAAGCCTTCCCTTTCAATTTCTCTTCTCCCTTCTTGGTTTCACAATCACACCTTGATGGAGGTGCTTCTCTTGAGCCTAGACACAACAAAAAGCATGGAATTACTCTCTTATAACTCAACAACTATTAGGGGTTCTTCATAGCAAATCCTTCCAACATATAAGAACCTAAGGGTTCTTTCTCTCTCTAGAATTTCACTACCTCTTCTTCTCTCTCAAGCTCTTAAGTTAGTAGAACCAACATACTCAAGAAAAGCAAAGAAGTTCAAGAGTGGTTTTCCACTTTTCCTCTTCTGACCCATGCCTAAAACCTAACTAATTTAACAACCAAAACCATAGAAAGAGAGGGCAAAGAGAGAAGAACAAGATTCTAAGAAGAAAATAGAGGAAAATCTCAAGCTTGCTTACCTTTTCTTTATTCTTCCTTCCTTTTCTTGGTCTCTCTCTCTCTCTATATGCCCCTTTTCTCTCCTTTGGTCGAAGCTTAGGTCAGTTAAAAGAGAAATGATGAATTGGGACATTTTAAGAAGTCAAATTCTTCTTTTTTATGTTTTTCCGAACTAACTCTCGCTATAGCGAAAATTAACCTTCGCTACGGTGAACACGTATTAGTCCCAGACCCCTGTTTTCACTATGATGCGCTACGGTGAGCAGCTCCCTGGTTTTTGTATGGGATGCCCGCACTTGCTATAGCTAGAAGCATTCTCACTATAGCGAACAGGTACATTCACTATAGCTAGACCATTTCTCACTATAACGAACGGGTACATTCGCTATAGCTAGGTTATTTCTCGCTATAGCTAGCAAACTTAGAAAATTCAAGACTTCGAAAATTTTTAACTTCTCTTTTTTTTTTCTTTTTCTGGTTGTTACACCAACTATCAAAGGCAAAACTTACTTAGATAAAAATACCCCTAGGTTAGCTACCTTTCTTTAAAATCCTAAATTATGAGTTGAACGCCTTATAACTCCAATTGAAACATTAGGCAGTAATTTTTGCACATAGATGGAGAGGCTAAGGTTCTTCATTATTTTGGCTTTGATTTACACACCTAAATGAAGATTTAACTAAGGTAAGTTATACAAAAGTTAATTCTCTCATCTTTCTCCTCATTTTAGTTTGATTAATTCTTTATTTAGTGCATTTTCATTCAAACCCTAAATCTAAAAATAGGTGTTTTGGTGTTTTTTACATGAGTTTTGGAGTTTGAGGGTAAAGAAACTATTAAGTTATTATTTCCTTATATTTTGAAGTATAAATATGTTGAAACGTAGCCCTTATGATTGATTTTTGTTTTTGGTTCTATTAATGTGTGAAATTAAAAGGAATTTGTGTGACCCATGTAGTTTTTGGGTTTGGAAGGCTCAAATATATACATTGAACTCATTAAAGGCTTGCGTAGTGTTTTTAAAGTAGTTCTTGATGATTGGAATGAACTAATATGTGATCCTTGCAGTGAATAATGACTAAAAGTTGGATTTCGGTTGATTTAGGACTTGTAGAGTGTTTGGCATTTGTTGGTAACATATGTTTCATTAATCTTGTATTTGCTACACTTATATATTTTTTATGATAAATGATTGGTTTGGCTACTTCTTATTGTTAAATTGTGATCATGTCCTTATATGGAGCTATGATCAGGTTTCTACTTGTACATTGTGCTATGATTGTGAACTGAATTATAATCGTACTCATTGGAAAACATTGAACTATGATCATGCTTAATAGGGAGTTGATGCCATAATCGGGCCCTTTTCCTTTATTTTTAGCCAATAACATGTTGTATATGATTATTAATATGGGATAGTAGTCACCGATAGTCAAATTTGCTTATTTGTCGATTTACTTGTCATGCTTCTGATATTTATCTGTATGAAATGCATTTATATTAATTATTTTGTATATATAAATGGAATGTCTCTTAGTTACTAGGATTCACATCTCACCCCTATTGTGGGCTAACAATTTTAAGTGAATGTTCTTTAGCTAAGAAAAAAAGGGAAGCTAGTGGATCACAATTCCTAGTCTAAGGTCTTGTGTGAGGATTCTACACTTAGATATTTTGATTTAGAGTATATGCTAATTTTTGTAACTTAATTGGTATAGTATAACGATGCATTAATATTGTTAAGTGTAGATATTTTGATTTTTTATAACTTGGAATGAATCCTAATGGAGCTAGGTTTTAATATATATTGAATTTGATGTAATTGCACATAACTAAGCAAATATGAACTAATATGTTTGTATGAAAGATTGCTTTCCCAATCAAAGGATATGGATTATGACATTAATTGTATTCTTAGCCTTGATTATGTCATGTTGTTTTTTTGCTATCATATATGCCTAATGTGTGACTTGGGGATGTGCCATAGTCATATTTTGCATCTAGGGTTATTTTAGAGTTTTAAGGATGGGAATATGTTGAATTGGTCTATTGAAACTTGTTCAAAGTGGTATGAGGCCAATAAGTAGTGGATTGTATATTTTAGGTTGCCACTTAAGGTTGCATTTGCCTTTTTCCTATTGTAATGAGGGTTGTGCTGATATGATTCAAGATTTGATTGGTCTAATTAGTCTTTAAATCCTAAAAAAATGTAAAGTTCATAGACTAAGGTTTATAGGAGGTTATATGCCATAAAAACCTTACACTTTAGTCTTCGAAAAGTCTTAGAGTTCAATTTGAGGTAGTAGTGTAATGTCCCACATTGGATAGGAGGATTTTAGGCTAAGGCAATATAAGTGGGAGTAGTACTCTCTCCACTGTGGATGCGTTTACCTAGTGATGTGAGCAACAAAACCTAGAGTGGTGTTACCAATTGAGGTGCCTTCAGTCTAAGACAATATCCATAGAGGCTCTGTGTAGTGTTTGGCATTAGAGCCAGCCTAATCGCATGTCCGCCTTGAGGATGAGGTGGTTCCAAAAGGGGGATGGAAATGTCATGTCCCACATCGGATAAGAGGATCTTAGGCTAAAGTCATATAAGTGGGGTTACTACTCTCCCCATTGTAGACATGTTTTCCTAGTAATGAGAGGAACAAAACCCAAATAAGTGTGACCGATTGAGGTGCCTCTAGTCTAGAACAATATCCACAGAGGCTCTATGTTGTGTTAAAATGTAATGTCCCACATTAGATAGAAAGGTCATGGGCTAAGGCCATATAAGTAGAAGTAGTACTCTTCCCACTGTGGATGCATTTTCCTGGTCATAGGAGAAACAAAACTCAGAAAGGTGTGACTAATTGAGGTGTCTCTAGTCCAGGACAATATCTACGGAGGCTTTCTGTGGTGTTTAATATCAGAGTCAGCCTAGCCACATGTGCACCTCAAAGATGAGGTGGCCTCAAAAGGGGGGTGAAAATAATACCACACAAAGCCTTCGTGGATATTGTCCTAAACTGGAGTCACCTTAATCGATCACACCTCTCTGGGTTTTGTTCTTCCCATCACTGGGAAAACACATCCACCGTAAGGAGAGTACTACTCCCACTTATATGGCTTTAGCCCAGAATCTTTCTATTTGATATGGGACATTACATTTTAACACAACATAAAGCCTCTGTGGATATTGTCTCGGACTAGAGGCACCTTAATCGGTCACACCTCTCCAAATTTTATTTCTCCCGTTATTAGGAAAATGCATCCATAATGGGGAGAGTAGTACTCCCACTTATATGGCCTTAGCCCAAGATCCTCTTTATCTATGAGGGACATTATATTTTAACACCACATAGAGCCTCTATGGATATTGTCCCAGATTGGAGGTGTAACATCCGGTCCTCTGTAAATGATGTAAATAAGTCAGTTATAAAAGGAAGTCTCCTAAATAGAAAGATTTGAGGCCAAATAAAATTAAGAGAACATTATAAATAATTAAAAATGAGGATACAAGGCTTAAGATGTTTAAAAATCAGAGTAAGAGTAGCTAAATAAAATTTGATGAAAGTTAATGGTATTTTCGTAATTTTAAGCACTTTTTAGAAAATCCAAAGGAAAATATTTAAATGAAAAAATTGAATTTCTTGAGATTCTCAAAAGTCCTAAAACCCACAAGAACCCCTAGAATGGTTTAAACTCCTTCAGTTTATGTTTTAGAGTGTCAATTGACTTAAACTTTAACCGATTCATTTGGGAAGGTTTCAAATCTAATTTGGATAAAACCAAAGGTATTTTATGAATTAGAGGACCTAAATTTTATAATGGAAAAGATGGTTCTAAAAAAGGAGTTGAAATAAGTTTAACCAGAGCAAATAGGTGCATAGGGGCAAAATTATCATTCTAAAAAATTGTAAAAGAGGCTTCTTAAATAAGATTACACCTTATCATCTTCTCCAAACTTCCATTTTCAAAAGTATAGAGAGCTATGGTGTGACATTAAAGGAGGAGAGAAAAGAAGTTTAAACTCTCGTTTAAGTAAGTAAACGGCCTCGTTTTATCCCGTGCCAGTTAGAAAAGTTATTCCTTTTTCTAAGAGCTCTCTAATGGTAGTTTTCTTTTCTTGAAAACTTAAAGATTCAGGTCTAACCCAAGCTAAAAAGGAGCTCTTTTCAAGAAACTAATCAGTAAAAAATAATCTACATGAATAGAGCTTCATTTTAAGGTAAAACCTTACTTGAAATACTTGCAAAATCTTGTATTTTAAAGCCATTTAAGGTTCGATCTAGCAAGAAAAAGTGAGGAGGAGAGCTTTTCTTCATGTGTTCTTGATGAAACCAAGGGTCATAGAGTGTGAGAATTAAGAATATATAACTAGAATTGAAAAGAAAAATTTAGAATGCAAGTTGTAGAAATTAGGGATTTGGTTGCATCTTGGCAAATATGAAACTTTCTAATGATAATTTAAGTTGTCTAAGAGTATGAATGAGTTCTCAAGATACTTAGAAAACCTCACATATGCCATTCCCCTAAAGGAAATGAAGCAAACTCCATTCGTGCATAAGATAGGGGGTGTTTCAACCAAAATAGAACCATGTGCCTAGAGAGCATTTTAAATTATTTTAAGGTTAGAAAGGGACTAAATATAATAGATGAACATCAAAGGAAGCCTTGGAATAAATTTAGAAAGTATGGGTTGTGAGATGGAGGTGTAGGCTCCATAAAGAGACATAAACAAGTAACTTATAGTAGGACTCCTTAAAATAAAATTATATGACTCCAAGGAGTCTAAATAGAGTTAAGAGACTTAGATTGAAGGAGAAAATGGAGCCAAGATTATGAATTCCCATAGTTGCTTCATTAGGTCTTATATGGAACCATAATTGAGTCTTATAACAAAGTAAGCTTCCATAAAGTTGTATAAGGCTTAAGCTTATGCCTATGAGTGATTCGTATCTCATTTGATATGTTTACGCCAAGAGAATCAAGTGCCACCTAGTAACATGAGCTTGGCTGAAAAAAGGAAAACAAGTTTAAGGAAAAAGTGTGTGACAATTGTTCCAAGGTAGCTCTCTAACCTTTCTCTCATGCATTACTTGGATGTTTAGTTTTCTTTGAGTGCTTGTATGTATATTTTAACTATGAAAAATTCCCTTAGCCATTGTGAACATCGTATTTTGTCTGGACCAATTACAAAAATAATAAAATTAAGAAAAGAAGGAAAATATAAAATTAAGAGAAAATGAAAGAAAAAATAAATGAAAAAATAAAAAAATTAAATTAAAAAAAGGGGAGCTTAAGAAAACAATAAAAAAAATCAAAAGAAAAAAAGCCCAAAGCCTAAAAAAAAAGAAAAAAAAAAGTTTTTTTGTTTCTTCTTCTTTCGTTGCAATCCAATACCTGGAAAAAAAAAAGACAAAAAAAGGGTAAAGCCCATTCCTTCAACCCAGCCCACTGTGATGAATCCATGGACCCAACCCCCAAGTGTTTTGACCATACGTATCCATTCAGTCTCTGCTGACCAGCAAAGCGTGAGGCACGCATAGAGCAGAGCACGAAAATGGAAAAATGGTTCAATAGGTCTGAAGGGAGCAGCTCGTGGCCAGGGGCTCGAGGAATGGACCTCCTCTCCCATCCCTTTCCTTGTTGGAGACCGAGAAAAGGAAGCACGAAAACAGAAGGAAAAAAAGGAAGCACGAATCTAGGAAGGAAGGGAGAAAGTCAGAAAGAGAGAAAAAGGCGAGAGAGGTCATTGGGGGTTTGAGAGAACCACCGAAAAATCAGGAGAAGGCAGAGGGAAAAAAGGGAGTGAGAGACCGAAAAAGGGAAATTAGAGAATTGGAGAGTGAGGACGAAAAAAACAGGCGAGGAGACAGAGATAAAAAAGAATCAAGGGGAGATCGAAAAGGAAGGAGGGAGTGAGAGATCAGAGAGTGCAAACAGGAGATCAAGGATCGAAGAGAAATGGTGGGCAGAAAAATGATAAGGAGGAGGATTGTTTTTTTTGGGGTTCAAATCGAGGGGATCAGAAAAATGAAGGCATCGGAGTATTGTCTTTTTCGGGTTTGAAAAATCGAGGGAACTCAAAGAGAGGGAAACCGGGAAAAGGCGAACGGAGATGGAGAAAGGAAGTTGAAAGGAGGATGGTGTTAAGGAAGAGCGACCTCGGTGCAATAGGACAACAGTAAGAAGGAATTTTTTTTGGTCACGATTCCAACAGGTAAGATACTTCATCCATTATCAGTTTATGGTAGCTTGAATACGATGTCTCTGTACTGGTCATGCACTGTAGTGGAGTTGATTAACTAGTATAAATTACTTTGATATGTATTTGCTTTAGAGAGTGCCCAGCAAGTGCTCGATGAAAGGTTTTAAAGAAAAAACTCGAGAACGAATCAGACGTTTGGTCCCTGTAATTTCTATGTTAAATGTCTGTTGGAATCTGGCTGTGATTTCGAACTGCACTGCATTATTGTTCTGCAAATGAACGAGATATTGAAATGGTGTATGCCCACTGACCAGGGTTGAACTTGAGTCATGATTTGAGAGAGGAAATTTGGAAGCATTTTGTTATTTTATTGTTTGCCCATGTTTGTTTTTTTAGTCATTATCTGAAATCAGTTCTTGTTTTGCTTTGCGTTTTGAATGGATTGATATTCATTGACTGGGATTGAATTTGAATAATGATTTTCTTCGTAAAAGAGGAAGATTTCTGAGGCAGCTCATTATATTGCCATTCTGCCATGTTCAAACTTTGATTGTTGTCTGCAATTAATTGGCTTCCCATGATGATTGGATTGGGTTGAGATTGCTGATTTGGTTCTAAGAATGGATTCTGACAAATCTTGTGTTGGCTTTCACTTGCTGGAATGTTATCATAAAGTCCTACTGTTTTCTACCTTTGTTTATTTGTTTCTTTTAGCTGCTAAAATGCCAAGTAGGTTTGCTGACCTTATGTGTTTATTTATGGATGCTATGCTGCTTCATGAGTAAGTATGCTTTCGTGGAAACTTATGCATATTTTGCTTTCTTTGTGTGAGGCATGCTACCTGGTGGTTCATGATTTAGTGAATTGATATGCAAGGGAAGCTCTGCCGAGGGACTTAACTTGATTTGAGAATTTTAGTTTCAGACGTTCAATAACAAATACTGATATATGCTTGGACTCTGTCTCAACTGATGCGGCTCAGGGAGAATGTTCAACTGTTGAACCTGATTGTTTGGTGCCAATAGTTCAACTCAAATCTGATATTCTCGAAACTAAACCTCTGACCCTACTGACTGAAGGCACAACCATGAAGACAAACTGGTTTTGTGTTTCATTTTACACATGTTTTATTTATTTTATTTTATTTTAATACTTGAAATGTATTTGAATATGATGTTTAATTGGCTACATAAGCACCCACAAAATTGTGAATATTGCATGCTTGTAAATAGTTTTTCTCAATTTTATTTCCTTTTTTTAGAATGGCCGTGTGGGATCTTGTATCTCCTTGGGCACTTAGGGGTCATCCGGGGTTGTGTGTGATAATAAATCTCCTCAAACACCGGGTTGGGTCATCAAATGTATTGGCGTAAATTTTAGGCTTCAATAATTTACACAAAAAAAAAAGGAGAGTTTCAAAACAAAATAAATAGTTTTTCTTATAAAGGTAAAATGTTTCTTTTCAAAGAAGAGAGAGACTTCAAGTACTAACTAAAAGTATATAATTTTGAGAAAAATCAAATAAACTTTATCTTTTCAAAATAAAAAAAAAAAACAAAACTAAAACAAAACAAAATTAAGATGATTAATTTCCTTCTTAAACTTATGAATTTCTTTTCAAATTTTCTGTTGAACAAAAATTTGAGATTTAAAAATATGCTTCATGAAAAAGAGCGTAAATAAACAAAAAACAAAAAAAAAAGATAAAACAAAAACAAAAATATCGTTCCCAAGGAAATAAATAAACAAAGTAGAAAAACAAAAGATAAAAATCCAAAAAAATAAGCAAATCAATAATAAAAAATTTTTGAAGACTAAAAGATTAAAGATTAACAACAAACAAATTAAAAAAAAAGTAAAGAAGTAGGATTAATGTAGTTTTTACAAATTAAATCACTTCCAAAGTTATTTGCGAAAACTCAAATGATTTTTACTTGTTTTCATTCATCATTTAACAAAAGAAAACAAAACAAACAAAAAATAAAAATAAGGGAAGAAAAAAATGAAACCAAAAAAAAAAAATAAATAAACAAAAGAGAAAAAAATATGAAAATACTGGAAAAGCAAAGAAGTAAAATTAATTCTACTTTTAGGAAATCAAAACTCGTCAACCAATTCTAAATTCGTTTTATTTGCTAAAGGAAAAAGTTATTTTTATTTTCTTTGTCTTTTTGCTAAAAAAAAAGGAGAACAACAACACAAAGACAAAAAAACAAAAAAACAAACATAGCAAAAAAGGAAAAATAAATGTTCGAACTACGTGGAATTTGATCCCTCCGAAAGGTACGTAGGCTCTAGGCTCTTATCCTAGGTCAAGTCCATCCTTGTAAATAAATTTTTTGTTCAATTTTCACTTTCCTAATTTCTCTTTTTTTTATTTTGTTTTTCTAATTTTGTTCTTTTAATTTCTTTTTTCCTCTTTTATTTTCAATTTCATTTCCTTTATCTCCATTTTTATTTTACATGTGATTTGTTACGGAGAACTAAAATAGAATAGAGGCCATATTGATTTTGCACGACTAATTTAGGATAACCGTTCTCAGCAACGGGTGTTGTGGCATGCCTAACCCCTTCTCCACTCACAATTGACTCTCGAACCTATTTTCTGATTCGTAGACCATTTTTCTTATTTTCCAAATAAAAGGCTTTTTCTAAAATTTTGCCTTTTCAAAAATAAAAATTTGGTGACAACTCTACTACTTATTTTAATTTTGATTTCAGTTTTCATTTTCTTTGGAAATTGAATCAAAACATCTTTTCAAGAAAATTTCTTTTTTAAAAAAGTACCATGCGGTCGCATTTTCGGGTGTGACAGCCATTGTTTACGTATTATGGTACCATTATATTTCTTGAAATAAGTTTATGTATGTAATATGGCTTGTATGGGTATGGTTATACCAGAAGTCCCTTAACATGGGTGAGGATGAGTCAAAAGTCTCTAGAAATGGGTGAGACAAAGCCAAAAGCCTAAAAAAGAGTGAGACTAAATTAAAAGTCTCTTAAAAGTGGGTGAGGCAAATCCAAAAGTCCTTAGAAAGTTAGGTGAGGTTAGACCAATGCCCTTGAGAGCTTTTATTTGATATTTATGAGTTCACATGACCAAGAAAATATTTTATGTATGTTCATGAGATACTTGTATGACATGCATGCATTCTTCGACATGTATATACATCCATTATGTGTGTTTGAAAGGGTAAAAAGCTATTGAGAATCTTTGAATCTCACTCTTTCTCATTTTCCATCTAACCATGCCTAAGTGAAGCTCAAGAAAGTAAAAATGGAAGCTAAGGAGCATGATGTGCAACACTTTGACAATAGAATAGTTTCTAATGTAATGTAATGTCAAAGTATGGATATGTGAGTACTTTATGGCATGTAAACCATTGAACACATGTAAAAGTATATGAATATCCTGTATGAATGAAAGTTGGAATGAAATGTATGTTTATATGAGTTTTTGCCACCCATGAGCCTTTATGTGCATGTGTATAAATGTATGTGGTATGATGAGATTTAGCTTTATGATGATTTGAACCATTTGGCATACTTCCCTAGGCTATGTTTATGCTTTTGGACATGCTCAAGTAGTTGAAGAAAGATGAGAAGAGCATTTGGTACATATATGGAACCCATTATAGACTTTAAATTTGACCAAATCTTAAGTTAAATCAAAGTTTGACCAAATGGATGGGTTTTTGCATGAAATTTGGCCAACAAGTAGGTCTTATCTAGAGCTTTTTTCACAAAATTAAAGAGCAGTCAATTTGGAGTTTTAGAGAATTTGTTATGATTTTTCAAAGTTGGCTAAATTATACAGAAATAGTATGTATACTGTTCATATAGTTAGTTCATATTTCTATGTCACACATGGGTCAAATAAAGTCTAATGCCTATGAAATTTTACAGGCATAAACTAGATATCCTAAGCTTTCCATAACCACTATAATCACCTTATTTTGAGCTCTATAGAGGGAGAGCCAAATTTTTGAAATTTCATGATAATACTAGTAATACAACTCGACCTTTGGTATTATTTCATTGTCTTCTATAGGTTAAAGGCCATTGCATTGGTCTAGAATTATTTTCATCATTAGTTAACATCTAGATCTTCCTAAAATAATATGGTTTGCTTGATTTTAATTCTTTTTAGAATTAGTTATGAATTTTCAAAGTTCATATTATAAATCTAGCATGCCAACCCAAGAGCAAAACTTGATTTTTCTAATATATGGCTTCAAACCCAAAATGAATAAGACCAAATGTGATGTTTATAACTTGATTGGATATGTTATGGATAAGAAATAATATTGATGAGTTCATGTGATCCCTAAAGCTATGAATCATGTATGTGGCCTCCCAATTACGCAATTCTTTATGTATAAAACTATATGTTTTCTTACAAGTGTCTTCCAATATGCATGAGATGTGTTGAGATAGCTTGTGGGACTATTATGTGAGAGCTAAGAAGTTAAGATATTATAGGAGGCACATTAATTGGTCATACCTCTTCAGGTTTATTCCTCCCATAACTGGGAAAATGCGTCCACGGTGGAAAGAGTACTACTCCCACTTATATAGCCTGACTTCAAGATCCCCATATCCAATATGGGACATTACATTTCTATCCCCCTTTAGGGGCCACCGCATCTTTGAGATTCACATGTGGTTAGGCTGGATCTGATACCAAATACCACATAAAGCCTCTATGGATATTGCCCTAGACTAAAGGAACTTCAATCAGTCACATCTCTCCAGGTTTTGCTCCTCCCATTATTGGGAAAACGCGTCCATAGTAGGGAGAGTACTACTCTCATTTATATGGCCTTAGCCCAGGATCCTTTTATCCATCATGAGACATTACAAGTGGTAATTGGTTAGGATGCATATTTGAGAGTTTAGGATTAGTCAGTAGTCAAGTCATGGCTACATTAAGTTTGAAGAGTAGCAGAGGCTTAGTACATTGCAATGCAAGATTCCTAGTCATGGAAAAATTTGTGAATTTGGGGGAGATGGACTCTCAAGAGCCATCTCGCTACCACACAAGTAAACTTAGCCATAGTGAGAATCGAAAGGAGGTATGTAAGTGGCCTCTCAAGAGTCATTTCACTATAGTGTGGGTAGACTTGGTCGTTGCAAGACTCATGTGTACAATGTTCCTAGAAGGCCCAAGGATGACCTCACTGAGGCACAAGCATACTAAGTTATAATAAGAATCACATAATTTGTGGATTTTGCCCTAGATCTAAGTTTAGCCATGATTTGCATCTTTTGAATCATGGCACAAGTATAAAATTAGGATTTCAGAAGTTCTAGAGGCCAAATTGGTCATGGCCTAACCATCTTAAACCATGGCCTAAGTCCTAAAAACCTTAATTCAACTACAAAACATGTTTCTTAACATGTTAGTGATTAGTAGTGACTAGTAGCCCAATATATACGAGTTTTTTTGTGCTTTTTGATGCATTTTGAATGAGATAAAAAATGCTAATGAGAATTTTATTTTGCTAAAACAAACATGCTCTTGTATACCTTGATGGTGAATATTGATGATGTAAATGTTTGAATATCCTCATATTTTCATCTATTACTAACTCATTATCATAATTAAATCTTAATTACAACCAATTAAGAATACAATTATGTATAATTAACTTAATTAGGAGTTAAGGTTGTTATACCCTTTCTCTTTTTTACTCGATGCACTTTTCTCTCAAGTTATATATCTCTTTCGTTAGCCCTAAGGTTTGCAACTAGTTCTAGTTAATGTCTAACTTATGGATAAAATAAAGAGATTTGGTTAGTTAATTATAAGAATAATCTTAATGACCTCAAATAAAAGTGAACAAATCAAAAATTTTATTACAACTAAGTTACTAAGCCAAATGCCTATCACAAAATGATTGAGTACCTAAATTATTAAGAGTGTAATATCCAGTTCTCAAAAAACACGAGAAACGTAATGTACGGTTTCTCCGTAAACGTACGAATTCATCGGATACAAAAGAAAGCCCCCCACATGAAGTGATTTGAGGTCTAATAAAATTAGAATAATATACTAGACCTCAAATAATGGTGATTCATGGTCAAAGGTGCCTTAAAACCAGAGCTGGAATAGCTAGGCAAATTTTTACGAAAAGGCAACGAAATGTAATGGCATTTTCGTAATTTCAGGAAATTTTTAGAATTCTTATAGGAGGGCTTTTTAAATGGTAAATTTGAGTTCTTCGAAGTTCTTAGAGGCCCTGAAAGCCATGGAAAGCTCTAAGATAATTAAAACCACTCCAGTAGATGTTTTCTAATGGCAGTGAGCTCGAACTTTGACTAATTCGTTCAGAAAAGTTTTAGCTCTGATTTGAGTGATTCGAAAGGAATTTTATTAAGTTGGGAACCTAAATTTCATAATAAAAAAGACGATTCTAAAAAAGAAGATAAAACGAACTGGAAACAAAAATGCCAAGACAAATAGGCAAAATTGAAATTTTTGAAAAGTATTTTTTAAACTTACCTATATATATGAGGCACCCTATCTCATCCTTCATTTAGCCCATTTGTTTCTGCCCTAAATCAAAGAAAAAACCCAATGGTGAGGTGTGCAAGAAGGAGGAGAAAGGAAGGAGAAAAGCAAGGAAGATGTATGGATTTTCTTGGCTTTTTTCATGCTTTTTTCTTTGCCAAACTTCTTTTCCATTTTCTCTTCTTTCCTATGATTTTATTAAAGTTTTTGGATCTATTTTGAAGGAAGAATAGAGGAAAGAATTCACATTTGAAGAGAGGAGGCCAAAGAAAGGAAGAAACAAGCAAGAGATTGATAAGCATGATTGTTATACATTTTATTTCCTTTAGCTTAAGCTTTTTAATAGTTAAATAAGGCTTAATGGATTTAATTAGATGCAATTTGATTTTATTAGCTATTTATGCACTTTATGAATTAATTGGCAAAATTATTGAGTTTTAATGCATGAATTCCTTTTAAATAATTTTATCGGTATTTCTACTTAACACTTCCCATTCTTTTGTGTAGATTTTAATGGGCTTTGAACACAATCATGAAAGCCACGAGTTGGAGAGTTGAAGAGAACAAAAATTAAATATATTCAAAGCAAGCAAGAAGAAGAAGCATGTGAAGATCAAGTAGAGAAAGAAGCAAGGTTTTGATGTGGAATGGGAAGGAGAAGCATGTGCATATTTTAAGAGAAGCCATAGAACCATGCATGAGGCATGCAGCTCGAGTAAAGAAATAACATGAAGCATGAAGAGGAGAAATAGAGTGTTGAAAGGATGGAATGCGAGACTTTCAACGTGAACTCATCCACACATAGTAGCTAATATGGAAATAAGAAACATGGAGTTAGAGATCTACGTGGAATGAGAGATAAGTTGAATGAAGATGCAGCAGAAATAGAGGAGAAGAAAACAAAGCAATACAAAACAAGAATGAAGGAAGCTTGTAAGTAGAATCTGCACGAAGGAGCAATGTATGGAAAGAAGCTGAGAATTAAATGAAGCAACGAGCTAAGCTGGGAGCTATGTTAAATAAGGAAGTAATAGGTTCAAGAGGCAACACATAGAGGCAGCTCAAGTCGAGGAGATAATCAAGAAGAACAATGCTGCAGGCAAAGAAATAGAGATGGAGAAAATAACACAAAAGAGCATCTGCACATGGTGAAGGAGAAGGAGATAAGCTACGGGCAGAAAAAGGAAGGCATGATTTTTCTGGGCACGTGAAAGGATTAAAGAAACAAGTGAAGCAATAAGCTAGAGCTTAAATGGATAGCAGCTGCAGAACGAGGAAGAAGCAAGGAAAGAAAAGAAGGAAACAAGCATATTTTGAAAGAGATTAGCTATAAAAACATGATGGGAAAATGAGCTACAAACACAAAAAGAAACACGAGTTGGATGTGGGAAGAAAATGAGGAAGAACTATGCATGGGCAGAATGCGAAAGAAGCTATGGGTTCTAGTTGATAATGAAGGCAGAAAATGACAAGGGACTTGAGAAAAGCTGAGCACGTGGAGTTGAAGTGAATCATAACACGAAGGAAAAGAAATGAATCAGAATATGTGAAGCATATGGAATATAATAAAATAAAATGAAGTGAGGCCCACTCTCATACATATACCCATATGCAAGCATCAGACAATTGGAATTGGGGGGCTGAGCATGTGACAAGTTAATGAACCACGTGAGAGGATTAAAAGGATTTGGGCAGAGTCAATGAGAGAGGATGCCATCCATTGTATCCATTCATCACATTCATTCACGATTCACTCCGTCATTCATTCCATTCATCCACATCGTCCATTTTTAATTCATCTAATGACATTCACGCATTCATTTCTCACACCCGTCATCCATTCACATTATCCATCATTGAGTCATACATTCCATTCCGTCATATCATAATCCATTACACTCCATTCCACATCACTTCGTCGAGACTCCATTACATTCACACCTTTATTTCATTCCTTCGTCCAGAATTCACCACACCATTTTCCTCCATTCTTGACCTCCATCCACTTCAATGATGCTCTAATCTCCATCTATGGCTAGCTAGGAGGAAAATCCTTGGTGGAAGCTTAAATCCCTTGGAGAAGAATGCAGAATTTTGGCTAAGACTTTCTTAATTTTCCTACACATTTTCTCTTTCTTGTATTTACTTGGTTAAGTAGTATTGGATTGAGAATTTGTGTAATTAATTAGTAGCTAGTTAGGTACTAATTAGGAAAGCAAATTGTTATTTTAATTGATTAATTTCAGTCCTGAATTGTTAATTTTTCTCTAATATTCCATGTATGCCACGAAGGTATTCGATGAAATGCATGAGTGAGATTATGTGCCTAATTGTCTATTTGTGGATTCCTTAGTATTTAGTTAGTTAATTAAATATTTTTGGATGATGATTCAAAGACTAATTAATCAGTTAATCAATCAATTTGAGTGTTCAAAGATCTTAATCACAAGAATTAGTAATTTAATGGGAGTTAAGGTCTCAATTAACATCAAATTGCTAGTCTCTTGAATCTTGAATGGTAATTCAAGATCATTTGCTAATGAACACAATTAGGGACTTTTAGACCAGAATTAATCACAATTGGATTAGGATAAGGATAGTAGAGACCAAGGGACGAATCCAAAGCTAGTCACAAGCCCATTATCAACCATAATTCATCCAATTAAGTAAAAATTAGGAAATTTATTTCAATTTAGTTTTAGGTTAGTTTAATTTAATCAAAAACCCCCCAAATTAAGTAGTTCTAGGATCTTTTTAACACTTAGAAACTCAATTAAGTATTGAATTCCATTTCCAAGGGAGATGACCTAGGTTATGCCACTAGCTATATATTTAGTTCAACCTAGTTTTATTTGAAGGGTTGCGCGATGAGCCAGTTAGAGATCAAGGAAAAACAAGGTAAAATCTCCATCCCATGGTAGCTACTTCTTCTCCCCTTTCTTCCTTGGTTCATCCAACATATGGAGGTCCAAGAAGGCATGGACTTTGGGTAGAACCAAGGGTGAATTTTAGGAATTTAAAGGAGGAGAATAAGAATATGTAAAGGAAATTAACTAAGAATCATTAGATTTCAAGATAGGGACGCTAGGGTTTTGATTGCATCTTGAACTCTACCATAAACCCTAGCCATATTTTATGATGTTTAAGTGTTCATATAGGCTCCTAAGACACCAAGAGAGCTTCCTCCATGCTTCTCCCATCAAAGGAAGAAAAGAAACTCCAAAGGTACCAAAAAGAAGCATAGCCTCGGCCTAAGCACTTAGAGGTAGTTTTAATTTGTTCTAAACTTATTTTTGAGTCATATATGATGGAAGAGGATGAAAGGAAACCTTGGAAAAATTTTAGAAGCCATGATAGTGAAATGGTATCATAGGTTCCATATTATGGCTCAAAGAAGCAACACCTAGCTAGGCTCCTTGATTTGGTTGTGTGATGACTCCAAGAGATCTAAAAAGAGTCAAGAATCATAAATGAATGAAGAGAATGGAGCAAAGACCATATTTCCATAGGATTGCTTCATTAAGTGCAGTATGGAACCATAAAAGAGCCATATGAACCACCTAACTTTTCTAGTGAATATATGGCTTTAGAATGTGATTCAAGAGTATAATTGGCTTCCATATGATGTGTCTAGGCCAAGAGAAACCAATCCCACACCCTTGTGTGTGTGAGGTCGAGGGAGCGGACTCAAGGCTTAAGGAAAAAGTGTGCTTGTATGGCAAAGATAGCTTTCTCCTCTTTCTCTCATGCATGAATATGTAACACCATATATTTCTAGCTCATTTCATAACATTCTCATGCTTGACAACATAGATTCTATGAAAGAAGTAAGAAAATCCCTTAAAATAATACATTATTTGGTGTTACATCGTATATAAAAATTTCATTCAGTGTCACGTGAACCTTGTGAGCTCATATAATGCATTCTCATATTTAATTATATAAATACAACTCATTTGCATCATCAAAAGTGACCCACATCTCAAGAAACTCAAAGGGAAACATGAAATATTCATATCTATTTTCGGCCTGATTTGGCTCTTTTCTGACCAAATTTTGAAAAATCATAACTAATTTTAAAAAAAACTGAAATCATGAATTTTTGGTCATTCTAAAATGCTACACATGTCTAATTTAGGCTAACAATATGTGAAAATCATAACATTCAACAGAGAGGACGTTTGACATGCGAAATGATCTAGAGGTCAAGCTATCTACTAGTACTGTTATAGAATTCTATAGCAAATTTCAAAAATATCCAATTAATTCCATAAAAATCCAATCTATGCAAATGATACTAATTTGGAAATATGTGGATGATAGTTAAAAAAAATAACTCTAGACAAACTCAGGCACACCTAGACTTCGAAATTCAATCAAATAGTAACAGAGGTTAGCTGGAGTTCTTGATACTCGATAGAATCTTTAAAAATTCATATCTCCCTCTCTAGACATCAAAATGAGGTGCTTCTAATTGGTACAAGTCATTATAAATGTCTAGTTTCTTTGTATAAAATTTTGTGATAATTGGACATCATTTGAATCTTGTGTGATAAATTTCATTTTCGGACTAGTATGAATAGTGACATGACCAAAACCAGGAAATTTTTCAATTTTGGAAATTCATCAAATATTCTATAGACCTCCAAAAATTCTTTTCTTTAGCTTCCCAAAAAGATCTTAATAAGTTCTAATTGTATGCCAAATCTCAGATCAAGAAGAGTTCATTTGGATAAAAAGTGACATAGGGTTCCATTATGGTCAATTTTAACTCCATATAGGATACCAAAATGTCCAAATGGCTTTCCTTGGGGTTTGGCACCTCTTGGACAAGTCTAAAAGCATAATTAGGACTTATGCAAGCTTCCCAAATGGTCCTAAACTCCATGCTTCTCATTTTGGCTATGCCACATGCAATTATACAGGTACTTCCATAATGAAAACTTGCCAATACATAACCAAAATGTGCATATTCATACATACAATTTTAACTCTCATTCATACATCACTTATTAATATAATTACACATATTCAAAAGGTCATAGGTTATATACAACTATAAATGACAACATTTGACACCTTGATGGCCTTAAAGAAGCAAATTTTATACATTTCAATGTCATACTCTCTTCTCTCAAGTGGTTGGCTTCCATTTCCTTGCTCTCTTGGTCCACTTAGCATGTTAAAACATTGGAGAGAAGGAAATGAGGTTCAAAGAATCCTAATAGCTCATCTCCTATTCAATCATATATAATGGATGCAAACAAGTCTCATAAATACATGTATGGTTATGTTGACATGTGCAAACATTCAAGAGACATTTTCATCATTTGAGAAAGTCATACATATCATACAAAGGCTTGCCAAGCAAGTAGATTGGCTTCACCCAATTTCTTGTGGATATTGGACTTGCCTTACCCATTCTTTAAGAGATTCTTGGACTCAACCATACTTTTGGCAGCCCACTTTGCTTTTAGGAGACTCTTTACTTTATCTCAACCAATCTTAAAGATTCTTAGCTCATCCTCACCATAGCTACAGGTTCTTGGCCTCACCACACATGCAAACCCAAGCATACATCATAACATCATTTAGAAACATAATATGTCATCATGAAGCCATGGCATATAAAATCATGCTAGCATATTTTTCATGGCTTGAAAATACATATACACACATTCTAAGACAAGCTATGCACACATCCATGCATGAGAGAAGGTGGAGAGAGCTACCTTATACACAATTACACACTTTTTCCTTTGAATCCAAGCTCCCCTTTTCGGCCACACACACACAAAAGTGTGGGAAAGTTTTCTCTTAGCCTAAACAAAATTTATGGAAGCCAATTAGGTTTATGGAATTAATTCTAAGGCTATACACTTACTTGAACTCTAGCTTGATCTATAAACCTCATTATGGTTCCATAATTGCACCTAATGAAGCAATAATCCTCAAATAAATTCTAGGCTCCATTCTTTCCTTTCAAATATGATTCTTGACTCCTTTTAAGCCTCTTGGAGTCATCACAAAATTAAAACCAAGAGTCTAACTACATGTTGCTTCTTTAGGTCATAATATGGAACATAAAGTAGCAACTCACTTTTTATGGGTTCTAAATTTTTTCCAAGGCCTCCCCTCATTTTCATTCATCATATATGACTTAAGAATGGGCTTAGAAAAATTTAAAACTCTCTCTAGCTACACAAACCCCTTTAGGCCGAGGCTATGGAGAAAATGGGGCTTCTTGGAGTTTGCTTTGTTTTCTGAAGGGAGGATGCATATGGCGAGCCTTTTAGGGATCTTGGGAGGTCATTTAAACTCTTATTTAGGCCTAGGAATCATCATACAAAATCAAATTTTACAAGATGTACTTGAAACCTTAGGTTTTGCACCTTGAAATTTAATGGTTTTTTATTAATTCCCTTTACATATTCTTAATCTCCACACCCTTTTTCCTAAGAATCACCCTTGGTTTTGCCTAAAATTCAAACTCTCCTAGGGTTTCTTGAGTGGGGCGAAATGGTGGAGGAAGGGAAGGAAGAGATATCAACCATGGAAGAAGAAATTACTTTGTTTTCTTACTTTTTCTCACTTGAATCTTGCTTTCTCCAAGCTCCTCTCTTCAAATCCAAAATTTTCCCTTAATATCTCCCTTAAAACAGATTTGAAAACTTTATTTTAATCAAAGGAAACAAAGGAGAATGAAGGAGAGGAGGTTTGGATGGAAAAAAGCATAGAAAACTACCAAGAATCCATAGCTTTTTCTTGATTTTTCTCCTCCTTTTCTTCCCCTTCTTGTGAGCCTAAAAAAGCATATCATATTCTGTATTTTAGGCAAAAATTTCATGCTTAAGAAGATTGGAGAAGAAAGGAGAAGTGTGTGGGAGCTTCTAGAAACACACTTTTTCAAAAATTCTAATTTTATCCTTTCGTAATGGCAATTTTGTTTCGGTTTCATTTTAGCTCCTTTTTTAGAACCGTATTTTTCATTATAAAATTAGGTTCCCAATTTAATAAAATTCCTTTGAAATCACTCAATTTGGAGCTAAAAACTTACCGAATGAATAGGTCAAAATCGGGTCAACTAATATTGAAAAACATCCATCGGAGGGGATTTAACTGTCCCTAGGACTTCCCATGGTTTTCAGGGTCTCTAAGAACCTTGGGTAACTCAAAAATTTCATTTAAAAAGCTCTCCTATATATTTTTCCAAAAGTTGCACTTATTTATGAAAATGCCATTACAATTCGTCAGTTTTTTGTAAGAAATTATTTCTTTATTCTAGCTCCGTTTTTCTTTCTGTTTGAGCTTGGGATTCTTATTTTTAGGAGTCTAAAATGCTTCCCAAATTTTTTTAGGGCCTTAATTATTTCATTTCGGGGGACTTCCTTTTGTATCCAATGACTTTCGTTCATTTACGGAGAAACCATATGTTACGTTTCTCACGTTTCCTCTGGTTTTCAAAGAATCGAATGTTACAAATATGCGCTTGACTTGTCTTTAAATGTGCATATGTGTGTTTTAAGCCATGAAAAGTGTTCTAGCATGTGCACATATATTATGATACCATGATGTTGTAATATGTTTTTTAATGATGCTTAGTATGTGTTCTTAGGTTTGCTTAAGTGTGGTGAAGCCAAGAACCCTTAGTCATGGTGAGGATGAGCCAAGAACCCTTAAAATTGGTTAAGACAAAGTAAAGAGTCTCCTAAGAGTAAGGTTGACTCCCAAAAGTAAGGTTGAGTCAAAACTTCTTAGAAAAAGTGGGTAAGGCAAGTTCAAAATCCACAATAGAATGGGTGAGGCTAATCTACTTGCTTGACAAGCCTATGTATGCTTTGTAAGACTTGTTCAAATGCCAAGGATGCTTCTTAAAAGATCATACATGCCATTATACTCATACATGCATTTTTAAGACTTGTATTACATTCTTTATATGTGATTGAAAGGAAGATGAGCTATTGGGGTTCTTTAAATCTCATTCCCTCCTCTCCAATATCTTAACATGCTAGGTATGGCAAATGAACAAGGTAATGGAAGCTACCAAGTTGGGAGATAAGAGATTGACATCAAAGTGTCTAGAATTGCCTAGTTTTGTCTCTTTGGTAGCCATACACATGACATATGATGTAATCCTATGATGAAATTATTATGTAATCATTTGAACATATGTAATTATCTAAATGTTTGATGTATGTATAGGTTTTAGTGCCAAATGAATGGTAATGTGCATTTTGGGTAGTGAATGGCAATGTAAAGCATGTGTAATCTTGTGTATGGCATGGGGTGAGAGAGTGAGTTTTTAATTTCTGAGTTTATACACCTTTGAGATAAGTTTAAAAGGTCATTTTGGTGCATTCCCACCTGCTCAAGTGGTCATAGTTGCCTTAAAACTCAAATTGACCATTTGGACCCCTAATATGACACAAATTGAGCCATTTTGTAACCCAATGTCAAGATATAACCACATGAACGAATTTGCCCATGAAATTTGACACATATAGATCTTATCTAAAGCCTTTTGGAAAGCCAAAGACCAGATTATTTGGAGCTCTATGGAATTAATTTTGAATTTCCAAAGTTGGTATTTTTTCTATTGAACTGATGCAGACATTGTTCATATGGTTAGAAACTTGGGCCATGTTATTCATGGGCCAAATGATATCCAATGATCATGAAGTGTTAAAGGCATAAACTAGACATGATTAGATTTCCATGGCCACTAAGATCACCCTAATTGGATGTCTGAGCAAGGAGATATGAATTTTTGAAATTGGAAGACAATCCCAGTAACGACAGTTGACCTCTACTACTATTCCATCAATTTCTATGGCTAGCAACCTCTGTTTGGTCTTGATTTATTTTTAGCATAAAGTTGACATCTGTAGATTTCTAGAATGGTATAGTGTGCTTAATTTTGAGTTTTCTAAAATTAATTATGATTTTTCAAATTTTAGGCATAGAATCTGGACTGGGTACCCGAGGCTGCACACTATGTGTTGAGTATACCATCCAATTGTATGAGTTCTAAGCCACTTCTTGAGCTTGTTTTAAGTTTTATTTGTGTATTTAAATGTGAGAATGGCCCTCAAAACACCGAATGAAAAATTGACCCATGACGTAATGCAATTTAATTATATTTTTCTATGAACTTTTTCTTAAGAAATTCATGTGCTTTATGGAAATAAGCCTACATATGATATGCGATGAATCGTAGAATCATAGTATTATAGAAAGTATAATTAACTCTAAAAACATCCCATCAAGACCTTAGGATATTTTCCACTTAATCAAACTCCACATAAATTTCTTTAAAGGATCTCCTAAATTCCACAACAGGATTGGCATCACTGTGTGGTAAAACCCTTCAAAGGAACTCTTAAACCTCATAGTGTGATTGGCATCATAGCCTTGAAAGATCACATTATGACATGTTTGCCTTTGGTTGAACATTCCTATGATGCCCAAGGGCTGCACCATAGTGCCCAGCCTTTTATGCCAATTCTAGGGGAAAAACCCACATGGTGTTATAATGCTGAAAGGCCATGTTGTAGTGTCACTAGTACAAAAAGGCACTAAACTAGCAAAAATTCAATGTAAAAACTAAATGTGCACTAACCACTAGCTTTTAACTTAATCAAATAGATATGAGACACCTCTAACGACTTTAAATGTACCTTATAATGATTTAGAAACTTAAGGATAAGTGACCAAATACCCACACACTCATATAAGTGACAAATCTTGAAGAGAAATTAGAAAATTTTGAGGGAATGACAACACTCCTAAACCATGATAGCAAAGTGCATAATTAAACCAACAATTCACATACCTAAAATCACCAATGCATGACCATTTGATGCCAAACCAAGCCTCACAACTTTCAAATGCTAAAAGAAAGTGGTTCCAGCCTTTAAGACCACAAAACATCTACAAGCTCAAAATTTGACCTTATGTCTTCCTTAAGTCAACAACATGCAACTAATAGCTATTATACAATAACTTTCAAGATCAATAAGAAGTTCAATCCTAAGCCAACTCTAAATGACCAATCAAATAATGATCAACAATCGTACAATGTCATTTAAGCTATAAGAATCAAACATACATATAATTCAACATAAAACATAAGCTAATCCAAAGTAAACCATAAAATACATGTGAGATCCCTTTATAAAGTAATTTGGCATCATTTAAAATCCTATCTATCATCATCGCATTTACAATTTATGGGTTTAGCATATCATGTTGCAAGTTATAAGTTAGTTACAATTTATCAAAACATGTGAACAAAACATAGGCTATTCTAAAAGTCAACCTAGTCTAACTAGTCAATTCTCTAGTTGCTTGTCCTTGTCGAAACACAAAACTTCACCAATAAAATGTTAGCCTATAACTGTGATGAGATATAAAATCTCAATAACCAAAGAAAATTTCTATCCATATTTACATAGGCAAAGAAGTATAAGGTTGTACATGATAAATCATCATTCATTATAATATTCAACAAATCAAAAATAACAAGTTTGATAACAAATCAAAACTAGCAAGTTTGACAATAAATATTAATGTCATTGACCAATAACTCAAATAATGGGTAGGACACACCCACAAGGTCTATGACATCCCATAAGTAGCCAAAACACACATGCAAGATCCATGACTTTCCATTCTACCAAAATACATCTGTGATATCAAAGGTAGTCATCAGGATACACTTGTAAGGTCTATGATGAAATATTCATAGTCAAAATCAATTATGGCATAATGATAAACATGTTTCCTCATCAAATATGAATGAATTAAAACTTGAGTTACCTTAAGCAATATTTTCCACTTCCAATTTAGCCACTAACAGCAATCAAGTAGAAACACAGGCTTATTATATTCACCTCACGCAACCAACGTATATTCATTAGTCTAAAAAGACCTACACTTTAAATCAATCAAAAAGAAAAAAAAAAAAGAAGAAATCACTAAATTTCAACTATCGAAGCTTCCAAGCATTGCAAAATACCACAATGGGTCCTCTAAATTTTTACATATGTAAATTCACCGATATAAAAATTAGCCATCAAGACGAAATTATAGCAAAATAACTTGACAAATGGAGGGGGTCTACTTACCCCATACTTCTTTAAGCTTTTTCTTTTCCAATCCACCAAGAACACACTAAAATCTCTAATTCTAACTGTAACACTCTAAAATTAATTAAGGTGTTAATCATGGATTAGACATAATTAAGAATAATTAGGCAAACCATATGAATGGGAATCTAGAGAGAAATAAATTATTAATATGGGTTTGAGATTTAATTGGATTAAAAGCTTTATCTAGGCCCAAATTAAATTAAATAGGCCATAGTTAGAGATTAATGGAGGCCCAATGGTTATAGGTGCAGACCCAACTTCTTATTGTGAGATTTGGCCTAAGAAAGAGACCACTTAGCATTGGCCTAATTAGGTTTAGTGAGGTGGAGTCCTAAGACCCTATTTACACAAACCCTTATAGTTGGCCCAACATTCCCTATACAGACCCAAACTAAGTGAACTCTTGACATTAGGCCTAACCCAACTACAACTCTGTAGCCAACTCAACTTAAAGTCTGAACTCACTTGGATTTAGGCCTTTGGGCTATCCCAAACCCATCCAAAACCCTAAACATATTCAGCCTTTCTCCTCCCTTATGCAGAAATACAAAATACACTACACAATTTTAGAGGTTTAGAGGGAGGCTAGGGTTCTTAGCAAGAAAACCACCATTTCTCACTTCTAGGCTCAAAATTAGTCAAGGTAATTGTTATATAACTTAATCTTCTCCTCTTTCTCTTCAATTTGACTCCATTAATGTTTTGGTTAGAGCATTTCACCCATACCCAAAATCTGAAACTTATTATTTTGTGTTTTTATGGTGAAATTTTAGAGGTTGAGTCTAGAAGTGATGTTAGGTAAGTATAAACTCCTCATTTTGATACTTTCTCTGCTAGTTAAAGACCCTATTAGCTAACTTATGATATGGGCTTTATTTTTATATGAAAATAACAATAATGTAAAGTGATATTTTGAAGTTTCTGGTCTAAGAAAGGCAAAATCTGAAATTTAATCTTTTGGTGGTTGGGTAAGTATCCCTTAGGTAATTATTGATGGATTAATTCTTTGACTACTGGGTTACTGTTATAATTGATGAATAGGAATGATAATGGTTTGATTTTTATGTTCATAGGCTAACATAGCATTATTGTCAGTTTTCTAAAAAATTGTCCACAAGTGAGGCAACCGAGGATTATGTAATTCTATGCATATATCTACTTTAATTTTATATTTACTACACATAAAAGATTTGAAATGCTAAATGAATTGATTGGCTATCTGTTGTATTGTCTTTAGACCTTGTTAGTCCATGGTGGAGTTATAGTGCAGCTGCCACCCGTGTATATGCTTTGATTGGGTATCAGGTTATGATCAAACTCCAGATGCACTAAGCCCTGATTGTGCTCATTAGGGAATGGGTGCCATGGATAGTGTAATATCTGGTTTTTGTCAAATGACAAAAATATATATGTTTTTAAAGCAGATCCCTTGAAATGAATTAGTTAAAATCTTAAAAATTTTAAGTAGCATTTTAGACTCCTCAAAATAAGAATCCCAAGCTCAGACGGAAAGAAAAATAAAGCTAGAATGAAGAAACAAATTATAACGAAATATTGATGAAACGTAATGGCATTTTTGTAATTTTAAGTAAATTTTAGAATTCTCATAAAAGGGCTTTTTAAATGAAATTTTTTAGTTCTTTGGGGTTCTCAAAGGCCCTGAAAACAATGGAAGTCCTGGGATAGTTAAAACCCGTTCGGTGGATGTTTTCTAATGTCGGTTGACCCGAACTTTGATAAATTTGTTTGGGGAGCTTTTAGCTTCTATTTGAGTGATTCCAAAGGCATTTTATAAAACTAGGAACCTAAATTTTATGATGGAAAAGACGGTTCTCAAAACAGAGCTAAAACGAAGCCAAAACAAAAATGCCAAAATGGAAGGGCAAAATTGAATATTTTGGAAAATGGAACCTTCTTGAACCCTCTTTATTATTCATGCTTCTTTTCCCTATCTCTAGACCAACTCATTTTTGCCTTCAAACTAGAGAAATAAGGTAGCTCTTTGGTGTATCAAAGGAGGAGATTTTGATGAGAGAAAAAGCAAGAAAAAGGTAGAAAATTTCATGAAAATTCAAGCTTTCTCTGTAGCCAAATGATTCTCCTTCTTCTCCTTTTTATTTTCATGGGTTTAATGATGCTTTTAGGTCTATATGGAGGGTAGAACAGAGGTGGAAAATTTGAATTTGAGGAAAGGAGGCCAAGCAAAGTGAGAAACAAATAAGAAAAGCCAAGAAAACCAAGGTATTTTGCCATTTTCTAACTTAATCTTCCTTGCTCTTCCTCTCTCCATTTCACCTCATGTAGGGACAGCCAAGGAGGGATGAAATTGGAACCAAACCAAAGATGAATCTTAGGAAAGTAAGGGAAAAGAACAAGAATATGCAAAGAAAATTAACAAAGAAGTATTAGTTTTTAAGATAACATAATTAGGGATTCAATTATGTAGCAACAATTCTATTTTAATGCAAATATTTCTAGGCCCAATTGAACATTTTTATGAGTCTAGAGACCCTTAGGAACCTCCCCACATGCTTCTTCTATCAAAGAAATCAAAGCAACTTCCTAGGGTACAAATCAAGTATATGTCTCGGCTAAGAGGGTTCTATGTACCTAAGGGAAGTTTTAATTTCATCTAAGCTTATTTTTGAGTCATATATGATGGAAGAGGATGAGAGAAAGCCTTGAAAAAATTTTAGAAATCATAGAAAGTGAGATGGCATTATAGGTTCCATAATATGACCTAAAGAAGCAACATATAGTTAGGCTCTTTGTTTTAATTGTGTAATGACTCCAAGAGGTTTAAATGGAGTCAAGAATCATAAATGAAAGGAAAAAATGGAGCCTAGAACTCAAGTGATGGATGTTACTTCATTTAGGAACCATAAACGAATCATAAGACAAAGTTAGAGTTCCAAGTAGATAGATAGCTTTGTGAACAGTTCCAAGAGCATAATTAGTTCCTATTTTATGTATTTAGGCTAAGAGAAACAAGCCTCACATCATTGTGAGTGTGTGGCTAAGGAAGGGAGTGCAATTCTAAAGAGAAAAGTGTGCTTATGTGGCAAAGGTAGCTCTCCCTTATTTTTCTTAGACATGAATGTGTGCTTACCTTGTCTTTGAATGTGTGTATGTGTGTTTTAAGCTATGAAAAGTATTCTAGTATGACTTCATATACCATGATACTATGATGATATTTTATGCATTCAAATAATATTTTATGATTTTGCTTTGGTTTGCTTGAGTGTGCTGAAGCCAAGAACCCACTAACTATTATGAGAATGAGCCAAGAACCCTCAAGAATGGTTGAGACAAAGTTTAGAGTCTCTCAAGAGCAAGGCTTATGTAATGTTTGATTTTTGTCAAATGATAGAAATGGATGCGTTTTCAAAGTAAATCCCCTGAAATGAACTACTTAAGGTCTCAAAAAATTTAAGTAGCATTCTAGACTCATAAAAATAAGATCTCAAGCTCAGATAGAAAGAAAAACGAAGCTAAAATGAAGAAACAAATTTCAACGAAAGGTTAACAAAATGTAATGGCATTTTCGTAATTTTGAACAAATTTTGAAATTCACATATGAGGGCTTTTTAAATGGAAGTTTTGAATTCTCTAGGGTTCTCAGAGGCCCTAAAAGCCATAAGGAGCCCTAGGGCAGTTAAAACACCTCTAGTTGATGTTTTCTAATGTTGATTGACTCAAACTTTGACAAATTCATTCGAGAAAATTTTAGCTTCGATTTGAGTGATTCCAAAGGCATTTTATTAAATTGAGAACTTAAATTTTATAATAAAAAAATATGATTCTTAAAAAGGAGCTAAAATGAATCGAAAATAAAAATGTCAAGATGAAGGAGCAAAATTGGAATTTTTGAAAAGTGTTTCTTAAACCTATCTATATATATGAGGTTCCCTACTTTCTCATTCATTCAACCACATTTTTTTTTGCCCTAAATCAGAGGAAGAACCCTAAAGGTGAGGCGTACAAGAAGGAAAAGAAGAAAAGGAGAAAAACAACGAACATGTATAGAATTTCTCAATTTTTTTCATGCTTTCTCTTTAGCAAACCTTTTCTTCTCCATTTCCCCTTCTTTCCTATGGTTTTATTGAAGTTTTTGGATCTATTTTGAACAGAGGGGTGAGGTGTACAAGAAGGAGGAGAAGAGAAAGAGAAAAACAATGAAGAGGTATAGAATTTCTTAGTTTTTTTTATGCTTTCTCTTTAGTAAACCTCTTCTTCTCTAATTTCCCTTCGTTCCTATGGTTTTATTGAAGTTTTTAAATCTATTTTAAGAGAAGAACAGAGGGAAAAATTAGGATTTGAAGAGAGGAGGCCAAGAAAAGGAAGAATCAACTAAGAAACTAAGGAAAAAACAAGGTAAATCTTCATTCCTACGGTAGCTACTCCTTCTCCCCTTCTCTCTTAGGTTTGTCCAACATAAGGAGTTGTAAGAAGGCTTGGATTTAGGTAGAACCAAGGGTGAATCTTAGGAATTTAAGGGAGGAGAATAAGAATATGCAAAGAAAATAACAAAAGAACTATAAAAAATCAAGATAGCAAACCTAGGGTTTCTAGTGTCCCTTGTAAAATATGATTTAATCCAATAATTCATAGGCCTAAATTAGTGTTTGAATGAACTCCTAAGATCCCTAAAAGGCTCCCAATATGCATCTTCTACTAAGAAAATAAAGCAAATTCCATGGATGCCAAGAAGGGAGCATGGTTTGGCCAAGATGGTTCTATGTACCTAGGGATAGTTTTAAATTTTTCCAAGCCCATTTTTTAAGTCATATATGATGAATGAAAGTGAGGGGAAACCTTAGGGAAAACTTTAGGAGGCCTGGAGAATAAATTGGTGTCATAGGTTCCATAATATAACCTAAAGAAGCAATACCTAGTTTGGCTCTTTGTTTTAATTGTGTGATGGCTCCAAGAGGTTTAAAAATAGTCAAGAATCATAAATGAAAGGAAAGAATAGAGTCTAGAACTCACTTAATGGATGTTGTTTCATTAGATACATTTTGGAACCATAAAAGGGGTCATTAGACTAAGTAGTGTTTTAAGGAAGATGTATTACTTTAGAAATGATTCCAAGAATTTAATTGGCTTCCATATATTGTGTTTAGGCTAAGCAAAAAAAATCCCACACCTTTGTGTGTGTGAGGCTGAGGAAGGGAGAGCATTTTCAAAAGAAAAAGTGTGTGGTTACAATAAAGGTAGCTCACTTCTCTTTCTCTCATGCATGAATATGTGCTTAACTTGTCTTTGAATGTGTGTATGTGTGTTTTAAGCCATGAAAAGTATTCTAGCATGTGCATATGTATTATGGTACCATGATGTTGCATTATGTTTTCAATTGATGTCTAATGTGTTTGCTTGGGTTTGCTTCAATGTGGTGAAGCCAATAACCCTTAGCCATGGTGAGGATGACCCAAAAACCCTTAGAATTGGTTTGAGACAAGGTAAAAAGTCTCCTAAGAGTGAGGTTGAGTCAAAATCTCTTAGACAAAATGGGTGAAGCAAGTCCAAACTCCATAAGAGAATGGATGAGGCTAATCCACTTACTTGGCAAGCTTATGTATACTTTGTATGACTTGTTCAAGTGCCAAGAATGCTTCTTGAATGATCATGCACTTCATGATGCTCATGCATGCATTTTTAAGACTTGTTTTGTATTCTTTATGTGCCATTGAAAGGAAGATGAGCTATTGGGATTCTTTGAATCTCATTTCCTCCTCTCCAATGTCCTCACATGCTAGGTGGATCACATGAGCAAGGTAATGGAAGCCATCAAGTTGAAAGATAAAAGTATGACAACAAAGTGCCTAGATTTTGCTTTTTTATGGCCATATGAGTGGCAAATGTTGTAATCCATTATTGTATTTGTCCTATGACCTTATGTACATATGTAATTATGTAAATGTATCATGTACAAATGAGCCTTAATGTTATTTGTATGATATATTGCATTTTAGACATTGAGGAGCAGGACTAGACTTGTATATTCTTGTGTATGGCTTAGGGTGAGAGGGTGAGTTTTCAATTTCTAGGCTAATGTACCTTTAAAACGAAGTTTAGAATGTCATTTTGGTGCATTCCTACATGCTCAAGTGGTCATGGTTATCTTAGAACTCAAAATGGACCATTTAGACCCCTTATATGACACAAAATGAGCCATTTTGCAACTTAATGTTAGGATCTAACCAAATGAACAAATGTGCCCGTGAAATTTGGCACACATATAGATCTTACCAAGATATTTTTTGGAAGCTAAAGATCATATTATTTAGAGTCCTATGGAATTAATTATGAATTTTCAAAATTGCTATTTTTCTGTTAAACTAATGCAGACACTATTCATATGATTAGAAACTTGGGCTATGTCATTTAAGGGTCAAATGATGTCTATACTCATGAATTTTTATAAGAATAAACTATACATGATAAACTTTCCATGGCCACTGAGATCACCCCAATTGGGCCTTTGACCAGGGAGATATGAATTTTTGAAGTTAGAGGATAGTACCAATAATGACAGTCAACCTCTGATACTGTTCCATCAATTTTCAATAGCTAGAAGCCCCTGTTATGGTCTGGATATATTTTTAACATAAATCAAATATCTGTGGGTCTCTAGAATAGTAAAGAATGTATGATTTCAATTTTTCTAGAGTTAATTATGATTTTCCAAAGTTTCTAACAGTAACCTAGAATTCCTACTTAAGGTTGAACTTTTGAATTTCATGTATTCTATCCACTTACATGAGTTCTAGGCCACTTCTTGAGATAGTTATGAGTTTTATTTATGTAATTAAATATGAGAATGAGTTAAGTGAGTTCATATAGTCCACAAGACATCGAATGAAAATTTATTCGCTACGCAATGCAAGAAAATTGAATATTTTAATGCCCTTTTTCCTTAAGAATTCATGTGCTTCATGGATTGAACCTACAAAGGGTATGAGATGAGTCATAGAATTATGGGGTTATAGCTTAGTTCAAGGCCTTTAAGAAAAAGGGTGAGGTAAGTCCAATAAGCTTGAAGAGAATGGGTGAGGCCAATTACAATATCTAGTTTTTGTTAAACGATATAAACGGGTGCATTTTCAAAGCAAGTCTCCTGAAATGAATTAGTTAAGGTTCCAAAAAATTTAAGTAGCATTCTAGACTCCTAAAAATTAGAATCCTAGGCTCAGACGAAAAGGAAAAATACAGCTAGAATGAAGAAATGAAATTTAAAGAAAAATTTATGAAACGTAATGGCATTTTTGTAATTTTGAATAAATTTTGGAATTTACATAAGAGGGCTTTTTAAATAAAATTTTTGAGTTCTCCAGGATTCTCAGAGGCCCTGAAAATCATGGGAAGCCTCAGGATAGTTAAAACTCCTCCGGTGAACGTTTTCCAATATCAGTGTACCTAAACTTTGATAGATTCATTCGGGAAGGTTTTAGCTCTAATTTGAGTGATTCCAAAGGCATTTTACTAAATTAGGAACCTAAATTTTATAAAGGAGAAGATGGTTCTAAAAAAGGAGCTAAAACGAATTAGAAATGAAAATGTTAAGAACGAAGGATAAAATGGGAATTTTTGTAAAGTCTTCCTTCCTCCTACCTATATATATAGGGCGCCCCACTCCTCCACTTATTTAGCTTCATATGTTTTTACCCTAAACCAGAGAAAGACCCTAGGGAGAGAGGCGCACGAGAGGAAGAGAAAAAGGAGGAGAAATCAAAGGCCAAAGGTATAGATTTTTAGTAGTTTTTCATGCTCTTTCCTTTGCAAACCTTTTCTCCTTCATTTTCCTTTCTTTTCTATGATTATATTGAAGTATATAGACCTATTTTAAGGGAGGAATAAAGGGAAAATTTTGGATTTGAAGAGAGGAGGCCAAAGAAAAGAGGATTCAAGCAAGAAAACAAGGTAATTTCTCCTTCCATGATGGCTACCCCTTGCTTCTCTTCTCTCCTTGGTTTGCCCCACTCAAGAAGCTTTGGGAAGGCTTGGATGTTTGGTATAACCAAGGGTGAATCTTAGGAAAAGGAGTGTGGAGAATAAGAATATACAAAGGGAATTAACAAATAACCATGAAAATTCAAGATAGCAAATCTAGGGTTTCATGTGTTTTTTGTAAAATCTGACTTGATACCTTAATTTCTATGCCTAAATGAATATTTAGATGAGCTCCTAAGATTCCTAGAAGTCTCCCCATGTGCTTCCTCCATCAAAAAAATAAAGCAAGGTCCATGAAGGCCAAATTACTTCCTAGTCTCAGCCTAAGAGGGTTAAGATACCTAGAGAGAGTTTTTAATTTTTCCAAACCCATTTTTGAATCATATATGATGAATGAAAATGAGAGAAAGCCTTGGAAAAAATTTAAGAGGCCTAGAGAATGAATTGGTGTCTCATGTTCTATAATATGACCTAAAGAAGCAACATGTAGTTAGGCTCTTTGTCTTAACTATGTGATAACTCAAAGAGGCTTAAAATTAGTCAAGAATCATATATGAAATGAAAGAATAGAGCCTAGAATTTATTTGATAAGTGTTGTGTAATACCATATATTTCTAGCTCATTTCATACTTTATCTATGCCTCACATCAAGCAATTCATACAAGAGGCAAGAAAATGGCATTATTTTAATGCATTTCTTAGCGTTACATCACCTATAAAAATTCTATTTGATGTCACGTGGACCATATGAGCTCATATATCATATTCTCATATTTAATTACATGAATAAAACTCATTTGCATATTTAAAAGTGGCCTACATCTCGTGAAACTCAAAGGAAAGCATAAAATACATGTGTATATTTTTGGCCAGATTTTTCTCTTTTTTATCACAAATTTTAGAAAATCATAACTAATTCTAGAAAAATTGAAATCATGAATTCTTGAACATTTTGGAAAGATACACATGTCTAGTTTATGCTAAAAATATTTTTAGACCATAACATACATACAACACAAAAGATGTTTGACATTTGAAAAAGTCTAGAGGTCAGGCTGTCCACTGGTGCTATCATAGAATTTTGCAATAAACTTAAAAAATATTCAATTAATTCCAAAAAAATCCAATCCATGTAAATGATACCAATATAGAAATATGTGTATGTTAGCTAGAGGAAAAAAATAACTCTAGACTAGCTTAGGTATGTCCAGTTGTCAAAAATCAATCAAACAATACTTGAGGTCAGTTGGAGTTCCTGATACTAGATAGAATCTTTAAAACTTCATATCTACCTCTCTAGACATTCAAATGAGGTGCTTCTAGTTGTTACAAGTCACTGTGAATTTCTAGTTTCTTTGTATAAAATTTCGTGGTAATTGGATATCGTTTGAGCCCTGTGTGATAGATTTCATCTTCGGACTAGTATGAATAGTGACATGACCAAGACCAGAAAATTTTCTAACTTTGAAAACTCATCAAATATTCTTGAGACGTCCAAAAATTCTGTTCTTTAGCTTTCCAAAAATCTCTCAACAAGCTTTATTTGCACATCAAATCTTAGTTCAAGAAGAGCTCATTGGACAAAAAGTGACATGGGTTTATATTATGGTCAATTTTGGCTCCATATGGGATACCAAAATGTCCAAATGGCTTTTCTTGGGGTTTGACACTTTTTGGATAAGTCTAAAAGTATAATTAGGACTTGTGTGAGCTACCTAAATAGTCACAACCCTCATGCATCTCATTTTGGCTATCTCACTTACACTTATGTACATTTCCATAATACCATTCAAGAAGCAAATTTGCATATCATACTCAAATCACATTCTAATGGTCATATCTCATATTCTTTCATTTCTACATCACATATTAATATAATTATACATGTTCAAGGGGTCATAAACCATACACAACAATGGGTTACATCATTTGACACCAATATGGCTTCAAAGAACAAAAACTATGCATTTTAATGTCAAGCTCTCATTTCTCATATGGTTGGCTCCCATTCCCTTGATTTCTTAGTCCACCTAGCATGTTAGAATATTGGAGAGGAGGGGATGAGATTCAAAGAATCCCAATAGCTCGTCTCCCATTCAATCATACATAAAAGATGCAAACAAGTCTTATAAATGCATGTATGGTCATGTTAACATGTGTAAACATTCAAGAGGCATTTTCATCACTTGAGAAAGTCATACATCGCGTAAAAAAGCTTTCCAAGCAAGTGGATTGGCCTCACCCATTTACTTATGGATTTTAGACTTGTCTCACCCATTCTTTAAGAGGTTCTTAGACTCAACCATGCTCTTGGGAGTCAACCTCACTTTTAGGAGATTCTTTATTTTGTCTCAACCAATCTTAAGGGTTCTTGGTTCATCCTCACCATGGCTAAGGGCTCTTGGCCTCACTACACTCAAGCAAACCCAAGCACATATCATAAACATCACATGAAGGCATATTGTAACATCATGGCACCATGGAATCAAAGTCATGCTAGAATACTTTTCATGGCTTAAAAATGCACATACACACATTCAAAGACAAGTGAAGTAAATAATGATGCATGAAAGAAAGTGGAGAGAGCTACCTTGGAAGCAATTACACACTTTTTCTCTTGAATTAATGCTCCCTCCTTCGAGCACACACATATAAAAGTGTGGGAATGATTTCTCTTGGCCTAAACACAATTTGTGGAAGTCAATTAGGTTTATGGAATTAATTCTAAGGCCACACAACTTACTTAGACTCTAACTTGCTCTATAAACCCTATTATGGTTCCATAAATGCACCTAATGAAGTAACACCCCACAAATAAATTCTAGGCTCCATTCTTTCCTTTTAAATATGATTCTTGACTCTTTTTAAGCCTCTTGAAGTTATCACATAATTAAAATCAAGAGCCTAACTATATGTTGCTTCTTTAAGTCATATTATGGAACATAAAGCACCAAATCATTCTCTAAGCTTCCTAAATTTTTCCCAAGGCTTCCTCTCATATTTATTCATCATATTTCTTTGTTTTCTCAAGAGAAGATGCATATGGGAGAACTTCTAGGGATCTTAGAAACTCATTTAAACTCTTATTTAAGCTTAGGAATCATTGTACAAAATTAAATTTTACAAGGTGCACTTGAAACCCTAAAAATTGCATCTTGAAATTCTATGATTTTTTGTTAATTCTCTTTATATATTCTTAATCTCCACACCCTTTTTCCTTAGAATCACCCTTGTTTCTACCTAAAAATCAACCCCTCCTAGGGTTTCTTGAGTGGGGTGAAATGGTGGAGAAAGGGAAGGAAGAGATATCAACCATAGAAGAAGAAATTACCTTATTTTCTTACTTTTTCTCATTTGAATCTTGCTTTCTCCAAGCTCCTCTCTTCAAATCCGAAATTTCCCTTCAATTTCTCCCCTAAAACAGATTTGTAAAGTTCATTTTAATTAAAGGAAGAAAGTTCAAGAGGAGAGGAACAAGTTTGGAAGAAAAAGGAGCATGAAAATCCATGAAATTCCTTACCTTTTCCTTGCTTTTTCTCCTCCTTTCTTCTCCTCCATGGTGCACCTAAGAGAGCTGGTATTTTCTTTGGCTTTTGGGCAGAATGGGTCATGCAAATGAGGGGGAGAAGAAATAAGAAACTTAAAGTGTATTCAAGAAGCTTCCACTTTCCCAAAATTCTAATTTTGCCTTTCTTTTTTAGCATTTTCATTTTTAACTCATTTTAGCTCTTTTTTTAAAACTTTCTTTTCCATTATGAAATTTAGATTCCCAATTTAGTAAAATTCCTTTGGAATCACTCAAATCAGAACTAAAACCTTCCCAAATGAATCAGTCAAAGTTCGGGTCAATTGATATTAGAAAATATCTACTGGAGGGGTTTTAACTACCCTGGGGCTTTCCATGGTTTTTAGGGCCCTTGGAGAACTTAAAATTTTCATTTAAAAAGCCCTTCTGTGTGAATTCCAAAAATTGCTCAAAATTACGAAAATGCCATTATGTTTCGTAAGTTTTCTGTAAGAAATTATTTCTTCATTTTCACTCAATTTTTCTTTCGGTCTGAGCCTAGGATTCTCATTTTTAGGAGTCTAGAATGCTTCTCAAATTTTTTGGGACCTTAACTAATTCATTTCGGGGGACTTCCTTTTGTATCAGATGAGTTTTGTTCATTAACGGAGAAATCGAACGTTGCGTTTCTCATGTTTTCTTTCATTTTTAGAGAACTGGATGTTACATGTTGCTTTATTGGGTGCATTTTTAGAACCATAGAGGGGTTAATAGACTAAGTTAGTATTTAAGGAAGATGTGTAGCCTTAAAATTAATTCCATGAACCTAATTGGCTTCCATAAATTATGTTTAGACCAAGAGAAATTAATCTCACACCTTTGTGTGTTTGAGGCCGAGAAAGGGAGCATTGTTCGAAGGAGAAAAGTGTATGGTTACATCCAAGGTAGCTCACTTGTAACAACCGGGAAAAGGGAAAGGAAAAGAAAGTAGAAAGCTGGAAATTTTCGAAATCCGAAAATTTTGCTAAGTCTTCTCGCAATAGCGAGAAAGGGTCTCACTATAGCAAGAATGCCTATTCGCAATAACGAGAGTGATTCTAGCTATAGCGAGTGTGGGCAGCAGTCCATACAGAAACCAGGGAGTTGCTCACTGTAGCGCGTGCCATAGCGAAAGTGAGGTCTAGAACTGACGCGAGTTCACCATAGCGAAGGTCGAATCTTGCTATAGCGAAGGGAACTGATGCGAGCTCGCCGTAGCGAAGGTTAATTTTTACCGTAGTGAGGGTCAGTCCGGAAGAGAGTAAAGAGTGAGAAACTGACTTCATTAAACGCTCAAACTCATTCCTTCTCTCATTTCTGTCCTAGACTTCGACCCAAGGAGAGAAAAGAGGCGTGGAGAGTGAGAGAGACCAAGAGAAGGAGGGAGAGCAAAGGAAAGGTAAGTACATTTCTCTCTTTTCTCCTTAGAATTCTGATCTCCTCCCTTTGCCCTCTTTTCCTACGATTTTGTTTGTGAAAATGGTTGGATTTTGGGCATGGGTCAGAAGAGGGAAAGTGGAAAACACCTTTGAATCTTTGTGTTTTCTTTGAAATTATTGTTTCCACTACCATGGGAGCTTGAGAGAAAGGAAGAGTTGATGGTATTCTCTAGAGAGAGAGAGAACCTCTAGGTTCTGGTATGTTAGGAGAGTTTGATCTGAAGGTTACATTCTAGAGAGTAATTCTATGTTCTTGATTATGCCTAGGCTCAAGTGAAGCACCTCCATCAAGGTGTGAGTATGAACCTAATAAGGGATAAGAGAAATTGAAAGGGAAGGCTTGTGTTGGCCTTGGCTGAGAAGGTAGCTCTCTCTTCCCACTCTTTCTTGTTGCATTCTTGGATGTAAAAGTCATTGTATGTTTATATATATACTTGTTGTGTGGAATATGCCATATGCTATTGCTTTGATACATTGATGCCAATATGCTTGTGTGATGGATTGTGAGAATTGCTCGGGTGAGGTAGTGCCGAAAGTCCCTTGAGATGGGTGAGGTGAAGCCAAAAGTCCCTTGAGAATGGGTGAGACAAGGCCAAAAGTCTCAACCGAGTGAGGCCAAGTTAAAAGTCCCTAAACTCGGGTAAGGCCATCCAAAAGTCCCTAAACTCAGGTGAGACTAGACCAAAAGTCCCTGGAGCCCATTTTTGACATTGTTATGATTTCCATAGCATGTACAATGTGTGTTGGATGTTTGAGAATGGCTAAATGCTTATTCACATGCTTTGACTTGTTATATGCCTTGATTGTTTACTTAAATGAGTGCATGAGCTACTGAGATTCCCTGAATCTCACCCCTTCCCCTCCCAACTTAACATGCTAGGTGGAGCACAAGGAGAAGCAAGTGTACACCAAGGAGCCTAGAAGCATGTATAGGAGAATGTTAGTTTTATTTGATCTTTTTGATGTAAAGTGGTGCCAAATGAATATGCGCCCACTATTTTTGAGATGTAACTATTGTAGCACGTGTATATGTGTGAAATGATGATGTATAAATTATGTTGATAGCCAAATCAATAGAAATGAGGGTTTTGCCCCTTTTTATGAATGAATGTGAAAGTGTATATTTGGCCGTAGCATAGTGAGATTGGAATTTATGTTGATTTGGACCACATGGACTTGTTATATATACTATTGTTATGCTTTTAAACTTGTCCATGAGTGGCGAGAATGTGTGAGAGGCCTTTTGGACCCATTTTGGACCTCTTGGGTGCCAAAACCGGTAAATTTGTGAGCTCCGTCAAAGTATGACCGGATGAGCTCCTCTTACCATGAAATTTGGCATGCCTCTAGAGTTTGTAGAAAGCTTCTTGAGAAGCTAAAGTGGGTAATATTCTGAGGGCCAGAGAATATTTGGTGAATTGTCGAAATTGGGAAAAATTGGTAGTTTGGTCATGTACTGTTCATATAGGTCAGAAATGAAATTCATGTCATACATAGACCAAACGGTAGCCGAATGTCATGAAATTTTATACACATAAACTAGATAACCACAGTGACCTGTACCAACTAGAATAACCTAAATCGGAGGTCTGTAGAGAGAGATTGAACCTTCTGAAGTTCTGTATCAGCATCAGGGAGCCCACCTGACCTCTGTTACTGTTCCATCAGTTTTCGGGGTGTAGGGGCTACTGAACTGATCTGGACTTATTTTTTTCCTCTAGTAGACATCTGTAGCTTTCCAAATTGGTATAGTGTGCCTAGATTGGATTTTTTTGGATTTAGTTATGAATTTTCAAAAGTCATGACAGTAAGCTGCACCAGAAACAGTGACAGTCGGACCTCCTTCCCATTTTCGATGTCAAACATGGTCCAAACGCTGAGTTTGTGGTTGGGAATAATTGTTATGTAAATTTAACACTTAGAGCTTTCCAAAAAGCTAAACTTTACTAGATTCCCATTTTTCTATAATTAGTTATGATTTTCCAAAGTTAGAGCCAAAATATGACTTTTGGGCCCAAGTGAAAAAATGTATTTTTTGGGTTATTGGCTCCATACCCGTGGCTTATGGTTTGTTTTATGCTATGTATGAGTTGTATATATGGAGTTTGAGTTGAGGATGTGAAGGATGGGTTCACAGGACCCACGGGGCAGAAGATGAGTGTATGAAACCCCGTTCCATAGCATGAAAATGCCACGGATTAATATTGGTTCTTTGGAAATCATATAGAACCGAGTCCAGTGAGAGGCTAGATAGCAGTAGTAGATTAAGGTGTTATATCACTCCTCTTTCTCTGATATATGAATGTATGCTTGGCTTGTCTTTGAATGTGTATTTTAAGCTATGAAAAGTATTCTAACATGATTTTTTATTCCATGGTTTCATGATGTTACATTATACTTTCATATGATGTTAATTATGTATGCTTTGGTTTGCTTGAGTGTAGTGAAGCCAAGAACCCTTAAAGTTAGTTGAGACAAAGTAAAGAGTATTCCAAAAGTGAGGTTAACTCCTAAGAGTAAGGTTAAGTCAAAAATCTCTTAAAGAAATAGGTGAGGCAAGTCTAAAATCCACAAGTGAATAGGTGAGGCTAATCCACTTACTTGGCAAGCCTATCTATGCCATGTATGACTTATTCAAATACTAAGAATGCCTCTTGAATGATTACACACTCTATGATATTTATGCATACATTTTCGAGACTTGTTTTGCATCTTTTATGTGTGATTGAAAGGGAGATGAACTATTGGAATTCTTTGAATTTCATTCCTTCCTCTTCAATGTTCTAACATGCTAGGTGAACCAAGTGGATAAGGCAATGGAAGCCTACACCTTGAAAGATGAGATTATGACAAGAAAATATGTAAATCTTACTTTCTTATGGCCATATGAATGACAAAGTAGCTTTGTATATATTATTTTTGAGATGCAAGCTCATGTGTGAATGTAAAATGATGTATGACTCTTGTATAAATTATATGTGGCAAGAAATCAATAGAAATGGCAAGTATCGCTTCTTGATGGTTTAGTGCATTAGTATATAAATGGATGTGGAATGGCCAAATTGAGATGCATGAGGTTTGGAACCACTTGGGTAATTTATACAAGTTATATTCATGTTTCCAAACTTGTCCAAGAGGTGCAAAATATCAAAGGAGACCATTTGGACACATTTGGTATTTCATATGGAGCAAAATTGACCATATTAGTGAGCTATACCACTTTTTATCCAAATAAGCTCTTTTTGGTCTGAAATTTGGCATACATTTAGACCTTATCAAGAGATTTTTAACAAGTAAAAGTGCAAAACTTTTGGAGGTCTATGGAATATTTGATAAATTTTCAAATTTGGGAAATTTTCTGAAATTGGTTCAGTGCATTGTTCATTCTAGTCTGAAATTAAACTCTATTACTTATAGGCCAAATGATGTCCAATTGACACAAGATTTTATAGAGAGAAACTAGACCTTCCTAGTGACTTGTGCCAGTTAGAAGAACCTCATTTTGATATCTAGAGAGGGAGATATAAATTTTTGAAGCTTCTAACCAATATTAAGTGTCCAGTCAGACCTATTTTATTATTTGATTAGTTTTTGAGGTCTGGATGTCCCTAGACTAGTCTGAAGCTATTTTTTTCCTCTAGCTAACATCCATAGCTTTCCAAATGGGTATCATTTGCATGAATTATATTTTTATAGAATTAATTGGATATTTTTAAAGTTCATAGTAAAAATCTATATCAATACTAGTAGCTAGTCATACCTTTGCACATTTTTGAATGTCAAACATCTTCTGCTTGATGTTTCATGGCCTAGACATATTTTTAGCATAAATTGTACATCTGTAGCTTTCCATAATGGTAAAGATTGCATGATTTTGATTGTTTTAGAATTAGTTATGATTTTTCAAAATTTGTGATAGAAAAGGGAAAATTCTAGCCGAGGTTACAACTATGAATTTTGTGTATTCCCTTGTCTTGCACGAGTTCTAGGCCACTTAGTTTTATCTTTGCAATTAAATATGTAAATGTGATATATGAACTCATATGATCCACGTGACATTGAATAGAATTTTCATCCCCTATGTAACGCAAAGAAATTCATTATTTTATATGCCATTTTCTGATGATTCTTGAGAAGTGCATGGCATGAAGCATAGAATTTGCATGAGAAAGGCTAGAAAGCTATGATGTTTGTCACATTCCAAATTTTTCAAAACTGTTAACATAACCCATGTTAATTAAAGAGCTAATTTAGTCAAATAGCATGGAAGGAGGAGGATCAAGGTGAAGAAAACACTTGCACCTCATACTCGTACCATGTATACATATAGTACTTAGTTAATGGGCACACCTTATTAGCCATAGAAAAGTTATAGTTTTATATATGGTATTAGATGGGAAAGAACCACCAATAGGCTACCACATTATCTAGCACAAAATGGGAAATGGAAGGAAGGGATTTTAATCATTTTAATTACACCCATTTGACACCATCACCACATGAGTATAAGCATTCACTTGGTTACTTGGAATTTTATTGGCATAGATTGCATGGACTTATTGGTTATATAACCTAAAGTAGAGATACCTAGCAAGCAACCAGGGAGAACTAATGAAATTCCTAAATAAATAAACTCCATGCACCTAACTATTATGTTTACACTGTAGCATATATAAGTGTGGCATTTGGTGTTACCTTTGGCCATGGGAATTTGTAATGAAAGTGCATGTAAAGGAATAGCTTATATGATCTAAAATGGAGACACCTATCCTACTCAGTGGAGAAGTAAGTGGAGGAGAATAATTAAGAATAAAAACCCCTACACCTCATGCTTACACTATATATATGTGTGTCCATAAATTACACTCCAATCTTGCTCACAATCTGCATTGCCATAGGGATTAGAAACCATACACAATTTGTATATTAGATGGAAGTGATATATATATATATATGATAATTGACCATGGCTGCTTCTCTTTGGATATGGGAATTTAATACCAATGCCATCTCGTGCTTCCATGTGTAAGGCGTGTGAGTATATATGGTAGATGACATTTGATTACCTTAGGTAGTGCATTCAGCCATGGAGGAGCTAGGAATGAAGGTTGCATGTAAATGAATAGCTTAGGTAATTTAGAATGAAGACACCTCATACTTGCACCACCATGTAAATGAATAGCTGAAGTAATTTAGAATGAGGACACCTTATGCTTGCACCACCCACTTACGTATGTACATATTCAATTGGAAATGCTTAGTGCTCATATTTGGTTTGATAACAAGAGCTAAATATTACCTTTAATATGTAGTTTAAACAAGAATAAGACATATATCTGCTACCACCTAGCAATTGCACTGAGTCAAGGAATTTTGATTTGCCTTGCCATATAAAAGTGGTGAAAAAGCAAGAGCTGTCCATTGCATTAGTTACCATTCACCTTAATTCATTTTTGGCTGAGGGAAGTAGGACAGCCATAGAAGAGGAGAGAGGAGAAGATAAACCAAAGTACAAGGACTCCATAAAAGGTAAGTTCTAAGTTGCTTCCTTGTTCTGGGCTGGGATATTTTGCCTTTGTAGAATTAGTTAGAAAAGGATTTTGAATCCAAAATTTGTATAACATGTTTTCCATTCCTTATACTTGAAACCTGAAAAATTACAGAATTTTTGGAACAAGGTAGATCAAAGAAACAACCTACTAATTCAATTTAGCTTCTGAACAGGACAGCTTGGGGCTGATTTCATAAAGAATTTTGTTAAAGGGGTAAATGAAGGAGTTAGTGCATGAAATTTGGTGTGGAGGTAGCTAAGACGTATAAATTTATGTCTACAAAGTCTTAGAATTTTCTGGCCTCATTTGGTAGGATAACAATGCCAGAAACAGCAAGGGCAGTGTACAGCGGGCTCAACTGAGGTAGTGACCAAAACAGCAGGAGTTCAGGGGCTATCCTTGGGAATTCTTGAAAAATGTTTTCTGTGGCTTATAATTAACATAATAAGGGGTCACTCTACCAATTGTTATGATTTTTGGAGGTCATTTAGTGGAGGAAAGAAATTTCACAAAAACAGGTCCGAAAATGTAGTTAAATTGAAATTATGGTAGTTTTTGTTTTTCACTATTGTCGTGTGAAATTGTATGGTAAATTAGAGAATCAAGCTTAAAAATAAGGGCTAAGGACTTAACTTCAAAGCACTAGACCACACATGAATAACTTAGATAGTAACTAATTAATGAGAATGAAAAGAAAGCGAAGATGTGATGGTGTACAATTAGGAATTCCGATCATCAACTAATGAAAGGGGTTTAGGAATTTCTTACAGGGGGATTAGTACTTTAATTGCAATGTAAATATTAACCATGACTCTTCCTTAATTAAGGCAATGCATGATCAAAATTTAAGAAGGCGATTGGTGTGACGACCCTAATCTCAAATCCCGGTAATTAAGGTACAATATGTGAATAATAACTATAAACCAGAGTTACATGATATTAAAACTAATTACATTATGAAAATACAAGGAAATTTGAACCTTAATGTTATTAGAGTCATCAACCATTCAAATACAAGCACTTATGTTCATAAGGGAAATAAACATTTCTTTATAAGCCTTTGATTTCATTACTTATTAATTATAACTCATTCCAATGTCTCTAAATTATCTCTTAAGATCACTATATGAAAAATCAAGATTTCCTAACCATTATAAGAGTTTCAGGATGTTCGCCGCAGCCAAATTACACTTAGCCGCGACCAATTCCCCTCAACTTCACCCCTCACATCGTTACAAATTTCGCCACGGCCAACCTACATGGCGCCGCAGCGAAGAAGCCTCCTGGAACCTACCTCGCTCGCCTCTCAACATTGGCCAGGACCAATACATCCTTTCGCCGCGGCCAATTCCTTTCTGGAATGCCTGGGACATTTTCATAAAAGTTCACCGTGGCCAATCCCCCATTTTGCCGTGGCAAATTCCCCTTTAGACGACTCCCAGTTTAACCTTTCACATTTTGCCATGGCCAATTATACATTTTGCCGTGGTGAATTCCTCTCTGCCACTCTCCTTAGGCAACTTTGCCTCTATTGGCTATGGCCAACTCCATTTTAGTTGCGGCGAAGTGCCTTCTAGTCCTACACTCTGAAAATCTTGTCTTTTACTCTCCACTCTCCCTCCAATAACACCCTAGGGCCCCTCTACCTTAATTGTGGGGCTCAAATAGCCTTCATTAGCCTAACTTTACCCAGCTAATCTATCCTTACTAGTTCAAGATTTAATGGGTCAATTTCTCTTCTCTAATTACCCTCTATCAGCAAGTTTGTAAAGTAACAATAATATGAATTCATGAACTATCAGCAGTTACCAATAGATACACAATCAGTAGGGTTTCCATACATAGGGGTTCATATCAATATCTCAAAGATTATATTTCCAATAGTAAGCCATATCAGAGTTCAACAAGTCTCACAGTAGATATGACAAATCCATACATCAAATACCCAACTAGAGTATGGCCTACTCCTCACTACATACAGTTATATTATCAAATACAGACTCCTACACTTGGCAATACAGATACATGATGATACTGTACATAGGTTAACAAAATTTAGCATCTATCCTATTCTACTCAAATTAAGTATAGCTCCCCACACTAGGCCTCAGCTCATGGATGTTCATCCACTTGCTTACCCTTATCTTTACCCGAGGAACCTTCACCTGAAATTGTAATCCCATAAAACGGGGTGAGATATAAATCTCAGTAACCAAGGCAATTTCATCATATAATCCAGTTTAATTAATATATATGCATGAATCAAAATCACATCAGAATCATATCAGTCATATCAGTAAATGAAATGATTAGGCTATCATGATGATTATCCCATACTAGCAATCATATTTTCATATGTTAAAGGCCAATAACACCGGGAGAGGCCCGTCCACGGCACCTACTCCCCCTTGAGCACAACTAGGGCTCAGTGCATCTAGGGTCTGATCATAATCCAGTGCTCGATCGAAGCACATGCACAAGTGGTAGCCGCACTACAGCTTCACCATAGACTCACAAGGTCTAATCATAATACAATAGATAGCCAACCAATTCATTCAACATTTCAAATTATTCATATATAGCAAGTATGAAGTTTAAACTAACATATGCATGGAATTAATGTAAACCCTGGTTACCTCACTTGTAGCCAATTTGCAGCAGCTACCAATGGTTCAAAATCTCCCTATAACCATAGCATCAAAGAATTACTACTCTAATTGATTATTAATAGTTGCAACAAGTACCCAAAGGATTTAAATGCTAATAACTACCTAAAGAACACTTACCCAACCACCACAAATCTCAAATTCGGATTGAAGTGTCCTCTACTAGAAATCTCAATATTTCATCGAAAATCCTAAGCAAATTCGTACAAAATTAATACCCATATTATAAATCAGCTATGGGGGTCTCAAATTAGCAAAGAAAGCATCAAAATGGAGGGTTTATACTTACCTAATGTCAGCCCTAACCTCAACCTACGAATTTCACCAAGAAAATCCTCAAACAACCACATTTCAGATTTTGGGTAGGGTGAAAATACTTTAAATGAAAAACTAATTGGACCAAATTAAAGAGAAAGATGAGGGAGCTAAGTTGTATATCTATTACCTTGGCTGAATCTTGCTCTAAACGTGAGAAAATGTAGAATTATGCTAAGAACCTTAGCCTCTCCTTCTCACCTGCGAATTTACTTTGTTTCTTTATGTTTTGCAGAATGGGGGAGGTGGCTGGTCAGCTTTTAAGGTTTTAGTTAGGTTTAAGTTAGGTCTAAGATGGGTCATGGGTTGCTTCAAGGGTTCAACTCCTAATGGGCTTCAGATTTGAGCTTGTTGGGCTAGCTTTTAAAGTGTTGAGCTGCAGAATTTTAATTAAGTTTGGGACAAGTTTGAAGAGCTCAAGGATTTGGGTCTGCACAAGGTTTGTTGGGCCACTTATAAGAGCCTATACAAGGTAGATCTTGGGCCTCTATCACATTAAATTGGATTAGGTCTGCACCTAACTCATTGGGCCTCCATTAGCCTCTTATCATGATTTATTAATTTAGGCCTAGATGAAGTTTCTATTCCAATAAATTCTCAAACCCACATTAATAATTTATCTCTCTAAAATCTCCATTCACTTAACTTGCCCAATTATCTCATATTAATTATTCCTAATTAATCTAAATCTATAATTAACACCTTAATTAATTTTGGGGTATTACAATTGGGACAACAAGAACTGAGGAATAACATGACAAACTACGGTGACAAAACAGGTAGATAACATAGTGTTCAATCTGTTTACATACATAATTGCACTCAATTATTTTCTAAATTTTGTATGCTGTGCATGGCTGCATATCCCCACTAATGTGACTCTTTTGAGCATTAAATCACTATTATTGGCCAATGATCAAAGTATAATAGCCTAATGAATTAATGTAGACTGCTATCTTGGGATTTGCATGCTTTTGTATTGAATGATGCACCAAAGTATTCTTATTCTGTGTTCTCTATATCTGTAAACTGTGAACCCATTGTTATCTATTGGGATTATATCTCATTATAAAGCTAACTATTTTTCAAGCAATACCCATACTACAGACGGAGCCCATTCTACAGAGGATAATCGAACTAATTTGAAGACTGTAATAGCTATAGTTGTTGTAACTTCCATGAATGATGTTAAATACTGAAAGCTTGACTGTATGAATACTTAACGTTGTTTACTACCTCCTTGTTAGTTATGTATAAATATTACACATGAGAAATTTACTATAAGTTAACTATGATGTTTATTAGGGCTACTGAACTCCCCGTACAAGTAAACTCTTATATTTACATTTGCATGAAATTGATTATCATAACCATGGAAGTAGTTCTAGCATATTAGCATTATCAACTTATGGTTTTCTTGTGAAAATGATGAAGGTTGCCTAGATATGACAATTATCCTCCTAGGTCTAAGATCTTGTTAATAGGATTTTGGACTCTACACTGTGGAATTAAATACCTTGTCGACAGGATCTTGGATTTTACTTTGTAAGACTTAAGACCTTGTCAACAGGGTCTTCTGTTAGTAGTACAAGATCCTTTCATATGGTAAGTTGTAGCATATGCAAAGTGTAGGAGTGATAATATTACACTAATCTACTTACATGGCAAGCCTATGTGTGCTTTGTATGACTTATTCAAATGCCAAGAATGCTTCTTGAATGATCATACTTTCCATTATGCTCATGCATGCATTTTTAAGACTTGAATTGCATTCTTTATGTATGATTGAAAGGAAGATGAGCTATTAGGATTCTTTGAATCTCATTCCCTCCTCTCCAATATCTTAACATGCTAGGTGGACCAAATGAGCAAGGTAATGGAAGCCACTAAGTGGGGAGATGAAGGATTGATAACAAAGTGTCTAGTTTTGCTTAAATTATAGCCATATGGATGAAAAATAATGTAATACCATAATAGAATTGTTGTATAATCATTTGAACATATGTAATTACTCATATATTTGATGTATGTATAAGTTTTGGTGTCAAATGAATGGTAATGTACATTTTAGGTAGTGAATGGCAATATATAGCTTATACATTCTTGTGTATGGCATGGGGTGAGAGAGGGAGTTTTAAATTTCTGGGTTTGTGCACCTTTGAGACAAGTTTAGTAGACCACTTTGGTGCTTTCCTGCGTGCTCAAGTGGCCATGGTTGCTTTAGAAGCTAAAATTGACTATTTGGATCCCTTATGAGATATAAAAGTGACTATTTCACAACCTAATGTCAAAATCTGACCAAATGAATGAATTTCCCATTAAATTCGGCATGCATATAGATCATATCTAGAGATTTTTGGAAAGACAAAGACCATAATATTTGGCGTTTTGTGGAATTAATTATGATTTTTCAAAGTTGACATTTTTCTATTGAGCTGATGCAGATACTGTTCATTTGGTAAGTTGCTTAGGCTATGTTATTTGAGGGTCAAGTGGTGTCCAATGCATGAAATTTTACATGGCCACTGAGATCACCCCAATTGGACATCTGAGCAAGGAGATATGAATTTTTGAAATTAGAGGATAGTACCAATAATGATAGGCGACCTCTAGTACTATTCCATCAATTTTTGGTGGCTATCCACCTTTGTTATGGTCTAGATTTATTTTTATCATAAAGTAGACATCTATAGCTTTCCATAATGATAATGTATGCTTGATTTTGATTTTTCTAGAATTACTTATGATTTTTCAAAGTTTATGATAGTAACTTGGAAATTCAGTCCAAGGCTACATTCTTGAATTTCATGTGTACACTTCATTTGCATGAGTTTTAGGCCACTTCTTAAGATGGAAAGTTGTAATTATGTAATTAAATATGAGAATGAGATGGATAAGTCCATATGGTCCATAGGACACCAAATGAAAAATTTATCCGTGACGTAATGCAACTTTAATTGATTATTTTCATGATTTCTCTTGAGAACTCTATGTAATTCAAGGAAATGAACATAGATATGGTATGAGCTGAGTCATAGGATTATGGTGTTACAGACAGGCCTCTTCTGCTATTATTGGCCTTTAACATGTGAAAATATGATTGCTAGTATGGGATGGTAATCATAGTAGCCTAATCGTTTCATTTGTTGATATAATTGATATAATTTTGATACTTATTTTAATTCATGCATATATGTTAATTAAATTAGAATATATGGATGGAACTTGCCTTTGGTTATTGAGATTTGCATCTCACCCCATTTCATAGGCTAACTATTTTAGGCCAAGGAACCTCTGGTAAGAATAAGGGTAAGCAAGTAGATGAGCATCCATGAGCTGAAACCATGTATGGGGAAGCTGCACTTGGATTGACCTAACTTAGGATAGATGCTAATTTTGTTATTTTTTTGTATAACATCATCATATAATCATGTTTCCAAGTGTAGGGGCTTATATTTTGATAACCTAATCTATATCTATTGAGGGGTGAGGCCTCACATTAAACTAGTTTATGATGTATAAACTTATAGTAGCTATTATAAGACTTGGTTAATCCTATGATATGGTTCACTATCTGGAAATGTAATCATATGTTAACTTGTATGATGACTTATATTGCTAATGTATTGTGCCCTATTGGGATTTCTATTTGAATGACTATATTCATTGTTTATGAATCCGGTTGTTTATTAATATCACATAGTATTTGCTGATAAATGGTAGATTAAAGAGTAGGAATCAATACTTAAATCTTAAAATAGGTAATGTTATATTAACTGGGAAAATCAAGCAGATAAATGCCATTAGAGTCTTATAAATTAAGGGAGTGTGGTCCTAGAGTGTTTCTAAAGGGAGAGTTGGAGTGTATGGGATGAAATTATAGGAGTTCTAGGTCCAAGAGGTATTTTACCGCGGCCAAAAGAGGTTAAGCCGTGGCAAAAAGTGGGGAAGTTGCCCAGGAAGGGTAATAAAGAGTAATTCGCCATGGCGCGAAATGGAACTCTCTGCAGTAAGAGTCAAGAGGCTAAAGTAAGAGTGACCCAGAGAGTAATTAGCCATGACGAAATGGGCAATTGGCCACGCCAATAGCGAGGGTAAGGTAGGCTTTAGGAGGCCCTCTCGCCACGATGCCACATAGGCTCGTCAAGGCAAGGCTCCAACTTGCCACTTATGAAGATATGAGAAGTGAACCCAAGAGTAATTGACCATGGCTTGAAAGTATTTGGCCATGGCGAAGGTTCTCAAACTCTTATATTAACTTAGAAACCTTGGTTTTTCCTATGGCCACATCAAGGGATAACTTGGAAACAATGGTAGGAGATTCTTGTGAGTTAGAATTTAATAGGTAAATTAATTCAAGGCTTAAAATTAAGGATTTGATTCTCTTATGTGCATAAATGGTTGTGATTATTTAGTTAATGACTCTAATAATATTAAGATTCAAATTTTCTTACTTTTTCCTAATTTAATGATATAAATGATTCTTATCTTGGTTTATGATTCTTAACTATATGTTTAAGTTTAATTACTATGATTAGAAGTTAGGGTTATCACATCTAGCACCTATTAGTCTGTCAACTGGGCCTAGACATATTCTACAAAGGGTACTTAAGCATTAAGAACTGGAGGATCATTTAATTAAGGTGGTGAATGGCTAAGGGTTTCTTATAGCTAAGAGTAATGGCGTAATACTAATTCATAGTTTCTTGCTGTTACTCTATCCTATGCTTAATAATTTACAAAACCACTATTAGTGGGTCTATACTAGGTCAACACTTAGCCAAACTACCCTTCCTACCAATCACCATCTTTTCTTTACTAAAAGGAATCACAAAACCTTATAACAACACTTCTAAATTCCTCTACTTATATATATGATGTCTGATATCCCCCCAAGCTTACACATAACTTAAGCATACCTCATAAAATCAAACATTATACTCTTAAATCAACTTAACCTAAATGTCTGAACCTTTACTCTGATACCACAAAGTGAAACACCTAGCTTTATACTATACTTTCTTATATGCTTTAAGCCCATTTTTATGAATTTCACATAATTGAAGTATTATGCAATAGAATAAATTAGAACTTTTCAAAAATTTTGCCAAAGTTTCCCTTTGTGCTCTAGAGGTCCTAACCTTATAAAGGTCTCAATTTATAATCCTGCTCATTATCCATTTCTAACATAAGCTAACACCTTAGGGCTCAATTAATAACTATCCCTTTTAGGAAAATTCTACATAAATTCAATAAGATATCTAATCATAAATCATTGGTACAATATTACATAATTTCTTGCATAAGTTCCAAACTATATACATATTATAATGTCCGATTTTCATGAAAATGACAGAAATATATACTTTTTCAAAGTAAGTCCTCTGAAATGTATTGATTAAAGTTTAGAAAAATTAGAATAATGATCTAGACATTAAGTAATGAAATTAGAAGGCCAGAGGCACCCCGAAATAGAGGTTGAAATAACTAAATAGAATTTAACGAAATAGCTACGTCATGTAATGACATTTTCATAATTTTGGAAAAATTTTGAAATACTCATAGGAAGGCTTTTTAAATAGAAAAGTTGAGTTCTTCAGGGTTCTCAGAGGCCCTAAAAATCATGGGAAGCCTTGAGATAGTTAAAACCCTTTGGTGTACGTTTTCTAACGTTGGTTGACCCGAACTTTGACCCTTCTATTCAGGAAGGTTTTACTCTAATTTGAGTGATTCCAAAGGAATTTTATAAGATTGATGATCTAAATTTTATGATGGAAAAGACAGTTTTCAACAAGAAGCTAAAACAGACTGGAAATAAAAATGCCAAGATTAAGGGACATAATTAGAATTTTTGGAAACAATTTCTTAAACCTACCTATATATACCCTATGCCCCACTCTTCTCCTCACTTAGTCCATTTCATTTCAGCCCTAAACTAGAGAAAGAAGCTAGGGAGTGAGGTGCACAAGGGAAGAGAGAAAGAAAGAAGAAAAAGCAAGAAACAGCTATGGTTTTCATGGATTTTTTTTATTTCCCTTTAGCAAATTCTTCTCCTCCATCTTCCTTTCTTTCTTATAGAATTATTAAAGTATTTGGAACTATTTTGAGGTCAAACCTAAGAGAGAATTTTTGAATTCAAGGAAAATAAGCCAAGCAAAGTGAAGATCTAGCAAATAAAGCTAAGAAAATAAGGTATTTTGCCACTTCTATATTTGATTCTTCTTGTTCCTTCTCTTGTGTGTGTTTTGCCTCATATAAAACCAGCCCTCAGGGGTTGAATTTCTAGCCAAACTAAGAGTGAATCTTAGGAAAATGAAGGAGAAGAACAAGAATATGCAAAGGAAACAATCAAATAACCATTGGATTTCTAAGATAGTAAAGGTAGGGTTTCAAGTGTTCCACCACAATTCTGTTTTGATGCAAGAGTTCCTAAGCCAAAATAGATATTTGGATGAGCTCCTAAGATCCCAAAAAGCTTTTCACATGCATCTCCCATCAAGAAAACAAGACAAACTCATTTGGTGCTCTCTTAACCCATAGCCTCGGCCTAAGGAGGATAAAGCACCATAGGGTAGTTTTAATTCATTCCAAGCTTGATTTTGAGTCATATATGATAGGAGAGGATGAGAGGAAGCTTTGGAAAAATTTTAGAAGTCATGGATAGTGAGATATAGTTATAGGTTCCATATTATGATTTAAAAAAGCAACACCTAGCTAGGCTCCTTAAATTAATTGTGTGATGACTTTAAGAGGTTTCAAAGGAGTCAAGAATCATAGATGGATGGAAAGAATGGGGCCAAGATCATGTTTTCCAAAGGTTGCTTCATTAGGTGCATTATGGAACCATGAAAGAACCATAAGAACCACTTAGCTTTTGAAATGAATATGTAGCTTTAGAATTTGTTCCAAGAGTGTAATTGGCTTTCATATTATATGTCTAGGCCAAAGTAACCAAGTTTCACCTTCTTGTGAGTGTGTGACCGAGGGAAAGGAACCAAGTTCAAGGAGAAAAGTATGCATTTATGACAAAGATAGCTCTCTCTTCTTTCTCTCATGCATGAGTGGATGTTTATCTTGTCTTTGAATGTGTGCATGTACATTTTGAGCCATGAAATATGTTTTAACATGTATTTATATGCCATGGTACCATGATGTTATATTATGCATTCAAATGATACTTTGTGAAATTGCTTTGGTTTGCTTGAGTGTGGTAAAGCTAACAATTCCCTTACAATGGTGAGGATGAGCCAAGAACCCTCAAGAATGGTTTAGACAAAGCTAAAAGTCTCTCAAGAGTGAGGCTTAGTCAAGAACCCTCTTAGAACATAGATGAGACAAGTCTAAAATTCCTAAAGAGAATAGGTGAGGCTAAACCACTTGTTTGGCAAGCTTATGTATGTCTTATGTGACTTCTTAAATGCTAAAAATGTTCCATAAATGATCATGAAAGCCATGATTTCCTTGCAAGCATTTTTAGACTTGAATTTGCATTCTTTATGTATGGGTGAAAGGGAGAAGAGCTATTGGGATTCTTAGAATCTCATCCCCCCTCCTTATTTATCTAACATGACTAGGTGGACCAAGTGAGCCAAAAAATGGAAGCCATCAAGCATAAAGGGAGGAGATTGACAACAAAGTATGTGTTTTGTCCATTTTGTAGCCATATGAATGGCATATGTGGTAATCCAATATTGTATATGATGTATAAACTCATGAATACTTGCAAATGTATGAATATATTGTATATGTATGAGATTTGATGCCATGTGGATGTTGTAGCCACTTCTTGACATTGAATGGCAAGAACTAGCTTATGTGTTCTTGTGCATACCTTGGGGTGAGAGTGTGAGTTTGTGAAATCTAGGTTTGTACACCTTTGAAACATGTTTAGTAGACCATTTTAGTGCTTTCCCACGTGCTCAAGTGGCAATGGATGTCTTAGAAGTAGATTTGGACCATTTGAGACCCTTATAAGACACAAAAAGTGCTATTTTGCAACCCTATGACACAATCTGACCAAATGAACGAATTTCCTCATGAAATTTGGCATGCATATAGATCTTATCCAGATATTTTTAGGAAATTAAAGACCAGATTATTTGGAGCTCTATGGAATTAATTATAATTTTTCAAAGTTGTCAAATTTCAGTTGTTCTAGTATGATTACTGTTCATATGGTTAGTTTCTTCTCCTATGTCATTCAATGGCCAAATGGTGTCCAATACTTATGAAATGTTATAGATATAAACTAGACATGATAAGTTTTCTATGGCCACTAATGTAACATCCAGTTATCTGAAAAAGAAAGAAAACGCGAGAAATGTAACGAATAGTTTCTCTGTTAACAAACGAAACTTACCAGATATAAAAGGAAGTCCCCTAAAATGATGTAGTTAAGGTCCCAAAAAATTTAGAAAGCATTCTAGACTTTGAAAAATGAGAATCCTAGGTTTAGATAAAAAGCAAAATGGAGCTAAAATGAAGAAACAATTTCTTACGAAAAGCTTACGAACTGTAATGGCATTTTCATAATTTTGAGTAAATTTTGGAATTCACATAGGAGGGCTTTTTAAATAAAAGTTTTGAGTTCTCCAGAGTTCTCAGAGGCCTTGAAAACTATGGAAAGCTTCGAGACAGTTAAATCCCCTCCAGTGGATGTTTTCTAACGTCGGTGTGCCTGAACTTTGACTGGTTTGTTCGGGAAGGTTTTAACTCCAAATTGAGTGATTCCAAAGGCATTTTACTTAATTGGGAACATAAATTTTATAATGGAGAAGACAATGCTAAAAAAGGAGCTAAAACAAAGGAGAAACAAAAATGCAAAATATGAAGGGCAACATTGAAATTTTTGAAAAAGTCACTTTCCCATACCTATATATAGGTGGCGCCCCACTTTCCCCTTCATTTGGAATCAAAAATTTCTGTATAATTTTAAAAGTGAAACCTAGGGTTTGGGCACACAAGAGAGGAAGAAGAAGGAGAAAATCCAAGCTTAAGGTATGGAAATTTGCTTGTTTTTCATGCTTTTTCTTAGCCAATCTTTCTCCTCTTTTTCCCTCTTCTTCTCCATGAATTCTCTGAAGTTTTAAGGGCTGTTTTGAAGGAGGAACAGAAGGGAAAGTTCAAAATTCAAGGGAGGAAGCCAAGGAAAGCAAAGAACAAGCAAAAAAATCAAGGAAAACAAGGTATCATGCAATTTTTCCACTTGATCTTCTTCCTCCTTTCTCTCATGGGTATTTCGACCTAGGTAAGGGCAACCTTAGGGAGCCAAGTTTTCAACCAAACCAAGGGTGAATCTTAGGTATTTGAGGGAGAAGAACAAGAATATGTAAAGAAAATAACAAACTAGCCATTAGAATTCAAGATGCAAAACTTAGGGTTTCAAGTGAACCTTCCAAAATCTAAGTTTGTATGATAATTCCTAGGTCTAATTAAGAGTTTAAATAAGTTCTTGAGACCCCTACATGCTCCCTTCTTCAAAAAAACAAAGAAATCTCCATGGAGGCCAAAGAAGCCCATAGTATCGGCCTAAGCATGTTCTTATAACTAGGGAGAGTTTTAAATTTTTCTAAGGTCATTCTTGAGTCATATTTGATGAATGAAAATGAGGGAAGGCCTTGGAAAAACTTTAGAACTCATAGAAAGTGATTTGATGCCTTAGGTTTCATATTATGACCTAAAGAAGCAATATGATATTAGGCCCTTTGTTTTAATTATGTGATGACTCCAAGAGGTTTAATAGGAGTCAAGAATCATGTTTGAAAAGAAAGAATAGATCCTAGAATTTATTTAAGGGGTGTTACTTTATGAGGTGCATTTATGGACCATAATGGGGCTTATAGAACAACCTAGTATCTAAGCTAGTTGTGTGGCTTTATAAATTATTTCATGAACCTAATTGGCTTCCATAAATTGTGTTTAGGCCAAGAGAAACTTTCTCCACACTTTTGTGGGTGTGTAGCCGAAGCAAGGGAGGGATTTTTAAAAGAAAAAGTGTGTGATTGTGTGCAAGGTAGCTCTCTCCACCTTTTCTCATGCGTGGATGTGTGTTTAACTTGTCTTAGAATGTGTGTATTGTATTTTTCAGCTATGAAAAGTATGCTAGCATGATTTTATATGCCATGATTTCATGATAACATATTATGTTTTCAAATGAATGCATGATGTTTGTTTGAGTTTGCTTGAGTGTGGAGAGGCTAAGAACTCTTAACCATGGTGAGGATAAGCCAAGAACCCTTAGAATTGGTTCAGACAAAGTAAAGTGTCTCCCAAAAGTAAAGTGGGCTCCCAAGAGTATGGTTGAGTCAAAAGCTCTTAAAGAATGGGTGAGGTAAGTCTAAAATCCATGAGGAAAAGTGTGAGGCCAATCCAAACACTTAGTGAGCTCTTAAATAATTTGTATGATTTGTTCACATGCCAAGTTTGCTTTTTGAATGTTCATGACTTCCATGATATCCATGCATGTATTTTTAAGGCTTGCTTTACATATATTATGTATGATTGAATGGGAGATGAGCTATTGGGATTCTTTGAATCTCATTCTCTCCTCTCCAATGATCTAATATGCTAGGTGGACCAAGTGGATGTGGTAATAGGAGCCAACAACATTGAAGAAAGGAAATTGACAGCCAAATGCTTAAGTTTGGTCACTTTAAGACTATAATTATGTCATATGATATAATCTTTTAATGTATATGGTCTATGGACCCTTAGACATGTGTAATTATGATATGATATGATGTATAAATGTATGGATATGATGTATGAACCCTAGAATAGAATTTAGGTATATAATGCCAAGATATGTAATTTGGAAGTTTGATGTAAATGTGTATAAGTGTAGATGAAATAGCCAAAATGAGATGCATATGGTTTGGGACCATTTGGACAACTCACACAAGTTCTAAATATGCATTTAGACTTGCCCAAAAGGTCCCAAAGCCAAGGGAAAACCATTTGGCAATTTTCGTATTTTATATGTAGCCAAAAATGACCATAAGAGAATTCTACATCACTTTTTGGCCAAATGAGCTCTTCTTGATCTGAGATTTGGCAAAAATTTAGAGCTTGTTGAGAGCTTTTTTGGAAGCTAAAGACCATAATTTTTGGAAGTCTACAAAACATTTGATGATTTTTCAAAGTTGGCAATTTGTCTGATTTTGGTCTGCTGCACTATTCATTTGGTCCGAAAATGAATTATGTCACACAGGGCTCAAATGATTTCCAATTGCCATGAAATTTTATACAAAGAAACTAGACATTCACAATGACTCATGTAGAAGAACCTCATTTGGATGTCTAGAGAGGGAGATATAAATTTTTGAATATTCTGTCTAGTATCAAGACCCTTACCCGACTTAAGTTACTGTTCTATTGAATTCCAAGACTTGGACTACTTGACCTGGTTTAGAAGTATTTTTTCCCTCTATCTAACATCCACAGCTTTCTAGATTGGTATCATTTGTATAGATTGGATTTTTGTGAAATTAATTGGACATTTTCAAAGTTTGCTGTAGAATCTATGACAACATCAGGAGGCAGTTTGACCACTGGATCTTTTCGGATGTCAAATGCCCTCTGTGATGGATGTTATAGTCTGGGTATATTTTTATGTGAAGTAGACATCTGTAGCTTTCCAAAATGGCTAAGAATGTGTGATATCAGTTTTTTTAGAATTAGTTATGATTTTCCAAAATTGGGTCAGAAAAATGGCCAAACCTGGCTGAAATTAAACCTCCATATTCTATGCTTCTTTTCTGTTTCCATGAGTTGTGAGCATGATTTTATGATGCAAATTAGTTGTATTGATGTAATTAAATATGATAATATATAGCATGAGCTCACACGGTTCATGTGACACCAAATGGAATTTTTATACACAACGCAACGTAAAAATATACATTATTTTTACACTATTTCTTTGATTCTTCCATGAGATGTCCAATGGAAAGCATAAGGATAGCATGAAATGAGCTAGAATTTATGGTGTTATAATTGAGATCACCCCAATTAGATGTCTGAGCAGGGAAATATGAATTTTTGAAGTTTTGTGATAGTACCAGTAGCACTAGTCAACCTTGGTTACTGTTCCATTGATTTCCAATAGCTAGACATCCTTGTTATGGTCTGGACTTTGTTTTAGCATAAAGTATACATCTGTATCTTTCCATAATGGTATAGTGTACTTGATTTCAATTATTTTAGAATTAGTTATGATTTTTCAAAGTTCATGATAAAAAGTTGGCACACTAACCCGAGACTACACATGAATTTTTTATGTATATGGTCCATGAGCTCAAGTTCTTGACCACTTCTTGAGATGGTTTTGAGTTGTATTTGTATATTTAAATATGATAATGAGATAGATAAGTTCATATGATCCACAGGACATGAAATAAAAAATTTATTCGTGACGTAACATAAAATAATCGATTATTTTTATTGCATTTTCTTGAGAAATGATGCTAGATCAAAGGAACCATGCTTGAAACACTATGAGATAGCCTAGTTAAATATGGTGTTACACATATACCTCAAACTTTCAAGATACATTTATAATTCTCTTGCCAAGTTTTTAGCCTTCCTATAATTGTTGCTTTCCTTTTGTCTCTACTAGTCTCTTCACTTGGCATGGGTTAGTAGACATAGAAAAAAAATATGATGAGATTTTGGGAAGAATCTTAGTAATAAACTGCACACTCAATGTATGCATAAGTCACTTGAGCATAATCACACAAATATGCATAAAACATACTTCATAACAAACTAAAGCTAGCATAAAACATATTCAATCAATGGCCATGACTTTTGAAACATTATACTAGTTTATGCTCTACTTGGGGAAGAGCTATTGCGCTTAATCCCTCTCTAAACATACTTAAGAAGGAGCTATTGCACTCAACTTTCTTTCTGAACATAATTGATGCCATAGAGCACACTCTCACGATAAAGGCACATAAGACATAATCATACACATGAACTTAAACATAGAACATGATCATTATGAAGCATATATAACACACATACAAGCATCCAACACTTAAGCAACAAATATGCATACATAAAAGAAGGAAATGCTAGTTGACAAACTCAAACCTAAGGCTATGTAACTTTGAACTTCTCTTGCTCTACTTCAACTAATTCTTTACCAAAGATGCATTAAAGCCACTAGAATTGCTTGAATCATCAAAATAAGAAACAATATAAATAGCTAGAACACTTACTAATTTAATTCATTACTTTTCCTTAAAATTCTACTAATACTTTATCTAAGTCCCTTGCTTTAGAAAATCATATCTTAATCAAGGGACTCTAAATTTAGCAAATTATAGCTTGTTCAAAAGCTTTACTCATGAACTATCTACTAAAACAATTTCAATTCAAAACTAATCCATTTGGTCCTTGAAATACATGGAAAATTAGATCTAGTATAAAGTAAAAATCTTATGCATGACAACTTTTCTAAACCAAATTTGAAAATTCATAACTTTGGTTAAGAGTGTCCAAATTGAGCAAACTAAGACTTGCTAGAAATCTCTTTATATGCCTTAGCCACTTTAAAAATTTTAGTCTTAAATTAGATCATTTGGTGCTTGAAAAAAAAAAGTCAAAAATTAAGGCTATCCAAAGACCAAATTTGATACATGGCAAATTTTTTTGGAGAACTTTGAAAATTTATAAACTATTCCATACTAATACAAATATTACAAACTATGTCTCATATGAAACTTTAGGATGTACTCTAATTGTTGTACTAAGTTTCACATCCAAATTCATCCGTTTGGCCTCCATTAGCAAAGATACATTTTTAGATTCATTATAGGTTTTTTTGGCTATTTATGGTTTCAAATTTGCCATATTAGCTATTCATGCAATTTTCTCCTTTTGAATGAGTTTCTTAGCTAGTAACTAACTCATTTAACTAGTTTCTAACATAAAAAATGGCCTACATCAAAATATTGATGTGTCACTTTTTTTATTTTGGTTAGACTTCTATCTTACCATTTTGCATCCTAGGTGGTCATTTTACATTTTATTGACTCTATCTCTAATCTCATGAATTGTACATCATTCTTAAGTCATTTTACACTTACTAGACTAGCCGTATGACCCTTTCTCATTTTGTGCAAACTTATGGAACCTATAATTCATTTTATACTTAATTCAAGTTTATGGTTCCATAATGCAACATACCATACTTCTAACCAATCCAATGACTTATATCATCTTAAAATCATTCTAGGAAACTTCATAAATCATCACATTAATTAAAAATAGATCATGGTTCATCTTGAACTACAGGTAAAGATGTTTTGCATTTTATGGTTTCGTAAGTGGATTTCTTTACATATTCTTAATCCTCATCCTTCTAAACCCTTGTTTTCATTAAGTTCTCCTCAAATTCATGCCTTTTCCTCTCTCTCTCTCTCTCTCTTTCTCTTGGCTAACACACCATGCCTCAGGGCTCTAAAAATAACAATTTTCTTAGCTTGATACATACCTTGTTTGGAAAGCTCCTTGAATGTAGATTCCGATGCTATATTTGGTTTCCTCAAATCACCTCTTTTACTTAAGGTGATAGCCATAACTTTCACCTTTTCAAGAAACCAAGTCCACCATGAGAAAGAGCATGAAAAGAGGAAGAAGTTTCATAATTAGTATATAACAAAATTTTATATGTTTCCTTACCTATTAGGCTTCCTTTCCTTTCTCTCTCCTCCCTCTTTTCACGCCACCATAGTTGTTGGTCTTAAAATTGCATAAGTTAGTTCTCCAAGGAAGAAGATAAGTGGCATGGCTTATAGGATAATCTAAGATATTTTTAACAAATTTGAAAATGACCATTATATCCTAATACTTTATTTCTTTTATTTGAGCTCATTTCTCAATCTTTTTAGAAATTGACTATTTTATATTAAATTTTAGACTCTTCTTTTCATTAAAAATATTTGCTTAGGCATTATAAAGACTTAAAACAATATGAAAAAGTTTAGCCCAAAAAATTGCTACCAAGCATCCAAATTTGTAAATCATCATAAATTTATGTGAACCAACCTCATATGATTAATCTGCTAACCTTATTTTATTATATTATGATGAGTAATATATGTTTCTCATGGTAATTCTTATGTTATCTAAGTCATTCACTTTTCTCGCTTTACGATTAACTAACTATTTACCTTTATAATCACTTCTCATTTAGCATACCTTTTTTATGTTGTTGTTTTTCTGAGAGCACTTTGCTCTATACATTATTTAACTTTCTTCTTTACTTGAAAAGTAACAAATTAGGTTCCACAATAGCTTAACACAACTTTAAATGGCTCATTTTACACCTGTGCCACTGGTTACCTTAATTTACATGTAATCAAGGTTTTGACTAATTTTATCAGCTCTAGTTAATCTGATAGCCTTATTTAGTCATATAATGATGGAAAATATCTTACTTTCTTAATATACTGCTAAATATTTAAACTCCTGATTTTCCCTTATTGCACTATCAAACCCATTACCAATGCCTCTTATGGGATTGAAACTTGACTTCTTAGCCCATTTCTCTTCTCTAATTAAGCTTATACTTATTTTCCTCATCTAGTCTACTCCAATCTGGGGGTCTAACTCAATATAAAATACTATACATTTCATTTAGTCTAGTGCCAAATGTAATATTCAATTCTTTTGTAAACGTGAGAAACATAATGTCCAGTTTCTCTATAAACGTATGAAACATACTAGATATAAAAGGAAGTCCCCTGGATAGAATGATTTGAGGTCTAATAAAATTAGAGTAATAATCCAAACCTCAAATAATGAGGATCTAAGGTCAGAGATACTCTGAAAATGAAGCTAGAATAACCAAACGAAATTTAACGAAGATGCAGTGTGTAACACTATCATTTCTAGCTCATCTCATGCCTTTAGATATCTCATTTTCAAGAATCATACAAGCTTTCAAGGAAAAAAGAAATAGAAATAATGAATATTTTCACGTTGCGTCATGTATAAAAATTCTATTCGGTGCCACGTGAATCGTGTGAGCTCATACAATGCATTCCCATATTTAATTACATAGATACAACTCATTTGAATCATCAAAAGTGGCTACATCTCAAGAAACTCGAAGGGAAGCTCAAAATGCACATACATAATTTCGGCCAAATTTTTTCACTTTTTTGTCACAACTTTGAAAAATCATAACTAATTTTAGAAAAATTGAAATCATGTATTCTAAGCCATTCTAGAAAGTTACAAATGTATAATTTATATTAAAAATATGTCCAGATTATAACATTCATTATAGAGGACTTTTGACATTCAAAAAGGTTCAAAGGTCAAGCTGTCCACTGGTGCTGTCATAAATTTCTGCACCAAATTTTGAAAATACCTAATTAATTCCAAAAAAATCTAATCTATGTAAATAATATCAATCTGAAAATTTTTGGATGTTAGATAAAGAGAAAAAATAACTCTAGACTAGTTCAGGCACGCCCAAACCTCTAAATCCAATCAAACAGTAACTGAGGTCGGGTGAAGTTCCTAATACTAGACAGATTCTTTGAAAACTCATATCTCCCTCTCCAGACATCCAAATGAGGTGCCTCTAGTTAGCACGAGTCATTGGGAATGCCTAGTTTCTTTGTATAAAATTTTGTATCAATTGGATTTCATTTTCTGACTTGAGCCTTATGTAACAAATTTTATTTTCTGACCTGAGTGAATAGTGACATAACCAAAACTAGAAAATTTGCCAATTGTGAAAATTCATCAAATATTTTGTAGACCTTCAAAAATTATGTTTAGCTTCCCAAAAAGCTATCGACAAGCATGCCAAATCTTAGATCAAGAAGAGCTCAGTTGGATAAAAAGTGACATAGGGTTCTATTATGGTCAATTTTAGCTCCATATGGGATACCAAAATGCCCAAATGACTTTCCTTAGGGTTTGGCACCTCTTGGGTAAGTTTAAAAGCATAATTAGGACTTGTGTAAGCTGTCCAAATGGTCCCAAACTCCATGCATATCATTTTGGCCATCTCACCTACACTTATACATATTTCCATAATGTCATCCAAGAAGCTCATTTGCCAAAACATGTCCAAATCACATTTTAATGGTCACATAACGTATTCTCTCATTCATACATGACATATTATCATAATTACATGTGTTCATGACATCATGATGCATATACATTCATGGATTACATCATTTGCCAATTGTATGGTTTCAAAGTATCAAAATTCAAGCACTTTGTTGTCATTCTCTCATCCTCAAGGTGGTTGGCTTCCATTACCTTGCTCTCTTAGTTTGCCTAGCATGTTAGAACATTGGAAAATAGGGGATGAGATTCAAAGAATCCCAATATCTCATCTCCCATTCAATCATACATAGTGGATGCAAACAAGTCTTATAAATGCATGTATGGTCATGTTGATATGTGCAAATATTTAAGAGGCATTTTCATCATTTAAGAAAGTCATACATAGCATACAAAAGCTTGTCAAGCAAGTGGATTAGCCTCACCTAATTACTTATGGATGTTGGACTTGCCTCACCCATTCTTTAAAAGATTCTTGGACTCAACCATGCTCTTGGGAGCCCATCTTGCTTTTGGGAGATTCTTTGCTTTGTCTCAACTAATCTTAAGGGTTCTTAGCTCATCCTTACCATGGCTGAAGGCTCTTGGCCTCACCACACTCAAGCAAATCCAAACACATATCATAAACATCATATGAAGGCATATTATAACATCATGACACCATGGAATCAAATTCATGCTAGAATACTTTTCATGGCTTGAAATACACATAAACACATTCAAAGATAATGTAAGCACACATCTATGCATGAAAGAAGATGGAGAGAGCTACCTTACTTGCATATTACACACTTTTTCCTTAAGCCTTGAATCCTCTCCCTTGACCTCATACACCTTAGAAGGTGGAAATCATTTCTCTTGGCCTAAACACAATTTATGGAAGCCAATTAGGTTCATGGAATTAATTCTAAGGCCACACAACTTGCTTAGACTCTAACTTTGTCTATAAACCTCATTATGGTTCCATAATTACATCTAATGAAGCAACACCCCTTAAATAAATTCCAAGCTCCATTCTTTCCTTTCAAATATGATTCTTGACTCCTTTTAAGCTTGTTGAAGTCATCATACAAACAAAACCAAGAGCCTAACTACATGTTACTTTTTGAGGTCATATTATGGAACATAAGGCACCAACTCATTTTCTATGGGTTTTAATTTTTTTCCAAGGCCTCCCTTCACTTTCATTTATCATATATGACTCAAAAATGGGTTTAGAAAAATTTAAAACTCTCCCTAGGTGTCTTATCCCCTTTAGGCTGAGCCTATGTCTCCTTTTGGCTTCCATGGAGTTTGCTTTGTTTTCTACATGAAAGATGCATATGAGGAGACTCCTAGGGATCTTAGGAACTCATTTAAACATTCATTTACGCTTAGGAATAATTATATCAAATCAGATTTGCAAAGGAACCCACGAAACCCTAAGTTTGCTACCTTAAAAATCCATGGCTTTTTCTTGAATTTCTTTGCATATTCTTACTCTCCTCCCTTAAATTCATAGAATTCACCCTTAGTTCTCCCTTAAATTCATAGAATTCACCCTTAGTTCTCCTTAAAATTCCAGCCCTGTAGCATCTACATACATAGGGGAAAATATGTAGAAGAAGGGGGGAGGAGTAACTACCATGGGATGCAAGATTTACTTTGTTTTCTTGCTTTTTCTCACTTGAATCTTGCTTTCTCCAAGCTCTTCTCTTGAAATCTAAAATTTCCCCTTAATTTCTTCCTAAAATAGATTTTTAGACTTCATTTTAATCAAAGGAAATAAAGGAGAATGAAGAAGAGGAGGTTTGGATGGAAGAAAGCATGAAAAACTACTAAATTTCCTTACCTTTAAGCTTGAATTTCTCCTCCTTTTCTTCCTCCTCTTGTGTGCCCTATCCCCTAGGGTTTTCTTTGATTTTTGGGTAGAAACATATGAAGCTACATAAGGGTGAGAGTGGGTGCCACTTATATATATAAGGGAGGAAGAAGAATGTAACGTCCCACATCGGTTGGAAGGGGCCTGTGCTGAGCGCTTATAAAGGAGTGCGAAGAGCTCTCTTCCAGACACGCGTTGAGCGCGGATCCCTGAATGGCGGATCGGCTCAACGACAAAACCCTACCCTTGCCGGTGAAATGAGAGTAGCCAAGGGGGGTGAGGACAATACGACTGGCGGCTCTGTAAGTTGTTAACGACGCGTCTGAGCGCGGATCTCTGAATGGCAGATCGGCTCAGGACAAAACCCCACCCTTGCCAGTGAAATGAGAGTAACCGAGGGGGGCGTTGGGGACAATATCGTGGGGGAGCTAGCTTCCGCTGTGCCACTCTAGAGACGTGTTTTCCCAAAGGAAATGAGAGTACCAAGGGAGGAACAAAACCCCACCAGGCCAATGTGTCGAGTGCCGTAACAGGGACAATATTGCTGGAAGCTCTGTGGGGAATTGGTATCAGAGCCGGCCTAGCCGCATGTGCAACCCGAGGACGGGTTGGCTCTGAAGGGGGGTGGAATGTAATATCCCACATCGGGTAGGAAGACCCTGGGCTAAGGCCTTATAAAAGGGAGCAAAGCTCTCCCTTCTAGCGACGAGTTTGAGCGCAGATCTCTGAATGGCAGATCGGCTCAGGACAAAACCTCACCCTTGCCGGTAAAATGAGAGTAACCGAGGGGGGCTTTGGGGACAATATCATGGGGAAGCTAGCTTCCGCTGTGCCACTCTAGCGACGTGTCTGAGCGCAGATCTCTGAATGGCAGATCGGCTCAGGACAAAACCCCACCCTTACCGGTGAAATGAGAGTAACCGAGGGGGGCGTTAAGGACAATATCATGGGGGAGCTAGCTTCCGCTGTGCCACTCTAGTGATGCGTCTGAGCGCGGATCTCTGAATGGCGGATCTGCTCAACGATAAAACCCCACCCTTGCCGGTGAAATGAGAGTAGCCGAGGGGGGTGAGGACAATACGACTGGCGACTCTGTAAGTTGTTTGGTATCAGAGCAATCCTGGCCCATGTGCGACCCAAGGACGGGTCGGCCCCAAGGGGGTGGATTGTAATGTCCCACATCGGTTGGAAGGGGCCTGTGCTGAGCGCTTATAAAGGAGTGTGAAGCGCTCTCTTCCAGACGCACGTTTTGGGCTGAAATTAGAGTAAGCCCAAGGTGACAAAACCCTTCCCTTCCCGGGTGAAATGAGAGTAGCCTGACGGGGGACGTAGGGGACAATACGTCTGGTGGCTCTGTAAGTTATTTTACAGAGCCGTTAGATGTATTGTCCTCTACGTCCCCCGTCAGGCTACTCTCATTTCACCCAGGAAGGAAGGGGTTTTGTCGCCTTGGGCTTACTCTAATTTCAGCCTAAAACGCGCGTCTGGGGTGGTGGGCCCTCAGTCATATTGTCCTCACCCCCCTCGGCTACTCTCATTTCACCCGCAAGGGTGGGATTTTGTCGTTGAGCCGATCCGCCATTCAGGGATCTGCGCTCAACGCGCGTCTGGAAGAGAGCGCTTCGCACTCCTTTATAAGCACTCAGCACAAGCCCCTTCCAACCGATGTGGGACGTTACAATCCACCCCCTTGAGGTCGACCCGTCCTCAGGTTGCACATGGGCCAGGATTGCTCTGATACCAAACAACTTACAGAGCCGCCAGACATATTGTCCCCTACGTCCCCCGTCAGGCTACTCTCATTTCACCCGGGAAGGGAAGGATTTTGTCGCCTTGGGCTTACTCTAATTTCAGCCTAAAACGCGCATCTGGAAGAGAGCGCTTTGCACTCCTTTATAAGCACTCAGCACAGACCCCTTCCAACCGATGTGGGACGTTACAAAGAACTTTTCAAAAATTCCCGTTTTACCCTTCGTTATCGGCATTTTTGTTTCTAATTCGTTTTAGCTCCTTTTTTAGAACTGTCTTTTCCATTATGAAATTTAGGTTCCCAATTTAGTAAAATGCCTTTGGAATCACTTAAATCTAAGCTAAAACCTTCTCAAATGAATCCATCAAAGTTCGGGTGCACTAATGTTAGAAAACATCCACTGGAAGGGCTTTAGCTGCCCTGGGCCTTCCTATGATTTTTAGGGCCTTTGAGAACCTTGGGGAACTTAACACTTTCATTTAAAAAGCCCTCCTATGTGAATTTCGAAATTTACTCAAAATTACGAAAATGCCATTACGTTTCGTAAGTTTTCTGTAGAAAATTGTTTATTCATTCTAACTCCATTTTTCTCTCTGTCTAAGCCTGGAATTTTCATTTTTAGAAGTCTAGAATGCTTTCTAAATTTTTTGGGACCATAACTACATCATCTTAGAAAATCTCCTTTTGTATTTGGTGAATTTTGTTCATTGACAGAGAAACCGTACGTTATGTTTCTCACATTTTTTCTTGTTTTCAGAGAACCAGATGTTACACAGTGGCATTTTTGGAATTTTAGACACTTCTTAGAAAACTCTAATAAGGAACTTTTTAAATGAGAAAAATGAGTTTTCTAGGGTTTTTAGAGGCCCTAAAAACTATAGGAACCCTTAGAATGGTTTAAACCCCTTTGGTTTATATTTTAGAGCATCGGTTGATCTAAATTTTGACCAATTTGTTTAGAAAGATTTTAAAACCAATTTGGATAAAACCAAAGGCATTTTATGAATTAAAGGATCTAAATTTTATGATGGAAAAGGCGGCACTCAAAAAGGAGTTGAAATGAGCCTAAACGAAGTGAACAGGTGTGTAGGGGCAAAATAGTCATTTTGAAAAATTATAAAAAAAGGCTTCTTAAGTAAGATTACACCTCATCATCTTCTCCAAGCTTTTATTTTCAGATTTTTAGAGAGGTATGGTGTGACATTAAGAGGGGGAGAGAGAAGAAGTTTAAGCTTTTGTTTAGGTAAGTAAATAGCCCCATTTTATCCCGCACAAGTTAGAAAAATTGTTCCTTTCTCTAAGAGCTCTCTAATGGTGGTTTTCTTTTCTTGAAAACGTGAAGATTCAGGTCTGATCCAAGCTAGAAAGGAACTCTTTCCAAGAAACCAATTAGTGAAAAATAATCTATGCAAAGAGAGCTTTATTTTAAGGTAAGACTTTACTTGAAACACTTGCAAAATCTTATGTTTTCAAGCCATTTAAGCTTCGATCTAGAGAGAGAAAGTCAGGAGAAGAGTTTTTCTTTATATGTTCTTGATGGAACCAAGGATTATGGAGTGTGAGGATTAAGAATATAAACTGGAATTGAAAAGAGAGCTTTAGAATGCAAGTTATAGAATTTAGGGATTTGGTTGCACCTAGGATAAGATGAAGCTTCCTAGTAGTAATTTAAGTTGTTTAAGAATATATATGAGTTCTTAAAACATCTAGGAAGCTTCATAAGTGCCAATTCTCTAAAAGAAAGCAAGCAAACTCTATGGGTGCATAATGCTCTTCATGTCTTAACCTAACCCACTTCATGCACCTAGGGAGTGTTTTAATTTATTCTAAACCTAGAATGGGACTAAATATGATAGAAGAACATTAGTGGAAGCCTTGAAAAAAATTTAAGAGCCATGGAATGTAAGATGGAGTACCCTCTATAATGTGACATTATGAAGCAACTTATAGCTAGGCTCCTGAAAATGAATGTGTGATGACTCCAAGGAATCTAAAGGGAGTCAAGAGACCTAGAATGAATGAGAAATGGGAGTCAAGACCTTGAATTCTCTTAGTTGCTTCATAAGGTCTTGGATGGAAGCATAATGGTGCCATAAAACAAAGTAACTTCATATAAAGTGTGTATGATGCCAAGGCTTGTTTCCATGAGTGATTTATGTCTCTTATAATGTGTCTAGGCCAAGAAAACCAAGGGCTACCTAATTGCAAGACTTAGCCAAAAAAGGGGAAGAAGAATTTTAAGAGAAACTATTGTGTTCTTGCTTCAAGGTAGCTCTTTAACCTTTTTCTCATGCATAGCTTGGATGTTTACTTGTCTTTGAGTGCTTGTGTGTATGTTGAGCTATGAGAAATGTTTCTAGCCCATGATTACATGTTATGGTACCATTATGTTTCTCAAAATGTTTTTATGATTGCATTATGGCTTGCTTGGGTTTGGTTGTGCCAAGAGTTCTTTAGCAAAGGTGAAGATGAGCTAAAAGTCCCTGTAAATGGGTAAGACAAAGTCAAAAGTCTCAAGAAGAGTGAGGCTTAGTCAAAAGTCCCTTAAAAGTAGGTGAGATAAATCCAAAAGTCCCAAGAAAGATAGGTGAGGCTAGACCGGCCCTGATGGCCCTGGAAGCAGGGGGTAAAGGGGTTTTCCTTCCATAACCGGCCATTCCCCACTAGTTGGTTGAATATTATGCATGCATTCTTTGACTTGTCTATGCATCTATTATGTATGTTTAAAAGGGTTAAGAGCTATTAAGATTCTTTGAATCTCACTCTTCCCCCACACATGTCTAACCATGTCTAGGTGAGCCAAGTAGATAAGGAAATGAAGGCCAACAAGCATACGAAGCAAGATTATGACAACAAGATAGAGAAATGGCTTATTTAATTGTATTTTGATGTCAAACTATGTACCTATGAGATGCATCTATGATGTAAACCCTTGAGCATGTTTTAATATATGTATGGAAGCTAGATGAATGAAAATGTGAGATTTTGCCACTCCTTTGCCATTATATAACTTGATGTTTTTGTATATCTATGGATATGGCAAGGTGGGATTGAGCTCTATGGTGATGTGGATCATTTGGCATGCTTTTATGCATGGTTTTTATGATTTTAAACTTACCCAAGTGGTAGTAGAATGCAAGAAGGGCCATTTGGTGTCTTGAAATGCCATTTTGAACTTCAATTTTGACCAAATAGTGTGCTGAACCAAAGTGTCATCAAATGAATGAGTTTTTTGATGACATTTGACCAGCAAGTAGGTCTCATCTAAATTTTTTTACAGAGCTAAAAATCACTCAATTTGGAGTTCTAGAGAATTTATTATGATTTTCCAAAGTAGGCCAAATTATGCAAAAATGGTATAATTATTATTCATTTGGTTAGTTTGCTTATCTGTGTCACATGTGGGCCAAATGAATTCCAATGCTCATGAAATTTAGGCATAAACTAGATATCATAAGCTTTCTATAGCCACTAAGATCACCTCATTTGGAGTTCTGTAGAGGGTGATATGAATTTTTGAAGTTGCATGATAGTACCAATAATACAACCTGACCTATGTTACTATTCCATCAATTTCTGGTGGCTTATGGCTACTGCATTGGTTTGGACTTATTTTTAGTCAAAAGCAGACATCCACAAATTTCTAGAATGGTGTCATTTGCTTGATTTAAATTTTTCTAGAATTAGTTATGAATTTCCAAAATTTGTATCAAAAACCCAAATTCTGAACCCGAGAGCAAACCATAGAATTTATGTGATGTAGCTTCAAACCTAAAGTGAATGAGATCAAATGTGATGAGTATGACTTGTATGGATATGCTATGACTAGAAAATGATGTTAATGAGTTCATATGGTCTATGGAGCATAAGATGAGGAAATGAAACCTTATGTAACACAAATATATACATTTAAATATTCAATATTTTCTTTATGTAAGGTATGTACTTCCTTGAAATGGTGCTCCATCATGCATGTTATGAATGAGATAGCTTATGGTACCAATATATAAGAATAAAGAGACTAAGGTATTATACCAAAAGTCCCTTAGCAAGGGTAAGGATAAGCCAAAAGTTCTTAGAAATGGGCAAAACAAAGCCAAAAGTCTCAAGAAGAGTAAGGCTTAATCAAAAGCCCCTTGAAAGTGAGTGAGGCAATTCCAAAAGTCCCAAGAAAGATGGATGAGACTATACTAATACCCTTGAGTGCTTATACTTATTATGTATGAGTTTATGTAACAAGAAAAATATTTTATATGTGCTCATTAATAGCTTGAATGTCATGCATGCATTCTTTGACTTGTAAATGCATCCATTATGTATGTTTGAAAGGGTTAAGAGCTATTAAGACTATTTGAATCTCACTCCTTCCCCACATATGCTTAACCATGTCTAGGTGAGCCAAAAGGACTAAGCAATGGTGGCCAATAACTATGAGAGGCAAGACTTTGACAAAAGGATAGAGAAATGAGCTTTGTATTTGCATTTTCATGTCAAAATATGTAACCATGAGATGTATACATAATATAAATCATTGAGCATGTTCTAATGTATGTATAAATGATGTATGTATCAATGTGGAAGCTAAATGAATGAATATGTATGTTCTTGCCACCTAGGAGTCTTTATGAGATACGATATGCATGTGTATGAATGTAAGTGGCAAGGTGAGATTGAGCTCCATGATGATTTAGACCTTTTGGCATGCTTCTATATGTTATGAATATACTTTTAGACTTGCTCAAGTGGTTGTGGAAGGTCAAGAAGAGCATTTGGTGTCTTAAAATCCCATTTTCGACTTCAACTTTGACTAAATAGAGAGCTAAACCAAAGTCTAACCAAATAAATGAGTTTTTTCATGAACTTTGGCCAAAAAGTAGGTATTATCTAGAGCTTTTCACATAACTAAATAGCACTCAATTTGGAGCTCTAAAGAATTTATTATAATCTTTCAAAGTTGGTTAAATTATATAGAAATGGTATGATTACTGTTCATTTGATCAGTTTGGTTCTCTGTCACATGTAGGTCAAATGAAGTCTAATACTTATGAAATTTTACAAGCAAAAACTAGACACCATAAGATTTTCATAGCCACTAAGATCATCTCATTTCGAAATCTATAGAGGGAGATATAAATTTTTGAAACTGCATGACAGTAGCAGTAATGCAACCTGACCTGTGTTATTGTTCCATTGATTTTCAGTAGCTTAAGGCTACTTCATTGGTCTGGAATTACTTTTACTCAAAAGTAGACATTCATAACTTTTTAGAATAGTATAGTTTGCTTGATTTTGATTTTTCTAGAATTAATTAGGAATTTTTAAAATTAGTATTAGAAAACTAAAATCTGAACCCGATAGCAAATCATGGATTTTATGATATGTAGCTTAAAGCCCAAGGTTCTTGAGATATTTGGTGATTGGTGATGGTTATGACTTGTATAGATATGTTATAAATAGAAAATGATATTGATGAGTTATATGGTCCATGGGGCATAAATTAAAGAAATGAGATCTTATGTAATGCAAATAAATTTCATTAAATTTATTGCCTTTTTTCATGTGAAGTGTCAGGTTTCTTGCATTTGTGCTCCAATCCATATGAAATGCATTGAAATGGACAAGGAGACCATGGTATAATAGTTAAGACATTAAGGTATTATGCCAAATTAGCAGACATTATAGATTAGATTAGTGTTAGAATTATAATGGTAATTTTTAGTAGAGTCTAGGTGTCTGACAAAATGTTTAGGTGAATTGGAGTTGAGCTAAAGGTTGAATCAAGCTATATTTTAGATTCTATTAATATTCTTCTATATATTTAATAGCTCTAAAGTGCTATACTAGTGTGGTGTGTGGTATGATCTTGAGAGGTATTAGCTTGGGAAGACTCTTGGCAGTAGTAAGTAATGGAATTATATTATTTAAAAGTGAATTATGTAACATTTGGATTTATTATATTTATTTTTTTTATTGTTATAGATTATTGATTATTGGCTTGTGTTTAATGGAGGATTACTTGGCAAGGGTTCTCTTGGCTTCAAATCAAGGTAGCTGGTACCCATAAATATAATTCATCATGCATTCTCATGTTTTACGAAATGATATTTATGAGATGCTTTATCTTACATTTCAAGAATTTGAGAAAATATTCATTGAGTTAATGATTTAATATGCTAAATTAATGGAAAAATGTTAATGAAATAATGATTTTGCTCTTATGTAATGAAAATGATATATATGTATTAGGGCCACTATAAACTTAAAGTGAGATGTTTTATAATGATATGTGACGGTTTTAAATGTATGCTCAAATATTGTTGACCTTATGTGTGTAATGTCCAATTTTCTTAAAATTATTAGGAACGAACCAAATATAAAAGATAGTCCTCTAAAAAAGAGAGTCCTTTAAAACAAATGATTTGAGGCTAAACAAAATTAGGATAAAATTTTACATAATGAAAAATGAGGATTCAAGGCTTAAAATACCCAGAAACCGATGTCGAAGTAGCTAAATAAAATTAGACGAAAGGTAGTGGCATTTTTGTAATTTTAGATACTTTTTAGAAAACTCAAAGGAGGAATCTTTAAATAAAAATTTGAGTTTCTTGGGATTCTAAGAGGCCCAAAAAACTATAGGAACCCCTAAAATGGTTCGAATCCTTCTGGTTTACGTTTTAGAGCATTGATTGACTTGAACTTTAACTGATTCATTCAAGAAGGTTTTGAATCCAATTTGAATGAAACCAAAGGCATTTTATAAGTTAGAGGACCTAAATTTTATGATGGAGAAAACAGTTTTTAAAAAAGAGTTAAAATGAGCCCAAAAGAAAATAGCCAAGAAAAGGGAACAAGAATAGAATGTTTAAAAGATTTTTTTAAGAAGCTTCTCCTTAATGTAGTGTCCCACTCCTTCTCCCTATTCTAACTGATCTAAATTCTGTCCAAAATAGAGGAGAGCTCAACCAAGAAGGGTGTACAAGAAGAAGGGAAAAAGGAGAAGAAAAGCTTGGTGAAAAGGTAAGAAAACCATGGAATTTCATGCTCCTTCCTTTATTAAACTTGTTCTCCTCCTTTTCCTCTCTTTTCCTATGATTTTAGTGTTTGATTTAGGACTATTTTAGGACTTGTTCAGTAGGGGAAGGTTAGAATTTGAAGGAGAAGCTTGTAGCAAAGGAAAGAGCTCTTAAAAAGGCTAAGAACCGAGGTATGAATCATGGCTAATGTTGCTTCTTCTTTGTTATTCCTCCTTGGGTGTAATTCAACCAAGTATAGAACACATAGGAGGGAGTGAATTCTGACCAAAATCAAGCAAGAAACCTAGGTTTTAGAGTGTGCAAAACAAGGATATGCAATTGGAATTGAAAAAGAAACATTAGAATTAAAATTACAAAACCTAAGGATTTAGTTGCACCTTGGCAAATATGAAGCTTCTTAGTGGTAATTTTAGTTGTCTAAGAGTGCATATGGGTTCTGAAGACACCTAGGAAGTCTCATATGTGCCAACTCCCTAAAGAAAACTTGCAACTCCATAGGTCTATAGTCATGGGTGTGTCTCAACCTAAGCAAGATAAGGCACCTAGGAAGTGTTTTAAATTTTTCTAAGACTAGAAAGGGACTAAATATGATAGATGAACATTAAAAGAAGCCTTGGAATAAATTTAGGAAGCATGGTTTGTGAGATGGAGGTGTAGGCTCCATAATGAGACATAGAGAAGCAACTTATATCTAGGCTCTTTAAAATGAATTAGTGATGACTCCAAGGAGTCTAAATAGAGTCAAGAGACTTAGATTGAATGAGAAATGGGAGTCAAGATCATGAATTCCAATAGTTCTTCATTATGCCTTGTATGGAAACATAATGAAGCCATATGAGAAAGTAGCCTTACATGGAGTATGTGTGATGTTAGAGCTAGCTTCAATGATGTAATTGTGTCCTATTTGATATGTCTAGGCCAAAAGAATCAAGCTCTACCTAATTACAAGTGTTTGGCCAAGAGAGGGGAAGAATAAACAAAGAGAAAAGTGTGTGAATCTTGCTTCAAGGTAGCTCTCTAACCTTTCTCACATGCATGGCTTGGATGTTTATTTGTCTTTGAGTGCTTGTGTGCATGTTTGAATTATGAGAAATGTTCCTAGCCATTGATTATATGTTATGGTATCATTATGTTTCATGAAATATGTTTATATATGCAAACTGGCTTGAAGGGGTTTGGTTATGCCAAATGTCCCTTACCATGGATGAGGATGAGCCAAATGTCCCTAAGAATGGGTGAGAAAAAGCCAAAAGTCTCAAGAAGAGTGAGGCTAAGTCAAAAGTCCCTTGAAAGTGGGTGAGGTAAATCCAAAAGTCCCAAAGAAATTGGATGAGGATAGACCAATACCCTTAAGAGCCTATGTTTGCTATATATGAGTTTATGTGATGAGGAAAGTGACTTTTGTATGTTTAGGAGTAGCCTAAATGTCATACATGCATTCTTTGACATATATATGCATCTATTATGTATGTTTGAAAGGGTTAAGAGCTATTGGAATTCTTTGAATTTCACTTTTCCCTCACAAACGTCTAACCATTTCTAGGTGAGCCAAGTGGACTAAGAAGTGGAGGCCAACCACCTTGAGAAGCAAGACTTTGACATTGGAGTAGCTAAATAGGTATTTTGAAGGCATATTGATGTCAAAATATATAACCACATGGTATATATATGATGTAGACCTTTGAGCATGTTCAAAAGTATGTAAATATGATGTATGTATAAATTTGAAAGCCAAATGAATGAATGAGTTTTTACCACCCATGAGTCTTGATGTGCATGTGTATAAATGAAGTGGCAAGGTAAGAATAAGCTCCATGATGATTTGAACCATTTGACATGCTTCCTTCGGCTGTAATTATGTTTTTGGATATGCCCAAGTGGTTATGGAATGTTAATAAATGCATTTAGTGCCTTGTTATTCCAATTTGGACTTCAAATTGACCAATTTGTGTGCTGAACCAAAGTCTAACCAAATAAATGATTTTTTGCATGAAATTTGCCTAGCAAATAGTTCTCATCTAGAGTTTTTTATAAAGATAAAGAGCACTCAATTTGAAACTCTATAGAATTTATTATAATTTTTTAAAGTTGGCCCAATTATGCATAATTAATATGTATACTGTTCATATAGTTAGTTTGCTTCTCTCTCTCATATGTGGAACAAATGAAGTCAAATGCTTATGAGATCTTATAGGCATAAACTATACATTATAAGTCTATAGCCACTGAGTGTAACAAATGGTAAATTTCATAAAACAACGAAATGAGCTGTATAAAGTCAAGTCCCTTAGAATGAGCTAGGTAACATCTCGAAATATTTGTGTAGTATCCTAGGCTCCTCCTGAAAATAATAATCCCAGGCTCAGACAGTAATAAAAATGGAGCTAGGACAGTGAAGTAAAATTGTAACAAAAATTGACAAAACGTAGTAGCATTTTTGTAATTACGTGTAATTTTTTGAAAAACTCACAAGAGAGCTTTTTAAATGAAAAATTTGAGTTGCCCAGGGTTCTTAGAGGCCATGAAAACCATGGGAAGCTTGAGACAGTAAAAGCCCCTTCGGTGTATATTTTTCAATGACAGTGAGCTCAAATTTTGACGGATCTGATTGAGAAGGTTTTAGCTTCAAATTGAGTGATTCCAAAAGCATTTTATTAAATTGGGAATCTAAATTTTATGACGAAAAAGACGTTCTTGAAAAAAGAGTTAAAATAATGCTAAAACGAAAATGCCACAACAAAAGGGCAAAATTGAAATTTTTGTGAATAAAATGTTCTTGAAGCTTCTATATAATTCACGCAACTTCTCCTCCCTTCTTAGGCTGACTTTATTCTACTCAAAAATAGAAAAGAAAACCAACAGCAAGGGCACACAAAAGGAGGAGAAATTGGAGGGAGAAAAAGCCAAGAAAGGTAAGAAAAATTTAAGGATTTTCATGTTTCTTCCTCTTGCAACCTTATTCCTATCCATTCAAGCTTTCTTTCTATGGTTTTATTAAGATGCTTATTTTGAGCCTAGAACAAAGGGAGGGTAGTTCAAAAATTTGAGGAGAAGCAAACCAAGAAGAAAAGCCCTTGAAAGCAAGTTTGAATCCAAGGTAGATATCTTAGTAACCTTGCTTCTTCTTCTCCTTCTTGTGTGTGTATATTTTGGCCTAAACCAGAACCATATGTGGAAGGATTTTCTATCCAAAAACAAGAGAGAAAGTTTGGTTTTGGACCATGGAAAAGTAGAATATGCTAAGAAATTGCAAGAAAAACTCATGGAATTTGAATTAGAAAAGTGTAGAACTCTTGAAGGTTTTGTAAAAACTGATTTAGTAAATATATTTCCTAGACTATGTAAGTGTTCAATTGAGCTCCTAAGACCTTTAGGAAGCCTCCTAAGTAGCTCTCTCATCAAGGAAAAATCAAGAAGTCCATAAACCTTCTCCCCCTCTCATATCTTTGCCTAAGCTAGATGAATGGGTTAGGAAGTGTTTTAATTTATTCTAGCCTTAGTTTAGGACTTCATATGATGGTAGAAGGTTAGAGGAACCCTTGAGAAAAATTTAAGAGCCATGGTTTGGGAGATGAGACAATAGTTTCCATAATGGAGCTTTATAAAGCAATATGTATCTAGGCTTATATAAGTGAGTGTGTGATGGCTTCAAAGATCTTAAATGAGGTCAAAAGGCCTAGAAATAAGAAGAGGATGGAATCTAGAACTTGAATTGTGAGAGTTGCTTCAATAGGCCACTAATGAAACCATTCTGTAACCTATGGAACAATTTATGCTCTTAAAAGTAAATGTAGTGTCTTGGCTTGCTTCAAGAGTATAATTGTGTGTTATTAATGATGTTTAGGCTGAGAGAATCCCAACCCACCTAGGTGTGCTTGTGGAACCAAAAAAAGGAAGAAAAAAGACCAAGTAAAGCTTGAATAAATACCAAGGTAGCTTTCCACCTCATTTTCTTTGCATTCTTGGTTGTATATATGTCATTTTGTGTTTGTGTGTGCTTGTGTGACTTAAGAATATGCCACTTGATGTCTTGATATTGCATTGGTACCAATGTGTTGTTTTGAATAACATTGATTATAGAAATTGCTCATAAGGGTGAGGTAATGCCAAAAGGTCTTTAATGAAGGTGAGAAGATGCCAAAAGTCTCTCTGATGGGTGAAGCCAAATCAAAAGTCCCTAGGCCAAGAGTGAGGCAAATCCAAAAGTTCTAGAAATGGGGTGAGATAAAACCAAAAGTCCCTAGAGCTCATGCTTGAATTTGATGTGAGATTGTGGCATCGAAATGTGGTTTTATATGTTTATGATTGATTCATCTTCTATACTTATGCCCTTGATGTATGTATAACATGAATGTATGTGTGAATGGGTGTGTGATCTATTAAAATTTCATAAATCTCACTCCCTTTCCCTCCTTCATCTTAGTATGTCTAGGTAGTGGCCAAGAAGCAAGAAATGCAAGCCAAGGATCTTAAGAGACCAAACTTTGATAATTGTGTAGCTTCCTTTGTATTTAATTTTCAAAGTGAATGTGTATATATTATTTTTGAGATATAAATCTTTGAACAAATGTAATAGCATGTATGAATGATGGAAGAACCATAATTAGCATTAAAGTAATGAAATTGTGGGAATTGCTCATTGTATGGCTTATGATTGTTAGTGTAATTTTGGATGTGTAATGATCAAAATGATATGTATGAGATTTAGGACTACTTGGGCAGTTCACACAAGTTATATTTATACTTTCAAACTTGCCTAAGAGATGCCAAACACAAGGGACAGCCATTTGGACCAAGTTGATGCCTTATAAGATGCAAAAATGACCACAATGGTGAGCTATGGAAAAATCTATCCAAATGAGCTCTTCTTGGTTTGAAATTTGACATGCATATAGATCTTGTTGAGAGCTTTCTGAAAAGATGAAGTGCGTAATATTTGGAGGTCTACAAAATTTTTGGCTACTTTTTGAAGTTAGCAAATTTTCTGATTTTGGTATTAGTACTGTTCATATGGTCTGAAAATATATCTCTATTATTCAGGGGGAAATAATGTCTAATTATTGTGAAATTTTACAAAGAAACTAGATCTTCCCAATGACCTGTTCCAATTAAAAGCACCTCAATTGGATATCTAGATAGGGAGATATAAATATTTGAAATTTCTATTCTGTTCTAAGAACACAATCAGACCTCCATCATTGTTCAATCAATTTTTGGGGTCTGGATGCTCTTGGATGGATCTAAAGCTATTTTTTTCCTCTATTTAACATCTGTAGCTTTCCAAATTGGTATAATTTACATTAATTGATTTTTTGTATAATTAATTGTGCATTTTCAAAGTTCATATCAGTAAGTTGCATCAATAGCACTGGGTAGTCCAACCTTTGCCCCTTTTCTATTGTCAAATGTGGCCTAGATAAGTTTTTTTGGCTAGAAATTATTTTTAATATAAATTTAACATCTAGATCTATCTAGAAAGCTATAAGTTGCTTGATTTCATTTTTTTTAGATTTAGTTATTATTTTCCAAAGTTGCTAGCAGAAAACTGAAATTCTGACTTGAGGCAAAACATGAATATTTCTAGTTTTTGGCTCAAGATCCATGGTTTATACAATTTTTTGGGATGTTTATGATTTTCATGGATGAAAAATAAATAGAGAATGTCATTAGTGAGTTCACAAGGTCCTCGAGATGCGAGATGAATTTTTAAACCCTAACGTAACACCGTTAAATTCATTATGTTAATGTATTTTCTTGGATTTTCTTTGATCACATGTGTAATCCACCTTGAATGAGTAAGGTAATACTAGAAACAATATGGTATGATACTGAGAGCACCTCATTTGAAGCTTTGTAGAGGGAGAACCAAATTTTTGAAATTTATGGTCAATATCAGGATGCAACAAGTACCTCTGGTACTATTCCATTGTTTTTCATGATTTAGATGGTGTTTTCTTGGCCTAAAACTATTTTTAGTCATTATTTAACATTTAGAGCTTTCCAAAAAGCTATCATATATATGATTTTGATTTTTTTAAAATTAGTTATAAATTTTCAAAGTTCATATCAAAAAGCTATGACAGCAAACCCGAGAGCAAGACTAGTTGTTCTTGAATTTTGGTACCAAATCCATGGTATATGAGATGATTTGTGATGTTTATGATATGATTAGATATGTTATGGATCAAAAATAATATTGATGAGTTCGCATGATCCCTATAGGCATAAATCATGTATATGGCTTCCCAATTATACAATTATCCAAGTATAAAAGTATATGTTTTCTTGTAAATATGCACCAATATACCACATTTGTGTTGGAATAGCCTATGTAACCATTGTGTGAGAACTAAGAGGTTAAGGTATTACAATGTGAACTTTGTGGTGAATTCCAAAGGAAGATTTTTTTTTACTCAATCATTATGAATTGGCTAAATGACATATGTTTTTGGGCTAGAGGCCATAAGTATAGGGATAAGGTTGATGCATGCCCATATCATGTGATCACCATTACCGAGGACTAGGCTTAAGTTCATTGATCTCACTTTAGTATGAGACAAATTGAATGGGGGTGCTAGCTCATACTACAATACTTTTTTATTAGGAAATAAAGGCGATGGTAGTTATGAAAGTCCCATGTATTAGACTAAGTAAGCATATGGTTTCCTAAACTTCTTGTTTATTCTACATGAAAATAAGACATTTTATTTCTTAAATTAATTTTACAAAAATTGCATTAAATGCTTATTGGTTCACATAGCAAAAGTTAAGAGAAATGCATGCATTTTATAAAACTAAATTACTTGTGAAAGCTTGTATATTTATAGCTACAAATGTCGCTTTAGAACTCAACTAGCTACTAAAATTTTTATCTCATTTATGTTTTTTTTTAGTTTGGCATTTCCAAGTCAAAGGGTAGATATTGGAAAAGGAAAGTTTCACAATGAATATCTTAGCTAAGTTTATTTAGTAAAATTGTTATGGTATAATTAGAGATTTTATTATGTAGTACTTTAGTTATTATGTTATTTGGTTTAGTTATGTAGACAATGTTGAATATTATATTTCATATTTAATAAGGAAAAAATTATGTTAGATTTTAGATTATTTTATCAAATTATTCTATATTTAATTAGTGTTGCTAATTTAGATTTTAGCTTTTGCAAGTTATTATCATTGGATTTTTTTAAAGATGATATTACATTTAGAAATAAAAGTTAAGTATTACATTTTTGGTATCAAAGTAATCGTTCAAGTAAAACTATTGAACTCTAAATGATGTATGGTTATCTAAGGATGTAGTATGCTCTATTTGAAGTTATTTGATGAATTAGTATGTTGTTTGTCAAGGTTTATTAAGGATTTAGTATGTTATTTATTGACATTAATTGAAGATTTAGTACAAAGTATGTTAAGGTCAATAACTGTGCTAATCAAGGTATACTAAATACTAAAACTATGATCATCATGTTCATAAGTTAGGAATGACTAACTTTGATATTAATGCTTCAAGCCTAATATTAAGGTTTAGATAATAGGATATGAGATTGATTAAGAATTTTGCACTACTAGCAAATAAGACTAAGGTTTTAAAAAAGTGAATATTAGGATTAACTCTTGATAAGACTTCAATCTTAATTGTGAAGGGGAGTATTGAGAGTGCTATTCAATTTAGAAATGCAAGTAGTTAGTAGTGGAATATTAAAAAGTGAAAGCCTATGAGTTATCATGGAAAAGGGAAAGGCTAGTATACCAACTACTTATATCAATGATTGTAAAGGACACAGTAAGCCTATGGTAATTGTCATATTTAGTATCTTTATAACTAGCTAGACCTTAAAATAAATATGAGAAAAAAAAAAGAATAAGAAAAAAAAAAAGCCTAACTAAGATGAGGAAAAGGGTTTAAAATGAGTTAAAACATAAAACAAGGGTAAAAAAAAAAGTTTAGTCCTATATTAAGGGAAAACCAAAAATTTTCATAATTTGAAATATATTAAGAGAATACGATATTTTTCACTAGAATATGATAAAATAAGATGAGTAGATTAAGCAAAGGAATCATTGTTGGTCAAAATTCAGATTGCACATAAATTAAGAAAATCAATGGCAAAATTATAATTCTAGTTGTTTTAAGATGTCTTAAGCCATTGGAACCTTAAATTTATATTTGTATGTGAAAAAGTAAGTGAAATTATGTATAGAACATAATGATTTAGAAAATTCTAAATTATGATCTAAAAAAGAAGAAAAAGACATGTAAAAGCAAAATGGTCATTTTGGAAAAGCATTAATTATGAATTGCTTTGAGTTTATCAAACCTTTCATCTTCCTAATTTCTCCACCATGACATACCAGCCAAATTAGAGCTTAAGAGAGACAAAAATGGAGTCTTGGAAAGAAGGAAGAGAAAGCAAAGTTCAAGAGAAATTTTATGTATGTAAATGGCACTTTTTGATTTTCTCGTAGTTATGAAACTTCTTCTACTCCATAAGCTCTCTTTTGATCCAAATATCACCCTAAAAGATTGAAGATCAATAGCTGTCCAAATGGAAGAAGCTGCTTCTTTGAAAGATTTAACTATACCAAAAGAATCACCACTAAAAGCCCTTTCAAATAAAATATGATTCAAGCCATGGAATATGTAAATTTGAAACCCTAAACCCTTGTATTTTCGGCAAGAGAGAGAAAGTGGATTGTGTGATGTTTTCCTTAGTGAAACTTGATATTTATGATAATGAAGATGTTGAATATGACATGTATTTGGCTTGAAATCTTAGAAAAATCTAATTCGAAGCATGTATGGTCATTTTTAGCCCAATAAAGAACCAGGTAGTTATGACATTTATTTTTCCATTTTAATGATAAAAGAGGCTTAATTATGAATTTTAGAGATTATTTGAATGAAAATTGGTGTTAAAAACTCATGATTTTGATATGTTGAAAAATTGAGCTCAAAAAATGGCTTAATTGACATATTGATGGAGATTATGTTTTAGCATGATCATGGTCATCCAAGTGAGTCTCTTATAATTTAAATAAGTCATATATGTCATGAAAATGAAGCCAAGATGTTGTGAAAGGGATGACAACTGCTGTAGTTCAAAGTTGTATCATGATGCCTATGTATGTCAATTGAAGATGTTGTGAAAAGGATGACAATTATTGTAGTTCGAAGTTGTATCATGATGCCTATGTATGTCAATTGAAGAAAATGACCAAATTAATAGTAAACATGTTGTTTATGGCTAAATTTATGCATTTAGGAAGCTTAATTTAGTTAAAAAAAGGTACCTAGGGAAAACTTTAATTTTAGCCCTAGATGGAGGGCAAATGGAGAAAGGAATAATGACAATGCTTTTAATTATGGAAAAGTAGACTTAGGGTGTGCCTAAAATGGCTTTTGATCAATCTTTAATACTATGTAAAGATGAAATAGGCTTGATTACACATTAGTTAAACATATTTATACCTACTTTGATATTTTAGACAAATTACATAAAGTTAGGCCTCATTGTTTGTGTTTGACCAAAAAAGAGCAAAGTTTTGAGTAAAAGAACTAAGTGGCTTTGGCATTGGACTAAGATCCCTCTAGGTAGCATTTCCTTCTTTCTTGTCATGCATAATTGTTTGCTTGAATGCTTGGTTACTTGTATGCATTGTATACTTGTAACAACCGAGAAAAAGAAAAGAAAAGGGAAAAGAAAGGAAGTGAAATCTAGAAATTTTCGGAATCCAGAATTTCTGCCAAGTCCTCTCGCAACAGCGAGAAACGGTCTCGCCACAGCGAGAGAGCTAGTTCGCAATAGCGAAGGCGATTCTAGCTATAGCGAGTGCTGGCAGCAGCCCATACAAAAACCAGGGAGTTGCCCGCTGTAGCGGCGCCATAGCGAGAGTGAAGTCTGGAACTGACGCGATTTCGCCATAGCGAGTGGTAAATCTCGCCATAGCGAAAGGAACTGGCACGAGCTCACCGTAGCGAAGGTTACACCTCGCCATAGCGAAGCCAGATTACACGAGCTCGCTATAGCGAAGGTTAGTTTTCGCCGTAGCGAGAGTCGGTCCGGAAGAGAGTAAATAGCGAGATTTAGACTTCATTAAACGCCCAAACTCATTTCTTCTCTCATATCTGCCCTAAGCTTCGACCCAAAGAGAGAAAAGAGGCGTGGAGAGTGTGAGAGATCAAGAGAAGGAGGAAGATCAAGGGAAAGGTAAGGTAACTTCTCCCATTTCTCTTCAGATTTCTGATCCCCTCCCTTTGCCCTCTTTTCCTGCGGTATTATTTGTGTAAATGGACGGATTTTGGGTATGGGTCAGAAGAGGGAAAGTGGAAAACTCTTTTAAATCCTTGAGTTTCTTTGAAAATGAGGTTTTCCACTACCATGGGAGCTTGAGAGAGAGAAAGGGGTAATGGCATTCTAGAGAGAGAACCCTAGGTTATATGTGATAGAGGGTTGCTCTAAATTAAATTACAAGAGAGTAATTGCATGCTTTTGGTGTGTCTAGGCTCAAGTGAAACACTTACATCAAGGTGTGTTTGTGGACCTAAGGAGGGAAAGGAGAAACTGAAAGGAAAAGCCTGTGTTGGCTTTGGCTCCAAAGGTAGCTCTCTCTTTCACTCTTTCTTGTTGCTTTCTTGGGTATGATAGTCATTGTATGATTATGTATATGCTTGTTGTATGGAATATGCCATATGTTATTACTTTGATGCATTGAATGCCAATATACTTGTATGTTGAACTGTGAGATTGCTCGGGTGAGGTAGTGCCGAAAGTCCCATGAGATGGGTGAGGTGAAGCCGAAAGTCCCTTGAGATAGGTGAGACAAGGCCAAAAGTCTCCAACAAGTGAGGCCAAGTCAAAAGTCCTTAAACTCGGGTGAGGCCATCCAAAAGTCCCTTAAACTCGGGTGAGGCTAGACCAAAAGTCCCTGGAGCTCATTTTTGGCATTGTTGTGATTCCATAGCATGTACATTGTGTGTTGGTTGATTGAGAATGGCTAAGTGCTTATTCACATGCTTTGACTTGTTATATGCCTTGATTGCTTGCTGGATTGAGTGCTTGAGCTACTGAGATTCTCCGAATCTCACCCCTTTCCCCTCCCAACTAATATGCTAGGTGGAGCTCAAGGAGATCCGAGCACACACCAAGGTGCCTAGGAGCATGCGTAGTTAGAGATATTACTTTCTTTTGACATTTTGATGTATATATGATGTAAAGTGGTGCCAAATGAAAATGTGCCCACTATTTTTGAGATGTAAAGTTTGTAACACATGTAGAAATATGAAAGGATGATGTATGAACTCTGTTATTAGCCAAAGTAATGGAAATGTGGGTTTTTACCCCTTTGATGCATGAATGATATTGTGTAAATTTGGCCATAGCATAGTGAGATTTGAATGTATGATGATTTGGAGCATATGGACATGTTAGATATACTAGTTTTAGGCTTTTGAACTTGTCCATGTGGAGTGAGAATGTGAAAGAGGCTATTTGGACCCGTTTTGGACCTATGGGGTGCCAAAACCGGTAAATTTGAGAGCTCCGTCAAAGTATGATCGGATGAGCTCCGTTTGTCATGAAATTTGGCATGCCTCTAGAGTTTGTAGAAAGCTTCTTGAGAAGCTAAAGTAGGTAATATTCGGAGGATTATAGAATATTTGGGGAATTGTTGAATTTGGGAGAATTTAATGGATTGGTCATGTACTGTTCATCTAAACCAGAAAATGAAATCTGTGGCACTTTTAGACCAAATGGATTCCAAATGTGGTGAAATTTTATACACATAAACTAGAAAACTAAAGTGACTTGTAGGAACTGGAATCACCCAAATCGGAGGTCTGTAGAGAGAGATTTAACCGACTGAAGTTCTGTATCAGCATTAGTGAGCTTTTCTGACCCCCATCACTGTTCCATCGATTTTCGGGGTGCAGGAGCTACTGAACTGATCTGGACTTATTTTTCTCCTCTAGTAGACATCCGTATCTTTCCGAATTGGTATAATGTGCCCAGATTGGATTTTTGTGGATTTAGTTATGAATTTTCGAAAGTCATGACAGAAAGCTGCACCAGAAACAGTGACAGCTGGACCTTCCTCCCATTTTCGATGTCAAACCTGGTCCAAACGATGTGTTTGTGGTTGGGAATGATTTTTAGTGTAAAGTTAACACTTAGAGCTTTCCAGAAAGCTAAAGTTTGCTGCATTCCCATTTTTCTACAATTTCTTATGAGTTTCCAAACTTAGAGCCAAAATATGACTTTTGGGCCCAAGTGAGAAAATACAATATTACTGGTTTTTGGCTCTATACCCGTGGCTTATGGGTTGTTTTATGCTATGTATGAGTCGTATGTGTGGAGTTTGAGTTGAGGATGCTTGAGATGGGTTCACAGGACCCACGGGGTAAAAGATGAGTATATGAAACCCCGGTTCATAGCATGTAAATGCCACGGGAGAGTAGTGACTCTTTGGAAATCATATGGAACCGAGCCTATGGAGAGGCTAGGTAGTGAAAGGAGATTAAGGTGTCACAATACTTATACTTGAATATGTTTTCACAAGAGTTGGCTATGTATAATATGTTTTATATTGCCTTATTGTGTCTTATGGCATCTAGTAGCAAGGCAAGGGAATTAAGTGTAATCATTCTTCCTTCCACTAAGAGCATCCTAGATAAGTTATGTTTTCATGAGTATTTGGCCATTTACTAATTTCAGTGCAAGCCATTCTTTAGTTTTTATGAGATAATTTCATATGTATGTTTGCTTCCTCGTTACTTGAGTGAACTTTATATATGCTTGAATGTTAGAATTTGTTACTAGGCTTCTTTGAATCTGATTCCCCCTTTGTCCATTACTAGCTAATGCTAGGTGAAGAAAGTAACAAGGGAGAAGATAAAAGCAAAGAAGTAACACCTTGAAGTTAAGTATTCAATAGAGGATTCTATGCGCACCTTGAAGTTGAGTATTCAACATAGGATTCTATACAACTTTTAGCTAGTTTTAATGTATCTTATAATGCACTGAACATGTCATGATGTACATAAAATCTTATAATGACATGATACATGATATGATATAATTAGATCAAAATTTCTCATACTTTGTGATGTAATTTGATATATTATGATGGAATTGAGTAAGCTTGGTCATATTTCTCCTGTAAGGTCAAAAATGTGTAAGTTATAGCATGAAATGATGTATTTTGATACAACACAAATGATGTATTTTGATACAATACCATATTATGTGATGGAAATTGTGTAACAACCTTAACCCCTCTAATTAAGTATAGTTGTACTCTTGATAATCAATACTCAAGGTCTAAAACCAATACTAATTATTAATGGATGAAAGTATAGGAAAATTTGAACTTTTTTAATCATCATTAATCACTATTTAGATAAGTAATAAGACTTGAGCTCATATGAAATTTAAATTCTTATTTGGAACTTTCAACTCATTCTTAAATAGATCTAGAAGTACAAAACTCCTATATATTGGTTTACAAATCATCATTTTTCATTATCATAGAGAAAACTAGGATTTAAAAGTTAAAATAGGGCTTTGGGGACTTAGGTTGCAACTTGGAAGGACTTTGTCATGGACAAGTTGGCTATTGTGACCTCTAAAAGCATTAGGAAATATTTATGCTATAACTTAAGCACTCCATGTTGTGACTTAATTTGACTTTCAAACCTAAAATACAAAGTTTCTTAATCCTTACTGCGACTCAAGCTACCTATGCCATAGCAAGGTTCTCCCCTGGGCCTCACTATTCAAATTCTCCTGTGTCTCACCATGATGAGCTAATATGGCACTAGGGTGAGAATGCCTACTGGGATGCCTCTAAGGAACTTGCCTAAGCCTCATGGTGGTGGGCTCCTTTTACGCTATAACAAGATTATTTTCTAGAACACTCTCTCTCTAATTTTTCTTCAATTGCATCGTGGCCTAAGAACTTGCATCGCAGTGCACTTAGCTTCTGTTACTGCCTAAATGAAATTTGGTCACTACTTGAGTAGTTTTGGCTGCGACTCAACTTCTCTCTAGTCTTAAACTCATTAATACTCATCCCAATTCACTTTACTCCAACTTAAAAACCTTTTAGAGCTAAAATACTATGTTTTTAAGGCTTATAACCCATATAACTTCTAGATAATTGATCGTATGTAATCTATAGATTCTAAAATCAGTCACACCAATGCAAACTCTTATTATATCATCACACATATTATTAAGATGGCAAAAATTTACCAATAACCCAAAATACTCAATACACCTGCAAATATCTTCTAATTACTTAGAGTAAGTTTCAATTTACAAATTAAACATGATCCTACCCTCAAAGTTTTGAAGCAACCTCAATTGCAAAAGATGACTATGGCATACTTCAGATCCACACACACAAAAAATACATGACAACAGAAGTTTACAAATCAGAGTTTAAGTTAGGCATTCATTTAATGATCTATCTATATCCTTAAAAATACATAACACTTCCAGTGTATCCATAACAATTCATGTGTGCTCAACATCAAGCAGTTACATCAAATTTCATATAAGTTAAACCTAACCTATTAATGGTTAACCCATTGGTTATAAAAGTATCAAAATATCTACACTTCGCAAAAATGAATGCATCACGATGGTATACAAGTTTGATTACAAAAAAAATGGTATCTACATTAAGTTAAAATAGTCCAAGTACAGAAAACCCCACACAAGGCTTAAGTCTAAGGGTGGTTCTCCTCTTGCTTCCCTTTATCTTTAGCTAAGAAACCTTCTCCTAAAATTGTTAGCCCATAAAATAGGGTGAGATGTGAATCTCATTAATGAAAGGGAAATTTCCATACATATGTGCAAGTTAATCAAGATAAATGCATATTATATAGAAAAATATCGAAGGCATCAACATGCTCAACAAATAAACTAGTTGAATTACCAATGACTACTATCTTATACTAATTTTACATACAACATATTAATGGCCAAAAATAAAGGAAAAAGGCCTATCTACTATGCCAACTCCCTATCAAGCACACTCATGGCTCGATGTATTCTTTAAGTCTGATCACAACTTAATATCTGGTTGCAACATAATGCATAGATGGTAGCATGATCACAACTTCACCAAAGACACACTCATGGTCCAAAATGTAATATCATATGATTCAAAATAGTTCCTAAAATAGTGGAATGAATTATTTATAAGGGGTCACATGTGTAGAGAAGGTAAGTATGAATTACGAGAAACCAAAATTAGAACTATTTAGTTAATGAATGAGGACTTAGAAGTAAAGTGAATTAAGGAAAATTAAGGTTAGAATGCTAAATAAAGCATATAGAAATGAGGTTGAAAAACCATGAATGGCCCAAAATTGGAGCCAAAATGGCTAAACGAAATGAATCAAAATACAGTGGCAAAATTATAATTTCGGGTAACTTTTTGAAAGTTTAAATGAAGGAGCTTTAAATGGTAAATTTAAGCTCACTAGGATTCTTAAAGGGCTAGAAAACCATAGGAACTATCAAAATGGTTAAAACCTTTTTGGTATATGATTTAAGTCATTAGTTAACCAAAATTTTGACCAAATAATTTAGTAAGGTTTTAAATCCAATTAATGTGAAATCAAAGGCTTTTAATAGATTAAAATATCTAAATTTTATGATAGAAAAGATAGTTTTAAAAAAGGAAAATAAATGAGCTCAAATGGAGAGGTCGAAGTGTAAAGGACACAGTTGAAATTTTGAAAATGTTATAATTGACCCTCCTCCCCTTTTAATACCATGCCACCCTCTCTCCCTCATCTCCACCAACCTAAATGCACTCTAAAACAAAACCTAGACCAGCTTTAAGTGGCGCCCAAAAGGAAGGAGAAGAAGAGAGAAATCCAAGCCTAAAAGGGTAAGAAATGGTGCTCTTTTCATGCTCTTCCCTTCGCAAATGTCCTTCTCCTCTTTCTCCTCTCTCTTTCCATGGTTTTGAAGTTTTGAATGGTGGTGTTTTATGGCTAGTTCAATAGGGGGAAGGAAGAGTTTGAAGAAAACCATTGAAGCCTAAGAAACCTCATTTGATAAGGAATCAAACAAGGTATGTTTCTCCATGAAAAACTTGTTTCTTGATTCTTTAATGGCATCTCCTATTTGGCCAAACCAAGAACACTATGGAGGGAGTTTGGTTTTAGCCTAAACTTAATAGGAAATGGAGTTTTGAAGCATGGAGATTTATATGGAACTAAAGGAATCACATAGGAAGTCATTGGTAGTTGTTGGGAATTCAGGGACACGCAACAAAAAATTAAAATCCTGAATCCCTTCCCATGGATCCATCAATGTTGTTTAAATCGAGTAAATCTAGAAATATTTACCTTTTTCTGTTGGATCTTAAGAACTGACTACAGATCTGTTTCCTCTACCGGTATCCACACGAATGAATGCTCAACTCAAACGGCATGCTAGTGCCTTTTTACCAACGTTTGTACACATTCTTAGTAGAGAAGATGCTCTCCTCTTCCTCTCTCTCTAGGCTGTCGTACAGTGTCCGTACACTGTCCGTGCGCTTTCTCTCTCTAAGGTTTTTATTGTTCTGTTGTTCTAGGAAACCCAAACCTCTTCTTTTTTTTATTATGAAGATATCTCCTTGGGGTTTCAGATATGTTTGATTGATTTAAAATATATTATTTTAAATCAAATCAAATCAAATCTTAATTAAATATATTAGTTTAAATTTAAATCTATCTAATAGATTAAATTTAACCAACTATTTAATCTAAATATAGAACTAAATTCAAATTCAATTTATCTCGTAAGTATGGCTCATGTGAAACTAAATATGGTTCTATTGATGCATTTGTGTCTTGTTTGATGTGTTTAGGCTAAGCAAGTCAAGTCTCTCTCAAGTGGATGTGTGAGGCCAAGAAGGGGAAGTGAGAAACCAAAGGAAAACTTAGTGCTCCATTGAGAAAAGTAGCTTTTCATTCATTCTTGTATGCTTATATTAGTTGTTTGATTATCATTGATTGCTTGTATGTGTGTATGGATTATGAATTATGCCTATTTTTATTGGCTTAATGGTTTTATGCAATTATGTTTCATTGAATGCATTTGAAATGTAAAATGGCTCTTAATAGGTGAAGTTGTGCCAAAAGTCCCTTGAATTAGGTAAGGAAAGGCCAAAAGTCCCTAAGTATAGGTAAGACAGGGCCAAAAGTCTCAAGAATAAGTGAGACTAAGTCAAATATCCCTAAAAGTGAGTGAGGCTAATCCAAAAGTTTCAAATAATTGGGTAAGGTCAAACCAAAATTCTTAGAGCTTGAATTTACCTTGATGGATCCATATGACTTTAAATATTTGATTATGCTTGATATTTGAATGCCTATTATGCATGCCTACTTTCTTTGACATAATAACATGCCTTATAAGTGTTCTTGAAGGATGAATGAGCTATTGAAATTCATAGAATCTCACTCTTCCATATATTATTTCTAACCATGTCAAAGGAACTCACAAGAAAGCAAAGATGGAGGCCAACAAGCATGAATAGCCATACTTTGACAATAGTTTATGATTTTATGTAAAATATTGTGCATGAGAGGTTGTACATGTTATTTTTGTAATGTAAACACTCTCACAAGTGTAAAAGTATGGAATTATAATGTAATTACCATCTTTGAATATAAATGTGCAAGAATGATTTATTTGACTATGTATGTGCCATGGAAAGTATGTGTGTAATGCCAAGTGGGTGAGTGATTTTGAGTTTCATGATATTTGGGACCTAATAAAATAGTTATATATGCTATATTTCATATTTGAGATGTCCTCAAATGGTAACATGCATTGAAGAAGCTCATTTTGAACTATTTGGAACTTTGAGCCATATTATGTCCTTGAACCAAAATTAGGACAAATGAATGAATTTGATGAAATTTGCCAGGTATTTAGATCTCATTTAGAGCTTTTTACAAAGTTAAAGGATATAATTTTTGGAGCTCTTTAGAATTTATTATGATTTTTTAAAGTTGGCTGAAAATTGTAGAATTTCCTGGGTATTGTTCATATGGTTAGTTCTAGTTTTATAAGTATTTGAGGGAACAAATGAACTTCAATACTTATGAAATTTTACATACATATATTTGGTACTATAAGCTTTTCATAGCCACTAAGTTTGCATAAAATGGAGTTGTGTAGCTAGAGATATGCATACTTAAAATGTAGATTCTGTCATGGATCTAAAAACTAATATGGTTACTATTCCATTAGTTTTTTATGGCTCAAATGAATTTTTTTATCTATAATTTTTACAACATGTAGTTCATGTCCTCAACTTTCCATAGAGTCCTAATTTACACCAATCAAATTTTTTTAGCTCAAGATATGAATTGTTTAAATTAGTGGCTGAAATGAGAACCTATATAAAATTGTGCAAAAGTGCTAGTTTGATTCATATGGCTTGAAAACTGAGATTCATGACTCTTTTTATGATTTTTCATGTTAAACAAATTTTTCTAGCATGGATTTTGAGATTTGATATATTAAAGTTATGCATTTATGCAAAATTAAGGTATTTGGGCCTTTAATATTGGTCTATTCTGTTGCTAAAAGTATTAATATTAAAAAATATTGTTGTCAAAGGAAATTGAGAGTAGATATGACTATATCTCATTATCGTATGACATGGAACAACAATCACCAATCATTTAGTATAGAAAATTAAAATGAACATATGTAAGGAATTAGAATTAAACCTCAATTATCTAAGTTATGTCAATTTCTCATAATCTAAGATTAATTTTCTAACACTTTAGAAGTCCTAAATTACCAAAAACTAGATTTCAAATCATTATCCATTATAGAAATCAACTACTCATTCATTCTTAGCATCAAGAACTACTTAAGAGCCACTTACGTAGCCTTTAATAAATTTCAAATTTGGATTTGGGTCTTTCTACACCAGAAACCTCAATGTCCTACTCCAAATTCTCGATTTTTTTGTACAAAATCAAAACCCATTATATAAGTCAGTCATTGATGCCAATATCTAGTAGAAAATACATCAAAATAAAGAGAAGATAATTACCTAATAATCCCTCTACCCTTAAGCTTTGAAAATGATGCAAGATACCATTAAAATAACTTTTTTCATATTTGCGAAGATGGTGAAAAATCTTCAAATGAAAAAGTAGTTAGAATAAAATGAAGAAGAGGATGAGAGGGTCAAGTTTTATATAGCTTACCATGACTAAATCTCCCTCTAAAAGTGCAAAATAATGGCAAGATGTTGAAAAACCCTATACTTCCTCTTAAGATGCAAAAATGGAGTTCTTCCTTAGCTGAATAAATGTTTGGTTTACATAATAGAAGAAAAGGGTTTTGATCTATAAAGTAAAGTAAATGTGTTTGCGTGTTTAGTCTGAAAAGTAGAGTAAGTGTGTTTTGAATGAATTTGGGCTGACCCAAGAGCCCCTGATCCTTTTAGGCCCATAGTCTACACATTAGGTCATATCTTCAAGGGTTTAAGTAAGTCCAAATGGGTTAGGCTTCCACAGAAATGAAATCAAGCTTCTATAAATGATTCTTGGTCCAAATATTAAATATCTACCTTCACTTAATTAATTTTCTCAATCAAACCTAAATCCATCATTAAAAATTTATTTTCACTCAATAATGATCAATAATTATTATTTGTCTCAAAATGCCATAAATGATAACTTCATATAATTTATTTCAAAATCCCTATGATAATTCTATATCATCCCCTAACTAATTACTTAATTCTCTATTATTTTCCCTAATTAAATTCTCAAATGTTACAAATTGCACTAAGTTAGGCTAATTGCTATTTGAGCACTAAAATTTATAATTACACTAGTAAATGATAACATAATACATGATTGGGTCATTACCTGGTTTTGGTTGAGGTAAATGACCATTTAGATGGTTTGGACCACTGAAAGTATATCAAACACTATGACAAAATTTTTCCAAAAAAGTAAGTTAGGATATTAGTCATTTTGGTTATATTGTGATCAAGAAAATGATAACATAAATGTTCGAGTTTATGCTAAGTTATATTTTTATGAGCTATTGGTATCTTATATGTTGAATAAAGTCCAAACTTATGACATAAGCAAATTTAAAGTGATTATTCTAGTGCACAGAAGTAAGTAAGGATTGTTTCATAGCGCTTTTCTAGGTGTTAGCTCTAATCTAATTTACCCTCCTATGTGATAAAAACAAAATGCCATTATACTAATTAGTTAGTATTATGAAAAAAAAGAAAATTTTCCAAGCATCTTCCACTATTCAATTTCTATAAACATTGATTTTGTAACAACCCCAATTATTTTCTAAGCTAATTAAGCATGATTGTACTCTTAATCGAGTGCACTTAAGGTTTAATTTGGTTAACGAGTTAGCAATGGATGCAAATATAGGAAAATTTGAACCTTTAGTTAATCAATATTTACCATTAAGTTGTACAACAGGATTATTATTTCTAGGAATTCAAAATTCTCATTAACAATTTTTTGTCCCAACCAAAATGCCTCTAAGAAGCCCAAAATCTTATATATTGGACTAAAAGTCATTACTCATCATTACCGTGGTAAAAATTAAGAATTTATAGCTAAATTGGGGTTTTCAAGACTTATACTGCTACTAACTTAGCCTTTGCAATCTCTATAAGCTAAATTCTATACTTACGCCACTTGAAGAACTTGCAATCTAAAAGCTAAATTCTACACTTACACTTAAGGAGGTTTGAAGCTTTCTAATGTTAATTTAGTTTGTATGAGAGTATGTTTGAGTTCTTAGGACATCTAAGAAGTTTCACAAGTGGCTAATTCCCTAGAGAATTCAAAGAAACTCTATGGGCTCTCAAGGGTGTGTGTGTCTTGGTCTAGAGATGGTTAAAGCACCTAGGGAGAGTTTCTTTAGATTCCAAGGTTTAAAGTGGTCTAGATATGAATTACAGATACCAAAGGAATGAATGGTTTGAATTTAGAAATCATATTTTGAAAGTTGAAAACTTTAGGTTCCATTAAGCATGAAGAGGCAACATGATACTTGGCTCTTTGGATTGAGATGGAGATGACTCTAATAAGTTTGAATGGAGTCATATGATTTAGATTGAGTGAGGAATTAGAGCCAAGATCTTGAATTACATGAGTTGCTTCATTATGCCTTGTATGGAACAATAATGATGTCAGAAGCTAGATACAGCTTGTGTAGTGTTTATGTGAGGCTAGAGATGGTTCTAATGATTGAATTATGTTTTGTTTGATATGTCTATGCTGAGTGAATCAAGTCCTTCCTAGGTGTAGGTGTGAGGCCAAGCCAAGGAAGTGAGGAAACAAAGGAAGAATTTGCCTTCTTCAATTAAGGTAGCTCTCCATCTTTTCTTGTGTGCATTTTATGGTTATATGATTATCATTGGATGCTTGTATGTGTGTTTAAATCTTAAGACATGACATTTGCCATTGTTTGATTAATATGGTACCATTATGTTTCTTAGAGTGGCTTTTGTTTGTGAAATTATTCTTTGTGGGTGAGGTAGTATCAAAAGCTCCTTGGAATAAGTGAGGTGAAGCCAAAAGTCCTCAAGAATGGGTGAGACAAGGCCAAGAGTCTCAAAAATAAGTAAGGCTAAGTCAAAAATTCCTAGAAAAAGAGTGAAATCAATCTAAAAGTCCCAAAAATAGAGTAAAGATAGACCAAAAGTCCCTAGAACTTGATCTTGACATTGACATGTTTTAATAATACAGAAAATGTAGTTTGTATGATTCTTATTTATGTTGGATGACATAATTATATGCCTATATGCTTACTTGAAAGGGTGTATGAACTATTGAGATTCCTTGAATCTCATTCCCTTCCCTCTTCTATCTAACCGTGTCTAGGCAAAGCCCAAAAAAGCAAGAATGGGAGCCAAGGTGCTTAGGAAGCTATCTCTTGACAATAGCTTTTTTTTTACATAATTAAATGTCAAATTTTGTATGTATGAGTTATTTTTAAGGTGTAAATACTTGAGCAATTGTAAAAGTATGTAAATGTAGTTTATGAATCATATTTGGAGCTACATGAATGAGAATATGTGGTTTTAGGAGTTAGGAGCCCATTCTTGAATGTGCATTTATGTATGTGGGATGGTGAGTTTGAGTTTCATGATAACTTGGACCTTTTTTTAATGCTTATATATGTTATCTTTATACTATAGGACGTGCTCAAATGGTCATGGGAGTTGTCGAAGACCATTTGAAGCATTTTTTACCCCTTTATGATACCAAAAGTACCATGTTCTTGAACTAAACCAAAATCAGACCAAATGGACTAATCTTGGCATGAAATTTGGCATAAATATAGGTATCATCTACAACTTTTCATAGAGCTAAAAAGAATTTAATTTGGAGTTCTAGAGAATTTATTATGATTTTTTAAAATTATCCAAATTATACAAAATTTGTATGTATACTGTTCATATGGTCATCTTACTCTATGTCACAAGTGGGCCAAATGAAGTTCGATGCTTATGAAATTTTACAAGCATAAACTAGGCATCATAAGCTTTTCATAGCCACTGAGATTACTTCATTTGAAGTTCTGTAGTGGGAGAACCAAATTTTTAAAATTACAAGTCTTAGAGCTATTCAAGAAATGACCTGAGTTACTGTTCCATTATTTTCTATGGGTTAAATGCCATTGTTTTGGTCTGGAACTATTTTTTAGAGATTTTCAGAAAGCTATCATATGTATGATTTCAATTTTTCTAGAATTAGTTATGAATTTTCAAATTTCATATCAGAAACTTATGATAGCAAACACGAAAGCAACTTCTTGCTTTTTTATGCATGGTTCCAAACCCGAGATGTATGAAACCAAATGTGATGTTTCTGGCTTGTATGGATATGATATGGATGGAAATTGATATTAATGAGCTCACATGATCCCTAAAGCCATGAATCATGTATATGGCTTCTCAATTACGCAATTATCTATATGCACATATTTACGGATGAAAGTACATGATCCCTTGTAAATGTGTTCCAATATGCCAAAGATGTGTTGGGATAGCCAATGTGATCATTGTATAAGGGATAGGAGGTTAAGGTATTACAAAAGACATTAGATTACCATCACAACAAGGCTTTTGGCAATAGTTCCATAAACTTCCATAAGTGAAATAGAACTCCAGGGGTCAAAGTGAGAATCTTCTTCACTTTCATACCATAAACTCTATAACACATTTTTGTTAACCCCTTTGATTATCTAACTAGCTTCATTTACACAAAAAAGCTATATTTTCATTTTTAACCCCTCATGGCATAATATGTATCAAATTTCAAAAATTCATAACTTTTATATATAGCTTTGATTTATACAAATTCAGTGTCTATGAAAAATTTATAATGAGAGCTATCTACTGTCAAATTTTCAGGTAAAAACAATTTTGTTTGGCCCCTCAAAAACCTAAAAAATAGAAACTACATCAGTGCTACAGTATTGACAAGATTTAAAAATTTATAAAATATTATATGTAGCGCCAAAAATTCTCATTCTTGTTTGCTAGAAAGCTTTATAAATTCTATAATAGTGTGCCTAATTTTACCACCAAACTAGGTCATTTAGGCTATCAAGGATAGAGGTGCAATTTATAACTCATTTGAATTAAGCTTAGGTTCAAAAGTAGTCCAATTAGCCTCTAATTTGTACTCTCTCACTTAAAGCAACTTTTAATCATCCTAAAGATCCATTATATATGTTCTAATATATAAGATAAAGCTTACATCAAAACTTAACTATCCAACACCCAAGTCTATGCATAAACCTTATGGCTTCATACATATAAGAATATGAACTATTGGCCATATCATGTATCAAATTGGCTCACAATCATGTTCTCAAGTTCATATACATCTTTCTATTACAAAACCTTGTCATATGCATAGAGTTCACGATTCATGTAACGTCTGATTTTTGTAAAATAACAAAAATGGATATGTTTTAAGAGTAAGTCCTCTAAAATGAATTGGTTAAGATTCAGAAAAATTAGAATAATAATCTAGACATTAGGTAATGAAAATAGAAGGCTAGAAGTGCCCTAAAATAGAAGCCAAAATAATTAGATAGAATTTTCTAAAGTAATTATGTAACATAATGGCATTTTCATAATTTTGAGTAATTTTTAGAATACTTATAAGAAAGTTTTTTAAATAGAAAATTTGAGCCCGTTGAGGTTATTAGAGGCCCTGAAAATCATTGGAAGCTCAGGGACAATTAAAACCTCTTCGGTGTATGTTTTCTAACGACAGTGGTCCTAAACTTTGACCCTTTTGTTTGGAAAGATTTTAGCTCCAAATTGAGTGATTCCAAAGGTATTTTATAAGATTGAGAACCTAAATTTTATGATAGAAAAGACAGTTCTAAAAAAGGAGCTAAAACAAATCTAAAATGAAAATACCAAAAAGATGGGACGTATATGAAATTTTCTTGAAACAATTTTAAACCCTTCTTATTTAATTGATGCACCCCACTCTTCTCTTCATTTAGCTAACTTTCACTCTGCCCTAAAATAAAAGTGAGACCAAGGGAGAGAGGCACACAAGAGAACAAGGCAAGAAAGGTATGAAATTCATGGATTTTCTTAGTCTTCTCTTTAGTAAACTTGCTCTTCTCCTTCTCATCTTTTCTTTTATGGATTTGTTAGAGTTTTTAGTGCTATTTTGAGGTTAGACTAGAGGGGAGAATTTTGAATTTGGAGAGGAGAATCTAAGTAAAAGAAAGAGCATTCAAGAAAGGCTAGGAAACTAAGGTAATTTTGCTACTTTCATGCTTACTCTTCCTTGTTCTTCTTCTTGTATGTTTCGCCCCATGTATGGACAGCCAGGAGGGATTGAATTTTTAATCAAACCACGAATGAATCTTAGGAATTAAAGTATGGGGAATAAAAATATGCAAAGGAAACAAATAAAGAACTATGATTTTCCAAGAAGTATAACCTAGGGTTTTAGTTGCACCTTATTTTGTAAGATGAGTCTTAGCCATAAATTAAGGTGTTTAAGAGTTCATATAAGTTCCTATGACATCAAGTAAGCCTCCTCCATGGTTCTCCCATCAAAGAAATCAAACAAACTTCATTGGTGCTAATTGGAAGTATAGCCTTGGCCTAAAAGGGTTCATGCACCTAGAGAGTATTTTAATTTCTTCTAAACTTGGTTTTGCATCATATATGATGGAAGAGTATGAGAGAAAGCCTTGGAAAAAATTTAGGAAGCCTAGAAAGTGAAATAGAGATGTAGGTTCTATATTGTAACATAATAAAGCAACACTTAACTAGGCTCCTTGAAATGAATTGTGTGATGGCTCCAAAAGGTTTAAATGGAGTCAAGAACTATAAATAGAAGGAAAAAATGGAGCCAAGATCTTGTATTCTTAGTGTTGCTTCATTGGGTGCATTATGGGACTATAATTGAACCTTAGAAGCAATCTAGTTTTTCAAGTGCATATATAGCTTTAGAAATTGTTCCAAGAGTGTAATTGGCTTCCATGTGATATGTTTAGGCCAAAGGAATCAAGTCCCACATCCTTGTAAGTGTTTGGTCGAGGGAGAGGAAGACTTTCCACAAAAGAAAGTGTGATTTTGCAATCAAGGTAACTTTCTCTTCTTTTTCTCATACATGGTTGAGTGTTTTATTATCTTTAAATGTGTGTGTGTATGTCTAAGTCATGAAAGATATTTTTTATCATGCATTTATATGCCATGATATCATAATACTTTGTTTATGCATTTGAATAATGTTTTTATGAATGTGTTTGGCTTGCTTGAGTGTGGTGAAGCCAAAAGTCACTTAGCTGAGGTGAAGATGAGTCAAAAGTCCCTAAAAATAGGTGAAACAAAGCCAAAAATCTCTAAAAAGTTAAGCTTAGTCAAAACTTCCTTAAGAAAATGGGTAAAATAAGTCCAAAAGCCCAAAGCCCAAAGAGAATGGGTGAGGCTAATCTATTGTCTTGGCAAACCTATGAATGATATATGTGACTTCTTGAATGAAGAAAATGTTCCATATATGTTTATGAATTTTGAGATAGCCATGCATGCATTTTTAGACTTGAAATTATATCCTTTATGTGTGCTTGAAAGAGAGAAGAGTTATTAGGATTCTTAGAATCTCATTCTTTCCTCCCCATTACCTACCATATCTAGGTGGACCAAGTGAGCAAAGGAATGGAAGCTACCAAACTTAAGGGAAGAGGATTGACATAGAAATGTGTTATGTAGTCACTTTGTAACCATTTTGATGGCATATGATGTACTCTTATGATTAATATGATGTAAAACTTTTTGAGCATGTGTAATTATATGAATACTTTATGTATATATGAGAATTGATACCATTTGAATGGTATAGCAAGTTTTTGACAATATGCTCAAGTGGGAACATGTTTAGTAGGCCTTGGAATGGGAGAGTAAATTTGTAAGGTCTAGGTATTTAGACCTTGGGAACATGTTTAGTAGGTTATTCTTACACTTTTCCATATCCTCAAGTGGCCTTGGAAGTCTTGGAAGCTAAAATGGACCCTTTGTGACCTTTAAGAAGCACAAAAATGACCAAATTGCAACTCTATACCAAGATCTGACCAAATGAACAAATTTCTTTATGAAATTTGGCATGTATATAGATTCCATCCAAATATTTTTAAGGAACTAAATATCAAATTATTTGGAGCTCTATAGAATTAGTTATAAATTTTCAAAATTGCCAAATTTCTACTATTCTAATATGGTTATTGTTCATATGGTTAGTTTCTTCTCCTATGTTGTTTGAGAGCTAAATGGTGTCCAATGCTCCTAAAATCTTACAAGTATAAATTAGACATGATAAGCTTTCTATAGCCACTAAGATCACCTCAATTAGATGTCTGAGCAAAGAGATATAAATTTTTGAAATTCAAAGTCAGTACCAATAATGTAGTAGTACCTTTGGTACTATTCCATTGATTTCCAGTGGCTAGACATTCTTGTTTTAGTCTAGACATATTTTTATATGAAGTTAACATCTATAGATTTCTATAATGTTATATTTTGCATGATTTCAATTTTTCTAGATTTGGTTATGATTTTTCAAAATTGGCACTAGAAATCTGACAGCAAAACCTAAGGTAGCCTTGTGTTATTTTGTGCATGTATGCAATGAGCTTGAGTTTTTGGCAACATTTTGAGATGGTTTTGAGTTGTATCTATGTATTTAAATAATAGAATGAGATAGATGAGTTTGTATGGTTCATGGGACACGAAATGAAAATTTTATCCACTATGCAACGTAAAAATATTCTATTATTTTAATGGTATTTTCTTGGGAAGTTACTTCATCTAAAGGAATATCATTAGAAATGACATGAAGAAAGTTAGTTAGATATGGTGTTACAATTCATACACGTGTGCCATCCACTTAGTTCTATCACATACATTATGTACATGTCAAGTTTCTAGTTACATCATTTCTTTCTTCTCTAGCCCTTTTCAATTTCTTTTCCTTTGCCTAAAAAACCTGAAATAGTTAGTAGGAAGGACATGGGTGAGATTCTGGGGAGAATCTCAGTAGCTAATCTCAACCAATCAATGCACACATGAAACATAATGAGGAAATGCCATGCATATGGTGCAAAAATGTCATTCATATGTTTCATGTAATTTAAATACAACTTTTAACATAAAAACTCATTCATTCTCAGGTCATGGCATCAACATAAACTAGTTAGGCTCAACCAAACTCAACATATGACCAAGGAAGAGCTATTGTGCTGAATTTCAAGTCTTAGGGAGTTAGGAGCCGAAAAGCATATCAATCTCATACATAAAGCTCACCATGGAAGTTACACTAAAACATATCACATGAATATATCAAGTAACAATACATATAAACATTTTAACTCATTTAAGCATTCATAAGTATGCAAAAAAGAGAGATAAAGCTACCTTGTGAAGTTAAGAGCCTCAAGCTACCACTAACTCCCGAATCTTTTTCTTTTCTTTGATCTTTTGCTATATCCTTCTCGGGTTCATACATACCCAAAATGAGTTTGCATTGGCTTGGCTTAAATTAAAACAATTATAATACAAAACACCACTTAGGATATGTTTTAATTCATATTGCTACCATGTAGAGCTAGTAAAACTCAAAAGGGTATTTAAACTACTTTATACCTCCTTAAGTAGAAATTCTTAGATTTCACTTTCTAGGCTCTTAAACTTCGCTTACTATGAGTCACATAACTTAAATGAAACTCATTGGAGCCATCATATACACGATTACACAAGCCTAGAGCCAACTTGCTCCTTTAGGCCTTTTATATACTTTAAAAATTTACCTTTCTAAATAAGACTTCTAAATTTAATTCAATAGTTCCATTAGTATTTATTATTATAATTGGACCTCTTAAAACCTTAGAATCCATCAAAGTTCTCCCTTGGTGTGCCAACAATGCTTGGACAAACTCATGCCATATAAAAGGGGCTAAGGGAGTTTTGCTCATTTTCTTGGGCTTTATTAATTCTAACTTCATTTCCATGATATAAATGACTTATAATAATCATATAAAACTTGTTTATCCCAACCACAATTCCATGATAGCATCTCAAATTCTCAACTTAAGCTACACATATGGCTAAAATTCAAGAATGCATATCCATGAAAATTAGCATTATTCTAACTCAATTTCCATCTTTAAAAATACTCCAATAAGCCCTTAATAGCTTCAATTCTAGCAACAATCCATCTCTTCTATACTATCTCTCTTTGACCATCCCATGCACATGCAAGAACACCCAATGCATATATCCAACCATTTCAATTGAATCTATAAGAAATAATGTTTAAAATACCCATTCATGCTCTTAAATTATTCAAACAACCAAGAGAAACATTATATGTTTTTAGCACCACCATGGATGAAACATGGGGCCCAAAACCAAAAATCTTGCAACAAGATACATATGGCTGTGAAAAGCTCTTTACCTTAAAGCTTTTTCTTCAAAGAAGCATCCCCAAAATCTGAACTTTAGCCTCAAGTCTACCACAAAAATAGGGAATCTTGGGATGAAATTTACATCAAAATGAAACTTTTAATGAGAAATAATTTTGCTAACTAGGAGGAAGTGAAAAGAGGTGAAAATCCTTACCAAAATGCAAGCTTTTTGTTTCTCTCTTTTGAACATCCATGGCTGCCTTTTTCTCCAAATTTTTCTCTCTCCTTTCACTAGTCAGGTATGGTTTGATGGGGGAAGAAAGAGAAAAAGATGACCTTAAATGGGTGCATGGATTCCAAGGCTAAAAGTGACATATTTAAGCTTCAATTACACTTATTTTGAATTTCAAATTGATCTAACTCTTAAGCTTGATACTTTCAAAGTTTCTCTATTAATTAATTTATTTAATTGCCTCTCATACTCAAAAATAATAATTATTAGATTTGAGATGGCTTTAAACTGCTTAAATTTTTATTATGCCACTAATTTTCTCAATATAAGTGTAATTGAGGATTTGGCCTATTTTAATTATTTTGAAACCTTGGTGACCTTAATTAACCTTATTTAGCCATAAAATTTTTTATTTTATCATTGTACTGCTATTTTCTAATAATTATTATTTCACCCTAAAATTCTCAAAATGTTTACAATTTAGTCCTTCTTGACTATTAACTAGGTCTTTTTCTACTTCTAGATACTCAAACCCTTCCATGGACTTTAATTACCCATATTTTACTTTTAATTAGGGGAAAATAACTTTTACTTTCATAATATTGATATTTTCTCACAATTATCGTTTTGCCAATAGGATGTCAATTTTTTTTTTTATTTGGGCACCTTGGCTTCATTTCTGCTCTTTCTTTTTATCTTATCTAGACTTTTAGTCCCTCATTATTAGGCTTATCAACCTTTCTTATGATGTCTTAGTATTCAAAAATATGAGATGTGACATCTCACATATTCTTTTTTGGCATGCATATAGTGATTTATGTGTCTAACTTTTCCCTCTAGGTAATGGTAATATGGTTTTTGACCCATATTATATGTTGTTTACTATTTAATTATCCTTTAATATTTTACAAATGCATTTATATAAGAAATAAATAAGAAAACAAGGTAGAGGATGTTACACAAAATCAATTACATCTCTATTCCATCTCTAAATTTGTTTTCAAACAAATATATATACAAGCAACATTAATTTTGACCTCAGCTAGATATGAGTAAAATTTTAAAAATAAAATAAAATGCCCTCCATTTACAAACGCTACAAAAATGGCTTTAGGGAAGGAATATCTAGCTAATAATTATGGAAGAATAATCATATCAAAGCTTCAATAGTAAGCAAATTATTAACAATTTTTTTGAAAAATCATAGCAAAATTAAAACATAGCAGTTAGGATATTGTTATCTATATTTAATATTCAATACACATACTTTCGAAAATTATGGAATCAACTAATTTGAAGTTTGGCTAAAAAAAAAAAAGAAGCTAATTTAAAGTTGATGAACTAGAGTATGAGTTTTTTTTTTTTTTTAATGGTATATTATTACACATTAGATTCTATCACATGGAAATAGGCTCCTCTCACGGAGGCCCGACTCATAATGATAAATTGCCACAAACTCAAAGGTCGTTTGTGTTTTTGTTCCATTTCAAGGGAAGAGGAGGTAATGGGATTTTTGAAGTTTGCGGTGTTATTGAATACATACTACCTTAAGGCCAGATATTTCAAGACACTGTTCAGGTATTTAAGGAAGAAAAAAAAAACCTAGCATTTCTCATTCAATATCCTTTTCCATTTAAGAACCATAGTTAAATTACACTTTAAACAAAATTGAAGACTGATTAGCAAACCAATGAACAACACTTAAAAAAAAATGTGAAGCGTCCCAAGTGTTTTAACTGCCTATCTATGGGTAGTGGAAAAATTGCAACAGTGAAGACTACAATTTTAGCAAACATTAGATAATCAATTTTGACAGATTAGCACCGATATTTGGACGCATAAGATCTTGGGCAATAACAATGACAAACAAAAAACAATGCAAGTTACATAACCACTTCAAAGTACAGACTTTTAATCAGTTACCATCATCTTTTCAACAGTCTGTCAATAGTTCATAAAATTGCAACAGAGAAGACTACAATTTTAGCAACCTATTCGCTGCGATGCCAATAATAGCCATCATTTACTACAGTCAGACATACAGATACACACCAAAGGGAATAACATAAAATGAATAAAGACGGCAGAATTTTCTTGATCTATTATCATTCGAGAAGAGAAGGCTTATTGATTGAACTGTTTTTTAACGCTTAGTAGTTTTACCTTTGCAAACACCAGCAGCTGAGACCATGTGTCCCTCTGGTGATTGCTTTATTGTGCAACATCTGAGAAAGTAGAATCAAAACTCCGAATAAAAATAAATCAAACAAGCATTACAGAACTTATATATGTAAGCTTCAAACAAACTCAAAGTTAAAGCTAGTAAGGTGTATGAGGATAACATATAATATATTATCGTTACCTACAAGAATAAGCACCACTGATCAACCAATGGCCACTGTTTCTCAACAAATAGTAATTGCTACAATCCAATATCTGTATCTAATGTAAGAGATTTCTGTCTTGAAATGAGTAACTTGAAATGAACACAGATCCATTAAAGTGAAGATTCGTAAATTCCTCTTCAAGTGAAAAACTTCAAAGAGTTTCTCCTATAAATAAAAAAGAAAAATGTGTTAAAAAAAGAAAAAGATATGAATTACTTCCAATAGACTTCAGAGGATCTCATTTCAGAGAATCTATTTTCAACTTCAACATAGCTTTCATCTTACATTAAAAGTAATCATATTTAGCATTGAAAAAATAGTGAATGTCATATCAAGCAGCTTGGCTAAAAACAGCACCCTCCCAGGCTGAGAGAAAGACTTTGTCTAATGGTGATATGCTACCATAAATTAAAACTATTATATCAAATGGAAATTTTCTATAACTCACAGCTGCAACTAAATGGTGATATGCTAAGACAAATTAAAATCATTACTAACATCCTTTGTTGTAGACTTCAAATCGATTAATTTCCTTTACGTAATGTAATTTTCCAGTATTTATATTCACATACGGTAGAATTAGCATGCGCTCATGCATATTTGCTCTCCTTCCATGTTGATTTAAACCATCATGATAGGAAACTGCAAATCTCACATTATTCCATTAAAATAATTGTTCCATTTTCACCGTTCTAATTAGTGCAGCTACAATAGCAATTAGGAAGATATACAATTAGCAAAGGTCCTAAACGTATAAACTCAAAAAGCTAGGTCTTTCACAGTCAACAAATACAACTAATAGATCAGCCTCAATAACTGAACAAAATCTTTTAGAAATCAAGATTCGGAGTAGGAGGCCTTTACCTGTCTGATCATTCTCACATGAGTTAAATATCGAGAAGATTCTTAAAAAATTTAAAATAAAAAGACTAAAAATTCATTTATATCCTTATGGCAAAAAGGCATAATTTAAGATTAAAAATGTATTATTAGACTTAGTTTGAGATAATAACATGAAAATAGTCTCATACATCATATTTCTTAATTTTTAAAAGATATCTATTTTAACTATGGATTATATTTATGTGCAATTTCTTAAATCTTTATTATTAAGTTTTTTAATTATAATACAATAATAGTAACAACAAGGCTTTTTCTTACTAGGTAAAGTCAACCACATAAATCAAACGACGCTATAAAATTCTATTATAAATCATATTTTTAGATAAACTATTTAAATTTAAATTTTTTTTAATAATTTCACCTATAATTTTTTATGGTCTTTCTTTACCTCTAATCATTAAAGTACTCTCTATTTGATCTACTCTTCTTACTAGGGATTTTATAGATCTTCTCCATACATGTCCAAATCATCTAAAACGCGATTCTACAATTTTTTTTACAATAAGTGCAACCTCAACTTTCTCTCTAATATATTCATTTTTAATTTTATCTAATATAATTAATTATAATATAATAAGTATATGATAAGTATTCATTTCTCTCTATTGTAATTAATTCTCTCTAATGTACTCATCTCTAATTTTTTAATTATAATATAATAAGTATATGATTTTTTAGTAATATTATGATAAGTGTATAATTTAATTGAAAACCATACAATTATTTACTAAAATCATATACTTGTAATATTTTAATTAAAAATTTTAATAAAAAAATTATAAAGAATTACATATAAATTTTTTCTTTTAACTATTTCATATTTAATTGGACAAAAAAAACTATTTTATCTTTAAATATTAAAATTTTGAATAAAAAATTTTTTAAAATATATTTTTATGAATTGAAAATTAAATAATTAAAAAATATATATCTTTCATAAGCTAACTAAAAAAAAAATTGGCTTCTTTCCCCTTTGCTTTACAGCAAACGAAAGAAATGCGTGCAACACACAGATGCTTATACGCCACTTTCCGTGTGTCAAGTGTGAACACCTCAACGCCTCAAGCTTTTCGCACGAGCCACGCGCCAGGTCCAAATCCGCAGCGATGGATTACTAGTTTCCTAAGCCACGCGCCCCTTAAATGAACGTTGTATCACGCTCCTCTAGCCATATCTCATTGTCGTCATTCCAGGATAATTTTATTTGTTCACCCAGAAAAGAAGCTTCATAAGAAAAAAAAAGGATAATTTTATTTTATTTCTAATCCATTATTTGTATTTTATAATATTTATTTTCAAAACAATTCTAATATTTTTATCTATATAATTTGAGCAATTTTCTATCAATCTAAAAAATTTTAAAAAAATGTTTGCACTTAGCATGTATGATACCTAGGAATGGAAATTTATATACAGAATCAAAATAATGTCTAATTAGGCTCCTCACAAGTACCTTTACATAAATTTTTGTACCACAATAATAAAAATTGTCTAATTAATCCAGATTGGGCAAGGTCTTTATATATATATATATATAAGAAAAAATTATACTCTTGATTCTCATAATTTTACTTTATTTTTAATTTAGTCCTTATCATTATATTTTTGTCAATATTTTGTTATACATATGAGTCGATCTTATTTTATTATTTATATTTTTATCTTTTCTATTAGATTAAATTATATATATTTGTCAAAACAATATATACTTAATTATATTAATCAAATTTAATAGAATACTAACAAAATTTTAGTACTAAGGGCTAAATGAAAATATTTGTAAACTGTAAATATCCAAATACAATTTTTTAAACTATACGAACTAAATTAGGAATTGAATGAAACTAAAAGAATTAGAAGTATAATTTTTCCTATATATATATATATAAAGTTTCTAATTCCTAATATATTTTTTGTGTGAATTCTTTTAAAGATACTGAATTGATTTTACCTCAATCAAGATAAAATGGATAGAAATGAAAACATGAGATGGAATACAATGAAAATAATCAAAGAATGTTTAAAACGATTGCATAAATTTGCAAGTTATTCGAGTAGATTAGCAAGTAAATTCTCGAATAAAAATATGACACCAAGATGTTAATAAATAACCAAATTCAAATTCAAAATTAATCTCATAAAGTTTACAAACCATGATAATGAGCTAGTAAATAAACGTCTCAAATAAGTTTGCATAACTAACATAGAGTACAAATGTCAACACACAGCTCATATAGGCAATCTAACATAAAATGAGCATTCTACTTCTGTCATGAATAAGCATTTCCCTCCAAGCCACCCTAAATAGATCCATGTGTGTTCGCTTTTTATATAGATTAGCAACACCCATGTTAGCTTCAACTTAAACTATGGTGCATTAAGGCTAATGACTATTATTATTAGTTGTAGAGTGTCATCTAAAAAATTTACCAAACAAAAACATTTTTAAAGAATATATAAATGCATAAAAAGATTTAAAATTTAGAGAAAATGAAAATAAGAACACATCCAAGTTATGTCATCAAGGTGTTGAAAGAGTTTTCTTCCAAATAGAGCATCTATAGTAACATTTTAAATAGAGTATCACAAATTTTTAAATATAATATTGTACATTAATTATCAAAGCATTGTATATTGAATAGAATTGGCCACAATCTAAATATGTGAATGAATTTTCTACCGCGCAACATATGCGCTGTGCAAGGAGAATTATTAAGTCAAAAAAATTAGAAAGATAAATAAAATAAAACATAATGCTCCCCTCTATATGAGGGCCTTGCACAATACATCAAGTATAGCGTGCTGTAATGTGGAAAAACTTGGCTCTTTGAATACACATGTAAAATATTGAGAAAACATTGTAAGAAACATACTTTAAGTCATTACTAGCATCTTAATGTGCTCAAAGCATGTATGACAATGTTTACTATTCATGTTCATAGTTACAATCCATGTTCTAAGAAGCACATTTTCAATGTTATATTCTTTATTATAAAAAAAATCAATTTCATTGTTAAAGATATTTTAGTTAAAATGAGTTTAACTGTAATTAATTTTTTATTTTTAAAAGAAGACTGTGTAGTATAATCACAAATTAACAAGAGAAATTAATGAAAAAAAATTATACAACTTGTGCTGTTGACACCTTAAAATATTGGACCAAACTTATATGTAGTTTTTTATTTTTATTTTTTGTCATTATATTTTTTAGTTAAAACATAACAAATATATGTTTCTTTAGTAATAACATGACAAATATATAATTTAATTGAGAAATCACATATACAATCATTTGTAAAAGTCATACATCTTTTATATTATTATTGATAAATTATACATTTGTCATATTTTGATTAAAAAAATTGATAATAAAAATATAAAAAATTATTTATACATTTTTCTTAAAATATTTTTTGGAATGAATTTATGTTTTTTCTTAAAATATATATTAGAAAACTAGGATAAGTTAGTATTTCAAAAGCATATGAAAAAAAAAAAATCAAACATGAATTTTTTGCAATAATGCAACGAATACTTAGGTGAGAAAGTAATATAAAAATATATATATGTGTATAGAACCTATTTTATATCTTTCCATCCACTTTTTTTTCAATTTTTTTAAATATATAATATACATTTATTTACTAAATACAAATCTCAAAAAATCACATGATACTATGTACTTTTGTATAATATTAGACTTGAAAAACGGCAGGTCCGACGGAGCGCGTGGATTTGTTTATCTTTTTGCTCTCTGAAACGTTACGTTTCTCTCGCTTTATAAAGCCCAGATTATTCCCCAGAATCACTCCCAAACCATAAGGCATTATTCATAAGCATTTCGCCCCAAATCACCATAATTCCGAATAAGCCTTTCTTCTTCCTTTTGCTTCTTTTTCTCTTGTCATCACCTTCATGGCTTCCTTATCTTCTTCCTTCCAAAGCAACAATATTCAAGATGGTATGCAGTACTTGACCTCCTTTCTGTGTTTTTCTTGTTTGGTTTACACTTTTGAAGTTGATTAATTTCTGTGTATCTGTTTTGCCTATGGAGGTTCAGTGGGTGAGAAAGCCATACCTCTGGACCAAAACGTTCTGCAAAAGCACGTTGCTTTCTTCGACAGGAATCAAGACGGCGTCGTTTATCCCTGGGAGACTTTCAAAGGTTCTCTCCCTTTCTTTTCTACTTTTTTTTTTTTCCGCCAAAACGATTTGGTTTCTTACGAGTTGAATCCTAGCCACAGTGATTTAATTTTTTTAAAAAAAATATTGATGAAATTCATGGGCTTTTAAAAAATGAAAAATAACCAAAAAAAAAAATAACAAATTACATTTGTATCTTTGTGATTTAAAGTATTTTATTCAATTACAAATTTCATTTGTCTCATCATCATTTAACTATTTTTTTGTTTTAAAGTGAAATAATCATATAAAAATTGAAATGATAAACAATTTTATCATCTTTTACTTATATTTAAAATAATTTCAAGATTTTTAACCTTTAAAATTATTAATAAAATTAAGATAATATTTCAATATATAAGTAAATAGACATTTAATAATAAAATTATTTATCATTTAATATTTATGTAATTATTTTTATTGAAATTTAAATATAAAATATCACATGATAATTAAATAATATTTAAACAAACCACATAAATATAACGGAGTATAAATATCAAGGTCAAACTAATTTCGGACGAAATTGCTCTAATTTACAAAGTTGGATCTTAAATTTTAATCTGCAGTCATTTATAAATCAAAATATAAGCCACAATAATAATAAATTTTTTCAGCATCATGAAAATATGATAAATACTTTTTTTAATTGCAGGATTTCGTGCAATCGGTTGTGGGATCCTCTTGTCAACCGCAAGTGCTTTTCTCATCAATTTGGCTCTTAGTCAGAAAACCCGCCCCGTATGTCTCTCTCTCTATCCCCCTTTTTTATTCTGTTTTATTTATTTATTTCATCATCATAAACTTTTTTTTTATATTTACTCTCTTGTAATATAAAAAATTTTAAATAAATAAAAATATTAAATGGTAGGATTGATTACAATTTGTTTTTTTTTTATATTTTTGCTGCTTAGAACAGATTAATTACTTATTTTATATTCTAAACAATATTATTCTGCTAATGTATTCACGGGTGCAATTTAGTATATTTTCTTTCAAATAATTGTTACATTAGATAAATAATAAAATATTTGAAAAGAAAAATAAATATTAATTAAAAATAAAAAAGTTTGAAATTAAAAAGCATATCTTGTGTGTAGAGTAATTTTAGGTGAGAGATAAAAAAAAGTACTATTGAATTACAAATTAATTGTTATTATTACGAAATTTAAAAAGGTATTTATTGTAGATTATGATTATTAATGCATTAATCTTTATTATAACGATGATTACTTACTCCTCTCACTTTTCTTAAATTAATCTTTTCACTCAAAACACCATGAAAAATTATCTTTTACTCATAATATTTTTTCATTTGGTAGGAACTTTCTTTTTAACAACTTGGAAGGAAAACATTGTTGGAATTTAAATTACATAAATTACACTACGTTAATGAAAAAACTCAAAAGATAAAATTATTTTGATTGTAATTGTAAAGGCTAAATTGTTTTATTTAAAAAAGAAAAAGTATATAAATTACACTTTTATCTGGACAAAAAATATTTATTAGGAGTAATTGAAGATTAGGCTTGAAAAAGAATAATTATAGGAAGGGAATCGAAAAAAAAGGGATTGCAATTGAAGAGTGGATAGATTCTTTGGGCTCCGGCTCCATTGTGTTACCCAGAAAAAGAAAATTATTGATTCATATAGAAACTGTAAAGTAATTAAAATTTGCATCAAATGATTAATGACTAACTTACCCCTTGATTGTAATCAAATTCGTAATTTTTGTGGCTAGTTATGGTTAAAACATGATTCTTACCTTTTATCGGTGTTGTTGCTGACTTGTTGATCTGTAATTTTATTCAAACAAAATCTTATTTTATTTAAGGAAAGTGTGTGTAATGAAGTCTCAATACAATCTGATCACAGTAACTAAAACTAAATCTAATACCAAAAAATAAAATAAAATATACTTTGGTCCTTTAATTTTGAGATAAATATTATTTTTATTTAAATATATTATTGTTATCTATAATGCTTTCCTATTAATTAATTCCGTTCAAATAATGCTAGTTCATACCTTAGATAGCTTAATTTGTCTTTTCTAAGATCATTTAATTTCCTAAGTGAAGAGTGGCCAAAGTATAAAAGAATCCTTTGAGATTGAATAAGGTCAAATATTGGTCAATCATCCATTATTTGCTGTATACTATGCTGATTGCTTTAAAATACTTAACTATAAAAGGATCAGGAAAGCTCATTATTCAATTTTAAATGTGAGCACTTAACTTTACATACTTATGATTGTAATAAATAATCTGGGATATAAGGGAGCCATATTTTTTATTCTTTTTTTTTTTGGGTTGACAATTACCAGTTAGCTTCTTTTCATAGACGCATAAGATATTTATATATATGTAAATTAGTATTTTTATATTATTTAATCCATATACACTATAGAAATTATTTTTAAAATATTTTTTAAAAATAAAAATCTTCTTACTATAGACACAAACGAATCATAAGTAACTTTTTATATGTAAATATTTTAATTTCTAAAATATTGATAAATGTATTTATAAAAAATTACGTAAAAAATATACTACAAAATTTTATATAATTTAAGAGATAAGTAAATTTTAATATTTATAATGTTTAGAAATCTTTAAAAAATTTAAAATTTTTTTTAAAAAATTCATATAAGAAACAGATAAAGTATGCTTCCGCTAAATGAAAGCAGTAATGCATTAACGGAATGGAGTGTAGGTCATGTCACTTATGTGGATTACAACAACTGACATTGATAATGACATGAAAGACAACGGCCACTTGTGGTTGTTGTGGATGAGGTTTCGTGACTCCTTTCTGAAGTATAAAGATATATTTTTTTCTCAATCCCTTTCTTTTTTTTTTTAAATTTATAAGAATTTTACGATAAATAATTTTGAAGAATTTAAATTCATAAAAATTCCTAAGGCTAGGTAAGGTTCAAAAAGACAAAGGCCAAAATTTGAAAAAAAGAAAAAGGAAATGGCGTGTAACCGAGACAAAATAATGTCTTAGATAGGTTGAAAACGATGCAGAACAGTGAGATTTTCTTATATATATATATAAAGGTTATGTGTAGCTTTCCAGGAAAATGATAGCTATTATATACAATTATAAAATTCTTAGTTATAATTAAATTAGGGGTTCATCAGCTAACTTTCGTTTGTGTCAAGGTCTGAAACTTGCATTCACAATGCTATTGTTGCTGTGGATTGTACAACCAAATGGCATTAAATTGCATTCAAATATAAGGGGAGATGCACATGTATCATTTCAATTTAGACTGTCCAAATTTTATAATTTTTTATTTTATAAATACAAAAAATATATATATTATAATTATCAATTATAAAACTGTTTTCATCCTATATTTTTATATTTTTAAAAATAAAAACATTTAAATTTAATATATATATATATATAATGTGAACAATCCAAATCAAATATGGACGATCAGGATGAAATGCGCACCACATCTAAGGGCCAATTTAAGTCTATACAATCAAGTTCTCCTGCAATTATTGTAACTGTAGCTGTAATTTAAAATTTAGTATAATTAAAAATCTTTATGTAATCTTAAGATAACTATTGCTTTGGGAAGAAGAAATGGGAAATCTTTTCTTAGTTCTTGAATCATGATACGGATTTAAGATTAATTACTTACAGAAATTAGGCAGAGTTTAATGCTTTCGTTGATATCGTTGATAATATACAATGAGTTTTACTTGGTATATAAATTGAAACTTGTTTTCGCTATTGCACCTTCGATTACTAACCAAGTCTAAAGCACCAATACTTAAAAAATGGAATTGCCTTGTATTTGATACATATTAAAAATTTTGTAAAAAATGATACCACATTTCAAATTATATTTAAGCACTAATAAATCTTGTCGTGTTATTGTGTCCATATAGTATTGTGATATGTCGGTATCAAAGCTTCTTAGAGTGCCTAATTCTTTCTTCTTATGATGTAGGGAAAGTTTCCTTCTCCACTGTTACCAATTGAAGTTAAAAACATCCATAGGGCCAAACATGGGAGTGACTCTGGTGTCTATGATACTGAAGGAAGGTACATGTCACTCACATAGCCATATGTTGATCTGCTTTACAGAGAAAATTAACTGCTAAAGCTGAAGAACAATCTAAAACCCCTATATCTGTTTTCAATTTTCATGTTGATATTACGCTATATAGTTTTTATCAACTGTCAGTCTGACTTCATAGTTTGTTTGCTATTTAATTTTCTCTGGACACAACTTTCTGTCTTGTGGTTGACTGCTGATAGAATATTATTTTTTTATAATAGTATTTAGCATTTGTTTTATATATATATATATATTGTATTTTTTTTATCCCTGAAAAATATATTTTTGAACTCATTAATTACTGAATCTTAACTTTGCACAATTCAATCTCTAAAAATTTTTGATTCGCTACTTTTTTGTCTATATTTGCTCTATTTTTTTATTGGAAACTGACAAGTAACTGGTCAAAAATTTTTAAGACGATTTTGTGAAGGAGTAAGATTTGTATACCAAATACTTGAAACATGTATCATTCAGAGATGAAAAAGTACATTTTCTCTAATGTACATTGCTAGTGCATCCAATTGCTTATCAAAGCAGTGTGTTCTTTGGTCTTGGATCTTGTTATGTAGTTGACAACTTTGGGTTTTAAATTTTACCAAAGACCTAAGTTTTCATTTTCAACCATATTTTATCTATGATGCCTAGCTACAAAATAAATATAAAATTTGGGGAAATCAAGCCACCATTATTAGAAGTGGGTTTGGCGTAGTGATTTTGAATTGTTCAATCATAGTAGCTGGATCTGAGGTTTATGGCTCATGATTTGATCAATGCAATGCCAAACCCTCTTTCTTGATGACTTTGCCAAATGACACAGCCCTGCTCATATTATGGTTCTACTTCTGCTTAGTTGGTACATTTTCCGGAAACTTTTCCATCTCATTATTCTTTTATGGATGAACATTTAGGTTTGTTCCATTAAAATTTGAAGAAATTTTCAGCAAGCATGCAAAAGCACACTCAAATGCTTTAACATCTGATGAATTGATGGCCATGCTAAAGGCAAACAGAGTTCCTAAAGATTTCAGAGGATGGTAAGTCTGTGATATCCTATATACTAAATCAAATTTGAAGAGTGCTTTGAATTCGAAGCATGGAAACTTCATAAGAATGATAGTCGTGTTCATGTCAGACACTTGTAATACACACAACGCAACATTTTAATTTAACACTTCAGATCTTGTTGGGATATGGTGTCTGTGTTGTGTTCTATTCTAGGCCTGTGTCCGTGTCTTTTCTAGGCTGTTGATTATTTTCTGGTAAATACTTGGACCATGACCTGCTACCGTTTGATGCACAGGCTTGCTAGCTACACAGAATGGAAGATCCTATACGATCTTTGCAAAGACAAGAATGGTTTACTGCAAAAGGAAACTGTCAGAGCTGTTTATGATGGAAGTCTGTTTGAAAGGATGGAAAAGGAACACTCAACAGAGAAAAAGAAGAAGTAACTTAAATATTTATATTTGATATTAACAGAGTGCTAATGAAAATGGCTCAAGTAACTGATGTCAATGAAAATAAAACTTAAAAAAAAAAAAAAAAGAGTAACTTCTGGGATTTGTTTCTTTTATCATTTTCTGATGCTGTCCTTTTAAAGGGGTTTATTTGTAGTTTTTGAAGTACGAGGGGTGGATGATTTGTGGAATTTATAGAATGGATTCTAACGTTTATGAAGGAGTTGCCAGAATTATTAAATGTGTCAATTTGATTTAACCCATTAGGCCCTTCAATTATTGTTGAAGGAAAGAAAAATGGTTTTTTTTAATAATATCTCTCTCTTCTGTAAATCCAACAAGAGAAGGCTCTAAGCAATTCAAGAATGCCATCTAGAAAAGGAAAAAGAAACTTTTTTTTTTTGGGTTAATCGTAATTCATTTCTAGCTATACTTTATAGAAGTAAATTTGGTGCAAAAAAACAGTTGCAAACTAATGTATTTCTAGAATGAGCATAAATAGAATATAGATGTATGAATCAAACTTTGGGGAAAAAGATAAATGGGAAGTGTGTAGATCATGTCTTTTCGTTTGTTGTGTGGAGAGTAGGATCATTTACAATTGATATTGAATCTAAAAAACCTAATAAATGTAAAAGTATTTACATTATTATCCATGAATACAAATTCACTTGTTAGTGATACTAACCGTAGTTCCAACATAATTGCAGGTCTCTTGGCTAGGTTTTTCACCTGTGTGCAGATTTTCTATGGTGATTTTTGCTTTGTTACATTCCATTTATGAAGCTCCAATATTTTAAAAATGAAGCCATAGTGTGATCGATATACATCCAACACTTACATGAAATACAACATAATATTTAAATTGCATTTGAACAATAAATTTCTTGTATTACAATATCCACATCATATTATGTCCTATATCTATATCAGTATCAGTGCTTTTAAGCATTCTATATTCTAGTAATTTTCGAAAAGGAGCTTTAAGGGCTTCTTGCTCCTTTTAATCCTTACTCGACGGCAGTAGCAATCCCCTTTATTCCTTCCTTCTGTTGATGTCTTTTCTCACATCTAATAAAGTTCATATCTAACCTTTGATAAGAGATCTGGCTATATCTTTCTATTTCTCCTTCAAATATGCCCTCCACTATGCTAGAATTAGGTTCTCTTTAGCCCATAAAAGAATTATGTTAATCAATTCAAATCTTGGAGTGTAAGATTGAGCAATTTCATTAAGGGAAGATTTGTCTCTGAATCCAAGTGTTCATAAAATGAGTAAAGCAATGAGGCAAAAAATAACAGATTTTCAAGATGTAAAATTTTGGCTAGCCTATGAAGCACAGACAAACTTATTTTTAGCCATATCGTATGTGTTTGTTATTGATAATATCATGACATAATATCGATAATATTTTTTTTCTTTTACTCAGACACATGTCAGAGAATTAAGAAACATATATACTAAAAAGCGAAGAGAACAAAAATATGAGAGAACTCCAAAAAAAATCCATTTCTCTCTCCCATTTATCATTCACAAAAACGCATATGTGCTTTTCTAGATGCTTGCCCTATGATGGTGCTTACTTATCCAAAAAGAGAATGCATCCAAGCATAAAGAGCACCAAACCTAATGCATGATGCTTTCTTACACTTTAATACAATAAGCATCAAAACAGAACAGAAAGCATCTACAAGTACCAAAGGATTAAAATGCATACTTTCCTGCCCATAGTCATCAAAATGGTACATATATTCTTGTAAATATTAAAACAATATATCATATTTTCTCTAGCATCAAAACAGTCAAGCCTGAATGCTTACTTGTCCATAAGCAGCAAAACAACATTTACAATGCGTTTGGATGAAAAAAAAAGTGGGGAGAAAGGAGAGACGGAGAGAAAAATAGAGTTTTTCCCTGTTTGATTTGAAAAGAGAATGGAGAAAAAGAGAAAAATTGAAAAAAAAATACAGTGAACCCCATCCAAAATTTGTCTCCCCGAATATATGGAGATTGCAAGGAAAAAATGGCAGGCTACTATAATTTGTCTTTTATTTTCTGAAATTATCCCTCTGCAAAATTCTTCATTCTGGCTTGGAAGAATGCTTAATAAATTATATATTTATAAAATTAAAAAAAATCCCATAGAGTTACGACCAAATGATAATTGGAAGATTGCTTTCGACTGTATTTCAATCGTAAACAAAAAAATTAATTTAAACAAAATTTTTTGAATTTTAATTAAATAATTAATTAATATTATAATTATTTATTTAAATTTTATTATGAAATAGATTAATAGTAAATATATTTTACAAAATAATAATATATTTTTTAATATTAAAATTAATAAATTATATATTTATAAAAAAAAACTCAACAAATGCATTGGTTACGACCAAATGACAATTCGACTATCATTTGGTCGAATAAGATCTCAATTAATATATATGCGTTGCCATGCCAGTAGTAATGCATATATATATAATATTTTAGTATATAATATTTATATAATAATATATAATATATAAATATAATAAAAATATTTATTATATATATACATATTATATTTAAATTAATTAATATATATTAAAATAATATTTAGTAAATTTTAAATTAAATAATTATATTTTATTATATTAAAATAATAATTTATAAATAATTTATTAAAAATAAACTTTCAAAAATATTTTTTAAAAAATATTTTTTAATTTTAAAAATAATAAATTAAATATTAAAAAAAACTACCAACTACATTGCAACTGCATTGACTACAATGTAATCAGTGACCTCCAACTAAATTTTGGTCGAACAATATATATATACACATATATGCATTGCCATATATATATATATTATATTTATATATATTTATATATATTATATTTAAATTAAATAATATTTATAAAATTTTAAAATAAATAATTATATTTTTTTGTATTAAAATAAAATAATTTATAAATAATTTTTTTAAAATATAATTAATTTCAAAAATATATTTTTTAAATTTTGAGTGTGTTTTCATTTAATAAATTTTTTAAAAATTTATTCAAACATGAATTTTTCTTATTATTTAAATATTTTTTAAAATTTTTTTATAAATTTTTTAAAAAGAATTAAAACGTATTTTTTATAAATTTATTTTTCAAAAAATTTATTATTCTTATTTAAAATATATATATATATATATTTAAAATAGTTAATTTAAATTTAAAACATGAATTTTTTTTAAAATGTAAAACTTATTAATATTATTCAGAAAGAACATTATTATCATTGTAAATTAATAATTTTTTTTTATTTTCTCACTGTCCATCTAAAAACATTAAAATATATATATATATATTTTATTCTTCTCCTCTCTCCACTTTTCTCCCTTTTTACTTTCCCCTTATCCAAGACACACAGAGTTAATATCTTTTCTCTACCCATTTTACTTCCCCAAAATGGGAAGGTTGAGTAAAAACAAAATACATAACCATTCAATCTAAAACTGGAATCAAGAGTCTTAATGAATCAGATATCCCAATCCAAACAAAAATTATTCAAATAATATACCAAAAGTCTTCAAAATTGACTTCCAAACAGCAAAAAAGAGCATAGCCATTGTAGTTCCACATATCTAACATAGGATAAGAGTGGAAGTCTGGGAAAGAGAATTTAAAATTAGTGAAAGGAAGGCTTCAACCTGACAGGAAATTCACAAGATTTTGGAATTGGGTTCGAAACCTTCATCGTCGTCCATGGGTTCCTTAAATTTCTCTCAAGCATCTTCCTCCGCCAAGATGGGTTCGTCGGAGTTGCTCGGTGTGCCGTGGGAAGACCCATTGTCAAAACGAAGCCAAACAACTCCGTTGAAGTGGCTGGACCACCTACTTCATCAAATACCGAGGGAATGGTCAATGGTTGCCATTTAGTCCACGCTTGAGGATTGCTTCGATGAAATGTGGTGCCGAGCTTGCTAAGGAGTTTTAGAGAGCGGATAATGGGTTCGTTTTCTCTGATCTTGTGTTCTTTGAAATGAAACAATGAAGAAGCTTTGTGATGTTTGAATAAAATATTTCCAGCGGGACGGGGGCGGGCGGGGCAAGGGTAGTTTGGAAGAAGGATGGGAATCATGTTCCCGCCTCGCAGTCTTCGTCTTTATCTTGTTAACTTATAGAAGTATTATATATATATATATATATATATATATATATATATATATATATATATATAGATAATTAATGAAAAATAAAAAACTATATGAAAATTTTAAAAGGAGAACAAAGTGGACAATTCTCATTAATTTAAACATTTCATGCTGAATAGTAGAACTTTTATTTATATGCCTTCAATCATAAATATATATTTATAAGTTACAATAACATAAATAAAAAAATTAATTTAAATAATTATATAATATAAATTCTTTAAAAGTTAAAAGGATATATGTTATTAAATATAAGATGAGATTGTAATAAATTATTATTTGGAGGTTATAGATATCCATATATTATATCTTTTATAATATATATTAATTTAAACTATAAAACATCTTTTTAGATTCAAATTTAGAAGTCTCCATCTCATAATTAGAAACCCTTCCTCTATCTTCAACTTTCTTTCATTTTTAGAAATGAGAGTTTGTCTTATTGTTGATGAAGAAATCTGTTGCTGTATTGCCCTGAGAAGGTCTTTGTGGAAATTGGCAAGGATGGGGGGACCGGGGGCAATGGAAATTAAACACGACGATAAGGAAAATAATTGATGGCAAGAAGAGAGGGTGGGGAAACACTATTCTCATCGGCGTTGCAAAGTTGTCATCTATACATAAAAAGCTATATTTTTTAGAAACATAATTATGTATTTATTAAAAAAAACTATATGAATATTAAAATGCATTATGAGCCTATCAACTTCAAGGAGTCGACCGTGATATGGATTCTGATTTTGGACTTGGGAAAACAAATTAGGGATTAAAAAAAGTTATCCTCAGGCAATCTCAAAACATTAGAATCTTGATTTGAGAAAATTGCAAATAAGTACTGGAACTTGGAGACAAGGTCATGATGACTGGTTCAAATGAGCAAGTCCTATTATCATTATTAGTTGAATTTATGTCAAAGTGCATAATTTAAAAGTGTGACACGAACAAGCAATCAGCCACAATTACACATATATCCTTACTTAAATCTATTGGAAATAGAAAATTTAATAATATGGTCTGCAAAAGGTCATAATCTAGTTTTGAAAAATTGTAAAGCCCCAGGGTTCTTTAAAAGTCTTTAATTTAGCTTTGATGATAATAAATCATTGCATTTAATTTGTAGATAAAAATATCTCATTAAAAGCATTGATGAATCTACATTTAAAGTAAAAAGAAATCCGACTTGGACTTTGAATGCTTTCATAACGTAATTACATCAAAGGAGAATGTTTTATTTGGAGTAAGTCAACTCCCTATATAAGGGAATAAGTTCCTAACGTTTAAAAGGGACAAGTTTGATGTCGTATTTGAATCCAATTTGTATTGCTCACATGCTGAAAGTAATTGAAGCCATGATAGAAGAAAAGAAAGGAGGAAAGACGGCACAAGCAAGGATTAAGGAAGCAAAGAATTTGAAGATGTTGTTTGTCGTGTTCGCTGCCTTGCATGTGCAGCTCGTGCCCATTACCCACGAGTGTGTCAGTTTCAAGTTTTTATTCTCTTTGTTGTTTTATTTTATTTTGTTTCCATATTTATGTTTGTTTCCTTTTTCTTTTAGTCAATGTTTTATGTGAATTAAATTAAAAGTTATTTCCTTATTTGTTTTCTGATTATGTGGGATTGGATTGGACCATTTTCCTTGTGCCCAATCTCCCTATATTTTGTTTCGGTTGCCTCCTTGAATGAACAATATGAAAAACCAGCAATAACATTTTGGTGTTCTTCTTGGTATTAGAGCCGTTAGGGCCTGAACAAAACCCATGCTCCAATTTGGCTCCATGAGAGTTTTTCATAAGTGCTCTCTAAGAGGTGTTATCCTTTATCACATAGCCCTCTAATCCTTCGCCAACTAGCTACTCTTCCTTCATGGCTAGTTCAAGCAAAAATCCTTCCTCACTCATGATTACAAGTCATACATTCAATAGCAACAACTATTTTGTTTTGTCCCAAAGTGCCTTAATGTTCATCCAAAGCTGTGGAAAGGAAGAGCATCTTACTGGAGAAATTGCATAACTAACTTAAAATACAAGACTTGGGTTTCCAAGAACAACACTTTATGTTATGGTTGGTCAACTCTATGACCACATTGTTATGAGTGGACCAACTCCACTAATGTAGCCATTTATTGCAAGATTGTGGAAAAATCATGTGTCTATGGTTTTTTACTTATGTTGAACATGCAACTTGATGAGGCAGGGGAGAGAATAGTGGCTACACAGTCTCTACTAACCCTTTAGGGAGTGCTTGCCAAGGTTAGATATTAAGAAAGTCAAAAGTCGAAAGTTGAAAGTTGAAAGTCAAAAGTAGCTTACCCTTCTCTTATAAGGGAACCCACTAGCATTCGAAGCAGTAGCATTAGCTACTTGGGGCAGCATTGGACATAAGGGAAAACTCCATAAAAATAGAAGGCCTTGGTGTGACCATTATCATAAAATAGGTCATCTCAAGGACGTGTGTTGGAAGATACATGGAAAATGCACCAATTGGAAGCCAAGGTGTAAAGTCCCACATCTGCTGGAAGGGGCCTGTGGCTAGCCCATATAAGTGGGGGCAAAGCTCTACCCACCAAGACGTGTTTTCCTGGGAATGTGGTTAAATGTCCTGCCCAGGGAAGGCAAAACCCAACTGAATGGTGAAGGCTGGGTCAAAGACCCTCGAACCTGGATGGAAGGGACAATATCTTGGTGGCTCTGTATGGTGTTGGTATCAGAGTAATCCTGGCCCATGTGCGACCCAAGGACGGGTCGACCCAAAAGAGGGGTGGATTGTAAAGTCCTACATCGGCTGGAAGGGGCCTGTGGCTAGCCCATATAAGTGGGGGCAAAGCTCTCCCCACTAAGACGCGTTTTCCTGGGAATGTGGTTAAATGTCCTGCCCAGGGAAGGCAAAACCCAACTGAACGGGGAAAGCTGGGTCAAAGACCCTCGAACCCGGAAGGAAGGGACAATATCTTGGTGGCTCTGTGTGGTGTGGAGAGAAAGCATGAAAAACAAGCAAAATTCCATACCTAAAGTCTTGAATCTTTCCTCCTTCTTCCCTTCTCTTTGTGCGCCACTCTCCAAGGGATTTGCTTCTTATTTGGGGCTAGAAATTCTGAAGTGAATGAAGGAGAGTGTGAGGTGCCACCTATATATAGCTAGGGTAAAGTGACTTTTTTAAAAATTCCTATTTTACCCTTCATACTTTGTCTTTTTGTTTCTCCTTCGTTTTAGCTCCTTTTTGAGAACTGTCTTTTCCATTATAAAATTTAGATTCCCAATTAAGAAAAATGGCTTTGGAATCACTCAAATCGGAGCTAAAACCCTTCCGAATGAATCGGTCAAAGTTCGGGTCAATCGACATTAGAAAACTTACACCGAAGGGTCTTTACCAGTCCCGGGGCTTCCCATGATTTTTGGGGCCTCTGAGAACCCTGGACAACTCAAAATTTCCATTTAAAAAGCCCTCCTAGGTGATTTTCCAAAATTACACTTATTTACGAAAATGCCACTGGCCTTTCGGTAAATTTTTCGAATCACTCCGACCCCGGTTTCTGGGCAACTCAAGGATCAAATCCTTATTTTTTATGATTTAACATTTTATCCAAATTTTATTTGGCCTTGAATCACTCATCTCAGGGGACTTACTTTGAAAGCGTGCCCGTTTCCATCGTTTAACAAAAACTGGACATTACAATTCTCTCCCCCTTTTAAAAATTTTGTCCTCAAAATTTAGATAACATACCTCATGGGAAAAGTTCTGAATATTTCTTCCTCATATCATCCTCTAGTTCCCAAGTGACTTCCTTGGGAGATAATCCTTTCCAAACCACTTTCACCAGCGGTATCGTCTTATTCTGTAACTGCTTGAGTCTAACGTCCACAATCCGATCTAGTGATACTATGTATGATAGATCATCCTGTAACTGCACATTCTCATATTCTATGACATGTGAGGAGTCGAGCTAGTACTTTTTCAACTGGGAAGCATGGAAGACATTGTGAACTTGGCTTAGGTTCGGAGGAAGGGCTAGTCTGTATGCCACAGGTCCTACTTTATCAAGAATTTGGAGAGGACCTATGTACTTTGGACTGAGCTTTTTACTCTTAATGGACCGACCTATCCCTATGACTGGAGATACTCTAATGAAGACATGGTCTCCAATTTCAAACTCTAACGGCCGCCTATGTTTATCTGGGTAACTTTTCTGTCTACTCTGGGTCGTCAGAAGTTTCTTTCTAATGGTCTCTATTTGTCTGGAGGTCTGGTCCACTAATTCTGGGCCTATAAGGCTTCACTCTCCTAGCTCAACCCAACACACTGAGGATCTACACTTCCTCCCATACAATACCTCATACGGTGCCATCTGTATACTTGCATGATAACTGTTATTATAGGCAAACTCCGCTAGAGGCAAGTATGTATCCCAGTTCCCTTTCATAGATGTCTTCTAGGGTTTGGATGGTTCTCTCTGTCTGTCCATCTGTCTGAGGGTGGTAGGCTGTGCTAAATCTAAGTCTGGTGCCTATAGCATCTTGTAATGATCTCCAGAAATTCGATGTGAACCTGGGATCTCTATCTGACACTATGCTCCTAGGCATACCATGCAGTCTAACTATCTCCCTGATGTACAGTTGGGCTAACTTGTCTAGGGTATAAGTGGCTTTCATAGGTAGAAAATGCACTGACTTTGTTAACCTATCCACTATTACCTATATTGCATCATACCCCGATGATGTCTTGGGAAAACCCATGACAAAATCTATAGCTATGCTATTCCATTTCCACTCCGGAATATCTAGGGGCTAAAGTAACCCAGCTGGCTTCTGATATTCTATTTTTACTCTTTGACATACTAGACATCAGGAGACATACTCTGCTATGTCTGTTTTCATTTCGGGCCACGAGAACATTTTCTTCAAATCTTGGTACATTTTATTACTGCCCGGATGAATGGTGTACTTACTCTTATGTGCCTGGAAAAGCACCTAGGAGGGCTTTTTAAATGGAAATTTTGAGTTGCCCAGGGTTCTCAGAGGCCCTAAAAACCATGGGAAGCCCCGAGACTGGTAAAGACCCTCCGGTATAAGTTTTCTAACGTCAGTTGACCCGAACTTTGACCGATTCATTCAGTAGGGTTTTAGCTCCGATTTGAGTGATTCCAAAGCCATTTTTCTTAATTGGGAATTTAAATTTTATAATGGAAAAGACGGTTCTAAAAAAGGAGCTAAAACAAAGGAGAAACAAAAAGGAAAAGTATGAAGGGCAAAATAGAAATATTTAAAAAAGTCACTTTACCCTAACTATATATAGGTGGCACCTCACACTCTCCTTCATTCACTTCAGAATTTCTAGCCCCAAATCAGAAGCAAATCCCTTGGAGAGTGGCGCACAAAGAGAAAGGAAGAAGGAGGAAAGATTCAAGACTTTAAGTATAGAATTTTGCTTATTTTTCATGCTTTCTCTCCACCACTTTCTTCTCCTCTTTTTCCCTCTTCTTTTCCATGATTTCTCTGAAGTTTTGAGGGCTGTTTTGAAGGGAGAACAGAGGGGAAAGTTCGAATTTCAAGTAAGGAGGCCAAGGAAAGCAAGAACAAGTAAGAAAATCCAAGGAAAACAAGGTATTTTGCAATTCTTCCACTTGGTCTTCTTCCTCCCTTCCTTGAGCATTTCGACCTACACTTGGACAGATCTAAGGATTCATATTTTTAACCAAACCAAAGGTGATTCTTAGGTATTTGATGGAGAGGAATAAGAATATGCAAAGAAAACTAAGAAAAAGGCATTAGAAAGCAAGATGCAAAACCTAGGGTTTTAAGTGCACCTTTCAATTTCTGAATTTGTAGGATACTTCCTAGGTCTAATTTAGAGTATAAATGAGTTCTTAAGACACCAAAGATGCTCCCCATAAGCTTCCCCCTTCAAGAAAACTAAGCAAACTCCATGAAGGCCATTAAACTCCATAGCCTCGGTCTAAAGAGTTTCTCATAGTTAGGAAGAGTTTTAAATTTTTCTAAGGCCATTCTTGAGTCATAATTGATGAATGAAAATGAGGGGAGGCCTTGGAAAAAATTTAGAACTCATGGAAAGTGATTTGGTGTCTTAGGTTCCATAATATGACCTAAAGAAGCAACATGGTGCTAGGCCTTTTGTTTTAATGATGTGATGACTCTAAGAGGCTTAAAAGGAGTTAAGAATCATATTTGAGAGTAAAGAATGAGGCCTAGAAATCATTTGAGGGGTGTTGCTTCATTAGGTGCTAATATGGACCGTAATGGAGGTTGTAGAGTAATCTAGGGTTTAAGCAAGTTGCATGGCCCTAGAAATTGTTTCATGAACTTAATTAGCTCCCATAATTTGTTTCCAGGCCAAGAGACACTATTTCCACCAACTTGTGGGTGTGTGGCTAAAAGAGGAGGCTTGAAAGCTAAGGAAAAAGTGTGTGCTTGTATACAAGATAGCTCTCTCCACCTTCTCTCATGCATGAATGTGTGTTTAGCTTGTTTTAGAATGTGTGTATGTGTATTTTCAAGCTTTGAAAAGTATGCTACCATGCCTTTATATGCCATGATGGTTGATGCCATGTTATGTTTTTAAATGAACCCATGATGTTTGTATGAGTTTGCTTGAGTGTGGAGAGGCCAATAACTCTTCCCTTGGGTGAGGATGAGCCAAGAACCCTTGAGCTTGGTTGAGACAAGGTAAAGAGTCTCCCAAAAACAAGGTGGGCTCCCAAGAGTATGGTTGAGTCCAAAGTACTTAAAGAATGGGTGAGGCAAGTCCAAAATCCATGAGGAGAAGTGTGAGGCCAATCCAAACACTTAGTGAGCTCTTGAATGTCTTGTATGATTGATTCACATGCTAAGGTTGCTTTTAAAATGCCTATGATTTCTATTTTCTCCATGCATGTATTTGTAAAACTTGCTTACACATATTATGTGTGATGGAATGGGATATGAGCTATTGAGATTCTTGAATCTCATCCCCTCCTTTCCAATGATCTAACATGCTAGGTGGACCAAGCAATTGTGGTGAAGGGAGCCAACAACCTTGAAGAGGGACAATTGACAAGCTTATGTCTTGTTCTGTCTATTTTGGAACCATAATGATGGTTTATAATGTATATGAGGTTGTATATGTACTATGCACGTTGAGACATATGTAAACATACTATTATGTGATATTTAGATGTATGGAAATGATATATGACCATTAGCACACGTTTTGAGTATGTAATGTTATAGTATGGAAGTTTAAAGTTTGATGAATATGTGTATAAATGTGGGTTGAATGGTCAAAATGAGATGCATGAGGTTTGGGACCATTTGGACAGCTCACACAAGTCTTAAATAAGCTTTTAAACTTGCCCAAAGGGTGCCAAGACCAAGGGAAATCCATTTGGCAATTTTGGTACCCAATATGGGGCCAAAATTGACCATAGTGGAACCCTATGTTACTTTTTAGCCAAATGAGCTAGTCTTGATATGAAATTTGGCATGTAATTAGGTATCATTAAGATCTTTCTGGAAAGCTAAAGATCATAATTTTTGGAGGTCTAGAGAATATTTGATGAATTTTCAAAGTTGGAATTTTTCATGGATTCTGGTATGGGTACTGTTCATACTGGTATTTTTGAATTCTGTGTCACCTGATGGCCAAATGGTGTCCAATACTTATGAAATTTTATATGCATAAACTAGAAGTCATAAGATTTTTGTGCCACTGAGACCACCTCATTTTGAGGTCTGAGCAGAGAGTTATGCATGCTTGAATTTAACTGTCAGTATCAGTAGCGCCCCAGGAGCTCAGTTACTGTTTCATCAATTCCAGATGTCTAAACTTATCTTTTTCATCCTGGAATTATTTTTAGTATTAAGTTAACATTTTTAGCTTTCCAAAATGACCAAAGTTGTGTGATTTCAATTTTATAGAATTAGTTATAAATTTTTGAAGTTGGTATCAGTAAACTAAACACCAGCCCAGGTAGTCAGCAACCTTGGTAGCTTTTTGGATGTCAAACGTCCTGTGTGATGAATGTTGTGACCTGGACATATTTTTAGTGTGAAGTAGACATCCTAAGCTTTCTATAATTACCAAGATTTCATGATTTTGAATTTTCTAGATTTAGTTATGATTTTCCAAAGTTGGGTTAGAAAATGGAGTAAATCTGGCCGAAAATATGCTTGTTTATTTTGAGCTCCATTTCGGTTTCCATGAATTGTAGGCATGTTTTTGTGATGCAAATAAGTTGAAATAATGAAATTAAATATGAGAAAGTATAGTATAAGCTCACACAGTCCACGTGACACCAAATTAAATTTTTTAGATATAGCGCAACGCGTCTTGGTGGGGAGAGCTTTGCCCCCACTTATATAGGCTAGCCATAGGCCCCTTCCAGCTGATATGGGACTTTACAATCCACCCCCCTTTTGGGCCAACCTGTCCTCGGGTCACACATGGGTCAAGATTTCTCTGATACCAACACCACACAGAGCCACCAAGATATTGTCCCTTCCTTCCGGGTTCGAGGGTCTTTGACCCAGCCTTCCTCGTTCAGTTGGGCTTTGTCCTTTTCTGTAGGAAAAGCGCGCTCGTGAGGGGGAGGATTCTCCCCACTTATATGGGCTAGCCACAGGCTCCTTCCAACTGATGTGGGACTTTACAATCCACCCCCCTTTTGGGGCCGACCTGTCCTCGGGTCGCACATGGGCCAGGATTGCTCTGATGGCTGAAGTAACCCAGCTGGCTTCTGATGTTCTATTTTTACTCTTTGACATACTAGACATCGAGAGACATACTCTGCTATGTCTGTTTTCATTCTGGGCCATCAGAACATTTTCTTCAAATCCTGGTACATTTTATTACTACCCGGATGAATGGTGTACTTACTCTTATGTGCCTCATCTAGTATCTTTTCTCTAATTTCTGTGTTTCTACGCACATACAGCCTATCCCTATATCTTACTATGTCATCCTCAGACAGATTGAACTCCTGAACACTACCTTAGGCTATCTGAGCTCTAATCTTATTTATATGATCATCTGTTTGCTAAGCCTCTCTTATCTGATCCCTCAGGTCATTTTCTATTCGGGTCTCACTCATTAACAATTTTCCTGAACACACCTCGCAGGAGAGACTCATGTCTCTGAATCTCTCAATCAATTCCTGCTCTCGGATCATCATACAGGCCATGTGTATGGATTTTCTACTTAGGGCATCAGCTACACCATTAGCCTTACCAAGATGGTACTTCAATGTAAAATCATAATCTTTCAGAAATTCTAACCATCTCTGTTGCCTCATGTTCAATTCTTTCTGTTCAAACAAATATTTAAGGCTCTTGTGGTCACTGTAAATTTCTATAGCTGCTTCATATAAGTAGTGTCTCTATATTTTCAAAGCAAATACCACTGCGGCTAACTCTAAGTCGTGTGTGGGGTAGTTTTCCTCATGAGGTTTCAACTGTCTAGAAGCATAAGCTACCACTCGGCCTTTCTGCATAAGCACACATCTTAACCCTTTCTTTGAGGCATCACTGTCTACTACAAAAGTTTCTTTAGGGTCAGGGAGTATTAAAACTAGGGCCGTGGTTAGCTTGTGCTTTAGCTCTTGGAAACTACTATCACATTTCTCATTCCATACAAACGGCACATTATTTCTTGTAAGCCGGGTCAGTGGCATCGCTATCTGAGAAAAGCCCTGAATGAACCTCCTATAATAACCTGCTAAACCTAGGAAGCTCCTGATCTCTGTCACTGTCCTAGGTCTCTCCCACTGTAATACTGCCTCTGCCTTATGGGGATCTACTGTGACCCTTTCTTGGGAGATGACATGACCTAGAAACTGAACCTCAGTGAGCCAGAACTCAAATGTTTCATTGATTTCAAACTCACAAATCGTCATATAATATCCTTAAGTCATTACATAACATGATCATAACAAATCTAAAGGTTTCTAAATCAAAAATAAGAGTTTGGGGACCTTCGCCGTGACTTGGACCCTTCCTGCCATGTTATAGAGGGAAAATTATATGGATGAGCTCACGTGGCCTTTAAAGCATAAAATGAATAATTGATCTTTTTCGTTATGCAAAATTTTGCTATTATATGTGTCATTCTTAAGAAAATATATAACAATAAACCTATGGGATATAGAGTAAAGGCTAAGGAGCTAAGGTATTATTCAAATATATTGTTTGGATGAGAATGTGAGAAAGAGACACCTTGCATGACATTAAATAGCAAGGAAGAAGTGATTTTTTATTCAATTCCATTATTCCCACATTCAGTTAGGTGCGTGAGGTGGCACTTACAATGGTTTCTTCCACTTTAGATCAACAAGGCCAAGAGCAATGTTGAGAGAAAGAGAGAAAAGCTTCAAGTTTAAACATGGAGTTTTGAGATTATGGACATGAGCCGTGGGTACATGAGGAGAAATTCAAAGGCTCTATAAAAGGTGAATATAGGGAATTTCCCTACTCCTAGCTTGTTTTTCATTCCATCCATTTGAAACTTTAAATTATGGCACCTTATAGGTTTGGATAGTCATGGGAAAATTGAAGGGAGGCTATTAAATAGGTGTAGGAGAAAGCAACAAGTCTTCTTGAAGGTAAGAAATTTAACCTTTCTCTTAAAGGATGAATAAACGATGAGCCACAATGGAGGAGGACCAAAATGATAGGTTGTTCTTGGCTAAGGGAAATTGCATAATATAGATTCATTAAGTTGAGTTTTAGAATAAGAGAGTGAATGGCAGAATGTGCATGGGTTGCCTTGACACTAAATGGAATCATATATATATATATATATGTAATGGAATGAACATGTTCTTGGTTGCCTTAATTGAGAGAAAACACTAAGGCAAAGAAAAAAACTTGTTGTTGAGTCCAATTGTCATTTCAATTATGTTTAAGAAATGGACTTTAGGATCATGAATTTATTATAATTAATCTTAAGAGATTAACTCAATAGGGAAGAGGAAAATGGAAGTATGATTGATCCTAGATTAAAAATTCTAATCCTTTATTTGTAATAGGCAAACCATGAATTATGGCTTTTAAAATTGGTAGCTAATTTGTTTTGAATGTTGGCTGTGGCTTATCCTTAGTTAGGGTATTTTATGATTGAAATTATGGGAAAAGAATTGTGACAACAAGGGATAGGGACTGAATTAATAGAATTGTGGTGACGGAATAAATAGTTAACATCGTTTTCATTTTTATATGTTGAATGTATTAAATTAAATTTATGAAATTACTGTACTATGTTGCTTGGTTGCTTTTATGTTTATTTCTTGACTAAGGTGGATGTTATGGGTATTATACCGTTTATTGTTAGCCAATAACTTAAGTATGATAGCCTAATGAAGCACTATAAATTGTTGTCTGGCAATTGAATGGTTTCTGTTTTGAAACTATGCACCGAATGTGATATGACCTTTGTTTAGTGTCTTTTATATACTTTCAAATATGATGTCAACTACTTAGATTGTTATATCATTACAAAACTAACTCTTATTTCTAGGAATTAGTTTTGAAGCCAGCAAAGCCAAATTAGTAGAAAATAAACAAACGAAATATTTAGTTCACGTATCATCTATGTAGTTAGCTCTTGTAAATACTTTGAAAATGTAAATATTAATGAACTAACCTAGTTTCGATGAATGTGGATTTAATTATGTATATTTACGTCTTGGTTCTATATTGTAATGATATAAAGGTAACCTTTCGTTCAGTTGGAAAACAGTATTTGATAGAAATGCAACATTATACCAGAAACAATTTAAGTTATTATTTTTGCATGAAATTGATTATCTGAAGTCTTGAGTAGCCTTGAATTTTTATCATATGTGAAGTTAAGGTCCCAAGGAAATTTGATGTAGGAATTTATGAATATAACTCTTGGGCTGGGTTAGATGAAACAATGGACAATTAGATGGAATATAGAAGTAATATGTGGTTTAAATAGTTAATGTTTGACTTCAATAGAGGCACTTAGAAGTTGATTTTTGAGTCCACATTTTTGCAATGAGTCCTTCACTCACTTAACTTCAAATATGGAAATTTATAGAACTTTTAAGATAGGTGAGGCCCCTAAATAATACACTAATAGAAACACACTTCCATGTTGGATAGATTCAAGTAGGATTCATAATAAATTTAGTTAAATAGGTAAATGAAGGAATTTGTGCACAAATTTTTATGGGAGAGTAGTTAAGACTACTTAAGTCAGGAAATTTTAAGGATTTTTGGAGTTCATTTACTAGGTTAATTAAATTGAATTTAGAGAGGATAGTATAAAGTAGGTTAAAATCGAGTAGGGTCTTAAATGAGTTTGATTAAGGGGTCACCTATGGGAATTCTTATAAACTATTTTTATGGCTTTTAGTTAACCTCATGAGAAGGCTTCCCACCAATTTTCATGAAAATTTGGATAATGTTTGATGGTTCAAAGGACTTACGCAAAGACAGACCTTAAAACAAAGATAATTATGCCTTCACTAGTATCTAACCTTCTATAAAAGAAAGGAAATTTTGCTAAGATGAAAGAAAATGGAGTTATAAACCTTCATTTGACTTAATAATAAATTCAAAACTCTCTAGCTATGACACACTACAATATATATATATATATATATATCTCAAGAGAGGGGCACTGCATAAGTGTTATTTATACCATGAGCTCCTTTTATAAATATCTAGTTTAGTTGTTAAATCATACAAATGGTAAGTGAAAGTGAGGTGAAGTTGAAGTTTAAGCAAATACACCTAGCTTCCATATATCAATGCATTTGTGAAGTTGAAGAAAGACTATAGTTTCACAACAATTTTGATTTTCCTTTATAGTTTTACTTTGATTTATATATATATATATATATATAAAGGAATTAAATTTTGTTATCATTTATTAAATTTAATTTTTTAATCTAAATATATATATATATATAATTATTTGATTTAACTACGATAAGATTAGTAACTAGTTTAATTTAAAAACATTAGTAATCATATTGCATCATTAACCATTATTTTATGTGACTTACTTTATATTTTAATGTAATCTAGACAATAGAAAATAATAAGTAAAGAGACAAAAATATTTAATATCAATAAACTAAAGAGAATGGAGAATGGAAAAGAGACTCCTCTTCTTTATTGTACCAATTTTTACAATATTAGATTTTATGGCATAATTTTAATTAAATTTTTTATTTTTATCTTTTTCTTAATTCAGTGTTTCATTTTCTACTGTTTTTAATTTTTTTCTAATTTTCTTTTGAAATATGTTTGTTGGTTTACTTTAATTTAGATTAAACTTACATATCCGTTTATAAAATTTTTAATAAAAATATTAAAAAAATCTAATTATATAATTATATAATATATAATGTTCAAAGTAAATTTTTCGAATTACAATTCCCCCTTTAATTGCGAAACACATAAACCTCGGTGCCTGTGCTCCATAAACCCTAAGAAGTATTTTATCATGCACCTTCTTCACTATCTGCGAGACGCGAAGCTATGAATGATTATTGCTTAACCAAGGCTCGAGCACTGGAAAATGAAACTAATTGAAGGCGTTTTGAGCTCCGTACTACACATGATGTTGCTTTTTATGCGCAACCTCTTTCATATTGGTAGGAGAACTTCCCTCCGAGTAAGCTCTTTCGCTTCTTCGTATCCTGAAAACCCTAATTACCCATTTGCCTGTGTGTTCGGTGTTTCATCATCAATATCAGTGTCACATAGTTCCTTTATTGCTTGCCCTTTGGCTTGGTTCACTAGCTTTCTGTTTGTAATCAGATTCCCTTTTGTCTCCCAATCAAGCCCCCAAAGTTCTTTTGATGACATTAGTTCTGAATCATTGCGCAATATAATACAACAAGGAGATTGGGATGATCCAAAAATGTCTAGCATATTTACATCAGCATTAGCGCCCATTTGGGTGTGCAAGGTTTTGATGAAATTGAAGGAAGATCCAAAGCTAGCCTTGAGGTTCTTCAAGTGGGCAAGAAGCCAAATTGGATTTCGCCACACTGCGGAATCATATTGCATCGTGGCTCACATTTTATTTTGTGGGATGTTTTACCTTGATGCAAGAGAGATACTTAGGGAGTTAATTTTGATAAATAGAACATTTCCAGGTCATGATTTGTTTGATATGTTGTGGTCGACAAAGAATGTTTGCCGTCCGGGCTTTGGAGTATTTGATTGTTTATTTAGCGTATTAGTTGAGTTGGGAATGCTTGAAGAAGCTATTCAATGTTTTTGGAAGATGAAGAAGTTCAGGGTTCTTCCAAAAGTGCGATCCTGTAATGAGCTTCTGCATAGACTTTCAAAAGCAGGCAAAGGGGAATCATCGATAAAGTTTTTTAAGGAGATGGTTGGGGCTGGCCTTTCACCTACGGTTTTCACATATAATATAATGATATGTTATTTGAGCAAAGAAGGGGATTTAGAAACTGCTAGGAATTTTTTTGAAGAAATGAAACAGATGGCCCTCACTGCAGACAAAGTGACATATAATTCTCTCATTCATGGCCATGGAAAATTAGGCTTCTTAAATGAAGCAATTAATATATTTGAGGGAATGAAAGATGCAGGATGTGAACCTGATGTGATAACCTACAATTCTCTAATCAATTGCTTCTGTAAGTTTGAAAGAATTCCTCAGGCTTTTGCTTATCTACATGAGATGAAGAAAAGAGAGTTGAAACCAAATGTTGTAACTTATAGTACACTTATTGATGCATTTTGCAAGGCAGGCATGATGCTGGAAGCAATTAAATTTTTTGTCGACATGATACGTGTTGGTCTTATGCCTAATGAAATTACCTATACATCTCTGATTGATGCAAACTGTAAAACAGGTAATCTGGATGAAGCATTTGCACTGGCAAATGATATGTTGGAGGCTGGATTTAACTTAAACATTGTAACATATACCACTTTATTGGATGGTCTTTGTGAAGATGGTAGGATGAAAGAAGCAGAGAAGTTATATAGGGCAATGTTGAAAGCTGGAGTGGCTCTTAATGAAAAAACTTATACTGCCCTTGTTCATGGATACACTAAGGCTAAGATGCTGGAGAATGCCATGGATATTTTAAAGGAAATGAAGAAGAAAAGCATCAAATCAGATCTACTGCTGTACGGTACCATAATATGGGGTCTTTGCAAGCAGAACAAGATTGAAGAATCAGAGGCCATAATACATGAGATGAAGGATTGTGGTCTGACGGCAAATAGTTATATATATACGAACCTTATGGATGCATATTTTAAGGTTGGGAAAACCACAGAGGCACTTAATCTGTTTCAAGAAATGCAGGAATTGGGCATTGAGGCAACAGTTGTAACCTTTGGTGTACTAATAGATGGTTTATGCAAAAAGGGGTTAGTCCAACAGGCAGTTAGTTACTTTGGCAACATGATAAGCATTGGTTTGCAACCTAATATAATGATTTATACTGCCCTAATTGATGGCCTTTGTAAAAATGATTGCCTTGAAGAAGCCAAAAAGCTGTTCAATGAAATGCTGGATAAGGGCATGGGTCTAGATAAAATTATTTACACTGCTTTGATTGATGGGTACCTGAAGCATAAAAATCCTCAAGAAGCTTTGAGGTTACGAACTAAAATGGTCGAAATGGGTATGGAGTTAGACTTGCTTACTTATACTTCATTAATTTCTGGTTTTTGTTATTGTGGTCTTGTACAAGAGGCAAAGTCATTGCTTGACGAGATGCTTGAAAAGGATATAATTCCTGATGAGGTTCTTTGTATTCGTCTATTGAGAAAATATTATGAGCTAGGAGACATAAATGAAGCTCTGGCACTGCAAGATGATATGATTAGGAGGAGCCTGATCGCTGGCCCCTCTGATGCCACAGCTCCTTCTGTACAAACTTGAGAGGGAAAACTTGTTTTTCTTAGTTCATTGTTCCCAATTATAGTGGCGAGCAATTAAAATTTTGACGATTACTTCCAGCATTGAATTACTTAATTGAAATGAATATGATGCCGTAGTATGAAATGGCAACTGCCACTTCTAATTGTTGCTTCTGGAAGGCACTCTGATGTGAGTTCTGCTGCTTCTAGGACTTCCATTACAAGCTTTCATGTGTAACTAGACAAATAAAACATGATAGTTCCCTGTTCCAGAGGTTTCACATTCTTCATGGTGAGTGATGATCAGTTGGCTAAAATTCTAAATTATATTCTCTACTGGGTACTTCTATTGTGTATAATTAAATTATAGCTTTTTTATTGTAACTATTAAGCTTGATGCAGATTTTCTAATGGTTGATGTTCCTTATAGGAATCAACCATGTCAGAACAACAATTATTTATATGGCAGATGTGAAGGATTCCAGCGACAGTAAATGCTCCTTTATCACTTTAATATACAAGGTATTTTATACTTCTTAAACATTTTAGAGCTTAATATTTCCATAAAGATATTAGCGTATGTAATCATCATAATTATGTCATCACATATAGCCATTATACTTTTCATATATAAATTTATTATATAGAGGTTCAGTGCAGCAAGTTTCTCTATGTGCTTATGAGGAAACATCTTTGCATGTTAAATGGTTCCCAGTTCTTTTGAGAAAACAATTTGTTTGTTCTTTTGTCTATGAAATGTTTTGGATTTTGCAATTTAAACACTTGCTTCTTTATGTTTTTTATGACCTCCAAAGCAATTTTCTCTTTGACAATGCATTCTTAATCCTCCTACCTATTAGTAGACAGGTGTTTGGAGTTGAGTATAGTCATTCCTTTTGAACTTATATAGGATGAGTCATTTTCTACTTATGTCTTCAGTCTAAATTCTATCCACTTTATTTATTTTGCTAGAAGTGATTTTGTTAGAAAAATCTTTTGGCAAGAGTTTTATTATTGGTGTTTGTTTTGTTGGTGAAGAAAATTTTTAAGCCACCTTTTTTCCGCTATGTATAATTTCTTCACCATAATTTTCTGGCATGATATTTTCTCTCTTTTTTTTTTTGGTTGCTAGAAAATAAAATTTCTTATTGGAAAGATTTTGCAACAATATGTAGTTTCTTTGAATTTTCATGGAAAAATTTTAGAAAAAATTAAAGAAAACATTTCTATGATTTGCTTCAAGCCACTGCTATTGCTACCGCCATTGCCACCATTGCTCACTGTGACTATTGCTTGCTGCCTTTCATCACCCAATTCCACTATTGCTTACTGCTTGCCATTGCCAAGACTAATGTCCTGCCCGCTACCATTACTACCATTCACCATCACCACGATGACAGCCATTGTTAACCCTGCCACTGTCGTTACCTCTACTAACCCTATTGCTCAATGCCCCACCACAGCCTGCTGCCGCCACCATATTTTTATCATTGGTATTATTCTCTTTATTTAACATGTTGGAAAACTTATCCTATAAACAAACTGAGATTTTTTTTTTAAATAGAAAACACTTCTAATTTAAAAAAAAAAAAAGAAGAAAATTTTGTCTTTAACTATTTTTAAGACACAGTTTCCAAAAGGAATTTGATTTCATTTTTTGAAATAAATGGAGCCTTATTAAAAAAATTTTTGGACATTCTAAATTGTGCTCTCAATTTTTCAAGGATAAAATTTCTCCAAAATATGTACAGAAAACTTTACTATTTTTTGTGTAAATCCACCTCTACCACACCACATTATTATCCCACTGCTGCAACTGTCACCATTGCAATCACAGCCCACCACCACTGCCACTTTCAATAGCAGTGTGTGCCTCCCCTCCAAACCGCCTGCTGTTGACGCTGAAACCATTACAGCTGCTGCCACCACTACCATGCTTTAAATCAACTTTGTAATCTAAGTGTTTACCCCAAAAGAAAAAAAAATCATATATTCCTAACAGAAGAAAAATCATTTGTGAAGACTTCCAATGAAACAATTTTCTTTATAAAAATTTTCCAAAAGATTTCTTGAATAGGTAAGTGATGTGGCCCTGGATTTTGGAACTAAAATAAAAGATGGATCAGATTGGTGATGGTATCTTTTATTGCTATAAAAGCCACTTGAATTTTTGATATTCTTTTTTATTTCTCATCAAATGAATGGCATCTTCTTCTGGAAATCCTAGCTATCCTTAGCATGATATTGGGGAATTTCATTACTATTAACCAAACAAGCATGAAACATATGCTTGTGTATTCGTCCATAGGTCAAATCGGATATGTAATTGTTGGAGACTTAAATAGTGGATATGCAAGCATGATAACTTATATGCTCCTATGGAACCTAGTTCGAAAAGATTGAGAAATAGAACCATCTGATTTGATTCGTTCTCAATAGCCATGAGATGATCATCTTAAGGTGATCTTTTTGTCGACAGACACTCCTCTTGTACTTGTAATTTCTGAAGGATGAGAACCAATATGTAGCATCTACATCCAGAATTCAAGTATTATATATGTCATTAGTTTGATTCTTTGTAGGAACTACTCGTAATAACGAACTCAGATCCTAGAGCACAAATTCTAATTTCAAAAATCTTTGCGATGTTTAGGCTATGACTAGTGGAACAACTGCTATCTAATTGATGAACCTCTGCATAGTACCAATGGGCTGGAACTTATCAATCAGATAAAAAAAGTTTAGGAACTATGCTTTCTCCGTTAAGATAGAGTGAGGGAAGAAACTTGTCCTCAAAAAGGGGCTTTGTGTTATTGGTGCAGGTAATTTTGTAGCTGAACGGGAGTACTTTTATCTAGTTGCATAATGAGGTCATTTCATATTTTCATTTAGTCATATTGAAATCCATAGATAAGATTAATAATTATCAGAAGAAAATGTAAGAGGACCTGGCCTGTTGAATCAATCTACTATTAGGATATTAAAATTTCTTAGATGTTAGGATCATGAGGCCTTGTTAGATTTGACTTTTTTAGTGAAGAAAAAAGCTTTTCACTCCCTAAAAAAAGCACTTTTGAGAGGTAATACATGTGTTTGTATCAGCTTAAATACTTAAAAGGGCCCAAATTCAGCACTTTTCCAGAAGCTCAAATTTTTAGCTCCTGAAAAAAGCACTTGTGAAAGCCAAACTGGGTAGAAGTTCATAAGACTTTTGGAGAAAGGTATGCTCTGAGACTTCGAATTGACATTTGACATGTATTGCCCCTCCTTAACCCCACCCCACATCCGTTGCTTCTCCCTTCATTTCTTCTTCGTTCATCTCTGCTGAATATGGCACCAATTCTGCTGCTGCTGCCCACCATGGCTGTAAGTCTGCTTGCTGCTTACTGTCAAGCCCTTGCATTCAAGCTTCGTCAAGCACCTTTCAAATTGATCTAACAGTGCTTATGACTTTTTTTTATTTTTTATTTTATTTTATTTTTTAAGATCAAATCTATGGTGATTGTTTTGGCTGAATTAAAGTGGGGTAATTTTTTGTGGGGTGGATTGGACATTGCTGGTAGTGTGGTTATTGTTTTTTTTTATGTTACTTATTCTTTTTGCAATTTTTCTTTGAAATTTCAAGGAAAAAAAACTGAATAAAATAAAATGCAGTGCCATCTGTTGTACCAGTGAATCATATGCAATTATACCAATGTTTTCTTTCTTTAGTGAAATACCAGCATATTTTCTCCCAGAACAGACTTTGCTAATCTGTTTTCCAAATACGTGGATGTTCCACTTTGCAAATATGTCTAAATGGATGAGGACAAATTGCTGAACCAAGAAGTTGTTTGAAAAAACTGTTATTTTTTTGCTTTGCCTGAGATTTATTTTTAGCTTAAGCCAATTATTGGTCATAAGACAGCAAAGGGTACACTTGCCTAACCTTCTGTAGTTTTCAATAAGGTTCAAAGACTGCTTTCAAGTGGGAGATTCTAAACGGATTCCCAAGCTTTCCTTATTTTTGTCTGCCTTCTCTGCAATATGATGTGTAGCAATCAAAGAAAGCAAAGTTGAGCACAGTATTTTGTTGGTTATATCTATCTTGGTTCATGTCAATATTTGTTTCTTCTTGCTTTTTTGCTATCTTTTGTAAGAGATATAAATGGATTATTTTAGTATTATTATTAGTAATATTTATTAGTAGGTTCGATGCTTGGTTGTTGTTTTGTTGGATGTTAGCTATCATATTGCTAATTTCAACTTTGGATGTTACCATTTATTTTGGATGTCATATTGCCTTTGATGGCTGCTTTTATCAGCTCAGCTTGTAGTCCAGGTTTCATGTGTTTTCCATAGGATATTATCTGAATGCTTATGTTGAAACATTATTGGTAATTTTTCCAGTCAAAAGTACTTTTACCCTTGATAAAATGAAGTCTGGTTTTCATTATACAGAATAAGGCAACAGACATGGTATTTATAGATAGAGGGAGGCCACTCTATGAGACAAAATTGCAATTAAGGACATTAGGTACTAATGAAATATCTAATATACACATGCCTAAATAATTACAATATGTACAAATGTTTCTAACACCCCCACACCTCAAGTTGGTAAATAGATGTCTTCCATGCCAAGTGATGATTAAGTTCTGAAAGGTGATACTAGATAATATTTTGATAAGAATATTTGCAAGTTGGTTACTAGAAGTAACAAAAGGAGTACAAATTAGAATGCTATTAAGTTTTTCTTTGATAAAGTGTTGGTCATGTATCAGATTATGAGCAATGTTGATAACGGATTTATTATCACAATAAAACTTATTTGGCCTTCCACATTAATCTTTAGATTGTCCAAGATTATCTTTAACCATTATAATTTACATATTTTGAGTGCCATTGCTCTGAATTTAGCTTTTGCACTAGATCTTGCGACTACATTCTACTTCTTCTCCACGCGACAAGATTTCACTTGGGAAAGTATAGTATCCTAATGTTGATTTTCTATTTACTAGAGATCTTGCATAGTCTGCATTTGTATAGGTTTTAAGAGTCGGTGCTTCCTCGTTTTTGAGCAAGATTCCATTCCCTGGCGTTGCCTTCAATACTATAAAATTCTATGAACTACCTTAAGATGTGCTTCCTTAGGATTGTGCATATGGGTGTCGTAATCAGGCTTGGTATGAAACCAATAAATTAGTTTTCCCACAAGTTTCTAATAAGACTTTTTATCAATTGGCGTATCTTTTGGAGCCTTACATAATCTATGATTTGACTCTATGAGTGTCTTTATTGGTTTGCATCCCAATTTGCCTATTTCTGTTAATAAATCCAACACTTACTTTTACTATAATATGAAAGTCCGTTGTTGTGAGTGAGCTACTTCAATGCCAAGAAGGTATTAGTTTGCCCTGCTCTTTGATTTCAAATTCCTTTATTAGTTGCCCTTTAAGAACTCTATTCCTACCGAATCATCCCCTATGATTATAATGTCATTTACATAGACCAATAGTACTAACACTTCCTTTAAGGTTGAATATTTCACAAAGAAAGTATGGTCATCTTGGTTTTGCTTATGCTCCATACCAACTATAGCATTTGACTCTCAAACCATGTCTGTGGGGATTGTTTGAGCCTTTACAATGCTTTTATGAGTTTACACAATATGCCTGGTTTAGAATGTGAGTTGAATCTTGGTGATATCTCCATACAGATCTTCTCCTCTAATTCTCCATGCAGAAAGACATTCTTAACATCAAATTGTTGTAATTTCCTAGCAAGGTTAGCAGACACATATAATAAGGTTTTCACCGTATTCAATTTAGCAATTGGACCAAAAGTTTTCATGTAGTCTATGCTATAGGTTTAAGTATATTCTTTGGCAATGAGCCGAGCTTTATATCTCTCCAAAATATCATTTGAATTACATTTAGTGGTGAAAACTCATATACAACCAAACGGTTTCTTCTCTCTTAGTAGTTTCACTAGGTTTCAAGTTTTGTTTTTTTCACCTGCTTTGATCTCAACCTTTATAGCATGTATCCAATTCTCATTCTTTAATACCTCAGATAAAGTTTTGGCAATAAGGATGACATTCAAACTAATAAGCAAAGCTATGTGGTTAGGAAACAAACTTTTATGAAATGAAAGAAGACAAAGGATGCTTAGTGCATTGTCTTGTGCCCTTTTGCAAAGCACTAGAAATATCATAATCATTATGTGCAAGCATTTCAAGAACATTACCAATGGATGAAGGTATTACCTCAACTCTTTTAGGGGCAAAAGTAGATGATTGGATTGCCTTTGGTTGGGAGACCAGTTTCTTCCTTCAAGAATAAAGGCTGTAATGGAACATTTATTGGTCACTTTGGGAATTTAGGAAAGAAGAAATCCTTATCTATTATTGTAATGAAGGAATTCTTCCCTTAAAGATAATTATTATCAAAGTAGGTGGTGTGTTCAACAAATGTAGTATCGACAAACATATAATATTTCCTTGTAGGAGGATGATAACACTTGTAACCCTTTTGAGAGTTTGAGGATCAAGTTTGGTTCTATCTTAAGAATGTACATGAAAATGCACATCAACAAGGGTAACGCATCCAAATGTTTTTGGAACAAGGTTGTTAGATGCGTTGAAATTGGAAAAAAACTGCGTAAGGACATGCATTGGACTTTTGAAACCAAAAACTTAGGTAGAAGTCTATTAATGATATGAGTAGTAGTTAGGATAGCTTCTCTTCGATATTGCTTTGAACATTGTTTCGAAACAGAAATGCTCGTGTACTAGAAAGAAGATGACTATTCGTTTGTTCGACTATCCCATTTTGTTGAGGGGTATTAATGAAAGAAGACTCATGAATTATGTCCTGTGTTTGAAAAAAGGTAAAGAAGGATTGATTGAAAAAATCTTGTGTTATTAGAACGAAATCTTTGTATCCCCACCTCAAATTGAGTTTTAATCATATTATGAAACTTAAGGAAAATTGAGCTTACATACAAATAAATTCAAGTCACATGAGTGCAATCATTAATAAATAAAATAAACTACCATGCTCCAAAAATATTAGAAATAGGAGAAGGGCCATAGATATCATTATGAATTAGAGTAAAAGGTGTTGAAGTTCGATGATTACTAATTGGAAAGGAAGTACATTTGTACTTAACAACTTCACAAACTTCACAATGAAAGGTGTCAATGGCTAATCCTTTGAACAAAGATGGAAACATAATTTTTATGACATAAAACGACGGATGACCAAGATGAAGGTAATGAAGCCAAATCCTATCTTTATTAGACTTGAATGATCCTTAATGAAAAGAAACAGTGGCCAACTTTAAACTTTTCTTTGTTCATTTTGGTTATCGAGATAATGTAGCTCATCTTTAACTCTAGCAAGTCCAATCATCCTCTTTGTTCCTTGTTCCTGAAATACATAATGAGTAGGTGAAAGGTTATACAACGATGAAAATTAGTTGAGTTTTTGAATTGGGATAAGATTGGTGCAAAATTTTGGAACATGAAACACATTCTTAAGTATGAGGTAATCACTTAAATAAACATCTCCTTGACCAGTTATAGTAACTGATCCATTAGCGATGATGATTTTATTGTTGCTAGGACGAGGAGTATATTAGATGAATTTTTGTAAGGAATTTGTCATATGATCTATGACTCCTAGGTCAATGACCTAGTAGTTGGAGGGAACTTTATTAGATGCATTAAGAACATAATTGAAGGCATATGAAGATTAAGAGGAAATACCTAGAAACACCAAATCACAAGTACTTGTGGTAGGCGTTGGCATTTTGTCTAGTGTTACTAATAGACTCTTTAGCTTCTCAATCTCCTTGTTGAAATCACCAAAGGTGGAGGTTTCCTCATTGCTAGAGTTTGTAGTTGTCATATTGGCTTGTTTGAGCCCCTTTTTCAACTATGGAGCTTCCAACATATTTCCTTAATGTGTCGAGGCTTCTTGTAGTAAGTACACCGTGAAGAGTTTCTGATGGATTGTTTTGATTGATCATTCTGTCCATTGACCTCATTAGGACATTGCATAACATGTTTGTATACTAAAGCAAAACACTCCATAGGTTGAGCTTTAATCATCACACTTATTCTTCCTTCCTCAACCAATACAATAGTAATTGCCTCATTCAAGAATGGTAACTCCTCCTTGTTGAGTGTTTGGACTCTCATAGCATTAAGCTTAATGTTCAACCTAGCAAGAAACTCATAAATTCTGTTTTTTTCCACAAACTGCTTAAGAATAACTGCATCCTCACTATACATCATTTGAGTGCATTGGTAGTAGTTTATCTCTTGCCAAAATTTTTTTAGCAAATAGAGTATTCAATGATTGATAGACTTCCTTGTTTGGTGTTGGAGATTTTGGTCTTAAGCTCATAAATTTGTATTGCATCTAAAACCTTAGAATAGGTTTGTTGAATAACATCCCAATCTCCTTCATTGAATGTAGGAACATGCATGTGTCACCGATCTCTGGTGACATAGAGTTCTGTAACTAGGACATTACTAAAGAATCTTCATTATGCTTGGCATCAAATTTGGAAATCCTCAGTTTGGGATGAGTACCAAGCAAATGGCTCAACTTATCTATCCCCTTTAGATAGGTGCGAACTAGTTGAGATTGTTTTAAATAGATCTTTTCATTCAACCTATATGTTGGAATATTTTGCAAGTCACTCGTTGAAGAAGAGTGGTTGCCAATAGTTGTTTAAGAGGTGCTACTAGTTGTAATACTCAGACATGGTCTAGGAGCAAGAAACAACAAGTACTTGAGCAGAGAGGCAAAAAAAGTGAAGAACAATAGTGAAATGATCTCCAACTAGGAGATTCACCACTGACAGAGCCCAAATAGGGCAAGGGGACATCTGGGCTAGCTTGTATGATGGTTGGCGACACTTTTTGGGTGAACGGCTACCAAAACGAGTGTATCACATGCTCTCATGGGCAAGCACATGGGGTTAAGTCCAACAATGCAATGGACCATGTGGAGTCCAATGGCATTCTAGTTGGCAAGGTTAAGTTGGTTTGCAAGTTTTGTGGTGGTTCATTAAGTGTTTGGGTCAAAAGGGAATTAAGCAAAAGGCAAAAAGTTTATGACAATAGCAATAGAGGCTACCAAACGAACAAAGAAAGACTAGTGACAATGAAGGGTCATGATCGAAGTAGTTGAAAAATAATGGGTTTGGATGGGAAACAAGCAAAGATAGCAATGAAGACTATTAGTTTACCAATGAGATAATTTCTGAACACAAAGGATAGGAAAAAATGGCTTTTAAGGCTCTCAAAAAATTTAGACCAAGAGAAGGAGAAATTTGAGAAATTCTTTGACACTAATCCCATGACAAAATGGATGTCTAGTTTTCGTTATACAGAATAAGGCAACAAGCATGGTATTTATAGATAGAGGAGGCTACTCTCTTATAATTAAAGACATTAGGGACAAATGAAATAACTAATATATATGTGCCTAAATAATTACATTATGTACAAGTATTTCTAGGAACCTTTTTCTTTTTTTGTTGAACAATTTTTGCAACTCTTAAAATCCTTTCTCTATTATTGTCTCCAAAGCAAGTAGCTTCTGCTTCGTTTAAATTCTTTTAAAAGAAATTCTTACAGGCCTATCCAAACTAGCCTTGAATTTACTTCATTTCTTTTTCATAACTTTTTGGTTTTAATTAACATCTTGTTTCCATAGGTTCTAATATTCTATAGAAATATATTGTTCCCTTCTTGAGGTATTTCTAGTATTAACCAAAGAATTTTCATCATTCACCCATTTAATTATTCTCACAATGTTAAGAAGCCTAAGTCATGGAAAAATTCAAATTTATTCAAGGCTGAGTTCGTATTGCTTATATTCGAACAATTCAGGATATGTATGGTAGGATTACAAACAGTGTAAAAATAAAAGATGGGCCTATAGAAAATTTTTCGATAACTATCAACCTACATTAGGAGTCAACTTTGAGCCTCTATTTTCTTACTTTAGTTTTAGGTATGTTCACTGAACATATCTAAGAGTTGGTGTCACAATGTATGTTTTTTGTAGATGATATAGTCTTATTTGAAGAGTCGAGAGAGGAAATAAATAAAAAGTTAGAGATATGGAGACTAGTTTTGAAAGCATGTGAATTTCGTTTAAATAAATGAAAGAGTGTTTTAGGTATTATTTGTGATAGAAGAATACTACTCAGACTTAAGGGTAAATTTTATTAAACAGTTAGATTTGCAATATTGTATGGAATTGAGTGTTAGGCAATAAAATGCCAATAAGAGAATAAATTCGATGTTGTAGAGATAAAAATATTGTGTTGGAGGAGTAGACACACTAGACAAAATGAAATTAGAAATGAATCCATTAGAGAAAAATTTAAGGTCACACTCATTATAAAAAATATTGTAAAATCGCGCTTTAGCTTGTTTGGGCATGTGTGGAGAAAACTTATAAAAGTCTTAGTAAGAAGAATAGTCTAATAGTTAAAGATAGAGGGAGACTAAGAAAAATTATAAGATAAAAAAGATTGTAAAATTGCATCTTAGATTGTTTGGGTATGTGTGGAGGAGATTTATAGAAGTCTCAATAAGAAAAGTAGTCTAATAGTTATAGATAGAGGGAGATTAAAAAAAATTATAAGCGAAATCATTAAAAAAGATTTAGATTTAAATATCATTAAAAAAGATTTAGATTTAAATAGTTTATCTAAAATCATGATTCACAATGGTATTGTTTGATCTATATAATTGATCTCATCTAGTAGGAAAATGTTTGTTGTTGTTGTTAAACTGTTTTCTTTCCTTCTATATCCTTTAGTTGTATTCTAGGGCTGGGTTTAGTTTCAATCTCTTTTCTTATGACTTATTTATAAATGCAATGTGGCAAGGGAGCCCCTTGGAGAAACTCTTGGTTAAAAACTATTGCATTCTGCTCTAACCATAGATACCAGAAACTTGCAAAAACAGTACTTTTCAGAGGACTTTGTGCTCCTTTCTCGCAAAACTGTTGAGCTTCGTAACTAAAAAATGATTTAGATCCTTTGAGGACAAGCCTAATGCTCATTAAATGTGCCTAACAGCTATCCAAATTGACCACACCTCTTTGCAATATAGAAAGATGGTTGTTTGTCTCAGAGCTCTGATAATACACCAGAGAAACATTTGGTGAAATAGCCTTATTGGCCTTACAAGTTTAAAATTTAAATTAAAAAGGAATTGAAGAAAGAATTACAAATATATAAGCCTGAATATTCTGAACTCCAAATCCTTCTATAATGCAAAATGGATGGGGCCTAGGGTATCCAGTAACAAGGCAAGTTCATCAACAACTCTATCATAAGATTTATGAAGGAAAATTCCAAAAGAACCCCTGTACTTTTTAGTGTTAAAACATGAGATTAGAGGATGGTGTAAAGTTGATAAGGTCAAGGAAAAAATTTAGAAAAAGAAGTCTTCAATCCCATGATCTTCCCAAAATTGTAATCAGGTACCATTTCTGACGTGATAATAAAACAGATGAAAAGAAGGATGCGTGAGAGATGAAAAGCCATTCCCCTTCCCCTATCAATAGACCTGGTATATTGAGCCCTTGATTGAGGAAGATCTCTGAAGTCACAATCTAAAATATCAAATCCTCTCGTACTAATGCTAATCCTAGAACCTCCTAACTTTCAGATGAGAAACTAATGACATGAATTCCCACAGCATGGATACACCCGAATGGGGATTGCTTAGTGTGAAAAAATGGAAGCAAAAAATGATTGGAAGAATTTCTCTCCCAAGTATATAATAGATGTTTGCTGTAAAATTATTTTTCATACAGGCTCCATATCATACTCTTATTTCGTACTTGGAACAATATCCAGTCATGAGAACCAAATATAAACCAATTACTTATGTATGCCGACAGGCTAATAATTGGCGGTACCTTATCATCAGAATGTTCACTTGCTTGAAGCTGAGAGGGGTTATGTACCTTAAACGGTCTTATATGTTTTACCTTATCTGGTTGGCATGGTATTGTCTAGATGGCATGGGAAACAGTGGTTGTTATCCGATTGTTCACTTGCTTCAAAGCTGAGAAGAATTATGCACCTCAAGTGGTCTTCCACATTTTTGCCATTTTCGGGGTGGCATGGGTGGCGGGGGAAGCAGCTTTTGAGTCTGGCAAAAGGTTCAGGTTTCTCTTCTTCCCAATCTTGTAACTAGCAATGGAAGACGCATATACTGACTGGAGGCCTGTTTGCTACGGCTGAACAGGCGATGGTTAAAGAGGCTGGGTTGACAATATGAAATACAAATCGTTTTCCACTTGCTTGATCCGTCGAAAATTGAAGTTGGTTAAACGAGGTGTGCACTTCCACTTTTCACCCTCCACCAAAATACCACGGAATGAATATCAAAACCTTCAAATTTTTACTGCCCTTTATTTTCCACCTAGAAACCAAGCACTCCGTAATCTCTCAATGTAATTTCTCTAAGGTAAAATTTTGTATGTATTTGTGATTAGGTTCTTTAATACACACGTTAGTGAATTTTTATTTTTTTGAAACATTTAATCATGCGGTAGTGAGGTACAAAAAATATCCATTTATGAGCAATTTTCATGAAATTCCTTTTTATTTTTTTGGGTTGTTGCTTCAATTTAGGGTGAGAGTTTCAATTAGCCTATGCATGGAGTTCACAACGATGTTTATCTGATCTCGAAAGAAGACGTTTAAAACGCTTGACCCTAAAAAACAAAAAAGGGGGTTGCGGGGGGTGCAATTGAGGTGTGTTGAGCTTTGAGCCAAATATTGTAAAATAAAAATTATTAACATGTCAAGTTCCGCAGTACAAAAAAAATCACATCTAGATACCATGGTATCGTAGGGGCAAGACTGATGTTTCCTGTGTCAGAGGAGGCCAAGAAGACTGCTAAAAGCTGACAGGCCACTCTTGGCCTCAGAGACTCAGACAGGCCTGTATATTTCCTTTTTTAATTTGGACCTTTCTAAAAGTTAAAACCGACATAGGCCCATAGAGCCTTGGGGCTCTGAAGCTTTGAGTAGTAGGTCTAGGAATCGTATAGATGGTGGAAAACAGGAAGAAAATACAGATTAAAGAAGGTGAAGGTGAAGGTAAAGGTAAAGGTATAGGCATTGTTTCTTATTTTGAGTAAATCAGAAAAGATATAGATGTGGAAATAAATATGGAGAGGGAGGTTTGATCTAAATCATTTTAAGGCGTAGGCTCGAGAAGAGTAGTCAACAGAAAGAAAAGGCAAAGGGGTGTGGAATCAGGAATGGGTTTGGGTCATCGTGGTGCGTATGGGCCATTTAGGTCATCTTAGTGCGTATGGGTCATGGCCTATTCTTGGCATGTTGGTTTAGGGGTAGAATAAAAAGCAAAAAGATAAAATGGGCTGGGTCAAAATGATTATACGAAAATGCCAATTCAAATAACCTGCAAAACCCAACCCACCAATTAGATGGGTTACATGGGTCAATTCAATGTGTTTAGCCCATTTTAACGTCTCTATTGAGACTCAAATGATTCTAGCCTAGATACCTAGATACAAAATATCAGTTAATTTTAATTAAATGTATACTTAAGTTTAGAACTCATTCTTAACATTGCAATAGTTATGATAGGCTAGTTCCTTTTATTGTTGTCATTTGGCCTTGAGATAACAATCCCATGCAATTTCCAGTCAGTTTAGGATCATTTTAGCAAGGATATCATGTAATCAATGCATCATATACTAATTGTCTAAGGTACAATTCAAAGAACTTTAGTGCAAGAAAATTGGTCGATATAATTTATTTGTAAATTAACTGTATGTAGACCAGTTAAACACTGTATTTACACTCCCTAACTCATATCTAATTGATTAACTAGCATTTTTATTTGATTAATTAGCTCCTAAACTTGCTATATATGATGCATAGGTGTTGCTCAATGGACTAAATACAAGAAAAATCAATCAAGAGCATTGAAAACATATAATTACACCATAACCATCATAATGATCTAAAAGAAATCATCACAACTATGAATTTATCAACATATAATTAAAATTAATCAGTAAAATTAAGTAAAAACATCAAAATACAAATACAAATATATTGAGAAGAGGATAAATTCTAGGCAGAAGCAAAATATTATACATCACAACTCAAGATCTACGAAGAAAAAGCTTGAGAATTACCTTCTTGAGTGTGATCCAATCCAAATCTCCACCTTAAGTCTCTAATAAGTAGAGAAAATGCTCAAAACTTCTCAAAAAATTTGGAAAAATGAAATAAGGTCATCTTTCTTTGCACCCAAGGAAATTATCTTTTTTTTTTTTTTAATGTGGATCTTTTAGTCATCACAATGAGATATAGAACTTGTCATGTTAAGCAATGTGTTGCTGCATTTTATGGAAATAGATTTGCTTGTGGCAATGGAAATAGCTACTTCTCGCAATGGACAGAAAGGTGCGAACTCTTTAAATAAATTTACATTTTAGTTCTTGTGCTCTTTAAGTTTCCTTCCATTCGGTGCAAAACTTATTTATTTGCAACCTAATCCCTTCAAAACAACAAAAATACTAAACATGAGCATTAAACAATTAAATTAAAATTAAAACATCTAGAAAACAATTATTTACAATAATATACTATAGGCTTTTATAAAAACAAGATTAGCCACAAAGATCAAATATACAAGTAAAAGCCAATTATACAAAATATTGCCATTTAGTCCTAATTTGAGGAATTTTCATAAACTAGCTCTAATTTCTACCCAAATAAACAAGAATGCAAAATAATTCAAAAAATAGGTGTAAAAGAGTTGAAAACCACTTAAAAGCCTATGATAAGTCCTAAAAGATATTACCAAAAATAAACAGATTTTAGGACTTATTAGATACCTATTAAGTTTATAGAAGGATAGATCTAAATTTCTCATCTATTCTACTTTACTAGATCATTCTACTCTCTAATTAGTTCCTACTTCTAATACTAGCCCTAGCCTAGAATATAATTCAAAATTAATTTGCGGCACCATAAGTGAGTCTAGAATTTACTAAAGGAGCAAAAATTAGGATTTGTAGCAAGTGGGCATCATGCCCAAGTAACCAATTGTATACCTTTTCCTACAACAACAAAATTCTAGATTTTGAGCTTACAACAAAACCTGGCAAGGGATAATGGGATTATTCTTTTAAACACAAGTGTAGAAGAGCCAAATAAAAAGGAAAAAATGGTCTTTTATTAGGATTAAAGAACTTAAGACCTCCCAATGCCCAAAAATGTAGATGTGCTACACTTACACTTAAACTCACGTTGCAACAAAAAAGACTCACGAGCTAGGGCTAATAGAACAAAGGAAATGCCACTACAATGTGATTAGGCACTGGGGTGAAGAAAATGAGATACACCAATTGCTTAGGATGAAGATGTAAGAAGTTAGTTGAAATAAAGCATACGAGTGGTGAAGTAGAAAGGGAAGATTTGCTATAAGAAAACAAAAAATGGGAGTTTTATAGACTTAGGAGAGATAAGTCCCTATTTGGTATATATTTTCATGGCTTTTTTTAGGGGTTTATTAAGTATTTTTATTTTTATTTTTACCTTTTTTACACTTGTTTTAATATTAATTTGTGTTTTATGAAGTTCAAGTGTAGTTAGGTGGAATTATATGTAAACTTCCTAAACATAGGTCTTATATGTTTCAATTTTGTCACTTGTTAAGACCTTAATTCCTTAAGTTTTTAAGTTGTTTGGTTAGTTTTGAGTTATTAAATCAAGTCTTAATTTATTCTTGTAGTTAAGTTTAATTAGGTTTAGCTTCTTTGTAGTTTAGTTATTAATCTTACTTTATTTTGTCTTGGTTTAATTTTTTGTGTAGCATTTTTTTTAAATATGTTTTATGTTTCTATAGATCATTGCGCAATAAACCAAGAGCTACGAGGTTTAGTTACATTGAAGGGCTAAAACAGAGGCTAGGCCATGACCAGGTATTATGGAGTAGTGGCAAGGTGCACTAAAAACTTAGCACAAATATTAGGGACCATGGTGTCACAACCTAGCAAGTAGGTTAGCCCTAGTGCCAAGATGTAGATTGTATTCAAACTTAGAGGAAACTCAGAACTTATGAACATTTTTATGGTTTCTAAACTCTTAGAGAGAAAGAAGCATTTGAAGAGAGACCTTGGGGAGTTTGAGGATTCAAGGTTTCAAGACTCTTAATGGTGAGAGAATGTGGATTAAGAGCTTGATTTCTTCATTTCATTTGGCATCCATCCAAGATTCTCAATCTTAGATGGAATCCTTGTTCTCATCTCTTTCCTTGATTAGGTTTTTTCTATTTGTCTTTGATCTCTCTTGCATTAGTTTAGGATTTATGAAATTAGGCTTTGTAATTTTTTTTAAAATTCATGATGATGATGTAATTGAACTTTTGATTAGATATAGGAGTGTTTACATGTTCTCAATGCTTTTTGTGAACTTTGATCTTAAAGTTTAATGAGTTGATTAAACTTTTATATCCAGTTGGAGTATGAAGTTGATTAATTAGATTGACGGATTAAAGTTATGCAGTTGAGTCTTGCAAATATATTGATTTGGTTAGATGCCAATTTTTATAAGGCAAACTAATGACTTGTAAACACCGATTATCTTGGCTATTAAATGTTTGATAATACATTGGTTAGGGAAATTATTGTATGATTGCATCTGGTTGGAGCTAAGGGATAAAACCTAGTTTATAATTCTGCCTTTTGAGTTTAGGTATCAAGTATTGAGTCTAAAGTATGCATACATGTAGATTAGAGTAGTTCAGCTTAGTCTCAACTTTTTGTTTCCTGTTAGCTAAGGCAACTAAGGATACTAGGTATCTATAACTAACTAAAGTATTAAGACTAATGAATTGAATAAATTCTATAGGATACTATACTATCCCTGCAACTAGAATGGCATTCCTCATGGGATCGATATTTGGACTCATGTCTTCTTTATTACTTGTACAATTAGTGTACTTGCTAGCCTATGATACAAATTAGTCACATCAGAGGATGTGAAAGTGGGTGAAGCTACATCAAAGCACGAAGTGTAACACGTCAAGATTAAGTAAGGGATAATTATGATGAATTAGGAATTAATATGGGTTTAATTAGAAAAATTAATTAAGAGAGGTGAATATTTACTTGAGCTTTATAATCAATTTAATTATGCTTTGAGCTAAATGTAAAAGCCCAATCTTAACTATAGGGAGGTCTAATTTCATTTTGTGCAGACCCAACTTAAAGGGACCCATAAAACTTGACCAAACAAGCCAAAAATCTGAACCCACTTAGATTTGGGCCTTTGGGTTAGGCCACAACCCAACTAAAACCCTAAAAACCCTTCTCCCTTACTCCATTCTGCAAAAAACACTAAGAGAGCAAGAGGAAATTCAGAGGTCAAAAAGGGAGGCTAAGATTAGCAGCACATTTATATTTTTTCCCACTTCTAGAGCAAGAGTCAGCCAAGTTAACCTATATAGAACTTAACCCTTTCTTCTTCTCTTTTAATTTGAATTTATTAGTTTTTCATTTGAAGCATTTTCACCTATCATCCAAGTCTAAAATTGATTATTATGGGTTGCTTTTACATGATTTTTAGAGGTTGAGGTTATGGGTGTTATTAGGTAACTATTTTCTTCCCATATTAAGGTATTTTCTATTGGTTTGAGACCCTTATAACTGACTTGTAATGAGTGGTGATTTTGTGCGAATTTGCCCAAAAAATTGAGTTGTATTTTAAAGTTTCTAGGTGGGTGAAGGTCAAGCCCGAATTTAGGACTCCTTGGTGGCTGGGTAAGTGTCCTCTAGGAAATCATTAGTAGTTTAACTCCTTAGGTGACTCATTTGCTACTATAAATGATAATTAAGAGTAGTAATTATCTGACTTTATGATTATAGAGTGTATTGGCACTATTGTTAGCCTTCAAGATCGTCCGTAAAGCGAGGTAACTGAAGTTAATTCTAGTTCCTTGCATATGTTCAATTTAATCTTATATCTGCTGCACATGTATAATTTTGAATGCTAAATGAATGGTTAGCTATTTGTTATGTTGTGATTGGACCTTGTGAGTCCATAGTAGAGCTGTGGTGTGGTTACCACCTGTGCATCATGCTTCGATTAAACACCAGATTATGATCAAACTGTGACGACCCTATCTTCTAAACATGGTAATTATGGTTAACTACGTGATCAATAATTAATAATCAAGGTTTGGAATTAACATACATTTATTACATGATGAAAATCTAGAGAAATCTTGAACCATGATCTTATAGAGTCATCATCAAACCATTAAACCATCTGAGTACATTAGTGAAATTAATCCTTTTATTAATTACCCCTTTGATTTATCATCCATTGACTTCTGACTCCCAAAACCCCTTGTAAATACTTCTAAGTCATTCCTTGAGGTTATCATAGAAAAACTCAGGGTTTTTAAGCTAGAAGGATGAGTGTGGGGACTTTCGCTGTGGCTTAAAACCTCTCCGCCATGACGAAGTTCACTACTGGAACATAAAACTAATTTTTTTCACCTTGCGCCACGGCCACGACCTTTCGAGCTGCGGCGAACTTCTTTCGGGAACCCTACTGGGCAACTTACACAATTTTCGCTGCGGCGAGCCTACATGGCGCTGCGGCGAACTCGCCTTTTGGAGCTACTGTTCGAAATTCTTTAATTCACGTCGTAGCGGGATACCATTACGCTGCGGCAAAATTTGCTACTATACACTCGAATTATTTTTCTTGAATTATTGTCACGGCTCAACTTGCTTCGCCGCGGTGAGGTTGCTCACTATTTCTCTATTGGGTAATTTTTCTTGCTCGGTGCCGTGGCGAAACGTATTATGCCGCGGCACTCCTTGCCTCTGTCACTCCCCTAGCCGCGGTGAAACACTTTTGGCCACTGCGCAGTTTCCCCCAGTAACTCAAATTCTCAGAATTCGTCCTATACACTCCAGTTCTCTATTTAGGGACTCTCTAGGGCCACTCTCCCACTTGTTACAAGATCCTAATAGCATTTATCTAGCTAATTTATCCCAGCCATTATATCCTTACCCATTTAACGTTTAAATGTGGATTTTTCTACTCATCTATTGGTTTTATATTAGTAAATTTATAAATTTCCCACAATGGTCATTCAATCATATTCTCATTGGATATTTCATGCATCACTAGTTCAAGTCTATAATTAATATATCATATAATTTCATTACTCAAATAGTCAGTTATATCATAGGTTCACAAGCCATAATAAGTGTCAAGACTCATACATCCATCAATGACTAATATGAAGCCTATTTCTCAATGGTTACATTTTATGTTATCAAAATACAAACTCCTACACTTGGCAATACAGATACATGATGATGCTATATAAGGGTCGACAAAATTAGCATCTACTCTATTACACTCAAACCAAGTGTAGCTCCCCACACCAGACCTCAGCTCATGGATGTTCATCAACTTGCTTGCCCTTATCCTTACCCGAAAAATTTTCACCTGAAATGTTTAATCCCATGAAAAGGGGTGAGATGCAAATCTCAGTAACCAAGGAAAATTCCATTTATATACTTCAGTTTAATCAACATATATGCATGATTTCATGTAAGCATCAGAAAAACATACCAATCATACTAGTAAATGAAACAATTAGGCTATCATGATTATTATCTCATACTAGCAATCATATTTTTGCATGTTAAAGGCTAATAACACTGGGAAAGGCCCGTCCACGGCACCTACTCCCTATTGAGCACAACCAGGGCTCAGTGCATCTGGGGTTTGATCATAACTCGGTGCCCAATCGAAGCACATGCACGGGTGGCAGCCGTACCACAGCTCTACCATGGACTCACAAGGTCCAATCATATATAATAGATAACCAACCAATTCATTTAGCATCAAAATCATAATCATGCAGCAAATATAAATTTAAAGTAGAACATATGCATGGAATTAGTGTAAACCCTGGGTACCTCACTTGTAGACAAATTTGCAAAAGCCACCGGTGGTACAAAAATCTCCCCAGCCACTACTAATTCCCAAAATTCGGAATGGAGGTGTCATCTACTAGAAACTTCAATATATCACCCAAAATCCTAAGCAAATTCATGAAAAATTAATACCCATACCATAATCCAATCATTGGGGTCTCAAACCAGCAGAAATACCTCAAAAGGAAGAGTTTATACTTACCTAATGTCAACCCTAGCCTTAACCTATGAAATTTCACCATGGAAACATTAAATGGCAAGTTTTAGATTTTAGGTGTAGGTGAAAGTGCTCCAATTGGAATATTGATTGAGTCAAATTAAAGAGAAAGATGAGAGGATTAAGTTATATAACTATTACATTAGCTGAATCTTGCTCTAGAAGTGGGAAACGGTGGAAATATGCCAAGAACCCTAGCCTCTCCTTTGGACCTTCGAATTTTGTATGTGTTCCTTGTGGTTCTGCAGAATGAGGGGTGGCTAGGTCAGTTTTTAGGGTTTAACTTGGGTTTTCTATGGGTCATGGGTTGCTCCAAAGACTTAACTCCAAGTGGGTTTCAAATTTAAGCTTTGTTAGGCTAGCTTTAATGTGTTGAGCTGCTGGGTTTTAATTGGGTTAGGCCAAGTTTTAAGAGCTCAAAGGATTTAGGTCTGCACAAAGGTTGTTGGGCCATTTATAAGAGCTTGTGCAAGTTGGGTCTTGGGTCTCTAACTCATTAAATCAGATTGGGTCTGCACCTAACTTATTGGGCTTCCATTAACCTCTTATCATAATATCCTACATTAATTTGGGCCTAGATATAGTTTCTATCCCAATTAAATCTCAAACTCATATTAATAATTTATCTTTCTAAAATTTTTATTCACTTAACTTACTCAATCATTCTATATTAATTATTCTTAATGAACCCAAATCCATGGTTAACACCTCAATTAATTTTAGGGTGTTACAGAAACCCTTGAATACACTGAGCTCAGGTTGTGCTCAATAGGAAAGTGGTGTCATGGATGGACCTTTTCCAGTGTTATTGGCCTGTAACATATTATATGTGATTGCTAGTATGAGATAATAGTCACCAGTTGCTTAACTATTACATTTTGTTGATATTATGATGTTTTTAAGGCTTTTCTGATTTAATGTATATATGTTGCTTAATTTGAAGCATATAAATGGAATTTACCTTTAGTTACTGAGATTTGCATCTCACCCCATTTCATGAGTTAACTATTTCAAGTGAAGGTCTATGGGATAAGGATAAAAGAAAGCAATTAGATGAACATCCATGAATTAAGACTATATATGGGGAATGCTATACTTAGGTTAATCTAACTTAGGGTTGATGTTAATTTTGTTATTTTTTGTATAGCATCATCATGTAATAATGTTGCCAGGTGTAGGAACTTTTGGGTTTTGAAATTAAAGTGTAACTACTAAGAGAATGGACCTTATATTAGTTGCAATGTGATGTATGGATTATTTTGTGACCTGCTATGAAACTATGCTGATACTGAGAATATAATTATGTGTTGCTTTGAATGCTGATTTTGGACTAAGATTGTATGGAACCTCTATTGAAATCCCCAATGACTGATAATAGTAGTGGTGGCTTTTGTATTCCTTAGTTGTCTTGGTTCATGGTTAGCTGATATATAGTTAATAGATAGGTTGAAATCAACATCTAAGTCTTTAAATGAGTATGATAGCTATGCTGAGTAAAATAGGTAGTGGGATACCATTTAAACCTTGTAAATTAAGGTAGGTTGACTTTAGAATGCTATTAGGGGAAGAGTTGGAGTATTTGGGACAAAATTGGGAGTGTTTAAGTATAGAATAGAGTTAAGCCGCAGCCAAAGCTCTTCCAGAAGTGAGGGGCACCGCAGCACGAGATGCGTCACTGCGGCATAAGTTTGTGATTTTTGTCTAGAAGGGTAACAAAGAGTGAGTTCATTGTAGGTCAAGTGGAACTTGCAGTGGTGTGAATCGAAGGAAAAAAAATCTAGGTTCTAAAAGCTCACCTCGCTGCAGCATAAATTGGGAAATTTTGAATAACAGGGTCCAGAAAGTTATCTCACTACAGCACAAAAATCACAAGTCGAGGTGTAAAATGTATATTTTTGGTCTTGAGTTCCAATTGCTACTTATGCCTTGGTGTGGACATATTACGATGTGATTGACAGGCTCATCGTGCAACCCTAAAAATAAAACTAGGTTGGATATTAAATACAATATAGGGCACAACCTAAGTCATCCCCCTTAGAAATGGAGTTTAATATTTAATTGAGTTTTCTAAATATTAGAGGTCCTAAAAGCTACTTAATTTGGAGGGTTTTTGATTGAATTAAACTAACCTAAAACTAAATTGAAATAAATTTCTTAGTTTCTACCTAATTGGATGAATTATGGTTGATAATGGGCTTATGACTAGTTTTGGAATCGTCCTTTGGTATCCACTATCCTAATCTAATTGTGATTAATTCTGGTCTAAGAGTTCTTAATTGTGTCCACGGTAAATGTATCTTGAGTTACCACGCAAGAATCAAGAGATTAATAATCTAATGTTGAATTGAAACCTCAATCCTGCATTAAATTGTTAATTCTTGTCATTAAGATCCTTGAACACTCAAATTGATTGATTAACTGATTAATTAGCCTCTGAATCATCATCTAAAAATGTTTAATTAACCAACTAAAGACTAAGGAATCCTCAAATCAAACAATCAAACACATAATCTCACTCATGCATTTCATCGAACACCTTCGTGGCATACATGGGAGATTAGAGGAAAATGAACAATTCAGAATTGAAATTAATCAATTAAAACAACAATTGCTTTCCTAATTAGTACCTAACCAGCTACTAATCAATTACACAAATTTTCAATCCAATACTACTTAACCAAGCAAATACAAGAAAGAGAAAAGGTGTAGGAAAATTAAGAAATCCTTAGCCAAAAATTCTGCATTCTTCTCCAAGGATTCAAGCTTCAGCCAAGGTTGTCTTCCAAGGTAGCCTCAAGATGAATTAGAGCTTCATTGTGGTGGTGAGATGGAGATGGGAGGAATGGATGAGAGTGTCTCTGGACGAAAAGGGAAAAATGGATGAATGACGTCGTTGAATGAATGGGATGATTGAATTTACGGAATGGACGAAGGGTGATCTAATGGCGTGGAATGTGTGATGGATGAATGGAATGGACGATCAATAGCCTCCTTTCACGTGCTCATTTTAATGATTCACGTGCTTCACTTTGTGCCAATTCTCACGTGAACTCTTTATTGATTCCACATGCTCAGCCACTTCCCCATTTGCCCGAATGTATTTTTCTTCTTTGATTATGTGAGTGTGGGCCCCATTGAATATAATAATCGCCTTCCACGTTGCTTTCTCATGCAGCTCTTCGTGTTTTGATTCAGCTAGCTCATTGCTTTTTCTTTTCACATGGTTCAGCTGACACTTCATTCCCATTTGGCTGCTTATTTCATTTAACACAGCTCCCAGCTCCTTCAACTCGAGCTTCCTTCTTTGCTAAACCAGAAACTCAAGCCTTTTATGTTACTGCCCCTGCATGTTATCCTTGTTCCACGTAGCTTCCTCTTTTCTCAAGCTCGAGCTTAAGCTCCATGCGTCTTCGTTCTTTCTGTATGTTCTGCCTGCTTCTTGCCACGTTAACTTCTGTTCTGCTCGAGTTTGTGAGCTGCTTCTACTCTGTTTTAGCTCGCCTTATTCATGTTGCTATCCATTTAAGCTCTAGCTCGTTGCTTCACACGAGAATGTGTAGCTTCTTCTTCTTGACATGGTTCTGGATAGCGTGCTCCCTGTTCCTTCATTCAGCTCATGTAACTTGCATGACAGCTGCCCAAGCTCTGTACCCGTGGAAACTCAACTCGCTGCATGCTTTTCATTCACTTCCCACGTGGTCTCCTTCCAACCTCAGCTTGCAAGCTTCTTCTCTTCTTCATTTAGCTCACCCATCCAACTTGAATGCTGCCTCCACGTGAAACCTATAGCTTGTGTCTCTGTTTCTGCATGTGTGTGAATGAAGTGGCAGCATCTCATGAGGGTGTTTCGCATCGTGGAACTTCAACCCTTAGCTTAAAGATAGCTTCAAATCCCAGCTCCTTCTTCTTGCTTCATCCATCCAAGCTTGAGCTTCTTGAATCATTCCTAGGTGAAAACCTTCTTCTCTTCTTTCATGTTTTTCTACCCTGTAACTAGTTGCATCTTGTTTTATCCACCAGAACCTATGTTTCCATGTGAGCTATCTTCTTCTTGCTAAAAATTATAGGTCCCAATGTTCTTCCCATGTGAGCTTTATTCAATTATTTATTTATGCTCCTCAGTGCTCTCAACCCAAGACTGCTTCATGCATGGCTCTGGATTGTCAATGGAATTGAAAGAATGATGAGTGGCTGAATAGATGAGTTCTCCCTTTTTTTTATGAATCCAGCTCCCACGTGCTTGCTTTTCTTCTCCTTCAAAACTCCAATTGCCCAACAAAAATTTGCACAAAAGAATGGAAGAGATGAAATAGAAAATTCACAAAATTCATTTAAAATGATTTATGCATTAAAATCCAATATTTGTCAATTATTTTCTAAAGTGCAAACAATGGCTACTAAAATCAAATTCCAATTAATTAAACCCCTAAAGCCATATTTGGAACTAAAATGTCTAAGTTAAGGAGAATAAAATATATAAAATATCATGCTTATCAGTGATGCAGGTTCCCAAACTCTTAGCTTTGACTTGAAAACCTTGAGATTTACTATAATGATATTATGTAATGACTTGAGAATATTTATAAGAAGGTTTTATGAGTTTGGAATCAATGGTTACATAAATCAAAGGTCTTAATTAATAATTATAAATACTTGTGGGCTCAAATGGTTTTAATTGTTTAGTTAATAGCCCTCAATAATATCAAGGTTCAAATTCTCTCACTTTTTCTTAATTTAATTAATTGTAATGACCTTAAACCTTGACTTGCAATCATTAATCATACAATTAAGCCTAATCATTGCAATTAGGAGTTAGGGTTGTTACACAAAACAAGATGAGGTTTGAGTTGTTCTTTGCTGGCTATGCAAGTTTAACTATACTCAAAGGGGAAGGGGGAAGCTTCTTGATACCTAACAATAGGGGATGAATGAAGGAGGAGAAATAATGTGATTTGGATTCTGATGAGCAAAGTGGGAATTGAAAATGTGGGAAAGGAGGGAGGATGGGATTATTATCTCAAAAATAAGCATAGAAGAGCCAAATAAAAAGAAAAGAATGGCCTTTTACCAAGATTAAATAACCTAAGAGCTCCCAATGCTAAAAAATGGAGATGTGCTACACTCACCCTTTAATTCACATTGCAACCAAAATGACTCATAAGTTAGGGCTACTAAAATAAAGGAAAGGCCACTAAAATGTGATTAGCCACTAAAGTGAAGAAAATGAGATACATCAATTATTAAGGATGAAGATGTAAGCAGTTAGCCAAAATGAAGCATAGGAGTGGAGAAGCAAAAAAAGACAATTTTCTATAAGAAAAGTGAATAGAGAGTTTTACAAACCTATGGAGTTATAAGTCCCTACTTGGCATATATTTTCTTGGCTTTCTTAAGGGAATTATTAAGTATTAAAATTTTTTTTTTACCTCTTTTATGCTTGTTTTGATATTAATTTTTGTTTTATGAAGTTCAAGTGTAATTGGGTCGACTAAGCTTAGGCCTTCGATGCTTTAATTTGGTTCCTTGTTTAGTCAAGACCTTAATTCCCAAGTTTTATAAGTCATTTGGTTGGTTTTGAGTTATTAAATCAAGTCTTAGTGCATTCATGTAGTTCAAGTTTAATTTGGTTTAGTTACTTTATAGTTTAAGTGTTAATCTTACTTTGTTTTGTCTTGGTTTATTCTTTTGTCTATTTTTTTTTAACTATGCTGTGTGTTTCTATAAGTCATTGTGCAATAAAACATGAACTGTGGGTCTTAGTTGCATTGGAGGGCTAAAACAAAGGGTGGCTCATGACCAAGTATTATGGAATAGTGGCTAGGTGCAACAAAATCTTGGTACAAATGTTTGGGACCATGTGCTACAGCTCAGCAAGTAAGTCATTGTAACATTTGGTTTCTCCGTAAATACACGAAACTTATTAGATATAAAAGCAAGTCCCCTGAAATGAATGATTTAAGGCCAAATAAAATTAGGATAAAATTTTAAATAATGAAAAATGAGGATTTGAGGTTTAAGTTGCTCAGAAATCCAAGCTAGATGAGCTAGAAAAGTTTGTGAAAGAAAATGGGACATTTTCGTAATTTCTAGCAATCTTGAAAAACTCATAAAAGAGATTTTTAAATAAAAAATTTGAGCTTTTCGGGATTTTTAAAGGCCCTAAAAACCATGGAAACCCTCATAACAGTTAAAACTCCTCCGGTGAACGATTTCGACAAAAGGTTGACTGAATGATTCAGAATGGTTTCAAATCCAATTTTGGTAAAACCAAAGGTATTTTATAAGTTAAAGGACCCAAATTTTATGATGGAAAAGATAGTTCTCGAAAAGGAGTTGAAATGAGGTCAAATAGAGAAACCATGGTTTAGGGATTAAAATAAAAAGTGAAAAAGTTACAAAAGGTGACCTTGTGGCCCCTTAATACATGTTCCACTCTTCTCCTCCACTTAAACCAACTTACCTTTTACCTAGAATAGAGGAGAGACGAGCAGCAACTAACGCACAAGGGAAGAGTAAAGAAAGAGGAAAAGAACTTGTAAAAAGGCGAAATATTTAGATTTTTATGGTTCCTCCTTCACAAACTTTGTTCTCCTCCTTCCCCTATTTCTTTCTATGGTTTTGGTGACTCATATGGGGTTGTTTTGAGTCTAGTCTAGAGGAGAGAGCTTAGAATTTTAAAGAGAAGTTTGAGACAATGGAAAGTGCTCTTGAAAAAGGCTTGAAACAAGGTAAGAATTTATTATTTTTGTTGCTTCTCCTTGTCCCATATTATATGTATATTTTCATCCAGCCATGGACCCAACCAAGGGGAGATGAGTTCTATCCAAATGAAGGTAGGAAGAAGGGTTATAGAGTGTGAGGATTAAGACTATGTAATTGAAAACAAAAAAAGAGCCTTAAAATTAAGTTGTACAGCTTAGGGGTTTTGAGAGAAAAGGTAAAATTTGATTTTTCCTAGAGGTATTCTAGCTTATGTAAGACATGGTATGAGTTCCTTAGACCCTTAGGAAGCTTTACATGAGCCATACCCTTCAAGAAAATAAAGCAAACTTCATGGGTGCCAAATCTTAGTCATGTTTAGGCCAAAAGGAGTGTAGCTACCTAGGGAGTGTTTTAATTTGTTCTAAACTTAAAATGTGGCTAGATATAATGGAAGAACATCAAAAGAAGTCTTAGAAAAAATTTAGAAGCTTCAGAATGTGAGATTGAGGTGTAGTCTCTATAATAAGATATTAAGAAGTAACTTATAGTTAGGCTTCTTAAAATAAATGTGTAATGACTCCAAGGAGTCTAAAGGGAGTCAAGAGACCTAGACTGAATGAGAAATGAGAGCCAAGATCATGAATTTTCATAGTTGCTTCATAAGATCTTGTATAGAAGCATAATGGAGCCATACAACAAAGTAGCTTCACATAGAGTGTGTATGATGCCAAAACTTGTTTCCATAAGTGATTTATGTATCTTTTGATGTATCTAGGCCAAGAGAACCAAGAGCCACCTAGTTGCAAGGCTTGGCCGAGAAGAGGGAGAAGAGTCTGAAGAGAAAAGTGTGTGCATTTGCTCCAAGATAGCTCTTTAACATTTCTCTCATGTATTCTTAGGTGTTTTCTTATCTTTAGATGTGTGTATGTATGTTTATCCCATGAGAAATGTTTTTAGCTATTTCCTACATGCCATGGTACCATGATGTTCTTAAAATATGTTTTATGAATATATTTTAACTTGAATAGGTATAGTGATGCCAAAAGTTCCTTAACAAGGGTGAGGATGAGCCAAAAGTCCCTAAGGTTGGGTGAGACAAGGCCAAAAGTCTCAAGAAGAGTGAGGCTTAGTTAAAAGTTTTTTAAAAATGGGTAAGGCAAATCTAAAAGTCTTAAAGAAAATAGATGAGAGTAAACTAATGCCCTTGAGAGCCTATGTATGTTATGTATGAGTTCTTGAACATGGAAAGGCTATGTATATGTTCACTAGTAGCTTGAAAGCCATGCATGCATTCTTTGACTTCTAAATGCATCTATTATATATGTTTGAAAGGGTTAAGAGCTCACTCTTCCCCCTCCATATGCTTATTCATGTTTGGGTGAGCCAAGAAGTCCAAAAAAAAGTGACCAAATGCCTTGGGGCATGATACTTTGACAAGGAAGTAGCTAAATAGCTGTTTTAAGGACATATGGATGTCAAGAAATGTATTCATATAGGGTATATGAGATGTAACCATTTAAACAGGTTTGAATGTATATATATTTGATGCATGTATGAATCTTGAAACTAAATGTATAGAAATGTGAGAATTTTCCACCTTTGTGTTAGTATGTGCTTGTGTATGAATGCAAGTGGCATGGTGAGTTTGAGTTCCATGATAATTTAGACTATTTGGCATGCTTCCCTAGGCTTTATTTATGCTATGGACGTGCTTAAGTGGTTATGGAACAAGAGAAAGGTCAAATGGTGCCTTATGAACCCACTTTGATCATCAAAAGTGACCAAATCACGAGCTAAACCAAAGTTTGGCCAAATGGATGAGTTTTTGATTGAAATTTAGCCAACTACTAAGGCTTATCAGGAGCATTTTATAAAGCTAAAAAGCACCTAATTTGGAGCTCTAGAAAATTTGTTATGATTTTTCAAAATTGGCCAAATTATACAGAATGGTAATGTATACTCTTCATATGGTCAAATTTGGTTTTTGTGTCACTTACAGGTCAAATGAAGTCCCATGCCTATGAAATTTTATAGGCATAAACTAAACACTATAAGTTTTTGATAGCCACTGAGATCACCCCATTTGGATCTCTTTAAAGGGAGAACCGAGTTTTTAAAATTGGAGGATAGTACTAGTAGCACAAACAGACCTTTGGTACTTTTCCATTGTTTTTTCAGGTCAATTGGTGTCTACATGATTTGGAATTATTTTTGTCCATTAGTAGGAATCTAGAAATGTCCAGAATGGTATGGTTTTCTTGATTTTGAATTTTTTGAGATTACTTATTAATTTTCAAAATTTATATCAGAAACCTGTGATAATAGACCTGGTAGGTGAACTTTTGGTATTGTTACGTGATTTTTTGTAGTCTAGTTGATGTCTTTATGGTCTAGAATGATTTTTAGTCTTTATTTGACATTTAGGACTTTCTAGAAAGTTATCATTTGTTTAATTTCAATTTTTCTAGAATTAATTATGATTTTTCAAAATTCCTACCAGAAAGTTGTCATGGTAAACTAGAGAGCAAACCATTATTTTTCTTATGCATAAACCCATGGAGTATGAGATGTTTTGTGATGCTTATGACTTGAATAGATATGTTATAGATAAAAAAATGATACGGATGAGTTCATATGGTCCATGAAGTATGAAATGAAACTTTTGGGCCTTACGTAATGCAATTTATTACCATTAAATATGCTTATTTTCTTTGTAAGGGTATAAAGCTAGTCTTGGTGATGAGTTGAGAAGGCTAATGAGCAAGGTATTACAATCATCATGATACCAAGATTTAGATTGCCAATATATATTTGAACTTGGAGGAAACTCAAAGCTTTTGAACATTTTTATGATTTTTACACTCTTGGATAGGAGAGAGCACTTGAAGTACCTATGGGAAGTTTGTGGATTTAAGGCTTCAAGACTCTCTATGCTGAGAGAATGTGGATTAAGAGCTTGATTTCTTCATCTTATTCGATAATCCTTCCAAGATTCACAATCTTATATGGATTTCTTGATCTCATCTCTTTCCTTGATGAGGCTTTTTCTATGGGTCTTTGATCTTTCTTGAATTAGTTTAGGATTTATGAAATTAGGTTTTGTAATTGTATTTTAAATTTATGATGATAAAGTAATTGAACTTTTAATTAGATTCAGGAGTGTCTACATGTTCCCAATGCCTCGTATGAACTTTGATTTTGAAGTTTAATGAATTGATTGAACTTTTACATCCAGTTGGAGCCATTAGTGAAGTTGATTAATTAGATTGATGGATTAAAATTATGCATTTGAATCTTACAAATGTATTGATTAGGTGAGATGCTATATTTGATAAGGCAAACTAATGATTTGTAAACATTGATTATCTTGACTACTAGATGTTTGATAACATGTGAGTTAGAGAAATTATTATGTGATTGCATCTGGTTGGAGTTAAAGGACAAAACCTAATTTATAATTCTGCCTTTTATGTCTAGGAGCCAAGTCTTAAGTCTTGCATACTTGTAGATTATATTAGTTTAGCTTAATCTTAACTATTGGGTTTTAATTATTTAAGGCAGCTTAGGATACTAAGTATACATAACTAGCTAGCCAATTAGGACTAATGAATTGAAAAATAATTCTTGAGGATATTATACCATCCATGCAACTAGAATGACATTTCTTATGGGATCAATACTTGGACTTATGTCTACTTTATTAGTTGTATGACTAGTGTGCTTGCTAGTCTATGGTACAAATTTGTCACATCATGGATATGCTAAAGTGGGTGAAGCTACTTCAAAGAATGAAGCAAAGTGAGATTCGAGTTGCTCTTTGCTTGCTATACAAGTTTAATGACATTTAAGGGAAAAGGAAAAAGCTTCTCTAGATGAGCAATAAAGGGCAAACGACTGAGGAGAAATAATGTGATATAGGTTCTAATGAGCAAAGCAGGAATTGAAAATGTAGGAAAGAAGGGAGCATTAACTCTCTCTCTCTCTCTCTCTCTCTTCCTATATACATACACACACATTAGTTTGAAAGCTCATGTCAAATTCATTGGAAGTCTTGCTAGTAGCATAAAAGTTGTATTTCCCTAATGTCTTGAGTTCAAATCCTACAAGTGTAAAATTTTATCTTTGATGGTGTTAAGGGTGCATACAAGCTTTCTTATATACTAATTTGCAACTTATTTCATTATCTCATTTAGAGCAACTTGATAGGTGGCAAGGTTAGTAACTTCGAAGTTAGGGGTTCAAAATTTCTTGTGTGTCCCTTTCCTTTTTTTTTTTGGGTTTTCCTTTGTTTGTTTTATTTTTATTTTTGTGTTCTAATTAAAATTTCTTAGATAAAGTTTTATTCACTTGATCTAAATTTATAATTAAAATTTTCATTATTTTTTATTTTGGTTATAACACTCAAATGGGAAGAGTTGCTAGCTTTAGGTGGTAACCAATAGCTCTGGCGATAGCTCAATTTTTTTTTGGTTGTCAATAATTTTTAAACTTAATTTTTGTTGTGTTCAATTCAATTTAATGTCAACCTAATTCTTCATTTACATCTTATTTCCTAAATTCTTTATAAACTTGTGGCACTGTCAGCTTTTAACTAAAAAATTGTTACTTTAATTTCCTTTAAACTAAAATCAATTTACAAAAACTCCATTTGCCTAGGGCTTAAAACATGGATATCCACTTTATTTATGGAATAAAGAATGTTATCCATATCTTCTTTATTAGTTATTGCATATACTTGATCAAAGTATCTCACCATGTCACCAATCTAGTTTCCCTAATCATTTTTCATAAGACATATGGGATTTTCTAGTATTAACTAAGGTATGAAAATACGTAGTATTTCTATCTTCCTGTATTGACTAGGACTATTTAACCTTCTAAGCTATATCATTTCTTCACAATCATTATAAAATTCAAGCTCATTCCTTACATCTCTTTCAATTCTAGTGGGTTCATTAAAGTTAACATTGCACTAAATTTCCTTTAGACATTCCTCTAGCAATTTAATTTTGTGAGAAAATTTAACAATAGAAAACTTATTCTAGAATTTTATAGCGACCATTGTGGCAAATAGTTTAGATTGAACTCTAAATGAAGGAGAGCCAGTAATATTCTCCTTTCAAGATTCATTAACTATTTTGAATATTACTAAAAATTTTAACAAAAAATTGCAAATTTGACCGGTTTCCTTTTATATAGGATACTAACCACATAGACAATAAAAGTGGAGATGATCAAAAACACAAATGGGGAGGTAAATTAGATTTGTATAAGGAAATATTTCCACCCATTTTACATCACATAGAGCTTTATCCAATTCTAACCCATACTTCCTTTGGACCAGACCAATTATTTATCTAGGTGAACACTATCTGTAATATTCGGCTATCCAAAATGTCTTAAAACTAAGGAGACTATAAAAGGAAGTCCCCTAGAATGAATAATTAGAGGCCAAATGAAGTTAGAAGAATAATCTAAACATCTAAAAATAAAAATACAAGAATAAAATTAGCCCAAAATCGAGGCTGAAATGGTCAAACAAAAAGCCACGAAAGGCTAATGACATTTTTGTAATTTTGGGCAACCTTTAGAAAACTCAAAAGAGAGACCTTTAAATGAAAAAATTAAGTTTCCCAGGGTTCGAAAAGGCCTTAAAAACCATTAGAACCCTAGAGTGGTCAAAACCTCTCTGGTTTGCATTTTAGAACGTTGGTTAACCATAATTTTGACCGATTCATTCGAAAAGATTTTAAATTTAATTTGGGTGAAACCAAAAGCATTTTATGAATTAGAGGCGCTAAATTTCATGATACAAAAGACGGTTCTCAAAAGGGAATTGAAATGAGCCCAAATGGATATAATTAATATGAGGGACTAAATTGTAATTTTGAAAAGTTGCATAAACAAGCCCCTAGCCCCGTTTAAATCACGTCCCACCTCTGCCCATTCTTTATAACCAACTTTTTCTGGTCTGAAATAGAACTAATTGCAGTTGGGAATGCTGCACAAGAAGGGAGGGCAAGGGAGGAAGAAAGCAAACTTGAAAAGGCAAATTTTGGTTGCTTTTTCATGCTCTTTCCTTTACCAAACCTCTTCTCCTCTTTCTCCTATGGTTTTGATGACTTATTTGGAGATGTGTTATGGCTGGTTCAGTAGGAGAAAGTTAGAATTGAAAGGAGAATCTAGAAGCATTTGAAAGCTCATTGAGAAAGCTTTGAAACAAGGTAAGAACTATGGCCTTTTGTTGCTTCCTTTTGCTTGCTCTTCTCATGGTAGTTTCGGCCAAACCTAGGCCTACTCACTAAGCAATGTGTGTCACCATAACTTCTAGCTCTATTACATGTCATTTATAAGCTTCACATCATCATTTCCATGAGGGCACATGAAAAAGGGCATGAAAATAATGAATTTATTTGCATTGCATCATACCTAAAAATTTGCAATCGGTGTCACGTGGACCGTGTGAGTTCATGCTATACATTATAATATTTAAATACATCATTAAAACTCATTTTCATTACAAAATCATGCCCATAACTCATGGAAACCGAATTAGAGTTCAAAATAAGCAGACATATTTTCGGCCAAATTTGCTCCATTTTCTGGCCCAACTTTGAAAAATCATAACTAAATCTAGACAATTTGAAATCATGTAATATTGGTCATTCTGGAAAGCTCAAGATGTCTACTTCATACTAAAAATACGTCCAAGTCACAAAATTCATCACACAGGACGTTTGACATCCAAGAATCTACAGAGGTCACTGGCTGCCTGGGCTGCTAGTCAGTTTATTGATACAAACTTCTGAAATTCATAACTAATTCTATAAAAATTGAAATTACAAAAATTCTATCATTCTGGAAAGATACAAATGTTAACTTGATACTAAAAATAATTCCAGGATGAAACAGCTACGTTTAGCCATTGGGAACTTATGGAACAGTAACCAAACTCTGGAGACGCCAATGTTACTGACAGCAAATTTCAAAAATGTATAACTCTCTGCTCAGACCTCCAAATGAGGTGATCTCAGTGGCCACAGAAATCCTATGACCTCTAGTTTATTTATATAAAATTTCACAAGTATTGGACACCATTTGGGCATCGGGTGATACAAAAATCAAATCTGCCAGTATGAACAGTGCACATACCAGAAACCATAGAAAATCCCAACTTTGAAAATTCATAAAATATTCTCTAGATCTCCAAAAATTATGTTCTTTAGCTTCCCAAAAAGCTCTCAATGAGACCTAATTGCATGCCAAATTTCAAAGCAAGAATAACTCATTTGGCCAAAAAGTGACATAGGGTTCTATTATGGTCAATTTTAGCTCCATATTGGGTACCAAAATTGCCAAATGGATTTCTCTTGGTCTTGGTACCTTTTGGGCAAATTTAAAAGCTTATTTAAGACTTGTGTGAGCTGCCCAAATGGTCCCAAACCTCATACATATCATTTTGGCTATTCAACCCACACTTATGCATATTTCCAACAAACTTCCATATTGTACACTTTGGCATTACATACTCAAAATAGGTTCTAGAGGTCACACATCATATCCATACATTTAAACATCATATAATATGATATTTACACATGTCTCAAGGGTCATAGCCCATTTATTACATCATATATATCATATGGTACAATCATGGTCTTCAAGTGACAAAAGCTAAACACATGATTGTCAATCTCCTTCGTTTAGTGTTGTTGGCTCCCATTAGCATATCCACTTGGTTCACCTAGCATGTTAGGTCATTGGAGAGGAGGGGATGAGATTCAAAGAATCCTAATAGCTCATCTCCCATTCAATCATACATAATATGTGCAAAGCAAGCTTTTTAAATGCATGTATGGAGAAAATAGAAATCATAGACATTTTAAAGGTAACATTGGCATGTGAATCAATCATACAAGACATTCAAGAGCTCACTAAGTGTTTGGATTGACCTCACACTTCTCCTCATGGATTTTGGACTTGCCTCACCTATTCTTTGAGCACTTTGGACTCAACCATACTCTTGGGAGCCCACTTTGCTTTTGGGAGACTCTTTACTTTGACTCAACCAAGCTCAAGAGTTATTGGCTCATCCTCACCCAAGGGAAGAGTTCTTGGCCTTTCCACACTCAAGCAAACTCATATAAACATCATGCACTCATTAGAAAACATAACATGGCATCAAGGATCATAGCATATAAAGGCATGCTAGCATACTTTTCAAAGCTTGAAAATACATATACACACATTCTAAAATAAGCTAAACACACATCCATGCATGAGAGAAGGTGGAGAGAGCTACCTTGCACACAATGACACACTTTTTCCTTTGAATTCAAACCTCCTCTTTCGGCCACACACCCACAAATTGGTGGAGATGATTTTTCTTGACCTAGATACAATTTGTGGGAGCCAATTAGGTTCATGAAACAATCTCTAAGACCATACAACTTGCTTAAGTACTAGATTACTCTATAACCCCTATTATGGTCCATATTGGCACCTAATGAAGCAACACCTCTCAAGTGACTTCTAGGCCTCATTTTTTTCTTTCAAATATGATTCTTGACTCCTTTTAAACCTCTTGGAGTCATCACATCATCAAAACAAAAGGCCTAGCACCATGTTACTTCTTTAGGTCATAATATGGAACCTAAGACACCAAATCACTTTTTATGAGTTCTAAATTTTTTCCAAGGCCTCCCCTCACCTTCATTCATCAAATATGACTCAAGAATTGCCTTACAAAAATTTAAAACTCTCCCTAGCTAGGAGAACCCATCTAAGCTGAGGCTATGAAGCATATTGGGTTCCATGGAGCTTTCTTTGTTTTCTCAAGGGAAGAAGAATATGGGGAGCCTCTTAGGGATCTTGAGAGCTCATTTAAACTCTTACTTAGGCCTAGGAATCATCATACAAAGTCATATTTTACAAGGTGCAATTGAAACCCTAGAACTTGTGTCTTGAAATCTAATGGTTTTTTGTTAATTCCCTTTGCATATTCTTAATCTCCACACCCTTTTTCCTTAGATTCATGTTTGGTTCTACTTAAAAATCATCTCCTCCTATGGTTTTCTCAAGTGGGGCGAAATGGTGGAGAAGGGGACCAAAAATGACAGCCATAGAAAGAGAAATTACCTTGTTTTCTTACTTTTTCTCACTTGAATCTTGTATTCTTTGAGCTCCTCTCTTCAAATCCGAACTTTTCCCTCAATTTCTTCCTTAAAATAGATTTATAAATTTCGTTATAATCATAGGAAACAAAGGAGAATGGAAGAGAAGAGGTTTGGAAGAGAAAGAACATGAAAAACTACTAATTTCCATACCTTAAGCCTTTGATTTCTCCTCCTTTTCTTGCCCTTCTTGTGAGCCTCATCCCCTAGGGTTTTCTTTTGGTTTTAGGCAGAAGATGGTCGTGCATAATGAAGGGAGGAGAAGGGTGCATCATATATATAGGTGGGAATAAGTTACACTTTTCAAAAATTCCCTTTTTGCCCTTCATACTTTGCATTTTTGTTTCTCCTTCGTTTTAGTTCCTTTTTTAATACCGTCTTTTTTCATTATAAAATTTAGGTTCCCAATCAAGAAAAATGGCTTTGGAATCACTCAAATTGGAGCTAAAACCTTTCCGAACGGATCCGTCAAAGGTCGAGCACACCGACGTTGGAAAACGTCCACCGGAGGGGCTTTAGCTGTCCCAGGGCTTTCCATGGTTTTTAGGGCCTCTGAGAACCCCAAAACACTAAAAAATTTCATTTAAAAAGCCCTCCTGTGTGTTTTTCAAAAAGTACCAATATTTACGAAAATACTACTGGCCTTTTAGCAAAATTTTCGAATCACTCTGGTCTTGATTTTTGGGCAACTCAAGGTTCAAATTCAAGGACTTCCTTTTGTATTTGGCCTATTTCTGCCATTTACGGAGAAACCGAATATTGCGTTTCTCACGTTTACAGCGGGATGGGATGTTACACAATGAATGCAAGCCAAAACAAGGTAGAGATAAGGGTTTTTAAGCATGAGGATTAAGAATATACAATTAGATTTAAAAGAGAAGCTTTAAAAATTAAGTTATGTGACTTTGGGTTTTTGGTGCACCTAACTATTGTTGAAGCTTTCTAGTGATAGTTTAGCTTATGTAAAAGTATGTAAGAGATCATAAGGCATCTAGGAAGCTTCATAAGTTCCATTTCCCTAAGAAAAACCAAGCAAAGTCCATGGGTGCTCACATTGTTATATGTCTTAGCCTAGAGAAGATAAAGCACCTAGGAAGATTTTTCTTTGATTTTAAGGATAGGAATAGCCTAAATAGGATTAATAAACATAAAAAAAATTGATTTGAATTTAGAAGCCATGGTTTATGATATGAAAGTTGAAGCTCCATTTTAAGGTATATAGAAGCAACTTGAGTTTAGGCTATTGACTTTATGATGACTCTAGGGAGTTTAAATAGAGTCAAGAAACCTAGATGGAATGGGAAAGTGGAGCTAAGATAATGAATTCTAGAGGTTGCTTCATTATGCACTTATATGGAACCATAATGATATCATAAGATCAAGTAAGCTTATGTAGAGTTTGTGTGAAACTAGAACTTGCTCCAATGATGTAATTGTGTCTCATTTGATATGTCTAGGCCAAGTGAATCAAACTTCTCCTAGTTGTGGGTGTGAGGTCGAGAAGGGGAAGAAATAACCAAGGAAGAAAAGTTAAGTTCTTGATATAAGGTAACTCTTTAACCTTTCTTGCATGCATTTCTTGGATGTTGATTGTCTTTGGATGCTTGTGTGTATGTTTGAACTATGAGATATACCTAGAACTTTTGATTTAGTAATTTGGTACCATTATGCTTCTTGAATGAAATTTAAATGCAAAATGGCTTAAATAGGTGTGGTTGTACCAAAAGTCCCTTAGAATGGATGATGATGAGCTAAAAGTCCTTAAAAATGGATGAGACAAAGCCAGAAGTCTCAAGAGTGAGTGAGGCTAAGTCGAAAGTCCCTTAAAGTGGATAAGGCAAATCCAAAGTCCCAAAGAATTTGGGTGAGGCTAGACCAATATCCTTTAGAGCCTATATTTGACTTGTATAAGTTTATGTGACATGGAAATATATTCATGTATGATTATTAGAAGCTTTTAGCCAAATGTGCATTCTTTGACACGAAAATGCACCATATATGTATGTTTGAAAGTGTAAAGAGTTATTGTGATTCTTTGAGTCTCACTCTTCTCCACATTATATTTAACCATGTCTAGGTAAACTTCAAGGAGCAAGGATTGAAAGCCAAGGAGCTTGAATCATGAGACTTTGACTATAGGATAGGATTTTGTATAATGTAATGTCAAAGTGTATATGTATATAATGTTTATGAGATGTAAATTATTGAGTATGTATAGAAGTATGTAATTATCATGTATGAATGGGATTTGGAGCCAAATATATGCTTATGTAAGAGTTTGACATCCTTATGCCTTAATGCACTTGTGTATAATGACAACTAAGAAGGTGGTTTTGAGATGTATGATGTTTTGGACTATTTGAGAAGCTTCAATATCTGCATTTATGCTTTGAGATGTGCTCAAGTGGTTATGGAATAGCTAGAAGGTCATTTAATACTATTTGACCCTATTATAATTGCAAAATATGACACAATTTTGAGTTGAACCACAAACTGACCAAATGGATAATTTGATGCATTAAATTTGGCATGAATATAGGTCTCATCTCAAGCTTTTCATAGAGCAAAGAGAACTATTTTTGGAGCTCTAAAGAATTTATTATAAATTTTTAAAGTTGGCCAAATTATGCAGAATTATCTCAATTACTATTCATATAGTCAGTTTGCATTTCTATTTCATTTAAGGGCAAAATGAAATTCAATGCTCATGAAATTTTACATTATAAGCTTTCTAGGGCCACCAAGTTTGCATGAAAAGGAGTTGTATAGTTATGCATTTTTGAAATTAGAGGTCTGATGGTGCCTGAATACTGTAGTAGCTTCTTATATGTAATAGATTTTGTGCATCAAATGAACTCATATGCCTTTGAAATTTTTACAAAAATTAGGCCTCATCTTAAGCTGTCCATAGACACTGAGAACACCTCATTTGGACCTTTGTAGAGGGAAATATGAATTTTTGAATTTCTGGTTCAGCTACAAGGTGCCATCTAGACTAGTGTTACTATTCCATTGAATTTTGTGGTGCAAACCTAGTTTTTTTGACCTAAAATTTTTATGATAATTATAGGAAATCTTGAGCTTTCTAGAAAGCTATAGCATGAATGATTTTGATTTTTCTAGAATTAATTATGATTTTTCAAAGTTCATATTAGAATATGGAGCATATGCAAAAATGGCAAATGTGTTGTGATTTCGTGTTATGCACCTTGGATCCGAATTTTGAGCTTTAAATTGTGTTAATTCTAGTTGAACAAATATGTTACAGATAAAAAATAAGTTTGGTTAGCTTACATGGTCTATTTGGCAATTAATAAATTATTTTGGCTTTTAATAACGATAAATTCTACTGCCAAATGTGCTTAATTTATAAAAATGAACCCTTTTAGCCAATTGTGATGTAAAAAGGCTGCTAGCTATGTATGGTGTTACACTGTCCAATTAGGAAAATCACAATTAGTTCACATGCCTCTATCATATTGAGAAATTGGTTAGTCTTAGGAATCCCTTAAAGATGTTATGGATCCAATCCCAAAGAATGCATCTATGTTGTTGCCTTTGAAAACCATAAACGAAAGAGATGAAGAAATTCAAACCTTAAGCAATTGAAGAAGATATGTGGACCTAGTGAAGTGAGCTATCAATTATCTAGCATCTGGTATCTTATTTCCATGGTTGCAACTAACTCCCATTTTTCCTTAAAGTAGTAATATCAATCATTTCAATATATCCCAATCCATGAACTTTACTCACTACTATTTATAAAGTCCATACTTTCAATCAAAAACAAAATTCCAGGATTATATTTTTAAACTATCTTCCTGAATCTATGAACTATGGAGGTTTTCCTAAAACCATTCCAACTTAGGATCCTCATGGCATTTGGGAAAGCTTTCCAAGGGTAACTTCCCAAAACCCCATTGCAACATCTTCTTATATTAATTCTTTGAAATTAGGGTCTTTTAGAATTACAGTTGCTTTAGAACAACTTGGCTTTTTTATAAACCCCCTTGTAGTAAGTGAATTGGCCCTCTTCCTATTCTTTAATGGTTTAATTACTAAATATTGCTTTAGCTCAAAATAATCAAGATCCATTTTTACTATGTTTATGTTGAAATTCAAAAGAGTATAAATAATTGTTGTGTTGGGTAAGTGCCAAATGATGGGAAAAGAATCTTTAAAAGTATCTTTAGATTATTGGGTTCCTAAATATAGAAAGTTTTAGTTCTCTAAGGAAGCACATCATAACGAAAACTAAAACCATTTCAAAAAGAGCAAGTTCTTTGAAGGTGATCCTAAAGAGATTCTAGCACACCTGGGCATGAAACACAAATATGGCTAAGACCACAAAAAATATCTAGAACCATTTAGAAAGAAAAGTTAGAAATTGCTATTTAACTTCTTTTGAGTTTTGTAGTTTGGTCATGAGGCCCAAGGTTGAACTATTTTCTCCATGCAATCTAATAGAAACCTCCTACCAGTTTTACAAAACAACTAGAGATCTAGAACAAACTAGTAACTTAGACTAATGAGTACTTTGCACGGTAAACTAACTAATCTAGCCCAAAAGAATTAGGAATTTTTCTTGGAGCTAAACATTAGGGGGAACTACTTCCACTGATCAAAAAGCTTTAATAGATTTAATTTGTTAGCTAACTCAAAAATTTTGAATTACTCTTGGATTTAGGATCCATTTCAAAAGGAATAAATTCTTGATGTTGCACTAAATTAGGTTGATTTGCCAAGGCATGGTCAATTTCTTCAAGCTGTGCTTTGTTACTAGTGGGAGAACTAATGACCTAATTTCTAATAAGTTTTTGCTTTTTTATTTAAGAAGAAACTGAGGCACTTAGCTATATAAAAAAGGATTATCTTCTTACCACTCAAGCTCTTGCATGTGATCTAAGTGGTGTTCTAAAGAGTGATTTAGCTAGATAGATTCATCACCTATCAAACATTAGGGATCCACTTAGTACATGTTCTATAATTCTACTTCAGGCTGATGTGGAACATTATCACCTATTGCAACAATATCTTGACAAAACCTCTCAAAGTTCATCTTAAATTGTGGCCTAGGTGTCCATGTTAACATTTTCCTCCACATGCAAATTTTCTTAACTTGCATGTGATCCTTAAAGTGATGATCGAACAAGTTAGAGGAAGCTAAGTCATCAAAGACAGTAATAAAGTTGGTAGCTATTGTCTTGGGTAGGTCCATCTTATCTAGATTGTCAAGATTTGTGTCATGCACATAATAAAATCCCCTTTTCTTAACTCTACCCAACTTATTTTAGTAAAGCTTTTGAATCTTTTCTTTTATTAAAAATTATGGATTCTTTTCCCACATGAGAAAACTTGAATTTAATAATAAAGCTTACACAATATTTAGCTCATATCCTCTTTTTCTGCAATTCAAATCTAGCTTGCACCTATTCAAAATTCTAGTTACAGTCTTTATCTATGTGCCTAATATGATAACATTGGTGAAGTCTTTTGAATATACTCTTATATTAACATCAACCCAAGTAGTTATGCCGTTAGCTAGAATAATTTGAATTGCCATTACCAAGTGTAGCAAGGGATTAATCAAAGTTTTACTCTTAGGAATTGTAAATTTTTTGTGTTGGGCTACTCCATCTTGAAATTTAGCCTCCCCCATTAGGTGTCCCAAAATCATTGCTACATCACTATTGTGATATTCAAAAATGATTTCCCAAATTTGGACCCATATAGAAACTCGTTCAACCTTCATATCTTCCAAAATGAGACTTGGCTTCCATTTGTCCACTACTAGTAAAGAGTTTTAAATAGACCATGGCCTATCCTCAAACAAATTTTTAGTCTTCAAGGTTCTTAGACTCTATCATAGAGAAGTGCACTAATTATTCAAGTAATAAATTAGAATTGAATGCAAGTATCAATTCGACTAGAAATGTTATTCTCATTACAAATATGGTTTAGTATTATAGGGAGTTTATTTAATAAGGTATTCTAAATTGGTTAGATAATTATTTAGTACCCTAAGTTGTCTTGGTTACTTGTAATAAAAAAGTAGGGAATTAAGCTATAATGCAATGAAATATAAGAATATATGAATGCAAGACTCAAGACTTAAAGTTCAACTCCTAGATTGTAAAATGAATTAGTGAATTAGGCATTATTCTCTTAGTTCTATCATGATTCAATAACAATGTCCTTGCTTGATTATGGTCAGTAAATTCCTAAATTGTTGAGGCTTGAAATACTAACTTAGCCTAAGATATTTGAATAGATCAGCCTAAGTTCCATTAGTAACATAGAAGCATTATGATAGGTGAACTCTAGATTAATTGGGAAAAATAGCTTCGAGCAAATGTGTTCACTCTTAATTACTCTAAGCCACAATTCATTGAATACCTAATAGGTAACAATAAACCAATACATGTTCTTATTGATTTCATCTTCACAATTGAGTACTCCAAATGGATGTAAACAACATTAGAATTCAAGTGCACAATTAAACACTTACTTAATTGATTGCTTAATCAAGATAACTCAATTAGATATACAAGAATTAACAATCAATCAAGATCACAATTCAATTGAAAAAACCTAGATTTGCTACATGCATTCCATACATCAAATCGAGATTCACTCAAATCATAATCAAGATTAAAAGATCACATCAACAATATCCAATTCACTAGACCTAAAATTAATTAAGTAACAACATCAAAATACAAATAAAAAGAAAGTACTTTAGAAGAAAGAGTAAGAGAAAGAGAAGAAGAATTAGGAAGTATTAAAATTGGCAATCTAAATCTGTACCTTTAATTGATCTTAAATCTCTTCTTGATCTTTAATATTCTCTTCAATTGTATCTTCCTCTTATGGTAGCTAAAAACCTTATGAAAGTTTAAAAAAAAAATTATAGAAAAGTGAAAAGTGAAAAAATGACATTAGGTTTTGCTTCCTTCTAGGTTCAGATATTTAATAACATATTTGCAACATCTTGTTGTGCCCAACTTCTTTCCCCACCATGACCTCGAGCTCTTTAGAATTTGTAGTAGAAGTTAAGCTAGTTTGCCATAGCCAACAAGGAATTCTTCATGCAGTGTGATGCTATTTTCATATTGCCAAATGAACTAAGTTGCAAATACCATCCTTAAAGATCCTAAGATTAATTCTTGGTGCTAGAATCTTTATTTTCCTTGCAAATCAACTTACAAAGCATGAAATACAAGTAAACATAATTAGCCAAGTAATTCAAAAGCAATTAACAATAATCTAATTACTTGACCACTTAAACATAGCTACAAAATTGAACCAAGGGTTGATTAAATCACTCAAAATCATCCAAACACTTAGGAAATTAGGTCTTTAATCAATAATAAAGACAATTAAATTAATAAAGTCCAACAGTTGGGATTTTGAGTACAAATGCATCTAATTACATTTTACAATCAAATTATACAATTCATCAATTCCCTAAAGGCTTAATGTGTTTGCTTTTAACTCTCTCTCCACTAATGTAGGCTTTAGTACAACCTAAAGATTAGAAGGTCTTTCAAGCTTGCGATGTGGCTATTGGTTTAGGTTATCACATATATAAGGAAACAATGAGCAAGTTCAAAAAAAGTAAATATTAAGCACACATATAAGAGAAAAATAAATTCTCTCTCACTCTTCCTTTCTCAGTTTATTCTACCCTTCCTCCCCTCAAATATTTCTTTTCTTTTCTTCCTCAAACTTCTTTGGAGTTTCAAATTGCATTTTGTAATTCATCACATTTCTTTTTCTTTCTACACATCTAAAAGTAGACCATTTTGATCTATCACATTTCTTTAGGGTCTCTTCTTTTTCACTTTTTTTCCCTATACATCTTCTTCCTTCATCATTAATTATTACAGATCTTAAAAGGAAAGGCAAAGATGACATAGCATTTGCTATTTCTTAATAATCACATATGCATGTCTCATAAGAGAAAATAACAATCATGTAGCTTTTTGTGTCCTTTTGTTTTGTTTTGCTTTGCTTTTGTTGTTTGTTATTTGTTTGTTGTTTTTTTTATTGTTTTGTTTTCTTCATTTTTTTAATTTTTTTTGCACTTTTTATTTTTGTTCTAATTATGTTTTTTTGGCATTGGACTATATGGGCTAAAAGGACCTGTAATGTGGGCTGAAAGCTTTTTCTCTTTTTTCTTCTTTTTCTCTCCTTTTTTTTTTTTTTTCAAATTTTTTAGTATTGGATTAATGGGCTTCTATTATTTTGGGTATGGGGTTAAAAGGTTTGGAGCTAACAATTTATTATTGTTGTTGTTGTTTTGTTTTTTTCTTTTTTTTTTGGATCCTTTTCTTTTTATTATTGTTATTTGTTTCCTTATTTTTTGGTTTTTTTCCTTTTTTATTGGTTTCCTTTTTTAACATTTTTTTTTTGCTTTTCTTATTTTATTTTTTCTTATTTTTCTTATTTTTTTATTTTGTTCTTTTGTTTGTTGGTTACTTAACCTTTTGGAGAAAAAGATATGGATATTCTTCTTGCTTTTACTTTTCCCTTAAAAAATTTTCATTTTTAATTTTTCATTTTTTAATATATTTTTTATATTTCCATTTCCTTTTTGTTTCTGCATTTTCTTTCATTTTCATTTTTCTTCTTTTTTTAAATTTTTGTATTTCTATCTTAAACATTTTTTGCTAATTTGATTTTATTATTATTTTTAGAGCATGTCTAGACAAAATATGGTATTCACATGTTCAAATACAAAATTTATTAACAATAATTAAAAGAATACAACTCATAATTGTAAACAATTATGAAACATGGGAATTCAATTATTAGTCAACTCATAGGAGAACTAATACATGTGTAAAAAGCTAGGAAAAACTAGGTTTTTTTGTTTTAAAAAATGTTGAGTCATATATAGTTCATGTAAACATCATACTATGTTTGGATCACTTTTTCCTTTTGTTTATCGTCTAGTGGAGTTAGAACGCAATCAAACTATCTATGTCAAAATGTGTGTTCTTATCTTTACTTGTTTCTCACACAAAATATTAAAAATTACATTTTCAATTTCTTTGCCTAAGGAGCAAGTAAAGAGAGATAACTGTGAACATTGTATTTTATCCAGGCATGCTCCAAAAATAATAATAAAATCAAATTAGCATAAAATGTTTAAAAAGAAAATTAAAAAAAAAAGAAGAAAAATGAAAAATGAAAAATATTTAAAAGAAAAGTAAAAATAAGAAGAAAAAAATAAAAAATGTAAAATAAAAAAATGAAGAAAAAAAAAAAACAACAAACAAACAACAAGCAGCAAAAGCAAAAGTGAAAAAAAAAAGACACAAAAGAGGGCATAAGGTCACTTAGGCAAGTTGCCTCTGTTGCATATACAGCTCTCAAGCACAGCTCCTGCTACACGACAACTCTTAACAATCAAAATAGGAACAATAGGAAAATACTAGCTTTTGCAAGATGAGGAATAGGCATTAACACTGTAAATTGGTGGGGCAGAGGCACAGAGGAGGATCAAGTGCAAAAGCGTTATAAAAGCCATGAATCAGAAATGGAGGAGGAGAAGGGAGAGCTACTGGGGGCTAAAGGAGAAAAGAAAAACTATAAGGGGAGGAAGATGCGGAGAGGAAAACTGAAAGTGAGAGAGGTAGCATGAAAGAAAGGCTAAGGAAATGAAAGAGAAAAAGGATTTAGAAAGAGGGAAGAGACTGATAGACGTACAGGAGAAATGGGAGAGAGATGAAGAATAGAGGAGAGATAAGAGGGGGTGGGTTCAGATCACTAAAGGTAACAGAAGAGAACAAGAATCAAAGAGAAGGAACAGAGAGAGGGGAGGAAACTAAAAGTGAAAGAGAGGCATAGGGAAAAGGAGAAAAGGGAGAAAATAGAGAAGGAGACCGAAGGGAAGCAGAGATTGAAAACGAAGGTGAAATAAGGCCTTTTTGGATACACACACAACAAAAGGAAACAAAGAGGAAGTGAAAGAGGAATGAGGGGGGTTCGGATTCACTGTAGTTGACGCAAGAAAATAAGCCTGTCATTTTAGCTCGATATCAGCCATTCAATCGATCTTAGGGATAAAGCATTGCCACATCGCACTAGAGGGAAAGGAACACAACTTGCCATTAATTTGCTTTACAAATTGCAGTTGTTCACTCAATCAACAATTAGTAATCTATCACATCTCCCTTCCCTTAGGATAAAACCTTGTGTTTTAGATTTGCTTCATGTATCAGAACCCATTTTCTTCTTCCTTCCTAATTATTGCTTTGTATTAGTGTCGTGTAAGGAATACCACCAAACACCTAGAGTCTCCTTCCTTACTTCATTGAATCAAACTCCATACCCACCTTAATATGCAATTTGAGTGAATTAGAAATGGAAGATGGTTAGTTAGGGGTTAACAAAGAAGATGGTTTATTAAGGATTAACCAAGGAGAAATCAATATTAGTTGAATAAGGATAATGGAGGTGAGGAGGGGTAGTGTTAAAGAAGTCAATATCAAAATAGTATATCTTGGAGAATAGAGGACGCTATTATAACTTGAATGTTGTCGGGTTTACTTACTACAAACGGCACTAATGACAACTAGGTAAGCATGCACCATTCTGCACCTATAAACTAATTAGTAAGTGAACATAGGTTTGGTTCCTCAATAACAACAAATTAGAAGTATTGATTAATGCTGATGGCCAAATAAAGAATACAACGAAAGGGAATTATTATAGATAAAAGGGAACAAAAAGATGATTAAAATGTTGTGTCGCGCAATCTAAAAATAAACTAGGTTAGATAATATTTTGCAATATAAGGTGCAACTTAGATCATCTCTCTTGAAAATATATTTCAATGTTTAATTGAGTTTTTTAAATATAAAAGGGTCCTAGAACTACTTAATTTAAGGGGTGTTTGATCTAATTAAACTAACTAAAACTAAATTGCAATAAATCTCCTAATTACTACTTAAATGCATGAACTAATAAGTAATTGATAGACTTGTGACTACCTTTGGATTCATCCCTTGATATCCACTATCCTTATCTTAATTCAATTGTTAATATTCTGGTCTAAAAGTTCCTAATTGTGTTTATGGCAATGCATCTTGAGTTACCACACAAAATTCAAGAGATTAACAAATTAATATTGAATTGAAGCCTCAATTCCATATCTAATTATTAACTTTTATCATTAGGATCAATGAACACTTAAATTTGAGTGATTAATTGATAAATTAGCCTTTGAATTAATACCATAGGTTCAATTAACCAATTAAATTCTAAGGAATCCTTAAATCAAATAATTAAATGCACAATTTCACTATGCATTTCATCAAATACCTTAATTGCATACATGGAAAATTAAAGGAAAGTGAAAAATCCAGTACTAGTATCAATCCATTAATCATTAAATAATTTCCTAATTAGTGTCTAACCAGCCACTAATTATAAATTATACCAATCTAAATCAATTACAAACTCAACCAAGTAAATAAAATAACAAAAATTGATGTCGAAAGAGAGAAAATAAGATGAAATTCTTAGCCCGAAATTCCCTTGCTAAACTCCATGGATTCAAGCTTCTCCAAGGTCTTCCTCCTAGTTAGCCACAAGAGGAAATTAGAGCTTCATGGAGGTGGAAGGATGAAGGAGGAATGGAATGGAAGATGGTGGAGATAGCTACAGCTTTGGGGTGGAGATGGATGAAGGGAATGGCATGAATCTAGCATTCATAGTGAATCGATAGATGGATGATTTAATTTGTGGAATGGATGGTCTGAACTCTCAAATGAATGATGAGATGATGTGTGTGAATGATGGAATATGTGCTCTTTGGATGAATGGATGAGATTGATTGCTCCCCTAGGTAGCTTCTTTACTTTCTTTTAATAAATCACGTGCTCTGCTTCTTTTTTTTTTTTTTTGTCTCATGTGTTTAGGCCATTCACTCTACTTACGTGTTCTATGGTAGAATGAATGGATGAGATGGATGGCTTGATGTCCAAATGAATGAGATGCCCCAGCTTTTATTATTCATTACCACGTGAAAAGTGTTCAATCATGTTGCTTCTTCTCTAGCTCATGTGTTACCTCAACGTTCCACGTAACTTTTGCTTATGTGTATCGTGCTTGAAGTTGCCTTCTTCTCACTTGCTTCATTAAATCTCCCTCATGTGGTTCTCTTCATACGTCCTTCAGCCCAACTGTTCACATGTTTCTTCATCTCAATCCACATCAGCTCCTCCTTCTTTAAACCTCCCAACTCGTAGTTTCATGCATCATTTCCACATGATTCCTCTACTTGTGCTGCTATTCATTTCACACTCTTCCACATCAAAACTGATGAACCTGTAGCTTCTTCCTTTTATTTCCTTTTGCAGCTAGAGATTCTTTTCCCTTTAATCACTTGTTTGTAGATCTTTCCACCATGGCTTCTCTTTGTTTCCACCATGGACGTGTTGTAACGTGAAGACGTGGCTGGACTTGGTGTGAGAGAGTATGTGTTGGTAAGTGCATGTGAGGGTGTGTATTATTCATGCAAGCTGCTGTGTGTGTGTCTCGTGTATGAGTGGCTTCTTGTGCTTGTGACGTGGAGTGTCTAAGTGTTAGTGTGTGAATGATAAAATGGATGCCTCTCTAATGATGAATGAGATGAGCCCTCTCAACACGTTAGCTGCCCTGCTTGCATGTATGAACAAGAATGAAGCTACTCTCTGTGTGACGTGTGTCATACCTTAATATATAACACTTTTCCTACTGCAAATACCTCATATAGAATTTAGAAGAATCAATGGAAACTTGAACTGATTAAAATTTTTCCTTTTAAAACTTCTTCATACAATTTCACTATTCATTTGGTCATTTCCAGAATTTTTGTCCAACTTTGAAAATACATAATTAATTATAGAAAAATCATATGAGGTCAGTTTAGGGCGCTAATTCCAGCTCTCAAAGTTCTTTACAATGGAAAAATACTTACTCAGCGGAATGGTATAAATTCATATCAAAGTGTCCCTACAAAAAAATGGACAATTTTACCTCTCACTTGACATATTATTATTATTTTGCCTTTATATAAGCACATGAATCTTTGTATTTTAGGCACGCTAGTCATATTCTTTTTACTTAAAGGTTAAATCTATACATGGCTTTCTGTTACATACCCTATTACCATACAGTATCATAACACAACTCATACATACCATAATCCAAAGATATTTAATTACATAACAAAATGTGATGCATAAAAGTAAGGTTCTCGATTTATGCCTCCACACCTTTTGCCCTTTCTTTGCTTGAATTCGGACTTAACATAGGTTATATTTGAGATGAGATTATGAAATCTCAGTAGTAGTAAACCAATATCATTCATAAGTGAGCATGTAAGTACATAACATAATGCCAATTAAAGTGCCACATACCACATAGTAATATAAGGAATTTCATAAAAGGTTAAGCACAATCTGCGTAAACATGTCTCATCTTATAGTATAAATGAGAACTTGATATAGTATAACACTCATCATTATACAAACATACAAGCTTAAAGAAAAGGAAAGGAAAACTACTACCTTAGCAAACTTTACTCCTCAAGCCTTAGAACTCGATCTACTTGCTTTTGGAGTTCCCAAACAAATATCAAACCCTATAATAATAATGATAATTCATTACAATCAACACATAAATCTTAAATTATAAAGTATTATAACCCTTTTAAACTCATTGGAACCATTGGAATTGAAAAAATTCAACTCCTTCCCTTCTAATCCACTATGGCCGAATAGTGTGCATTTCTTAGCCAAAATTTAGAAATTTTATTTCATGAGTTTTAGGGGCTTTGCCATTAGTATTCCTAGCTAGAAACACCCTTTTGAATCCATTGGAATGTATAAAATTATCAAATTCTAGCCCTAACAACGTGTTTTGGTCATAACATAACCTAACTCCATTTTAGGGCCAAAAGTGAGTTTCTTTGGTTCTAAAAATTCCATAGCCTTTTCCTTTATGTTTTAGGACATTAAGAAAATACCATAAAAATTTTGAGAAAATTCGGACAGCATCTCCCCAACATTTCCATTTTTCCAAAAATTACAATCTTTGTGTTTTTCAAAGTTCTAGCACATAACAAAAATGGATAAACTCATATGGCCTACATAGTCAATATTTAAACTCCATTCCTAGGCCTTCATATTCAACATATAAACTCCATTTCTAATAATCCATATGCTATCCAAAAGTGGCCCATAGCTACGGTTTAACAAAACTAACTTAAATCATGTGATTTTCAAGTGCAAAGTGGAGAAAACTTACTTTTAAGCTTAATCCTTGCTTCCTTTGCTTTTCTCACACTAAAATCTCTTCTTTTCCCACTTAGAGCAACATGTCACCTTGAAGAAAGGATGAAAATGCAGCTACCCTTTGGAGAAAATGATTGGAGGACGAAGATGAAGAAATTTGGTGAAAAATGGTGGTAGTTTTGCTTAATTTCACTTCTTTTTCCACTGTTCCTCCCTCTCTCTCTCTCTCTTCACATTTTTCTCTCCCTCTCCCTTGTGTGTGGCATGAAAATGGTGGAATGGAGGTGAAAGAGATGAACTTAAATGAAGTTAAATGGTCATACCAAATTTGGACCCTTGGATCAACCTTTTCAAGATTAAATCTTAGCCTTCTATTCTTTTTTTCTTTTGATTTTCTAATTTCATGACTAAATATCTTCTTCCTAAAATTCCTTGGCCACACACTTGGATGCTTATTCTTAGCCCTTAAGTTATAGTGATTTGATGGTTAGTAACCATGGTTAATTTTTTTAACTCAACCATGGTCATTTTCTAACTCAACCATGGTTAATTTTTAACCTAACCATGGTTAATTCTTTAAACTAATTAAAATCCTTTCTTTCTTTTTTATTTTATATTTATATTTGGCTTTCATCTTTTCTAAAGCCCTAATTATATCTTCTTTCCTCTTATTGGGCCTTTAGAATCGGCTATTGTGCCTTACAACAGTCTAAAAATCGGTGTCCAAGCCTGATTAAGGTTTTATGGTACAATATATACCTTTAAATTTTTTAAAATTTATAAATATTATTTCCTCTACTTTTTAGCCATACTGAGCCTCAAACATGGATCAGGGGCCCTCAACCTCGATCCTCATAAATTTCGATGTTAATCGGACATCCAGGTCTTTAGGTGTAATTTTTACCATTCTGTATTATGATTGTGTTTTAAAATTTTCATTTATTACAATTTAGTCCCTAAAACTCCTTCAGAGTTTCTTAGCCCTTTAGCTATTTTCTATTTCCATAGTTGTTATAACTTTCTCTTTTTATTTTGCTCATGGCTACTGATCAGGCTAACAGGATCCCAAATCGGATCCTGTCCGACTATCCGGACAATGTGGCGTCATTGGACCCGTCTCATCAAATCGAGTTTAATCATGGGTCATGGATTTCTAAGATTCCTGTCCGATTTTTTGATAATCGTGCCTAAAGCCATAAATAGATGGTGAAACTAGGGTTCCTTGAACTTTCAGGCAATCTATACATTTTGCTTGGCATATAACTTTTCTTTGCATTTTAGTCTTTAGCTCCTTCATACTTAACCTTGGAGACTCCTCGGGACCCTTTCTGGTCTCTTTTTTTTTCTCATCTATTTTGCCCCCAATTTTAAGGCACCTTTAGCCTTGACTCATCATTATTTACGGTTTAAAATATTATTCTAATTTTATTGGACCTCAATTTACTCTATTTAGGGGACTCGCTTTCATATTTAGTGAATTTTGTACATTGATAGAGAAACCGTATGTTATGTTTCTCACATTTTCTTACATTTTCTTACATCTTCGAGAGACTAGATATTACAATGTGTACATGGAAGCTTGTGAGTATGTAATCTGAGCTAGACCCATGGCATTTGTATGAATGAATCAATGTGAGTTGGAAAATGAAGCTATGTGTAAGAGAGTCTATGCATTAACATATACTTGTGTGAGCTTATATGTGTGTCTTCTATGTGAGGATGAAGCTACTGAACCTAATGACTTGAACAAACAAGTATGCAGTGATGTGCTATGTTTATGTGGAAGGAACAGTGGCTGTGAATGTAATAGAACCCATGAATGCTTATGTGTATGAGGAAAAGCTGACCATGCAAATGAGTGTGTTATATGATAAAGAGTGTGAAAGGGCTATGTCGCTGCTACAAGAAAACCCTTTGCATGATTGTGCAACGTGAGTGTGTGGAGAGTGTTGCTTATAGGACTTGGAAAACTTCCCTTTGCCACGTTAATGAGCTACTTCTTTAGTTTATTTTTCCTCCTTGAAATTGAACAATTGAAGCTTTTATCTCTTCTCCAAACCAATCTCCCATTCAAATTCTTTTTGCCTGTCAAAAAAAGTTTGCAAAAAAATAATAATAAATCATATTAAGTAGCAAAAATTTTACAAAATTATTTAAACAAATTTATGCATTAAAACCAATAATTTTGCAATTTAATTCCTAAGTTGCAGAAAATGTCCAATAAAATCAATTATCATATAATAAAATGCAATAGGCCATATTCAATCATTAAAATGCCTAAGTTTAGGGGGATTAATATATATAAAAATGACATTTATCAATGATGACAAACACCTAGAAGGGAACATTGCAAATTACAAACCCATAATTAATATGGTTAGAAACTTGGCCTCTACACAATAACAAAAGGCAGTACAAGAATTTAAATTGGTGAGCCACATAATACCCATTACCACTTTGAAATCGGCTTCCAAGGATCTTTTGATACTGGTACAGAGCATCGATCAAGGAGGATGAAGAAAATAGGTTCTGATATATAGAGCAAATTTGAAACGTGGCATTTTGTTGCAAGGGAAGGGAGATGTGTCACATTATTGATCATTGATTAAGTGAGATGTAATCTATGAAGGAATTAATGAAACGTTGCATCCTTTCTTTCTATGTGATGTGGCAGTGTGTTGTCCTTTAGATTGATTGATTTGTTGAGATCAAGCCAAAATGATTGGCTCATTTTCCTGCATCAACTGCAGCAAATCTGAACCCAAATGAGGGAGCTTCAAGACTAATTGAAAGTTTGAATAATTGTATAGGGTTGATTCAATTTCTTGATTCCCGTTCTAACTGTAATTGTTTAACACATTGTTTAGGGTTGGATCTGAAATTGAAGTGTTGCACACATGAGTACAAAAAGGAACTTCGAGCCTACTATCTTGTCTAGGTAATGTCCTATTGTTGCTACTTTGATAAGCTTCCATTAAATGATCCTGTTTCGATCTCCATTTCTCGTTTATTGGTGCTTAGTTCTGATTGCCATTGTTTGGTATGTGGTAACACTAAAATTCCCTATCATGGAGTGTTTACTTAGTGTCTATATTTCAAGCATAAGATTCTATAGTGTGAGCTAAAAATTTATGTATAGTTCATTGCTCATGTGCGAATCTATGTTGAATAGACTCTGTAATGTCTGATTTTTCGTAAAATATTGAAATGAGTCAGTTTTCAAAGCAAGTCCCTTGAGATGAGTGATTCAAGGCCAAATAAAATTGGGATAAAATTTTAAATAATAGAAAATGAGGATTTGAACATTGAGTTGCCTAAAAACTGAGGTCAAAGTGATTCGAAAAATTTGCCGAAAGGCCAGTGGCATTTTCGTAAATAAGTGGACTTTTTGGAAAACATACACGAGGTTTTTTTAATGAAAGTTTTGAGTCTTCTGGGGTTCTTAGAGGCTCTGAAAACCATGGAAAGCCCCGGGACAGTTAAATCTCCTCCGGTGGATGTTTTCTAATGTCGGTTGACTCGAACTTTGATCGATTCGTTCGGTAAGGTTTTAGCTCCAAATTGAGTGATTCCAAAGGTATTTTATTAAATTGGAAACCTATTTGTTATGATAGAAAAGACAGTTGTCAAAAAGGAGCTAAAACAAAGCCAAACCAGAAATGCCATTACGAAGGCCAAAATTGGAAACAACTTTAACAAGAAGCTTCTTAAACTCACTCCCTCTCTTGCCCTCATTTTCCTCCGTCTTTCTTCATCCCAGAACAGAGAGGAGAATCAATTCTCTTAGGCGCACAAGAAGGAGCACTCTTGGAGGGAGGAAAAAGCCAAGAAAAGGTAGGAAATTTCTTGGTTTTTCATGCTTCACCTTGGCTAACCTCTTCTTCCCTTTTTCCTTCTCCTTCTTCATGATTTTTCTGAAGTTGTGAGGGCTGTTTTGAAGGGAGAACAGAGGGGAAATTTCGAAAATCAAGTAAGGAGGCCAAAGAAGGCAAAGAGCAGGCAAAGAAAAGCAAGAAAACAAGGTAAAACTTCCATTCTTTGGTAGTTTCTTCCTCCCCCTTCCTCTTGCACGAATTTGGCCACCATGAGCCCCATTCTTAGGGGCTATTTTCTATCCAATTTATGGAGGGATTAGGGGTTTTAGGTGGCAAGGATTAAGAATGAACCAATAGAATCAAGAAATGAGCATTAGGAAATAAGATGGTACCATTAGGGATCCAAATGCTCCCTTGCAAATCTGATTTTATATGAATGTTTTTAGGCTTAATTGAAAGAAAACAAAGAGAATGCCATGGAAAGCCAATGCACCCATAGTCTCGGCCTAGGCAAGTTCCTATAACTAGAGAGAGTTTTAAATTTTTCTAAGGCCATTCTTGAGTCATATGTGATGAGTGAAGATGAGTAGAGGTCTTGGAAAAAATTTAGAACTCAAAAAAAGTGAATTGGTGCCATAGGCCCCATTATGTGACCTAAAGAAGCAACATGTGTTTAGACCCTTCATTTTAATTGTGTAATGACTCCAAGGGGCTTAAAAGGAGTCAAGAATTATATTTAAAAAGAAAGAATGGACCCTAGAATTTAATTGAGGGGTGTTGCTTCATTAGGTGCCTTTATGGACCATAATAAGGTCTATAGCATAACCTAGTGTCTAAGCAAGCGGTGTGACTTTAGAAATTGTTCCATGAGTAATTCATGCTTCTTTTAGTGTGTCTAGGCCAAGAGAAATGATCTCCACCTTCTTGGGTGTGTGAGGTCAAGGGAGAGGAGTCAAGGCTTAAGGAAAAAGCCATGGATATTTTAGAAGCAAAGTTGGCATGTGAACAACTAATACAAATCATTCAAGAGCTCATCAAGTGTTTGGATTGGCCTCACACTTCTTCTCATGGGTTTTGGATTTGCCTCATCCATTTCTTGAGCACTTTGGACTCAATCATACTCTTAGGAGCCCACTTTGCTTTTAGAAAACTCTTTGCTTTGTCTCAACCAAGCTCAAGGGTTCTTGGCTCATCCTCACCAAAGGGAAGAGTTCTTGGCCTCTCCACACTCAAGCAAACTCATACAAATATCATACACTTATTAGAAAACATAACATGGCATCAAGGATCATAGAATATAAAGGCATGCTAGCATACTTTTCAAAGCTTGAAAATACACATACACACATTCTAAAATAAGCTAAACACACGTCCATGCAGGAGAGAAGGTGGAGAAAGCTACCTGTAAATGAGTTGTACTAATGAAATTAAATATGAGGAAGTATAGTATAAGCTCACATGGTCCACGTGACACCAAATTAAATTGTTTAGATATAGCGCAACGCAGAAAAAGTCTATTATTTTCACTCCCTCTTTTATATGCTCTCATGGGAATGACGATGTAAAGCCTATGAATGACATAAAATGAGCTAGAATTTATGGTGTTACAAATTCCTCGGTCACCCAATATTGTTGTTACCTACTTTTAGGTTTGAGATGGTGTTGGTTGATTAATTGACACTAAATGAGATTTTCAATCATAGTAGAATGTCTCCAAAATATTGCATGTTGCCCTCAAGATTTTGACACAATTTTTATATGTTGCTTCAAAACTAATTTGTGCCAAAATAATGGAGAAAATATCACATGCTGTCTTTAGGACTTCAATAGGATTTAGTCCCATTTTGTTGACCCAACCTTGTGTCAAAATAATAGAGGAGAATTACTTACTATTCTGATGGTCTCAAAACCTAATTAAAGCTAAGATTCTAGCATGAAGCAAGATATGAATTCTTCTAAACTCACTGTCTCCCCCTAATATCATTACCTTGGTTGTGATTCTAGTTTTGGACTAAAATACTCTATAAAGTTTATGCATTTTCATCCTACTAATTTCAACATGATTTAACTTTTTTTTTTAACCTAATTTTGGGATCCAAATATTGTATATAATCCTACTTGCTTGACTTAACCTTGTTATAATCCTCGCATGCCATCAAAATATGCCATGGTTCTGATGTTTTACTATAAAGTTCAGTTTGTATATCTCATTTGTTTAATTCCCTGTTACCTACGAAAGTGTGATTGTTATCCTTTTGTTTCACTTGACATAAGATCGGGGTTTGGATTTTGGTCAAAGCTTTTGCAAATTGGTCTTTCTTATTAGCATGAAATTTAAAGTATAAAATGCTATTAAAATTCATATTCGTGCCTCTCATTTGGTGTTGTTTATATTTGTGTATGTGGGGGCATCATGGCACATGCGAGGAACTAATGAGCTATCTCAGATTTAAACAAGGATGAGTCTTGAAAATCATGCAAATCGCTAGGGGAAAATCTCATCGAGACAGAGCTTCTTTTTAGCTTGAAGTTTTGATAAGTTGAAGAAGCATGGAAGCAAACAAGTAAATATAATTTGGTTGTTTCAAATTTCCTTATCAATCATTTTGTAAATATCATTTGAAATAGTGTATTATTGAGTGGGCTGAAATCCAGCACACACCATCACAAATGTTGTATGCTTGTAAATATTTTATTTCAATTTTATTTTTCCCTTTTTAAAATTGCTATGTGACATAATTTATCTCCTCAAGTATAGAGGGGTTAACCGAGCACCATGTGTGACAATAAGTCTCCTTGGTGCTTTTCGGGTCTTTACATTTACGTTTTAGTAAGTTTTGAGTCCCAATGGCTTTATCAAATTAATTTTATTTTCCAAAAAAAAATTCAAGAAAAAATTTAGAAATAATTCAAAACAAAATAGAAGAAGATTTTAGAAAACCAAATAAAGTTCCTTTAAACAAAAGTTTCAATGTGAAAGAAAAGCAAAAAAAAGAAATCAAATAAATTTCTTTTCCTATAACTTTTTTGAAAAAATAATAAATAAAATATAGATAGTGGTTCAAAATCCAAAAAACAAGGTCTAGTTACTTTTTTAAAAATATGTGATATAGAAAGAAAAAATTGAAACAAGAATCAAAGATTAGAAATCAATAAATAATAATAATAATAATAATAATAATAATAATAATAATAATAATAATAATAATAATAAAAGACCATAAAAAATCAAAGATCAATAAAAAAATCACTAAAAATAAAAAAAGAAAGGGAAAATTAAAAAGTAAAAAATCAATCATAAAAAAAGATAAAAATCATAATAAAAAAATAATAAAAATAAAAAAACCATATAAAAAATCATTAAAAAAGAAGAAGAAGAGAAAGAGTAAAGAAGTAGGATTAATTTAGTTTTTGTAAATTAAACCGCTTTCAAAAATTTTTTTTATTTGCAAAAAAATTAAAATAATTTCTACTTTTCCACTCATCACTAGGAAAAAAAACAAAAAACAAAAAACAAAAAACAAAAAACAAAAAAAAACAGAAAAAAAAGATAAAAAAGAATATATTAAAAAAAAATCCTTGTACTTAAGTACAAATGTCATTCTAAAAAATCAAATTAAAAAAAGAAGAAGAAAGGAGAGAAAAATCCTTTTCACTTAAATGGCAATAATAAAAAAACTGTCAAAAAATAAAAAATTAATCATAAATAATACAAAAATCATAAAAATAATTAGAAAAAAGGAGAGAATAAAGATATATGATCATTTTGGCTTTTACAAATTAAAGCATACAAAATAATTTCAAAGCTATTTCATTTATGAAAGCCTAAAACAATTTCTACTCTCTTTCTCTCTTCACAAAAATTTAAAAAAAAAACCAACAAACCTAATTCTCTACCCAATCGAACTACGTGGATTTTGATTCCTATTATGAGATAGATAGGCCCTAGACTTTTATTCTAAGTCAAATTTGCCCTTGTAAATAAATATTTTTTTCTTTTAGTTTTATGTTCTTAATTTGTTTTCTTTTTTTCCTTTTACATGTGATTGCTAAGGGAATTAAAATAGAATAAATATCATATTAATTTTTTGCAATTAATTTAGAATAATCATTTTTAGTAATGGGTGTTGTAAGGTGTCAAACATATTTTCCACTTATAATTGACTTCTAAATCCATTATTTGGTTCATAGATCATTTTTCTTATAAAAAGCCTATTTTAGAGTTTTGCATTTTAAAAAATTAAAATTTGGTGGTGACCCTATTACTTTGATTTTGGTTTTATTTTTGAAAATTTATTTTTCTGGCGCTACGCGGTCACATTTCGAGTGTAACAATCTATAAGCAAAAAGGTATAGCTAACATGTTCAAAACATTAAGCCAATTTTTCTCAACAAAATAGAAATGGACATATAAAAGAATTCTTGTACCAAATTTCAGCTCAAAGTTTCTTAAGAATCATTTCAAGAAAAATCATAAATTAAGCTAAAAAAAATTAAAAACAAGACATTTGTGCACTCTACATAAATAATCACTTTTATATAAGAAAATGAATTAAAAAAAATTCATGAAAATTTTATACAACATACTAGACATATACACAATCAATGTTGCAAAATTTAAGAGCAAGATCGAATGGTGTTGTTCCCAAAATATTCACCAAGATAAATCTTTACTAAAATACCAACAAAAATAGAGCATTTTGAACATAGCTTGAAATTAAGTGGAATTGAACATCCAAATGACTTCTAAAAATCAACATAAAAATCTCTAATACTCAAGACATGTAAATGAACATATCCTCCAAAAATAAAGGCAAAATTCAACTCCAATAATGCTTAACAAATTGCCACAATTGAGTCTAATTATACAAATAAATGAATAAGCTATTCTATAGCAAATTATTAGCTTATTTAAACTACAATACATTAACTACAATCAAAGAATCATACAGAAGAATAATTACTTAAGCTCTATAAGTCAAAATGATTCAAACAGCAATTACTCTATGTATGCATCAGTTGACTTAAATAACTATAATATTAACACTAAATAAACACTATGGTCAATTGCATGCTTTCAAAGCCAATGTCAGTCAAAGTTAGTATATTTTTGGTCCTTATCATAGCATAAGAAAATGATAAAGTGGACATGAATCCAAGTATCATTCCCATAAGAAATATCATTCTCATTACAAATATGGTCTAGTATCGTAGGGAATTTATTCAAGTAGTTATTTTAAATTGGTTAGCTAATCATTTACACCTAGTAGCCTAAGTTACTATGAACAGAAAAGTAGGAAATTGAGCTACACCATAGTGACCTATGAGAATGCATTAATGAGAGACTAAAGACTTAAAGCTCAATTCCTAAACCGTAAAATCATATTAGTGAATTAGGCATTATTCCCTTAGTTTTGTTATGACTTAATAACAATGTCCTTGCTTGATTATGTTTGGTGAATTCCTAACCATTGAGGCTATGAATGTGTACAACAACTTATCTAGTTTCTAACATAGCCTAGGGTGCCTAAACAAATTGGCCTAAGTTCCATTTGTAACTAAGAAGCATTACAAACATTGAACTCAAGATTAATTAAGAATAATGACTTTGAACAAGTGTGTTCACCCTTAATTGTCACATCTAGTACTCTATGTTAGGCCAAACTCTTAGAACAGAATAAGATCAAGAATTAAAAAGGGATTAGAAGCCCAATCATGATAAAATATTGGGCTAGGAATGAGGAAAAGACCCAAAAAAGGTGACCCTAATAGGCTGTGGTGTAGTAAGAGAAATATTAGAATAGTCATGAAAGATATATCCCATATTTTCAATTGAGTATGACCCTCCTAATAAGTCATAAGAATATGACAAAAGGAGTAGAAGGCCAACTAAAATAAAAAAAATAAGAAGAAAAGTTGAGGCATGATAGTCTTGAACCTAAGTCTAAATTCTATAACTTACATTATTTGAAATACACAAATGCTTAATTGATAAAAATTGAGAAAGTAAAGACCAAATGTCTTGTTGAAGTACTTGCAAATAGGTTGGAAGAGTATACTATATTTGTAATAGACAACACTGCAATCTTGCAATAAATTGTTATGAGGATTATAAATTAATTCCTAATTATTAAGAAACTATATCACACGATGAATTGCCTCAAAAATAACTAACATCTTGGTTTGACAACTTACAGCATCCCAAACCCATTTGTGAAAGACAGTGTGCCTAAACATAGCTAATAGGAAAACATGATGTTTCATTTACCAAATATTCCTTTTTACTACTAAAAACATTGTCTACCAATGTTTCATTATGAATCTACTTGTTCAAACATCTATACTTGTTCAAACACTGCAATCTTGCAATAAATTGTTATGAGGATTATAAATTAATTCCTAATTACCAAGAAATTGTATCACACGATGCATTGCCTCAAAAATAACTAACATCTTGGTTTGACAACTTACAACGTCCCAAACCCATTTGTGAAAGACAGTGTGCCTAAACATAGCTAATATGAAAACATGATGTTTCATTTACCAAATATTCCTTTTTACTACTAAAAACATTGCCTACCAATGTTTCATTATGAATATACTTGTTCAAACATCTATATGCTAAGCATAGACACACTTCAGTAGGGTATTTAGTTGAGAGGATAGCCTTCTGAACTGATAACTAAGTCTTTTAACCATCTGTATTTTGCTTCAGGCCCACAATCCTCATCTTAAAATATTTTACAATTATGACAATACCAAACAACATATAAAATGATAAAGAAAACCAAGCTAATTGAATCGTTTGTAGGGCTCACCAAACCTTGATCAAACCATCTCTATACCCATACCAAGATGTCTAATGGGTGCAAGTGATCAATCTGTAAACCTAGTGGGGAATCATATCAAACTCAGAAGGACATGATAAAAAAAACATGATTAATGGATCCATCTGTTCTATGGAAAAAAGGGGCCTTAATTGCACAAGCACATATCCTTATGTCTATCTTTACCATATTTATTATTTAGAGATGCAATAATTTTTTTTAATATTCTAATAATATAACACAAACGAATAGAAGAGTATTTCTCAGAACTCATAAAATTTTTCATTTTTTTTCTTTTAATTTGATTTTCTATATACCTAGTCAATATATTATGTTGTGAGATATACAGATATATATATATATATATATGAGATAAGAGTATCATGGAATCAATTTATACATTAAAACTATATCCCTTCATAGATATACTGCTCACAAAGTTTGAACCTAGGTCAATCCCTTGAGGCTTTGTCTTGAAAATAAATTTTCATATAAATATATATATAATAAAAAATCAATAAAACTTAGAATAATTAAAATTTTGACTTAATTAAAGTAAGTATTTTATTTACTTGAAATTTTTTTAAAATTTAGTTTAATTACATTTTTTGTCTTTCTAATTTATTCAAAAAATCAATTTGGTTCCTCTGCTGTCAACTTAAACAGCATTGTCTATCTAGTATACTTATTTGGAGCACTTTAGCCTTTATATAGCTAATTAAAGTTATATCATCTCTTTATTTATTAAATTGAACCAATTTAAAATAAAATTAATTGGATCAATAGCCAAATTTTGTTATGGCAAACAATTAATTTTTTTGTTAATTTTTAATAATTTGATACATAAAATTTATTTATTAAATATTAGAGGGTCTAAATTACATTATTTTAAAAAAAAAGGTTCAGTTGAATTAAAGAGTTATAATAGTTATGAAATCTCATATCTATCAATCTAACAATAAAAAGTAAACCTATCTCTCCAACAGAAAAAAAAAATATAACATAGCTAAATAATAAATAATAGCTTTTTTCCTTGCCCAAGCAATGGCTATGGATTATCAATGACTGGACAGACAAAGTCTATGCATCTTTCGGATCAGAAATCGTCACTACATATGCTGCAACGATACAAATGCATCTATCCACTTAAGTAACGTCATATGTCCAAAAGACTTGATCACAATTAGGGTTCGCTTCTAGCGAACATAGCTCTCATATACAGTTATACGGAGACCGGTGCACATAGAAAAAGAATCAGAAATAATTAGAAAAATAATAAGAAAGTAAAATTAAAAAAAAAAGGCAAAAAGACACATAACCTTAAAAGAAGTCGCACTGTTATAAAGTATACATGTATATTATTGGGTTTAGTTTCTTGAATAGACAATTTTAAACTTAGCTTGGCCGGAAGCTTGATAAAAATATTATTTTTATGTTAAAAGATAAAAAAATTAAAAAAGAGAAAAATTATATCTAAAAAAAATACTTGCATTAAATAGTACATAGCTTTAGATATTAATTCTTCTTAAAAATTTAGATTATAGATTTCTTATTAAAAAAAAAGAACTAATTTAATATATTTAGTGTTTTCAGATAACTTTTTTGAGCCAGGCTTGAACTCATTTTAATATAAAAAATTGGGTTTAACCAAATTTAATTTCCACCCCAATAAAAAGTATGAATTTAAATTAAACCTTAAGTATTGAGCTCATTCAAATTTTTTCAGGTTGCGTAAATTAGTGATCAAATCTAATATTTAATTATTTTTGCGAAAGAATAAGATATTTGGAACAGAAAGAATGACTCTAAAAACACTAATTAAATAGAAAACAAAACGCTAACAGTTTTGCCCAATTAGTAAAAGAAAATAATTTTATCAAAAAAAAAAGGTAAAAGAAAATAATGCTTTCTCTTATCATCAACCTAAGCTTGATTTCTTTAAAGTGCATTCAATGAATAAAATTCTAAATATACCAAATCGAGGTATAAGAATGCCTTTCAATACCTCTTGAGAAAGGGACTTAACCCAAGTATATCCGAAAATACCCTTATATATATATATATATATAAGTGGGGGCCAAATATAAATAAAACAATTCATGTGTGTGAAAAATGGTGGTCAAACCGAAAGACTTCCATCATATCGAATATGAAAATAATATATCTAAAAAGTGTTATTTATAAAAGCAAATTAAAGAAAAGGAAAACAAATGAGGGGTCAGAGAAGAATGAAAAATATAGCTAAATTGTAAAAGTTTTTATCCTGCATATAGTTGTCCAATTTTTTCAGAGTTGAATATAAAGTGGTAACTCCTTTCTGTACCCAAATTGGAGAAAGAATTAGAAACCAAAGATACCACTAATCGTTTCATACTGAAATTTAATTTAAATGTTTGAAAAGAAAGCACAAGAATCAGATCATATTAACACACTTCGAGCCATTATTATTACTACTAGAATGGGTGACAATTTTTGTTAAACCATGGGCTTACACATGGATCATATAAACTATATACGTAGTTTAGGCTAATTTTAAAGAGCCACAAGCCCAACATTCGTTTACACAATTTTTGGAACATGGGTAAGAATAGAGGATTTTGCAGTCATTTTCAGTAACACATTGTTGAATGGTTTTGGTTTGTGTCCAACGCAGTCCCAAGAACCATTGTTACAAAGAGCAAGTCCTTTCCCGCGCTCCCTAGTACAATCCACATCATTGTAGGCTTACATCTGGAGTCCTCACTGTCGCTTGAGCTCCATCGAACACTTGAGAATGATACCACTGCATATTATTCATTTCAGATTAAAATTTCAATATAAAAGTTATTCAAAGATTGTTTTACCGAAGGATTAAACTCAGCGATGTTATTTTGGTGTTTGCTATCAAATTTTTTAATAAATATTTATAAAGTAATCAATTATATGATGCTAATAGAGATAGAGAAAATTACACTCTCTTCCTCAGAGCTAACTAATTCAAATGATGTAGTTTTTTTCTTTATTCTAAAAATATACATTGCCCTCCCTTAAAATTAAAAGATGCGCTATACCAACATCAATTTCTTGCAAAAAAAAAAGATGAGCTATTACACATATTTTGACTAAAATGCCATTATATCTATTATTTATATAATATAATAACTAGTAAATATATATTTGATTATTTTAAAAATATTCAATTTTTGAAATTTAAAATAATTTAAATTTATAGTTTTTAATATGAGATAAATAACATTGAAATAAAAATTTAAAAATTATATTCTTTAATAAATTATATTTTTAATAAAAGAAATCAAATATTATTTTTTAGGATATTTAGTCATATTTTAACTTCGGATGAATTTGAATATATTTTCAAAATACATGAAAAAGTTGTATAATTTAAGTATAGAAAAAAATTGAGTCTAAAAAAATTAATGTATCATATGTTTATATAAAACTAAATCTAAAGTTCTCTTCTTTCACAAAATAATGGCATGCGTATAATATACTAAAAGCTAAATGGGAGGTAGATTTAATAATGCTATATAATTTACAACTTTAAATGTTGTGTTTATTTATGTATATGTATTTATAATTATGAATAAAGAGTAAGAACATATGACTATTAATTCATCCAATAAATAAATGATTTAATGCAACTCTTCATGATATAAACCTTTTGAATGAAAGGTTGTAACTCCTCATGTGTTTAAGATGTAGCTTTTATAACTCTAAAAGTTAAATGCATATATTTATATCTTTTATATTTAAAGACTTTTTGGCTTCATTTTCTAAGAGGTAATTATAATGAGGCTCTCCTACTAAGTATAAAAGGAATACCATAAGACTTTGTAAAGTGCAGATGAGAAAAGTGTTTTACAATCTTATAAATATTATTTTCAAGTTACAAAAGTGTTAAGGATTTTCTTGATATTTCTAATAAAAAAAATTCATAAAAGTTTCATTATATCATAAAAGAGTATTATCATCAACATTCTAACAATTATGTTCCGGGATTATCCCTTTAAAGAAAGCAATTGAGTCATGCCTTGAAGTAATTTATTGTGTGGTGATCTTAGTTATCTTTAGCATTGTTTTCTTACAATTTTAGAAAAATATTTACAATATGTCTTAAGATTAAAGCGCTACTTTCAAGGTTATAAATTAATAATTTGTCAAGTTAGATTGATTTGATGGTACCAATTTCAATTAGTGGAAAAGATAGAATGTTGTTTCTTCTTTTGGTACTAGACCTTGTTTATGTGCTTGATCCAAATATTGCATGAATTCTAGATGCTTTGGAGGATGCCACAAATAAAGAGAAGATAAAGGTTGCTCAATTGAAGAAGCATGAAGAGAATGTATTTGCATGCTAAGGCCACATTCTCAACACCTTGTTTGATAGATTTTATAATCTTCACATGACTATACAATCACCAATGGAGATTTAGAGATCTTTGAAAAAAAAAATATAATAATAAGTGATAAGGTATCAACAAATTTATTATGTTAAAATATTTTAAATTTAATTTGGTTAACAACATGCTTATCATGGATCAAGTCTTTGAGTTACAAATCTTATTAAGTAGACTTTGTCATAGACTTTGTTATCTACAAGTGGTGGTTCCTAAATCATTACAAGTTGGAGTGATTTCAAAATTGCCTTTAACTTGGAATGATTATAGGAAGAAACTTCTACATCTAGATGAAGACTTCACAATTGAGAAATTATTGAGGCATCTATATATAGATGAGAAAATTTGAAAATGTGATACTATGTATCTTGTTCAAAATTCTAAGGTGAATTATATTAGTGAAAGAAAAGTTGTCAAAGGCAAAAGAAAAGTTATGTCCTTAATGGACGTAAAGAAAGACCAAAAGACAAAAAGAGTGTTATCCTTGACATAAAAAGGGCACTATATCAAAGATTGTCAACTTTTGGGGGAGCAAAAAATCATTCTAAAGAAGTATCAAATTCAAAAGTCAACTTAGTGAACAAAAAAGAAGAAAAACTTCATTTTTACAGTCACTGAGAGAGTTCATTACATGTATATTGGTATGATTATTGAACTCAACATGGCATTACAAGGAAATTCATCTTAGTGATGCCTAGATCCAAGTACAATTGTTCATGTTTGCAACAATTGTCAAGTGAAGGGCCAATATCTACTAATGGGCAATAATAACATGGCTAAAGTATGTGGTCAAGGAATAATTGAATTGAATTTCACAAATGGAAAGAAGTTAATTTTGGTGAACGTACTTCATGTTTCAAAAGTAAGGAAGAATTTAGTCTTGTGTTAGAATATGATAAAGTGGTCTTTCTTAAGAATGATTTGTTTGTAGGAAAAAGGATATTGCAATGAAGACATGTTCAAATTTAGTATTGACAATAAAGTGAATGTTTATATGTATGTTGTTAATTCTTGTGGTTCCTAGCATAATAGATTAGCAGCTTTAAATTATAGGTCAATTGAATACATGTACAAAAAATCTTAGTGTGGAAAAACTAGAGCTATGGAGCTACTCTATTTTCTTATTATTTTCAAGAGAAGGATGCTTGGCCACACTGAGTTCGATGAGTGAAATCTGACAAAATTTAAAAACTAAAAATAGAAACTTATTTGAAAGATAAGGAAAGAGAATAATTACATGTTGACCAAAAAAGATATTTCCAAAAAAAAATGAAAATAGCAAAATGGAAGCTATAAAGACTAATAACACACTCTCTTAAACTAGAGAGTAGATATTGATCATTTCTAACTTATAGTTCAACTTTTTAAATTTAATCCTTGACAAGGCCTTTGTTAACCTTCGATTAGTCCCATCTCAATTTTTCTTTGATAAAATATCTATTTATCTCAACATGCTTGGTCCTATCATAAGTGTTATTTATTTCAATATGCTTAATTTTATCACGGTGGATAATAATGAATGAAATTTTTTAAGTTAAATTACATATTTGTAATAAAACCATGTATAAAAGTAATTTTTTTTTGAATAATTTATATTAAATTTATGCATTTAATTTTTAATTACTTGTATGATATTTTTATTTCACTTTTACTTAATAAAAAGATGTTAGAATTTTTTTTTTTTTTTACCATGTAAAATCACAAGGTGAAGAAATGTTGACATGAACTGACAAAGGAGGACCATTGGAATAAAATGACAACATTAACTTTGGATTATTTTCTTTATTTTTTGTATGTGTACAGGATACGCCACTCCTTCCTGACCTCAACTTTCGAATTCCTCTTCCAATTTACCATTTACTTCTCCAATTTCCATCATTTTATCTCGGCACAGGCTGGTTTCATTTAAGGTAAGAAGTGAGGAGTCATAATTATCTCAATCTTTTTTCAATCACTTTAACCCTACTTAGAAACCTTTTTATTTAAAAAATATATCTTAAATTATATAATTTTTTTTTCATCTAAATGTCTTGAGGAGGTACATCATCAAATCGAAACCAAGCACAAGCCACAACATTCCTCCTCTAAAGACGAAAGCTTTAGGAATGATTCATAAACAATTAATTGAACCCAATGATGCAACACCATTAGTTAATTTATTGATATTATTTAATATCAATATAAATTTTAATTATTTATAAATTTAATTGATATATATCTAATTTATTTACTAATAAAGTTTAAGCCAAATCATGTAAGAAAAAAATTGATTGAACCCAATGGTGCAACACCATTAGTTAATTTATTGATATTGTTTAATATCAATATAAATTTTAATTATTTATAAATATAATTAATACATATCTAATTTATTTACTAATAAAGTTTAAGCCAAATCATGCAAACATTGTTACCTGCATAGTTAAATATTTTAAAAATAAATATGAAGACATAGAATTGTTGGTAATAAATTCCTAACAAAGTGAAGGAATTGTTGTTTGAAAAGTTTCAAGTGAATTTTTATAATTATTTATCACATAATTATAATATTGTATGTTTATCTTATTAATAATTGAAACTTTTATTTTTTAGAAATATTACAATTAGAGACCTAAGGATAACCATCAAATTTTGGAAAACTTCAAGAGAAAAGTTATAAATTATTTAAAGAATTTGATCAACGCTGCACGAGATTCAAGACGAATACCAGAATGGATTGGAGAATCCATGGATTTATTTTTGCGCCATTCATGCTATCTTCAATGTTGAAAAGCTCATTTTCATCTCAGTCGGGGCTCATTCATCACCCAGACTCTACCTTGAGGACGAGGTAGTTCTGTAAGGAATGGCAATTGACAGCAGCCCAAGCCCAATGAAAGAATACATGACCCAACCCACAACTCACCCCAACAATCTTAAGAGCAGAGAAGAAAGAAAACGAGCTCCAGCTGAACGTTTACACTGTAACACGATTTGAGAGAATATTTGGCTAGTGGTCCTTAGAGCAATATTGGAAGGGGACCGTTTGAGCAGTGCAAACAACCGCAGCGTTCAACAAATACAAGATATGCGTAAGAAAAACCGATAAAAGAAAATATGCTACGCTGATATATACCATAACCGATATCTTGAAGAAGTTACTAAGCATGTTTAGGCCCAAAAGGAAAATTCTATCAGACTCTGATGAAGTACATATATACACATGTATACATATGCATATGTGACAATTGTACTCTTTCTATTTACTCTTTCTATTTACACAATTAAATACATTTCTCAAAATGTGAAAATGCTTAGGAAAGCTAATTTATATAAAAACTATGAAAACATTTATGATCAGAATTCAGAAGAATGATAAGGAGAAACTCAAATAACCTAGCGAACCTGGATTGCACTAGCAAAACTTGAACAAACAATATCATGTTCCGAACCTCTTCGAACCACACTCGGAGCAAAATTTAGAGGTTTCTCTCAAATATGAGGCCCCACATTCATCACAAAACTTTGCAGGACTCGATGGCTGCAAGGCAATAGTTAAGTTACCAGACAGGAAGAGGTAGGTATAGTATTTATATAATATCAAGTTACTTCAATCATCAAAACCAACTGCTCTGCTAAATTCTCATAGAGCATTATAAGTAATCCTGAATCTTTAATTGAAGAAGCCCAAAACAATAATGGAAGAATTATAAAGAACTGATAGAACTGAAAACCTGTATTTATTAAATCCTATCAGAGCTTATAAAAGCCAAGATACAAGTACAAGGCCTTATAAAACACTCACATATACAACAATGCAATTATATATGACCACAATGTGCCTTCACAAGAACATACAGGCGAATTGATTTTCACCAGATTCAGAAATATATTGACAGAACTAAGGAATTATCATTCACATTTCCCAAAGACTAACATAGCTGCGACTATCTCTCCACTTTCAAGATATTATTACCATATTGAATACCATGGACACTAGAAGGTGATGACTAACGATTTATGTTTTGGATCTTAAATATTCGTCCATAACTTGAATTATATGCATGACTCCACCGTCAACTACTAATAACAACGTAAAAGGTTTTGTTGACATTAAGAGTTAAAAGTAATATAGAAGGAATAATTTAGGGGATGAAGACAAACACCACCCAATCAGCCATATAATATTTTGAAAATAGAGTTTAACTACAAGATAAACTTCTAAGATAAAGATGAATAACAAAGCAATCTGAAGATAACTAACTTTCCTATCTTTAAAATAAATCTACATAACAATCCTAAGATGACTGTAAGACTCCAAAACAATAACAAACTCTATAAAACTCCAGATAATAATAAATGACTAATCCATTAGGTTAAGAGTTCCAAATAATAAGTTTCTGAACACTTCTCCTCGAGCTCAAGATTATACGAGGCACAAGCTTCAGATTCTTACAAATAAAATCCATTTGAAAAAACAGAAACAAATCTACAATAGGACACCTAGATGTTACACTCTGACTCAACGTCCCCCTTGTACTTAACTACAACTCAGGAACTTCACAGCAACTAGTACTTCCTCAAAAAATGTCCTCAGTAACAAACGACTCCTGGGATTTTTTGACCTATTTCTCATGAATGGCCCTTCATCATTCTCTTAGTTAATCTTTGACCACATATTATAACACAATAACAAAGCTCCCGTAAGTGTTCAACCTAACATATTCTCAGTAATCTCCTCAACTTTCTCCCAGTTGGTCTCCATTATTGGGTAGCACTACAAGGAACCCAACAACACAACTCTCATTCTAAAATCTTCAATATGTCCAAACTAAGATAACACAACTTACTAATTTCTAAAAAACTAAAAAGTGCACCCTTAAGGCATGGATCCACTCAAGCCCTCACCAAATGCAACTTTTTATATCACTGCCACATCAATTCTGCATTACCGTACTATAAAATTACGACCTAAGAAGCACCGATACGGATACGCGTATTGGGTACGACACGATACGATACGTGCGATACGATAATTTTTAAAATTTTAGGATACGGGTACGGGAAAAAATATATATATATATATATTCAATAATCTAATACATTAAAAACTAATTAATCAAGCATAATTAGTGAATGAAATAATTAATCAATTAATGAGCAGAGGAATCAAAATTAGGTGAGCCCTAATTTGTTTCATCAACTTACAAATTGCAGCCATTGTTGTTATCCTTATAATGTGAAGAGTCATTATTCCACCTCCTTTTATTGCTACGCTTAAATGGTTGAACAATGAACAGGTGAAGTCAGATATCACAAACCCAGAACATTCTAGTTTAATTTTCTACAAACAGAGGCACATATCACAGGAATGAATTGAAACACAAGTAGGAGAGACAAATTATCAGCCAAGTTACAAAATTCTAAGCTTGTTTTTCTCTGTCATTCAAATTTTTGAAAAAAAAAAATTGAAAACAAAATCCTTGCCACCGGAGAAGATGCACCTGCCACTGGCCAGAGAAGATGACAGAGGAACAGAAGGCGTCGTCGGAGAGGATGATGTAGCAGGGTAGGCGACACATGGCGAGATGCAGCAGCACCAGAAGCAGCGGGCGAGGAAGAAGAACTGAAGCTGAGGGAGAAGAACCGAAGCGTTTGACGGGTTGGGGGTTTAAATGATGGACGAAATGAAGTTGTTTAAGGAGAAAAACGTTTCACTGCCATTTCAAGGACGTTTTGGAGTCGTTTCCTAGCCGTGTCGAAACATTTCGGTACGTAAAGAAACGTTTCGAAACATTTCGGTACGCAAAGAAACGTTTCGGATACTTTTATACCCTTACGGTACGCGTGTCGGTATCAGATACGTATCCCGTACGGGTACGGCTCTAAATTTGGAGTATCGGTGCTTCTAAGATTACGACCCATCTTTACTCGATTGCAACGGCCCCTAGTGCAACAACAAGCACTAATTTGACTTGGGGGGTTGGTGATTTAGTGGTAGTGGGTGGCAAATTGCTTTGTTACCTATTCTATTAGGAATTGCAGATATCTAGGGATTTGATTCTACATTAATTCAAAGAAAAAGAACGTTTTCTTTTATGAATTGAATGAAGTTACACAACAAAGTTCTTGTTCTATTTTAATATAATAAAATCTTTTTTATTATATTAGTTTACTCAAGAGTTGCTCAATGAATCTGTTGCTGCTCATCTGAGGTGTAGGATTCATATCTATCTTCAGACTTGGGAAAAACTGCAATTGTTGATTTGAGAGAAGGAAAAAAGGTTGCCCTATTTGGTCTGGGATTGGTTACGTATGTTTAAATCTATAGTATGTTGACTGGGCCCCCAGTCCCTGGTATTGGTGCCATAGGTACTGAGATACCACAACAACTCAAGGGAGGAACTCGACCCAACATTCACAACCCATATGAGACAGGATAGCCACCTAGATTGTTACTGTTGCACCACACCTCCTAGAGCCCTAAGCTACATGGCTCCCTTGACCATTTTTTTTTAATTTATTTATGTGGCTTCTAGCCACAAATTTCCTTGGGGCCTTACTTCAAGAAGGATTTCAAGCAAAATCTATCCTTTTTTATGAAGCTAGGATTGAGATTCAAGGGGGATGATACCATGGTTGCGATATCATGTTGAAATTTAGGGTTGAAGTGAAATAGACGGGTGAATTTAGTGGCTGAAGACAAACACCACCCTCTCATCCCTCTATATACCTTCCTTTGTTTGTTTTCTCTGTTGTCTTTTTATGAGAGTTCACCACAATTATTTGGAGAGCATTTTTCAATAAATTGAGCATATAATGTGTTAATTCTTGGTCAACTCTCTTTATGAGAAGAGATCTGTTTTATGGGCTGATAGGCAAGATTTTCTCCCTTCCCATTATTTCCTAGTCCCTAGGAATCAGCCTTGATTCTTTGTATCTCTCAGAATCAGTTTTTTTTTTCCAATTAAATGTATCCCTAGGAATCAGCATGTACAGGAACTGTCTGATCTAGGTAATTAATCACCTGAATCATAGGAATTTGGTCTCTTGCACCTGTATATATATACAAGGGTGAATTACACTTCTGACATAAATGAAAATAACCTTCATTTTTTCATGGCATTAAAGTAGTGATCCTTGTGAATTTGCCATTGCTGATTCTCAGCCTTCATTGCCATTTCTCATTGAAGATTTTTTCCTCTCTTTTGGCCTTCATTGCCATTTCAGATCTATTTGTTTTTCTCTTCCTTTCTATATTACAGATCATTATGTCAGAAGGAGATAAAGCTCCAGCACCCTCTGCACCTATGTTTTCTAATTTCTAGCCCTGTTTTTTTCACGCATTCCACTGGGTCGACCAGTGAACTCAGCAATACATGCTTCCTATTGTCTAGATGGGGAAGAGAAGGTTCTGATAATAAGGTTCAGGATCTCAACAAAGAAGGGATAGAAAAAATCTATAGTTTCACCAGTTCCATGTCCACTTTCTTTAATTCATATTTTTAGCTTTTCAGGTTGGTGTCTTGCTTCTTATTCTTTAAGCATCTCTGAAAATCCTACGTCACAGGTTATTGACTCAAGCAACAGATCATATGACTAATGATTCATTACTCTATAAAACTTATAATTTGAGCCCTAGGAATAGGAAAATTAAAAATTCCAATAGAACCTTTGTTATTGTTGCAGGAAATGACACCATTCAACTAACCCCATTTTCGTTACATTATGTCTCACATGTTCCAAAACTTTTCTCAAATCTCATCTTACCGAAACTTTGAATTGCAAGTAACCTTCCTTGATGACCAGTGTATCTTTTAGAACCGAACAACCTGAAGTTGATTGGATCTGCTGAGGAACAAAGTGGCCTTTACTTCATGAATATTGATGGGGTCTATCTTTCTGTTCACCCTCTCCTGAGATTTAAAGTTCCAGCAATATTTCTAGTCAGTCCAAATCTAGTGTCTTAGAAATCTGGCATCATCATTTCTGCTTGGAGCATCCATCTTTTGCTTTGCTAAAAGAGAAGTTAGATCTTGCACTAGGCACTCGATTGAGAATTTCATATCATATGATAATGTCTCCCAAATATCAAGCATTTGTGACTAATATTTCAAATGAGAATGCTTCCAAAAATATCCATGAAGCACTACAGTATAATGAATGGAGATTGGCTATTCAAAAGGAGATGAAGGCTCTGGAAAAGAATGGAACCTAGGACATCAATAGGTCTTCTTAAAGGGAAAAAGCTAGTTGGGTGTAAATGGATTTTCACCATCAAGCGTAATCTAGATGGAAGCATCAAGAAATACAAAGCCATGTTAGTGGCTAAAGGAGTCACTCAAACTTAAGGAATTAACTATTAAGAAACAATTGCTCCTGTTGCAAAGTTTAACACAATCAAAGTGCTTTTAGCTCTAGCTACCAATCTTGATTGGCCTATGCACCAACTAGAAGTCAAAAATGCATTTTCTAGATGGGGACCTTGAAGATGAAGTATACATGAAAATACCATTAGGATTAGGCACAAAAACTTGTAGAAACAAGGTGTGTAAACTATGCAAATCTCTATATAGCCTTAAATAGTTTCCTAGGACTTGGTTTGAGAGGTTTACAATGTTATAAAAAACGATGGGCACTCTCAAGGCCAATCTAATCATACCTTGTTTACCAAGTTCTCACCTAATGGCATGATTGCAATATTAATTATGTATGTAGATGATATAATTGTCACAAAAGACTTTGAAAATGACATAAGAAGGTTAAAGGGTGCTCTTGCTAAGGAGTTTAAAATCAAAGAGCTTGCTGAATTAAAATATTTTTTGAGGATGGAAGTAGCTAGATCAAAAAGAAAAATTGTCATCTCTCAAGGAAAATACACCTTAGACTTGCTTGAAGAAACTGGTATGCTGGGGGTGTAAACCAACAAATACTTTTATGGAAACGAATTATAAGCTGCTTTTCAAGGAGGAAAGTCCTCCTGTGGATACTTGTAAAAAATTTTAAGGGAAAGGGGGAGAGAAAACACAAAGTTAAGAAGAATTTCTTGTGTGTTTGATTCTGTAAAATAGCCACAAAGGGGAGAATAGAAGACAAATCTCCTAATCAAAGCTTAGAAAATATGCAAGAAAATAAAGTAATTAGTCTTCCTAATAAAGTCATATTTGACCATTACATTTAATAGGAAAAATAAGGAAAAAATCATGTGCCAAAGAAGGGAAGAAATCTAAGAGCTAAAGATGGAAAGAAAATAAGTCACAAAATATTAGAATCACATGGGTAATCTAGCATGATTCTCTAATACTTTCCCTCAAATTGGTGGGTAGATATCATGCAAACGTAGCTTGCTAGTAAGGTCTTCAAACTTCACTTGAGGCAAAGCTTTAGTTAAGAGATCAATAGCTTGTGTCTTGAGAAGGGATGTAGGTCAATTCAAGAATACCAGCATCTAGCTTCTTCTTAATGAAATGCCTGTCAATCCCAACATGCTTTGTTCTATCATACTAGACTAGGTTCTTGGCAATGCTAATGGTTGCCAAATTATCATAGAAGGCTTTCATAAGGCAAGTAACTTATATCCTCATTTCATCCATTAGTCTCTTTAGCCACAAGATTTCACATATTCAATGAGCAAGAGTTTGAAATTTCACTTCAGCACTGCTTTTGTTTCCCCATAGGAAGGTACAATATCTTGAGATTGAGCGTCTATCAATGATAGATCCAACCCAATCAGTATTAATATAGACTTCTATGCCCTTTTTTTCATTTTGATTTTTTTTGGAAGAAAATTCTTTTACCAAGCGTTATTTTCAAATATCTCAAAATTCTATAGACTGTCTCTATGTGTTACTTCGTGGGCTTGTTCATATACTTATTGATCACATTGATAGAGAAACTGATGTCTGGTTTGGTGTGTGTGAGGTAAATGAACTCCCAACCAATCTTCAATATCTTCCGGTATCAACTAGAGTGCCTTCTTGTTTGGAGTTAGAGTTTTACGTGATTTACGGAAGAGTGTCAACTAGACTACACCCAATCATCCTAGTTTCTTTAAGGAGGTTAAGTGTGTACTTTCATTGAGAGATAATGATTCCCTTCTTCAATCTTGCCACTTCCATCCCAAGAAAATACTTTAGTTCCCCTAGATTCTTGATCTCAAATTCACAAGCTAAGAAATCTTTCAACCTCTTGATCTCTTCTTCAAAGTTGCTAATCACAATGATATTGTCAACATAGATAGTTAAGATGACAATTTTATTTTCAGGAGAGAATTTTAGAAACAAGATATGATTAGCCTGCCCCTAGGTGTAATCATAACCGTTCATAGCTTTTATGAATTTTTCAAACCAGCCCTTGGAGATTGTTTGAAGCCATATAGAGATTTCTTTAGTTTGCAAACTTTATTCTTGCAATGAGGGAAAATAATGCTAGGAGGTTCCATGCAAACTTCTTTCTCTAGGTTTCCATTGAGAAATGTATTTTTAACATCCAAATGATGAAGTTGTCCGTCTAAATTAGCTTTTAAAGAAAGCAATAATTTGATTGTATTGAGTTTGGCAACAGAGGCGAATGTTTCTTGATAATCTACTCCCAATGTTTGCGCAAATCCCTTTATCATGAACCTTGCTTTGTGGTAGTTAATAGTTCCATCAGAGTGGTGTTCGATGGTAAATACCTATTTACAACTAACAAATCTTTTTTGTTGAGGAAGCTTAGTAATCTCCCAAGTGTCATTTTTTTTCGAGGGTTGACATCTCTTCTTTAACAACTTAATTCCAATCTAGTGTACGATGAGCCTCTTGTATACTTTGTGGAATTTTTTCAAAATAGATGTAAGTAAAAAAAGCCTTATATTTAGGCGAGATTTGTCATAACATACAAAGTTGCAAATAAGGTGTTTAGTACAGCTTTTGACACCTTTTGTTAAAGCAATAAGCAAATCCAAAAAGCCATCCAAGGTAGAATCATGAGGTAGATAAATTTGGTTCCAAAGAGGATTCTTGGTTATGTCTTAAGGATGTGCAAGGCTCATGCACATCTGTCTTCTTCCTCCTAGTGTAGGCCTAAAGTTCCTTTTCTTCCTTTTTTGGTATAAGCTCTAATTCAGTTGTACCAAAGCAGTTATGGGTAGGATTTGAAGGAGTCACAAATTGGTCTTCCAAAACAAGGTGATAACCACTTTGATGATTTTGGTTATTTTCAAGTAAAGGAAAGCCACTAGTTCTACTATTTTCATCAATTTTCAAGTCCAAAAAACTCCATTCACTTTCTTGAATCTCCCCCTAAATGGTGGTTTTTGGATAATATTGTTGATACTCAAAGAAAGTAACATCAAGGGTAACATAGAACTGTTTAGTGGTGGGAGAATAACATTTGTAACCCATCTTTGTAGAAGAGTAGCCCAAAAAAATACATTTATGGGATTTGGGTTCAAGCTTGCTACCATGGGAAGTGTGAACAAAGGTAGTGCATCCAAAGACCTTGATTGGTAAGGAGGATAAGAGATGGGTATTAGGATAGGATAGAAGGAAGTGTTGGAATGGTGTTTGAAAGTTTAGGGTCTTTAAGGGCATTTGATAAATCAAGTAGGCAGCAATAAGAATGGCTTCCCCATCGAAGTGTGTTGGAAGAAATGACAAGGGCGCTAATAACTTCTAGTAGGCGCCATATTTTTTGTTCAGCTATCCCATTTTGTTAAGACATATTCATATAGGTGGTTTGATGAATTATCCATGTTGGTTAGTATATTCTTGACCATTGCCAGATTGAAGCACTTTTATCTAAGTATGCAATTGGGTCTAAATCGTAGATGGTCGAAATTTTTATGATTTGGGGAACTTTATATTTTTCACACATGATACACCAAAGTAGGTCTTGTGTAATCATCGATAAGAGTAACAACTTGAGAAATTAGAGGAAAAAGTAGATGAATGAATTGTAAAGTATATGTAACTCCTTACATGGTGTCTTATTTATAAGTTAAAAATAAGTGTAGTACAAATATCATACTAGTGTAGTACAATGTAGCACAACTCTATATACAATAAACCTAGATAATATAAATCTAGACATTATTTTAACATACAATGAACTTGGACATTATTCCAACACTCCCCTCAAGTTAGAGCATATAAATCATATGCACCTAACTTGTTACATATATAGTTGATTCGAGGACCTTTGAGAGACTTAGTGAGTATATCTGCCAGTTGATCATTTGAATTAACAAATTTGGTAATAAGACAACCAAATTGAATTTTCTCCCTTATGAAATGACAATAGATCTCGATACGTTTGGTTCTCTCGTGAAATACTAGGTTAGAAACAATATGCATTGCGGCTTGGTTATCACAAATTAACTCTATTTGTTCAGTACTTCCAAATCTTAATTCTTGAAGGAGTTACTTGAGCCATATAAGTTCACATGTTGTTAGAGCCATAGCACAATACTCGGCTTCTGCACTAGACCTTGCAACAATATCTTGCTTTTTGCTTTTCCAAGAGACTAAATTGCCTCCAACAAGGACACTATCCTTAAATGGAGCATCTGTCAACAAGAGACCTAGCCTAATCTCCATTACTATAACCAATAACTTGATAATTGCCCTTATTTTTATATAACAGACCTTGACCATAGGCCCTTTGATATAGCAAAGATTGCGAATCACAGCATCCCAATGACTGCTGCACAAAGATTGTAAGAATTGATTAACTACACTTATAGCAAATGAGATATCTGGATGAGTAATAATAAGGTAGTTATGATTTCCAACCCATCTCTAGTATCTGTCTAAGTTTGCAAGAGGCTCCCCTTGTCTTGGCAAGAGTTTCACATTTGGATCCATCAAAGTGTCAACTGGTTTGCAATCTAACATATCGGTTTATTCAATATATCCAACGCATATTTTCTTTGTGATATAACAATTCCAGTATGAGATTGGGCCACCTCAATACCCAAAAAGTACTTCAATTTTTCCAAATCCTTAGTCTAAAAAGATTTGAATAGATGTTGTTTAAGTTGATCAATACCTTATTCATCATCACCTGTAATGACAATATCATCTACATAGACAACTAAGTAAATGCACTAGCTAGGTGGGATATGTCGATAGAATACAAAATGATCTGCCTTACTTCTAACCATCTTGAACTTCTGAATAACAGAACTAAATCTGCCAAACCAAGCTTGAGGAGATTGTTTCAATCGATAAAGTGATCGATATAATCAACAAACCTTGCCATTCTCCCCTTGTGCAACAAAGCTAAGCAGTTGCTCCATATAAACCTCTTCTTCGAGCTCACTATGGAAGAAAGCACTTTTAATATTAAGGTGATGAAGTTCCCAATGGCGTATAACAACCATAGAAAAAAGTAATCGAACACAGGCAATTTTAGCAATAAGGGAAGAAGTTTCACCATAATCAAGGTCAAAAATTTGAGTGCAGCCTTTCGCAACCAACTGAGCTTTGAGATGATCAATTTGTTTGTCAAAACTAACCTTAACGGTATACACCCACTGACAGCCAACAAGGGATTTTCCTAGAGGTAAAAGAACTAAATCCCAAATTCCATTAGAATGTAAGGCAGCCATTTCATCAAGCATTGTTTGCCTCCAACCAGAATGAGAGGGTGCCTCATTAACAACTTGGGGAATGGAAACAAAATCCAAAGAAGACACAAAAACATAATAAAGTGTAGATAATCAATACTAACTTAAAAAATTGTAAAGAGGATGATGATTAGAGGTTGAACAAATACCTTTATGAAAAGCAATTGAAAGATCCTTAGAGGAAAGGTGGACCGAATTAAGGGTCGATGCTGGAAAAGAAAGTGAGTCATCAGCTACATCAACAGAGCTTGGAGGACTATGTGGTCAAGGATGACGATGATAAGTCTAAAATGGAAAAGGAAGGGTCCAGTGAGTCATCAGCTACATCAATAGAGCTTGGAGGACTATGTGGTCAAGGATGATGATGATAAGTCTAAAATGGAAAAGGAAGGGTAATTGCTAGAGGATCAAAATAGGAGAAAGGAAGAACATCTAACACAGATTGAGGCATAATTGATGTAGTGGAAAAGAAGGGAGTGGATTCAAAGAAGATCACATAAACAGAAATGAAACATCTGTTACTATCAAGAGAATAACACCAATATGCTTTCTAAAGTTGAAAATATCCAAGGAAGATACATTTGATAGATTTAGCTGTAAGTTTATCTTTCCCCGGGGCTAAATCATGAACAAAGCAAGAATAGAGAAAAATATGAAGAGGAAAGTGAAAAAGAGAATCAGAAGGAAACAAAATAGAGTGAGGAACTTGATTTTGCAACATAGAAGAAGGCATACAGTTAATTAAATAGTAAGTAGTAAAAATAGCATCACCCCAAAAACGAAAGGGTACATTAGAATGGAGAAGCAGAGTACAAGCTATTTCAATGTCATGGCGATTTTTACATTTAGCTACACCACTTTGTTCTGGGATATGCGCATAGGAAGACTAATGAAGAATGCCCTATTTCGACATTAATGCTTAGAAAGGAGCAAAAAAATATTCATGTGCATTATCACTATATAAAATAGATATAGAACAACTAAATTAAGTTTATATTTTAGCATGAAATGATTGAAAAATGGAAAGCACTTCAGAACTATTCTTCATTAAATATAACCAAGTGCAATGAAAATAGTCATTAATAAAAGTTACAAAATATTGAAATCCAAAAATAGATGAAACACGACACAAACCTCATACATCAGAATGAACAAGCTTAAAAGGGGATGTAGCTCGATTATTGACATGTTTGGGAAATGAAGCGCGAGCTTGTTTACCCAATTGACATGACTTGCATTCAAATGACTTCAAAGTAAAAAAAATGAAGAAAACATCTTTTGAAGTTTGGAGAGACTAGGATGGCCAAGACGATTGTGGATAAGATGTGGAGAACGGGTTGTGCATGCTACTGGTAATGTAGTAAGATGATAAAGGGCCTATGACTCACCTTACACCAATCGTCTGACCTATATTTTGGTTTTGTAAAGAAACACTTTTGTCAAGAAAGGTAATAGAGTAATTAAGAGTACAAGTCAAATTGTTGACAAAAACAAAGTTAAAAGGACATTCAGGGGGGCAGAGCACAGCAACCAAATCTGGATGAAGCATGGTGACAAACGACATCAGACATGCTCACACACGTCGGCGCATAGAGCAAGGGCGCAATTGATGGAGGCTGTGTGTGAGGCTGTGTGGATCAACGTTCGGTGACCAGACTTCCAAGTTTTGACAATCGGGACTTTCTGAAGATGATAGATGGGCATGAGGCTCAAGATAAGGCCTAGGCAGTATAGATTCAAAGTGGACAAATCCAAAAAGATTTGAATGTGAGAGAGGAAATGTGTTTTGGCTAGAAAGAAGACACAGCCAAAGAAAAAGGCCACTAGAAGGAGTCACAGAGGCTCTAATACAATGAGAAATTAAGAGGAAAAGTAGATGAATGAATTGTAAGGTGTATGTAACCCCTTACACTATGTCTTATTTATAAGTTAAAAATAAGCGTAATACAAGTATAGTACTACAACTCTAATACAATGAATCTAGACATTATTCCAACACAAACCATTTAGCCCCAGAAACATTAGGTACGCTTGAGGGACCCCATACATTGCTATGAATAAAAGCAAAAGGATGAGAAGGTTGGTATAGTCGTGAAGAGTAGCGATGTTTGATACGCTTGGATTTTTGACACATTTCACAATATAAAGAACAAATACCTTTATTGAATAATTTGAAAAACATTTTTGATATGCTTGGATTTTTGACATATTTCACAATATAAAGAACCAACGTCTTTATTGAATAATTTGAGGAACAACATTTTTAAATACCCAACATTGGGATGACTCAATCAAAAATGCCAAAGCACGATCTCATTGTTAATGTTAACAATTGAAAAACATTGCTTGTCATGACTGCCACTAGGTTAAAGGATGAAGAGCCCTGCACACTCCTTAACACACCGAATTATCTTCCCTCACGCCAAGTCCTAGAAGAAACAAGCATCATGCTGAAATTTAGTTACATAACCTTGATCCTTGGCTAACTTGCTGATGATAGATAGTAAATTGCAGGTCAACTTAGGCACATAAAGCAAATTAATAAATGTCAATTCAGTTGATAAAGTAACTAAACCCATGCCTTTAACCTTAGAAAAAATGCCATTAGTGATTTTTACCACTAATTTGTTAGGACAAGAAACAAAGTTTGTAATATAGGACAAGAAACGTGGGCTTGAATGAGTTTGAGAGAGCAGGGCAATTGAAGCATTAGTGGTTAGAGCCACATGTCCAGCGCTAACTTGGTGGGCTTTAGGATTGCATAACAAGATTTTCATAAACTCAATTTGCTCATTGCTGAAGAGGGACTGATCAAGTAGTCCTTTATAACTTGCCATATTGCCTTGAGCTTGAGTTGTTGTTGGGCTTGAAATTGGTGGGCTTGCCATGTAACTTCCAACATCGGTTCTTTGTATGACCTAGTTTATGATAATTGTCACATATGAGGCATGATTGCTGGCTATTTGGCTTCTACATTTTACTATTTGGGCAAGAGGATGACATGCCACGGGCAAGCAGAGCAGAGGAGTCAAAGGGGACAACTGAGGTTGGCATATTTTTTTCACAGCTTTCTTCACAAATAATCACACAAACAATGTCATGAAGGTTGGACAGTGGGCATGTACTAGTTGTTGGGATGTGATTGTTGGCTATTTAGCTTCTACACTTTACTGTCTTGGCAAAAGGATGACATTCCATAGGCAAGCAAAGTAGAGGAGTCAAGGGCGACAGTTGAGGCTGGCATATTTTTTGACAACTTTCTTCACACATGATTGCAAAAACAATGTCACGAAGGCTGAGCAGTGGGCATGTGGTCATAATTCTGCCTCTTATGTCTTCAAATGCAGAGTTCAACCCTATCAAAAATTTACATTCTTCTTCAATAATTTTCTTGAAAAGCAAAGAGTTGACAATACAAGGCCCTGGGTAAATTTGATAAACATCTAGCTCCTACCAACACTGATTAAGGACATTGTCATATTGTCACGATCAGCTCTCCTTGTCTAAAATCATGTAGAAACATTTTTATTTCAATTTAGACATTAGCATTTTCTCTAGAGGAGTATGTATTACGAATAGCTTCCCATTTCAGGGGCTCTTTTGCACAACAACAAATTTTCCCCCATTTCAAGTGTCATGGAGTTAATAAGCCATGACATGATCATATAATTTTTACCATCCCAAATAAGCCACTTAAGGTCACTAAGTTCAGGCATAGGAACTTCACTTGCAAGATAGGTAATTTTTCCTTTACCTTTAACATACATCATAACCAAAAAGGACCATTGAAGATTCTTTATGCCATTGAATTTGTGCCCCGTGATCATGACTAGAGAGGATTCCATAGATGTGGTAAGACCAACAAGAGAAACCCCCTAGGCTGTTTGGGCACCAAACTCGAGAGAGGACGGAGAAGAGAGGTTCTAACCAATTCAGAGTGGCAATGTGGCCAAAGAAGTAGACCAATCATAGATCTCAGTGGTAAGGGCAGAATATATGCTGAAAGTGATAGGTGCATTAGGCATTTAGCTTTGATAGCATGAAAATTTTAGGAGGAAAGAGAGAGAGAGAGAGAGAGAGAGAGAATGCATTGCTAAGAAAAATTTCTCTTATATGTTTGATTTTATAGAACAATCAAAATTTATAAGAGAGAATAAGAGACAAATCTCCTATCTAAAGCCCAAAGAATATGCAAGAAAATAAAGTAATTAGTCTTCCTAATAAAGTATTATTTGAGCATTACATTTAATAGGAAAAATAAGGAAATAAATCATGTGCCAAATAAGGGAAGAAATCAAGAGCTAAAAGATGAAAAGAAAATAAGTCACACGAAACATAAGAATCGTGTGAGTAATCCAACGTGATTCTCCAAACACTAACAGATATCAACGATTAGTGGGCAAGTTGATCTACTTGTCACATAAAAGTGCAGATATCAAATTTCTAGTAAGTGTTCTCAGTTAGTTCATGAACAAGCTAAATGGAAAAAAAAAAACCTTGAGGCTATGAACAAAATCTTAAGGTACCCTAAAATGACACCAAGACATGGGATTTATTTCCAGGAAGAGAACCACAAGGGAATTGAAAAATTTTCTGATGCTGACTAGACAAGATCTATTACTAATAGTAAATCGACCATATGTCATTTTACACAAGTGTGGGTAACTTAGAAACCTAGTGTAGCAAAAAATAAGTTGAGACTATAAGGAGCTGTGTTAAAGCTAGATATAGGGCCTCACCTTAAGCCATTTGTGAAGGGTTATAACTCAAAAGATTGTTTTGTGAACTCAAAAAACCTATGAAGGAACCTATGAATTCCTGGTGACAATTTAACTGCTATTAGCATAGCTAAAAATCTTATGCATCATGACAAGACAAAACATATTAAAATTGATCAACATTTCATTAAGGAGAAGGTTGAGTAGGTATTCTAGAATTGGTTCATACTCTTGCTAAACTTCAAATGGTTGATGTCTTGACAAAATCTCTATCAAGATCAAATTTGAAAAACTAAGATCCAAGATAGGAATGATTAACATCTATTCCTAGCTCAAAGGGGAGTGTTGGTGATCTATGTGGATGTACATGATCTTTTCTTTAATTTTTTATTTGTATTCTCTCTCCTCATCTTCAGTAATTTTACAATTGTTATGATTGTTATTATTTTGATTTTGTTTCATTACAATCAATGGATTTATTGGCAAGTTTGTTGCCTCAGTCCCTTATTTAATTTTTCCCATATTTTTTATTGAGAATTATAAAAAATCAAAGCAAGTTTACTTTGAAATTTACACCTCCTTCTTTTGCTCTCCTATTTTTCTACTTCTTTTGGCCATATACTATTGTTTCTTTTATAGGACTAGCAGTCCCTTGTTTTCCTACCTCCTCTTTCTCCTTTTGTAAACTCTGGCTACTAGTTCTGAAGTTGTGGGCTCATCAATAACCCCCCCCCCCCCAAAAAAAAAAAAAAACCTCCCACCCTGTCCTCAGGGTGAAAGTGAGGAAATTGCATCTGGATGACATCAAAACCTTTTCATCAAATTCATGTTGGTCTTTCCATTTGATGAGTACCTCTTAACTGTCCATTGGTGAGTTTTTTGGTTTTTCTGACATTGTCCTCAAGGTGAAAGTGAGGAAATTGCATTTGGATGACATCAAAACCTTCCCAAATATTTTCAAATTCGGATAGGTAGGGTAGGTCTTTCCATTTGATAAGTACCTCTAACTATCCATCGGTGAGTTTTTTTGTTTTTCTCAACTCGAGGGTGGCAAAGGGCTAATGAGAAATTCAACCCCAAGTTTTATAGGCCTTTCAAAATCATGGAAAAGACAAGTCTATAGATTCTAAAAAGCAACAGTACTTGGATGGGTAAGGATATAAGGAGTGATTTTTCAAATTGTGACACGTGGAAAATCGGATGAACTTATGCCATTGGAGGCAACTTCAGCTCGTAGGTCAGTGTTCCTATCTTTTCCATGATTTTGAAAGGCCTATAAAACTTGGGGTTGAATTTCTCATTAGCCTTTTTTACGAGAGACTCGGGTTTAATTTTGAGGTAGGCAAATTCTCGTACCTTAAATTGGACATCTCTTCTATGGCTATCAGCTTGGGCCTTCATCTTGGACTGGGCCTTCCTAAGGTTCTCTTTTGGATTTGTGAGGATGAGGTTTTAGGTTTCCATTTGCTCATTGACCGATTTCACTGCTAACGGGTCATCCTTGAATTTGAAGATGATGGAAGGGTCCCTTCCATAAACAACTTTAAAGGGTGTCATACTAATAGAACTGTTTAAGTTGGTATTAAACCAATGTTCAGCCCAATTCAACCACTTGGACCATCGATCAAGATGTTCCCCTACAAAATAACATAGATAAGTTTCCACTCCTTTGTTAACCACTTTTGTTAGGCCATCCATCTTTGGGTGATAGGCTAAACTATAGCACAAAGTAATGCCTCCTTGTTTGAAGAACTCCTTCCAAAATTGACTAATAAAGACCCTATCTTTGCCTGAGACAATGGTTTTTGGGAAATCATGGAGTTTAACCACTTTAGAGCAAAAAATCTCAACCATATCCCTTGCAGTAAATGGGTGAGATGGAGGTATAAAGTGATCATATTTAGACAAGCTGTCAACCACAACCATAACAGCGTCAAACCTTTAGAATTTGAGCAACCGCGTAATAAAATTCATGCTTATGTCCTTCCAAACTTGCTGTGGAATTGGCAATGGCTGCAAGAACCCTGCTGGAGATAAGGCTTGATATCTGTTCTTTTGGAACACATCACATTGACATACATGTTGTTGAATATCCCACTTCATGCCTTCCCAATACACCATGTTGACCATCCTCATGTAAGTTTAAAGGTACCCTGACACCCAAAGGAGAGGAGTGGAATTCTATGATGAGGGCTGATGTTCTTGGGTAATTCTTGGGTAGCATCAATCTTCTTTGATACAATGAGCACTCTCTTAAGGCTATATCCTTTTGGTATACGTTGACTGGTGGTAGATAATTTGGAATTAGATTGGACCTCCTTTTCCCACTACTCTAGAGCCCCATATTGCCACAAGGAGAAGACCTTAAATTTTAGGGTCTTGTGCTTCCTTGATAGAGCATCTACAACTCTATTATCTTTTTTTGGCTTATACATGATGGTGAACTTGAATTCCATTAATTTTGACACCCACTTTTGCTGTCACCTCTATTTTTTGATAGCAAAGACTATGACCAAGAGCTCCTTCTCATAAGCTAAGCATTGCCTTACGTTTTGTTTTGTTGGCTAGTGCTTGACTTGAATAAGCTATGGGTTTGCATCCTTGCATCAAAACATCACCAACTCCATTTGCCAAGGCATTAGTATGTAATTCAAAGGGTTAAGTCGAGCATGGCTAACAGTGGTAGAGTAGTCATAACAGCCTTTAACTCCTCAAAGGCATGCAAGGCTTCACTGTTCCATTTAAAGGCATCCTTCTTAAGTAAACTAGTGAAAGATGACGCAAGTTTCCTATAGCTTCTCACAAATTTTCTATAGTATCTAGTTAGCCTAAAAAATCATCTTTAACTCTTCAAATTTTTAAGGAGTAGCTAATTCAACATGTCGCTAATTTTGGAGGGACTTGCGTACACCCCTTGAGGAGAAATGATATAAACAAGGTATTCAAGTTTGTGCAAAGACACACTTCTTGATGTTGATTACCAACTGATGCTCCCTTAGAATATCTAGCACCCTTATCAAGTGTTTAAGGTGTGAAGCCATATCAGGGCTATATATCAACATGCTATCAAAGAACACCAACACAAACTTCTGAAAATGCTCCCCACAACTATCATCCATCAAGAATTGGGGAGTAGATGGGCATTGGTGAGTCCAAAGGACATCACCATAAATTCATAATGGCCTTGGTAAGTCCAAAAGGTTGTTTTATGCTTGTCTTCTAGCTTGATTCTAATTTGGTGATACCTCTACTTCAAATCCAACTTTGTAAAGACTGGGGCACTACCCAACTCAATAAGTGACTCATTTATTGTCAAGATGGGAAATTTATCAGGGACTATAAACTTGTTGCAAGCACGATAGTTCACACAAAACAACTCTCATCTTTTTTCTTCACTAGGTGTACGAGGCTGGAATATGGACTGTTGTTAGGCCTAATAACCCTTGCCAATGTCATTTCTTGCACCATACATTCAATTTCATTCTTTTATGAGTGGGGATACCTATAGGGCCAAATATTTGGGGGTTGTTTTCCTGGTTTGATCACTTTGACATGATCTCTTGCCCATTGAGGTGGTAGGCCACTAGCTAGTTCACAAGCCAATGGCCATTCATCTAACAAGCCTTGGATCTCTGTGTGAACATTAGGTTCTACTTTTGTTCTCAAAGTCTCCTCTCCAAATTCCAACATATACCTTGCCCTCCACCTTTCATTGATCTCATCAGTGCCTTAAAGAATACCATAGTTTTGGACAAAGAGGGATCACCTCTCAAACGGACTTCCTTCTTCCCCTATCTCAACTCCATGGTAAGTTGACTCCAATTGACTTTAACTTCCCCCAATGACTCAAACCATTCAATCCTCAGTACTAGGTCAACTCCCCCTAATTCAAACAAATAGGAGTTTTTAGACTACCTGTAGGCCTTGTACTTGTAATGTAACTCCCTTGCACATTTGACTCCCTTTTATTTTGTGACCATCACCCACCAAAATTGTGTACTCTCCTTTTCTTTGCATAGGTAAGGCTAACTTTTCCACCAATTTGGAAGAGAATAAGTTGTGGGAGGCCCTATTGTTAATGAGGATGAGGACCTCCTCTCCCTTCAACCTCCCTCTAATCTTCATTATGTAGTCGTTCGTGAAACTTATAATTGTGTTTGTGGAGAGAGCCATGGTTGCCTCCTCTTGACCTGTTCTCTCTTCTTCACGTTCAATGGTTTCTTCCTGGTTTGTGCTCTATTTGCTTCCTGATTCTTCCAACAACATACTTGAAGCTGCTTGCTCTTGCATTTGTGGTTAGGCTCGAACTTCTCATCACACTTGAAATAGAGGCCTAGCTCCTTTTTTTTTTTTTGGTGGGGAAGCCCAACATCTGTCAATCTATGAAAATTCCCTCCACTTCATATAGATGCTAGTGATGCCACAATGTGGCAAGCCTTGGAGTCCCCTGTTTTAGTCTCTTGGCTATGAATAGAGTTGATTTGGGTGGTGGGCTTCCCTAGGTTGTGATTCTAATTTTGGCTTCTAGGTACGCTTTGAAATGGGTCACCTGATTTCCTTGGCCTTTTCCAACACCATATTCCTTTCTTCTACATGATGTGTCGTTTCCATCAATTCCTTCAAGTTCCTCATTTGCATTATGTAAAGTTCAGCTCATACCTCTTCCTTAAGCCGATTCCAAAAGGCTCCCATCAACATCTAATTTGATATGTCCTTCAAGGGGGCTGTCAAGAGCTCAAATCTCTCACAATAGTCCATAACTAACCCTTCTTGCCTTAAAGCCATAACCATCTTGTAGTTATTCTCCAGCTATGAATGATTGAAACACCCTTAACAACTCATCCTTAAACTCTAACCACATTCGCAACGCCTCTCAAGTCTCTACCCATTGGTACCACTTGAGTGCCTTACTTTCTAAACACACAGCTGCTACTTCTATTTTCTCCTCTTCTATCACTCCATTGACGTTGAAGTAACACTCTCATCTGAATAGCCATCCTATTAGGTATTCTTTTGAGAAAACAAGTATTTCAAGCTTTCTATATTTGTGGGCATCCTTGTTTGTGACTAAACTACTACCAGCTCCATCTTCACCCCTTGCATTTAGTTCTGTCTGAACCACTAGTTGTGACTTTCCTCCAACCCTACTTTGTGCTTCCATGTGTGCCATAGATTCATGCATCTCCATCACCATTCCTTGCAATGATCCCATTTTCCCCTTCATCTTTGCCAACTCACAATCTTAATTATCTAGTCTTGCCTCCATTCTAGTATTCACTATACTTAGATCATGATGCTCTAATACCAAATGATACAAACCTCCTATCAAACACACACACTCAAAAAGAGATGTGCAAGAAACAGAGGTACTGATATTAATTGGAGAAATGCTCTTAGAGAAGAGCTTACAACACACTCTAGATGAGTGAATCTCTTCCTCACATTGCACAAAAAAGATTCACTCAAGTACCTCTCCTTACACACTCGCAACTACACAAAAATTACCCCAAAACAATACTCCTTTGCCAAGTTTTGAGGTTAGCTCTCTCTGAAAACCAAATTCACCAAAGTCCCCAATACTATCATAGTTTTTCCTTTTTATACTTCAATTAACTACTTCTAACTACTCCCTCCTACTTTATCATCATTGCCTCCTCCTTTTGCTCTCCTACTTTTCTGCTTCTTTCAGCCATATACCATTGTTTCTTTTATAGGACCAGCAGTCCCTTGTTTTCCTACCTCCTTCTTCCCCTTTTGTCTCCTTTTGTCAACTTAGGCTGCTGGCACTGGAGTAGAGGGCCCATTAGATGGTAAGACTTGTCAGGTAACAGGTTGCTAGTCCATTTCAATTAGTCTATTCAGATTTCTGCAATTCTAGTCGTGTCATATCAAATTAAGATTTCATTATTTTGTAATTGTTGTGGATGATTATTCAAGAATGTCGAGGCGTATTTCATTAAAGAGAGTTCTGAATTACTTTTAAGATTTTCCTTACTTTTGCACTGAAATTCAAACTCAGTTCAATAATCCAGTGCATATTCCTTGAAGTGGCAATGCAAAAGAGTTTTTCTACCAAATTTACTGAATACATGTCTAGCCTAGGGATGATTTATCAGTCATCCCATCCTTACACTCCATAACAAAAGGGGGTGGCAGAAGGAAAAAACCAATGGAGGGGTCAAATCATCATTTTGTTGCCAGGAAGGGTGGCCATTGGTGATACTTGTGACTGACTTAGAGTTTTTCTAGATTTAGGGTTAGGGTTATGGAAACATGCGTCAAGCCTTGTGCCCTCCTTTGTAATACTAAATTAATAGGGTTTGACAATGACACTAACTCCTAGAAATAAACGAAATAAAATAACATAATAACTAACTCAATCAAAGAGATTAACTAAACTTCTACCTCAATAACAACTTTCTCTAACAGTCTTTAAAAGCACAAGAAACCAGATGATACGGGCAGTCCCTGTTAGAAATTAAAGAGATTTCTAGGCCTGCAAGCTTAAGCATTTAGGTGAAATGATCTCATGAAACTTCTATTTAAAACTTCAAAACAATGATCAACTTTCAGAGCTATGACTGACAGTTAAAGCCCAGAGTGCATGACATAGAGCTTGCTAACATAATATAAAATCTGCATGCTAGACCAGCAGTTAAAGAAATGATACACAATAGTAACACAATTAGGCATCACCATGCTTTTACAGATGCAAATTAAATTACAAAATCATATAAAAACAGAAGCTTCATTGTCCTTATTAAACACAATCCATGAAAAATACTCACCAGCATATGCAAGCGTCCTCCAACATGACCACCTGTGAGTGGTTGTAAGCAAGTTAACTGTTGAGATATTGTTGGTGACTGGTGAGCATGAGAAATTTCAGATAAGTGTGAGGATGGACCACATTGATGGCTTTGAGAATAGGGGCCTGCATGCTGACTTTGGTGCATAGTTTGTTGGTTCTGGTGAACTGGATGAAACTGAGGCTGATGGGGCAAAGACTGCATGTGATGTTTGCATGGAGTTTGCTGCTGATTTTGTGGCTGAGAAAAAATAAAGAAATTAAAGTAGTTCCTATATTATAATGTTAACTACATCAAAATCTGAATTTAAAAAAAAAAAAAAAATCACAGGATCCATCCCAAGCACCCGCACAGCCATAGCAACAGAATAGCATAAGCAAGACAAAGACATGACATGCATGACATGATCACAACCAACTGCCAATTTTTAGTTGATTTCCGAGTATCCCATGTCAAGTCTATAATTATACATACATCAGTGAGATGAAAACAAGGCATGTCTTCTAGTCAGTGCAAGGGAAGATTCACATTGACAGTTTGGATCGAGGGAGTGAAAAAAGAAGGGAAAGAAAACAGAAATTTTTTATTTTAAGAGAAAATGAGGATACAATCTTAAAATTTAAATTTTATATTTATTTTTTCCATTTCACTACTTGATTTGACCAAGCATTTCAAATTTTCAAATTTTCTTTCCTCTTTCTTCATTCCCTCAATCTAAATAAAGTATAAGAAAGTTCATTCTCCATCTTGGCTTGGGTAAATCGAACTCCAGACCAACCTTATGAAATGGGTAACATTACACTCAGTTGATAAAGACCAAGGTAGCATGGGAAGCCAAAGTTCTACACTGAATAATATGAGATGTTCAATAAGATATTAAGTTGGGTGGTTCTCTTACCTTAATAGTTAGTTTTTGAGGGAGGGTTCCCAATCTTACTTAGATACCTATCAATTAGCATCAAAGTTGGTAGTTGGCGACTTTGAAAAGGACTACTTGTGGAGAATTCTGATCGGTAGAGGGTTCTGACAAGTGAAAATCCAAGTGAAGTATCGCCAAATGAAATATCACAGAGTATAGCCGTTAGGATGTAAGTTTTCCAAAAGTGGCCAATTGATCAAAACCAGGGTAGTATAACATACCAAAGTCCCACGTTGAGTAGTATGGAATGCTCAATAGAATATTTAGATAAAATGTTCTCCCACCTCAATATCTAACTTTTAGATAAGGATTTCTCACTTTGCTTGGGTGCCCATCATCAATCTAAACCAATCAAATCATAATAATATATGTGTGCTTTAACTAAAGCACACCACCAACAATAGGTGTAGTTTGCCAGGCTAATGCATTGAAACACTTCAAGAATAGTAGACAACCTTAGAATCTATGCATCCCCTTTTAGTTTACTCCAAATCTTCCATCCTCTAATTGGTTAAGCTTCAAAATTTGAGACTATTGTAGATCTAATAGTATCAACAGCTTAAGCAGTGTTAGGCTTCAAAAAAAAATTATAAGAAAAAAAAATGATCAGTGTAGACTTGGAGGAGAAGTAATAATGAAAAGTTGATGAGCATATATCCATCATGGGGAAAGAAAGGGGGGATTAAGGGGGCAGGTAGGAAAGATAATTGTCAAATTAATCATAAAAGATTTTTATGGAAAGATTAAGCAGTTTGGGTCTTGAACACCCTAACCCTACCAAATGCAAAATCCGAACTATTTTATGTTATGTTTACTAAGCTATATATCATTTTGTTACGGTATCTTGCAATACATGGGATTCACAACCCATGATATAGATTCCAGTTCATAGTGAGTGCCACAATTTTCAAAACTATGGTTTTCATATGTATAACCAATAGAAAATACTCAAACTGGTTACAATAATTGGCATCATCTCTGCAATCTACAACTGAATATTTGCATTGAAGTGAGAAAAACACCAATCTCTGACCAATAAATTAAAATATAAACATAGAATAAAAACAAACATATTAAATTGTACTTCACTTACAGAGCGAAATCCTTGAGAAGTTGCTAATGTAGATGAGTTGTCGGCTCCAGGAAAAATCTGTAGAATTGAGTCAAAAGTCAAGACAATGAAACACTAAATAGAGTTAGGATTTGCAGAAGCACATAAGTTAGAATGTATTTACCCTCTCAACCTAGTATTATCAAGCTATTAACATAGTTTTATAAATATCAATCATTATTATCGAGTCAACAAATGCCCAAGTGCATAATATTAATAATTAGAGCTGAGCCAGCTGAACTCCTCTGTCATGGTTCATATATAGAAATTGTAGTTCTATAATGTTTAAAAGTCACAGATATTTCTCCAAGCAGTTTAAAAGGAGCATTTCATTTGTCAAATTGAGACATATTATGCTTACGGGAAGACCAGAGATATTGGGCAACAAGTTTGATGCTGCCCGCCTATACTTGTGTCTTGGAGAATAAAATTTATAGTCACGTGCAGAAATAGCTACCTCATGTCGACCTGTCAATCTCTTGAACCTGAAACCAGAACAAAGAAATCAGACAAGCATTCACAGCTTGTAAAATTAAAAAATGAATGATCATCCACATAAATACATACTTCTGTCAGACTCATTCCGTAGCATAAGAATTATGTAACAGCAAGAACTACAATATTAAAACACGAAACATTAGCATATAAACTATCTTGCATTATATTATTCTCTTATCATAAGACAGGACAATTTGGCGCCAGAGAGATCTGTTGGGAATCAGCGTTGCTATCTCTCCCTGATTTGAAGCTGATCTCCAACGTCTCTCATATAATTATATTCCCTTATTTGGATAGTCAAATGTTGCATTTAAGTCCATCATTATTTCCTGTCTGTTAGGTGCTTTATTAGGCCTATTAATACAGCTATCTGTTAGGGGTTTTTAATAGGATGATTAATGTAATTTCAGTTTGTATTGTTTCCTTTGTCCAGCATCCCTTTATAGAGGTCTCCTATTTAAGTTATAGCTGGTTTTCATGTACTGATACAGAAATTTTGAATGCGATACAAGAGAATCTCTCTTGATATTAGAACCTCTTAGGCCTGATCTCTTCCATGCATAAATACGGCTCTTAGTCCACCTTCTCTCTACCTAAAGCCACATCTAAAATGGCATTTGATGGAAAATCATACTCTAGGCTTTAAGCCCCTAGGCAAAAAAAAAAAGTTAGTTTAGATATATTTTACAGCCTGTTTGGTAATCGGATGAAAAATGAAAGGGAGAGAGAAAGTTTGCTAAAATGTCAATTTTACCTTTATAATTATTATTCAATCATTATTTAATACCATCTACTAATCATTATTCATTCATTAAAAATGGGGACACTATAAGTATTTTCTATCTACAAAATCACCTTTTTCCTTTCCTTTCTATACTTAATTTTCTACGTACTAAACGAACCCTTAATCTTTTGTACTTTATTTTATTTTTAGTTTTAGCAATGGGCTAAAATATCTCTTTTTGATAGGATTTAATATTTTTTATTTCTTATTAGTTTTACCAATTGGCTAAAATATCTCTTTTTGGTAGGATTTAATATTTTTTATTTTATTATTAGTTTTAGTAATTGGCTAAGATATCACTTTCTGATAAGATTTATCTTTTGTTATCTTTTTGTTAGTTAGTTTTCGAGGATTTAGTATGCACAAAACTGTTAATTTTTATTCATCGGTCAAGGTTTTATATATAGAATGATACCAAGTTTGATTACAAGCCAATCACTCCGTAGTATTCAAACTAAAAACAAAGGATTACATAACTAAATGATAAAACAGAATAAAATCCTAACATGAGTCAAATAAAAAAGGAAAGAAAAGATAATTGAGAACAATAGGAAAGAAAAGATAAGTGGAAATAATAATTAAAAAAAGAAAGAAATATAATGGGAATAAATGAGCAGCAATAAATGACGATCTCCAACACTCCACCCTCAAGCTAGTAAATAGATATTGATCATTCTTAACTTGCCACTCAGTTAATCGTATCTTGATTTAGTGAAAACCTTGGTCATGATGTCAACTATCTATACATTGAAGTAGACATAATCTAGCTCTATAAGACCTGCTTGAACGCTGTCCTTGATAAAGTTTCGATCAATCTCTACTTGTTTGTTTCTATCATGAAGAATTGGATTTTGTGCAAGTTCAATGGTGGCTTTCTTATCATATCACACTGCAATAGGTTGATCCAATTTGATCTTGAGCTTTCTAAAAATCTTTATAATCCACATTACTTCACATATACCATATGCTAGTGTCCTGCATTTAGCTTTAGCAGAGCTCCTAGTAACCACACTTTATTTCTTGCTCTTCCATATCACTAGGTTACCCTAAATAAATGCACAGTACCCTGTTGTGGATTTTCTGTCAATCACACAACCTGCCTAATTGATATCTATATATAGTTTCACACTTCTTTTACTAAATAGGAGTCCCTTGCCAAGAGTCGTCTTTAGATATTTTAAAATTCTGTAAATTGCTTCCATATGTTGTTCACATGGATCTTCTATAAATTGACTAACAACTCCTACAGCAAAGCTCATGTCAGGTTTGGTATGAGATAGGTAGATAAATTTTTCAACTATCCTTTGATATCTCATCTTATCAATAGGAGTTCCTTCTTATTTGAATTCAATCTTGTAATTGGCCTCCATAGGAGTTCCAACAGGCTTTCCACCTAGCATACTTGTTTCTTTCAACAAATCCAGTGTGTACTTTCTTTGTGAGACACTTATCTCATTACTTGATCTGCAATCTCCATTCCAAGGAAATATCTAATATTTTTAAAGTCCTTGATTTCAAACTCTGGCTAGGCTCCTCTTTAACCTCTTGATTTCCTCACTGTCATCACCAGTTATCATAATATCATCTACATATACAATCAAAATTAAAATTTTTCCTTTATGATGTTTGACAAACATTATATGATCACGTTGACAATGTTCATAACCTTCCTTCTTCTTGACTTTGGTGAACCTCTCAAACCAAGCTCTTGGTGATTGTTTCAATCCATACAGCAACTTGCAAAGTCTACATACCTTGTTAAGATTGTTTTGATTCCTCATGCCAGGTGGAAGCTCTATATAGACTTCTTCCTCTAGGTTCCCATTTAGAAATGCATTCTTCACATCTAACTGATGCAAAGGCCAATCATTATTTGCTATTAGGGATAGAAGGATTTTGATTGTATTAAACTTCGCCACAAGAGCAAAGTTGGTAGTCCACTTCATAGGTTTAAGAAATCCATTAGCTACCAATCTAGCTTTGAACCTGTTGATAGAACCATCAAGGTTATATTTAATAGTAAAAACCCTTTTACATCCGATTGGTCTTTCCTGTGGGCAATTCAGTTACTTCCCAAGTGTTATTCTTTTCAAAAGCCTATAGCTCTTCATTAATGGCTTGTCTCCATGTATGATTCACAATGGCATCTTGAAATTCTTTTGGTACTTTGACCCCTGATATGTGAGTAATGAAAGCCTTCATATTTGGAGATAAGTTCTCATAAGAGATGTAGTTATCAATTAGGTGTTATGTACATGATCTCTTACCTTTCTTCAATGCTATAGGCAAGTCAATCGCAACTTCCTCAGAACTTGCCTCGGTTTTGGTCTCTTGACTTTGCATGGGAGTGGGTTTATCTTTACCATCTCTCTCTTGTTTATTTGTGCCCTTGTTCCTCTTGGAATAAACTTTGATCTCCCTTATCTTTTGTTGTTCACCTGTTGTCCCAACTATATCAGCACTATCAGTCCCTTTTCCTGAATTATAATCAATTCAAATTTACTGTTGGGCACACTAGTTTGGGTTTTAGAAGGGTCAAGGTCTATTTCTTGATTTTTATAGCTAGTTTCAGGCTCAAAGGTCTCAATAATAGTAGGAGTTGGGGCTGATTTGGTACTTGATTTAGGTGAAGGTAAAATAAGTATTAACTCCAGTGACACTTGGGACCTTTCATTAGTGAAAGTATCAAAACCAGGTTCTGGTTCATTACAAATTAGCCATTCATTTCCTTGATTCTCCCCCTAAATGGGTAATTTGGGATAAAAGGGTTGTTCTTCATTAAAATTAACATTCACAGTGACACAGTATTTGTGATTAGTGGGAGAGTAGCATTTATACTCCTTTTGAGTAGGTGAATAACCTAGGAAAAGGCATCTTATACTTCTTGGGTCAAGTTTTCCCGCACTTTCATTATGAACATAAGCCACATACCCAAAAACTTATTTAGGAATTATTGAAATGTGATGAGAATTAGGATAACACTCTTGAAATTTGTGAATTGGAGTTTTAAAACAATGAGTTTTAGAGGGCATACGATTGATTAAATATGCTGAAATCAGAATTGCATCCCCCCATTAACAACTTGGAACATTTTTTGTTAACATTATTGCTCTAGAGACTTCTAAAAGATGACTATTTTTACGTTCAACTACCCCATTTTGTTGTGAAGTGTTAATACATAAAGTTTGATGATAAATTCCATTTTCCCAAAGATATTTTTGAAATTGTGTGCTCAGGTATTCTCTACTATTGTCACTACATAAAATTTTAATTGTAGACTAAAATTGATTTTTAACAAAAACATGGAATTTTTGAAAAACTTGTAAAGCTTCAAATTTTTCTTTCACAAAAAACACCCATGTTAAACATGTATGATCATCAATAAATGTTATAAACCACCTGGTTTTGGAAAAATTTTGCACTTTAAAAAGGCCCCATATGTCACTACGAATCACTGTGAAGGGCTGTAATGATACATGAAGAAGAAAGGGATAGGTATAATTAACATGCTTTGCAAGCTGACAAAATTCACACTGAAAAAGGTCATTTTTATTATAATTCAATTCTAGAAATAAGTGCTTCATATAGCTAAGACTAGAGTGGCCTAACCTATAATGCCACAACATTGAATTATTGTTGGAAAAAGTAGAAAAAACTAACATCCTCTCTTCTGCTCTCTTATTTGATCCTCCTAGATAGTAGAAATCACCCCACTCTTTAGCATTGCCAATCGTCCTCCCCGAGCTCAAGTCTTGAAAAATACAATTTTCATCAGTGAAATAGACACCACAATTCAACTGTTGGGTAGTTTTCTTGACGAACAACAAGCTACACTTGATTTTAAGAACATAGAGGACATTGATTAATTTTATAGTATTTGATATTACCACTGTTCCAATCCCATGCACTTTAGCATAAGTCTCATTTACAACCTTAACTCTAGTGGGCTTTGAATTACTGTGAAATTCACAAAATAGATCTTTGTAACCAAAAATATGATTTGTCGCACCCGAGTCAACAATCTAAATGTTATTCGTGTTAACCACAATACGCAGAGCAACAATGAAAGATATACCTGCTTAGGCTAAAGTAACTGAGGGGGTAAAGTTCTCACTTTGAGATGGCAGAAAATCATGTCTATCAAGTAGCTTTCCAAGGACTGAAAATTCTCCTTTGCTTAGTGTAACATTCTCGTTTTCAGCATCCACCTTAAATCCTCTTCCTTCACTTCTAGTCCTCTATTTATTCCTCGGTGGCTTACTATGAAGCTTCCATCATATATCCTTGGTATGTCCACCTTTATTACAATGATCACACCATTTAGATGACTTCTTTTCTTTTTGATCTGCTTGCTGGTTGCTTCTAGATATCATGGCTAAAGATTCAATAGGATTTAAAGACGGCAAAATACTCAAGATCAAATTCTTTTGACTCTCTTCACATTTGACTATATTAATGGTCTCTTCAAGAATCCTTCCTCTTACATCTCCAAATCTATCATTCAAACCAAGGACGAACTCATAGGTTCTCTCCTTTTCAACTAGTTGTTTATAGCAAATGCTATAAGTAGAGCATGACCATTGGTGGACTTCATAGAAGTCTATTTGTTACCACAACCTGAGTAAAGCACTATAATACAGAGTTACAATCTCACCTTCATGTTTCAAATCACATAGAAGTCTTTTGACCTGAAACACAGGAGCTGTATTTTCTGTCACTCCATAAGTTCGATTGCCAGAGTCCCAAATCTCCTTGGCTGTTATTGCCAGCACGTAGTTTTCACTAATTTCAGTGGTCATGGAGTTAACTAACCACGTCATAACCATGCCATTCTCTGCAACCCAAATATCATAGCCAAGATCTTCGACTACTGGTTCTTTCGCTGCTCCTGTTAGATACTTCTTCTTCCTCAGATAAACATCAAGATATTCCTTAGCCACAGTAGAACATTATTTTCGGTTAGTTTATAAGTGATTATTACTAGCGGGAAGCTATCGGATGCAATCCTAGAAGGGTTCGCACCATTACTGCTTAGATTTGTCATTGAACTCAACACCTCTTGTAGAGAGCTACCATACGATGACAGGCTAAGGCTGTTGCGATCGGCAGTGAAGGCCTCCCTGGTGCCAAATAGAATGCGCCTATGCTGCATAGGATCGTAGCTCTGATACTATAAGGATTTAGTAGGCACAAAACTGTTAATTTTTATTCCTCGATCAAGGTTATATATATAATGGTACCAAGTTTGATTATAAGCCAATCACTCCCTGGTATTCAGCCTAAGAACAAGGAATTACATACCTAAATGATAAAACAGAATAAAACCCTAATATGGGCCGAATAAAAAGGAAAGAAAAGATATAACTGAATAGGAAAGAAAAGATAATAGAGAATAATAGGAAAGAAAAGATAATAGGAAATTAGGAAATAATAACAGAAAAAGGAAAGAAATATAATGGGAATAAATGAGCAGCAATAAATGATGATCTCCAACCATTTCTATTATTGATTATTAGAATTTAATATTATTGTTTTTTATTATTAGAAGTTATCTTTAATTAGAATTAGGATTAAGGGCAATATACATAGCCTTAGCAGTTGTAACCTTGAATAATAAAAAATATCTTCTAGAATTCTCCTTCTATCTCTTCTAATATACCCCTTTTTTCTTCTATCTTCTCCCTTTTCCTCCTTTGTCCTACATCAAGTGTATTAGAGCCTAGTTCTCTTGTTCCAACCACACCTCCATTGCTTAAGGCTCCGTTTGGTTCAACGAAGGGAAAGGGAGGGGAGGTTAATGGAGGGGAGGGGAGGGAGTTTAATGAGTTTTGTTTGATTGGAAGGAACGGAAGGGAAGGGAAGGGGAGATGATTGTTTGGTTCAGAAGGAGAAGGGAGGGGAGAGAAGGTAATTATATTTGGACAAATTTATCCTTTATATTATTTTAATTTTATTTTTTATAAAAAAATTATTTATATCAATAATTTTTAAAAAAAATTATAAATTTCAATCTTTTTTTATTTTTAATTTCTGATAAAAAAAGTATCTTAATTTTTATTAAATATTAATATATTAAAATATTAAAATATTAAAAAAGGGCAAAAAAGTAAATTAAAACTTAAAAAATACCCCACCCCACCCCTCCCCTACCCTCCAAAACCCCCCAATTTGGAGGGGAGGCAAATTTGGCTCCTTTCCCTCTCCTCCCCTCCCCTCCAAAAACCCCCAACTAAACACACCCTAAGTTTCACTAGAATCTCACCAAAAGACAAAGAAACATCTCTATCTAAGCTAGATTTCGCACTTTTGACCACCGAATCAACCAATTGACCACGCCATCAAATCCGAAAAGGGAAAACTGGCCAATCCATCTAAGCTTGTCACCAGCAGCTACTATATGCCCTACCACGCACTAGCAAAGTACTTCGTGCATGGGCCTCTGGCGCCAAATGCTCCAAACATTCTAGACTTTGCATTTTGCAACCCTTTTCATCCTTATTGCCACTTAATCAACATGAATTGTAGAAAATCATCATTAGAAAGTATTAAGGGGTAATATTATTAACTTTTGGCTTTAAATTTGCTATAGTAAGATGTTTATATTCTCATTTGAAGCCTATGACTAATTACCTTAAAAGAGACTATTCTAAAAAGTTATTTCTTGAATTCTTCACAATCCCTTACCCATAAAGTTGCATGCCCGAGCCTCTAGCCCTTTTCTTATCTATAAGAAATCTGACCCTAATACTTGTTGGAATTACCTCCTAATATAGCTATTAGTCTAGTTTTCAATGTAAAAGATTTATTTCCTCATTGAGGCACTTTTGAACCTCCCCTATTGCTTTCTAATGATTTTGTAGGTACTTAGTCTCATCATGCTCCTATGCCCACTCTCCCATCTACTCCCTCACCAATTTCAAAAATTGGTATGGTCATGGATGATTAGACTATTTTTACTCCTCAAGACCCTCTCCATCATTACCTTGTTCATTGAAAAGGTTGCCCAAACTTGGATGCTGATTGGATCACTAAGGAGGACTTTCTCCGTTTAAATCTAGCCCTATTGAAGTCTTACTAGCAATCTTTCTCTCCAGATAAAAGTTTCCCCAACGTAGGGGTAATGATGGGAAATCATGGTAAGTCTACTTTAGACATAAAAACAATCCTAGTTTTGATATGTTTTAATCTTTTGTATTGTTATTGTATTATTTGTTTTAATAATCAGTTAAAATATCTCTTTCCAATAAGATTTAATATTATCTTTTGTTATCTTTTTGTTAGTCAATTTTTACTAATTATCTATTATTAGAATTCAATATTATTATCTTTTATTATTAGAAGTTATCTTTTATTAAGATTAAGATCAAGGGCTTTATATGTAACCTTAACAATTATACTTAAAGACAATTAACCTTGAATAATAAAAAGTATTTTCTAGAATTCTCCCTCTATTTCTTTTGATATCTTTCCCCCTCTCTTTTTTCTTCTATCTTCTTCCTTTTCCTACATCAGCATCCCACTCAAATCAACGAATGAGTGAAACTACACTAGTATGTATTACTGGGCACAAACTAAACGGGTATAATTACCCACTTTGGAGTAAATGCATTATGGTCCACATGTGGCAAAGGAAAAGAGGGATATTTGACTAAGAAATAGCTCAGCCAGCCAAAGATGATGTAAATTTCAAAACATGGAAAGCTAAGAACCACCCAATCCTAGCATGGCTCATCAACTCTATTGAGACCAACATAGATGAAAATTATATATTTCATGACACAGCTCATGACATACGAGAATCCACCTGTGAAGCACTTTCCACAAAAGAAAGTGTGGCTGAAATCTTTGAACTTGAATGCACAATCTATGAATTGAAGCAAGGTGACATGCTGGTCAAACAATACTTCAATACCCTTTCCAAATATTGACAACAACTTGAACAACTTGAGAACTACAAGGTGACATGCTGGTCAAACAATACTTCAATACCCTTTCCAAATATTGACAACAACTTGAACAACTTGAGAACTACACTTGGAACCGAATTTCAGAAAGATCAGGGAAAAAGAAACACATCTACAAGTTCTAACAGTCCTCAACATCAATATCGATGATGTAAGGATAAGAATTCTAGCCATTAAATCTTTACCTACAATAAAAGAAGTTCTTTCTCAGGTTAGGAGAGAAGAAAGTAGGAAAAAGGCAATGCAAGGCAGCAACCACATCACCATTCCTCAAGAAGCTACTAGCCTTACAATTTGCAATGTACCTAGCAGCAATATCTAGCCAAATTAATGGGAGCAATGGCAAAAGATAAAGCAAAATGTGATGTGACCACTATCACAAGAGCGGCCACACCAAGGACAACCACTGGAAAATACATGGAAAGCCTCCAAATTGGAAGCCAAAGTCTAAAAGCAAAAGCTATACAGCAAAAACAGAAGCGCAAGCCAATCCTGAGCCAAGTTTATTCTCATGTGAACAACAAGAGCTACTCCAAAAATTACTTGGATAGCAACATATGACCTCTAAATGACACCAAGGGTAATATAAGGGCTGGAAATATAACCCAATCTGGTAAATTTTCAATTGCTCTCAATACTCAAACTTTTGAAAATCAGGTGGTTGTGGATTCAAGAGCCTTTGAGCACATGACCCACAATGCTAATCTCTTTGATAACATAAACACTTGTGCCACACCCTTAAATGTTAAAGTTGCAGATGAAACACTCGCTCAAGTAAGTGGAATAGGCAATACAACAATATATGAAAATTTAAATTTTAAAGATGTCTAAGATGATTCAAAATGTGCTTACAACCTTCTTTCCATTAGTAAACTTGTAAAAGATAACAATTGCGAAATTAACTTCTTTGATGGTAGCTGTGACTTTTAGGACTTGACATCTAAGAGAATAATTGGCAATCCTAAAGAGGTGGATGGCCTTTATCTCATGAGCACTAAAGTTCAAATGAATGGAGCCTTAACACAAGTTCTAATTTCGATGTGATGTTATGGCATACTATACTAGGATACTCGAATTTTCAATACATGAAAAGAATGTATCCTGGTTTTGTCAATAAAGATGCTACAATTATTACATGTGAAAATTGCCAATTTGCTAAACAACCAAGGCTAACTATCCAAACACAACTATAGATCTTCACATCCTTTTCATCTTATTCATATTGCTGTATGGGGTCCTTCTAATGTCAAAGGTACAACAGGTTATAAGTGGTTTGTAACTTTTATAGATGATTGCACTAGAATCACATAGGTGCTCCTAATGGGGGAAAAAATCTAAGGTTTCTACCATATTTAAAAATTTTCATCAACTCATCAAAATTCAATTCCAAACATATATAAGGGTCTTAAGGAGTGATAATGGAAGAGAGCATGTTAACAAATCCCCAAAAACCTACCTCACTACCCACGACATTCACCATCAAACCTCATGGATAAACACACCCAAACAAAATGGGATAGTTAAGAGGAAAAATATACACATTTTTGAGATAACTAGAGCCCTAATTTTCACTATGAATGTTCCTCACCATTTGTAGAGAAAGGCCGTTACCACCTCTATCTATCTCATTAACCGAATGCCCTCCAAAACCAAGTTTTAAAACTCCTTGTGACACTCTTCTTCTAACTTATCCTACCACACATCTCATCTCTAACCTACCCATGAAAGTTTTTGGGTGTACAGCCTTTGTCCATCTCCATCACCATAACAAGCTTGATTAAAAAGCTACTAAATGCATATTTGTACAATACTCCTTATCAAAAAAGGGCTTACATTGTATTCACCAACTCTACAAAAATATTTTGTCTCTATGGATGTCACATTCTTTGAGAGACAACCCCATTATACCAAAACTTCCATTCAAGGAGAGACTACCCAAAATGATGAATGGAGCTTTCAATCTACTATTACTATACCTAAACCCCCCAAGAGCAACAATGGGTTTGAACCCAAGAAGGACAATACCACACCTAAACTTTAACCCGAGAACAACATTACACTTGAACCTTCCCCTTATGTGAATGTAATCAATAACATGGGAACAACCTGAACACTAACCAGTCATAGCAAAATACCCAAAATCCCAACCAATTGCAAGAAAACTATAGTTACCCCTATGTGTACTCTAGATAAGAAAAAATTCATGAGATAACAACTACCTCACCATCTCTTAGGCAGCACCAAAAAATCACTTGCCCAAGTCCAAGAAAGGCTAAAAACTTGGATCTAGATTCACCGATTACCTTAAGGAAAGATATAAGATCTTGACTCAACATCCAATTGATAAATATGTCTTATGGAAAACTATCTACTACTTGCAATACATTTGCTACTAATATTTCTAATGAGAAAATTCCATAGGATATCTATGAAGCTCTAAGACCAAGGAGTGGAAGAAAGCAATTGAAGAAGAAATGCATGCTCTCAAGAAAAACAAGATAAGGGAGCCCGTCAATCTTCCTCAAGGCAAACATCCTGTTGAGTACAAGTAGATATTTAGTATCAAATACCACTCTAATGGAAGCATCAACAAAAACAAGGTGAGACTTGTTGCTAAAAGATTAACCTAGACCTAAAGGATAGGTTATCAAGAAATATTTGCTCTAGTGGCCAAACTTAACTCTATCAAAGTTCTTTCTCTTGCCGCCAATGTTGACTAGCTCCTTCACCAGCTAGACATAGAAAATGCCTCCCTAAATGAAGATTTAAAGGAAGCAGTTTACATCTTTGTGCCCCCTAGCCTTGAAGGTGACACTAAAGGAACAGTGTACAAGTTACATAAATGGCTTTATAGTTTTAAACAATCTTTTAGAGTGTGGTTTGAAAAGTTCACCAAGGCAATTAAGATGCAAGGGCACCTTTAAGGTCAAGCAAATTATACAATCTTCACAAAAATATCCCCTATGGAGGAAATTGCCATCCTCATCATGTACATAGATGACATCATTATTATCAAGAGTTGCACTAAAGAAATAGCCAATCTTAAGAAGGCTTTAGCTAGAAAATTTGAAACTAAAATCCTTGGACTCCAAAGATAATTCTTGGGTATAAAGATGGCAAGATCTAAGAAAGGCATTTTCATATCATAACAGAAGTATACTATTGATTTACTTATTGAGACTAGGAAGTTAAGATGCAACTTGCCGTCACACCTATAGAAGCAGATCACAAACTAAAGTTCACTTAAGAAAGTCCGCTAGTGGACATTGAAAGCTTCCAAAGACTAATAGGTAAACTTATCTACTTGTCCTAGACATAGCCTAACATATGCTTTCCTGTTAATGTAATCAACCAATTTATAAGCAAGCCATGTGAAGTTCACCTTGATGTAGCCCACAAAATTTTGAGATACCTCAAGCTCTCCTTAAGGAACGGAATCTTATTCCAAAAGAACTTATGTTGTACAATGGAAGTGTATTGTGATGCTAACTAGGCCGATTCTATCATAGACTATAAGTTCACTACAAGGCATTGCACTTACATCCAGGGAAACCTACTAACTTAGAAAAGCAAGAAGCAGTCTATTAATGCTCGAAGTAGTGCTGAAGCAAAATATCATGCCATGGCACAAGACTTTGTGAAGGGTTGTAGCTCAAACGCCTCCTAATTGAACTTAAAATTGAGTGTCAAGGTCCTATGAGAGTCCTAAGTAACAATATGGCAGCCATTAGTATTGCCAACATGACCAGACCAAACATGTAAAAATTGACCATCACTTCATCAAAGAAAAGGCAGATTTTAGGATCCTTGAACCATTCTACACTTCAACCAAAACTCCAGTTGCTGATGCACTAACAAAGGCCTTACCTAGAATTCAGGTTGAAGAACTTGGATGCAAGTTGAGGGTGATTAATATCTACTCTCCAACTTAAAGGACAGTGTTGGAAATCAACATCACTATCTCTCCTGGATTTGAAGCGGATTTCCAATGTCTCTCATATAATTTTATTCCCTTATTCAGGTAGTCAAATATTGCATTTAACTCTGTCTTTATTTTCTGTCCATAAGGTGCTTTATTAGGCCTATTAATGCAATTATCCATTAGGGCTTTTTAATAGGATGACTAATGTAATTTCAATTTGTATTTTTTACTTTTTTGGGAACCTCTGTCCAGCGTCCCTTTACAGAGGTCCCCTATTTAAGTTATAGCTAGTCTTCATGTACTGATACAGAAATTTGAATGAAATACAAAAGAATATCTCATGAACTATTAACAGATCAATTACAAAACCAATTTGATAGACCTATAAAATTCTGATGTAATATATTAAGTACCAAATAAATGCATTAACAGTTTTCAGTATGCTCATTCAAGTGAAAAAGATGTTCATAATCTCTTTTACAAAAACAAACCTTGCACCAAAAAAAAAGGATGTAGTACAATCATAAGGCAAAATAAAACACTGTAATGCTCAACTTACCACTCAGCATCATTAATAGGCATGGCATTTGGTTTGTCAACAATTTCCAAACCATTGACTACCACAAAGCGAACACGCTTCTCTTCTTGAATTACTAGTTCTGGAAACCTTGTCCTTGTTTCCAAAGAAGTTGCCAATTCTCTTCTCTTATACGTTAATGTTCCTGTTGAGGAGCAGTTCAATAAAGACATTAGCCATATCAAAAACTTGCGAAGAAAAATAAAGAAACTTTCATGTACACCAAACTGCATTAGTTTCATAAATGCCCAAGTCAGTCTTATTTTAGTGATAAGTAGCAGAAAAGTAGGTAAGTCCAATCTACTTTTAATGAAGAGGATACGAAGAAATTTTTGTACCTTTCTTAGGAAATTTCTTGGCCAGTCTTCTATACAAACCACCAGCTGCTTCAAGCGCTACCCCAATGGTCTTCTCACGAATACCATTCAAGGAAGCAAGCTGGATGTTGACATCATTAACTAAACTTTCATACATATTTGCAATATACATCAGAGGTAAAGCAAAATTTGGATCTCCTTCATACTGGACCTCTCTTGTCTTCCTCTTATTGAGTTTATCTTGCCCAGACTGAGCAGTGTAATCAGCCTCAGAATCAGCCGCTTCAATTACATGATCATTAATAAAATTATCCACAACAATTTGTAGAAATCTCGCCCTTGCTGATTCAATGGGTGAAACATCTGGTTTGAAGTTGAATTCAAATGAGTTTACAACAACTTCATCTTAAATGATTACATGATTTTAACCCAAAGACCAAAAGTTCTATCAACTAAAAATAAATAAATAAGTCCAAGTAATTTTGGTACTTTACCATCAATGGTCAAGATATCGTAAGGGCCCCTTGAAGACTCGTTATTCTCGAGACTGGAGCGATCTTCTTCAACTTCCACATTGTGAAGTGGTAAAGAATTCCTATGGGGTTCATGCATACAGTCCTACAAAACAGGTGCAAATTTTCCATATGATTAAATTACTCTACAACCAGAAACATACACTCTCTTGCAGCACCAAGGTGTCCGTCTGCTCAGTCACACCCATCAACCCGCCGCCCAAAAAACTGAATAAACTAAGCACTACGTAGACAATCCAAGATGACAAGGATATGGGACATTACTCGATATAGATATCGTGACAGAACAAAATATGTGGTGTTTGTATGAAAATATTTGTATCGGCTCTGACAGGAGTATCGCATACGTATTGAAATACAGCTTATATTTTTAAGCTTTATAGTAGACAACAAAAACCGAGGGAAATTTTCGCAAAAAACAAAATAGCTACGGCGCAATACACTTACAACGGCACTGGTATCGTTATCATTGTCCAAGCTATCTTCGGTGACAGCTTCGCGATCGACCTCGGCTTCAATGTCGTCCATGTCGGAGGCCCTACCCTCGACGGTGCTGAGCACGTGGAGTGGGCTCTCAATGAATGAAGTGGGAGAGTTGAGATTATAGTGCTGCACCGGAACCCTAGTACCCATTTTCCACTGACTCGGAAAATTCAGAGAGCTCCACAAATGAAAAAAAAGCTTATTTCGTAGTCAAAATCAGCCAAACTCGAGAATTTCTCCCTCCTCCTGATCCTCCACCTTGTGTGGAAAAGCTTGGTTCATGCAAATGAAGTAGAGAGAATACATTGAATTGAGGGATACACAGAAGATGAGAGTTGAAGCAATGGAACGAACCAGAACTCAACGGCTATACGTAGAAAGGGAAAGCAGGGGGGAAAGAATCCAAAGCTGAGACCATACCTGAGGTCTTCGGCAGGTCAAAGCAGTGACCAAACCTAAGTCCGACCTAAACGCCAGTTACCAAACCACTGTTCTCCGTCTTCATACCAGGAATTATTTATTTATTTATTTATTTTTCCTTAGACAGGAATTATCAATCAATACTATATATATAAACCTTCTCAAAATAATCTGTCCATCTGTCGCGATTTTAAAATCTGTCCACCTTGCCTCGGGTTATGCGTTGAGTCTTTTATGGCTTTTTTTTTTTTTAATTTTGCTTCCTCATTCGCGCAAGCGTACGAGCTTACTTGTCTAGTTATTGTTAAGGTTAAAATTTTATTCAGATCCCTTAAATTTATTTAATTTTACTTTAGTTTTCCAAATATTTTTTAAGATTAAAATATATTTTTTCTTTAAATTTTAAATTCTATGTAAAGAATTCTCCAAACTTTTAAAATTTAATTATAAACTTTTCTAAACTTTTATTTATATTTAAAAAAAAAAACCTCCATCAACTAAACCTTTAAACCACTAAGAGAGAAATATTATATCAAACTCAACCTAGGACACGTGGCAATTGATATGGATTAAAGAGCAAATTAGTCATTGTTCCATCCCACAAAATGACTCTGCCTCCCCAAAACATATGTTTTCATTTTAAATGATTTTATACATTATGTCGTTCCACTTTATAATCATGTAAAGGAGCCCAACCCCAATGCCCACAAAGAGATGGTGAATCGAATCAAGCCATTCCCACCCAATATTCCCAAAGCCATGAAAAGGTTTAAGGTTCAAGAGGATCTAAATCTTTCATTGCATTGGAATTCTGTTATAAAGGGATTGATTCAAAGTTTCTAGTCAAGAGACACTAGGTGTGGAAGGACTGTGAAGTTTTTGGAGTTTTGTCACTCCTACCTCTATTCCTCAATTTATTATAGAGGGTTTTATTTTTATTTTGCAAGAATAATGAAAAAACCTAGAAATATGAAATCAATTTGTGATGCTTGACTTTTTGTCATAATTGTTAACTATGGTTAAAAAATATGACTAGGAATAATAGTATTATGATTTTATTCTATGCTTTCTCAACACCATCATTATTGACTAGAAATAGAAACTTTGAGACTCAAAGTTCCTAATCTCCAAAATCTTTTTTGCACTTAGTAATGTATTATCAGAGTTTGAAATTTGATTCATATTCGAGTAGTGAATATTTATTTGACTAAAGATATTGATTTTAAATGTGACTTATGCTTCTCATTTTCTAGAACAAGTTCCATGAAGCCAAAATTGATCCCTTACTTTGATTTAAACCTTTCGAAACCCCCTCCTTTATTGCTCCCCAAGGTATTTCAACCATACTATAGAGGTAAATTAATCAAATCATATTTAATTTTGATAAGGATTTGAAGGAGTTATATTTCTTTAGTATGATGAGTTTTTAAACCAATAATGTAACCCCTTGAATCAAACTAATTTGTGATACTTCCAACTAATGCTTACTTTGAGATTCTTCCATTCAACATGAGTTAAGGTAATCATTTTAGTAAAGAAACAATGAACTTTAGTAGTATAAAGAAGGACCTTATTTGCTACATAAAAGAATTGTAAAAAGCATTGTAATTGAAGGATTAATTTATTTAGAGATAAAGGTATGTTTACACAAGGTTGCTTAACATTTTATTTGAACAAATTCTCAAAATTCTTACATGAAATTGTTGCAATATATATATTATTGTTGTCTTCTAGTTCTCTAATGTCTAAATGAAACTTCCAAGCCTTAGTTTTTTGACAATGCAAGATGTAATACACACATACATACATATATGTCTGTGTGTATATGAATTTCTGGGAATATTAATATAAAAAGCAAATAAGTGATAAGAATACTCTTTCTCTCCAATGCTTAGCATAATAGTTAAGTCTCTTCCCAAGAATAGTCTTTTATTTTTTCAGCCCCTAACTTGGTCTCTTTCCTTGGATCTTTTTACATTGCAAAATTCCAACTTCCTAGTTGATTGCTACTTGTAATTGTTCTAAGCTTTTTTTCTCTTTAGTTTTTGGCACCATTACAATTATAAACAACATAGTTAGTGCATAAAAAATTATCTTGTGGCCTAAATTGGATGCAAAATCTTAGTAAAACTTGCTTGTTTTTCTCCCATAAATCAAGTGTAACTCTTAATACTCAAAACAAACTAACTAAAAGGATTTAATTATAAACATTAAACTATAAACCCTAGAGGAAACATAATTAATAAAGCACTATAAATTTGAACCAATTAAAACATTTATGTTTGTTAGTTGAATTTGGCTTAAAATTCATGATAAATCTCCTATGGGCTATTTGAGGTAAACAAACTATCTTTTATCTTCCTGATCACTAGTGATCCTTAAAACTTCCCTTAAAGGCCCTTGAAAATTTACCTAGATGAAGAATGGCTACTCTTGTTGTGATAATTGACTATCTTAAGGAAGTAGTCAACTGGTAGGCCATATGTAGTTAACTGGTCACTTATAGTACTAGTAGCTTGATTCAACCCCCTCAACGATCAATTGGTACCTTACAAAGAGCAACTAGTGTGTCTAAATTATAGCTAGTCAGCTACCAAGGCTAGTTACATCAAAACTAAGTTCAAAAAAGAAAAAGAAAACACTCTAAAACATTCTCTAACTTTGTCTAACAATTTGGAGACCCCAAACTACTCCAAAGTTCACCAAAATTTGGCATGTTGGAACATCTATAAGTAATCTAAAGATATGCTAAGACTCAACCATTTGATCCCTTAAATCCATAAATTTCCTAAACTACCTAGTTTTGACCTTTAAATGCCAAAATGGAACTTTAACTTTCCTTAAGCAAATTTCAATCCCCTAAACCAACCTTAAAGTGGCACAATGAATGCCTTAGGCCTTATTGACCAAAATTTAACCCAATGACTTCCTTTATCTAGTAACTACCCAACTACCAACTAGCATCAACTAACCCAAGCCGTCATAAAACCATTCATAAGATACTCATACATGACCAAAAAGTCAGAGACCAATATCAATACAAGTCCCGCCAAGCTAAATAGTCATAATTACATATAATTCATCATCCACTCACAAGGTAACCAAAGTAAACCTTTCTTACATGTGAGATCCCTTTACAAAAGAGTTTAATATCATCTTGGGTCATACATGTTAGCCTTACATGTACAAAATGGAAAATATAAAAAGTTCTACACATGGCATATCATATCACAAGTTGCAAGATAATTACGAGTTATCAAAATGTATAATCCAAAATATTGACTATACAAAATATGGCTAGCCTAGTTGGTCAATTCTCCACTTGGTTCTTTTTGCGGGAACTTGAACTTTTACTTAGAAAATATTAGCCTACAACCAAGGTGAGATACAAGATCCTAGTAACCAAAAAGCCAATTTCATCCAAATTTATATACGGTAATCAAGGTCAATGCATTACATAGAAAAAAAAAATCAAATATGCCACATTTAAAGGATCATAAAGAGTAAGTTTCACAACATACCACTACTATCCCATACTAGTAGGGTATACAATGTAATTATTAGCCAAAAACTCTCAATGGGTAGGACATACTAACAAGGTCCACAATGTTTATCAGGATACACTAACAAGGTCGACGATGAAATACAAAATCATTAGTCAAACTTATTCATGACATCACATAAATACACATGCATGTACAAGCAATTGAACATTGTGACGACCCTAAATTCTAACATCGGTAATTATAGTTAAATATATGATTAATAAATAATGATCTAGGTCTGGAGTCGTTGCAATTAATTACATTAAGAAAATATAGGAGAAATTTAAACCTTGATACTACTAGGATCATCAACTAACAACCCTAACGGAAACATGCATAAAAGGGTTTGTACCATCATTTAAGGTTTAGGATTCATCCATTAATCAAGTTCAACCCACAAAAATATCCTGCCAACATGCTCGTGCTATTCCCTAACACTAGCCTTACTGAAATTTAGGTTTCTAGGTCAAATATAGGAGTTTGGGGACCTGCGCCGCGGCTAAGTTAGGTTTTGGAGCTCGAAAACTAAGTTTTTAAACTTGTGCCACGGCTCAGAACTTTTGCGCCGCGGCCCAGTTGCTCTTGGGAAATTTCCTTATCGCTGCGGTGAGTTGGATCTGCGCCGCGGCCAACCTATGTGGCACCGCGGTGAGTTTTGCTACTGTAACCTCCCTAATTAATTTCCTCGACTCGCGCCGCGGCGAGGTTACGTTCTGTCACCCCCTAGGCGATTATTTTCACTCCGCGCCGCGGCGAGATTTCTCAAGCCGCGGCGTCCCTCGCCACTGTCACTCCCTAGGCCGCGGCGAAGCCTTCTTGGCCGCGGCGTGACTCCCTTCTGTAGCTTTTTTTCCTATATTTCGCCCCCTACACTCCATTCCTCTTCTTAGGGACACTCTAAGATCACTTCCCCTCATTTTATGTGGCTCTAATGGCATTTATCTACCTTATTTACTTAGCTATGCTTCCATTACCAACTCAAAACTTATATGCCCATTTCTTTCCTCTAATTACCTCCTATCAGCAAGTTTATGGAATAATAACAACACCAATCATGCACCGTTGATATTTAACATTAGATACACTTTCCATTATTAGCCAATTACAATTATTATGTTCAATTCCATGATAATCGAATTACATATACAATCCCTATACTTGGCAACTCATGAAGCAATGCAGTAATGATATAAAACTAACAATTCAATTACAATACATTTTGTCAAGCTCCTAGACCTATGTGCTACCAAACCATTTAACAGGCTCTCGTTAATTTTCTCCTTGCCACTAAGAGGTCCGATCCCTGAAAATGTTAGCCCACAATGGGGTGAGATATACAATCTCAGTAACAAAAGGAAATTTTCATATATATGTACAGGTCAATCAATCCAAGACAATCTCATGTCATCAATATCAGAATCATCAATTCAATTAGCAAATGAACTAGTTGAGCTACCAATGACTACTGTCCCATACCAGCAATCATACATAACATGTTAATGGCCAATAACACCGGGAGAGGCCCGTTCACGGCACCTACTCCATCATGAGCACAACCAGGGCTCAGTGCATCTGGGGTTTGATCATAACTCGGTGCTCGATCGTAGCACATGCACAGGTGGCAGCCGCACCACAGCTCCACCATGGACTCACAAGGTCCAATCACAATAACAATCAAGTAGTCAACCAGTCATTTAACATTTTGAAATCAAGCATGTGTAACAAATAGCAGATTAACATGAGCATATACATGAAATTAGGAAAATAACCCAGTTACCTCAATGAAGCCAATTACTCTTCCCTTAACTACCATAATAATCCAAATGCACACCAAGCCTATAACAAGCATCATTATCATCATTTCTGATCACAATCAAATATTCAAAGAGTTGAACTACTAATAACAGACTAGAGGTTACTCACCTAATTACCAAGGGATTTAACTTCGGATTCCAACTTCTCCACACTAGAAATTTCCATAGTTCACTCCAATTTCTGGGTAATTTCACATGAAACCAAAGCCCATATCATAAGTCAACTATAGGGGTCTCAAACTAACAGAAAATGTATCAAAATGGGGGTTTAAACTCACCTAATACCAACCCCAACCTTAACCTACGAATTTCCTCAAGGAAATCCCCAAACACCCACATTTCAGATTTTGGGTATGATGAAATTACTCCAAATGAAAAACTAATTGGACCAAATTAAAGAGAAAGATGAGGGGATTAAGTTATATAACTATTACCTTGGCCAAATCTTGTTCTAAGTGGGTGAAAATGTGGAATTAAGCCAAGAACCCTAGCCTCTTCTCCTCACCTCTGAATTTCTCTTGTGGTTCAGCAAATGAAAAGTGGCTGAAGCAATTAGGGTTTTAGGTGGGTTTAAGTTGGGTCAAGGGGCTGGGTCATGGGTTACTCCAAGTCCACATTCAATTGGGTTTCAGATTTAGCTTATTGGGCCAGTTCTCAATTGTTGGGCTGCAGAATTCCATTGGGCCAGTTTTTCTACATTGGGTTGTTGAAGTTTAATGGTGTTTGGGCCCAATTTGAAGGGCTCAAGGGCTTGGGTCTGCACAAGGGTTATTGGGCCACTTATAAGAGCCTATACAAGGTGGATCTTGGGCCTCTATCATATTAAATTGGGTTGGGTCTGCCCCTAACTCATTGGGCCTCCATTAGCCTCTTGTCACATTTCATTAATTTGGGCCTAAGTGAAGTTTCTATCTCAATTAATTCTCAAGCTCATATTAATAATTTATCCATCTAAAATCCCTATTTACTCAACTTGCCCAATCATCCCATATTAATTATTCTTAATTAATCTTAATCCATGATTAACACCTTAATTAATTTTTAGGGTGTTACAAACATGATTCCACAATAAATATGAATGAAATTAAACCCTAGTTACATCAAACAATGTTTAACACTTCTCAAATACCTATTAGCACCTTCCAAGAAGAAACATAAGCCTAGAGTCTTCATGAACAACAAGTATACACCCATTAATCTAAAGGACCCTTAATCCTATCAACCCAATACACTATAAATCATAAAAATTCACTTTATCCAAGCTCTCTAAGGTCCTAAAACATTAATTTGAGCTCAAACTCTTAAGCTTTTACAATAAGTCCTTTAATTTTTGCTCATACAAGAGTGACCCATACAAAATCAAAATTTAAGATGAATTTTAAGTAGAAAAACATCATGAATGAAAGGGAAATTCTTATCCAATGCATGCTTAGGCTTTTTCCTTCACTTCTTAACAAAAAAGCACATAAAAAAAACCCCAATTCCTTCAACTTAGGGTTTCATAAGCCACCACCAAATCATAAGATATTAAGTTCAAAAGAAACATAAAAAAAGGAGATCATTTTTTCTAACACTCATTTGAGTCAAATATCATGTTTTTCTCTTCAGGTCTAGCCTTAAATGCAGGCCCCAAACATAACTTCTATCCTTATGTCTTTCTCTCTTATTTCTGCTATTGTGCATGTGTCTTTTTTTGAATAGGAAGGAGATAGGCTAGGCTTTGATAGCATTTTAAGTGAGTTGGGTTATGGGTCAAAGGTTTTGGGTCTTGAGCTTTCCTATCCTTAATGGATATAAGCTTATTTTTCACTTTACAACCCTTCTCATCATGTTTTATGTAATTTTTAGAGGATAATGGGTTCTAATTAATTTCTCTTAGGGTCACTTATTAATTTCCACTTAATTAATTTAAAGCCTATATATAAATTTATTTTCATTATTTATTTCTAATTTAATTATTTTCCTTTAATAATTCCTAATTTATTTATTTATTTTTGAATAATCCTTTATTTAAATTATTTCTTCTCTATGATCTATATTAATTATTTCTAGGGTGTTACACCAAGTCTTTAGCATTGCCTTAAAACTAAAATGGCCACTATTACTTCATCTCTAGGAATAGAGGTATGAGTGACATAGATCTAAAAACCCTACCACTTTAACCTTAATAAATCTCTCTTTCTCGATTAGAAGATTTGAATCAAAGCCTTTATAATAAAATGCCAATGTAGTGGAAGATTCACAACCCTCTCAAATCCTAAATCTTTCATGGCTTTCACATTAGAAGGTGAATGGCTCATTTGACTCACCACCTCTTTATGGGCATCGAGATTGGCTCCCTTGCATAATTATGGAGTGCAGTGACATAATTTGTATAAGCATTTCAAATGAGGAAGTATATTTTGGGGAGGGAGAAGTCATTTTGTGGGATTGGATAATAACTAATTTACCTTTCAATCCATGTCAGTTGCCAGATATCTAGGTTGAGTTTGATGTGGCACCTTTCCATTAGTAATTTAATGGTTTGACTAATGGAAGGGGTTCTTTGCGTATAAATAGGAGTTAAGGTAGGTTCATTAACAAGTTTTAAAAGTTGAGTTCTCTACATATAATCTAAACTTTATGAGGGTTATGTACATTTTAGCCTTTTTTTAAATAAACAAATTTTCAAAACATAAGTATATTTTAGTAACTCCATTATGTAAGTATTGTTAATACTTCTAAGGTATTTTACATAACATTACTTTATAGTGATGTGGCATCTAGTTAACATATTTCCTTTTTCATTTTTTTCATCAATCTCTTCACTCTTTTTCTCTCTCTTTAATCCCTATCTTTCTTCTCCTTCCTTTCTTATCTCTCTCCTCTTTCTTTGATGCGATGGTGTGATGGTGATAGAGCTTTTTCTTAAGTTGTTGTTCTTAATGGCATCAATGAGCCATTCCTAGTGTGAAGGCATTTGGGAAATTTGATAAAGTCCCTTTTAGTGTGGACAAGTTGTTTTATAGGTTTTCATTATTGAAAATAGAAAGCAATAATAACACAAAAAATTACCAAAGGAAAGAAACTGAAAATACAAGAGCTCTATTTTCACAAAGTGTTCAATTTCAATTGTAAGTTCTTCCTTCAAATGTTCAACTAGGATTTCACGTTGACGTTAACAACATTACTATAGACTTATCTAAATTAAATCTAATGTTTAAAAGATTTAAACTCATACAAAGTCAAGCTCTCCATAGATTTACCCAAATTGATTTAACTTGGAATAATTTTGAGAGAAGTTTTATGACATAATTATTCTATACTGGTGACCTCATGCAATATTTTTCCCATATAATTATGTCTATGATGTTTTAAAAAAGTTCGATCTAGCACATTGTTTGACATATGGTGCTCTAGATTTTCCCCCCTTTTCTAATTTCTAAAATTGCTTATCCCTTTATACTTCAACACCAATATATGAAAACTTCATTTGAAAAGGTGGTCAAATTTGACATTCTTAAAATCTCAAGCATAACTTTTAGATAATTATCAACTTTATAATTACTAAGTGTAACACCTTATATTTCTAACTCATTTCATACGCATTGGCATGTTCATATGATACATTCCATGAAGGAAGTGAGAAAAATCCATTAAAATAATATATTTCTTTACGTTGCGTTGTGTATAAAAATTCCATTTGGTGTCACGTGGACTATGTGAGCTCATACAACACATTCTCACATTTAATTACATGAATACAACTCATTTAAATTATCAAAAGTGGCCTAAATCTCAAGGAACTCGAAGGGAAGCATGAAATAAACACATATTTTTTACCAGCTTTTGCCCATTTTCTGTCCCAACTTTGAAAAATCATAACTAATTTTAGAAAACTCGAAATTATGCATTTTTGGCCATTCTGGAAAGCTACAGATGTCTACTTTATACTAAAAATATGGTCAGACCATAACACCTAACACAGAGGATGTTTGACATTTGAAAATATCTAGAGGTCAAACTGTCCACTGGTGTTGTCACAGATTTCTGCAGTAAATTTAAAAAATGTCCAATTAATTCCAAAAAAAATCCAATCCATGCAAATGATACCAATATGGAAAGATGTAGATGTTAGCTAGAGGGAAAAAATAATTCTAGACTAGCTCAGGCATGTCTAGGCCTCAAAATCTAATCAAATAGTAATAGAGGTCGGTTGGAGTTCCTGATACTGAACATAATTTTTGAAAATTTATCTCCCTTTCTAGACATTCAAATGGGGTGATTCTAGTTGGCACAATTCATTAGAAAATATATAGTTTCTTTGTATAAAATTTTGTGGTAATTGGACATCATTTAAGCTATGTGTGATAGATTTTATTTTCAAACCTGAGTGAATAGTGATATGACCAAAATCAGAAAATTTGTCAACTTTGAAAATTCATTAAATATTTTGTAGACCTCCAAAAATTTAGTTCTTTAGCTTCCTAAAAAGCTCTAAAAAAGCTCTAATTACATGCCAAATTTCATATCAATAAGAGCTTGTTTGGATAAAAAGTAATATAGGGTTCTATTATGATTAATTTTGGCTCCATATAGGATACCAAAATGTCCAAATAGTTTTCCTTAGGGTTTGGCACCTCTTAGGCAAGTCTAAAAGTATATTTAGGACTTGTGTGAGTTACCCAAATGGTCACAACCCTCATGTATCTCATTTTGACTATCTCATCCACATATATGCATAATTCCATAAACTAATTCAAGAAGCTACATTGCCCATACATACTCAATTTGCACTATAGTGGTCACATAATACATTCTCCCATTTAAACATAATATACTATTATAATTACATATGTTCCAAAGGCCATAGACTATTTACAACAATAATTTACATCATTAGGCATCATTATGGCTTTAAAGAGCAAAAACCATGCATATTGGTGTCAAACGCTTCTCTTCAAGGTGGTTGGCTCCCATTACCTTGTCTACTTGGTCCACCTAGCATGTTAGATCATTGGAGAGGAGGGAATAAGATTCAAAGAATTCCAATAGCTCATCTTCTATTCAATCGTACATAATGGATGCAAACAAATCTCATAAATGCATGTATAGTCATGTTGACATGTGCAAACATTTAAGAGACATTTTCATCATTTGAGAAAGTCATACATATCATATAAAGACTTGCCAAGCAAGTGGATTGGCCTCACCTAATTTCTTGTAGATATTGGACTTGCCTCACCCATTTTTTAAGATATTCTTGGACTTAACCATTCTCTTAGAAGTCCATCTTGCTTTTGGGAGACTCTTTACTTTGTCTTAACCAATCTTAAGGGTTCTTGGCTCATCCTCACTATAGCTAAGGGTTCTTGGCTTCACTACACTCAAGCAAATGCAAGTATACATCATAAACATCATATGAAAGCATATTGTAATATCATGGCACCATGGAATCAAAGTCATGCTAGAATACTTTTCATGGCTTGAAAATACACATACACACATTCAAAGACAAGTAAAGCAAACAATCATGCATGAGAGAAGGAGGAGTGAGCTACCTTGAAAGCAATTACACACTTTTTTTCTTGAAATTCCCTTCCTTACTTCTGTCACACACACACAAAAGTGTGGGAAAGATTTCTCTTAGCCTAAACACAATTTATGGAAGCCAATTAGGTTCATGGACTCAATTCTAAGACCATACAATTTGCTTAAATACTAGTTTGGTCTATAACCTCATTTTGGTTCCATAATTATAATTGCACCTAATGAAGCAATACCCCTCAAATAAATTCTAGGCTCCATTCTTTCTTTTCAAATATGATTCTTGACTCCTTTTAAGCCTCTTGGAGTCATCACACAATTAAAACTAAGAGTCTAACTACATGTTGCTTCTTTAGGTCATAATATGAAACATAAAACACCAACTCACTTTCTATGGGTTTTAAATTTTTTCCAAGGCCACCCCTTATTTTCATTCATCATATATGACTTAAAAATAGGTTTAGAAAAATTTAAAACTCTCCCTAGCTACACAAACCCCTTAAGGCCGGGGCTATGGAGGAAATGGAGCTTCTTGGAGTTTGCTTTGTTTTCTCAAGGGAGGATGCATGTAGGGAGCCTCTTAAGGATCTTGGGGGCTCATTTAAACATAAACATGTATCTTGAAAGTATGTAAAAGAGGGTTTCAAGTACACCTTAAGTGGCCTAAATTATAGGTAAAAAGTCATAACAATAGAGAACCGGATATGTTTATGTGATATTTTTAAGACAAGCTAATGAGGCTCCATCTCATTGTAGATGTAGAGTCGAGAAAGAAAAGGAAATAGTGCAAAAAAGTTAGAGGTTTTATTAGGTTCTTATCACCTATACAAGGTGTCTTACTTTCTCTATCTAGTTGCATGTAGACTTATTTGAGCTTGATATACATTATATTGTATTGGTTATTTTATCACAATATATACTATATTACATTGCATCAATTGCATGTTATGTTTTGCATGTTATGTTTAATAAGTTGAGGCTATAGGATAAAAAGTGGCAATGGGAATGAACATTGTAATTCTCTCAAGCCCAAGAGAAAAGTCTAAGCTAAGCTAAGATTCATGGCCATGATAGAGCATGTTGTAAACATGTAGAGCATATAGATTAGTTTCTCATGACCATGCATACTTCCATTTTTCTTGCTTAACTGTCTCATACTTATTTTGGGTAATTTGAGTATAGCTACTAAAATTTTCCTAATCTCACCCCCATCTCTATTTTCCCACTAATTAGTGTCAGGTGGAAGTTCCAATACCAGCGAAGGAAAAGAGAAAGAATGATATTTTGATTTGCAACACTGTAGGAATGTTTTGTATCTAATTTTGTTGTAATGTTACAATGAATGTACATATTGAGCTTAACTTTCTTAGTAATATATTTATGTGCACTATTATACTACTAACAGTGATGTAACTCTAGTTTGAGTTATTCAGAATCAGATTATGATATATGTCTAGTTTGTATTATTTGATACTATTTTATCTATATTTTCCATGTTTGTGAATTCTAGGCTGAAATGTGACTATTTTGTTAGTCTGGATAGTCAATTTTATAATGGGAAACTCCATCAAATTTTCCTTAGAATGTTATATATGTTTTACTTTTTGTGGTTAAAATTGGATTGTCATAAAAATTATGAAAAACATTTGTGTTTGTATTTTGGAAATTTTGAATTTGATATTTTTCTTCCATCAGTAAATAGACTTGCTATTGAACCATAATAATGAAAGAAAAGCTAGATAGTTAAGGTATTACATAAGGAGAAGAATTTAGGTATGCTTTTGTAGCAAATGTAACACCCCAAAATTAATTAAGTTGTTAATCATAGATTTAGGTTAATTAAGAATAATTAATATAGAATAATTGGGGCAAGTTATGTGAATAGAAAATTTAGAGAAATAAATTATTAATATGGGTTTGAGATCTAATTGGATTAGAAAACTCATCTAGGCCTAATGATTTTAAGTGCAGACTCAACCTTTTATTATGAGATTTGGCCCAAGAGAGAGTACCTAGTGATAGCCCAATCTGATTTAATGAGATAGAAACCCAAGACCCAACTTACATGAGCTCTTATAATTGGCCCAACATCCCTTATGCAGACCCAAATCAAATGAGCTATTAAAACATGGCCTAACCCAATCAAAATTCTACAGCCCAACTAATAAAATCTGGCCCAACAAGCATAAAATCTAAACCTATATGGATTTGGGTCTTTAGGTTAACCCATAACCCATTTAAGATCCAACCTAAATCCAACTAAACCCTAAATACATGTAGCCCCCTTCTACCATTCTGTTGAAACACAAAACACAAACACAAATTCGGAGGTCCAAAGGTGAAGTTAGGGTTAGTAGCAAAATTCCATCATTTTCCACTCCTAGAGCAACATTTAGCCTAGGTAATAGTTATATAACTTAGTCCTCTTCTCTTTCTCTTCAATTTGACTTGATTGGCTTCTCAGTTAGAGCACTTTCACCCACACCCAAAATTTAAAACTTGCTATGTGATGCTTCCATGGTGAAATTTCGTAGGTTGAGGCTAAGGGTGTTATTAAGTAAGTATAAACTTCTCATTTTGATTCATTTTCTGCTAGTTTGGGACCTTTAAAGTTGATTTATGATATGGGTATTATTTTTATCAAATTTACTCAGAATTTGAGGTGTTGTTATGAGGTTATTGGGGTAGGCTCGACCAAATCTGAATTTGGTTCTTATGGTAATTAGGTAAGTGTTTCTTAGTAGTCATTTGTAGTGTAACTCCTTAAGTGATGGGTTTGCTAACATAAATGATGATTAGGATTAGTAATGGCTTGATCTTGTATCTATAGGTTAAAGTAGCATTTAGTTGGCTCATAAAGAATTAGCTACAAGTGAGGTAACCAGGGATTTTATAATTCCATGCATATGTCTGCTTTAATTTTATATTTGCTACACATGAAATATTTGAAATGCTAAATGAATTATTTGGTTATTTATTGTATTGTGTTTGGACCTTATGAGTCCATGGTGAAGCTATGGTACGGTTGCCACCCGTGCATGTACTTCGATCAGCACCTGGTTATGATTAGACCCCAAATGCACTGAGCCTTGGTTGTACTTATTGGGGAGTGGGTATTGTGGACGGGCCTCTCCTAGTGTTATTGACCTTTAACATGTGGAAATATGATTGTTAATATGGGATGGTAATCATAGTAACTTAATTATTTCATTTGTTGATATGATTGATATGATTTTGATGCTCATTTTGATTTATGCATATATGTTAATTAAATTAGATTATATGAATGGAAATTACCTTGGTTTTTGAGATTCGCATCTTATCTCGTTTCATCGGATCATATTTTCAGGTGAAGGCCCTTCAAGTAAGGATAAGGGGAAGTAAGTGGATAAAAATCCATGAGCTTTAGCCATGTATAGAGGAGGCTATACTTGGGCTAATTTGAGTAGAGTAGATGTAATTTTGTTATTCTTTTATATAGCATCATCATGTAATCATGTTGCCAAGTGTAGGTATTTATATTTTGGTTACTTAGAATGCATCTATTGAGGAGTAGGCCTTATTTAGTTTCGTATTGGATGTATGAATTTATAACATCTGTTATAAACTTTATTGAACCTATAATATGGTTTACTATTTAGGAAATTTAATTATATGATACACTAGATGTAGACCTAAACTAGTGATGTAAAAAATCTCTAATGAATATGTATTTGAATGATAATTGTTAGTAGCTTATGAAATTCTTGCTATCATCAATCTATGAACTTGCTGATATATGATAGTTGGATGAGTGGAAATTAATACTTGAGTCTTAAACTAGTAATGATAGATAAGATGGGTAAATTAGGCAACTAAAAGTTATTAGAGCCCCACAAATTAAGGTATAGTGGCCCTAGGGTGTCATTAGAGGGAGAGTTGGAGTGTATGAGACAAGATTTTAGAAGTTGTAAGATCAGAAGGCATTTTACTACAGCCAAAATAGTCTTAGCTACGGCCAATAGAGGCGAAGTTGCCCAGGGAGAGTACCAGAGAAGAATTCACTGCGGTGAAAGGTGGAATTAGCCACGGTGAAATGTGAAAGGCTAAACTAAAAGTTGTCCAGAAGGTAATTCATCGTGGCCAAATGGGGAATTAGTCGCGGTGAACTTTGTGAAAATGTCCCAGGTGTTCCAAAGAGAAATTAGCCACGAAAAAAATAGGATTTGGCAGTAGCCAATAGTGAGAGGCGAGTGAGGTAGGCTCCAGGAGGTCCTTTCGCCACGACGCCATATAGGCTTGCTATGGCGAAGATCTAATGATAGCCGCAACAAAATCTGTGAAGCTATAAAAAGTGAACTCAGGAGAATTTGGCTGCAACACGAAAGTATTTAGCCACGGCATAGGTCCTGAAACTCTTATATTAACCTAGAAACCTTGGTTTTTCTTATGGCAATATCAAGGGATAACTTAGAAGCACTTGTAAGGGGTTCTTGAGAGTTGAAAATCAATGGGTAATAGATTTAAAGGCTTTTATTTAGAGATTTGTTTCACTCATGTACATGAATGCTTGTAAATGTTTGGTTAATGATTCTATAACATTAAGGTTCATAATTTCTTACTTTTTCCTAAATTGATTAACTTAAATGGTGCTAGACCTTGATTTATGGCTATCAATCGCATGTTTAAATTTAATTACTATGATTAGAAGTTACGGTCGTCACAATAAATGCATAGAAGTTTTTTTCTCTATTCCATTTGCTTTGTCCTTTTCTATTTTTTCTTAGTGGTAAAGAAAATGGAGTGATCAAAATTTACATGATCTCCTTTCTTTTTCCTACGTTATTGATCTTTTTTAAGTAATCTTCTTTTAAGAAATTATATGGTAACTTCATAATTTTATGGTTTGGCTCTTTCTATAGGAATGAGACCAATTGTAACCATAAACTATGATTGGAAGATGCCCAAATTACAACACCATCTTTATGAACCCCTTAAATTTTGCCAAAAGGTTTGAATTCTTTTGCTTTGCACTTTTATAGTTACCCAACTTGCTTACAATGTCATCCACATTTGTTTGATGTAAAGCTATATCATATAAAGGCCACTCAGGTGTGTTTATTTTTCTTTTTTGTTTCATTTTCTCAAAAAAATTTTAATTATTTATTAAAATTTCTTTACTTTAATAATTTTGGGGTTACTCAAGATGCAAGAAACATTGGCTTATTTTATTGTTACAATTCTAATAGGAATGATACTCTACTTATCATTTTATTACTTGCTTGACTAGTGCCCTTGCTAGATAAATTTCTTTGCATCAAAAGATAGGTCGATAATCACCCTTGATCTTATGGTCTTATAGGACAACCCCCCAAATTGCAACTAGAGAGGCCCTCTTCGCTTGGACATATGGGCAAGAAGTAATGATACTAGTAGAAATAGGGAGTTCATGAAAAAGAACAGAGTTATATGATGAAATGCAACACTCCCACTTGCTTTCAAAAAACCTAAACCTTGTCAAAGGAATTTGGGAAACAACCTTTATAAGAATGGTAGCATATGAGTTGAAAGTGGCATGATATTATGATGTGAGGGTTAAGAAGAGCTTATTTAAACAAGCTAATTTAGTGTTAAGAGTGGTTACCAATAACAAAGCAAATCTAACAAATTGACAAGTTGCCAACTAGGAAGGGTTGCACAAGGTCAAAGAAGTAATACCTAAAGGGACATATAGTTTAGAAAATATGAAAGGGAAAGAAATCCCCAAAACTTGGAATCTATATAACCTAAAAAAATATTTTATATAGGTAGCTATTAAATTAAACCATGTAATGAGCCTACTTTATGGCAACAATTCAACAAAAGAAATATTTAACAATAATAGCATCTTCTATAACCCCCCAATAATTGATGCAAACTTAGAAACACTAGCATGCACATTAGTCAATAAATAAATAGAGTGGTTAAATGAGTAAGGGTTGTCAATCCCATCAGAAATTATTTCCATTAATCTTAGGGTTTTCTATTATATACCTATGTATACTATTTACACTATAATACACCTCTAGTCTAGCTTTCATTAGCTAGAATGATTCACTATTATGAAAAATGTGATTTTTATATTTATTAGTTAGTAAACTCAAGACTCAACAAACTTGATACATACCTATGTATACTATTTACATTATAATACACCTCTGGTCTAGCTTTCATTAGCTAGAATGATTGACTATTATGAAAGATGTGATTTTTATGTTTGTTAGTTAGTAAACTTAAAACTCAACAAACTTAATACATAAATGAAAATGGAAATGACTCAATTAACTCCATAACTTTATTATATTAATCATCCCAACTCATAATTAATTCAAGTTAACTCTCTTATCCAATCTAGCCATCCTTAATTAGTATAACTTTGTCTTTTAACACATCATCATATTCGCTAAGTTAGCTATAGAATTTGTCATCTTTCAACACATAGAGTTATGATATACGCTACGTTTGTCGTTTCTCTTGCTTAATTTTGTCTTTCAACATATCTTTAGGTTTAAGATTCAATTAGCAATATCACCAAATTGAAGTGAATTGAAATATCACCTTTCAATTATAATCCCAATTAATTTGCTTGTCATTTATACTAATTGCATATAGATTCATAACATATATTCATTAAAGAAGAATAAACTTCAATTCATTCAAAATTGTAATATCAATGCATACTAAAATCAACAATTCCAAAGATTAGACATGAACAATGACTCAATATGAAATAAAGAAGTATGAGAAGTAAGAAGAAGATCTGTCAGACCAAAGCTATCAAAAGGATCTACCTAGTCCAACATACCCTAGATGGGGGTAGAATGTGACTATTTATAGATATAGCCAAGTAAGGTTTTTTGAACCAGGGTTTGTAAGCAGGGCAAAAAATCGTAACTTACTTCTGTAACTATATATGACTCCTTTAAAATGCACAACTTGACTTTTATGGTCTTTAGCAAAGTTTTAGAATTCTCTCTCAACTTTCTAAGGCTATTGATTTCATCTAATCTAGTCTTCTGGATCACAAGTTATATTAAAATTATTGAGATATATCAAGTAAATTAATTTTGGTTGGTTTAGTTTTGTTGCATTGCCGTTTTAACCTATTTCCTTTGTGAATTGAGCTTTGATCTAATCTAAAGAATTGTAAGGCTCTATATTAAGTTTTTATGGGCTCAAGAACTAGCTATTTAAAGATCTACAAGGCACGTAATGCTATCTTACTATGCTTTAGTTTATAAGACTACATGTAGTTTAGCTTTTAATATTTTAGCCTAAATGTTTTCACTTAAACCCAAAATCTTCCTCTAACATAAAATTAAACTTAATTAAAAATATTTAACTATGAAATAGTTATAAAATAAAGTATAAAATAATGAATTAAATGTAGGTTTAATATCAATCAAATTAAGTTAAAATGGCATTGGACTACAAATTTAAGTAAAATTTAATTATCATTCAACACTTCATAATTTAACCACTAATAAAAATTGCATAAAGGAAGGATATTTTTACAAAATAAACTTTCATAAGCCCCTAAAATATTCTAAAATTTATACAAAAAATGAGACTCTACAATAATACCATGGTAAGCAAGAGTAAATACTAATTTGGGCATCGCACCTACCATAACAAAATTTTGCCTAAATGCCAAAGGCCCCAATAAGACATCCATCACACATACCAAAACAAAATTATGCTCGAATGGTGAAGGGTCTTAACAAGCTAAGCACTATGTGTAACATTTGATTCCTTCGTAAACGTGAGAAACATAATGTTTAATTTCTCTGTAAACATACGAAACACACTAGATATAGAAGGAAGTCCCCTAGATGGAATGATTTAAGGTCTAATAAAATTAGATTAATAATCTAGAACTCAAATAATGAGGATTCAAAGCCAGAGATGCCTTGAAAGTAGGGCCAGAATAACTAGACAAAATTTAACAAAGATGTAGTGGCATTTTCATAATTTCAAGAACTTTTTGAAAAATTTAGAGAAGGTATTTTTAAATGAAAAAATTGAGTTGTTCGAGATTCTTGGAGGCCCTAAAAACTATAGAAACCCCCAGAACAGTTAAAACCCCTTCGGTGTACATTTTAAAATGTCAGTGGATCTGAACTTTGATCCTTTTATTTAGAAAGGTTTTAGATCCAATTTGAGTGATTCCAAAGGCATTTTATAATTTAGAGAACCTAAATTTTATGATGGAAAAGATAGTTTTAAAAAAGGAGTTGAAATAATCCTAAAACGAAAAAGCCAAGAACGAGGGCAAAATTGAAAATTTGAAATATCTTAAATGAGTCCCTAGCCTATATATAGCATGCCCCACTTCTTCCAATTCCCTTGGCCAACTTTTCTCTGCACCAAAACAAAACCCTAAGGTACTTGAAGTGGCACACCAAGAGGGAGGAAGTAGGGAAGAGAAAACCAAGCAAAAAGGTAAGAAAATCTATGGTTTTTCATGCTTTTTCCTTCACCAATGTTGTTCTCCTCTTTCTTCTCTCTTTTTCTATGGTTTTGATAATTGATTTGAGGATGATTCATGACTAGGTCAGTGAGGGGAGAATAGAAATTGAAGGAGATACAAGAAACAAGTGAAAAAACTCTTGAAAAGAATGGAAACCAAGGTAATTTCACTATCTTCGATACCTTCTTCTTGTTGCTCTTGTTATGGCATGTTTCAGCCACTTATTGGACAGCCAAGGGGGAGTTCTTTTTGAACCAAAACAAGAGTGAAACTTATGATTTAGAGTGTGGGAAACAAGATAGTGCAAAGAAATTTAAGAAAGAACCATTGAATTGCAAGATGTCTAACCTAGGGTTTCGATTGTGCCTTGGTTGGTGGGAAGCCTTCTAGCCATACTTTAAGGAGTCTAAGAGTTAGTATGAGTTCCTAAGACATAAGGAAGCCTCCCACATGCATCTTCCATCAAGAAAACAAAACAACTTCCATTGGTGCTCAAGGAAGACATAGCCTCGGCCTAAGCTAGAAGTAGCACTTAGGAAGAGTTTTAAATTTCTTTAAGCCTAGATTTGCATCATATAAGATGGGAGAATATGAGAGGAGGCCTTAGAAAAAATTTAGGAAGCCTAGAATGTGAGATGAAAGTATAGGCTCCATAATGCAGCATAATGAAGCAACTCCTAGTTAGACTCCTTAAAATGAATATATGATGGCTCCAAGGAGTCTTAATAGAGTCAAGAGACCTAGAATGAGAGAGGAAATAGAGCCAAGATCTTGAATTCCAATAGTTGCTTTATTATGTCTTATATGGAAGCATTATGGAGACAAGTGAGAAAGTGAGCATGCATAGGAGTTGCATAAGACTAGAGCTCATTCCATTGATCTAAACATGTCTCATTTGATGTGTCTAGGTCATAAAAAATTAGTGCCTCCAAGTTTCAAGTCTTGGACGAAAGAGGGAGGAAGATTTTAAAGGAAAAGTATGAAACATTGGCTCTAAGGTAGCTCTCTCTCCTTTCTCTCATGCATCTTTGGGTATTTTCTTGTCTTTGGATATGTGTATGCATGATTATGCTATACAAAATGTTTCTATCCAATGTTTACATGCCATGGTACCATGATGCCTTTGTTATGTTCTTGAAAGATGCTTTATGAATGTGGTTTGGCTTGCGTGAGCTTGGTGAAGCCAAAAGTCACTTAGCAAGGGCGGGAATAAGCCAAAAGTCCCTAAAAATGGGTGAGACAAAGCCAAAAGTCTCTAAAAGAGTAAAGCTTAGTCAAAAGTCCCTTAAAAGTGGGTGAGACAAGCCTATGTATGATTAGCATGACTTCTTGAATGTGAGAAATATATTATGTATGTTCATGAATTGAAAGTTTTCCATGTATTCATTCTTAGACTTGAAATTGTATCCATTATGTATGTTAGAAAGGGTCAAGAGCTATTAGAATTCCTAGAATCTCACTCTCTTCCTCCATTGCTTATATATGCCTAGGTGGACCAAGTGAACAAAGAGATAGGAGTCACCACACTTGAAGACAAAAAGTTTGACAAAAGAATTTCCAAATACTTGTATTGTGACCATCTTGATGGCAAATGATATAATCTTATATTGTAGATGATGTATAGCCTCTTGAACATATGTAATTACATGGATACATGATGTATATATGGAATTTGGAAGCATAAGAATAAGAGTGTAATTTTTGACATTGAGATGCCTTGATGAATTCATGAAACCTTATATATATGAACAAATGGGATAGTGATTTCATGATGTATGAGCATTTAAATCTCTTGGAAAAGTTTAGGAGACTATTTTTAAGCTTTCTCACATGCCCAAATGGTCATGGTTAAATTAGAGGAGCATTTGGTATTCATTTGACCCAAACTAAGGCTTAAAAGTGCCTTTTTGTAACCCTATGTCACAAACTGATCAAATGCATGAATTTTATCATGAAATTGGCCCAACATATAGGTCTTATCTAGATCATTTTGTAGAGTTAAGAACCACATTATTTGGAGCTCTAAAGAATAAATTATGAATTTTCAAAGTTGAGAAAAAGCTGTTGAAATGGTCAATTTACTATTCATACAGTTAGTTTCTTCTCCTATGTCATTCGAGGGATAAATGTTATCCAATGCTGATAAAAATTTACAAGCATAAACTAGATATAATAAGATTTCTATGGCTACTAAGATTACACCATTTGGAGGTCTGTAGAGAGAGATATGAATTTTTAAAATTTGGAGACAGTACCAGTAATATAGTAAGACCTTTGATACTATTCTATCAATTTCTAGTGGTTTAACATTTCTGTTCTGGTCTAGACTTATTTTTATCTCAAGCTAACATTCATAAATTTTTATAATAGTATGGTTTGCTAGGTTTTGAGTTTTCTAGAATTTATTATAAATTTTAGAAGTTCATATCAGTAACCTATGATAGCAAACCTAGGCAGCTGGACCTTTGGTGCCTTTCTATTGTTGATCATGGTCTAGCTAGTGTTTTCATAACTTGGAATGATTTTTATCCTATAGTTGACATTCAGAGCTTTCCAGAAAGCCATCATTTGCTTAATTTTGATTTTTTTAGATTTAATTATGATTTTCCAAAATTACATAAAAAAATTTGGTATTGGAACCTACGACCAGCTTTAAAAAATTTCTAATGTGTGGCTTGAATCTCAAGTTATATGGGTTGTTTCATGATTTTTATGACTTCTATGGATGGAGTATGAGTAGAAAATGATATTGAAGGGCTCAAAGGATCCACAAAGCGTGAAATGAAAATTGAAAGACTTACATAACACAAAAATAATATATTATTTTTGTTCCTTTTTCCTTGAAAATCATGTATGAATCTTAGTGTATAAGAAAGTGAGGCTAAAAGAATATGGTGTTACACCATACACACTAAAAGTTAGGAACACTTAAATCTTATGTTAAACATGGGAAAACATAATTGAGAAACTATGAAAATAACAATAAAAACTAAGACAAATTGAGCTACAGCAATAGCAAATTAAAATTAAAGCAACTAAAGCATAATTTTCAACCTAACTAAAAACAAAAATTAAAATAATGAGCTGAATTATTTAAAACTTAACTAAAACCTACCAAGGTCAAAATAAAAATAATGTGAAATATAAAACGCATGATAAAAAATTAAATTTCTTAAAACTAAACATTAGCTTGCTTAAAATGGAAACTAAAAAGACTAAAATATATATATATATATATATAAGAAGCTGAAATAGAATTTTGAAAATGTCTAAAAACAAAATTTAAATACAGAAAAAATAAAAAAGAAAAAGGAATTTAAAAATAGAAAGAAAAAATTGGAACATACTAAAAGCATAAATAAAATTACCTAAAACATAAAAGAATTGAAAATTTAAAAATAAGAAGTAAATTACATAAAAAGAAAAGAAAATAGTTCTTGATTAGTCCCACTTATATATGTATTTTCATACCATTTTATAAGGACTTATCATGTGCTTTTAATGGATTTTCCTTATTTTGTGCCTACTTTGGGATTAATTTGCATTTAGAGGAAATGATGTATAAATAGGAGAATTCGATGTGAAATCATAATTTTAGGTCTTATTTCTATTGTTGAGTTTAATTGTTGGAGAGAGACCAAAGTTCCCATGTTTTTAGTGTTAATTTGTATGGTCTTGAGCAACAAAGCCTAGTTTAAACTCTATTTTAGTAAATAGTGGTTTAATTATGTTTTCATTTTTTTAAAGTTGTTTAGTTATTTTAATTAGTTTTTAATTGAGTTCTATATTTGTGTAGGTTAAACTATAGATAAATAAAAGTTCTAGTGTCATAGAATCAGGTCCAAAGAGATCTAGGGTTGAAACTCATGAATCAGCATTCTTAGAAGGAAATAAGATAAAAGCAATGACTAGCCTATTACTTGGTCATAGTGCCCATATGCAACATCCCAATAAAAAAATCAAAGAGTTGGGTGTCTTGACTTGTTAAGAATGTTGGCCAAGATGCTTAAGCATTCAAAGCAAAATGTGAGTTTTTGTGAAAGGTCTTCGAAGAAGCTTATAAATAGGACTATTAGGCATCTAAAAAGAGGAAGGAAGGCTTGTCAATTCTAAATTGATAAATAGCTTGCAAGGGTTTTATGAGCTTTGAAATGGTTAAAAGATAAGAATCTTATGCTTTGTTGCTTAACTCTAGTTAGTAATTCATGAAATCCACCATCTCCTTTCTTCATTAGTCATTTCTCCTTTTTCTTGTCTTTTAATTTGTTAATTTAGTTTAGGATTAGATGAATTTCCATTTGATTGCATGGATCTTGATTATAGTAGTGACAAATTAATATTTCTATTCAATCTATGGAGTGTATGTTTTGAACTTGATATTTTTTGTTCAATTGTAGTTTGATGCTTGATGCTTAGTTGATTGTTACTGCTTAAACATCCATTCAAAGTCAATGCACATTAAGGTAAATTTAGGGGTAACATTCACTATATTATCATTGACTTGTAGGTGTTTGATAAAATGTGACTTAGTTTAATTATGTGTGAACACATCATTTGAGTTAGTTCATCTTAATTAAGTTGGAATTTGCATATTGCTAATGTTTCTTTGGACTAATTAAGCTTAGGTAAACTTGTTTAAGCTTCTTAAGTGAGGCAAGGAAAGGGATAGATCAAAACCTCCATTTGAAGTCTTCTTATCATAGAAATGCACCATCCATAGAGAGTAGGGTATTAATATGGAATTTTAGGTAATAACAGGGTAGGCAAACCTTAATTCATCCAATCTGCCTTTTTGTCCTAAGTCTTCGAGTTTTTTATATCTTGCAAGTTTAGATGTCATGATTCATATTTTAATTCCAAGTAACTGAGGAAACTTGGGCTACTAAGTTTAACATAGTTCACAACGATTTGTTATATCATAACAAAAGTATTTTTGGAAATTCCCTAAAATTTTATAAGTCTCCAATCTTCATGGAATCAATACTCTTACTAAAGAGTCACTTTATTACTTATGCAACTAGTTCACTTGATGGCTCTTTCCCTATCTTAACAATAGCACAAGATAGCACATTAGTTTTCTTTTTAAAGTTAAGAAAAACTATATTTTGTTGTGAAGTTTAATGATCTTTAGAGTTCCAGGACTTGCGAGGTCATTTTAGCTTGAATGGTCATCATCTTCATACTAGACACAATATTTCTAGCATAATCTCTCTTTGGTTGAGGTATATTTTCAATTTATTTCTCTTCCACGTCCATGTCACATGGATTTTTCACATTTACCATCACCTTAGTATATGTGACATTGCCCTCCTTGATCAAAAGATTGTTCTTTTTGGTTTGCGATAAAGCAACTAAAATGTAACTCCATTAGTGCTTTTGATGGCATTAGAAAATTCTACAAACAATACAACAATGAAATATTGATAACACATTAGTATGTTGTTTATAAATTTTCTATCCAACATAAAACAAAACTTCAATGATATGAACATAATGCAATGGACACAAAATAGAAAGTAATTTATCACATTAATATGTTACCTGGCATTTTTGAAAATTAAAATAAAATTATGCATGCACAAGAAGTAAGCACATTTTGTTTAGCATGCTATCTAAGGAAAAAAATTTGTACACAATTTAAACGAAACTAAGTACAATAGTTTTAGCATATTGTCCAACATATTATATTCATAAATTAATTCAACTAACTCATAATATTTCCTCACATAAATCATATATATGTGATTAATTTTGTCTAGTTATGTTGCACAAAACAAATCTATACATGCCTAGAAAAATTCTTAAAACCAACATTGTTATGTTTGAAATGTTATGGAGTTACATGTGTTAAAATGCAAAAATGACATATCTATTTGCCTTAGAAACTTTGTAAAAAAAATTACAAAACATTAAACAAACAATAAAGAATATTTTGAAAGAAAATTAGTTGAAAACAAAATCAAGCTAGTTCCCAATAAACTTTCAACGTTAGCCTTTGGTTCAAGTTCAAAACAAAGTAAGTAGAACACTATTTAGAAACCATCAAAACATCATAAAAAATACAAGAAATTAAGAACATATAGATAAGAATATTCATAAAAAATTAAAACAAAAATCAATCAAATGCATTTTTAGTAATTTTGCAAAGTCAACATAGATTCTATTACTTCGATTTTAGTTTAATGCTATCTAAACTTAAATAAAATAAAATGAAACATGTATGGACTTATCTAATTTTTATACATATTATATATAATCATAAATTTAGAAATCATACAATGAAAAAATGAGAATAGAAATAAAAATAAAAATCTTTTTCCCTAAAATAACAATGATTATGCTAATCTTTAACAATGGCACCAAAGGAAAAAAAAAAACTAAAAAAGGTTTTAAGCAAGGGAGAGTAGTGATCAATAACACAAAAACCGAATTAATCATATAATATTGCTAAATTTTAGGAAGTATTACACAAAGTTCAAAAAAGGCCATATAACAAAATCAAGATCTTAGTTATAACAATAGTCATATGGAAAACTTATGTACACACATTAAAAGGTTAAAAAAACAAGAAAGGGCATAGCAGTTGCCCTACCCTATCGAGCTTTAGATCTTCAAACTTTGTTCTTATTAGGGTCATTAATCTACTTGCCCAACTCCTTATCTTGCATTCTTACCCTTGCACCAAGTTGGCCTTAGTCCCTTTCAACATTACTCTTAATGTCATTCTTAGGCTTAGCAGGAGTTACCATTTGGACATGTTCTTCGTCACTAGCAAGCATCTTCTGTAACGCCCCAAAATTAATTAAAGATAATTATGATGAGTTAGGGACTTAATTTGGGTAATTAATAAAGTTAATTAAGTGGAAAGGGAGATGCATATTTAATTTAGGTCATGTGATCCATTTAATTATTCTTTGAGCCTAATATAGAAGTTTATTCTTGGTTATAAGAAGGTCAAATTCATTCTAGAGGCCTAATTACACTCTTAAGCAGATCCAATTTGAATAGACTCTTAAGTCAACCTAAAACCTTAATAAACTTTTCTGTTTGAAGCCCAACAAGCTTACACTAGAACCCAAATGGATTTTTATGCCTTTGGATCAACACATTTCCCTTTTAACTCTAAGCATTCTGTAACCTAATTCTTTAAACCATAGCCTAGCAATTAGGAAGCGGCCTAATTGGACTTTGGGTTGATGGGTTAGCCCATTTCTCACTAAAACCTCAAGAGAAAACCTTCCTACCTTCAACCATTCTGCAGAAACACAAGAGGCATCAGAAAATTTGGAGGTCTTAAAAGGTGGTTAGGGTTCTTAGCATAAATTTATCTTCTCCCACTTTTAGATTAACATTTAGCCAAGGTAATTGATATATAACTTAATCCTCTCCTCTTTCTCTTTGATTTGGCCTAATTGATTTTTCATTTGGAGCATTTTCACCCATACCCAAATTTGAAATGTGTTGTTTGGTGTTTTCATAGAGGATTTTTGGAGGTAAAGGCTAGAAGGATGATAGGGTAAGTATTTTCTTCCCATATTGAGCTAGTTTCTGCTAGTTTTAAGATCCCTATGGTTCATTTATAATATGGGTATGGATTTTGTATGAATTTGCCCAAAATTTAGAATGGTATACTAAAGTTTCGGATTTTGTAGTGGCTAGGTAAGTGTCTTCTAGTTGTCATTAATAGTTTAACTCTTTGGGTATCTAGTTTGTTGCTAGAAATGATAATAACTATGTTTGTTTTAGGCCTAGTGTGCATTTGAATTATAACGATAGCTAGAGAAAGAGTAATTGGCTTCATTAAGGTAACTGGGGTTAATTTCCTAATTCCATGTATATACTTATTTTAATATGATATTTGTTGCACTTGTATAATTTTGAAATGCTAAATGATTGGTTGGCTACTTGGATTGTGTTGTGATTGGATCTTGTGAGTCCATGATAGAGTTGTGCTATAGTTGCCACCTATGCATCGTGCTTCAATCAGGCACCGAGTTATGACCAGACCCTTGTATGCATTGAGCTCAGGTTGTGCTCATTGGGGAGTTGGTGCTGTGGATGGGCCTCTCCCAGTGTTATTGGTCATTAACATGTTGTATGTGATTACTGGTATGGAACAGTAGTCACTGGTAGCTCAACTGGTTCATTTGCTAATTGAATTGATAATTTTGGTATTTGATAATATGAAAATGTATTATGTTGATTAATCTATACATATATATGGAATTTTCCTTTTGTTACTAAGATTGTAAATCTCACCCCAGTTGTGGGTTAACATTTTCAAGGACCAAAACTCTTAGTGGCAAGGAGAAATTAATGTAAGCCTATTGTATGGTTTGATAGCTATAGGTTTGGAAACCTTATATGGTTAGGTTTATGTAATGAGAATACTAGTTTTTATGTATTTATTGCATTGCATCATGAATTGTCAAGTATAGGGACTGTCTATGTAATATAATTATCATGGGATTAGACATTGTGATTATAATTGACTAATAGTTAATGAATGACTTGATCTTTTATGGCTATTAAGCGTTAGCCTTGTAAACATTTATGGTTGAACCAATTTTGCTATCATGGAAAGGGGTTGACTGACATGAAATTAAGTTTTAGTTACTCTAATTCAATCTTAAATTCCTAAACAATGAGGATTAGTGAATCCATGATATTAGGGAGTTGGGAGGTCTAGAAAACCATACATGTTAGTCATGGAAGTCTTATAATTCATCTAGAATGAGTGGTAAGGGGTTAGAAAGCATGAAAATGAGAAAATAACATCAAGAGGGGCAAAGTCGCAGCTTAAAGGACTTGAGTCATAGCCAAAATTGAAGTTTGAGGTAATAAAGGCTAGGAGCACCATAGCCAAGGTAATTTGAGACATAGCGCAAGGTGAGAAATTAGTTCCAGGGGGTCACAGAAAGTAGTCTTGTTGCAATGCAAGGGAAGGCCACCATGGCTAGTGTCGAGAGGCAAGCTTGGAGCATTTCAAGAGGCTCTTTCATTGTGGTACGAAAGTGTGAATAGTAGGTCTGAAGACCACCTTCACCGCAGCGCGGAAGGCCTGAGTCACAACGTAATGTTTGAATGTTTGATTTTAGGCTCCAATAGCCACTTACGCCATGGTATGGGTATACCAAGTCACAGCATGAGTCTCCAAACTTGATTTTTAAGTTCTAGTCACCAACTTAGTTGTGGTGAGGAAGGTCTAAGTCAGAGCGAAGGTTCTCAAACTCTTATTTTTGACTTAAAAATCTTGAAGTTTATTATGATAGTGTTATGTAATAACCTGAGAACATATATAAGAGGTTTTGTGAGTTAAAATCAATCATAAAATGATCAAAGATCTTAATTGATAATTAGGATCTCTTGTGCACTCTAATAGTTATGTTAGTTTGGCTAATAACTCTAATAATATCAAGATTCAAATTTCTCCACTTTTTTCCTATTTTAATTAATTGTAATGAATTTAGACCTTGATTTATGATCATTAATTGCATAATTAAGTCCAATCACGGTATTAGGAACTAAGGTTGTTACATTTTCACTCCTCACTATTATTTTAGGAGTTTCACCTTCACCAATCCATCTCCTAACCTCTTTTCATCAATAGTGACAATAAGGGTAAGTTCTTTATCTTCATGGCAAGGGGGAAAGGGTGGACAAGCATAAATAATCAATTGTCCATCTTCAACTTTGTTAAGAAACTAAAGCGATTTAGTGGTAATCTTTAAACTATGGTTTGAAAAATAGTTCTGATCACAACATTGCCTAAATGCCTAATTCGCAACCTTGTTAGAGCCTTTTCTTCTTTATAATAAAGCCTAACCTCTAAGTCCTTTATCTTCTTTTTAATATGGCAAACTTTTTTAAGGAACTTACTAATGTCTACTTTAGTTGACACCTTTCGCCTTGGCATTCTTAATGTTAGCTTTTATCTTTACTTAACTTTTTTTTTTGTTGGTTTCTTATCCTTTCAAGCTTTATCTTGCTTTTTCTTATATTAATTGGCCCTTTCCACTTTGGTCTTGGTGTTCTTTAAATTTGTAATCTCCTACACCCATTGAGCAAATGTTGTGGTCGCTTCACTCTACTTGGACTCCTCCTCAAACATCTTAACCGATTTCTTTTTCTTTGAGGTCAAGGTGTCATCTTTAGCTTTAGCAAAAGCAATATAATAAGAGCATAGCTAGAGAAGATCTCAATTAATCAAATCCCTCAATGCCATGATGTGTAAGCTTGTACAAACTCTTCATGAGTAGTGAAGTCAAGAGTATGGGTTATTTTAACTTGAATGGAAGCCATAAGATTGTAAGATGCATTGAACAAAGTCTCCCTCAATTGCACTAAAAACCCCCTCAATTTTAACCATTTAACTATTGCTCTTTAGCTTTAGCAAGCTAACATGTACTCCCTAAGATTGTAAACAACATGTTAATTTGCCTTGTAGTCACCTACTTGAAGAAAACAACAAGGTTATCAAACTAAAAGTCAGCATGACTAAAATTGAGAGGAGTGTTGTTTGCCTTGACCCCTATGGAATATTTAGAGAAGGAGCATTATTATTCCCCTATAATGCCTAATTCTTTCGCAAATAGCCTGAAACTAATCAGTTATAAAAGAAAGTCCCTTAAATGGAAAGATTTGAAGCTAAAAAAAATTAGAGCAATGATTTAGACATCAAAGAATGAGAATACAAAGCCAAAGGTGCCTTGAAAATGGAGCCAGAATAGTTAAATAAAATTTGACAAACATGCAATGACATTTTTATAAAGTTACGCACTTTTTAGAAAACTCAAAGGAGGGATCTTTAAATGAGAAAATTAAGTTTCCTAGGTTCTCAGATGCCCTAAAAATAATAGGAACCCCTAGAGTGGTTAAAATCTTTTCAGTTTATGTTATAGAGCGTCAGTTGACTCATACTTTGACTGAGTCATTCGAGAAGGTTTTAAATCTAATTTGGGGAAAACCAAAGGCATTTTATAAGTTTGCAGATATAAATTTTATAATGGGAAAGATGATTCTTGAAAAGGAGTTGAAATGAACCTAAACAGCAAGAGCCAAGAAAAGGAGACAAAAAGGGAAATTTTAAAAAAGAATTTTAAGAAGCTTTCTTCTTATATGTGTCCCTCTCCTTATCCTCACTTATCTGACTTAAGTTCCCTCTTAAACCAAAAGAGAGATCTACTAAGGGAGATGCACAAGAGGAGGGGAGAAGAAGAAGAAAAGACTTGTAAAAAGGTAAAGATTTAAAACTTTTTCCATGCTTCTTTCTTTAGCAAACTTATTCCTTTCTTTCTCCTCCCTTCTCCCATGGTTTGGATAACTAAATTAGGATTGTTTTGTGGCTAGTCTAGTGGGAAGAAATCAAAATTTAAAGGAGAAGTTAGAAGCAAGTGGAAGTACTCTTGAAAAGGCATTAAATCAAAGTAATTTCCATAGCCTTCCATGCTCGTCTTACTTGCTCTTCTCCCATGTGTGTTCAGCCAACCTTAAGCCTATCCAATAGGAGATGAATTTTAACTAAACCAAAGGAGAAACATAGGTTTTAAAAATATGAAACAAGAATATGCAATAAAATTTAAAAGAGAAGCATTAGAATATAAGTTGTCAAAGATAGAGATTTTGTTGCACCTTGATATATATGAGACTTACTAATGATAGTTTAGGTTTTCTAAGAGTGTTTATGAGTTATCAAGACATCTAAGAAGCTCTACAAGTGGCAAAATACCTAAGAAAACTAAGACAACTCCATGGGCTTCTTCCTTTGCTCATGTCTCAGCCAAATCTGAGCCAAGCACTTAGGGAGATTTTTAATTACTTCTAAGGCTAGAAAGGGATTAGATATGATTAATGAATATAAAAGGAATCATTGAAATAAATTTAAGAATCATGGTTTCTGAGATGGAGGTGTAGGCTCCATTTTAAGACATAAGGAAGTAACTTGTATCTAGCCTCCTTGAATTGAAATTGTGATAACTTTAAGCTAAATAGAGTCAAAAGACCTAAAATGAATGAGAAATAGGAGCCAAGATCATAAATTCCAAGTGTTACTTCATTGTGTTTTGTATGAGACCATAATGGAGTCATATGAAAAAGTAAGCATGCATAAAGTTTGTTTAAGGCTAGAGCTTGCTTCAGTGATATAATCATGTCCCATTTGATGTGTCTAGGCTAAGAGAATCAAGCTCCACCTAGTTGCATGTGTTTGGCTGAAAAAGGAAGAAGAATTAAAAAGAAAAGCTTGTTTTCTTACTTCAAGGTAGCTCTCTAACCTTTCTCGCATCATTACTTGAATGTTTACTTATCTTTGAGTGCTTATATATATGTTTGAACTATGAGAAATGTTTCTACCTATTGATTACATGTTATGGCACCATTGTGCCTCTTAAAAGATGTTTATGAATGCAATGTGGCTTGAATTTGTATGGTTATACCAAAAGTCCCTTAGCATGGGTGAGGATGAGCCAAAAGTTTTTAGGAATGGGTAAGATAAAGCCAAAAGTCTTAAGAAGAGTGAGGCTAAGTCAAAAGTCCCTTGAAAGTAAGTGAGACAAATCCAAAAGTCCTAAAAAGATTGGGTAAGACTAGACCAATGCCCTTTAAAGCTTATGTTTGACACGTATGAGTTCATATAATGAGGAAAATGATTCATGTATGTTCATTGGTGGCTTAAATGCCATGCATGTATTTTTTGACATAAAATTGCATCCATTATGTATATTTGAAAGAGTAAAGAGCTATTAGGATTCTTGGAATCTCACTCTTTCCCCACATATGTCTAAGCATGTCTAGGTGAGCCAAGTGGACTAAGAAATGGAGGCCACACATCTTGAAGAGCAATACTTTGACAATGAAGTAGAATATTAGGCATTTTGATGATATTTTGATGTCTAAAATTGTAATCCTATGATGTATATGTAATGTAAATCCTTAAGCATGTTCAAATGTGTGTAAATATAATGTATGTATCCATTTTGGAATCATATGAATGAATATGTGAGACTTTGCCACCCATTTGCCAAGATATACATGTGCATAAATTCAAGTGGCAAGGTAAGAATTAGCTTCATGATGATTTAAACCAGGGATAATTTCTATAGGCTGTGGTTATGCTTTTAACTTTGCTCAAGTGGTTGTGGAAAGATGAAAAAGGCATTTGATGCATGTTGAATCCTTTATGGACTTCAATTTTGATCATTTTGAGCTAAACCAAAGTTTGACCAAATAGATGATTTTTTATATGAAATTTTGCCAAAAAATAGGTCTCATCTAGAGTTTTTCATAGAGCTAAAGAGCACTCACTTTAAAGCTTTAGAAAATTTATTATGATTTTTCAAAGTTGGCCAAATTTTGCAGAATCGGCAAAGTTACTATTCATATAGTTAGTTTACATTTCTATATCACTTGTGGGTCAAATGAAATCTAATACTTATGAAATTTTACAAGAATAAACTAGACATCACAAGCTTTCCATAGCCATTAAGAACACCTTATTTGAAGCTCTATAAAAGGAGAAATAGATTTTTAAAATTCCAGGTCCTCTAGTTGCTCAAGAATAGACTTGATATATTGTTAGATCATTTTTCGTGGGTTAAATGCTATTGTCTTGGTCTAAACTATTTTCAGTCATTTTTAACATCCATGGCTTTGGAAAAAGCTATCATATGCATGATTTTGATTTTTTTAGAATTAGTTATGAATTTTCATAGTTCATATTAGAAATCTAGAACACCAACCCAAGAGCAAATTCTAGTTTTCTTAAAATATGGTTCCAAATCTGAGATTCTTAAAATGATTCATGATGTTTCTAATTTGAATGGATATGTTATAGATAGAAAATGAAGTTTGTAAGTTCACATGATCCTTAAAGCTAAGAATGATGTAAATAGCTTTCCAATTACGCAATTTCCCGTTACTTGAAAGTGTGATATTCATGCAATTATGTTTAGATAAGCTTATGCGATATGATTTGATAGCTAGGGAGCTAAGGCATTACACCCCCAATCCTTCCTTTATCAACTTTTTTCATACTCCTATATTTTGATGGTCCCTATTGGCAAAGGTTATTGTACACTTTGTGTAAAGTCCCACATCGGGTAGGAAGACCCTAGGCTAGAGCCTTATAAGTGGGAGTAGTACTCTCCTCACATGGACACATTTTCCTGGGAGCTAATGGGAGAAGCCATCTTCTAAGAAGAACAAAACCTTGGAGCTAATGGGAGAAGCTATCTTCTAGGAAGAACAAAACCTTAGAGCTAATGGGAAAAGCCATCTACTAGGGATAATATCCACGGGGCTCTGTAAGGTGTTTAGTATTAGAGCCAGCCTAGCCGCATGTACAACTTGAGGATGGGTTGGCCCCAAAAGGAGGGTGGAGTGTAAAGTCTCATATCAGGTAAGAAGACCTTGGGCTAGAGCCTTATAAGTGAGAGTAGTACTCTCCCTAAGTGGATGTGTTTTCCTGGGAGCTAATGGGAGAAGCCATCTACCGAGGATAATATCAGCTAATAGGAGAAGCCATCTATTAGGGATAATATCCACAGGGGTAGATGGACAATATTAGCTAATGGGAGAAGCCATCTATTAGGGACAATATCCATAGGGCTTTGTTCATTTTAGAAGATGATTTCTCCCATTAGCTCCCAAGAAAACATGTCCACATGGGGAGAGTACTACTTCCACTTATAAGGTGTAATGACCCTAACTTCTAAACTTGGTAATTAGAGTTAAAGACATGATTAATAATCATAATTTAAGGTTTGAAGTCATTTCGATTACTTACATTAGGAAAAAGTAGAGAAATTTAAATCTTAATGTTATTAGAGTCATTAATTCGTTACTCATAACCAATTATGAACACAAGGGAAACAAACCTGCAATTACAAGCCTTTGATCCATTCATCCATTAATTCTAACTCATAAGAACCTTCAACAAGTGTTCCTAAATCATTCCTTAACATTTCCATAGAAAAAACTAAGGCTTCTAGGTTATCATGAGGAATTGAGTACCTTTACCGTGGCTAAATACCCTTTGCACCGCGGCCAACTGCTCTTGGGATCACTTGACACATTTTCACAAAATTTGTCACAGTGAATTATTCTCTAGATGACTTCCAGTTTAGCCTCTTGAATTTCGTCGTGGCGAGCTTCACTTCTTGTTGTGGTAAATTGCTCTTTGTTACTCTCTTTAGGCAGCTTCAGCAGTGAATTGCTCTTTGTTACTCTCCTTGAGCAACTTCGCCATAGTGAAATACCTTCTGTACCTAGATCTTAGAATTTCTTCCTATACATTCAAACTCTTCCTCTAGGCACATTCTAGGACCACTCTCCCTCAATTTGTGGGGCTCTAATGGCATTTATCTACTTGAGTTACCCTCTTAATCTAACATTACCTATTTCAAGATTCAAGTACTGATTCCTACTTGTCAATCTACCCTATTCAACAAATACTATGTGATATTAATGAACAACCAGATTCATAAACAACCAATATAGTTATTCAAGTAGAAATCCCAATAGAGCACAATGCATTATCAATCTAAGTCATCATACAAGTTAACATATGATTCTAATTCCATATAGTAAACTATATCATAGGATTAACCAAGTCTTATATCAGCTACTATAAGTTTATACATCATAAACTAGTTTAATGTGAGGCCTCACCCCTCAACAGATACAGATTAGGTTATCAAAATATAAGCTTCTACCCTTGGCAACATAATTATATGATGATGCTATACCAAAGAATAATAAAATTAGCATCTATCCTAAGTTAGGTCAATCCAAGTGTAGCTTCCCAACACATGGTTTCACCTCATGGATGCTTATCCACTTGATTACCTTTATTCTTACCAGAGGATCCTTTGCTTGAAATAGTTAGCCCATGAAATGGGGTGAGATACAAATCTCAGTAACCGAGGTAATTTCCATTCATATAATCCAATTTAATTGACATATATACGTGAATCAAAATGAGTATAAGAATCATATCAGTCATATTAGCAAATAAAATGATTAGGCTACTATGATTACCATCCCATACTAGCAATCACATTTCTACATGTTAAAGGTCAATAACACTAGGAAAGGCCCGTTCATGGCACCTGCTCTCCAATGAATACAACTAGGGCTCAGTGCATTTAGAGTCTGATCATAACCCGGTGCTCGATCGAAGCATATGCACAGGTGGCAGCCGCACCACAGCTCCACCATGGACTCAAGGTCCAAACATAATATAATAGATAGCCAATCAATTCATTTAGTATTTCAAATCTTTTATGTACAACAAATATAATATTAAAGTAGATATATGCATAGAATTACATAATCCCCAGTTACCTCACTTATAGCTAATTTGGAAAGCTAACAATAATACCTAAAATCCTCCTATAATCACAACATCAGAAGATTACCACTCTAAGTCAGTCCATTACCATCCCTATTCATCAATTATGGCAACAACCCAATAATCAAAGAATTAATCCATCAATAATTGCTTAAGGGACACTTACCTAACCACTAAAAGATTAAATTTCGGATTTTGCCTTCCCTAGCCTAGAAACTTCAAAATATCACTCTACATTATGGTTATTTTCATATAGAAATAGAGCCCATATCATAAGTCAGCCAATGGGGTCTCTAATTAGTAGGAAGGCACAAAATGAGGAGTTTATACTTACCTAACAACACCCCTGGCCTCAACCTCCAAAATTTCACCATGAAAACACCAAATAACCAGTTTTAGAATTTGGGTGTGGGTGAAATACTCTAAATAAAAAACTAATTAGGTCAAATTGAAGAGAAAGAGGTGAGGATTAAGTTATATAACAATTACCTTGATTGATTTTAAGCCTAGAAGTAAGAAATGGTAAAAATGTGTTAAGAACCCTAGCCCCTCTCTAAGACCTCCGAGTTTTGCTTTGCCTCTTGTGTTTTTTTCTGGAGAATGGGGAGGAGGTTGAGTGTATTTAGGGTTTAGTTGGGTTTAAGTTAGGTCCTAAATGGGTTATAGGTTGATCCAAAGGCCTAAATCCATATGGGTTTAGATTTTATACTCGTTAGGCCAAATTTCATGAGTTAGACTGCAGAAATTTGATTAGGTTAGGCCAAGTTCTAAGAGTCAATCCAATTTAGGTTTGTATAATGTGTGTTAGGCCGACTATAAGGGCTCATGTAAATTGGGTCTTGGGTCTCCATCTTATTAAATCAGATTGGGTCATTGCTAGGTGATATCTCTTGGCCTCCATTAATTTCTAACTTTGACCTACTTAATTTAATTTAGGCCTAGATGGAGTTTTTAACCCAATTAAATCTTCAACCCATATTAATAGTTTATTTCCTTATAAATTCCCTTTCCTATAGCTTACCTAATTATCCCATAATAATTATTCTTAATTATTCCAAATCTATGATTAAGACTTTAATTAATTTTGGGGTGTTACATAAGGCCCTAGCTGAAGGTCTTCCTACCCGATATGGGACTTTGCACTTTAGCCATGAAACTTAAGTAACCTTTTCTATAGCATTAGGATAATTACCATAACAATTGTTATTAATAAAGTCAAGATTTATCAAGGTTATATTTTATTAATTTAGGGAAAAAAAAGAAAAATATAAGAATTTATATAGGGAAGAAAGAAGAAAATATATTTTTTCCCTAGATAATTTAGTTCCTTATATTATATCATTATGATATATGGATTATTTTAAATAAAGTATGTAAAGTTATTTCATATTATTAATACCTTAATGGTCAAATGTGATTAAGATTAGTAACATTATTATCATTATTCTTACTATCAATGTTATAAAAAGTATTTAGATTATTATTTAAGATTAATACTATCATTATTATAAGATTAAAAGGAGTCTACCTACCTCTCTTCACACACACACACACACATTAGATTTAGCCAATTCATTCTAATTGTAATGCTAAGATGTTCTACCTATCCCTACTTAGCTATTACATTCTTGGCTAAGACACAGCTACATCCTACTCACCACCATCTCTTTTATTTCTTAGCTAGTGATCGAGCATAAAAAGTGAGAAAGAAAGCCATGGGAGAGCCAAAGAAAAAGAAACCATTTTTGAAGAAATTTGAATAAGGAATTAAGGTAAATTCTTTTTATGACCTTGTTCTTGCCTTATAACCATCATCTTCTTTACTTGTTTCATTTTTCTTCCTTATGCATAGCTAAAAATAAAAGTGAGAGACAGGGAAGTTTCAGCAAATTTTCTAGAGAGAAAGGAAAAAGGAATCCTTTGCATGTCGTTCTTTTTAAGTCCATAAGCTTAGGAAAAATTAAGGTAATGACTTCCATACTTAAGTCCTTCATTTTTATTAGTCATCTATGCTTAAAATGCTTCTTCATGTCTTCTTTAGTACTAAGACAAGAAGAGAAGGGAAGAAAGGAGATTTAGTCAATGAAGAAGAAGAAGAAGCTCTATATGTAACCAATTTGCCAAAGTTGTTGTAGAGAAAATTTTTGGAAGCTTAGCTTATGGTTATTTGCTTTAGGAAAATGCGATATTAAACTTGTCAAATTATTATAGTTGAATTGATGCTAGGTTAGTTGTGTTAGAGATGTGGATTTTGTTATTGGAAGCCTATAAGGTGTTATGGCTGAATTGAGGTCAAGAAAATTGTGTTGGGAAGACAAATGTTGTGTTTCAATAATTGTAATTGAATTGATGGTAATCTAGAATAAGTTAGAGTAGCAAATTGCACCAAAACTAGACTATAATGTTTAACAAGATAGAAAATTGGAATTAGATGAATGGATATAATATAGGGATGAAAATGATGTAGAATTAATAAGATAATTACTAAACAACTTACTTTGTACTTGTGAATTGTTTAGGGTAGCTTAGAAATTAGGAGGACTCTCGTTTGGTAGCCTACAAAGAATAAAAATCAAGCAACTAGGAGTAGAAGGTAGTTAGTACTTAATTTTTGTTTGCATTGCACTTAAATTGAATTTGTATTGTTGAATAACTTAAATTGCTATATGTGTGAATTTGGATACGTATGATTGTGTTGAGTATGTAGAGCCACAAAGAGATTAATCTAATTACCACAAAGAGCCCAATCAATGAATGTAATGGGAGTGGAAGTCATAGTAGAACTCCTTCCAAAGTTATTTGCCATAACTAAGAGCAAGATAATTGCAAGTATGGAATTACAATTTGATGTGCTGCATTTCTTAATTGAACTTTAATCCTAGTAATTGATCAAATTTGTATGGGTTATTATGCTAATTTTATGCATTTTTTAGTAGGAATTTGAAGAGTATTGATGAGAGAAGGAAAATGAAAGAAGAGTAAGGCCTTGCACCTAATTGGAGGCCCGATTTGTCTTGTATATAGTGCATAAACCTAAATTGGAAAAGAGAAAATCAAAATAGGAAAGCTTTTAAAAAAATAAAAGAAAAGGAAAAAAAAAAAGAAATTTCCTAAAGCTAAATGAAAAGCATAATTAGAAAGTCTTTGCATATCATGGAATATGGCAAAATTAGAAAACCTAACAAAAGAATATAAATAAGGAAACAAAGATATTCAAAGGGTTATGCCTTGATAACTCTTATATTCTCATCATTTTTATCCTTCATTCTTAGTGATTTTAACATATGGTTTTGGCTAATTAGGGCTTTTTAGATTATTTTCATAATTTTGGCCAAATTTTGGATTTGATGGCTTTTTAGGCTAATTCTTTGGGATTGTATTCATTTTGTGTATATTGTATGATTCCATTAATCTAAGGGCTTAATTCTTCTTATTTTGCCTAATCTAGGCATTACACTATGATTTCATACTTAATTGTGCTTTACCAGGTGATTAATCATGAAATTTTAGATGTTTTCTAGTGAGTTTCTCTCGGGAAATATCTATTCTTTCATTTCTTTGATGATTCCCTTCATCCCATATTATTAGTTTTCATTTCATGTTGAACTCAAAATTTTATTGTCTTTACTATTTTTCACTTTCCTAAAATACTCTTACATAGGGACCCACTTGGATTTTTTATTAATGAATTTTAATTAGATCATTTCATATTATTATTAGGCAATTAATATTATGAGATTAATAGTTAAAGTTGGGTCATTTGATCAAGGATGTGATTAGTAAAAGGGATTATAGTTTATCCAATTAGGGGTAAAATGATCATTTGCATAGAAAAATAAATTTTTTTATGATTTTTTTAAAGTTTTAGTTTCTTTCTTTCTAATAATTTTAGCCTAATGTTCTCTCCATTTGTGTCTAATATTCATCCCTCAATTAGTCTTCAATAGGGCCTAATTGGATTAATTCATTTAATTAATGATTAATGCTACCTAATTATGTGATTAATCATTTTTTTTATTTTTTTAACTACATAATCTATTTTGGTTTCACATTTTTATAGGTTGCATCGCTCATTAGAGGGCAATTTGGTCATTTAAATGTAAGGCAAACCTGACTTTTCATGGGGTGATGACATAGCATACTTATGTAGTACTCATTAATCCATATCATCAATTTATTTCAATCTAATTGGTCCATCTAAGCCTTTACTTATTCACCTCACCTCCACCTCACAACCATGGCCACTTAAGCATCTACTTGGACTTACTAATCCATCTCACCATTCTCTCAAGCTTCTATTAGTCTAAGTGTCTCAAGCCTTCTCCCTCTTAGTCCACTTTACACTGACTAATCCACATCACTTCCTAAACCCTAATTTCATTCACTAAGCCACATAAACCAAAAAGGGATGAAAATTCTTCTTGGCCGAGAGATTGAAGGTGTTCTTCCATCTCTTCATTGTGTTCTTCTCCATCTCACCTCCATTCTTTCACTTTTCTTCCATCTTTTTCTTCATATATTCTTCCATACTTCCCTTTTTCCTTTTGGCCGTGACCCTCTCCTCCATCTTCTACCATAAGGATGCCATTCCCATCTTGAATGTTAGAGATAGATTTTTCTTAGATAGAATGAGGGCTTATGACCATAAGAAGCTAAGGAATTTGATGATGACCTAGCAAGCTTGGAAGGGATTCAAGAGACTATGGATTGCAAGCATTGAATTAGGCTAACTATTTCTTCTCATTTCACTATTTCCATTTCAATTTAGGATAAGGTTATTGAATATTTTGACTTGAGAATTGGAATTGTAATGGTTGAATTATGTTAGACTATTATGGATTGTAATGTGAACCATTGGATTGATAGATTGGAATTTGTATAGATTGCTTTTTTATTAATATGAGATTATGTTTAAATTGGCCTTTGCATCTTATATTCTTATGTTTTGATTCTTGAATTTTAGCTTCTTGTTTTAACATTGTAGGTGCTAATTAGGTGATTTTATTCTTGATTAAAGCATTGGAATTATTGGATGGATGTGGTTTTATAAGCATAAAGTCTTAACTAATGTTAATTGTACAATTCTTGCAAGTTTGATCAATTGTCATATTATCATGCAAGTGTTTGATAAAATGCCTAGGAGAGTATTTCTTCTAGGTAGTTGGCCTTACATCCTATATATAGAGAGTTTATGGTCTTAATGCATGTGGCATTTAATCATAGTAGTTGTTTTCAAGTCTAATTAATCATTAAAGCCCAATTTTCTTCCCTCTTCAAATATTGCTAAGTTATCATCTCTATTTCATTGCATTTGAATTTTGCATTCTGCCCAATTTCACATAATTAGCTCTCTTGAATTTGTTCTAGTTTAATTTTCATTTTCAATTAAATTTTCAATTCAATCATATAAAAAAAACCCCTAAATTTTGTAATTAGTTTGAATCTTATATTTGGTTAGTATCTTTGCATTAGCATCATCTTATTTAGCTTTTGTATTAAAAATAAATTGCACCACTTACATTTTCCATGCTTGTTCCACACCCATATACACTTGTTTACACTTCTATACAATTACCTACATACTTACATACTTTTCCATATTCATGGAAACAATTGAATAATATATATATATATATATAATATAATAAATAATATAATAAATAATAATAATAAAATAAAATAAAAATTATATTTGCTTAATTACTTAGTCACTTACCTACGTGATATTATTCTAGTTGCTTTGGAATGAAACAACCTTAGTTGCCTATTTTTACTACATAATTTCTATTTTGCAATCAAGTTTTTAAATTGCAACCTCACGACAAGGTTAGTCACACCTCAATTGAAGGAAAGGTTTTGAAAGTCACCAACACCATTGGAGACTTAAAGGATCCTTCTTGAAGTTGTTGCCATCAATTTATTTTGTTCTATACTTTCTTTTCTTTATGAATTCTCTTAGGATTAGTTTTAGGATTTTATTTTTGATTATGAGTAGCGAAATCCTTTTCTAGGGTTTAGATATACTTATTTATGGATTATGTTTGATTTTGGGAATATTTATGTAATTTTTCTTTTGATTAATTTATTATTTAGTTTATAATTCTTTGTAAACTGTTGGCCACTCTTGTGAACTTGCATCTATAATGAGAAGAACTGAAAGGTGAATTTCTATAGGAGATCACATAAATAGTATACTAAGGTTTAGATTTTGTAATCTATAGATCTTATTAAGGAAAGATTATAACACACATGCATGCTAAGTCATTACATGCAAAGGTACATCGAGGTCTATAGAACTTAATGAGTTGGTGTTAGAGCCTCTGATCATAAAATTATATATAGGACTAACATAGAAACACGTATTCTATCTCGAGAGGGAATTGCATATACAATAGGGAATCAATTGTTAATTAAGATAAAAATTAATTACATGAATTATTCTTTATCTATTCACATGAAGCAAACATTAAAATCTAAATTCTAATGTCTTTCATAAATCAAGGATCTAGTTATTTTTTAATTGTATTAATTTCTTAGTTAATAATTATTTTAATTTGAATTTTTATCTTTCTAGGTAATAGGAATAATTAAGGAATTGGTACTTAATTAACCTTCTTTGTAGGAACAATACTCTATTTATTCTTATACTATTGTGTAACCTATATACTTATGGAAAGTCACAGAGACAATTACAAAGAAAGACAAAATTCATAACCCATAGAAAGGTTCATATATAGCTACATTACTAATTCATATGTTATATGATGTATTTGTAATTAGTGCATTGATGCAAGGATTTATACAAGTTACTGGGATATTATATCTCAATTTTACTAACCATATTTTTAGGTGAAAATACTAGCATTGACAAAAGGAAGTAGGCTATATGTTAGAATGTAGCTCAGTGGTGGTTGATTCATTTGTTAACCAATGTATAATGATGTTTAGGTATGTGTAGCAAGAAATGGCGTGTTTAGTGATGGTTAGTATGCTTATTTTGGTTATGGCATCACTTTATATGTATAAAAGAGTTGTTGTTGTATTAGCCTTTATATAGATATGAAATAGTTGGATTCACAATGCATCTAAGTGATGATTTAATAGCTAGAATTTTTATGGTTCGTGCATAACATGTATATGATTATGTGGGAAAAATTTCAAGTGATATGGATAGGTAGGTGTATAAATTATGTAAAGTTGATGAATAGATTATATTATTATTGTAAAGATAGTTTTGGAACATATGTAGATAGTTGGGTAAATTAGGTACCGAATGCTCTCCTTTTGCTTTGAAATTTTTATGGCATTTAGAAGAGACCTATAACATATGCTTTGTGAAATTTTTTCATGATTGGATAACGAATATGTAAACTATAGATTAAATTGTGTATGATTATACTTAAAATTGAAATAGGGCAGCCTAGGAAATCAATGTACCTGATGGGTTAAATGAGTGATTTTTTTATTGAAATTTAGGCACAATTTACTTAAAATATAATTCCTTAAATCTAGAAAATTTGATGATTTTGGGTGGCATATAGGTTGCTTAATTTAGCTTCACATAGTGCTAATCTGTAGTGGTATTCAAAATGGGACAAGTTTAGAAATTTAATAAAAAAAAGGGGCAAACGATAGAGTTTGCACTTGAACTTTTTATGGCATGTAATTAATATATTAAAGGTAAGATCGGTAAGTTTTATGAATTTTGGAGTAGGTTTGGGTCCTAAATTAAAATGAAAATTGAAAGGCAGGGTAAAAAGAAACCAAAATATAATAGGACAAGGTTTGGTTTTGGTTTGTGTACTAAATTAAATGATTATAAGCTAAAATTTTTATAGAAGTTAAAGGACATATGGGATTTGGGTTTTAGAAATTTTTAGCATTTTTAGAGCATCGTAGCTATTCCTTGAATTTTATCCAATAATAGATAGATTTAAGGAGAAGACCTATATAAGTTTCAATAAGAAAAGTATATCATATGGAGAGTAGTCTAATAGTTAAAGATAGAGGGAGACTAAGAAAAATTATAGGTAAAACTATTAAAAAGTATTTAGATTTAAATGATTTATCCAAAAACATGATTCACGATAGGACTTTATGTCATTGTTTGATCTATGTAACTGACCCCAATTAATGAGAAAAGGCTTGTTGTTGTTGTTGTTGTTGTTGTAATAGACATATTTAAGAAATTCTCTAAGAAGAGTATAAACTTTGTAAAAAATTGTTGTGGTCTTAAAAGTAAACACAAATGTTATTTGGTTAATTTGCTAGACTTACTTAATCATCATGTGTAGAAACCCTTGTTCACATAATAAGTATTTAAGATTTTAATTAAGACTTAAGATTAAAAAGAACCCCTTATTGACTTAATTACCATTAATTAGCCCTAACAACATAGCTAGTCAACCTTATTTATGACACTTTTTATATTAGCGTTATGGTTTTGGCATGTGTAATCTAAGTTAGGAATATGATTGATTTAATTTTATTCTAATTGATGAGTATGATTGAATTGAGGATATTAGTTTATCTTGAATCTTTATGGAATTGACTTAATGTTAGTAGTATTTCAATTGTTATAGTAAGGATTGTAATGCTATTTGAGATATGTGTTTGTATAAGAGTAAATGGCTACGCCTAGGTGAACACAGGTAGGAATCCTTGGAGGCATGTTAAATAGCTTAGAAGGAGTAGCAACTACACTTAAAGAATAGGTTGCATCCTAGGTTACCACTATCCAAGTCCTCCCACAATTGTAAAAGGCTTTAAAGAGGAGAGAATATGGTAAAGATGTGGGTGATAATTAAGAGGGAAATGATAAGAGAGTTGAGAACATTGATGTACTTAAGGAAAGAAAACCAATACTAATCCCATACACCAAGTCCTACCCTAATTTTAAAAAGCTAATCCTCCCTCTTTCCATAGTGAATATGACCTAGTGAAGGCCAAAAGGTGATGATGCAGACATAAAAGATTTTTAAAGTGATGGATTTTACCTTTGAATAGAAGGTTGCCTTAGTTAAATAGGTAAAGCACTAGTAGAGAAGTGCTAAAAGGTTATTAGTTTTTAATGAGACTTAGATTACCTAGAAAGTGTTTCAAACCACATATTTTAAGAACTTCTTTCTAGATTTAGTTAAGGATGATAAGGAAGCTAAATTTCTAAAATTGATATAGGGTAATGTGACTACAAGCGAGTATGAGGCCAAATTTATAAAACTACCTAAAATCTCTTCATAGTTAAAATATCATGATAATGAACTATGGAAAGATATAAAATTTAAGAAGGGACTTAAACCTGAGATAAGAGATAAATAGTCATCATTGACACAAAAATTTTCGCCAAACTTGTAAAGCAAATGTAGATTGGCTAAACAAAGTATTATAAACTATAAGTTAGATAGGAGAAGCACAAATAATATAAAGAGAGGGCAAGAAAGTGAATACTAAAGTAGAGGAAGTAAGCCCTAGAGTAAGAAACCTAATGGTAGTAATAATCAAAATAGGGTGAATCAAGCATAACAAGGGAATCAAGGGTTTAGGTCATCAGTATGTAGATAGTGTGGAAGGAATCATGGTAAGCAACCTTGCTTACATAGCCAAAATGTTTGTTACCATTATGGGAAATTAGATTACCTACCCAGAAGTTATGGAAACAAGAGGAAACTAGTCCTTGAGTCTAAGCCATAGACCTAAGGCAAAGTGCTTGCTCTTACTTGGTAAGATATGGATTAGGATGTTTGCTCTTACTCTTTTTCTTTATCTTGATCAAGTTCATTATGACCAAGTAGTGATAGTGCATGGTAAAGAGGATAGTGAGGAGTGTTGAAATTATTTAAGTAACATTAAGTTATGTGTTGAATTTTATGAGCTACTACCTCTCATGTGACATTAGAAAAAAGATGATTTAGGTTGAATCTCCCACCTACAAATAATAAAGGAAATGGGTTGTTAGCAAGAAAATATTTATAAAATAAAAATGACAATAGATAGAAAATCTATTTCCCTATGTAGTAAGTTGTGTAACACCATACTTCTAAAACTCAATTCATGTAATTCCCGTGTCTCATCTCATATGATTTCTATGGAAGCAACATAGTGGTATAGGGAGCTATGAATCAAGATGCATTGTTCCACAGGTAAAATATTTCTTACGGAGTCCCATAGGTCATGTGGATTTATGTATCACATTCTCATATTTATTTACATAGATAAAACTCATTTCCATTACCAAAAATGGTCTAGAACTCATGTAAGGTAAAGGAAAGCATAAAACATATACTTACAATTTCGGCCATAAATTGTCCCTTTCTGTCATAAACTTTAGAAAATCATAACTAATTCTAGAAAAATTGAAAATATGTATTCTTTACCATTCTAGAAAGCTATACATGTCTCATTTATGTTAAAAATATGACTAGACCATGAATCATCATACAAAGGACGTTTGAAATTCAAAAAGTGGCAAAGGTTTGGTTGGCTGCTGGTACTGTCACAGGTTTCTGTAGCAAATTTAAAAAATGTCCAATTAATTCCACAAAAATCCAATCTATATAAATAATACCAATATGGAAAGCTACAGATGTTACATAGAGGGAAAAATAACTTTGAACCAGTCCAAGCATGTCTAAGAATAAAAAACCAATCAAATAGTAACCTGGGCCAGTTCAAATGCCTGATGTTGGATAGAAACTTCAAAAATTCATATATCTCTCTCTCTAGACATCCAAATGGGGTGCTTCTAGTTAATATAGTCATTGGGAGTGTCTAGTTTCTCTCTATAAAATTTTGTGGCAATTGGACATTATTTGCCTCTTGAGTGACAGAATTCATTTTCAGACTTGAGTGAACAGTACCCTTGAACAAAATCAGAAAATTTTTCAACTTTAAAAATTCATCAAATATTCTATAGACTTCAAAAAATTCTGTACTTTAGCTTTTCAAAAATTTCTCAACAAGCTCTAAATTTGTGCCAAATCTTAGATAAAAAAGAGATCATTTGGACAAAAAATGGTATAGGGTTCTAAAGTGGTCAAATTTTGCTTCATATAAGGTTTCAAGATGTCCAAATGGTCTCCCTTGATATTTGGCACCTTTTGGGCAAGTTTAAAAACATAAATATGACTTTTATGAACTACCCAAGTAGTCCCAAATCTCATGCATCTCAATTTGGCCATTCCACTTCCATTATTACACTAATCCATCAAACCATTCAAGAGCCAAATTTGCCATTACATAACCAAAATACATAATTTCATGCATGTAACCTTAAATCTCATTTGTATAGCACATATTAACATAATTACACATGCTCATACGATTACATAATAATTTCATCAAGGGATTACATCATATGCCATGTGTATGGCTAAAAAAGAAGCAAAACTAGGCATATTCATATATTTTGATATCAATCTTCTTCTTCTAGGCTTGGTGGTCTCCATTACTTTGCTCAATTGTTTCACCTAGCATGTTAAGATATTAGAGAGGAGGGGATGAGATTCAAAGAATCCTAATAGCTCATCTCCCATTCAATCACACATAAAGCATGCAATACAAGTCTCACAAATGCATGCATGGGTATATTAACATGTGCAATCATTCAAGGAGCATTCTTAGTATTTCAAAAAGTCATATATAGCATACATAAGCTTGCCAAGTAAGTATATTGGTCTCACCCATTCACTTACAGATTTTGGACTTGCCTCACCCATTTCTTTAAGAGGTTCTTAGACTTAACCTTACTCTTGGGAGTCAACCTCACTTTTGGGAGACTCTTTACTTTGCCTCAACTAATTCTAAGGGTTCTTGGCTCATCCTCACCATGGCTAAGGGTTCTTGGCATCACCACACTCAAGCAAACCAAAGCAAGCATCATAAATATTATTTAGAAATATAATGCATCATCATGGTACCATAGCATATAAAATCATGCTAGAATATTTTTCATGGCTTAAAACATACATACACACATCCAAGACAATGTAAGCACACATCTATGCATGAGAGAAGGTGGAGAGAGCTACCTTGCTTGCAATTACACACTTTTTCCTTAAGCCTTGAATCCTCTCCTTTGACCTCACACACCCAAGAAGGTGGAGATCACTTCCCTTAGCCTAGACACATTATATGGAAGCTAATTATACTCTTGAATCAATTTTTAAAGCCACACAATCACTAGAAAAGCTAGGTGACTCATAAGGCTCCCTTATGGTTCCATAAGGCATTTAATGAAGTAACCTTTGGAAGACATCATCTTGGCTCCATTTTCTCCATCTATTTATGATTCTTGATTCCATTTAAACCTCTTGGAATCATCATACAATTAATTCTAGGAGCGTAGCTAGGTGTTGCTTCTTTAAGCCATATTATGAAACATATAAGGCCATCTTACTTTCTATGGCTTTTAAACTTTTTCCAAGGCTTCCTCTCATACTCTCCCATCATACATGATACAAAATTAAGCTTAGAAGGAATTAAAACACTCCCTAGGTGTATGGACTCTCCTTGGTCGAAGCTATGCTTCCAAAAGGCACCAATGGAGTTTCCTTACTTCTTTTCATAGGAGAATCATGTAGGAAGCTCTTTTATATCTTAGGAACTCATATGAACACTTAAACATCATAAAATATAGCTAGGGTTCATGGTAGAGTTCAAGGTGCAGTCAAAACTCTAACTTTTATATTTTGCAAAATTTATGGTTTTTACTTGAATTTCTTTGCATATTCTTACTCTCCTCCCTTAAATTCATAGAATTCACCCTTGGTTCTCCTTAAAATTTTAGCTATCCTATAGCTACATACATGGGGTAAAATAGAGAGAAGGAGGGGGAGGAAGTGTCTACCATGGGATGGAAGATTTACCTTACTTTTCCTTGTTTTCTCACTTAAATCTTCCTTTCTTTGGCCTCCTCTCTTCAAATCCAAAATTTCCCTCCTTGGTCTAACTTTAAAATAGTCCCAAATACATAAAAAATTCTATGGGAGATAAGGGAAAGTGGAGGAGGATGGGTTTGCTAAGGAGAAATCAAGAAATCCTTACCTTTTCCTTGTCTTTTCTTCCTCCAAAGCTTCTTCTCTTAGTGTGCCTCATCCCTTAAGGCTTTCTCTGGTTTTTAGGCAGAACTTGGTCAACCAAAATGAGGGGAGAAGGGGGGTGCCATATATATATATATATATATATATATATAAGGGTTTAAAAAGGACTTTTTCAAAAAGTTCTATTTTGCCCTTCGTTCTTGGCATTTTCGTTTCTAACTCATTTTAGCTCTTTTTTGAAAACTGTCTTCTCCATTATAAAATTTAGGTTCCTAATTTAGTAAAATGCCCTTGGAATCACTCAAATCGGAGCTAAAACCTTCTTGAGTGAATCCGTCAAAGTTTAAGTGCACCGATGTTGGAAAACATCCACCAGAGGGGCTTTAGCTATCTCGGGCCTTCCCATAGTTTTTAGGGCCTATGAGAACTCTAAGGTTGTCAAAAATTTTATTTAAAAAGCCCTACTATGAGAATTTCAAAATTTACTCAAAATGACAAAAATGCCCTTACGTTTCGTCAACCTTTCATTCTAATTCGTTTCTTCATTCTAGCATTATTTTTCTTTCCATCTAAGCCTGGGATTCTCATTTTTAGGAGTCTAGAATGCTTTCCAAATTTTTTGGGACCTTAACTAAGTCATTTTGGGGGACTTCCTTTTGTATCCAATGAATTTCATTTGTTTACAGAGAAATCATACGTTACGTTTCTCATGTTTCCTCTCATTTTTAGAGAACTGGATGTTACATTTCTCCCCCTCTTAAATAAATTTTGTCCTCAAAATTTGGGGCATGCTTTTCTCTTATCGTTTTCTTTTCAAGCTAACTACTCTTTTCTTTTTCTTCTTCCTAGCTCTATACGCTTTTCTCAGCGATTTCATTCTTTTGAATTTCTCTCGGCCAGGAAATTTTTTATTGCTAGTTCTTAATGAGGGCTTTATTGCCATGGCATATTAGATAGTTCTTTCTCATAAGGGGAAGAAATTCCTGACTCTAGAGGCCTATTTTGGGAGAGCTTACTAATCATATCGAGTTAGTCTTCACCCATTCACAGGGTTAGCAATTCTTTTAGGGGGCCTATCTACACATCTCGAGAGGTAACTTATTTTGTATCAAGTCCTCTCCCAATGGCTTTTCAAAAAGTCTCATCTTCTTTTCTGATCATTAAAGCCATCAGAGGTTTCTATCTATCTGTTTACTTATTTACATGTATCATTCACTTTTCATATCTGCGTTCTTTCTTACTAGCTCATCTTATGATACCATTCACATTTCTTTCCATCATCATATCTCAATTACTTACCGGGATTACAACTCCTTTGAGGAGTTTCTACTTTTAATGATCCTAATTTCTTTGTTTACTACTACATCTGTCTCTGTAGTCTAGGACTTTTCCTCACTTTCTTTGCTCACTTATAGTGACATTCTATAACCCCTTATTTCAACATTGATAGGCCTAACATATGTGTCTCATACTGGCATCCAAGAGCGACTACACTGACTATTGTTAAGCTTTAGTGGGATGCTAGCTATACTCACAATTTTGATTACTGAAGGCATACTGTACCACTTACCTCATGTAAAAGCTACACCCGACCCTTTTCTGAATACATAGGCTAGCATGGGGGATCTCTCTATCCCTTGGTTAGGGCAAATGTCTACTAGGTAGTGGTTCATCTGGCTTTAACTTTGGAATGCTAATTTCTTGCTTTTCTCATCCCATACACTATGCTCATCTCTCAAGAGATCTAGTCAGTGGTCTAACTATTTGAGTAAAGCCTTCATATCTTTGTGGCAATGGTCTACTAGACTCAGGAGATCCCTAGTCTCTGAAATAAAAGCTAATTGAAACTATACTGGTCTCTAAGACTAATTGCTTTGTAAAAACTATCTTAGGCCGTCATCTTATCAGAGAACTATCATGCTGTGACTAGGGCTTTCTATAACTTTGTGGGATCTACTGTGACCCTTAAGTCTACTGCGACCTCTCAAGCTCTGCTAGGGTCTACTGTAACCCACTGTGTTATGCTCGGATCTACGACGATTAATCTCTGGGAGATATCAAAGCCTAAGATTACTGTATCTGATAGTAAAATACATGCTCACTAAGTCTAGTAACCATCACTTATAATAACTAAGGCTAAACTCAGAAGTATTTCGTGCTCTTCATGCAAAGTGGGTTCTGTGTTATCTGACTCTCTATGATCCCATCATATTGATACTCAGAAGCATTTTAATTTTCATTCATCACTCCTTATGGGATCCTCAAATTCCCACTTTAGCCCCTTTTTATGTGGGCTTTCTTTTGTTACTTTATTGACTTACTTACTTTACATGTATTCATTCTAACTTTCCTCTCATATTCTGTAGTTTCTAACTATGCCCATGTTTTGCTTTTAAGTGCCTTGGCACTAGAGCATCTCATACATTGAGTGTAGCTGACATCTTTGGTAGGAGAGAGGCTATACACTAGTCCTTTCTCATTTTATTTACGTGTATTATACGAGACTTAAGCTATGCATATTCAACTCATGTTATCTGAATCTGAACATTCTCTACTAGGGATTCTTTTCTGCATATTTTTTTTACTATTTTAGTATTTCTGGAATCCCTTTACCTCTCTTTCCTGACTTATTTTATTATCTAGCTAATTAGGATACCCTTCAATTATTGGGACACTTTGGTTATTGATGTCATCATTCGCTACGCACTCAAGTTACATTACTATTAAGTTGATCAAACCCAATATCATGTAACCATTGTTGCAAGCAAACCATAACATCAAACACTAATACACGAGCACTTCACGACTGAGCTCAAAGCCACTATCGCCTGTATATTACAAGTTTTCCAATAATCTAAGGTATCCCTTTCATGCTTTTCTTTATATGCCTTATGTGATGACCCTAACTTCTAATCATTGTAATTAAGGTTAAATATATGATTAACAATATAAAATCTAGATTAAAAGTCATTAAGACTAATTACATTTTGAAAATTCGAGGAAATTTGAACCTTAATGTTATTAGAGTCATCTATCATCCTAATTACAAGCATTCATATGCATAAGGGAAACAAACGCTCATTTATAGGCCTTTGATTCTATTACTTATTAATTCAAACTCACAAGAATCTTCTACTAATGTTTCTAAGTCATCCCTTGAGATTACCATATGAAAAACCAAGATTTTCTAGCTAATATAAGGGTTTCAGGATGTTCGCCGCGGCCAATTTCCATTTAGTCACGGCCAATTCCTCTTGGGTTGACTCCTTGCATTGTCACTGATTTTGTCGCGACTTTGGACCTTTTCCGCAGCTAACCTATATGGTACCGCAGTGAGGAAGCCTCCTGGAACCTACATCGCTCGCCTCTCACTATTGGTCGTGGTCAATTCCTCCTTTTGCTGCAGCTAATTTCTCCCTGGAGCGCCTGACAAATTCCTACAAAAGTTCACCGCAGCCAATTCCCATTTAGCCGCGGCGAATTACTCTCTAGACGACTCCCAGTTTTGCCTCTCACATTGCGCTATAGCTAATTCCACTATTCACCATAGCGAATTGCTCTCTGGTACTTTCCTTGGGCAACTTTGCCTCTATTGGCCGCAGCTAATCCCAGTTTGGTCGCAGCTAAATGCTGTTTAATCCTATAACTCCTAAAATCTTATCTCATACTCTCCACTCTCTATCTAGAGTCTCTCTAGGGCCACTCTCCCACCTATTATAAGCTTCTAATAGCATCTATCTCACTGATTTGCCCTAACCATTATTTCATTACCCATCCCACATTTAAAGGTGGATTCTCCAACTCATCCATAGGTCTTATATCGGCAGATTTATAAATTTCTCACAATGGTTATTCAATCAAATTTTCATTGGATAGTTGATGCATCACTAGCTCAAATCCACAATTTCATACATCACATGCTTTCATAACTTAAATAGTCAGTTAAAACACAGGTTTACAAGCCATAATAAATGTCATAAACTCATACATCTATCAACAACTAATATGAAGCCTATTTCTCATTGGTTACATTCTAGGTTATCAAAATACAAACTCCTACACTTGGCAATATAGATACATGATGATGCTATACAAAGGTTAACAAAATTTAGCATCTACTCTATTCCACTCAGACCAAGTGTAGCTCCTCACACCGGGCCTCAACTGATGGATGTTCATCCACTTGCTTGCCCTTATCCTTACTCGAAGAACCTTCACCTAAAATTGTAATCTCATGAAATGAAGTGAGATGTAAATCTTAGTAACTAAGGCAAATTCCATCATACATTCCAGTTTAATTAACATATATGCATAATTTCACATCAGCATCAGAAAACATACCAGTCATATCAGTAAATGAAACAATTAGGCTATCATGATTTTTATTTCATACTAGCAATCATATTTCCACATGTTAAAGGCTAATAACACTAGGAGAGGCCCATCCATGGCACCTACTCCCTATTGAGCACAACTAAGGCTCAGTGCATCTGGGGTTTGATCATAACTCGGTGCCCGATCAAAGCACATGCACAGGTGGCAGCTACACCATAGCTCCACCATGGACTTACAAGGTCCAATCATAATAGAATAGATAGCCAACTAATTCATTCAGCATTTCAAATCATTCATGTACAGAAAATATGAAATTAAAATAGATATATGCATAAAATTAATATAATCCCAATTACCTCACTTGTAGACAAGTTGGGAAGCTACAACAATACCAAAATCCTCCTAAAAGCACAATATCAGAAAATGATCATTTTTATCAGTCCATTACTATCTCATTTATCATTTGTGGTAATAACCCAATGCTCAAAGAATTAAGTTACCAATCATTACCTAAGGAATACCCACCTAACCACCAAGAGCCTCAAAATTCGGATTTTGCCTTCTTTAAACTAGAAACATCAATATATCACTCCAAATCACAGGAAAATTCGTACAAAATTAAGGCCTATGCTATAAGTCTACTATGGGGGTCTTAAACCAGTAGAAATGCATCTAAATGGAGAGTTTATACTTACTTAATGTCAGCCCTAGCCTTAACCTACGAAATTTCACCATGGAAACCCCAAACAACCACATTTCAGATTTTGGGTATAGTGAAAATACTCCAAATGAAAAACTAATTAGGCTAAAATGAAGAGAAAGAGAAGGGGATTAAGTTATATAACTATTTCCTTAGCTGAATTTTGCTCTAGAAGTGGGAAATGATGAATTTCTTACTCCAAACCCTAGCTTCCCTTCAAACCTCCGAATTTTTCTTTTGTGTCTTTGTATTCTGCAGAATGGGGGGTGGCTAGGTTAGGTTTTAAGGTTTAAGTGGGGTTTTCTATGAGTTATGGGCTGCTCCAATGATCCAACTTCAAATAGGTTTCAAACTTAAGCTTGTTAGGCTATTTTCCATGTGTTGGGTTGCTGGGTTTTAATTGGGTTAGGCCCAATTTTAAGAGTTTAAAGGATTTGGGCCTGCCTAAAGGTTGTTGGGCCCATTATAAGAGTCTATAAAAGGTGAATCTTGGGCCTCTATCACATTAAATCAGATTAGATCTGCACCTAACTTATTGGGCCTCCATTAGCCTCTTATCATGATCTCTTACATTAATTTGGGCTTAGGTGAAGTTTCTATCCCAATTAAACTTCAAATTCATATTAATAATTTATTTCTCTAAAATTTCCATTCACTTAACTTACCTGATTATTCCATATTAATTATTCTTAATTAACCCAAATCCATAATTCATACCTTAATTAATTTTGGGGTGTTATACCCTATTCTCGTAGGATACTCGGGGAAAATAAGATTCTTTCTTTACTTCATCTCGAGATCACTTTACATTATTTGACTGTTTTTACTTAGGCAATCTTATGCTAGAAGGGCATTTATACCAAGGATAAGTGTGCTTCCTCAAATATTCAAGCCTATCAACTAGATATTTGTTCTTAATCCATTATGTCCTCGACTTGAACACTGTTATGTATTCTATCTATTTTTATCTTTACTATCCTTGTTCTTAGGTAAAAGGATGTTCTACTACTGGCTGTCTCTGTTACCAGTTCAAGTTTTTTTATGCTTAAGAGCACCTACATTTTCTCGGGGTTCATTTACTTATTCACTCTCTGTAACATCAAGAAGGTTTACTTTCTCTCACACTTTTTCTTTGCTTCTAACTAGACCATCCCTTAGTGAGCAGAATTCTATTTCATATAATCCCAGGAATTTCATTCTATGGCGCCCTCAGCTAACACTCTTTCTTTGCGTAATATAAGACTCGTCTTTTGAGGCAGTCTTTAGTTCCCTTGAATTTCCCCAAGGTTATTAAGGCACTAACTATTTGTCTTAGCTTATTTCTACGTTTGGATCAAAGCTAGGTTTTCTTTCTATTTAGCTTCTTTAGCTTCATCCTAGGAGTATAGTATACTATTTCTAGGGTTTTACTAACCCATTCCAGGACACGTACTCACAATGTTTAGATTCTACCTTATTGAAAACTTATGCTCTACTGGGTGCTCTAATCACTCACGTGCCTTAACCCTATATCATTCTTATATTAAGGAGCTCATCTAACTAACTATCAGACCCCTATCTATTTACTTTTATATGCCCAGTCTACTCATTTAGTCTTTACTAAAGCGAGGGCATCACTTCTGTAGCTAGTATCCCAGCTCTTCCTTTCTTCCTTTATCATTGTGCTCTACAATTTAGGGGGGTCTATCTAGGAGAATTTTCTAACCACTACTGGGTGGTTTCCCTGACTTAGGATGTCTCATATTTCATTTCTTAATCCAGGGAGAATGCTTTTACTGAGCCTTTCATTTATATATCTCACCTGGAACGATGGTCATCTTCCCTAGGCTTTAGCTTATGCTTAACCTGGGCTAGCCATCTCATCAGACCTGTAGCTTACTATAAGCCCTATTAACTTATAGGCTCATGATAACTTAGTACTTTCTAAACTATCCTCATTTTCTTCTGAGCTTTTGTTACTGAACTACTTATACTCATCTTTAGGTGTTATGTAACATTATAATTTCCTAAATTATCTTATGCCATTCTCATGCTTTACATTCATTGTTATGTGGGCTGTGTGAGCTCATGTAACACATTCCCATATTTAATTACATGAATATAACTCATTTGAATCATCAAAAGTGGCCTACATCTCAAGGAACTTGAAGGGAAGCATGAAACATGCATATTCATTTTAGGCCAGAATTGTCCTCATTTCTGTCACAACTTTGAAAAATCATAACTAATTCTAGAAAAATTAAAATCATGTATTCTTGGCCATTCTAAAAAGCTAAACATGTCTACTTTATGTTAAAAATATGTTCAGATCATAACATCCAACATAGAGGATGTTTGACATATGAAATGGTCTAGAGGTTAGGCTATCCACTGGTGCTGTCACAAAATTCTGTAGCAAATTTCAAAAATTTTCAATTAATTTCACAAAAACCCAATCCATGAAAATGATAGAAATCTAAAAATTTGTGGATGTTAGCTAGAGGGAAAAATAGCTTTAGACCAGCTTAGGCATGCCCAGACCTCGAAATCTAATCAAACAGTAACTGAGATTGGGTGAAGTTCTTGATACTAGATAGATTCTTTAAAAATTTATATCTCCCTCTCTAGACCTCCAAATGAGGTGCTTCTAGTCGTCACAAGTCATTGGGAATGTCTAGTTTCTCTGTATAAAATTTTTTGGTGATTGGATATCATTTGAATCTTGTGTGATAGATTTCATTTTTGGACATGAGTGAACAGTAACATGACCAAAACTAGAAAATTTGTCAACTTTGGAAATTCATCAAATATTTTGTAGACCTTCAAAAATTATATTCTTTAACTTCCCAAAATGCTCTCAACAAGCTCTAATTTCATGCCAAATCTTAGATCAAGAAGAGCTCATTTGGACAAAAAGTGACATAGGGTTCTAAATTGGTCAATTTTGGCTCCATATAGGATACCAAAATGTCCAAATGGCTTTTCTTAGGGTTTGGCACCTCTTGGGCAAGTGTAAAAGCATAATTAAGACTTATGTGAGCTACCTAAATGGTCCTAAACTCCATGCATCTCATTTTGGCCATCTATCTGCACTTATACACATTTCCATAATGTCATCCAAGAAGCTCATTTGCCAACACATGTTCAAATCACATTCTAATGGTCACTTAACATATTCTCTCATTCATATATGATATATTATCATAATTATATGTGTTCATGACATCATGATACATATACATCCATAGATTACATCATTTGCCAATTGCATAGTTTCAAAGTAACAAAATTCATGCACTTTGTTGTCATCCTCTCATCTTCAAGGTGGTTGGCTTCTATTACCTTGCTCTCTTAGTCCACCTAGCATGTTAGAACATTGAAGAGGAGGGGATGAGATTCAAAGAATCCCAATAGTTCATCTCATTCAATCATACATAGTAGATACAAACAAGTCTCATAAATGTATGTATGGTGATAAACACATATTTTATCTATTTTCATCCTCCTAATTTAGTCATTTTAATAATCAAATGTAGCTTAATGCATGCAATTGAATGGAAATTGATTTTATTAGCCATTTTTGCACTTTAGGAATTAAACTGCAAAATTCTTGAATTTTATTGCTTGAATTCCTTTTAAAATAATTTTGTGGTTATTTCTACTTAACACTTTCCATTCTTTTGTGTAGATTTTTATGGGCTTTGAACACAATCTTGAAAGCCACTAGTTGGAGAGTAAAAGAGAATAAAAATTAAATATATTAGAAGCAAGCAAGAAGGAGAAGCATGTGCAGAATTTTAATATGAATTGGGAGATTGAACAAGCATTTGATTTAAAGAAGAGAAAGGAATGATTAAAGAAGCATGAGCTTGAGCTAAAGAGAAACTTACGTGCAAAACAGAGAAGAAAACGTGGAAGTCTGGGCACAAAGGAAGAAGGAAATCATGTGGAGAACAAGCAGAACAGAACATGCAGCAGAAAGCTTGACGTGGAAAGAAGGCAGCTCGCAAACTCCAGTAGAAAGAGAGAAGAAAACCATGGTTCTGGTTCGAAAAGAAGCTGGAAATCACGTCTGGACAGCAGCTAAACGAAGCAGATCTGAGGCCACGAAATGAAGTTGCTGGAACAGGGATGAACGTTGCAGTGAAGAAGAAGAGGCACGAGTTGCTGGATTGAATGAAGATGCTGGACCTAAGGAAAAGAGGACGTGATTTCAGTGCTAGAATATAGAGCTGGGAGCTTTGTGCTTGGCTGAGAAAGAAACAAGAAAATGAGTTGCAGAATCACGTAAAAGCTGCAGAATAGGGAAGAAGCTCACATGCAGTAACTGAACAGAGAAGAGAAGGTAATGGACACTGCAGAAGAAGAAAAGAACACGAAGCAACGAGTTGAAGACTGTATGAGCTGAACGCAAGAAACTCCTGCTGCAGAAGAAGAAATCACGTGAAGCAAAAGCTACAGTATGCATGTAGAATATATTATATTAACAATGGGGCCCACACTCATGCAAGCTTCAGATAATTAAAGTGAGAAGAAGCTGAGCACGTGGAATTAATAAAAGAATCACGTGAGAATAAGGCAGAAGAGAGGAAGCAGCTCGTGGTCTGTAAACAGAAGCTCGAGTCTTGGTTCTGAGATGGAGGAGAAAAGCCGGCTGAATGAAGAAGCAACTGAAGCCACGAAAGCACATGATGAACGCTCCAAATACATGCAGAAGTTACGTGGATTAATGAAGCTTGAGAGCTGGAGATTTAGTGATCTGGAGGAGAAACTTAAACGTGGTTTTAGCGTACAAATTGCCAAATAAGAGAGCACGTGAATGATTAAAGCTGAAGCACGTGAAAGGGAGGAGAAATACACATCCAGACGCAACATTTGGGATGACGTGGGAGTTAAGATGAAGATGAGGATTAATGCGGGATTTCAGCGTGCAGAATCAGAAGGGGGGAGAACCATTCATGCACATCCAGCGTCCAGATTCATCACGCCATCAGCAACCCATTCAAACACGCCTCCATCCAGAGTCCAGCCCATTCACGCCTTCACTCTATAAGGGGGATTCATCCATTCATACGCATGGACCCATTCGTCCATTCACTCCACACATCCAGCACTATCCACAAATCTCGCCTCCTTCGCCTTCATCCATCTCTCCATTTCATTCTCCACTTTTCATCCACCGAATGATGCTTTAATTCATCCATCTTGAGGCTAGCAAGGGAGGAAGCTCTTGGTTGAAACTTGAATCCTTGGAGAAGAAGCAAAATTCTGGCTAAGATTTTCTTTAATTTTCCTACACTTTTTCTTATTCTGTATAATCTCGGTTGAGTTATATTTGATTAGAAATTTGTGTAATTAATTAGTGGCTGGTTAGACACTGATTAGGAAACCTTTTTTGTTGATTAATTGGTTAAATTTGAATTTGATTTTTCATTATTCTCTCTAATCTCTCATGTATGCCACGAAGGTGTTCGATGAATTGCATGAGTAAGGTTATGTGCTTAAATGTCTATCTGAGAATTCCTTGATGTTTAGTTGGTTAATTAAACATTTTTGGAAGATGAATCAGAAGATAATTAATTAGTTAATCAATCAAATTAGATGTTCATAGATCTTATAGACAAGAGTTAACGGTTTAATGTGGGATTGAGGTCTCAATTCAACATTAGATTATTAATCTCTTGAATCTTGAATGGTTATTCAAGATCATTTGCTAATGAACATAATTAAGAATTCTTAGGCCATAATTAATCACAATTGGAATAGGATAAGGATAGTGGATACCAAGAGACGATTCCTAAGCTAGTCACAAGCCATTATCATTTACAATTTATCTAATTAGGTAGACATTAGGAAATTTTGATTCAATTCAGTTTAGGATAGTTTAATTCAATTAAAAACCCCCCAAATTAAATTGTTCTAGGACCTTAGAACACTTAGAGAACCTAATTAAACATTGAATTCCAATTCCAAGGGAGATGACCTAGGTTGTGCCACTTGCTATATTTTTAGATCAACCTAGTTTTATTTTGAGGGTTGAACGACAAGCCCGTCATATGGTTATGTTGACATGTGCAAACATTCAAGAGGCATTTTCATCATTGGAGAAAGTCATATATAACATACAAAGGCTTGCCAAGCAAGTAGATTAGCCTTATCTAATTTCTTGTGGATATTAGACTTGCCTCACCTATTCTTTAAGACATTCTTGGACTCAACCTTGCTCTTGGGAGCCCATCTTACTTTTGGAAGACTCTTTGCTTTGTCTCAACCAATCTTAAGGGTTCTTGGCTCATCCTCACCATAGTTAATGGTTCTTGGCCTCACCACACTCAAGGAAACCCAAGCACACATTATAAACATCATATAAAACATAAAATGTCATCATAAAATCATGGCATATGAACTTATGCTATCATACTTTTCATGACTTGAAAATACACATACAAACAATCTAAGACACGCTAAGCACACATCCATGCATGAGAGAAGGTAGAGAGAGCTACCTTTTACACAATTACACACTTTTTCCCTTGGATCTCCCTTCCTCGCTTCGGCCACACACACACAAAAGTGTGGAGAAGATTTCTCTTGGCCTAGACATAATTTATGGAAGCCAATTAGGTTCATAGACTCAATTTTAAGGCCATATAATTTGCTTAAACCCTAGTTTGGTCTATAACTTTATTATGGTTCCATAATTGCACCTAATGAAGCAACACCCTTCAAATGAATTCTAGGCTCCACTCTTTCCTTTCAAATATGATTCTTGACTCCTTTTAAGCCTCTTGGAGTCATCACACAATTAAAACCAAGAGCCTGACTATATGTTGCTTCTTTAGGTCATAATATGGAACATAAAGCACTAATTCATTTTCTATGGGTTCTAAATTTTTCCCAAGGCCTCCCTTTACTTTCATTCATCATATATGACTCAAGAATAGGCTTAGAAAAATTTAAAACTCTCCCTAACTACACAAACCCCTTTAGGATGAGGCTATGGAGGAAATGGGGCTTCTTGGAGTGTGCTTTGTTTTCTCAAGGGAGGATGCATATGGGGAATCTCTTAGGGATCTTGGGAGCTCATTTAAACTCTTACTTAGGCCTAAGAATCATCATATTACAAGGTGTACTTGAAACTTTAGGTTTTGCATCTTGAAAATCCATGGCTTTTTCTTGAATTTCTTTGCATATTCTTACTCTCCTCCCTTAAATTCATGGAATTCACCCCTTGGTTCCCCTCAAAATTCCAGCCCTCTAGCATTTACATACATGGGGAAAAATATGGAGAAGAAGAGGGGAGGAGTAGCTACCATGGGATGCAAGATTTACCTTGTTTTCTTACTTTTTCTCACTTGAATCTTATGTTATTTAAGCTCCTCTCTTCAAATTCTAATTTTTTTTTCTCAATTTCTCCTTTAAAATAGATCCATATACTTCATTACAATCATAGAAAATAAAGGAGAATGAAGTAGAAGAGGTTTGGAAGAGAAAGAGCATGAAAAACTGCTAAATTTTCATACCTTAAGCCTTTGATTTCTCCTCTTCTTTGCCTTCCTTTTGTGCGCCACTCTCCCTAGGGTTTTCCTCTAGTTTTAGGCAGAACTTGATCATGTAAAATGAAGGGAGAAGAAGGGCAGATCATATATATAGGTGGGAGGAGGTTACACTTTTCAAATTTTCCATTTTGCCCTTCATTCTTGGCATTTTCATTTCTCCTTCGTTTTAGCTCCTTTTTAAGAACTGTATTTTTCATTATAAAATTTAGGTTCCCAATTTAGTAAAATACCATTGGAATCACTCAAGTCAGAGCTAAAACCTTCCTGAATGAATCTATCAAAGTTCAGGCACACCGACATTAGAAAACATCCACCGGAGGGGCTTTGGTTGTCCCAAGCCTTCCCATGGTTTTCAGGGCCTCTGAGAATCTTAGGGACCTCAAAAATTTCATTTAAAAAGCCCTTCTATGTAAATTCCAAAATTTGCTCAAAATTACGAAAAATATTATGTTTCGTAAGCTTTCTGTAAGAAATTATTTCTTCATTCTAGCTCCATTTTTCTTTCCATCTGGGCCTAGGATTCTCATTTTTAGGAGTCTAGAATGCTTCCCAAATTTTTTGAGGCCTTAACTACATTATTTCGAGGGACTTCCTTTTGCATCTAGTGAATTTTGTTTGTTGACAGAGAAACCATATGTTATGTTTCTCACATTTTCTCTCGTTTTCAGAGAACTGGATGCTACATGTTACCTATCAAGTACAACGTTCTAGGCCCTCACTATGTGTCTCACTACTAATAGCTTCACCTTATGTTAGTTTTGAGGCTATATTAACATTTCGTTGTTCAGTGTCTCACAAGATAGCACCCTAGGTTGGTGTCAATGCCTTAAAGGTGGGTCTCAACAACTTTATTGTCCCTGTGTCTAACTATCTCTATATTAAGCTCTTTTCTCGGTCTCAACTGCTAAGCCCACTGATTTCTTAATAATCTTCCTTAACTATTCACTACTTTTTTTTTCTACTTATAGTAAGGGTTCTTGCTCTCTATAGGTCGACTGATCCCTTATCAATCCATTTCTCAAGTTGCCTTGAATATGACTAACAAGGCATTCATACTGCCATTCGCCGCGACTAATTAGCCTCAAGTTTATCTTAATTTCCTATTTGAGTATTAGCAACGGCTAACTTCTTAATTAGTCGTGGCGAAGAGCTCTTTGGATTGCCACACTTTTTCATAGAATAATTGGCTATGGTTAACGGCCTCTGATTGGCTTACTTTTTCATATATTGAAATTTCATCTTTAGCTACTGATGAAGGCAATTTTTATACATTTTAACTTTCATAACTTAAGCATTTTAATAATCAAATAAGGTTTAATGGGCTTTGTTAGGTGGATAATTGAGTTTATTGGCCATTACTTACACTTTAGAAATTTATTTGCAAATTTTTAAATTTTAATGCACAAATTTCATTGAAATATTTCCTTTGTGAATTCTTCTTTCTTAATATCTTATTTTGTTTTATCCTACTTCATTTTATTTTATTTTTGTTGTGCAGATTTTAATGGAAAAAGATTTAAAATGAAGATGAATTAATTGCATATGGAAGACTAGGAAAGGTACAAGCTCACATGATAGAGTGCAGGGGAATGAGAATTAGCGTATAAAAGCACTCCACTTCATTCACAAGCTCCCACAAACTTATGAGTAGCCATAAGTTCCCTTCCTTTACTGGTAATAAACAAAGAAGGCAAAGTAAGGAGCAACATAAAATGGGAGGTCTATGAGAGTCTTGGTTTTAAGAAGCAGAATGTGCTACTGCTTGAGAGGAGAAGGAAGCTCAAATGTGGGCTATGATGACCCTAAGTTCTAATCATTGTAATTAAGGTACAATACGTGATTAATAACCATAAATTAGGGTTATAAGACATTACAACTAATTATATTGGGAAAATGCAAGGAAATTTGAACCGTAATTTTATTAGAGTCATTAACCAAATAATTACAAACATTCATGTACACAAGAGAAATAAATACTCATTTATAAGCCTTTGATTCTATTACCCATTAATTCCAACTCACAAGAATCTTCTATCAATGTTTCTAAGTCATTCCTTGAGGTTACCATATGAAACACCAAGATTTCTAGGTTAGAATGAGAGTTTGGAACCGTTAGCCGTGGCTAAATGTCCTTGCGTTGTGGCCAATTGCTCTAGGGTTCACCTTTATATCTTTCACTGCGGCAAGTTAGAGCTTTGCCATGGCTAACCTACATGGTGCCGCAGATGGCGCCATGGAGAGGAAACCTCATGGAGACTAACTCGCTTGCCTTTCGCTATTGGCCGCAGCCAATTCCCTTTTTAGCCGCAACTAATTCCTCTCTAGAATGCTTAACACAATTTCACAAAAGTTCATTGTGGCCAATTCCCATTTAGCTGCAGTGAATTACCCTTTAGATGACTCCCAGTTTGGCCTTTCACATTTCACCACGGCTAATTCCACTTCTCGCTGTGGTGAATTGCTCTCTAGTATTCTCCCTGGGTAACTTCGCCTCTATTGGTCGCGGCTAATAATATTTTGGGTGCGGCAAAATGCTTTCTAATCTTACAACTTCTAAAACCTTGTCTTATACTCTCCACTCTCCCTCCAATGACACCCTAGGGCCATTCTGCCTTAATTTATGGGGTTCCAATTGCTTTCACTAGCCTAATCTACGCAGCTTATCTATCATTACTAGCTTAAGACTTAAATGTTAATTTCTACTCTTCCAACTACCCTATATTAGCAAGTCTATAGAGTAATAATAGTTAGAGTTCATGAACTATCAACCATTATCATTCAATACATATTCCATTAGAGATTCCATACATCACTTATTCAAATCAACAATCTAATATATTGCATGATGACATTTCCAATAGTAGACCATATCATGAATTCAACAAAGTTCATACATCAAACACTATAAGTTCATACATCAAATACCAAGCTATAATGAGACTTAACTCCTTAATAGATACATTCCAACTAATCAAAATATAAAAGCCTACACTTGGCAACATAAATGTATGATGATGCTATATAAAAAGGAATATAAAATTTAGCATCTATTCTATCTAAATTAGTCTAAGTGTAGTCTTCTCTACATGTAGTTAAAGCTCATGGATTTTCATCCACATGCTTCCTCTTATCCTCACCCGAAGAGCCTTCACCTGAAAGTATAATCCCATGAAATGAGGTGAGATGCAAATGTCAGTAACTAAGGCAAATTCCATTCATATATTCTAGTTCAATTAACATATATGCATGATTTCATATAAGCATAAGAAAACATACCAGCCATATCAGTAAATAAAATAATTAGGCTATCTATGATTACTATCCCAAACTAGCAATCACAATTCCACATGTTAAAGGCCATTAACATCGGGAGAGGCCCGTCTACTGCACCTATTTCCCAATGAGCATAACTAGGGCTCAGTGCATCTGGGGTCTGATCATAACCCGGTACCCGATCGAAGCACATCCATGAGTGGCAGCTGCACCACAACTCCACCATGGACTCAAAGGTCCAATCACATATAATAGATAGCCAACGAATTTATTTAGCATTTAAAATCATAATCATGTAGCAGATATAAAATTAGACATATGCATGGAATTAACATGAACCCCAGTTACCTCACTTTGCAGACAATTGAAAAGCCACCAGCTGTGCCAAAATCTCCCTATAACCATAACATCAGGAGATTACTACCTTAAATCATCATGTATAGTAGCAACAAGTACCCATAAATTAAAATACTAATGGCTACTCAGAGGATACTTACCTAGCCACTATAAATCCCTAAATTTGGATTGAATATATCCTCTACTAGAAACTTCAATATATCACCCTAATTCCTAAGCAAATTTGTACATAATTAATACCCATACTACAAATCAACCATGAGCGTCTTAAACCAGCAAAAAATACATTAGATTGGAAAGTTTACACTTACCTAATATCCCTCCTAGCCTCTACCTCCGAAAATTCTCTAAGAAAATACCAAACAACCACATTTCAGAAATTTGGGTACGGTGAAAATACTCCAAATGAAAAACTGATCGAGCCAAAATGAAGAGAAAGACAAGGGGATTAAGTTATATAATAAGTACTTTGGCTGATTTTGAGCTTAGAAGTGAGAAATGGTGGATTTCCTGCCTAGAACCCTAGCCTCCCTCTAAATGTGCGAAAATCCTCTTGTGTTTGTGTTTCAGCAAAGTTAGAAGGGCTGATGTGTTTAAGGTTTTAGTTGGGTTTAAGTTGGATCTAATGTGGGTTATGGGCTGACCTCAAGGTCCAATACCAAGTGGGTTTCAGATTTAAGCTTCGTTGGGCTAGCTTTAATATGTTGGGTTGCAAAAATTTAATTTGGCTAGACCAAGTTTGAAGAACTCAATTGATTTGGGTCTACACAAGGGTTATTAGGCCATTTATAAGAACTTATGCAAGTTAGGTCTTAGGTCTCTAATTCAATAAATCAGATTGGGCTCTCCCTAGGTGCTCTCTCTTGGGCCAAGTCTCACATTAAAAGGTTAAGTCTGCACCTAAAATGATCGGGCCTCCATTAGTTCCTAACCTTGGCCTACTTAATTTAATTTGGGCCTAAATAGGGTTTCTAACTTAATTAAATCCTAAACTCATATTAATAGTTTACCTTTCTAAAATTTTTATTTACTTAAATTGCCCAATTATCCTATATTAATTATTCTTAATTAACCCAAATCCATTATTAACACCTTAATTAATTTTGGGGTGTTACATGGATAGAACAAAGTTAAAGAAGTCACGTGGAAGTGAGGTCTCGAGCTTGGGTGGAGGGCTATAAGTTACTGGCAGAAGCAACACAAGACATGAATAAGCATAAGCTACTTCTGGTTAAGAAGGGAGAACAACACTGAACAGAAGTGAAGCAACACGAGTTGAATGAGTGAGCTGAATGAAGAAGAATGAGGTAGCTACATGAATCCAACTTTCTTGTTTGCATGCATGAAGCCACTACACTTCCACCCATTGGAACAGAGCAAGAAAATGAAGAAGAAAAGAACAAAATAGAGCATGTAAGGGAATGAAGGAAGGTACAGAGCATATGGTGAGCTTTTGTGATTCGACAAGAAGCTTGTGAGCTAGAGTAGAAGATGAGTAAGTGCCATGGGCTGACGTGGAATGAGCTAAACATGAAGCATACAAGCTACAGGATGGGCAAAAGCTACGTGAAGAGCAGCATGAGTTGAGGAATTATGTCGGAATAATGTATGAAGCTTCAAGTTAGTGAGCTAGAGGTTTCTCACGTGATTAAAAAGAAGCTACACGTTATGAGAGTAAGCCTCAAGTCTAGGAAGAAATGCATAAAGGACTAGTTCATCAATCTGAACATAGCTGAAACAGAGGAAAAGAAACTCTCATGTGGGAATCAAATGAAAAGCATGCAGCAGCTTAAGTGTTGAGGAATGACGTAAAAATGCTGAGCTCCAAAGAGGCGAACGAAAAAGCATTTCTCATTGATTTCTCCATGGCTGCAACTCATTCCATTGATTTTCTTCCATTTAAATTTTCCATGGCAGCTTGAATCATCCTTAGTGGCTAGCTGAAGATTGAAGATTCTTAGATGTAGATTTGAGCTCCACATTTTCTCACCAAATTGGATAAAAATTATTTACTCAATCTTTTAATTTCAGCATTATTTCCCTTATTAATTTGACTAGGTTTAGCTTATTAATTTAGGAATTTAATTGCTGGAAATTACTAGATTGATTTGATTTGTGGATTGAGTATAATTTGATCTTTAGAATGTTAATTGTGATCATTACATGTTTGTGAAAAATCCAGAATTAGTGGCTTTGCAAATTACTCTTAATTTCCTCTTGATTATAGGCCAATTGATGCAATGGTTGTTAGATTAAGTGGCTAGAATTTTTTGTGCAATTAATTGTTTAAAGAATTCATTAATCTAATTAGTTAATTAGCATCTTAAGTGGACTGTGCAATAGATTTTATGGAGCAATTAGGATTAGTTATAGTATGTTCTTGTTCTTAACTCAATTAATTAATTTTTTAAGGTTTCTTGTGGCTACAAAAATCTATGAATAATTGGTAAATTGAAGCTTGGATGGTCTTTTAAGAGTTTTTTTTTTTGGAGAACACACTAATGAGCAAGAATTTAAATCCAAATTTGGTACACTAAAAAGGGAGCAAGGATAATTGAATTCTAGAGAGTCCATCTAAAGGCTAGCTACCATATTTTCTTGGTTGTTCACTTCATTTAGTCTTAAGTTTTTTATTCTTGTCATTTAAAATTTAGTTCAATTAAATTTTAGTAATCCAAAATCCCCTAAAAAATTTTCATTTAGTAAACTTGGAATACTCTTTCATAAATAAATTGAGGCACAAACTCTTTGGAAAATGACCTAGGTTGCACCATTACTTATAAAATTTACTTTGCTACCTAGTTTTATTTGAGATTGCATGACACAATCGTCAGCTACCAACTCAAGTCTCATTACCACTATATCCAGCTCGTTATCAAGCTAGATGATTCCACCTTTTGCTTCATTCATACATAGCTAGCTGTCACCTCTTAGCTGTCAGGCTCTAAGGGGCGTATCTTGTAACTTAATCTTTAGCCTGAGGGAATTAGCCTTTTTGGCTCTGGGATTCCTCTAGACATTTAAGTGTTGTGGCTAAGGGGCAATTCTTTTTCTCACCTTCCCTCTAAACTAGTCCTGCATAACTATAGTGTCATCTCATGCCACACTACATCAATACTTGTCTCTGCATTACGCAGGACATCTCAGAATGGTCTAAGTATGGTTACTAGGGAGAATTAGGCCTCATGTACTCTCTCTAGCAAGCCTTTTCATATTAACGAGATTATTCCTCATCGTTCATACCTAAGGCTTACTACTGATCCCGGTAAGTTATTATATCTCATCAAGCTCTAGCTGTCAGATCCCTTAGCTCTGCTCAAGCTATCCCAGAGGCCAGCCTTTCTCGGTATCCACTAGCTACTCTAAGACCATCATACTACTTACTCATTATGAATATAGCCATAAATTATTTTCACGAGCCCAAAATATCTCATATAGAACTCTTCATAGCTATACAAGTCTTTCCATAGCCTTAATGCTACATCCTCAAACCAAATCCACTCTGAGAGAGCCTGGAACTTTGCTCTGATACCAATAAATGCAATACTATACTTCTAATACTTAATTCATGCAATTCTCATTCATCATGTCATATGATTTCTATGGAAGCAACATAATGGCATAGGGAGTCATGAATTAAGATGCATTTTAACATGGATAAAATTTTTCTCTCCTATAGGTTATGTGGACTCATGTAGCACATTTTCATATTTATTTACATGGATACAACTCATTTTCATTACCAAAAATGGTCTAGAGCTCGTGTAAGGTAAAGGAAAGCATAAAACATATACTTATAATTTCGGCCAGAAATTGTCCCTTTCTGTCACAAATTTTAAAAAATCATAACTAATTCTAGAAAAATAAAAAATATACATTTTTTACCATTTTGGAAAGCTATACATGTTTAATTTATGTAAAAATATGACCAAATCATGAATCATCACATAGATGACGTTTGACATTTGAAAAGGAGTTGAGGTTTGGCTGGCTACTAATACTGTCACAGGTTTCTGTAGTAGACTTCAAAAATGTTCAATTAATTCCAAAAAAATCAATCCATGAAAATAATACCAATTTGGAAAGATACAGATGTTAGCTAGAAGGAAAAAATAACTCCAAACCAGTCCAAGCATGTCCAAGCATCGAAAACTAGTCAATAATAACCTGGGTCAGTTTGGATGCATGATACTGGACAGAAATTTTAAAAATTCATATATCCCTCTCTGGACATCCAAGTGAGGGGCTTCTAGTTGGCACAAGTCACTGGGAGTGTCTAGTTTCTCCCTATAAAATTTCATAGCAATTGGAAATCATTTTCCTCTTGAATGATAAAATTCATTTTCGGACCTGAGTGAATAGTACCCTTGACCAAAATCAGAAAATTTCTCAACTTTGAAAATTCATCAAATATTCTATAAAGCTTCAAAAATTCTATACTTTAGCTTACCAAAAAGCTCTTAAAAAGTTCTAAATTCATGCCAAATCTCAGATCAAGAAGAGCTTATTTGGATAAAAAGTGGTATAGGGTTTTAAAGTGGTCAAATTTTACTTCACATGAGGTTTCAAGATGTCCAAATGGTCTCTTTGATGTTTGGCACCTCTTGGGCAAGTTTAAAAGCATAAATATGACTTTTATGAACTACCCAAGTGGTTCCAAATCTCATATATCTCAATTTGGCCATTCCACTTCCATTATTACACTAATCTATCAAACCATTCAAGAGCCAAACTTGCCATGACATAACCAAAATACATAATTTCATGCATGTAGCCTTAAATCTCATTTGTACATCACATATTAACATAATTACACATGCTCATATGATTACATAACAATTTCATGAAGGGATTACATCATATGCCATGCGTATGGCTAAAAAGGAAGCAAAACTAGGCATATTCATATACTTTGATATCAATCTTCTTCTTCTAGACTTGGTGGTCTCCATTACTTTGCTCAATTATTTCACCTAGTATGTTAAGACATTATAGAGGAGGGGATGAGATTCAAAGAATCCCAATAGCTCATCTCCCATTCAATCACACATAAAGCATGCAATACAAGTCTCATAAATGCATGCATGGGCATATTAACATGTGCAATCATTTAAGGAGCATTCTTGGCATTTGAAAAGGTCACACATAGCATACATCAGCTTGCTAAGTAAGTGGATTAGCCTCACCCATTCATTTATGGATTTTGGACTTGCCTCACTTATTTCTTTAAGAGGTTCTTGGAATCAACTTTACTCTTGGGAGTCAATCTCACTTTTGGGAGACTCTTTACTTTGTCTCAACCAATTCTAAGGGTTCTTGGCTCATCCTCACTATGGCTAAGGGTTTTTGGTTTCACCACACTCAAGCAAACCAAAGTAAGTATCATAAATATCATTTAGAAACATAATGCATCATTATGGTACCATGACATATAAAATCATGCTATAATACTTTTCATAGCTTAAAACACATATACTCACATCCAAGACAATGTAAGCACACATCTAGGCATGAGAGAAGGTGGAGAGAGCTACCTTGCTTGTAATTGCACACTTTTCCCTTAAGCCTTGAATCCTTTCCTTTGACCTCACACACCCAAGAAGGTAGAGATCACTTTCATTGGCTTAGACACATTATATGGAAGCTAATTATACTCTTGAATCAATTTCTAAAGCCATACAATCACTAGAAAAAGCTAGGTGACTCATAAGGCTCCTTTATGGTTCTATAATGCACTTAATGAAGCAACCTTTGGAAGACATCATCTTGGCTCCATTTTCTCTATCTATTTATGACTCTTGACTCCATTTAAATCTCTTGGAATCATCACACAATCAATTCTAGGAGACGAGCTAGGTGTTACTTCTTTAAGCTATATTATGGAACATATAACGCCATCTTACTTTCTATGGATTTTAAACTTTTTCCAAGGCTTCCTCTCATACTCTCCCATCATACATGACACAAAATTAAGCTTGGAAGGAATTAAAACACTCCCTAGGTGTATGGACTCTCCTTGGCTGAAGCTATGCTTCCATAAGGCACCAATGGAGTTTCCTTGCTTCCTTTGATGGGAGAATCATGTAGGAAGCTCTCTTAGTGTCTTAGGAACTCATATGAACACTTAAATATCATAAAATATAGCTAGGGTTCATGGGAGAGTTCAAGGTGCAATCAAAACCCTAACTTTTCTATCTTGCAAAATTCATGGTTTTTACTTAGATTTCTTTGCATATTCTTACTCTCCTTCCTTAAATTTATAGAATTTACCCTTGGTTCTCCTCAAAATTTTAGCCCTCCTATAGCTACATACATGGGGCGAAATAGAGAGAAGGAGGGGGAGGAAGTGTCTACCATGGGATAGAAGATTTACCTTGCTTTTCCTTATTTTCTCACTTGAATCTTCCTTTCTTTGGCCTCCTCTCTTCAAATCCGAAATTTCTCTCCTTGGTCTAACCTTAAAATAGTCCCAAATACATAAAAAATTCTATAGGAAATAAGGGAAAGTGGAGGAGGATGGGTTTGCTAAGGAGAAATCAAGAAATCCTTACTTTTCCCTTGTCTTTTCTTCCTCCAAAGCTTCTTCTCTTGGTGCTCCTCATCCCTTAGGGCTTTCTCTAATTTTTGGGCAGAACTTGGTCAACCAAAATGAGGGGAGAAGAAGGGTGCTATATATTTATAAGGGTTTAAGGAAGACTTTTTCAAAAATTTTCATTTTGCCCTTCGTTTTTAGCATTTTCATTTGTAACTCATTTTAACTCTTTTTTGAGAACCATCTTTTTCATTATTTTAGGTTTCCAATTTAGTAAATTACCTTTGGAATCACTCGAATAGGAGATGAAACCTTTTCGAACAAATCCGTCAAAGTTCAAATGTACCGATGTTGGAAAATGTCCACCGGAGGGGCTTTAGCTGTCCCAGGCCTTCCTATGGTTTTCAGGGCTTCTAAGAACCCTGAGAAAGTTAAAACTTTCATTTAAGAAGCCCTCCTATGAGAATTCCAAATTTTTCTCAAGATGACGAAAATGCCCTTATGTTTCGTCAACCTTTCGTTCAAATTCATTTCTTTATTCTAGTTATATTTTGCTTTCCATCTAAGCCTAGGATTCTCATTTTTAAGAGTCTAGAATGATTTTCAAATTTTTTAGGTCCTTAACTAAGTCGTTTCGAGGGACTTCCTTTTGTATTGGGTGAATTTCGTTCATTTACGAAGAAATCGTACATTATGTTTCTCACGTTTCCTCTTGTTTTTAGAGAACCTGATTTTACAAGTTGTGTACATTAATAGGAGACTGAATAGAATTTAATTGACTCATAGTCAAATGGGACTTTTCAAAGATATTATCAAGGTTAGGATGTGTAGGGATCTCACTAGGCTCTATACACAACAGAGGAAACCTTAATTTCTTCTCATCATTGTACCACTGCCATGACCACCTTTTGGTCTTTGGAACAACAAGGAAAAAAGTCTCCTTGTCCTTGAGGCCTTTAATATGCTTCTTTGCCTCTTAAGTATTACCTTATCCTTACAAATATAATCACTTATGTTTGTTAGGCATAACCATCTTAAAGTAGTAGCACAAGCCCTAATGGGCAATTTCACCTCAAGCTTATAGCATAAACTCTAGAATGCTGCTAATGGAACTCACGATTTTGGAGTTAGTTAACTTAAAAAAACCCTTAACTGGATTAACATGCCATTTTGAACTTTAAGAAAGGAAGGAACAATTGACCTACTTGAACCATGTATAAATAAAGTGTAATATTCAGTTTTTCAAAAGCTAAACTAAAACCTATGTCTTGATAAAAGAAGACCCTAAATCAAAATAAATTAAGGCCAACTAAGGGTAGAATGCTAATTAGAACATCTAAAAGTAAGGTTAAAAAACTAAGAATGGCTCGAAATGCAAGTTGTGTAGCTCGATTTGTGATTTTTCAAAATTTGGCCTTTATTAAGTGTTAAAGTGGACAAAATGTGCATATAACCAAATCAACAAAATTTAAGCTTTTCTTTGAGATGTCTTACACCTAACAAATTGGTTTAGTATGAAATTGAAGAAAGATATGACCAAAATCCTTGTTATGCAAAAATTTTGTTGCTGATGCCTTTGATAACAGAAAATTTCGCTACCAAAAGTGTAAATTTGACTAATTGTTATTAAAAGAAAAACATAGCATGAGATTTAAGTATAATTTGTAATGGTATAACATTTTCATATAAGAAGGATTTTGGTAATGTTCTTTTCAATTTCATACTAAAAAAATTTGTTAGGCTTAATATATCCTAAAGAAAAGCTTAAATTTCATTGGTTTTGCCATATGCACATTTTGATCGCTTTAACACATAATAAGGGTCAAAATTTGAAAAATCATAATTTGAGCTACACAACTTTGATTTATACAAACCCAATGGCTTCAAAAAGCTTATAATAAGAGCTAAGTACTATAAAAATTATAGGTCAAAATGAGTTCATTTAGTCTCTCAAAAACTTAGAAAATAGAAATTGACCAAGTAAATGGTGCACTACAACATTTTGCATTAAACAGACAAATTCAAAAATTCATGAGATATTCTATAAAGCTCCAAAAATTATGATCTTTAGCTTTGTAAAAATTTCTCAATGTTCTCTAAATGGTTGCCAAAGTTCAATCTATGACTTGTCCATTTGGTCTATCAAAGGTGCATAGACATGTTATAGCTCAAAGGAAGTAAATTTTGGTTCCAAATGGTTCTAAATGAGCTATATTATGCCATGTCTCTTTTTTTAGCACATTTTAAATTATAAATATATCATAAGTGGATAGCTCAACATGTCATAAATGCCATACAACTCAAAATCACCTTTCCACTTACTATTATACACACACATAATCAATAACTTAAGGGGTCATATTATATCATATTATATACTACCGTCCATAAATGGTTTTTACATCATATTCTCATACTTTTAAGTGTGTTGGAGTGATTATACATCAAAATGTACAATGACATACCCATGTATGCAAGGGTATGCCTCAAAACATAAACTATTATTAAAGTAGCCCTACTTATGCCTTTTGACCATCATTCTTGCTTCCTTGAAAGCCACCTAGTCATGGTTAAAAAGAATAGAAGAGAAGTGAAATTCAAAGAATCTCAATAGCTAATCCAACAACATATTTATCTAGTTTATCTCATGCCATTCTAATCACATTTATTTGAATCACATAAAAGTTTCAAAGGAAATACCATTAAAATATTTAATTATTTTGCATTACGTCATGAATAAAATTTTCATTTCATGTCCTGTGGACTATATGAACTCATCTATCTCATAATACATGTATAAAACTCAAAATCATCTCAATATATGGCCAAAAACTCGAGCTCATGAACCATATACATAAGAATTACATGTGTAGCCTCGGTCAGTGTGCCAATTTTCTATCATAAATTTGAAACATCATAACTAATTCTAGAAAACTCAATATCAAGCACACTATACCATTCTGGAAAGTTACAGATGTCTACTTTATGCTGAAAATAAGTCTAAACCATAACAGTAACCAAGCTTGCCTGGCGCTATTAGTACTATCACAAAAATTGTAAAAATTCACTATCTCCCTATTTAAACATCCAATTAGGGTGATCTTAATGGACATAGAAATCTTATCATGTTTAGTTTATGCTTGTAAAATTTCACAAGCATTGGACACCATTTGGCCCTCGAATAATATAGGAGAAAAAATTGACCATATGAACAGTAACCATACCAGAACAGTTAAAATTTGGCAACTTTTAAAATTCATAATTAATTCCATAGAGCTCCAAATAATTTGGTCTTTATCTTCCCAAAAAGCTCTGAATGAGATCTATATGCATGCCAAATTTCGTGAGAAAATTCATTCATTTGGTCAGATTGTGCCATAGGGTTGCAAAATGGCTCTGTTATGCTTCTTAAAGGGTTTTACGAGGGTCAAATTGCTTCTAAGGCTTTCATAGCCACTTGAGCACATGGAAAAGTGCCTAAATGGTCTATTAAACATGTCTCAAAGGTGTACAAACCCAAATTTCACAAACTCACTCTCTCACCCCAAGGTATACACAAGAACATAAAAGCTATATCTTGCCATTCAATGTCAAAAAGTGGCTACAACATTCACATGGCATCAATTCTTATATATACATCAAGTATTCATGTAATTACATATGTTCAAATGATTATACAACATATTCATCATGGGATTACATTATATGCCATTCATATGGCTATAAAATGGACAATTTCACACACTTTGTTGTCAATTTCTCTTCTTCAAGCTTGGTGGCTTCCATTTCTTAGTTCACTTGGTCCACTTAGACATGTTAGGTAATAGGGAGGAAGGGATGAGATTCTAGGAATTCCAATAGCTCTTCTTCCTTTCAACCATACATAAAGAATGCAAATCTAAGTCTAAAAATGTATGTATGGATATCATGGAGTGCATGATCATTCATGAAACTTTTCTTGCATTCAAGAAGTCATACATAGCATACATAGGTTTGCCAAGAAAATGATTTAGCCTCACCCACTTCTCTTGGGGGATTTTGGATTTGCCTCACCCATTTTCTTAAAGAGTTGTTGACTAAGCCTCACTCTTTGGAGACTTTCGGCTTTGTCTCACCCATTCTTAAGGACTTTTGGCTCATCCTCACCCTAGCTAAGGGACTTTTGGCTTCACCACACTCAAGCAAACCAAAACATGTTCATAAAGCATCATTTAAGTGCATGGCATAACATCATGGTACCATGGCATATAGATACATGTTAAAATATTTTTCATGGCTTAAAACATACATACCTACATTTAAAGATAAGATAAACATCCACTCATGCATGAAAGAAAGAAGAGAGAGCTACCTTGGTTACAAATGCACACTTTCTTCCTTGAAAACTCTTTCTCTCCCTTGGTCACACACTCACAAGGATATGAGACTTGGTTCCTTTGGCCTAGACATATCATATGGAAGCCAATTACACTCTTGGAATAATTTTTAAAGCCACATGTTCATTTTAAAAGCTAAATGGTTCCTATAGCTTATTTATGGCTCTATAATACACCTAATGAAGCAACATCTATAAATCATGATCTTGGCTCCATTCTTTCTATCCATTTATGACTCTTGACTCCTTTTAAGTCTCTTGGAGTCATGACACAATTAATTTAAGGAGTCTAGTTAGGTGTTGCTTCTTTAAGTCACAATATGGAACCTATAGCTACATCTCACTATCCATGACTTCTAAAATTTTTCCAAGGCTTCTTTTCATCATCTCCCATCATATATGATACAAAACCAAGTTTGGAAGAAATTAAAACTACCCCTTGGTACTTCTTTTAGTCTAGGCCGAAGCTATAAACCATTAAGGGAACCAATGAGTGTTCTTTGTTTTCTTGATGGGAGATTCATGTGAGAAGCTTTTTAGGGATCTTAGAAGCTCATCCAAAGATTCGTTTTTGCCTAGGAACTCTTGCATTAAAATAGAATTTTACCTAAGCACTTGAAACCTTAACTTTGTTATCTTAAAATTCCATGGTTGTTTGGTTGTTTCCTTTTATATTCTTATTCTTCTCACACATTTTCCTAAGATTCACTCTTGGTTTGGCTAGAAATTCAACCCCTCTTGGCTAGTCATATATAGGTTGAAATACACAAGAGGAAGGCAAAGGAAGAACTGTGACGACCCTAAATTCTAACATCGGTAATTATAGTTAAATACATGATTAATAAATAATGATCAAGGTCTGGAGTCGTTGCGATTAATTACATTAAGAAAATATAGGGGAATTTAAACCTTGATACTACTAGGATCATCAACTAACAACCATAACGGGAACATGCATAAAAGGGGTTGTACCATCATTTAAGGTTTATGATTCATCCGTTAATCGATTTCAACTCACAAAAACATCCCACCAATGTACTCATGCTATTCCCTAACATTTGCCTTACTGAAATTAGGGCTTCTAGGTCAAATATAGGAGTTTGGGGACCTGCGCCACGACTGGGAACTTCCTCGCCGCGGCTAAGCTAGGTTCTGAGCTCGAAAACCAAGTTTTTAAACTTGCGCCGCGGCGAGTTGGATCTGCGCCGCGGCCAACCTATGTGGCGCCGCGGCGAGATTTGCTACTGTAACCTCCCTAATTAATTTTCTCGACTTGCGCCGCGGCGAGACTTATTGCGCCGCGGTGAGGTTACGTTCTGTCACCCACTGGGCGATTATTTTCACTTCGCGCCGCGGCGTCCCTCGCCACTGTCACTCCCTAGGCCGCGACGAAGCCTTCTTGGCCGCGACGTGACTCCCTTCTGTAGCTATTTTCCCTATATTTCACCCCCTACACTCCATTTCTCTTCTTAGGGACACCCTAAGGTCACTTCCCCTCATTTTATATGGCTCTAATGGCACTTATCTACCTTATTTACTTAGCTATGCTTCCATTACCAATTCAAAACTTATATGCCCATTTCTTTCCTCCAATTATCTTTTATCAGCAAGATTATAAAGTAACAACAATAGATTATACATGAACTACCATTAGCCATCCATAAATACTCAATCAATGGGGGTTCCATACATTAGGGGTTCATATCAATATCTCAAGAGTCACATTTCCATTAATAAGCAATATTATAGGTCAGCATCAATTGCAGCAGAAATCATGAGTCCATACAACAATTTCTAAAGTAGGATGAGGTCTAACCCCTCATTACATACATCCTCAATAAATCAAATGTGCAAGCCTACACTTGGCAATATAGATACATGATGATGCTATATGAAACTAAACAAAATTCAGCATCTACCCTATTACACTCAGACCAAGTGTAGCCTCCACACGCTAGGCCTCAGCTTATGGATGTTCATCCACTTGCTTGCCCTTATCCTTACCAGAGGAACCTTCACCTGAAATTATAATCCCACAAAACGGGGTGAGATACACATCTCAGTAACCAAGGCAATTCCATCATATAATCCAGTTTAATTAACATATATGCATGAATCAAAATCCATATCAGAATCATATCAGTCATTTCAGCAAATGAAACAATTAAGCTATCATGATTACTATCCCATACTAGCAATCATATATTTAACATGTTAAAGGCCATTAACACCGAGAGAGGCCCGTCCACGGCACCTACTCCCTATTGAGCACAACCAGGGCTCAGTGTATCTGGGGTTGATCATACCCGGTGCTCGATCGTAGCACATGCACGGGTGGCAGCCGCACCACAGCTCCACCATGGACTCACAAGGTCCAATCATAAAACAACAGATAGCTAACCAATTCATTCAACATTTCAAATCATTCATATATAGCAAATATGAAATTAAAATAGATACATGCATGGAATTAACGTAAACCCCGGTTACCTCACTTGCAGACAATTGCAACAGCCACCACAAATCCCAAATTCGGATTCAAGTGTCTCCCACCAGAATTCTCAATGTTTCACCCAAAATCCTAAGCAAATTCGTATAAAATTAGTACCCATAATATAAATCAGCTATGGGGGTCTCAAACCAACAAAGAAAGCATCAAAATGGGGGGTTTAAGTTCACCTAATACCAACCCCAACCTCAACCTACGAATTTCACCAAGAAAACCTCCAAACACTCACTTTTCAGATTTTGGGTATAATGAAATCTCTCCAAATGAAAAACTAATCAGACCAAATTAAAGAGAAAGATGAGGGGATTAAGTTGTATAACTATTACCTTGGCCAAATCTTGCTCTAAGTATGAGAAAATGCAGAAATCTTGCCCCAAACCCTAGCCTCCTTCTCAACCTCCGAATTTGCCTCTTAAGTTTCAGAAAATGAAGGTGTGGCTGAAGCATTAGGGTTTTAGATGGGTTTAAGTTGGGTTAAGAGGTTGGGTCATAGGTTGCTCCAAGTCCAAATCCAATTGGGTTTCAGATTTTGCTTATTGGGCCAGTTTTTAAGTGTTTGGCTACATAATTTTGTTGGGCCAGTTTCCACACATTGGGTTGCTGAAGTTTAATGGGATTTGGGCCTAATTTGAAGGGCTCAAGGGCTTGGGTCTGCACAAGGGTAATTGGGCCACTTAATTGAGCCTATACAAGATAAATCTTGGGCCTTTATCTTATTAAATTAGTTTGGGTCTACACTTAACTCTTTGGGCCTCCACTAGCCTCTTGTCATATTTCATTAATTTAGGCCTAGATGAAATTTCTATCCTAAATAAATTCTCAAACCCATATTAATAATTTATTCCTCCAAAACTTCTATTCACTAACTTGCCCAATTATCCTCTATTAATTATTCTTAATTAATCTTAATCCATGATTAATACCTTAATTAATTTCGGGGTGTTACATTGAAGAACAAGCTTGAAGCATAGCAAGTTACCTTAGTTTTTTGGCTTCCTTTGAATGCTCTTCTCTTTGCTTGGCTTCATCTCCTCAAACTCAAAATTTCCCTCTTGGGTTTAACCTCAAAACAGACCCAAAAGCTTCAATAAACCCATGGGAAAGAAGAGAAGAAGGAAGAGAAGGAGTTTGCTAAGGAGAAACTAAGAAAATCCATGAAAATCCATACCTTTCTCTTGCTTTTTCTTCTCCCTTTCCCTCCTCCCTTGTGCACCTCACTCTCTTGGTCCTTTCTTTGGTTCAAGGCAAAAATAAAATGAACTAAATATAGAGAAGAGTAGGGCATGGGGTATATATGGGTAGGGTTCAACACTTGTTTCCAAAAAATTTCATTTATCTCCCTTAATCTTGGCATTTTTGTTTTCGATTTGTTTTAGCTCCTTTTTGAAAGTCGTCTTTTCCATCATAAAATTTAGGTACTCAATCTTATAAAATGCCTTTGAAATCACTCAAATTGGAACCAAAATCTTCCCAAACGAAAGGGTCAAAGTTCGGGTCAACTGACATTAGAAAATGTACATTAGAGGGATTTTAACTATCTTGGGGCTTCCCATGGTTTTTAGGACCTTTGAGAATTTTGAAGGACTTAAATTTTCCATTCAAAAAGCCATCTTGTGAGTATTCTAAAATTTGCCTAAAATTATGAAAATGTCATTACATTACGTAGTTATTTCATTAATTTCCGTCTGGTTATTTTAGCCTCTGTTTTAGGGCACTTCTGACCTGCTAATTTCATTACTTAATGTCTAGATCATTATTCTATTTTTTTTAGACCTTAACCAATTCATTTAAGAGGATTTACTTCAAAAACGTATTCATTTTCGTCATTTTTACGAAAACTGGACATTAGACAAAGAATGCAAGTATGCATGTCATACAACCATGTATCAAGCATATTCATATATTAGGGATCCTATGGCTCCATTAAGAGCAATCACATGCTTTAGGGATTTTTGGTCTAGTTTCACCTAACAATTAGGGATTTTTTCCTCTTTTAAAGACTTTTGACTTAGCCTCTCTCATAATTGAGACTTTTAGCCTTTCTTATTTCAAGGGACTTTTAGCATAACCTCACCTGTTAAGAGCCAACTTAATTCCAAATGCAATCAAATGCCATGCAATTACATGTAATCATTAAGCAATCAACAATATACATAATTTGCAACCATTACATACAAGCAATCCAAGACGCTCAAACAAACCAAAACATTCATACATAAGAATGAAGGAAAAACTACCTTAATCTAAGAATTCCAATTAGTTATCTTTTGTTTCTTTCCCTTTTTCCAAGGCACTATGCCCACACTTGAATGAAATCTTACTTACTTGGCCTAGACACATCACATGAAGGACAAAATTAATAATGGAACTATGCCTATACTCATATTAGTTTTATACAAGTCAATTAGGATTTTAGACACACATATGGCTCACTTGAATGACATTATGAAGCAACTCTTACAAATCAATTTCTAGGCTCCAAAAGCTCACTGAAGATGAGTTATATAACTCTATTAGGACTCATTAGAGCCATCATAAATCTAATTTAAGGACCTTAGCACCTAGTTGCTTCTCTAAGTATAATTGAACTCTAAAATTTCGCCTTTCAAAATAAGGCTTCTAAATTTAAGCCAATAGTTCTTTTAGTATTTATAATTTATACCTAGACCACATATGTCATACCATATCAAGATATCTCTTAAGCTACATTATAAATGGCAATTACATCCATTTTCACCAAATTAACACTTTTAACAACAAAAATAATCGTAATCAAAGGCCAAAGTAATTCATTTTTGGTCAAATGGGCCATTTGGGCTTACCATTCTCATCTTCCATCCTTAACACATTTAATCAACTAGAAACATCACAATTTGACGCATGAAATTCGGGTTTTGATCAAGCATCTCAATTTCAAGAACACACTTGTATTTTTCACATGTCCCATATTCTAATATGAACTTTGAAAATTCATAAATAATTTTAGAAAATTTCAAATTATGTAAATTATTATTTCTGGAAACCTTAGGATTTCATCTAACTGCCATAAAAATTTTAGATAAAAAAAAAATATCATTTGCCTATGAAAATCCAATGGAACAGTAACTGGGTTTGGAGGACATTCTATAGCTTACCAGAAACTTCAAAAATTCCCTATATAGAGTTCCAAATTAGGTGCTTTCAGTGGCTATTAAAAGCTTATGATATCTACTATATTCTTGTAAAATTTCATGAGCATTAGACTTTATTTGTCCCCTAAATGACACTGAAAGCTAAACTAACCATATGTACAGCAACATTGATAGTTTTTGCATAATTTGGCCAATTTTGAAAAATCATAATGAATTTTCTAGAGCTAAAAAAATAGTAATCTTTAGCTCTATAAAATTCTCTAGATAATATTTATATGCTTGCTAAATTTCACACAAAAATTCATCCATTTGGTTAAGTTTTGATTTAGGACAAGAATATGGCAAATTTTGGGGTTAAATTGGCATCAAATGGTACCAAATGGCCTTCTACATATACCATGACCATTTGAGTACGTCCAAAAGATTAAACACAACATATAGAAGCATCCCAATAGGTCCAAATCACCATGGAGCTCAAATTTACCATCCTACTTGCATATATACACATAGACATCATGGCTCAAGGATGTCAAAATCATATATTCTCATACATATGGATCCAAATTTGGTTCATACAACATATTCATATACTTTTACATATGCTCAAGGGTTTACATCTTATATATAACTTATACATACATACTTTGACATTAATTTACATAAAAAATTATCTTATTATCAAAGTAATACAAATTATGCTCCTTGGCTTCCATTCTTTGTTCCTTGGGCTTCACCTAGACAAGGTTAGATAGAAAGTGGGGGAGAATGAGATTCAAAGAATTCCAATAGCTCTTTTGCCCTTTCAAGTAAGCATACATCGCATATAATCATGTTACAGAATATAAGTATACACCAAACATTTTCAAAAACCATTTCGAATTATGTATTCAAGATTACATAAGCATGTCAAGATCAAAATCAAGCTCTAGAGACTTTTGGTCTAGTCTCACCCTATTATTTGAGACTTTTGGATTAGCCTCATCCACTTTCTAAGGATTTTTAGCTTAGCTTCACTCATTCTTGAGACTTTTGGTCTTGTCTCACCTATTCTTAGGGACTTTCAACTTCTCTTCACCCATTCCAAGGGACTTTTGGCACAACGTCACCTATAAAGAGCAATCTCACAATTTAAAAGAAATTCAAGAAACATAATGGTACCATAGCATCAAACCAATAGCTATAGGCACGTCTCATAATTTAAACACATGTTCAAGCATTCAATGATAATCAAACAACTAAGAAATGCATACAAGAAAGGATAGAGAGCTACCTTGATTCAAGAAGTACAATTTTCTTCTTTGAACTCTACTTCCCTTTCTTGGCCTCACACTTATACCTAGGAGGAGCTTGGTTTGCTTGGCCTAGACACATCAAACAAGATACAAACATATCAATGGAATCATCCCTAGCTTCACATAAACTCTACATAAGTTATTTCTAGTTTATACCATAGTTATGGTTTCATACAATGGCATAATGAAGCAACTCATATAATCCATAGTCTTAGCTCCAATTTCTCACTCAATCTAAGTCACATGACTCCATTTAAAGCCATCAGAGTTATCACAAGCTCAATCCAAGAAGCCAAATATTAAGTTGCTTCTTTATGCCTGAAAGGAACTTAAACTTCCAATTTTCAAAATATGATTTCTAAATTCAAAATAATAGTTCCTTTGGTGTATATTATTCATTTCTAGGCTATTTATATCCTTGGAATTAAGAAAAACTCTCCCTAGGTATGAAATCGCCTTCTTGGCCTAGATGTACACACACTTAAGGAGCCTATGGAGTTTTTTTAGTTTTCCTAGAGAATTTACCATTCATAAAACTTCCTAGATGTCTTAAGAACTCACACATGGTCTTAGATAGTCTAAATTACCATTAGAAAGCTTCATAAATTCCTAAGTACAATCAAAACCCTAAATACCTTAACTTGTTATCTATAGGTTCTTTTTTAATCTTAATTACTTCATATGATTCCTCATGCTTCAAAATCCCATCTTTTATCAAGTTTGGATTAAAATAAAGTCCCTAATATATCATCCCTAATCTAGCTAAAATGAAGGAGACAAGAAGGACCTAAGAAAAAGCACTTTAAACCATGCTTTCTTACCTTATTTACAAGATTTTCAAAAGCACTTTCTTATGCTTCAAAGCTTCCCTTCAAACTCTCCCTCTCCTCTACTTAAACAAACACAAAACATGTCCAAATAAATCATCAAAACCATGAGAAGAGAAAGGAGAAAGAGGAGAAGAAGTTTAGTGAAGGAGAAGGCATGAAAAAGTAAGGAATTCTTACACTTTTTGCTTGGATTTTCTTCTCCTTACTCCCTCACTTGGTGTGCCACTTTAAGCTGCCATTGAATCTATTTTGGACTAGAGAAATGTCAATTAAGAGGCTAGGCATAAGTGGCTCATGATTTAAGGGGGCTAGGGGTTCATTTATGCACTTTTTCAAATTTTCAATTTAGTCCCTTATCCCTTATCTTGTTTCTTTCTATTTGGGCTCATTTCAACTCCTTTTTTAGTATCATCTTTTCTATTATAAAATTAGGTTCTCTAATTTATAAAATGCCTTTGGTTTCACCCAAATTAGATTTAAAACCTTACTAAACAATTTAGTCAAAATTTTAATCCACCAGCACTCTAAAATGCAAACCGAAGAGGTTTTGACCATCTTGGAGGTTCCTATGATTTTGAGGGCCTTTAAGAATCTTAAAAAACTTAATTTTCTCATTTAAAGATCTCTCTTTTGAGTTTTCTAAAAGTTTTCTGAAATTACAAAAATCCCACTAGCCTTTGTAACTTTCTGTTTGGCCGTTTTAGCTACGTTTTTAGACTAACTTTAGGCTTTAATCCACATTTTAAAATACTCTAATTATCATCCTAATATTAATTAGTCTCATGTTGCATTGCTTTAGGGTATTCTAGTATTATAAGGTCCAATTTAGTTTCTACAATACTGGTCATTACAACTTATAACCTTAGAATTATCAAAACAACCCTCTAGGCACCAAGTTACACATTGGCCAAACCTATGTCTGTAATGAGGGCCAAGGACGTTTTGCCATTTGTTTTAGGGACTTTGGTATATTTATAGATTCCTTAGCTTCTTTTTAGTTCAATTATGATATTACATGGCTTGAACTAGCTTTTTATGATTTTAAAACTTTCAAGGTACAATTTAAACCCCTAATTACCCTATTTTGGTTTCTAAAGCTCCTTAAGTGATTTTAATTGCATATTTTTAATCTCCACACTTTAAAACCCTTGTCCCCATCATGTTTTGGCTTAAATTCAACTCTTTCTAATACTTCTTAGGGCTAGCCAAACATGGGAAGAAAAGAGAAGATAAGGAGAAGCAAGTATTCCATCATGATACATACCTTGTTTTAATGCTAGTCAAGAGGAGAATTTGATGCTATAATTAATTTCTTCAAATCCTTTCCTTCTTCTAAGTAATTAAGCACCAAGGTGATTCTCTTAAGAATTTAAAACCATCAATAGAAAATGTTTAAAGAGAAGAAGGTTTATGAGTGCTATACCATGAAAAAGTGCATAATTTCTTACCTAGATTGCTTCTTCTTCCACCTTCTTATTCCTTCCTTTGGTGAGTCTTCTTGGTCTATTCTAGAAGTGATTTATGTCAGTTATGGGGCTAGTGGGATGTGGCTAGCCTTATATAAAGAGAAAAGAAGCATTTTAAAATAATTACCAAAGTACCAATTATGTCCCACAACTTCAATTCTCTCATTTGAGCTTATTTTGACTACTTTTTAAGAATCATCTTTTTCATATAAAAATTCAAAATCTCTAGTTTATTAAAAAGATTTTATTTCAAATTTATGAGATTCAAAACAATCAGAAATGACCCAATTAAAATTCAAGTTAATTGATGACCTAAATCGCACACTAAAAAGGGCTTTACTCATTTTGATGGTTCTTATGGTTTTGTAGGCTTTTGAAAACCCTAGTGAGCTCAACTTTTGCATTTAAAACTTCCTTCTTTAAGTTTTTAAAATTTTTTATGAAATTATGATTTTGATTCATTCTATTTAGCTATTTTGGCTCTAATTTTGAGCTATTATTAGTTTCTTAACTTTATTTCTACATGCTCTAATTCTTTCAAGGATTTCAAATAGACCAATATATCTAGGATCGAGCTCTTTCTTTCAGTATGGTAGATTGACTTACTCTAGTAATTGGAGATACTCAAATAAATAAATATATATATAGTTTTCAATCTCAAACCATACTTAAATGGCCTTATTTTTTTATCTACATAATTCTTTTATCTATTCTAGGCCATGAGAAGTCTCTTTAATTGACTTTATTAGTCTAGTGAACTGGTTTATCTATCTCAGGTGCTATCAATCTTTTCTCACCTAGCTCAACCCAACGCAAGGTATTTGAATACTAGAATGATAATCCATTATTTACACAAATACAGCTAAAAAGAAACATATATTCTAGTTTCTTTCTATTTTTAGCACATATTCCCTTAACATGCCTTTTAGGGTCCAGATAGTCTTGGTTTTGAATAGTCATTTTTGTCTAATCACTTATCTAGGGTGATAGATAATACTAAATCTCAATTTTATCCTTAAAGTTGACTATAATGACCTTCAAAAGTTTGATGTAAACCTGGAGTCTCTATTAGACACTATGCTATTAGGTATTCTATGAAGTCTCACTATTTCTTTTATGTACAATTAGGCTAACTTATCCAATGTATATGTAGCCTTAATAGGTACAAAGTGTGTAGACTTTGTCAATCTATTCACTATTACCCAAATAGCATCATATCTAAAGGATGTCCTAGGTAACTCGATAATAAAATCCATAGCTATGCTATCCCATTTTTACTTAGGGATATCTAAGGGTTACAATAACCTAATTGGTTTCTGTATTCAATTTTATCCTTTAGCACACCAAACACTTAGTTACATAATTGGCTATATCTATTTTCATTCCTGCCTACCAAAAAATTCTTTTTAGGTCTTGGTATATTTTTGTGGCACCTCAGTGAATAGTATACTCACTCTTATTTGCCTCCTCCAAAATCTTTTCTCTCAATTTAATTTTGTTGGGCACACATATTCTATTACAATATATTACCATACTATTCTCAATCACTCTAAGTTCTGCAGTCATACCTTGGGAAATTTCATTCCTAATCTGCCTCAAAAAGTCATTCTCTCTTTGAGCATCTAAGATCTAGGTTTTTAGGTTAGTCTTTATTCTGGTTTCACTTAATAATAATTTGCCTAAAAGCATATAATAAGAAATATTCATATCTCTAGACTTCTCTATGAGTTTTTGTTCTTTAATCATCATAAAAGCTGTATGTATGGGCTTTCTACTCAAGGCATCAGTCACCACATTGACCTTGCCTGGATGGTATTTCAATGTATAATCATAATTTTTCAAAAATTTCATCCATCTTCTCTATCTCATATTTAATTCTTTCTGATTAAATAGGTATTTTAAACTTTTATGGTCCTTATATATCTCTACTATAGCACTTACAGGTAATGCCTTCAGATTTTAAGGCTAGATACCACTGCAACTAACTCTAAATCATGCATAGGATAATTCCCTTCATAAGGCCTTAATTATCTAAAAACATATGCCACTACTCTGCCCTATTGCATCAACACATATTTTAACCTTTTTCTTGAGGCATCATTATAAACTACAAAAGATTTACTAAGGTGAGGTATAATTAATACAGGGATAGTAGTCAACCAAAGTTTTAACTCCTAGAAACTCTTCTCACATCTATCATCTCACACAAATAGTGTTTTTTCCTAGTTAGCCTCGTTAGTGGTAAGGCTATCTAAAAAAACCCATGTATAAATCTTCTATAATATCCTACCAAATTTAGAAAACTTCTAACCTCAGTAATGGTTTTAGACTTATTCCATTATAACACAACTTCAACTTTTTGGGGATCATCCACAACCCCAACTTGTGATATAACATAATCTAAGAAGCTCACTTCAGTTAGCTAAAACTCACATTTAATAAGTTTGGCATATAATCTCTTATTTCTTAAAGTTTCAAGAACTATTCTCAGATGCCTCTCATGTTCCTCATATAACCTGGAGTACACAAAAATGTCATCAATAAATACCACTACAAATTTACCTAGATATAGTCTGAACACACTATTCATATAGTCCATAAAAATAGCTAGTGTATTAGTTAAGCCAAATGGCATTACCAGGAACTTATAATGCCCATATCTTTAACAATTGTGTAATACTTTAGCTATCTAGCTCTTATTTAATTACCATGGATCAATAGTCAGTCCATTTACTGATGATAGAAAAATATTGAATCCAAAATTTTTGAAATTTATATACTTACCTTGTTCATAAATTTCATATCCAAATAACTTAACCATTAAAGATAAAATATACATAATATTCTAAAGAAAATATGGCAGAGTTTCCCCTTATAAAATTAACCATCCAAACCACTCAAATGGTCACATTACAGCCCAAATTCATGGACATAGGAAAATATAGATAATCAACTTTTTGGGGATCATCCATAACCCCAACTTGTGATATAACATAATCTAAGAAGCTCATTTCAGTTAGCTAAAACTCACATTTAATAAGTTTGGCATACAACCTCTTATTTCTTAAAGTTTCAAAAACTATTCTCAGATGCCTCTCATGTTCCTCATATAACCTGGAGTACACAAAAATGTTATCAATAAATACTACTACAAATTTACCTAGATATAGTCTGAACACACTATTCATATAGTCCATAAAAATAGCTAGTGTATTAGTTAAGCCAAATGGCACTACCAGGAACTTATAATGCCTATATCTTTAACAATCGTGTAATACTTTAGCTATCTAGCTCTTATTTAATTACTATGGATCAATAGTCAGTCCATTTATTGATGATAGAAAAATATTAAATCCAAAATTTTTGAAATTTATATACTTACCTTGGTCATAAATTTCATGTCCAAACAACTTAACCATTAAAGATAAAATATACATAATATTCTAAAGAAAATATGGCAGAGTTTCCCCTTATAAAATTAACCATCCAAACCACTCAAATGGTCACATTACAGCCCAAATTCATGGACATAAGAAAATATAGATAATAACAAGGTCATATACCACAATTTGGGTATAAAACATTAACTAAAACTAAATAACTCAAGCTAGAGTTATATATCATTGTTTATAGTGCACTAATATATGTATTACATCATGATGGAGTTAAACATAATCCATATACATTCCTTGTACATTACAACAAAATTAAATACAAAATATTCAAAATCATTCTTTCTCTTTTCCTTTGCTGGCACTAGTACTTCCACTTGGTATTAGTTAGTGGGAAAATAGAGATTAGGGTGAGATTTAGGAGAATCTCAATAGCTATACTCAATTCACCCAAAATAAGCATGAGACAGTCAAACAAGAACAATGCAAGTATGCATGGTCATATAAAACTAACATAAATGCTTACATGTTTGCAATAAACTCAATCATGGCCATGAAAATCACCTCAACTTAGGGATTTTTTCTTGGGCTTGGGAGAACTACTGCACTCACTCCCATTAACCCTTTTTATCTCTTAGCCTCAGCTAATTAAACATAACATGTAAAACATGTCATATAATTGCTGCAATGCAATATAGCATATACTATCATGAACAACTAATATAATAGAATGCGTATCAAGCTCAAACAAGTCTGCATGCAACTAGACAAGAGAGTAAGCTACCTTGGATAGGTGATAAAACATAGTAAAAATCTATAATTTCTCTATTCTATTTCTAGCTCTATCTCTTTTTCTTTTTTAACTCTACACTTACAATGGTGTGGAGCCTCACTAGTTTATCCTAGAAACAACACATAAACATCTCATCAACATCTCATTCTCATAACTACTTCTCTTAAGTCTTTGTAACTTTTATCTATACTTTAGCCCACTTAAGTGCACTTAAAACCCTCTTTTACATACTTCAAAAAAAATACACACTTACTGGGTAATAATGTAATCATCTTAAATTTGACCATATTCAAAGGCCTAAATTTATGAATTTTCTTTGGATTTTAGCTCCCTATGATTGGTTCAACACTTAGGCTTTAGGTTAGGGATTTCACTAAGCTTGAATCCTATGCCAACTTATGCTTCTAGAATTCATAATTTAAGCCACAAATTCCACATCTACTACTCATTTGGTCATTGGCACTATTCATTTGGTATTTTCACTTTTCTACATAATGGAACTCTTTATGGAACCTTAATTTAAACTTCTAGGATTCAAAATCTTGCCATACATGATTCATATAGCCACATTAGGATTGATTAGAAGCATTATAAGGTTGGTCACACAAGCCTAATGTCAATTGTTTCAATAATGCTCTTTCTTGACTTTTAAATTTTTAACTTTCAAAATTCTAACTTCTAAATTTAATCTAATGCTTCCATTATTGTTCTTATATCATTTTAAGACTATCCATAGCCCAAGAATCCATTGAACAACTTCCTAATCCCTTGAAATCATCCTTGGCCGAAAATGGAACTATAAAACCCTAACTTGTACATTTCAAAGTTTTAAATAATTCTAAGTTTGGATTCTTGTTCCTTGCATCAAATAACATTTAAATACATTAATTAAGAATGAAAAATAACATGATTTCCCCTTGAATCTAGCCTCGGCAGAAACATTACATAACATAGTCTAACCTGCTTTCTTTTGTTATTCAATGGAAAATGATGTTAGATATGGAATCCTTGCATGTTAAAACCCTTGGTTCCATCATGAACATATGAAGAAAAAGTCTCCTCCTCAATTTCTCTCTCTAGGCCGAAGCTATCTTAGGCTAGAAACACAAGGATTTGCAATTGTTTCAAATGAAATCTTACCTTAAATCGAAGCTCTCCTTATGTAGATTAATTTCCACCGATTAGTTTTTTGAAAAGAGTTCCTATTTGGCTTAGGTTAGATCTTAATCTTCAAGTTTCAAGAAAAGAAAACCACCATTACAGAGCTGTTATAGAGAGGAACAACTTTCTTAACTAGCGTGAGGTAAAACAGGGTCGTTTTCTTATTTAAACAGAGCTTAAACTTTTTCTCTATCCCTTCCCTTAATATGATGCCATGGTTGGTCTAAAATATGAAAATGGAAGCTTTGAGAAGATGATGAGGTGTATCTTACTTAAGAAGTCTCTTTTATAATTTTTCTAAATGACCATTTTTCCTCTATGCTCCCATTTACTCTATTTAAACTTGTTTTTTAGGCTTTTCAAGATCTGACTGCTCTCTTCAAATTTTTGGGTGCTCTCTCACATAAAAACAATAATTTTAGGGTTTGAATGGCTTAAAATGGTGAAAAATAGCTCACCTAAAGTTTTGATATTGTCTGATCCTTTTAGTACCTCGAAAGGGCTTTAGCTGATTCTAACTATTTCTATGATTTTCAAGACCTCTGAAAACTTGGTAACCTTAGTTTTAGGCTTTGAGACTATTTTCCTTAAGTTTCCTAAAATTTGCTCAAAATTATAATTTTGCCATTGATAAGCCTTTTTTTTCTATTTTTTTGTTTTAGCTTTGTTTTCTTTCTGTGTATGATTTCCTATCCCCATTTCTCAACATGTTGATTAATATTTTACCCTTATTTAACCTTAATTCAATTTACTTTAGGGTCCTCTTTCATTAACATGTTGTGTAATATCTGGTTTCTCTATAAATGAATGAAACTCACTAGATATAAAAGGAGGTCCCCTAAATGGAAAGATTTGAGGTCAAATAAAATCAGAGTAATAATCTAGACAACAAATAATGAGGATCCAAGACGAAACGTGTCCTGAAAATAAAGCCAGATGAGCTAGAAAAGTTTGTGAAAGAAAGTTAGGCATTTTTATAATTTCTAAAAGTTTTGAAAAACTCATAGGAGGACTTTTTAAACAAAAAATTTAAACTTTCTAGGGTTCTTAAAGGCCTTGAAAACTATAGAAACCCCCAGAATAGTTGAAACCCTTCTGGTGAGTGATTTCAGCTATCGGTTGACTGATCAGTTAGTCTCAAAGACTAGTATAGTTTCAGATAGCATTCATCTCAGAGACTAGAGACCTCCTAAGTCTAGTAGACTATTGCCATAGAAATATTAGGACTATATTCAAACAGTTAGACCACTGACTAGACTTCTTTGATAGATGAGCATAGTATGTGGGATAAGGAAAACAAGAAGTAGCTTTCTAAAGTTATGATCAGATGAACCATTACCCAACAAATATCAAACCTGACCGAAGGATAGAGAAAGATCCCTATTGTTAGAGCGACATATTTAGAAAGGGGTCAGGTACAACTCTTTATAATGGGATAATGGGTAAACCACGTCTCCAATAGTTAAAACTATGAGAAAAGTTAGCATCCCACAAGAACTCAGCATTAGTCAATGGTAGTTGCTCTTTAATGCTAGTAAGAAAGGTTAAAGTGTTATGTTAGTCATTAAGATGAAAGACTAAATGATACCTACTCTTAGGTGAGTAAAAGGAATAAAGAAAAGTTCAAGTCTAAAGAAGCAAGTATTATAGTAAGCAAAGAAACTGGGACAATTAAGAATAGCAGCTCTTTAAATGAGCTATGATCCTAGTAAGTGGCTAGAGTTTGAGGTCTATGATGGAAGGAACTATGAACCGTGACTATGGGATGAGCTAGTAAGAAAGAAAGCGAAGTGAAATAGTGGACTAAACACTTAAGTAAGTTAAGTGTAACGACCCTAACGTCTTATTATAGTAATTAAACTTAAACACGGGAATATCAACCATAAATCAAGGTTTAAGGTCATCACAATTGATTACATTAAGAAAAAGAGGAGAAAAATTTGAACCTTGATGCTATTAGGATCATTACCAATTAATCACAACCATTTAAGCACATAAGTGAATTAAATTTGCCAAGTAAAGCCTCTAAATCTATTATCTAATAATTTCAAGTCTCAAGAACCTTATACGATTGTTTCTAAACCATCTTTTAGCTTTGCCATAGAAAAAAAATAAGGTTTTCTATGTTAGTATAAGAAATTGAACACCTTCACAAATTTCGCACATTTTGCCGTAGCGAATTACCCTTTGGAACACCACCAGACTTGACTCTCACATTTCGCTATGGCTAATTTCACCTTTTGCTGCAGCCAATTGTTCTCTATTTTGTTCCCTAGGTAACTTCACCGCTTTTGGTTGCGGCTAATTCAATTTTGGCCACAGCCAATTCCCTTCTGTTCATATAACTCCCAAGATCTTATCCCATGCTCTCCAATTCTCCCTCTAGTAACACTCTAAGCCACTTTAACTTAGTTTGTAAAGATTTAGTGTCTTTCTTTTACCTAATTTACCTAACACATTTATCATTACTCATTCAAAACTCAAATGTGGATCCTTAGCCCTTTAGCCACCATAAACCAGTGAGTTCATAGATCAATGATAGCAAAGAGTTCATACACTACTCACATTTCCATTCAAACATAAATTCTAGTAGAAATTCCATACAACACTAGTTTAAGTTGACATCTGATGTATCAAATAATTACAGTCCTTATGCTTGGCAATTCATGATGCAAAGTGGCAATTACATAAAACTAGTAGTGTAATTATACAAATACAATCTGACAAGGTATCCAAACCTACCTACTACTAAACCACATAGTAAGCTTCCATTAATTTTCTTTTTGCCACTAAGAGGTCTGGCCCCTTAAAAATGTTAACCTACAATAAAGGTGAGATATACAATCTTAGTAACAAGAGGCAAATTTCATATATATATATATATATATATACAAATTAATCAATACAAAGCAATTTCATATCATCAATACCAGAATCATCAATTCAATTTGCAAATGAACTAGTTGAGCTACCAATAACTACTATCCCATACCAGTAATCACACATAACATGTTAATAGCCAATAACATTGGGAGAGGTCTGTCCACACCACCTACTCCATAATGAGCACAACCAAGGCTTAATGTATATGGAGTCTGATCATAACCTGGTGCCCGATCAAAACATATGCATGGGTGGCAGCTGCACCACAGCTCCACCATAAACTCACAAGGTCTAATCACAATAATAATTCAAGTAGTCAACTAATCATTTAGCATTTCAAAATTAAGTATGTGTAACAAATATTATATTAACATAAGTATATATATAGAATTAGGAAAAATAACCCTGGTTACCTCAATGAAGCCAATTGCTCTTCCTCTAGCTACCATTATGATTTAAAGCATACCAAGTCTAACATAAGCATAATCATAATTATTCAACTACCATTAGCAAAGAATTTTCCTATCCACAGATTATTCTTAACAAGAATACATTGAGAACTTCTTACCTAAGCTTCCTAAGGGTCTACTGCACCCATTCAAGGTTACAACAATAAGAACTCACAATGGGTCACTCCTAACATCTCCATTTTCGCACATGTAAAGCCCAAGTACCAAAAGTCAATCCAAATGATGGAAATTCAGTATATATACCACGCAAAAGAAAAGGAAACACTTAATCATACATCTAAGAGATCAAATGGACTAGGCTGAGTCTTAACTACTAAGAACACAATATGGGATATTCCAAAATTTAAATTTAAGTCATCAAGCCCAGAAATTTCATTGTTTCACCTTCATCTCCTTGTAATTTCATACAAAATTAATACCCATACTATAAATCAACTATGGGAGTAATTAGTAGAAAAAGCGTCAAAATAAGGAGTTTATACTTACCTAACAACACCCCTAGCCTTAACCTTTGAAATTTTACCACGAAAACACCAATCAACAAGTTTCAAATTTTGGGTATGGGTGAAATGCTCCAAAAAAAAAAAAAACTAATTAGATCAAAATGTAAAGGAAGAAGAGAGGGCCAAGTTATATAACACTCACCTTGGCTGAATCTTGGTTTAGATAGGGAAAATGGGGCCAAGAAGGTGTTGGAAACCTTAGCCTCCAAGAGACCTCCAAAATTGTGTTATGTGTTTTGTGTTTCTACATAAGGGAGGGGAAGGCTGAATATGTTTAGGGTTTTGCATAGGTTTTAAGCTGACCCAAAGGCCCAATTCTGAGTGGGTTTAGACTTTGAGTTGAGTTAGGCTAAATCTCATAAGTTGGATTGCAGAGTTGTAATTAGGTTAGGCCAAATTTCAAGAGTTCATTTAGTTTGAGCCTGCATAAGGAATGTTGGGCCAACGATAAGAGTTTATGTAAATAGGGTCTTGGGCCTCTACCTTACTAAATGCAATTGGGCAAATGCTAAGTAGTCTCTCTTTTGGGCCAAGTTTCACAATAAGAAATTAGGTCTGCACCTATAATCATTAGGCCTCCATTAGTCTTTAACCATGGCCTACTTAATTTAATTTAGGCCTAGATGAGATTTCTAATCCAATTAAATCTCAAACCCATATTAATAATTTATTCTTCTCTAAATTTCCATTCACGTAGTTTGCCTAATTATTTAGTAATAATTATTCTTAATTATGTCTAACCTATGATTAACGCCTTAATTAATTTTTAGGTGTTACATTAAGTCAGTAGATAGAAGTCTCTAATGGTTGCTAATGAATAGAAAAAGATAATGAAACTTTATAGAAAGCCATTAGGAGGCGATAAGGAAGATTTACCACTAAATAAGTTCTCTCTAAAAGTATATACAAGTAAGTCCATTAAACAGGAAAGTCAATCCCTATGAACGGGTTAAGACTAATTAGATATGAAATAGTAAGCTCTCCCATTATATAGACCTGAGATATTAGAATATGTTTTAGTGACAAAGATTAATTTCCCTTATGATCAAAAGAAGTTACATGCTCTGTAGTAACAATACTGAGAAAGAGAATAAGATACAGTAAGCTAGTAACATAAGTCCCCTGGCAGAAAAAAAAAACTTAAAAGAGACTAGCCTCTAAAAGAAGTAAATAGAGCTAGAAAAAGGAGAAAAAAAGGGCCAGTTAATGAGAATTTGAGAAAAGCTAGTTGAGTTTATACCTCTAAATTTTGAGGACGAAATTTATTTAAGGGGGGAGAAATGTAACATTTGGTTTCTTTGTAAACATATAAAACTCACCTGATATAAAAAGAAGTCCCCTAAATGGAAATATTTTAAGCCAAATAAAATCATAGCAATAATCTAGACCTCAAATAATGAGGATCCAAGGCCAGATATGCGTGAAAATGAAGTCAGATGAGCTAGAAAAGTTTGTGAAAGAAAGTTACGGCATTTTCGTAATTTTTGAAAATTTTAGAAAACTCATAGGAGGGCTTTTTAATAAAAAAAAAATGAGCTTTTTAGGGTTTTTAGAAGCCCTGAATACAATGGGAACCCCTAGAATAGTTGAAACCCCTTCGGTGGATGATTTCGACCATTGGTTGACTGAAACTTTGACCGAATGGTTCAGATTAGTTTTAAATCTAATTTGGGTAAAACCAAAGGTATTTTATAAGTTAGAGAACCTAAATTTTAGGATAAAAAAGATAGTTCTAAAAAAAGAATTAAAATGAGGCCAAATGGAGAAACCATGATTTAGGGACTAAAATGAAAAGTAGAATTGCAAAAAGTGACCTTTGGCTTCTTAAAGGATGTCCCCTTCTGCCCTCTCTCTTCACCCATAATTTTGAACTTCTAGAAATAGAGGAGAGACCAGCCATGGAGGACTCACAAGAGAGGAGCCAAAGAGGGAGGAAAGATTAGCCAAAAGGTATAGAAATTCTTAGTTTTTCATACTCCTTCCTATACCAAACTTGTTCCTCTCCTCTTCCTCTTCCTTTTTATGGTTTTCATAACCCATATGGGGCTATTTTGGGTCTGGTCCAGGGCTTAGAATTTCAAGGAAAAGCTTGAAGCAATGGAAAAGGCTCTTGAAAAAGTCTTGAAACAAGGTAAATCCCTTAGCCTTTAATGCTTCTTTTCTTGCTCTTCCTTTATGTGATTTTCATCTAACCTAGAGCCCATCCAAGGGGAGTTAAATTTTGACCATATCAAGGGAAGAACAAGTGCTTTAGAGTATGGGAATTTAGAATAAGAAAATGGAATCAAAAAGAGAAGCAAGAAATTGAAGTCAGCACAACTTGAGGTTTTGAAACAAATGATGAAATCTGATTGTTCCTAAAGGCATTCTAGCTTATGTAAGACATGGTATGAGTCCCTTAGACTCTAGGAAGTTGCATATGAGTCATTCCCTTCAAGAAAATAAAGCAAGCTCCATGGGTCTAAAACCAATGCATAGTCTCGGCAAAGAGGCGTCTGGCCACCTAAAGAGTGTTTTAAATTGTTCTAAGCCTAGAATGGGACTAGATATGATGAAGGAACATCAAAGAAAGTTTTGAAAAAAATTTAGAAGCTTTGGTTTGTGAGATGGAGATGTAAGCTCCATAATGAGACATAAAAAAGTAACTTATAGTTAGGCTTCTTAAAATGAATGTGTGATGACTCCAAGGAGTCTAAATGGAATCAAGAGACCTAGATTGAAGGAAAAAATGGAGCCAAGATCTTGAATTCCACTAGTTGCTTCATTATGTCTTATATGGAAGCATAATATAGGCATATGAGAAACTAGCTTTGCATAGAGCTTGCATAAAGCCAAAACTTGTTCACATGAGTAATTCATGTCTCATTTGATATGTCTAGACTAAGAGGATAAGTACCATCCAATTCCATGAGTTTGGCCAAAAAGGAGAAGACAAGTTCAAGGGAAAAGTGTGTGATATTAACTTCAAGGTAGCTCTCTAACCTTTCTTTCATACATTACTTGAATGTCTTTTTATCTTTGAGTACTTATGTGTATGTTTGAACTATGAAATGTGTTTCTAGCTAATGCTCACTTGCTATGATACCATTATGCATTAAATGAATTTATGAATGTGTTTTGGCTTAAATAGGTATGGTAATGCCAAAAGTCCCTTAGCAAAGGTAACGATGAGCCAAAAGTCTCAAGAAGAGTGAGGCTAAGTCAAAAGTCCCTTGAAAATGGGTAAGGAAAATCCAAAAGTCCCAAAGAAAATGGGTAAGGTTAGAACAATGCCCTTGAGAGCCTATATATGATATGTATGAGTTTCTATGATAAGAAAAATATTTTATGTATGCTCACTAGTAGATTAAAAACCATGCATGTATTCTTTAACATGTTTATGCATATATTATATATGTTTGAAAGGATAAGGATCTATTGAAATTCTATGAATCTCACTCTTCCCATCCATATGCCTAATTATGTCTAAGTGAGCCAAGTGACTAAAGAATGGAGGCCAATCACTTAAAGAGCAATACTTTGACAAATGAGTAGAGAAATGGATATTATAACAGCATATTGATGTCAAGAATTATATCCATGTGATGTATATGCATTGTAGACCTTTAAGCAAGTCCAAATGTATGTATATATAACGTATGAACTCATGTTGGCACTAAATGTATGTAAATGTAAGATTTTGCCACCAAGGAGCCCTTATGTGATATGATACACTTGTGTATGATAGCAAGTGCCATAGTGAAAATTAGCTCCATGATAATTTAGACCATTTGGCATGCTTCCCTAGACTGTGTTTGTGCTATGTGATGTGCTCAAGTGGCTATCAAATGAGAAAGGAGTCATTTGGTGCATTATGAACCCACTTTGAATCTTAAAAGTGACAAAAATTTGAGCTAAACCAAAAATTGATTAGACAGACGAATTTTCTCATGAAATTTGGCATGAATATAGGTCTCATCTATAACTTTTCACAAAGTTAAAGTGTACTCAATTTGGAGCTCTAGAGAATTTATTATGATTTTTCAAAGTTGGGAAAATTCTGCTGAAATAGTAACAGCACTATTTATATGGTTAGTTTATATTTCTATATCATACATGAATCAATGATATCCAATACTTATGAAATTTTACAAGCATAAACTATACATCATAAGCTTTCTATAGCCACTAAGATCACCTCATTTGGAGCTCTGTAAAAGGAGAATCAAAATTTTGAATTTGTATGATAGTACTAATAATGTAGCTCGACCTCTGGTATTGTTCTATTGTTTTCTGCAGATTAAAGGCCATTACATTGGTATGAAATTATCTAGAGCTTTTTAGAAAGCTATCATATACATGATTTTGATTTTTCTAGAATTAGTTATTGTAACAACCAAAAAAAGAAAAGAAAAAGAAAGAAGAAAGCTGAAAATTTTCGAAATCCTAAAATTTTTCTAAGTCTGCTAGCTATAGCGAGAAATGGCCTAGCTATAGCGAATGTACCTGTTCGTTATAGCGAGAAATGGTCTAGCTATAGCGGGTGTACCTGTTCGCTATAGCAAAAATGCTTCTAGCTATAGCGAGTGTGGGCATTCTATACAAAAACCAGGGAGTTACTCGCTATAGCGCCATAGCGAAAATGGGGGTCTGGGACTAATACGTGCTCGCCGTAGCGAAGGTTAATTTTTTCTATAGCGAGGGTTAATCCGAAAAAGCATAAAAAGGGAGAATTTGACTTCTTAAAATGTCCCCATTCATCCTTTCTCCTTTAACTGACCTAGGCTTTGACCCAAGGAGAGAAAAGAGGCATGGAGAGTGAGAGAGACTAAGAGAAGGGAGGAAGAACAAAGGAAAGGTAAGCAAGCTTCTCTCTTTTCTTCTTAGAATCTTGATCTTCTCTCTTTGCCCTCTCTTTCTATGGTTTTGCTTATAAAATTAGTTGGGTTTTAGGCATGGGTCAGAAGAGAAAAAGTGAAAAACACTCTTGAACTTCTTTGTTTTCCTTAAATATGTTAATTCTACTACCATGAGAGCTTGAGAGAGAGGAAGAGTTGGTGACATTCTAGAGAGAGAGAGAGAGAACCCCTAGGTTCTTATATGTTAGCAAGGTTTGCTCTAAAGAACTCCTAAGAGTTGTTAAGTTATAAGAGAGTAATTCCATGCTTTTATTATGTCCAGGCTCAAGAGAAGCACCTCCATTAAGGTGTGAGTGTGAAACTAAGAAGGGAGAAGAGGAATTGAAAGGAAAGGCTTGTGTTGGCTCATAAGGTAGCTCTCTCCACTCTTTCTTGTTGCATTCTTGGATGTAATAGTCATTGTATGCTTGTGTATATGCTTGTTGTGTGAGACATGCCATATGTTATTACCTTGATGCATTGGTACCAATATGCTTATGTGTTGGATTGTGAAAATTGCTCGGGTGAGATAGTGCCAAAAGTCCCTTGAGATGGGTGAGGTAGAGCCGAAAGTCCCTGAGACTGGGTGAGATAAGGCCAAAAGTCTCATAACTGAGTGAGGCTAAGTTAAAAGTCCCTAAACCAAGGGTGAGGCCATCCAAAAGTCCCTAAACTCGGGTGAGACTAGACCAAAAGTCCCTAGAGCTTATTCGTGGCATTGATGTGATTTTCATGGCATGTACATCATGTATTGTATGATTGTAAATGGTTAGATGCCTATTGCATGCTATAACTTGTTTATATGCCTTGATTGCTTCCTTGAATGAGTGCATGAGCTACTGAGATTCCATGAATCTCAACCCATTCCCTCCCCCATCTTAACATGCTAGGTGGAGCTCAAGGAGAATCAAGTGCACACTAAGGAGCTTAGAAGCATGTTTAGCTAGATGTTAGCTTATTTTGGTTCTTTTGATGTAAAGTGGTGCCAAAATGAATATGCACCTACTATTTTTGAGATGTAAATGTTATAGCAAGTGTAAATGTATGGAAATATGATGTACAAACTATGTAGAGAACCAAAGTAATGAAAATGTGGGAATTGCCCTTTTTGTGGCATGTATGTGATAGTGTATTTTGGCCCGTAGCATAGTGAGTTTGAAATGTATGATGATTTGAATCACTTGGACATATTATATAGACTATTTTCATGCTTTAAAACTTGTTCATGAGGTGTAAGAATATGTGGGAGGCTACTTGGACCCCCTTTGAACTATTTTGGGTGCCAAAACCGTCAATTTTGTGAGCTTCATCAAAGTATGACCAAACGAGCTCTTCTTGCTATGAAATTTGGCATGACTCTAGAGTTTGTAGAGATATTCTTGGAAAGCTAAAGTGGGTAATATTTGGAGGTCTAGGGAATATTTGGTAAATTTTTGAAATTGAGAAATTTTGATGGTTTGGTCATGGTACTGTGTCATGAGTCCGAAAATAAATCCATGTCATTCATAGACCAAATAGAGTCCAAATGTCATGAAATTTTATAGACATAAATTAGATGACCACAGTGACCTATACCAACTAGAATCACCTAAATCAGAGGTCTGTAGAGAGAGAACGAACCGTCTGAAGTTCTATATCAGCATCGGGGAAGCCATCCGACCTCTGTTACTGTTCCATCAGTTTTTGAGGTCTAAGGGCTACTGAACTGATCTAAAATTATTTGTTTCCTCTAGCTAACATCTGTAGCTTTCCAAATTGGTATAGTTTTCCCAGATTGGAGTTTTTTGGATTTAGTTATGAATTTTCGAAGTTCATGACAGTAAGCTGCACCAGAAACAGGGACAACTGGACCTCTGTCTCATTTTCAATGTCAAACAGGGTCCAAACTCTGAGATTATGGTTGGGAATTATTTTTAGTGTAAATATAACACTTAGAGCTTTCTAGAAAGCTATGGTTTTCTAGATTCCCATTTTTCTCTAATTAGTTATGATTTTCCAAAGTTAGAGCCAAAAATTTGACTTTTGGGTCCATTTAAGAAAATGCACTTTCTTGGTTTTTGGCTTCATATCCGTGGTCTATAGCTTGTTTTATGATATTTATGAGTCATATACATGGATTTTGAATAGAGAATGTGAATGATGGGTTCACAGGACCCACGGGGCAAAAGATGAATGTTTGAAACCCTGTTTTATAGTATGAAAATGCCACGGTTTGTACTGGTTCTTTGAAAATCATATGGAATCGAGCCTAGATGGAGGCTAGATAGAGTTAGTACATTATGGTGTTACAGTTATAAATTTTCAAAGTTTGCATCAAAAAATTGAAACAGTGAACCCGAGAGCAAACTTCAATTTTTTGGTACTTTGCTTCCAAACTTGTGAGGCATAAGTTAAATGATGATGTTTATGACTTGAATGGATATGTTATAGATAGGAAATAATATTGATAAGTTCATATGATCCATGGAATATAAGATAAATTTTTAAAGTCTTAGGTAATGTAATTAAATGATATTAAATATGCTATTTTCTTTAGAAATGTATGAAACTACGCAAGTAAAACCTTGACGATGTATTGGAAAGGCTAAAGAGACTAGAAATTACATATCAATCCTAGTTTAGTTAAAAAGTTGATTATTATACACCACAAGGCACTCTGCCACCAATGTTCCACCTTACTTTTTAGCTTGTAAATTGCTAATTTAGCCTTTTTCCTAGTGATGCATGTTATAACTTCAAAAATCTTCACTAGTTATATTAGTCATCTTTTAGCTTTTTTAGTATCTAACTCCCTAATGAATGATAGGGGATCAACCTTTTGAAACTTGGAAAATACAACTGATATGTCATCATTTTACCCTTGATGCCTCACACTAAGGTTTTGACCTACCCCAACCCAATTTCTAACCAACACTTCCTGATTCTGTTTGTTCATAGTCTGCACTTGAATAGTGGCTGCATAGGCCTCAACTTGCTCTTGAAGCCAGTCACTCATTGCCCTCACAGTAGCTTTATAGGCCTCGACTTGTTCCCTTATACGGTTGGCCATTGCAGCCATGGCCTCTTGCACCTTATTTCAGCAGTTTCACAATGTGTGGCCATAGTGTCCTATAATGCCATATGCACAACTAGAGACTCCCTATTAAGCTACAACCCTAAGGGATAATCCAAGCACAATCCTATCCATGGCATGTATGTATAGATATAAATGACATAACTAAACCATAACACCCTTATTCCTAATATGTATGCGTCATATTTGCCAAGTTTCCCAACCACAAAGTTCAAAAATCTAATATAATCTCCTAAATCATTGCTCTAATACCAAATGTAACAACCCTAACTTCTAAACACATTAATTATGCTTAATTGGTCTCTTTAACATGAGTACTTAAGGATAAACGTTAATAATGGTTCGTTAATGGATGAAAATCTGAGGAAATTTGAACCTTTTCAATTATTCCCAATCACAAAATAGATAAGCAAGAAGATTCATGACTAAAGTATGCAAAGATTTCCCTATAAGATTTTCATTCCATTCACATTTAATTACAAGAGATATAGAACTCATTTACATTAGTTTACAAGTCAATACATGTCTTACTTTAGCAGAAACCAAGATTTTCAAGCTAAAATGGGAGTTTGGAGACTCAAGCCATGACTTAGAGCAACTTTGCTAGCCAAATTGGTTTCTAGAACCCTGGAACATAATTTTTAATCTTGCACTGCAACCTGAAGTACCCATACCGCAACTTAACTAGCTATTGGAACTTAAAAGTGAAAAACTCTTGTCTCTCACCATGACTAAAGCTTTTTACATTGTGGTGAGGTTACCCACTAGACCTTACTATTTAAAATTTCATAATTTCTGTCACAATGAGCTTCCTATGACAAAGTGAACCACTGGATTAGCTCTCCCAAAATTTTTTGTGTTGTATCGTAGCTTGGCATGGTGTAATTAGGTTTTGTTACCCTTCCTGGGCAAAATTTTCATTTTGTGTTATGGTGAAGCACACTGCGCCACGGTGCTCCTCGGTTCCATATGAGCCCTAGCTGTGACTTAAGTAGTTTTGGCCATGGCTCAACCCTTCTATAGTTCTTAACTCTTTATGATTCGTTTTGACTTGCTGATATCTCTTTCCAATTGATACCAAGGGTCTTTCTAAGATAAAAAACAAGGTCTTGGTGTAATAAATTCCCCTAGTACTAGTAGTTTATCAACTTCCATGACTTAGGAACCTAGGTTTGGATTAAGACAACTAAGGATCAATTTATATCAATATAATTTCCTTCTATGATAACAAGAAAGAGTGTGGGACCTCAAGTGACTACCCTCCATTATGTTACTCCCTACTATCCTTAAAATCACTTTGCATAAGTTTTAATGGATCAAACTAATATGTTCCTACTCTCAAATATGCCAATTAACCTCAAATACCAAATTAGGCTATGACATTCCCATATTTCCTATATCAATGTCATATAAAAGTTTAAGTAACACAGATAGAACCTAAATTAAACATCCAAGTTCATTATACTGATATCCATTAGTTTAAAATAACATCTCCATACATGCATATAAGTTTAAAAAATGCTTGGTTGAATGCCATTACATTAGAGTCTAGTCTTTTAAGAGATGAATCCTTAGTTACAAATATCAAAATACCTACACTTGGCAAAATAAGTATAACATAATTCTATACAAGTTTGGTTAGAAAAAGAATAGCATCTAACTAAGTTGAATACATCCAAGTGTAGGAATCCCACATAAGGCCTTAATTAAGGATGCTCATCCACTTGCTTCCCTTTTTCCTTATCCAAAAAGCCTTCACTTGAAATTGTTAGCCTATAAAATGGGGTGAGATATGAATCTTAATTACCAAAGGATAATTCCAAACATATGTACAATTTAATCAGCATAAATGCATATTAAATATAATTACCAAAAATGTCACCATAATCAATAAATGAACTAATTAGACTACCAGTGACTACTATCCTATACTAATAATCACATATATCATGTTAATGGCTAATAACACAGGAAAAGGCCTATCCACGGTGCTAACTCCCTATTGAGTACAACCTAAGCTCAGTACATTTATAAGTCTGATCACAACTTGGTGCCCAATTGAAGCATAATGCATAGGTGGCATCGTGGCTTAACACTTTATGTCGAAGTACTTCTCACCTCTGGATGACTCTTAGTCACGACTTTATCCCCATCTAATCTTATTTCCTCACTTTCTCACTTCCTAGCCATATACCACTAACTCTAGATAAATTCTAGGACCTCCCTAATTAACATACATGGTTTTAAGGACCTCTTAACTTCTAAATACCACAACTTAATAATCTTTATTATTTAAGGACTTAAGGGAAAAATCACATCATTAGGTTCCCACTACATATGTCAGCTCAATTACTCATTTTGATAGCAAAAGACACCAAAGACACTTATGAGATCATCCCAATGTACATTCCATTAAAGTTCTAGACAACACTATTCTGCTTAATCATTCATTGTAAGGCATGATTATGCTTTCAAGTAATTAGTCATGATTCTAAAGAAACAATAATTCATATCAGATCATAAATAAGTACATACGCTAGAGTTCAAGTACTACATAATCTAATTTCCTATTGGGTACATCATTTTTTACAAAACATCAAAATAAATACACTTAGCGATATGAGTGTACCATGATGCTATACAAAATGAAATTTACAAAAATGATAGCATCTACTCTAAAACAAAATGGCTCTAATATAAAGAGCCCACACATGGCCTCCAAGTCAGGGATGCTTATCTACTTGTTTCCCTTTTCCTTTATCTAAGGGACCTTCACCTAAAATTGTTAACCTATAAAATGAAGTAAGATGTGAATCTTAGTAATTGAAGAAAATTTCATACATATGTACAATTTAATCAGTAGAAATGCATATTAAACATAATTACAGAGAGCATTGTCATAACCAAAAAATGAACTAGTTGAGCTACTAATGACTACTGTACTATACTAGTAATCACACATATCATGTTAAAGGCCAATAACACACAGAAAGGCCCACCCACGACATCAACTCCCTATTGAGCAGGACTTGGACTCAATGTATTCATAAGTCTGATTACAACTCGGTGGTCGACTGAAGCACAATGCATGGGTGGTAGCTGCACCACAACTCCACCAAGGACTCACTCAGGGTCCAAACACAATAATCAAGTAGCCAACCAATCATTTAACACATCAAAACATATTATGCAGCAAATATTATATTAAAAATGCATGTAACACCATGATTCTATGACTTATCTCATATCATATGTAGGCTTATTTCCTCAAAGCACATGAATTTCTCAAGAAAAGTCATAGAAACATACAATTAAATTGCATTACGTCACAGGTAAATTTTTCATTTAGTGTTCTGTGGGCAATATAAACTCATCCATCTCATTCTTATATCTAAATACACAATTACAACTCATAACAAGCTCAAGGAGTGGCCTAGAACTCAAGCAAAGGGAGCGGATACATAAGAACAAGGTGTGCAACCTCAGGTTGGAATTCCATATTCTATGCCTAAATTTTGAAAAATTATAACTAATTCTAGAAAAATTAAAATTAGGTAAACTATATCATTTTGGAAAGCTACAGATGTATAATTTATGCTAAAACTAAATCTAGACTATAACCGAGGCTATTAGTCACTTAAAATTTATGGAATAGTACCAGAGGTCAATTATCATTACTAGTACTGTCCTCTAATTGCAAAAATTCATATCTCCCCACTCAGATGCCTAGGGTGATGTTAGTGGCCATGGAAAGAGTATCATGTCTAGTTTATATTGGTAAAATTTCATGAGCATTGGATATCATTTGTCCTATGAATGACACAGCCCAAGTTTCTAACCATATAAATAGTATCTGTATTAATTCAACAAAAAATTGCCAACTTTGAAAATTTATAATTAATTCCACATAGCTCTAAATAATCTGGTCTTTGGCTTCCCAAAAATCTCTGGATAAGATCTATATGTGTACCAAATTTCATGGGCAAATTCGTTCATTTGGTCAAATCTTGACATTGGGTTGTGAAATGATCATTTTAAAGTCTTTCAAAGGATCCAAATGGTCCATTTTGAGTTCCAAGGCAACCATGACCACTTGCGTAACACCATAATTTTTAACTCATTTCATGATATTCATGTGCTTCACATCATTAAATTCCATGAAGGTGTATGAAAAAGGGAATAAAAATAATAAATTTCTTTATGTTATGTCATGTATAAAAATTTTATTCAGTGTTGCATGAACTGTATGAGCTCATACTATAAATTCTCATATTTAATTATATGAATATAACTCATTTGCAGCATAAAATGTGGCCTACATCTCAAGAATCATGAAGGGGAGCTTAAAATATGCCTATTAAATTTTGGCCAAAATTTCTCCCTTTTCTGACCTAATTTTGGAAATTCATAACTAATTCTAGAAAAATTGAAATCATGTATTCTTGGTAATTTTGGAAAGCTGTGGATGTCCACTTAATACTAAAAATGTGTACAAATCATCAAATCCATCATAGAGGATGTTTGATATCCAAAAAAGTCCAAAGGTCAAACTGCCACTAATACTATCACAGATTTTTATATCAAATTTTGAAAATGTCTAATTAATTTCAAACAAATCTAATCCATGCAAATGATACCAATCTACAAAGATGTAAACTTTAGTTAGAGGTAAAAAATAGCTTCAAACCAGTTTAGGCAACCCATACCACAAATTTCAATGGAACAGTAACTGAGGTCAGATAAGGCTCCTGATACTGGATAGAATCTTTAAAAATTTATATCTCCCTCTTAGACCTCCAAATGAGGTGATTCTAGTTGACAAAAGTCACTGTGAATATTTAGTTTCTCTGTATAAAATTTCATGGCAATTAGACATCATTTGTGTCCTATGTGACAAATTACATTTTTAGACTAGATGAATAGTGCAGCAGACCAAAACCAGAAAAATTGCCAACTTTGAAAATTTATCAAATATTATGTAGACATCCAAAAATTATGTTCTTTAGCTTCTTAAAAAGCTCTCAACAATCTCTAATTGCATGCCAAGTCTCAAATCAAGAAGAGTTCATTTGGCTAAAAAGTGATATAGGGTTCCATTATGGTCAATTTTGGCTCCATATATGGTACCAAAGTAACCAAATGGCTTTCCCTAGGGTTTGGCACCTTTTGAGAAAAGTCTAAAAGCATGATTAAGAATTGTGTAAGCTGCCAAAATGGTCCCAAACTCCATACCCCTCATTTTGGCCATCTCATCCACACTTATGCATAATTTCATATTATCATTAAGGAAGCTACAATGCCATAACATATCCAAATTTCATTCTAGTAGTCACATAACACATTCTCTCATTCATACATGTCATAATATCATGATTACATATGTTCATAACATTATAATACATATACATCTATTGCCATTCTTATAGCCTTAAAGTAACAAAATTTCTACATTTCCATATCATTACTTTATCTCTCATGTAGTTGACTCCCATTGCCTTGCTCTTTGGGTCCACCTTGCACATTAGATCATTGGAGAGGAGGGAATGAGATTCAAAGAATCCCAATAGCTCATCTCCCATTCAATCATACATAATATATGCAAAGCAAGTCTTAAACATGCATGCATGGATATCATGAAAGTTATGAACATTCAAGAAGCAAGCTTGGCATGTAAATAAGGCATACAAGTCATCCAAGAGCTTGCCAAGTGGATAGATTGGTCTCACCCTTTTTCTCATGGATTTTGGACTTACCTCGCCTATTCTTTAAAAGATTCTTGGATTCAACCATACTCTTGGGAGCCCACTTTACTTTTGGGAGACTCTTTGCTTTGTCTCAACTAATCTTAAGGGTTATTGGCTCATCCTTACCATGGTTAAAAGTTCTTGGCCTCTCCACACTCAAGCAAATTCAAACAAACATCATGGTATCATTCAAAAACATAACATGTCATTATGAAATCATGGTATATAAAATCATGCTAGCATACTTTTCATGGCTTGAAAATACACACACACATTCTAAGACAAGCTAAACACATATTAATGCATGAGAGAAGGTGGAGAGAGCTACCTAGTACATAATCACACACTTTTCTTCTTAAATCAAGGCTCCCTTTTTCGGCCACACACACACAAAAGTGTGGGGATGGTTTCTCTTGGCCTAAACACAATTTATGGAAGCCAATTAGGTTCATGGAATAAATTCTAAGGCCATACAACTTGCTCAGACACTAGGTTGTTTTATAAACCTCATTATGGTCCATAATTGCACCTAATGAAGTAACACCTCTCAAATACATTCTAGGCTCCATTCTTTTCTTTCAAATATGATTCTTGACTCCTTTTAAGCCTCTTGGAGTCATCACACAATTAAAACAAAGAGCCTAACAACATGTTACTTCTTTAGGTCATAATATGGAACCTATAGCACCAACTCAATTTTTTTGAGTTCTAAATTTTTTCTAAGGCCTCCCCTCATATTCATTCATCATGTATGACACAAAAATGGGCTTGAAAAAATTTAAAACTCTCCCTAGCTACTCCATCCATGCCTGGCCTCGACATAGCCCCTTTTTGGCCTCCTTGGAATTCTCTTTGTTTTCTCAAGGGGAGAAGTATATGAGGAGCCTCTTAGGGATCTTGGGAGCTCATTTAAACTCTTATTTAGGCATAGGAATCATCATACAAAATCAGATTTTACAAGGTGCAATTGAAACCCTAAAACTTGCATATTGAAATCTAATGATTTTTTGTTAATTCTCTTTGCATATTCTTAATCTCCACACCCTTTTTCCTTAGAATCACCCTTGGTTCTACCTAAAAATCAACTCCTCTTAAGTCTTCTCAAGTAGGTCAAAATGGTGGAGAAGGGGAGCAAAGGGTAGCAACTATAGAAGAAGAAAATACCTTATTTTCATGGCTTTTCTCACTTGAATCTTATGTTCTTTAAGCTTATCTCTTCAAATCTGAATTTTTCCCTCAATTTCTCCTCTAAAATAGATCTATATACTTCATTATAATCATAGGAAATAAAGGAGAATGAAGGAGGAGAGGTTTGGAAGAGAAAAAGCATGAAAAACTACTAATTTCCATACCTTATGTAACACCATAGTGTACTAACTCCATCTAGCCTCCCTCTGGGCTCAATTCCATATGATTTTCAAAGAACCAATACCAACCATGGCATTTTCATGCTATAAACAGGGTTTCAAACACTCATCTTTTGTCCCGTGAGTCCTGTGAACCCATCATTCATATTCTCTACTCACACTCCATTTATACAACTCATACATAGCATAAAACAAGCCATAAGCCACGGATAGGAAGCCAAAAACCAAGAAAGTGTATTTTCTTAAATGGACCTAAAAGTCAGATTTTTGGCTCTAACTTTGAAAAATCATAACTAATTAGAGAAAAATGGGAATCTAGCAAACCATAGCTTTCTGGAAATATCTAAGTGTTATCTTTACACTAAAAATAATTCCCAACCATAATCTCAGAGTTTGGGCCATGTTTGACATCGAAAATAGGACAAAGGTCCGGCTGTCCTTGTTTCTGGCGCAATTTACTGTCATAAACTTCGAAAATTCATAACTAAATCCATAAAAATCCAATCTAGGAAAACTACACCAATTTGGAAAGCTACAGATATCAAATAGAGGATAAAAATAAGTCCAGATCAGTTCAATAGCCCTTAGACCTCGAAAACCGATGGAACAGTAACGAAGGTTAGGTGGCTCCCCTGATGCTGATACAGAACTTCAAACGGTTAATTCTCTCTCTATAGATCTCTGATTGAGGTGATTCTAGTTTGTATAGGTCATTATGGGTGTCTAGTTTATGCATATAAAATTTCATGACATTTGGACTCCATTTGGTCTATGAATGACATGGATTTATTTTCGGACTAATGAAACAGTACCATGACCAAACCATCAAAACTTTCCCAATTTCAACAATTCACCAAATATTCTCTAGACCTTCGAATATTACCAACTTTAGCTTCCCAAGAATCTCTCTACAAACTCTAAAGGCATACAAAATTTCATGGCAAGAAGAGCTCATTTGGTCATACTTTGACGTAGCTCACAAATTTGGTAGTTTTGGCACCCAAAATGGTTCAAATGGGTCCAAATGGCCTCCCACATGTTCTAGCAACTCATGGACAAGTTTAAAAGCATGAAAATAGTCTATATAATATGTCCAAGTGGTCCAAATCATCATACATTTTAAACTCACTATGCTACGGGCCAAAATACACTATCACATGCAAGCCTCAAAAAGGGCAAAACCCACATTTGCATTACTTTGGCTATCTACGAAGTTTATACATCATGTTTCCTTACATTTACACTTGCTACAACATTTACATCTCAAAAATAGAAGGTGCATATTCATTTTTAGCACCTCTTTACATCAAAATAGTCAAAACAAAACAAAAATCATTTAACATTCTCCTAGACTCCTTGGTGTGTACTTGATTCTCCTTGAGCTCTACCTAGTATGTCAAGTTGGGAGGGGAAGGGGTGAGATTCATGGAATCTCAGTAGCTCATGCACTCATTCAAGGAAGCAATCAAGGCATATAACAAGTCAAATTATGTAAATAAGCATTTAACCATTCTTAAACATACAATACATGTTGTACATGCTATGGAGATCACAACAATGCCACAAGTAAGCTCTAGGGACTTTTGGTCTAGCCTTACCCGAGTTTAGGGACTTTTGGATTGCCTCACCCGAGTTTAGGGACTTTTGACTTGGCCTCACTTGGTTATGAGACTTTTGGCCTTGTCTCACCCATCTCAAGGGACTTTCGGCTTTACCTCACCCATCTCAAGGGACTTTCAGCACTACCTCACCTGAGCAATTCTCACAATCCAACACACAAGCACATTGGTACCGATGCATCATGGCAATAACATATGGCATATCTCACACAACAAGCATATACATAAACATACAATGACTATTACATCTAAGAATGCAACAAGAAAGAGTGGAAAGAGAGCTACCTTATGAGTCAACATAAGCTTTTCCTGTCAATTCCTCTTCTCCCTTCTTGGTTTCACACTCACACCTTGATGGAGGTGCTTCTCTTGAGCCTAGTCACAACAAAAGCATGGAATTACTCTCTTATAACTCAACAACTCTTAGGAGTTCTTCAGAGCAACCTTTCCAACATATAAGAACCTAGGGTTCCCTCTCTCTCTAGAATGTCACCAACTCTTCCTCTCTCTCAAGTTTTCATGGTAGTGGAAACAACATTTTCAAGGAAAAAAAAGAGGTTCAAGGGTGTTTTCCACTTTCCTTCTTCTAACCCATGCCTAAAACTCCACCAATTTCACAAGCAAAACTATAGGAAAAGAGGGCAAAGAGAGGAGATCAAGATTCTAAGAAGAAAAGAGAGAAACTTACTTACCTTTCCTTTGTTCTTCCTTCTTCTCTTGGTCTCTCTCACTCTCTACGCCTCTTTTCTCTCCTTGGGTTGAAGTCTAGGGCAAATATGAGAGAAAGAATGAGTTGGGTCATTTAAAGAAGTCAATTTCTCACTTTTTACTCTCTTTTGGACTGACCCTCACTATGGCGAAAATTAACCTTCGCTACGGCGAGCTCGTATCAGCTACCTTCACTATGGCAAGGTTTAACTTTCGCTACGGCTAGCACGTATCAGTTCCCTTTGCTATGGCGAGGTTTAACCTTCGCTACGGCGAGTTCCTATCAGTTCCAGACCCCCACTTTCGCTATGGGGCGCACTACGGTGAGCAGCCCCCTGGTTTTTGTATGGAATGCCCGCACTCGCTATAGCTAGAAGCACTTTCTCTATTGCGAACAGGCACTCTCGCTATAGCGAGACCATTTCTCGCTATTGCGAGCAGACTTAGGAAAATTTCAGGATTTCAAAAATTTTCAGCCTTCTTCTTCCTTTTCCTTTTCCCTTTTCCCGGTTGTTACATTTCTACCCCTCTTAAAAGAAATTTCGTCCTCGAAATTCAAAGACTTACCTCAAGGGAATAACTCTGGATATTTTTGCCTCATTTCATCCGCCAATTCCCAGGTTGCTTCCTCAGATGTCAGACCTCTCCAGATCACTTTTACCAGAGGAATGTTCTTGCTTCTCAGCTGTTTCAGCTTAGCATCCACAATTCTTTTCGGTCTCACTACATAGGAAAGATCTTCCTGCAATTGCACATGCTCATATTCTATGACATGTGAGGGGTCTGGTAAATACTTTTCAACTGGGAGACATGAAAAACACTGTGGCTTTGGGCTAGGTTAGGAGGTAAGGCTATTCGGTAAGCCACGGGTCCAATTTTCTTAAGGATTTTAAATGGACCAATATACCTAGGACTGAGCTTCCTTACCCTCATTGACCGACCTACTCCCGTCACTAGAGATACTCGAATGAACACATGGTCTTCAGCAATATTGTCCCTATTTACGGCACCCCGTGGTTTCCACGTGGCTGGGGTTTTGTTCCTCGGGCACCTCAATCGGTGACACTCGAAAACGCATCGCTAATGGGGAGAGCTTCGCTCCCACTTATAAGGCCTTAGCCCAGGGTCTTCTTACCCGATGTGGGACATTACATTCCACCCCCTTGGGGCCAACCCGTCCTCGGGTTGCACATGCGGCTAGGCCGGCTCTGATACCAATTCCCCACAGAGCCTCCAGCAATATTGTCCCCATTTATGGCACCCCGTGGTTTCCACGTGGCTGGGGTTTTGTTCCTTGGGCACCTCAATCGGTCACACCTAAAAACGCGTCGCTGGTGGGGAGAGCTTCGCTCCTACTTATAAGGCCTTAGCCCAGGGTCTTCCTACCTGATGTAGGACATTACACCTTAAGTCTTTGATTTCTCCTCTTCTTTGCCTTCCTCTTGTGCACCACTCTCCCTAGGGTTTTCCTCTAGTTTTGGGCAGAACTTGGTCGTGCAACATGAAGGGGGAAGAAGGGTGCATCATAGATATAAGTGGAAGGAAGTTACACTTTTCAAAAATTTTCATTTTGCCCTTCATTCTTGGCATTTTCATTTCTCCTTCGTTTTAGCTCCTTTTTTAGAACTGTATTTTCCATTCTAAAATTTAAGTTCCCAATTTAGCAAAATCCCTTTGGAATAACTCAAATTGGAGCTAAAACCTTCCTGAACGAATCCATCAAAGTTTAGGCACATTGACATTGAAAAACATCCACTAGAGAGGCTTTTGTTGTCCCGGGCCTTCCCATGGTTTTTAGGGCCTTTGAAAACCCTGAGAAACTCAAAACTTTCATTTAAAAAGCCCTCTTGTGTGAATTCCAAAATTTGCTCAAAATTACGAAAATCCCATTATGTTTCGTAAGCTTTTCGTAAGAAATTATTTCTTCATTCTAGCTCCATTTTTCTTTCCGTCTAAGCCTAGGATTCTCATTTTTAGGAGTCTAGAATGCTTCCCAAATTTTTTAAGACCTTAACTATATCATTTCGGGGGACTTCCTTTTATATTTGGTGAGTTTTATTCGTTGATAGAGAAACCGTACTTTACGTTTCTCACGTTTTCTCTGGTTTTTGGAGAACTGGATATTACAACTTGAGCATGTGGGAATGCACCAAAATGACATTCTAAACTTTTCTCAAAGGTGCATAAACCCAGATTTCTCAAACTCACTCATCCACCCCATAATATACACAAGAATGCATATGTCAAGTTTTGCCATTCCATACCCAAATCATGCTATATCATGTATATGGCATTAATCCTCATTCATACATCATACATATGAGTAATTACATATGTTCAAATGATTATACAATAATTCCATCATAGGATTATATCATATGCCATTAGAATGGCAACAAAAGAGACAAAACTAGGCAATTCTAGACACTTTGATGTCAATTTCTCATCTCCCAACTTGGTGGCTTCCATTACCTTGTTCATATGCTCCACCTAGCATGTTAAGACATTGGAGAGGAGGGAATGAGATTTAAAGAATCCCAATAACTCATCTCCCTTTCAATCACACATAAAGATTGTAAAATAAGTCTTGAAAATGCATGCATGAGCATAATGACATGTATGATCATTCAAGAAGCACCCTTGGTATTTGAACAAGTCATACAAAGTATACATAGGCTTGCCAAGTAAGTGGATTAGTCTCACTCATTCTCTTATAGATTTTGGACTTGCCTCACCCATTTTCTCTATAAGCTTTTGACTCAACCTCACTCTTGGAAGACTCTTTACTTTGTCTTAACCAATTCTAAGGGTTCTTAGCTCATCCTCACCATGGCTAAGGGTTATTGGCTTCACCACACACAAGCAAACCTAAGCAAACATACTAGGCATCATTTGAAACATATCATAACATCATGGTACCATAATACATATGCACATGCTAGAATATTTTCCATGGCTTAAAACACACATACGCATATTCAAAGACAAGTTAAGCACACATTCATGCATAAGAGAAAGTGGAGAGAGCTACCTTTGCCACACAAACACACTTTTTCTCTTGGAATTATGCTCTCTCTCTCGACCACACACTCACAATGATGCGAGGCTTGTTTCTCTTAGCCTAGACACATCATATGGAAGCCAATTACACTCTTGAATCAAATTCTAAAGCTACACATTCATTAAAAAAGCTAGGTAACTCATATAGCTCTTTTATGGTTCCATAATGTACTTAATGAAGCAACCTTAAGAAAACATCATCTTGGCTCCATTTTCTCCTTTCATTTATGATTCTTGACTCCATTTAAACTTCTTGGAGTCATCACACAATCAAATCAAGGAGCCTAGTTAGGTGTTGCTTCTTTAAGCCATAATACGGAACCTATGATACCATCTCACTATCCATGGCTTCTAAAATTTTTCCAAGGCTTCTTCTCATACTCTCCTATCATACATGATGCAAAACTTAGCTTAGAAGGAATTAAAACACTCCCTAGGTGCATGAACCCTCTTTAGCTGAGGCTATGCTTCTATGTGGCACCAATGGAGTTGTTTTAATTTCTTTGATAGGAGAAGCATGTGGGAGGCTCTTTTGGTGTCTTAGGAACTCATATATACTCTTAGACAACTTAAATTACTACTAGGAAGCTTCATCTTAGCCTAGGTGCAACTAAACCCCTAAATTCCATAACTTGCATTCTAAAGCTCCCTTTTTAATTCTAGTTGTATCTTTTTAATCCTCACACTCCATAACCTTTGGTTCCATTAAGGACATATAAAGAAAAACTCTCATCCTCACTTTCTCTCTCTAGATCAAAGTTTAAATGGCTTGGAAACACAAGATTTTGCAAATGTTTCTAGTAAAGTCTTATCTTAAAACGGAGCTCTCTTCGCATAGATTATTTTTCACTTATTGATTTCTTGAAAAGAGTTCCTTTTTGGCTTGGTTTAGAATTATTCTTTAAGTTTTCAAGAAAACAAAACCACCATTAGTGAGCTCTTAGAAAGAGGAACAACTTTCTTAACTGGCGCAAGATGAAATAGGGTTGTTTACTTACCTAAATGGAAGCTTAAACTTCTTCTCTCTCTCCCCTTTTAATGTCATGCCATGGCTGCTCAATTTTTTTCAAATGGAAGGTTAAAGAAGGTGATGAGGTGTAATCTTACTTAAGAAGCTTCTTTTATAATTTTTCAAAATAACCATTTTGCCCCTATGTGCCTGTTTGCTCTGTTTAGGCTCATTTTAATTCTTTTTTAGAATTGTCTTTTCCATCATAAAATTTAGGTCCTCTAATTCATAAATGTCTTTGGTTTCATCCAAATTGGATTTAAAACCCTCCCGAATGAACTGGTCAAAGTTTGGGTCAACTGACGTTGAAAAACATCAACTGGAGGGGTTTTAACTATCTCAAGGCTTCTCATGGTTTTTAGGGCCTCTGAGAACCTCGAAGAACTCAAAATTTTCATTTAAAAAGCCCTCCGGTGAGAATTCCAAAATTTGCTCAAAATTACAAAAATGCCATTACGTTTCATCAACTTTTCGTCCAAATTCGTTTCTTCATTCTAGCTTCGTTTTTCTTTCCATCTAAGCCTAGAATTCTCATTTTTAGGAATCTAAAATGCTAATTAAATTTTTAGGACCTTAACTAATTCATTTCGTGGGACTTGCTTTTGTATCCGGTGGATTTCATGCATTTATGGAGAAACCGTATATTACGTTTTTTGCTTTTTCTCTTATTTTCAAAGAACTAGATATTACAAGGCACATATGCAAGGAATTAAAATTCAACATCGATTACCTCTCTTAGTTGAACCAAGTTCTAAAGCCAAAGATGAATTCCCACATTTTATAGGCCCTAATGCATCAAAAATTAATTTCTTAGTTAAAACCAAACACTAAAATTAGTCACCTATCATTCCTAACATCTTAAGCATTTACGAAGCACTCATTTAAACTCCAATGAATCAAATTTCAGATGTAGGCCTTCCTAAACCAAAAACTTCAATATATCACTCTAAATTCTAGATATTTTCGCACAGAGACAAAGCCCATTATGTAAATCAACTATTAGAGCCACTAACCTATATTAACTATATCAAGATAAGGGGAGGATGCTTACCTAATAACCTTCCTAGCCTCAACCTCCGAAAATCAATAATGAAGCCACCAAAAAGCAAGTTTTAGATTTAGATGATAAAGAAAAATTCACTAAACCGAAAACTATTTAGACCAAATGGTAGAGGAGAATGAGAGGAACAAATTCATATAGATTATCTTAGCTAAATCTTCCCCTAGAAGTGGGAAATGCTGGAAATGTGCAGAAAACCCTAGCCTCCTCTCTTCCTATGCAAAAATGGACTTCTCTTTGTTGAAAAATGAAATGGTCTGCATAATAGGGAATGAGGGCTGACTATGTTAGGGTTTTATATGGGTTTGGGCTAACCTAAAAGCCCAAAATCCTTTTGGGTTCAGATATATGCTTATTGGGCCTTGGATTTAATAGGTTAAGTTGATGTAAATGTGAGTTGGGCCCCTTAAAGATGAGATTGGACCTTTTTACAAACTAGGAGTGGGCATCCATACTTGGCTCATGACATAAATGAATTGATCATAAGGCTCAAATAAAATGTCCCTCTTCCCTCAATTAATTTCACTAATTAAACCTATAACTATAATTAATATATCTTCACCAAACAATGGTAAAAAATGATTATTGTCTCAAAATGTCTAAAATAAATCCATTTCTTTAGAAATCCTTCTTTCCTTAATCTCCCCAAATCCTCCACGTTAATCTCTTAATTCTTCATAATTTTTCTTAATTAATTTTTAAGTGCTACATTCTTCCCTCCTTTTAGGAATTTTATCCTCGAAATTAATATACCTTACTTAAAAAACACTGGATAATCCTTCCTCATAACTTCCTCTATCTCCCAAGTTGCCTCACCAGGTGTTAGTCCTTTCCATACCATTTTTACTAAGTGGATGTTCTTATTATGTAACTGTTTGACTTTTGAGTTCTTTATCCTTTTTAGCTCAACCACATAAGACAAGTTATTTTGTATATGCATATTCTTATGCTTAATGACATGTGAACAGTCTAGGTGATACTTTTTTCAATTGGAATACATGGAACACGTTATGCAATTAGGCCAAGTCTGGGGCTTAAGCAACTTTATAGGCTACAGGTCCTATCCGCTCAAGGATTTGAAAAGGACCAAGGTAACGAGGACTGAGCTTTCTTGAATTTATAGACTATCTTATACCTATCACTAGAGTAACCTTAAGGAACACATGGTCACCTACCTCAAACCCCAAGTGTCCCCTTCTCTTATTCACATAACTCTTCTACCTATTCTGTGTAGCTAACAATTTCTTCCTAATGAGTTCAATTTGGCAGGTGGTTTGGTCCACTATATCTAGACCTAAAAAGTTTCTTTCTCCTAGTTCTACCTACCATAAAGGTGATATGCACTTCCTTTCATAAAATGCCTCAAATGATTTTATCTGGATACTGGAATGGTAACTATTATTATAGGCAAACTTGGCAAAAGGCAAGTATACATCCCAGCTCCCCTTTAATTCTAGTACACTAGCCTTAAGCATATCCTCAAGGGTTTTGATAGTCCTCTTAGTCTATCCATCCTACTAAGGATGATAGACAATGTTAAAGTTAAGACTAGTATCTAAAGCTTCTTGTAGAAACTGCCAAAATTTTGATGTAAACTTGGGGTCTTTATCTAACACAATGTTGTAGGAACACCATGTAATTTCATAATCTCCCAAACATATAATTATCTTAGTCTATCTAGAAGATAAGTAGCTTTAATAAGTAGAAAGTGGGCAAACTTCGTCAGCCTATCCACCATCACCCAAATAGCATCATAACCCGAGGATGTCCTAGGAAAACCCATCATAAAATCCATGGATATACTATCCCATTTCCATTCTGGGATCTCTAAAGGGTGTAACAATCCTGTGATTTTTTGTGTTCAATCTTAACCCTCTGGCAAACTAAACATTTGGTAACAAACTCTACTACGTCCAACTTCATTATAAGCCACCAAAAACTCTTCTTAAGGTCCTTGTACATCTTAGTGGTGCCTGAGTGAATGGTGTACCTACTTTTAGAAGCTTCAAACAATACTATGTTTCTTATCTCTTTATCTTTAGGTATGCACATACTACCCTGATGCCTTACTAGACCATCATCTAATAGGTCAAAGTCCTTGACCTTTCCATTCCCTAATTGCTCTTTAATCTTACCCAAATGCTTATCTAGTTCTTGGGCCCCTATAATTCTTTTCCTAAAATTGCTTTCTATCTTTAACTTACACAAAAGTAGGCTACTATAATGCATGGTCATGGTCAAATTTAAATCTCTCAATTCCTTAACCAACCTTTACTCCCTAAACATTATCATTTCTATATGAATAGATTTCCTACTCAAGGTATCAGTGACAACATTTGCCTTTCTTGGATGATACTTTAAGGAGAAATCATAATCCTTAAAAAACTCTATCTACATCTTTTGCCTTTTGTTTAACTCCTTTTGATTAAACAAGTACTTCAAACTCTTATGGTTATTATATACCTCAAATTGTGCATCATAGAGATAGTACCTCTAAATCCTAAGGGTAAAAATTATTACCATTAGCTCTAGGTCATAGGTGGGATAATTTTCTTTATGAGGTATAAATTGTCTAAAAGCATAGGTTATCACCCTATCTTGTTGTATTAAAATACAACCTAAACCCTTCTTAAAGGCATCACTATAAATTGTAAAGGCTTTTTTAGGGTCAGGTCATTAACACAAGTGTAGTGGTCAACCTATCCTTAAGTTCCTGAAAGGCATTTTCATACTTGGAATCCCACACAAATGGTTAGTCCTTCCTAGTCAACATTGTTAAAGACATAGCTAATTGGGAAAATCCTTAATGAACCCTTTATAATAGTTGGTTATACCCAAGAAACTATGGATTTTGGTTACTATTTTAGGTCTCTCCTAATTCAACACCACTTCTACCTTATTGGGATTTACCTCCACCTTTTTTTTCGAAATCACGTGGCCCAAGAACTTCACTTCTTGCAACCAAACTCACACTTGCTGAGTTTGCATACAACTGACGCTCTTGTAAGGTCTGAAGAACTATTCTAAAATGCTCCTCTTGCTCTGCACAACTCTTTGAATACACCAAAATATTGGCAATAAACACTACTACAAACTAGTCAAGATAGGGCCTAAAGATCTTATTTATGTAGTCTATGAAAATAGTAAGGGCATTAGTTAACCTAAATGGCATGACTAGGAACTCATAATAGTCGTATCGAGTCCTAAAAGTAGTTTTAGGCATGTCTTCTACTTTCACTCTAAACTGATCGTACCCAAACGTAAGATCAATCCTTGAAAAGACTGATGCTCTAGCTAATTTGTCACTTGGTTCAGTTGCTTACAATCAATGCAAAGCCTAAGACTACCATCTTTTTTATTAACAAACAACACCAGTGCTTTGCATGGAAACACACTTGGCTTAATGAACCTTTTTCTAACAACTCTTCTATTTGACTCCTCGACTCAACAAGTACAGTAAGTGCCATTGTAACATCCCTAAAAATTAGAATTTTCTAATTATTTAATATTTTATGTAATGAATTTATTAAGCTATAATAAGATGAATTCGAACAAAGTAACTTCATATATGAAAAGTATAAGGTGAATAAAACCTATAGAAATTTTTAAGATTTTCGAGGGGTTTAAAAGCCCATGGGCAAAATCGTTATTAATCACCTGAACAAACTTTGATAATTTTTATTGGAAAAAAGAGGAACTCAGAATTAGTCATCAATAGTTAGAAAATAATGTGCAGAAAATTATACAATTTGTTCCAGAAAATTATGAAATCGTTAAGAGCAAAAAATGGCCCCAAATGATTAAGAACTTATATGGAGACAAACTAAACCCTTAAGCTCAAGTTAAGTGTCTCAAGAGATTTTGTGCAAAAAGATCTACCGAATGGTGGTGACAAAATTCAAAAATGTAAAGTTAAGACAAAGATATAAGTGAAAAATGAATAAAGGTATTTGTCTGTTACATTATTATAAGGGCAAAATAGCTATTTAGACCCTAAAATAATAAAATTTTAGGAAAATAAATAATAATAAAATATATGATTAAAGACATTAAATGGGACCCAAATAGCCCTAGATATTATTAAAATATAGCGGAGAATCTAGAGAATGCAAATTAAATAAAATATTACAGAGAACCTACTAAAGGATATATCGGTGAAACAGTGATAATTTTGTAAATTCTACCTAGGGAAGTGTTGACATGGCACCATAGAGTAGGGAAAGTGCTAATGTGATGCCATGAGTAGAGAAAAATGGTGATGTGGAGCCAGGAGTAAGAAGATTTTGGAGACTACGCGAACTACGAAGTGATGACATAGGCTTACATAAGCAAATATTAATAAATCTCACAAATTACAAAAACATTACTACTGATATCAGAATAACATAGATGCTAGTTTAAGTAGTAATAAATGCAACTTTATCTTCACAAGTTACGAGAAAGTAACCATAATTAAAATTTGACTGTAGTTAAAATCCAATAGCTAATATTCATCCCTAAAACGTGATGCAATCTTAATCAAAAATGTAATCCAATGGTTTAAATTTCTTTACTTTTTAAGATTGAATCACAATCCTTGAATTAATTCAAAGGCCTATATTAAATCTCTAAAATCAAGATGAAATCATAACCATCTAATGAATCTAAAGGCATAGATTTAACATCATAAAACATAACAAATCTTAACCATCCATTTGTAAATAAAACTTACAAAAACACATACACTCTTTCATGCCACACTCACACATAAACACATACACACAATTTGGCTAAGACAAGAAGAAAAAGAAGGAAGGAGAGCTTGGCTAAGGGAGAAGGAGAAGGAAGAAGGAAGGAAGGAAAAAAAGCTACCGGAGAGAAACAAATATCATGAAAGTAAGGTAACATAGATAAACTCTCTTCTTCTTGGTTTCTCTTCTATTTTCATCCATAAATCTTCTCTTCTTTCTTCTTCATGTTTTGATCATGGTAAGAGCAAAGGAAAATTTTTGTTGTTTCCATGAATTCAAGCTAAGAAAAAGATGAAAAAATCATATATATATATATATATATATATAGGTTATGGATTCATGTGAATCAAGAAAATTTCTATTATTGGCAATTTTTTTACAAACGATGAAACTTTGTATTTCAAGAAGCCATGGGAGGAATTGAAGAGAAAATAAATGGGAAAACAATGGGAGAAACCCTAAGGAAGAGATAAATTAATATAACTTTGATCTTCATGAAAAATTTGGCAAGAAACCCTTGAATTTTAATTTAAGAAAATTGTAGAATATACATGGAAATTTCTAGAAATTGATTAAGGGCTTTTGTTCATCTCCCTTGAATATGTATTTATGGCTAGTTGGTAACATAAAAAATGAAGCAAAATCATATACTCTCCTAGGTACATAGGTTCGACCAACACATGCACATATAGCTAAGGAAGAGTTTTTCAAAATCCAACTAAATTAGGTTAATCTACACTAAAAATAAAAGCCTATGGTGAAATTTTAGTGAATTATGGATCATTATATAAAAAGTCAACTTTTTGAGAAAAGTGTTGACCAAGAAGTTCTTGAATTTTTATTTATGTTATTTGATGTGTTCTGAATGATTTATATGGTCTAATATGTTCTATATGCTATTTGGATTATGTTTATATTTATTTTGTAAATTGTGGAGCCCATTTGTGATAGTTAGAAATTTATGAAATATTATGTCAAGAATGGAATATATGATAAGCATATGTTCTAGATTTGGGCTATTTACTTTATTGATATACTACTTACTGTCTGATTTCTTGACATGGACAATATGTTGTTTACTGTCTGATTTTATGAATATTGGTTATTTGTTAAAGGACTAGTTGCTATATATATATAATATAGTGGAGTAGCCTTATTTAGGGGATGAGCTCTATTTGTGCCAGAGTTAACTACTAAATAGCTACTATTATACTAGATGTCTAATTTTAATTAAGAAAAATATTTAGGACCAGTAAGGGCCATTCAGATATTTTGGACTTACTAGGCTTTATAAACCTTTCAATATACCTAAATAAGCCTTTTTATGCCTATACTAGACTTTATTCTATACTTTGACGTTAAACCTTGATTTATGAATTATTTTCAATACTAGATAGGCCCCAGGGCAAATTTGGACTTAGAAAAGTGAAAAGATAATTTTAAATATTTAAATATAATTTTTTCATACTCCAATACGCTATTACACTATCCGATTTATTTAATTACACATAGAGTTGTGCAAGGTAATTCTTTTTCAAATATACCTACTAAGTCATGGCAGTGCAACATGATCGGGTATTAAGCCTACCAAGCTAGTACAACATGATCTGGGTATTGAACTTGACAGTCTCTAAGGCCTAATGGTCAAGTTGGATAATTATTAATTGTTGTCTTTTCTGCTTTATGTATTTCATGCATATTGATATCTTGCTTTTCATATTTATGTATTTACATGTGCAAAACCTTAAGATTCACATGATATACTTCATCATATATTTGTATATTACCCTCTATTACTATTCGTTATGTTATACTACATTCCTATTAAATATTATAGAATTTAAGATATTTTTTGTTTACATTATTTTGTAAATTAATTATTTTCCACAAAGTTCTCTGTTTATATTACCTGCTATTTGTTAAATTTGTACTTGACATTTTGTCATGAATATTATGCCATATTAATTATATCTATATTACTGAGAGAATTATTTCTCACTCTGTTGTGGTTTATATTTTTTTAGATGCTAATATATTAAGTGACTTTAGAACTTCAGGTGGAATGGATCCAATTCCCACTTCGAGGATGGGCCTTTGTCATCCACAACATATGAATCATATTGTGTGATGATGTCATTCATGTTGTACCTATGTATTTTATGGCCCTAGGAGAGCTTGAATCTCACTCATTCCTATTAGGTGGATTTGAACCTCCAGCTTCGCCATATCTATGATTAGTGGCCCAATCGCCAACACTTACTTTTTTGTAAATAAGGGATAACCTTTACAGTCTCTTTTTGGCTACCTGGGGATTCTTTTTAGGTAGTGTAGACTAAACCCCCAATGTTATATTTTGGTTTGTACTTATATGGATCTCGCTCCCCTATGCTAGAACTTTTAAACAATTTGTAATAATTATAGTTTATTTCTGTCATTTTCGTATTCTACTATGCTATAGAAAATTTTTAATGTGGAGGAACGATTAAAATAGAAAATGTAATTAAACTCAAATTAACTAGAATTTTTTTGTTAAAAAAATTCTAAAAATAAGTAATTAGAAGAGGCGTTACAACCATTTTATATAGAGCCTTGGAAATTAGTCCTGTACCAGGAATTAAGTCAATGGGAAACTTTAACTCTGTCTCTTGGGGTAGACCACTAATCTCTTTAGGAAAAACTTTTAGAAATTTCCTATTCATGGGCATATCCTCCAACCTATCATCAACTTCAACAGGCAATGAAAAGAACACTAAAAACCCTTAGCAATCACATCTAAGGTACCTCCTGGCTTGGGCAATAGATACACAAGCAAGCTTAGTCACAAGACAAGGTTCAGTTATATTAGCAGGTAAGGAAACAGTCTTATGGTTACAATCAAGTATCATATTATTAGCTAACAACTAGTCCATAACAATGATTACATCAAAGTCATGTAAATAGATGCAAATCAAGTCAAGGATAGTACAACGACTATCTAATTATACAACGCAATTTAAGCATACATCAGATGTAATCATGGAATATCTAATGGGGGTAGATATAGATAATTCAAATGGCAACTAGCTAATTTTAAGAACTAGAAGCTTAACATAATCACATGAGATGAAAGAATGGGTTGCACTCAAGTCAAATAATGCATCTACAACATAATTATGAACAAGAATAATACCTCGAATCAGACTAGGGGACTTACTAGCCTCTTGTTGTGTAAGTGCAAACACCTATCCTTGTGCAGGTGATTTGATGGATGAAGCTAACTCTTATGACACTATGCAAGTCTGTGCATAGTGTCTAGACTTTCTACAATTATAGCATATAGAGCATGGTCTACTTCTATGATTCTTTCCACACTTGCCACATACTGATGGGGCACTTACTGAACTTTTTGGGGGTCCCACATACTTCTTTTAAGGAATACTTCTTAGGGGTGGCCTTCTACCCTAGGAGCTACTAACATTGCTGGTTCCCTTCTTATTTCTGCCTCTAAAGGGCTCCCTGCCTCAATTATGTATACCCTCTATTGTCTTCTTCCTTTTGGCCTCACTGTCCATTAAGGCCTTTTCAGTCACCTACCAATTCATCAAAGTTAGGAATCTAGAAGTGTGCATTCTTTTCCTTCAATTAAGGTCTAAGGCCTCTTTTGAAATTTGTCGGCCTTCCATGGTTCATCATCAAGCCATTTCAGGTATGAGAAGAAATGGGACAACTGAATAAATTTTGCTGCATACTAATCCCCATCCATCTTTCCTTGCTCAAAGAAGTTGAACTCAACTTCCTTATCAGCCCTCACTAATGGTGGAAAGTATTTTCCCTCAAAAGTAGTTTGAAAGTTTTCTTAAGTCAAAGGTATCCCCCTTTAAGTCAGCAACCTAAAGGCACTCTACCACTAATGTTCCACCTCACCTTCCAACTTATAAATGACCAATCTAGCCTGTTGTTCAATGGTGCATATCATAACTTTAAAAATATTCTCCAGTTGCCTTAGCCATCTCTCAGCCTTTTCGGTGTCCAACTCCCCTAAGAATGATAGAGGATCAACTTTTTAGAACTTGGCCACTACAATAGAAATGCCATCCTCTCTCACTTGGTGCCCTACACCAAGGTTTTGACCAGACTAACCAGATTTCTAGATAGCATCTCTTAATTTTATTTGTTCATAGCCTCATGTAATTGTTACAACACTTGAATAGTAGCTGCATGGACCTCAACTTGCTCTTAAAGTTGATCAATCATTGCCCTCACAATAGCCTCATAGGCCTCAACTTGTTCCCTTATACGGTTGGTCATTGTAGTCATGGCCTCTTGCATCTTTCCCAATATTTTAGCAGTTTCCTTATGTATAGCCATAATATCCTTTAATGCCATAAGCACAACCAGAAGCTTCCCATTAAGCTACAACCCCAAAGGAAGTCCAAGCACAACATCACCCATATTTGGCACGTACAGATATAAGAGACATCACCAGACCACAATGTTCCTATTCCTAGTATGCATACATCATATTTGTGAAGTTTTCTAACCATAAAGTTAAAAAAATCTACCATAATCTCTTAAACTATTGCTTTGATACCAAATGTAACAACTCTAACTACTAATCACGCTAATTGGTCATAATTAACTCTTAATATCTTTTACTTGAGTTAAATATTATTAATATTTCATTAGAAGTGGAAATACAGAGACAATTTGAACCTTATTATTCTTGGGAATCATTGTTTAGAAAACAAAATAATTTAAGCTTATAAGGAATTTAAGTTATCAAATTAGTCTTTCGATTTATGTTACCACTAATTTTACCCTCGCAAAACCCCTTTATAATTGTCCTTAAGTTATTACATATAATTAACATCATAAAAACTAAGTTCTAAAGGCTGAAAATGAGAGTTTGATATTTTAGGCTGCGACTTAGATATCTTCACCACAACTAAGTTAGCTACTGGAACCTAAGAGCTAAGTTATTTTACCAACTTAGTATACTCATGCCATGACTTGATTGACAATTAGAGCTTAAAAACCAAAATACTCGTCCCTCGCCACGGCTACACTTTCTATGCCATGATGAAGTTACACTCGAGAACTTACTGTTTCCAAAAGCCCGAGCCTTGTCGCGACTTAAACCATTCACACTGCGATAAGGTTCCTCTCTGGAACTCTAAGGGAAAATTTTTTGACTCTTGCTGCAGTGAGCTTATATGTCGCTGTGGCAAGAGACTCTCTTGGAACTCTCCCACGCACTTCACTTGATGCTCACCATGGTGAACTCTACTCATGCCACAACAAGATTGCTCTCGGGTACCCTTTGGACCTAAAATTCTTGTGTGGCACCATGGCTCAACATTTTGCACCGTGGTGCTCCTCGCCTTTGGATGACTCTTAGCCGTGACTTAAGCAACTTTGGTCGTGACTCTATCCCCCTCTAATCCTATTTCCTCACTTTCTCACTTCCTAGCTATATACCACTAACTCTAAATAAAATTCTAGGACCTCCTTAGGTAACATACATGGTTTTATAGACCTCTTAACTTCCAAATACGATAACTTAATAATCCCTTAATAATCTTTATTGTTTAGGGACTTAAGGGGAAAATCACATCATTAGGTTTCTACTGTATATGTTAGCATAATTACACATTTTGATCGCAAAAGACACCAAAGACACTTATAAGATCATCCTAATGCTCATTCCATCAAGGTTCCACACAACACTATCCTACTTAATCATTCATTGCAAGGCATGATTATACTCTTAAGTAATTAGTCATGATTGTCAAGTAATAATAATTCATATCAGATCATAAATAAGCACATAAGCTAGAGTTCAAGTACTACATAATCTAACTTCCTATTAGGTATATCATTGATTACAAGACATCAAAATACCTATACATGGCAATATGAGTGCACCATGATGCTATACAAAATGAAATTTACAAAAATGATGGCATCTACTCTAAAATAAAATGGCTCTAGTGTAGAGAGCCCACACATAGCCTTCAAGTCAAGGGTGCTCATCTACTTGTTTCTCCTTTTCTTTATCTGAGAGACCTTCACCTAAAATTGTTAGCCCATAAAATGGAGTAAGATATGAATCTCAATAATCAAAGGAAATTCCATAGATATGTACAATTTAATCAGTAAAAATGCATATTAAACATAATTACAAAAAGCATCATCATAATCAATAAATGAACCAGTTAGGCTACCAGTGACTACTATCCCGTATTAGTAATCGCATAGATCATGTTAAAGGTCAATAACACAGGGAAAGGCTCATATATGGCACCAACTCCTTATTGAGCATAACTTAGGCTCGATGCATTCATGGGTCTGATCACAACTCGATGGCCGATTGAAGCACAATACACTGGTGGCAATTACACCACAACTCCACCAAGGACTCACTCAGGGTCCAAACATAACAATCAGGTAGCTATCCAATCATTTAGCACATCAAAACATATTATGCAGCAAATATTAGATTAACAATGCACATATGCAAGGAATTGAAATTCAACCATGGTTACCTCTCTTAGTTGAGTAAAGTTCTGAAACCAAAGATGAATTTCCATACTCTAGAGGCCCTAATGCATCAAAAAATCAATTTCTTATTTAACACTAAACACCAAAATCAGTCACTTATCATTCCTAACATCTTAAGAATTTAAGAAGCACTCACCTAAACTCTAATGAATCAAATTTCGGATATGAGTCTTCCCACACTAGAAACTTCAATATATCACTCTAAATTCTGGGTATTTCACACAGAGACAAAGCCCATTATGTAAATCAACTATTAAGGCCATTAACCAGTAGTAACTACATCAAAATAAGAGGAGGACACTTACCTAATAACCCTCCTGGCCTCAACCTCCAAAAATCAATAATGAAGCCACCAAAAAGTAAGTTTTAGATTTAGGTGATGGTGAAAAATTCACTAAATCAAAAACTATTTAGACCAAAATGCAAAGGAGAATGAGAGAAACAAGTTTCATATAGATTACATTGGCTAAATCTTCTCCTAGAAGTAGGAAATAGTGGAAATGTGCAGAAAACCCTAGCCTCCTCTCTTCTTATGCGAAAATGGACTTCTCCTTGGCTAAAATATGAAATGGTCTACAGAATGGGGAATAGGGGCTGACTATGTTAGGGTTTTAGATGGGTTTGTTGTCATATCTTAACCCCAAGAAACTCATGTCATAGCATTCAAGCAATAAACACCCATACTTGCACACAAAGCGTAGCATATGGACTGAAATCACAGAAACAAACCCACATGATTCAATCCCACTTTGGTTTAATCATTTTATCCATATGATACCTATACAACATTCATTCAAAGCAAGAATATAATTCCATAAGCTCTTTAGGTTCATTTTGCACTATTTGAACTTTTCACATAATTTACTTGCACATATAACACATAACAATGGGAAGCACACTACCAAGAACCTTTAGCTCAGCATTAAATCACTTCCAAAGCCCATGAATTGATCCTTAACTCCTCTTATACCATAACATATTAAAAAATATCAGATTCATAGCCATTTAGGTCAAGAAACTTAGGTTTGAAAGTTTGGAACACATATAAGAATTTTTGCCACGGGTTCCAATTTTCAGTTTTCTATCATCAACTTTGAAACTTCATAAATAATTATAGAAAAATTGAAACCCAACAAACCATAGCTTTTTAGAAAGCCCTAAATGTTAACTTAATGTTAAAATAGTTCCAATCCATGAAAACAGCACTTAGACCACAACTGACAATAGGAAAGCAATATAGGTTCGGTTGTCCTGGAGTTCTGAGATAGTTTACTGATATGAACTTCAAAATTTCATAACTAATTCCATAAAAATCCAATTCAAGAAAAATATACCAATTTGGAAATATACATATGTCTACTTTAAGGGAAAAATAACTCTAGACCAAGAAAATAACATTAAGCTAACAGAATTTGGTGGAACAATACTTGACCTTGGCTGGCACTACTGATACTAATATAAAATTTCAAAAAATCATTTCTCTCTCTACAAACCTACAAATGAGGTGCTTCTAGTTGTTAGATGTCACTATGAATATTTAGTTTCTCCATGTAAGATTTCAAAACCATTGGACCTCATTTGTCTCTCGAATGACATGAAAACAATTCTGACCTAATGAACAGTAACTCATACCAATATGAAAAATTTGTTGAACTTTGAAAAATCATAATAAATTCTATAGACCTCCAAATAATGTGATTTTTAGACCAAAAAAAATATCTATATGAGATCTATATGTGTACAAAATCTCAACCTTAAAATCATTCATTTGGTCAGATAGGGGTTCAGCTCACAAATTGGTTCATTTTTTGTCCTAAAATAGTTCAATTAAGTGCCAAATGGTCTTCCCCTTGAACTAAGACCACTTGGGCATGTCCAAAAGCATCATAACACCCTAAATATGCATGCTAACTGATTCAAAAAGCCATGGATCTCAGATTCACTACCTAGCTCTAACTCATATATAAGGTTCCATACTTTCTCTTAAGCATACAACAACCACTTTTACACAAATGTGTTCAAATGACTCTTCTAAGATTACATTCATCATACATATCCATTTTTACACTTGTCTAGCCATAAGATTCATATACATAGGTTCATCTTGCCATATACACATCTATACTCACACATAAAGGCTACCACATGGCAAACTTACACATTTCCATTCACATAAGTGCAAAGGGGATTCATACATCATTCATACACATTATATAAGCTATCCTTGAGTTTACATTACAAATACATAGCTTGGGTACATCATTTGACTACAAAGTATACTTCAAAACCTATTTCTATACATCCAATCCACTAATCATGCACTCCTCAGGGGTTGGCTTCCATTTCTTTCTCCGCTCGGCTCATTTAACATAGTTAGAGGGGAATGAGATTTAGGGGAATCTCAATAGCTTTAAATCCCTTTCACACATACATACAACATGTTCATTCATGTCAAAGAATGCAAGTATGTCATGTAATGTTCTCAAATGATGCATAGCCATAGATTTTCATATCATACATAAACAAATAACACATTATGGACTCAAGAGAGCAATGGCTCGACCTCACCCATAATCTTAAGACTTTTGGATTTGCCTTACCCGTATCATGACTTTTGACTTGGCCTCACTCTTTCTTGAGGTTTTTGGCCTTGTCTCACACTCTCTTAAGGACTTTTAGCTCCTCCTCACCCTTCTCAAAGGACTTTTGGCCTTACCACATTCATTCAAGTCATTTCACATAACTTTGCAAACATAAATCAAGTCATGGTTTCAAAACATTCATCTAATAGCTACAAGAAATTTCCAACTATCAAACACACACACAAGCAATCTAAGACAAGTCATGAATGCATACATGTATGAAGGAAAGGATTAGATAGCTACCTTGGAGCCCATGTCTCACACTTTTTCTTTGGATTCTTCATCCCTCTTCTCGACCCAACAATGAGACTTGGAGGTATAAGGTTCTCTTAGCCTAAACATATCAAGTAAGGCATTTTTTAGAACATTGGATCAAACTCTAGTATTACACACTTTTTATGGAAGCCTACTTAGTTTCAAGACTCCAATATGGTTCCATAAAGCACCTAATGAAGCAAATCTAAGAATTCATGATCTTGGCTCTTTCCTCTCCTTCAATTCATGATTCCTGACTCCATTTAGACTCTTTAGAGTCATCAAACATTTATTTTGAGGAGCCTAGCTAGGAGTTGCTTCATTATGCTACATTATGGAGCCTACACCTCCATCTCACTATTCATGACTTCTAAATTTTTTTTTGAGGCTTCCTCTCATGTGCTTCCATCATATATAGTCCCATTATAGGCTTAGAACAAATTAAAACACTCCTTAGGTGGCCAGAACTTGTGTGGCTGAGATATACATCATGAAAAGAGCCATTGAACTTTGCTTTGTTTTCTTGGAAGGAATGGCACAAATGCAACTTCCTAGGGGTCTAAGGGACTCAAACCATGTCTTGCATAAGTTAGAATACCTCTTGGAAAAATCGGATTTCATCATTTATTTCAAAGCCCCAAGTTGTGCCAGCTTGAATTTTAAGGCTCCCTTTTTGTTTCCAATTGCCTATTCTAAATTCCCACACTCTAAATCACTTGTTCTTCCCTTGATATGGTCAAAATTCAACTCCCTTTGGATGGACTCTAGGTTGCACAAAACTCATATGGAGGAGAACAAGCAAGAAGTGCAAGAAAAGCCATGGAATTTACCTTGTTTCAAGATAATTTCAAAGGCTCTTTCCATTGCTTCATGCTCCTCCTTGAAATTCTAAGCTCCCTCCTCTAGACTAGACCCAAAATAGCTCTATATACATCATAAAAGCCATAGGAGTAAAGAAGAGAAGGAGAGGAATAAGATTAATGAAGGAAGAGTTATGAAATTCCACACTTTTCTCACCTTTTCTTGGCTTTCTCCTTCCTCTTTTCCCTCCCTTCTTGTACATTTCTTTCGGGCTCTCTAAACTTTGTTTTAGACCAGAAAAAATCTTGGCTAAGGGCTAGAGCAAGTGGCTAGATGTTTAAAAAGCCAAAAAGGTAAAGTTAACACACTTTTTAACGTTTCATTTTAGTCCCTAAACTATGGTTTGTCTATTTGGCCTCATTTCAACTCCTTTTTAAGAAATTTATTTTCCATCATAAAATTTAGGCTCTCTAACTTATAAATTTCTTTTGGAATCACTCAAATTAGATTTGAAACTATTCCAAATCATTCGATCAAAGTTTTAGTCAACCCTTTGCCGAACTAACTCACCGGAGGGGTTTTAACTGCTTTGAGGGTTCCCATGATTTTTAAGGCCTCTGAGAACCCTGGAAAACTCAAAATTTTTATTTAAAAAACCCTCCTATGAGTTTTCAAAATTTTTCAAAAATTACAAAAATGCCCCTACTTTCTTCAACAAATTTTTTGAGCTCCTTTGGCTTTGGTTTTCAAGCATCTTAAACCTCAAATCATTATTTTCTATTATTTAAAATTTAAGCCTAATTTTACTTGGCATCAAACTTCTCTATCCAGAGGATTTCCTTTGAAAATTGACTCATTTTTTTCATTTTTTAGAAAACTGGACATTACATTTGTGCTAACCTAAGAGCCCAAAATCTTTTTAAGTTCAAATATGTGCTTATTAGGCCTTGGGTTTAATGGGTTAAGTTGATATAAATGTGAGTTGGGCCCTTTAGAGATGAGATTAGACCTTTTTACAAACTAGGAGTGGGCATCCCTACTGGGCTCATAACATAAATGAATTCATTATAAGGCCCAAACTAAATGTCCATATTTCCTCAATTAATTTCACTAATTAAACACATAACTATAACTGATATACCTTCACCTAACAATGACCAGAAATAATTATTATCTCAAAATGTCTAAAATAAATCTATTTCTTCATAAATTCTTCTTTTCCTTAATCTCCCCAAATCCCCCACGTTAATTTCTTAATTCTTCATAATTATTCTTAATTAATTTCAGAGTGTTATACAACTGATTCATAATGGTTTGCATAGGATCCTCTAGTTTAGCCTTAGTTGGTCTACCCCTTATAATTTTTACCATTGTGTCTGAAAAGAACTACAACTTTAATATATATATATAACTATCATAACACAATTAATCATTTCCAACTGTTCCATAATAATCACCCTAAGCACAGCTCATTCAAACATTCTAAGACTCAAACATAAAGCTAGGTTGCTTGAACCAGGCTTTAATACTAACAAATGTTAGACCATTACAAATTATTCTTAAATCTCATGCTATGTTTCTCTTTTAACAACAATTAGTCAAATCCACACTTTCAATGATAGAATTTTTTGTTATTGAAGGCATCAATAACAAAATTTTCACATAACAAGGATTTTGGTCATCTCTTTCTTCAATTTCATACTAAACCAATTTGTTAGGCTTAAAATATCCTAAAGAAAAGCTTAAATTTCATTGGTTTTGGCCATATGCACATTTTGCCACCACTTTAATACATAATAAGGGTCAAACTTTGAAAAATTATAACTTGAGCTACACAACTCCGATTTTGGACTATTCTTTATTTCTTAATCTCATTTCTAGATACTCTAATTAGCATTCCACCCTTAGTTAGCCTTAATTTATTTTGCTTTAGGGTCCTCTTTTATTGAGATATAGGTTTTGGTTTAGCTTTTGAAAAACTGGATATTACATAGAATGTGAAATACCTATTTTAGACAACCACCACGGGCACTTAGGCTCCATGGGGACAATTGAATAATATAGGGAAAAGGACTCAAAATCTTCCTTACCAAAGCATCTTACTTAGACAACTTGGATGAAATCCTCGTAAGTAGTGAAGTATGCATTAATCCTATAGTGTGAATAAAGCCAAATTGTTCTAACACCTCTTTGTCAACCCAATCAAAGGTAAGATCTAATTAGATCACCTTTGCCTTCGGGTGACCCTCCCCTCAATCCCTTAGCCAACTTTATTAACTAGATAATCCTTTTCTTTTTATAGTATAGGCCGCTGTAAGCCCTTGGCAACCTGTAGCACACTAAGGCAATAGGCTTGCTAGTTGTGAAACAAAACACAAAGCATAAATTATATACAAATAAAATAAGTACTAGTACAGTGGTTACTTATTATGGTCTGTATATAGAGTTTGGCTACTAACTACCATTGTTCTTGCTTTATACCAAACTAGATGAACTACTTTAATACCATAAATGTGACACCCTTACATTTTTACCCAATATTTTTTTATAAGGATATTACACAACCTGACTCTTTAAATGTGATATGGGTATTCATTTTTGTTTCTTCATAAATTAATTTCATCTGTTATTTTTGTATAACTAGTAGTGGAAATTATTGTGGAAATACTTATTTTCAAATATTTACTTGTATCATTCAACAACATACCATATTAAGAGATAATTGAATCATACTAATTATATTTCCAAACAATATTATAATATCAATAATACATGACAAAATGCATGATTCTTTATTAAAACCTTAAACTTGTTACACACAAATTTCTTTCAAAGAAAATATAATTTTTGGGCTTGTCATTGATCATAGCCAAGTTAATATCCCATACTATTTGTACGTTTCCCATTAGTGGAACTTTAGCCCATGCCCATTCCACCTTCAAGGCTAAATGGAGTACCAGCATGACCTAATTTCTAATATGAATATACTATGATAGAGAAAATTATGAGAATTAACATTTCTAGTAAGAATAATCATCAATTTTGAAAACTTATGATGGTTCAATGGTATAATTATAGAAAACACTTTATTCTTACTCACTTCACCTTAATCTATAAATAGAATAGCATCTGTATTATCCTAATTAATTAATAAATAATGATGAAGTTGGAAGAAAGACCTCAATAAGAGAAATTGAGAAAAAAATAAGAAATTAGAATTTTTAAATGATAGAATGAGATGGGTAAATTTATAGAAAATTTGAATAATTAAAGTAAGAAAATTGAGGAAAATAAATTAAAATGAGCAAAGGAGATTTGGGTGAACTCTAATTGATAATTGGTTAATTATTGTGATTGAAAATAAATTAAAGTAAGATATATGTATCATTTGGCTAAAGTGGCATTAATGGGAGATTATTAAGCTAATGTGTAACACCATAAATTCTAGCTCACCTCATGCCTTTAAATGACTTAATATCATGAATCATGTAAGTGTCTCATGAAAAAGGCAAGGAAATAATGATTATTTTCGCATTGCATTGTATCTAAAAATTTCATTCATTGTCACATGGACCATGTGAGCTCATACCATACATTCTCATATTTAAATACATCAATACAACTCATTTGCATCACAAAATCATGCCTACAACTCATGGAAACCGAATTGGAGCTCAAAATAAGCAAGTATCTTTTTGCCCAGATTTGCTTCTTTTTCTTACTAAACTTTGAAAAATTATAACTAATTTTATAAAACTATAAATCATGCAATCTTGGTCATTCTGGAAAGCTATGGATGTCCACTTCACATTAAAAATATGCCCAGATCATAACATCCATTATAGAGGATGTTTGACATCCAAAATAGTCCAAAAGTCCAGACTACATTCTGGAACTGTCACAGAATTCTACAGAAAACTTTGAAAATGTCCAATTAATTCCACAAAAATCCAAACCATGCAAATGATACCAATCTGGAACACTGTGGAAGTTAGATAGAGGGAAAAAATGTTTCTAGATCAGTTCATCAAGCCCAAACCTCATAATTTAATAGAACAGTAACTCAAGTCAGGAAAAATTCTTGATAATGGACAGAATGTTCAAAAATTCATATCTCCCTCTTTAGACCTCCAAATGAGGTTGGAAAAAGTCACTGTGATTGACTAGTTTCTGTATAAAATTTTATGGCAATTGGACATCATTTGAGCCTCGTGTGACAGAATTTATTTTCGGACCAAATGAATAGTACAGCAGACCAAAACCAAAAAATTTGCCAACTTTGAAAAATTATCAAATATTCTATAGACCTCCAAAAATTATGATCTTTAGCTTCCCAAAAAGTTCTCAATGAGACCTAATTGCATGCCAAATCTTAGATCAAGACTAACTCATTTGGCCAAAAAGTGATATAAGGTTCTATTATGGTCAATTTTAGGTCTATATGGGGTACCAAAATTGCCAAATGGCTTTTCCTTGGTTTTGGCACCTTTTGGGCAAGTCTAAAAGCACATTTAAGACTTGTGTGAGCTTCCCAAAAGGATCCAAACCTCATGCATCTCATTTTGGCCTTTTAACCCACACTTATGCACATTTACATCAAACTTCCAAATCGCATACTTTGACATTAAATACTCAAAGTCTATTCTAGAGTTCATACATCATATCCATATAGTTATACATCATATAATATCATATTTACACATGTCTCAAGGGTCATAGGCCATTTACAACAACAATATACATCATGAAGCATCATTATGGTTCCAAAAAGATAAAAGCTAAACATAATAATGTCAATCTCCTTCCTTCAAGATTGTTGGCTCCTATTTCCATAGCCACTTAGTCCACCTAGCATATTAGATCATTGGAGAGGAGGGAATGAGATTCAAAGAATCCCAATAGCTCATTTCCCTTTCAATCATACATAATATATATAAAGCAAGCCTTAAAAATACATGTATGGACATAATACAAATCATAAACATTTAAGAAGCAAGCTTGGCATATGAACACATCATACAAGACATTCAAGAGCTCACCAAGTGCTTAGATTAGCCTCACACTTCTCCTCATGGATTTTGGACTTGCCTCACCCATTCTTTAAGAGTTTTAAACTCAACCATACTCTTGGGAGCCCACTTGGCTTTTGGGAGACTCTTTACTTTGTCTCAACCAAGCTCAAGGGTTCTTGGCTCATCCTCACCATGGTGAAGAATTCTTGGCCTCTCCACACTCAAGCAAACTCAAGCAAACATTATGCATTCATTTAAAAATATAACATGACATCATGAAATCATGGCATAGAAAATCATGCTAGCATACTTTTCATGACTTGAAAATACATATACACACATTCTAAGACAAGCTAAACACACATCCATGCATGAGAGAAGGTAGAGAGAGCTACCTTATGTACAATTACACACTTTTTCCTTAGATTTCAAGCCTCCTCTTTCGGCCACACACCCACAAATTGGTAGAGATGGTTTCTCTTGGCCTAGATACAATTTATGAGAGCTAAATAGGTTCATGAAATATATTCTAAGGCCACACAATTTGCTTAAACCCTAGATAGCTCTATAAGTTCTATTATGGTCCATAAAGACACCTAATGAAGCAACACCCCTCAATTGACTTCTAGGCCTCATTCTTTCTTTTCAAATATGATTCTTGACTCCTTTTAAGCCTCTTGGAGTCATCACACTATTAAAATAAAAGGCCTAGCATCATGTTGCTTCTTTAGGTCATAATATGGAACCTAAGGCACCAAATCAAATTCTATGAGTTCTAAAATTTTTCCAATGCCTCCCTTCATTTTCATTCATCAAATATGACTCAAGAATAGCCTTAGAAAAATTTAAAACTCTCCCTAGCACCATGAACATGGTTTGGCCAAGGCATAGCATGGTTTAGGGCTTCTTGGAGATTTCTTTGTTTTCTTGAAGGAAGAAGCTTGTGGGGAGCATCTTAGGTGTCTGAAGAACTCATTTAAACTCTTAATTAAACCTAAGAATTGCAATGTCCAGTTTTCGTTAAATAACAGAAACGGGTACATTTTCAAAGCAAGTCCCCTAAAATGAATTAGTTAAGGTCCCGAAAAATTTGAGTGACATTCTAGCCTTCTAAAAATGAGAATCCTAGCCTCAGGTGGAAGGAAAAATAGAGCTAGAATGAAGAAACAAATTTTGACAAAAACCTACGAAACGTAATGGCATTTTCGTAATTTTATGCAATTTTTGGAATTCACACAAGAGGGCTTTTTAAACCAAATTTTTTAGTTCTCCGAGATTCTCAGAGGCCCTAAAAATTATGGGAAGCCCCAGGACAGTTAAACCCCCTCCGATAGATGTTTTCTAATGTCGATGTGCCTGAACTTTGACAGATCCATTCGAAGAAGTTTTAGCTTTGATTTGAGTGATTCTAAAGGCATTTGTTTTTAACTGGGAACCTAAATCTTATAATAGAAAATATGGTTCTAAAAAAGGAGCTAAAATGAAGGAGAAACGAAAATGCAAAGTACGAAGGGTAAAATTGAAATTTTTGAAAAAGTCCTTGCACCCTAGCTATTTATAGGTGGCGCCTTACACTTTCCCTCATTTAGCATCAGATTTTCTAGCCCCAAATTAGAAGCAAAACCCTAGCAGAGTGGCGCACCAAGGGAAGAGAAGAAGAAGGAGGAGATATTCAAGCCTTTAGGAATGGAAATTTGCTTCTTTTTCATGCTTTCTCTCCACCAATCTCTTTTCCTCTTTTTCCCTCTTCTTCTCCATGATTTTTTTGAAGTTTTGAGAGCTATTTTAAAGGAAGAACAGAGGGGAATTTTCGGATTGGAAGAGAAGATCTTGGAGAAAGCAAGATTCAAGCCAAACTAATCAAGGAAACAAGGTAAAAATGCATTTTATGGTAGCTATGTTGATGTTCCTTTCTTCTCCATTTCGACCCACACTAAGAACCCTAGGAAGATCTGATTTTGAAGCCCAACCAAGCATGATTCTTAGGTATTTGATGGAGAGGAATAAGAATATGCAAAGAAAACCATGAAATAGGCATTAGGATTCAAGATGCAAAACCTAGGGTTTCTAGTGCACCTTTCAAATTCTAAACTTATATGATGCTTCCTAAGTTTAATTAAGATTATAAATGAGTTCTTGAGACACCTAAGATGCTCCCCACAAGCTTCCTCCTTCAAGAAAACCAAGAGAACTCCAAGGGGCCCAAGAATGCTCATGGTCTCAGCCAAGGAGGGTTCTATGTGTAGGGGAGAGTTTTAAATTTTTCTAAGGCCATTCTTGAGTCATATTTGATGAATGAAAATGAAGGGAGGCCTTGAAAAAAATTTAGAACTCATGAAAAGTGATTTGGTATCTTAGGTTCCATATTATGACCTAAAGAAGCAACATGATGCTAGGCCTTTTGTTTTGATGATGTGATGACTCCAAGAGGCTTAAAAGGAGTCAAGAATCATATTTGAAAGAAAATAATAAAGCCTAGAAATTATTTGAGGGGTGTTGCTTCATTAGGTACATTTATGGACCATAATGGGAGTTGTAGAGCAATCTAGTGTTTCACCTAACTATGTGACCTTAGAATGTGTTTCATGAACCTAATTGGCTCCCATAAATTGTATCTAGGCCAAGAGAAATCATCTCCACCAATTTGTGGGTGTGTGGCCAAAAGAGGAGGCTTGAATTTCAAGGAAAAAGTGTGTGAGAGTACACAAGGTAGCTCTCTCCACCTTCTCTCATGCATGGATGTGTGTTTAGCTTGTTTTAGAATGTGTGTATGTATATTTTTAAGCTATGAAAAGTATGCTAGTATGCCTTTATATGCCATGATTCTTGATGCCATGTTATATTTCAAATGAATAAATGATGTTTGTATGAGTTTGCTTGAGTGTGGAGAGGCCAAGAACTCTTCCCTTTGGTGAGGATGAGCCAAGAACCCTTGAACTTGGTTGAGACAAAGTAAAGAGTCTCCCAAAAGCAAAGTGGGCTCCCAAGAGTATGGTTGAGTCCAAAGCTCTTAAAGAATGGGTAAGACAAGTCCAAAATCTATGAGGAGAAGTATGAGGCCAATCCAAACACTTGGTGAGCTCTTGAATGTTTTGTATGATTTGTTCATATGCCAAGTTTGCTTTTAAAATGCCCATGACTTCCATTTTCTCCATGCATGCATTTGTAAAGCTTGCTTTGCACATATTATGTATGATTGAATGGGAGATGAGCTATTGGGATTCTTTGAATCTCACCCCCTCCTCTCCAATGCTCTAACATGCTAGGTGGACCAAGTAACTATAGTGAAGGGAGCCAACAACAATGAAGAAGGGAGATTGACAAGCATATGCCTAACTTTATCCATTTTGGAACCATAATTGTGTTTCTTGATGTATATGTTGTTGTAAATGTACTATGACCCTTAAGACATGTATAAATATATTATTATGTGATGTTTAAATGTATGGATACGATGTATGAGTTCTAGAATACAATTTGAGTATGTAATGCCCAAATATGCAATTTGGGAAGTTTCATGTAAATGTGCATAAGTGTAGGTTGAATGGGCAAAATGAGATGCATGAGGTTTGGGACCATTTGGGTAGCTCACATAAGTCTTAAATATACTTTTAGACTTGCCCAAAAGGTACTAAGACCAAGGGAAGTCGATTTGGCAACTTTGGTATCCCATCATTATAAAACCCTATGTCACTTTTTGGCCAAATGAGTTATTCTTGATCTGAAATTTGAGATGTAATTAGGTCTCATTGAGAAATTTTTAGAAAGCTAAAGATCATAATTTTCAGAGGTCTATAGAATATTTGATGATTTTTCAAAGTTAGCAAATTTTCATGATTTTGGTTTGCCACACTATTCATTTGGTCCAAAAATGAATTCTGTCATTTGAAGCTCAAATGATGTCCAATTGTCATGAAAATTTATACAGTGAAACTAGACAATCACAATGACTCATTCCAACTAGAATCATCTCATTTGGAGGTCTAGAGAAGGAGATATGAATTTTTGAATTTTCTGTCTAGTATTAGTAATTTTGCCCGACTAGAAGTATTGTTCCATTGAATTCTGAGGTCTGGGCTTGATGAACTGATCTAGAGATGTTTTTCCTCTATAGTTAACATCCACAAATTTTTATATTGGTATCATTTGTATGGATTGGATTTTTTTCTAATTAATTGGACATTTTCAAAGTTTTCTGTAGAATTCTGTATCAATTCCAAGATGCGGCCAGACCTTTGAACAATTTTAGATGTCAAACGTCCTCTATGATGAATTTTATGATCTATACATTATTTTAGTATAAAGTAGACATCCAAATATTTTTAGAATGACTAATATTGCATGATTTTGATTTTTCTAGATTTAGTTATGGTTTTCTAAAGTTTGGTAAGAAAAAGAGGCAAATTTGGCAAAAATTCAATAAGCCCATTTCATGCTTCATTTCGATTTCCATGAGTTATAGGCATGATTTTGTGATGAAAATGAGTTATAATGATGTAATTAAATATGAGAATGCATAGTATGAGCTCACACAGTCTACATGACACCGATTACAATTTTTAGATATGACGCAACACAAAAATAATCCCATTTTTCTTGCTTTTTCTATGGAAAACCTATATGGCTCATGATATTATGCCATTCAAAAGCATGAGATGAGCTAGAATTTATGGAATTACTAGAATCATCATACAAAATTAGAATTTAGAAGGTACCCTTAAAATCGTAGAATTTGCATCTTGAATTCTTATGGTTATTTCATGGTTTTCTTTACATATTCTTATTCCTCTTCATCAAATACCTAAGATTCATGCTTGGTTGGGCTTGAAAATAAGATCCTTCTATGGCTCTTAGGGTTAGGCGAAATGGAGAAGAGGAGCGATGGAAGATATCAACTATAGGATGCATTTTTACCTTGTTTCCTTACTTAGTTTAGCTTGAATCTTGCTTTCTCCAAGCTCCTCTCTTCAAATCCAAAATTTCCTTTGAGGTTCTCCCTTGAATCAGATTTATAAACTTCATTTTAATCCAAGGAAATAAAGGAAAAGGGAGGAGAGGAGGTGTGGATGAAGAAAAGCAAAGAAAATCACCATGAAAACATACCTTAAGTTTGGATTTCTTCCTCCTTCTTCTTCCTCTCTTGGGTGCCTCTCCCTTAGGGTTTTGCTTCTAATTTGGGGCTGGAAAATTTGAAGTGAAATGAGGGCAAGTGTGAGGCGCCACTTATATATAGGTAGGGAAAAGTGATTTTTTCAAAAATTTTAATTTTTCCCTTCATACTTTTCATTTTTGTTTCTCCTTTGTTTTAGCTCTTTTTTTAGAACTATCTTTTTCATTATAAAATCTAGATTTCCAATTAAATAAAATGCCTTTGGAATCACTCAAATCGGAATTAAAACCTTCCCGAACGAATCCGTTAAAGTTCAAGCACACCAATGTTGGAAAATATCCACCACAGGGGATTTAACTGTCACGGGGCTTCCAACGGTTTTTAGGGCCTCTGAGACCCCTGGAGAACTCAAAATTTTAATTTGAAAAGCCCTCCTGTGTGAATTCCAAAAATTACTCAAAATTACAAAAATTCCATTACATTTCGTAGGTTTTCCGTCAAAATTTGTTTCTTTATTCTAACTCTATTTTTCTTTCCATCTGAGGCTAGGATTCTCATTTTTAGGAGTCTAAAATATTACTTAAATTTTTCGGGACCTTAACTAATTCATTTCTAGGGACTTGCTTTGAAAACGTATCCGTTTTCGTCATTTAACAAAAACCAGACATTACATAATGGGATTAAAATTTCATCTCTTTCATTTGCATACATGTAACTCATAGTTGGTGGAGTGAAAGAAAAATTGAAAATTGGAGAAAAGAAATGTAAGTGGGAAAGAGACGATGGAAATTGGAAGCTAAACATATAATGTAAGCTAAAGTATCATGACATCATCATGTGCTAACCTAAATCCCCACCCTTTGTCATTTAAAGCCCTCAAATAACCATCATCTTCCTCATTTTCTCAAGCCATTTTGACATCAAAGGGAGAGGAGAAATGTAACACTATATTTAACTAGCTCATCTTATCTCACTTTTAATTGCATTCCTTTGTATAGCAAGGTTCCAAGAAAAATTCATTAAAATATTACATTATTTTTGTATTGCATAGTGAATAAAATTTTCATCTTGTGTACCATAGGCCATATGAACTCATCCATCTCACTATCCTATTTAAATACATTCATACAACTCAAAACTATCTCAAAATGTTGCCAAACGCTCAAGCTCATAACATACATACACAAAATAATACAAGTTCATTTCAAGTCCAGCTTGACAGATTTCTAGTGCCAATTTGGAAAATCATAACTAAATTTAGAAAAATTAAAATCAAACAAATCATAACTTTCTAGAAAGCTCTGGATGTTAACTTCTAAAAATAATTTCAATCCATGAAAATATCATTTAGACCATGTTTGACAATAGAAGAGTAACATAGGTTAGATAGCCCAACATTTATGATACAGCTTACTGATATAAACTTCAAAAATGTATAACTAATTCCACAAAACTCCTATTCAAACAAACTATACCAATTTGGAAAGTAACAGGTGTTAAATTTAAGGAAACAATACCTCCAGACCAAGCTAAACACGTTTATCTACTAAAAACTGATGGCATAATACATGGACTCGGTTGGCGCTACTAATACTAACATAAGACTTCAAAAATTCATAATTCTCTACTCAAACCTCCAAATGAGGTGCTTCTAGTTGATATAATTCAATATGAATGTTTAGTTTCTTCCTATAAAATATCATGGCCAGTAGACACCATTTGCCCTACAAATGATAGAGATGAAGTTTCTGACTATATGCACAATACCACTGTCAAAATTGTAAATTTTTACCAACTTTGAAAATTTATCAAATATTTTCTAGAGCTCCAAATAACATGCACTTTAGCTTCCCAAAAAGCTCTAGACAATACCTATATGAATGCCAAATTTCATGAGAAAATTTGTTCATTTGGTTAGATTGTATCATAGAGTTGCAAATGGTCACTTTTATGCTTCTAACGGGGTTTGAATGGGTCCAATTTTGCTTCTTATACTCCTAGGGCTACATGAGTACGGGGAAAAATTCAAAATGGTCTACTAAACATGTCTCAAGGGTCTAATAACCCAGATCTTACAAATTCACTCTCCCACTTGCTTACATACACATGGAATATACATGGTCTACCTTGCCATTCAACATCAAGAACATGTTATATCATTCAATTGCTATCCGTTCTCATACATACAACACATATTCATACATTCATACATGTTTAAAGGGTTATACATCATTTTATTACATCCCTTGACATTGTTTTGGTTACATAATAGACAAATAGCATATTTTTGTGTCAAACTTCTAGCTCCAAGCTTGGTGGCTTCCATTTTCTTGCTCTCTTGATCCACCTAGTCATGTTAGGTAATGGGGAGGGAAGAGTGATATTTTAAGAATCCTAATAACCCTTCTCCCTTTCAACTACACATAGATGGTGCAATTTCAAGTCTAAAAATGCATGCATGTCAAACATGAAATCCTTAAACATACATAAGGCATTTTCTTCATTCAAAAGTCACATATAACATACATAGGCTTGCCAAGACATTAGTTTAGCCTCACCCATTCTCTTTAGGGCTTTTAGACTTGCCTCACCCATTTTCAAGAGACTTTTGGCTAAGTCTCACTTTTTCTAGAGACTTTTAGCTTTGTCTCATCTATCCCTAGGGACTTTTGGCTCATCCTCACCCTAACTAAGGGACTTTTGATTTCACCAAGGTCAAGTAAACCAAAACATGTTTATAAATCATCATTAAAACACATAAGCCACCATCATGGTACCATAGCATACACATACTTGTTAAAACATGTTTCATGACTTAAACATTCACACACACATTAAAAGACAAGAAAACACCTAAACATGTATGAAAGAAAGGAAAGGGACTACCTTGGAGCCAATGTTATACACTTTTCCCTTAGTTTCTTCCTCCTTCTTTTGGCCAAACCTATGATACATGGAGGCTTGGCCTAAACACATCAAAAGAGGTATAAATCACTCATAAGAGCAAGTCTTAGCACCACACATACACTACATGAAGCTACTTTGTTTTATGGCTCTATTATGCTTCCATAAAGCACCTAATGAAGAAATTACAAGAATTCATGATTTTGGCTCCTTTCTCTCTTCCATTCTATGATTCTTGACCCCATTTAAAGTCCTTGGAATCATCACATATTCATTTTAAGGAGCCTAACTAGGAGTTACTTTATTAAGCTACATTATGGAGTCTATACCTTCATCTCACTTCTTAGTCTTTCTAAGTTTTTTTCCAAAGCTTCCTCCTACATTCTCCCACCACATATGATACAAATCTAGGCTTATAAAGATTTAAAACAACTTCTAGGTATTACTTCCCCTCTTGGCTGAACCTAGCATCCATTATGGAGCCCATGGAGTTTCCTTTGCTTCTTGGATGGAAGGTGCATGTGGGAAGGTCTCTAGGGGTCTTAGAAGCTCATACAAACATTGACATTAGCCTAGAGACTCTTGCATCAAAACAGAATTTTGCTTAAGTTCTTGAATCCCTAGCCTTACAATCTTGAATTTCAAGGATTCTTTCTTGAATTTCTTTGCACTATGTTAATACCCACACTCTAATTCATGAGTTTTACCCTTGGTTATATTCAAAAGCATCTCCCTCCTTGCTATTCAAATGGTGGTCGAAACTCACCCACACATGAATAAGGAGGAAGAAGCATGGAGTTTAATGGTTTTACCTTGAATTCAAGCTTTCCTTGAATGTTCTTCCTCTTCCTTTGGCTCTCCTCCTCTAATTTGAACTCCTCCCCCTTGGTCTGAGCTAAAAAAAAACCAAATCATATGCCAAAGCTATGGGAAGAAGGAGGAGTAGAAGGGAAATCAAATTGCTAAAGGAAGAAGCATGAATTGCTACACTTTTCTTATCTTTTTCTTGGATTTTTCCTCTTCTTCTTCCTCCATTCTTGGATGCCACTCTCAGCTGGTCTCCCTTCTGTTCTTAGGCAAAAATAAGGTTGGTCATATAAGGGAGAGAATAGGGGCATGTATTTAAAAGATGCTTATTGAACTTTCTTTTTTAAAAATTCCATTTATGTCCCCATTTCATAGCTTCTTTGTTTTGGCCTCATTTCAACTCCTTTTTTAGAACCATCTTTTCCATCATAAAAATTAGGTTTTCAATCTTATAAAATACCTTTGGAATCACTCAATTTGGATCTAAAACCTTTTCGAACGAATTGGTCAAAGTTTAGACTCACTGCCATTAGAAAGCATATACTAAAGGGCTTTTAACTGTCACAGGGCTTCCCATGGTTTTCAAGGCCTTTGAGAGCCCTGGATTTGATTTAAAAAGACCTCCTATGAGTATTCTAAAAATTTCTTAGAATTACGAAAATACCATTACATTTCATTGCATTTTTATTAAAATCTATCTGGCTATCTTAGTTTCAGTTTCAGGGCACCTTTGGACTTGAATCATCATTATTTGAGGTCTAGAATATTATTCTAATTTCATTGGGCCTCAAATCCTTCTCTTTGGGGGACTTCCTTTTGTATCCGATGAGTTTCTTATGTTACAGAGAAACCTGACGTTACATTTTTCGTGTTTTCTCATATTTTCGGAGGACTGGATATTACAAGAAACTTGGAGAAAGTTTCAACTATCATTGCCATTGCTTGAGCTTGCGCATGTGGTGAAAAGCCTCATTTTTAATTAAGGTAACTTTAAAGAAAAATGTTCTAATCTTTAAGAGTTTCAATTAGATTTTCATTTGGTGATAGTTAATTTCTTTAAGTAGAGGAAAAATTCACCAAGTGCAAACCCTATATGGTAAAAACAAGAGTCAAAGGTAAATTCCCTTCATCTTGATACTTGATTTTAATAATTTCTTTGGTAGTTCAAGTTGTGATCAAAAAATTCTATTTTGGCCAAGGAATAAGGTGTAGAATTTTATCTTAATTGAACTATTTCAGGGTTGAAAAGGACAAGGAAGGGAATAGGAAAATTAGATAAGACTCTATCTTGAACTATTTGCCTTGTTGTGACCAAATTAGTGAATTAATTATGGAAATATTTTTAGTTCTATTTTGAGGTTGTATAAGGTTGTTTTAATGGTTGTGAATACTGGAGAAATCAATTAATTTAAAAGGAGAAAAAGCAAGAGATAGAAAGATGGTAAGATTACATTTTTAGCTATTTTTATAGTTTATTGAATTAAGTTAATTTGTGAAAATTTTATGAACTTATGAATTGGATTTAAAGAAACAAAATGAAATATGGTATTTCATGTCTTAGCTATGAGTTAGATGCAAGACGATTTGTTAATAAGCGTGGAATTTGGCTCTTGATAAATTGGAAGTTAATTATTTAAGTTGGTAGGCTTAATTTGTTTGATTTTGTGTTTTATTGTTTATGAGAGTTAAGTGAAAATTTATGTGATTAAGATTTTTGTGTTTGGATAAATTGAAGTTGGTTAAGGCCACTTATGGTGTTGCATTTGGAAGTTGCAAAGTGTGGAATTTTAACTTTAAGTGGTAAGAGATTCCTTCCTTGAATAGTTTGTGTGAATGTGGAACTTTTTAAAGTGGAATTTAAGTTTGATTATTGTATTTTCTTGTGTTAGGTAAGTATTAAAGTGCAGAAAGAATCTTTTAAAGACCTTGTAGAAATCTTGTAGGGTCTAATCAAGACCTTGTAAAGATATTGATGACAAGATAAGATATTACATAAAGTAAGTTGAAACATCTAAGGTAAGTAGTAAGTCACGAATTGAGATTTAGATTTTGTTATTATGAGATATATGATACTGGGAATTAATAACTTTATATTTAACCTAGATTATTATATTTTTGTTAGATACATTGAGCCTTACCTTAGCCATGATTACATTAAGTTGTTTGTCAGGTAATTATTTATCTTTCATTATGTATTTTCTTTGAACAAAAATCGTATGCATGTTTTATAATTAACTTATGATATCTGTTTGATTGCTCATGAGGATTAACTTTGGGTGAGATGAGCATTCCTCCTTATAGTTTATCAAATTTTGGGTTTTAAGCCCACAATTTACTAGATTTTAGGTTCTAAGCCCGCAAATTCTTAGATGTAGGTTTTAAGCCTACAATTTATCAAATTTTTTTTAGCTCATAGTTTATCATATTTAAGTTCTAAGCTCACAAATTCTTAGATTTCAAGTTTTAAACCTGTTGTTTATCAATTTTAAAATTCTCGTAATAAATGGCCATAAGAGATATAGAGATATATAAGACACATAAGATACAAAGATATATGAGATACACAAGATAAGTAGAAATATAAGATATAGAAAGTATAAAAATATATGAAATGCATCTTATGCTTTAGTTTTCTTATATGCAATCAAATATCATGTTTTTATTTATTTATTTATTAATTCTTGTATGCCATTCTAGTTTTGAGTTCATGTTAAGTATAAACATGTTTAAAAGATAAAGCAACTACTTAGATTTCGATCTCACCCCTTTATAAGGAATAACTACTTTATTTTTCAAAAGAGAGCTTTAAAAAGAAGAATGAGAAGCAGGCTAAGAAGCAGCCTTTATAACTAGCATTGTGCAAGTGGCCATACTTTATGAGTTTTATGTAAATATGTTTGGTAAAGGCTATACATATGCTCGATATATTATGTAGATGGCCATGAAGCCTATTTTGAGTTTGTATGTATATGCAAAAGAATGCCAATTTTATGTCATGAGCTTTTGATGTATATAGAGATATACTTTGGTTTTTACTTGTATTTTAGTATGTTGATATTATATGATGTTATGAGTTGATGAATGATATCTCATAGTTTTTTTCTTGTGGAATAATGTGGGATCATTATCATTTAGATATGTTTATGAGGTTTTGGTAATAAATTGAGAAGTTACAGCTATCTAGTCGAGCCTTGTCAATAGGATTAAGATCTTGTTAGTAAGGTTTGTATTGTGTCAAACATTAAGATTTGAAATCCAATCAAGAATCTTATAGACCACTTGTAAACCTTTTCAACAAATTTTTAAACTTTATAGATTGATATAAGTCTGATTTTGGTTAAGCCTTAGTATTGTGATCTTGTTGACAAGATCAGTTAACAAGATCCTAACCTTGTTAACCAGATTTTCAGGTAGGTTAATAAAACTTTTGGAGTTCTAGTTAATTATAAGTATGATTTAATAGTGGATATCTCCTATATAAGTTACCTAATCTTTGAAACCATAATCTAGAAGCCTATTAATTAAGGTTGATCAGATAAAAACATATAAGTCAAGTTGTTTCAAAAAGCTTTAATTGTTTATGGTTTTAGTTAAGTATTTCATGATTTTATTCACCTTTCTACTTAGCTTTGTTAGAGTTAGACTTTTATCTCTTTGTTTAGTCTTTCTAGAGAGAAAGGATTGACAACATTAGCACAAAAAGCAAAAATAAGGCTAAATATTAAATTAATAAGATAAGTACATTAGGTACTATCCTTATTTCTCTGGGTCATACATATCCCCAGTGCATTATTTTATAGAGCCCACAAGGTACAAACTATCCTATGGAAATTACAAATACATCACCAAAAATAAAAATGTACATAAGTTCTAGTTTTTTCTTTAAACATTAGATACACTAAACCCACTCCATGCTTGCTCTCCATATTTAAGTGGGAATAGGAAATACCCATTCAACTATGGGATAAGTTTTAATTCAAAAGTTGTAACAACCGGGAAAAAGAAAAGAAAAGGGAAAAGAAAGAAAGTGAAAGCTAAAAAAATTCGAAATCTGGAAATTTTGCTAAGTCTCCTCGCAATAGCGAGAAATGGTCTCGCTATCGCGAGAATGTCTTCTCGCAATAGCGAATGAGATTCTAGCTATAGCGAGTGCGGGCAGCAGTCCATACAGAAACCAGGGGGCAGCTCGCCGTAGCGTGCGCCATAGCGAGAGTGAGGTCTGGAACTGACGCGAGTTCGCCATAGCGAAGGTCGAATCTCGCCATAGCGAAGGGAACTGATACGATCTCGCCGTAGCGAAGGTTACACCTCGCCATAGCAAAGCCAGATTACACGAGCTCGCTATAGCGAAGGTTAATTTTCGCCGTAGCGAGGGTCAGTCCGGAAGAGAGTAAATAGCGAGAATTAGACTTCATTAAACGCCCAAACTCATTTCTTCTCTCATATCTACCCTAGACTTCGACCCAAGGAGAGAAAAGAGGCGTGGAGAGTGAGAGAGATCAAGAGAAGGAGGAAAAGCAAGGGAAAGGTAAGGAAATTTCCCCCATTTCTCTTTAGAACTCTGATCCCCTCTCTTTGCCCTCTCTTTCTACGATTTTGTTTGTAAAAATAGATGATTTTTGGGCATGGGTCAGAAGAGGGAAAGTGGAAAACACCTTTGAATCTTTGTGTTTTCTTTGAAAATGTGGTTTCCACTATCATGGGAGCTTAAGAGAGAGAAAGGGTTGATGGCATTCTAGAGAGAGAGAGAGAATTCTAGGTTCTGGTATGTAGGAGAGTTGATCTGATGATTCCATGTTAAGAGAGTAATTGCATGCTTTTGTGTGTCTAGGCTCAAGAGAAACACCTCCATTAATGTGTGATTGTGAACTTAAGAAGGGAGAAGAGGAATTAAAAGGAAAAGCTAGTGTTGACCTTGGCTGATAAGGTAGCTCTCTCTTCCCACTCTTTCTTGTTGCATTCTTGGATGTAATAGTCATTGTATGTTTATGTATATGCTTGTTATGTGAAATATGCCATATGCTATTGCTTTGATGCATTGATGCCAATATGCTTGTGTGTTGAATTGTAAGAATTGCTCGGGTGAGGTAGTGCCAAAAGTCCCTTGAGATGGGTGAGGTAAAGCCGAAAGTCCCTTGAGATAGGTGAGACAAGGCCAAAAGTCTCAAACGAGTGAGGCCAAGTCAAAAGTCCTTAAACTCAGGTGAGGCCATCTAAAAGTCCCTAAACTCGGGTGAGGCTAGACCAAAAGTCCCTAGAGCCCATTTTTGGCATTGTTGTGATTTCCATAGCATGTACATCGTGTGTTGGTTGTTTGAGAATGGCTAAGTGCTTATTCACATGCTTTGACTTGTTATATGCCTTGATTGCTTACTTGATTGAGTGCATGAGCTACTGAGATTCCCTGAATCTCACCCCTTCCCCTCCCAACTTAATATGCCAGGTGGAGCTCAAGGAGAACTGAGCACACACCAAGGAGCCTAGAAGCATGCTTAGCTAGATAGTAGCTTATTTTGGATATTTTGATGTATTTTGATGTAAAGAGGTGCCAAAATGAGTATGCACCTTCTATTTTTGAGATGTAAAGGTTGTAACAAGTGTAAATGCATGAAAAAATAATGTATGAACTATGTTTATAGCCAAAGTAATGGAAATGAGGGTTTTGCCCCTTTTGATTAATGAATGTGATAGTGTATATTGGGCCGTAGCATAGTGAGATTAGAATGTATGTTGATTTGGACCACATGGACATATTATATAGACTATTGTTATGCTTTTAAACTTGTCCATGAGTGGCTAGAGTGTGTGAGAGGCTATTTGGACCCATTTTGGACCTTTTTGGTGCCAAAACTGGTATTTTTGAGAGCTCCGTCAAAGTATGACCGAATGAGCTCCTCTTACCATGAAATTTGGCGTGCCTCTAGAGTTTGTAGAAAGCTTCTTGAGAAGCTAAAGTGGGTAATATTCAAAGGTCGAGAGAATATTTGGTGAATTGTTGAAGTTGGAAAAAATATGGTAGTTTGGTCATGCACTGTTTCTATAGGTCAGAAATGAAATCCATGTCCTACATAGACCAAACGGTAGCCAAATGTCATGAACTTTTATACACATGAACTAGAAAACCAAAGTGACCTATACCAACTGGAATCACCTAAATCGGAGGTCTGTAGAGAGAGATTGAACTGTCTGAAGTTCTGTATCAGCATCAGGGAGCTCATCTGACCCCCGTTACTGTTCCATCAGTTTTCGGAGTGTAGGGACTACTGAATTGATCTGAACTTATTTTTCTCCTCTAGTAGACATCCGTAGCTTTCCAAATTGTTATAGTATGCCTAGATTGGATTTTTGAGGATTTAATTATGAATTTCTGAAATTCATGATAGTAATCTGGGCCAGAAACAGTGACAGTCGGACCTCCTTCCCATTTTCGATGTCAAACATGGTCCAAACGCTGAGATTATGATTGGAAATTATTTTTAGAGTAAAATTAACACTTAGAGCTTTCCAGAAAGCTAAATTTTACTAGATTACCATTTTTCTATAATTAGTTATGATTTTCCAAAGTTAGAGCCAAAATATGACTTTTGGGCACAAGTGAGAAAAATGCATTTTTTTGGTTTTTGGCTCCATACCCATGGCTTATGGCTTGTTTTATGCTATGTATGAGTTGTATAAGTGGAATGTGAGTAGAGAATGTAAATGATGGGTTCACAAGACCTACGGGGTAAAAGTTGAGTGTATGAAACCCCCTTTCATAGCATGAAAATGCCACGGATTGGTATTGTTTCTTTGGAAATCATGTGGAACCGAGCCCAAAGAAAGGCTAGGTAGCGGTAGTAGATTAAGGTGACCTCAATCAAAAAATGAATGCACGTTTTTTGTGCACAAATAAGTAACTTGTTAATCATAATCATATCATTATTCTATTTGTAATAACATACTTATCTAATTAGAGTACCCTCTAGAGTGGATTCTATATAAACTTATGCAAACAATGGATACCTTCCTTTTGAGTTCTATATTACATATTACCTTACCTTGGCTGCTTTTTCTCATATAGATATTTTTTTGACATGATTTCACATACACAGTGATGAGAAAACTACATTTTTCCTTTTTCTGCATTTTCCACACTTTCTTGACATATCATGAAATATTTTTCTTCATTAAAAATCAAAGCAATGATATGAAAAATACAACATGCATAGATTACATTACTACATGTGTACATTGTCTAAAAATGACAAATTCTCATGAAACCTTAATTTGCCAATTTTTACAAATTCCAAGTCCTTTTTCTTTTTGTCCAAAAGTCCGTATCCACATGCCATGGTCAAATCCATAATAAGCAATATTATATAATTAAATAGTCATAATTTAGTATAAATAAAATCTTAAGTGTAAGAATATTCTTAAAGTCAAATTTATCATTTTAATAAAAAAGTCGACTTCCAATAGTTTTAAAAAATGCACATTAACTTTGGTGATAGTCCAATTTTTTTTTTTTTAATAAACCTTGATAAGCATGATATTTTATACATTTTATTCTCCTTAACTTAGACATTTTAGTTCCAAATATGGGTTTAGGGGTTTAATTAGATAGAATTTTGTTTTAGTAGCCATTCTCTGCACTTTATGAATTAATTGGCAAAATAATTGATTTTAAATGCATAAATCATTTTAAATGAATTTTGTGAATTTTCTATTTCATCTCTTCCATTCTTTTTGTGCAGATTTTTCAATTGGAAATTGGAGCTTGAATGGAGGTTGGTTTGGAGAAGAGGTAGCATGCATGGGCTCACATAATCTGCACACATATATTAAACTTTCATCTCCATGTAATGCTCAAGTAAGAGACAGCCAAGATGAAGAAAATGCAGCAGCTGAAACAAGAAGCAAGGAGGAGTGAACTCGAGCTTGTGTGGAAAGAAAAAAGGAAGAGCAACACGAGCTGCATGTGGGAAGAAAAAGCAACGTGAACACTACAAACACGAGCAGAACAGAGCATGTGAATAGAAAGTGGGGCTGGAAGATACAAGAAGCAACATGTTATACATATTAGAATGTGGGTCTGGCGCTAAAAGAAGGAAAGAAAGGGGCTCGAGTTGGGTTCTACATGAGGAGAAGCCATGGGTCCTGCTACAGAATTCGCAAAATAGAGGAGAAGCAATGCGAAGGGTTGCTAAACACAAGAGCACGCAGAGGTTAACGTAAAGGCCACGGGTTACACAAGTGAACATGGCTGGAACAGACGTTGAGGTAAACAAAGATGGGCTGGAACGTGCAAGGAAACAATGGGTTAGTGAGAAGAAAACATGCCAAAAAAGCCTCTATTTTAGAGAGCTGGATTGAAAAGAGAAGCAAATAAGACACAAGCAGCTACATATGAGAAAACATGAAGAGAAAGAGGTTGCAGAATACGTAAAAGATGTATGAAGAGGATTAAGCAAGAAGCTACTATTTTGAAATGGAGGAAGAGCACGAAGGAAGATGCCATGAGACCATGAAGTAAGCTAGAACATGACTGGAGTGTGAAAAAGAGAACGAGCTAGATTTAGCTACGGGCAAGGGAAGAATGATGAGGTAGCACTTAAACTTGGAGCTGAATAATGTGGAAACAATTTAAAGGTAGCTTGAGTGGAAAGTTCTACTTAGATTTGGAAGACTCCCACGAGTTTCTCTCCACGTCACAAGTATACATATGCAGAGCTGGAAAATGAAAGAGCTGGCATGCATGGAAATCACATGAGAAACTCGAGCTGGAGATTAATGAGTTGAGCACGTGGAATTAAAGAAAGCTGAAATGAGGAGCTGAAGAACACGTGGATTAATGAATGAGTTGGGAAACATGACGTGGGAAGCTTGCATGAATTTGAATATTATATTTAGCTTCAAGTGGGGTCCACTCTTATACACATGAAGTAGCTTCAGACAATTGGAAATAAGGCAGCACGTGAATGATTAATAGGGCACGTGAAAGGGAGCATATTTGAATCATTCAGACGCTAGAATCAATTCATCCACAGCGTCCATTCATTTATTCATACATTCCATTCGAATAAATCATGTCGTCCAGCATTTCATCACGTATCCATTCATCTCTGACGCCTTCACTCCACCCCTTTGTCCAGCAGCCACACACCACGCCTCCACTCCATTCCTACTTTATCTTCACCCAATGATGCTTTAATTCTCCTTTGTGGCTAGCTTAGAGGAAGCTCTTGAGTTGAAGCTTGAATCCAAGAATTAGAACCAGAATTTTGGGCTAAGAATTTCATTTTATTTTCCTCTCTTTCCATACCAATTTTAATTATTTTATATGTTTGGTTGAGCTTGTAAGTGATTGAAGTTGATGTAGTTCATGATTGATGGCTGGTTAGACATTGATTAGGAGAGATATTGGCTAATTAACTGTATGAATTAAGTGCTGGATTTTCATTTTTCTATAATTTTTCAAGTGTGCAATCAAGGTGTTTGATAAAATGCTTGTGAGAATTGGTGTGCTTAATTGTTTGAATTAAGGATTCCTTGGAGTTTGGTTAGTTAATTAAACATCCTAGGGTGTTAATTCAGAGGCTAATTAATCAATTAATTATCCAATTCAAGTGTTCATAGATCGTAATCACAAGAATTAGTAATTTAATGGTAGTTGAGGTCTCAATTAACATCAAATTGCTAGGTTCTTGATTCTTACGTAGTAACTCAAGATACATTTGTATTGAACACAATTAGGGATTCTTAGACAAGAGTTAATCACAATTGGATTAGGATAAGGATAATGGATACCAAGGGACGAATCCAAAGCTAGTCACAAGACCACCATTCACCTCTTAATCTCATGCAATTAGGAATTTAGGAATTTTATTTCAATTTTATTTCAGATAGTTTAATTCAATCAAAAACCCCCCAAATTAGATAGCTTTTAGGATCTTTTAACACTTAGAAACTTAATTAAGCATTGAACTCCATTTCCAAGGGAGATGACCTAGGTTGTGCCTTATATTGCATTTAATATTCAACCTAATTTTATTTTGAGGGTTGTGCGACAGAACCTCTCAAACCTCCTACCATACATGACCATGCAAATATAGATATATTACACTTCTTTACTTAGTCAACTTTAGGCATGAATATCCCTTTATCCTTATCAACTTTATGAAATTTGACATATACCCTAACTCCTTATTATATGAAATTACATGCATGCACAATCTTATAAATCTAATGTCACTTACATGCATAATCACCTTAATTATTTTTCAAATAATAAAGCATGCAACAAATACTAATTTGAGTAAGGACAATTTTCCTTACCAAAACTTCACTTGATTTTTTTTTCATTTTTTCTTCTTCTCCTCCTTTTGGCTAAAATTGGTACTCTCACACACGCTCTTGGTTTGCATTATTTTTGTGAAGATAAGTGCAAGGGATGTCATCGTATTTATAGACAAATTTTACATATACATGACATGTAAAAGTAGTCCTCCAAATCCTTTTGAAATTTTCTTTCCCACCTTTTAATCCTTTCCTACGAAGATTATCTAAAGTGAGCCCTTTTCTTAGCTTTTAAGACATGTGGTCCCATTTTTAGATTAATCTAATTATTGCTTACTTTAATTAATCTAAACTTAGTTACATAACTATACTCATTTACTAAATTACATATACATTTCCCTTTAAATACCATACCTCCAAAATTGTGCCACTTCCATCTTAATATTCACTAAAAATCCATCTTTAATTTTTTTAATCAAGGTCATCCAACGTTAATTCTCTTTTTAATCTATAATTATAAATCTTCAATTAGTTGTTAAGAATGATCTTAATTCACTTAATTGTTTCCACCTTTATTAAGGTAGTCAAGATAAGTTGTTATGCATTAAATAATGATTCACACCTAGTTTTCCACATATTTCAGCACACCATTAGTAGCTCACATCCATTCTTTATTTCTTTCATGTGCAAAAAAGCAACTTCTTGGCTTTTTCTTATTAAAATCCACATTATCCTTTAACTTATTCCTACTCTTTCACATCCTTAATCATGTTTAATCTCCCTTAATCATATTCTTAAGAATTTTGAAATACTTGCGCCCTTCATCTACTTTTAATTATTTCTCAATTGATATCATATATTATATACTTGCATTTTAGCCACCATTTAGTTTCTACCTCAATAACTGCCATACATTTTTCAACACAAATATCTTTCTATACATCCATCTATTCTCTATTTATTTTTAGATTCCTCTCCTTTTTTAACTTAATTCCCCAATTATTATCTAGTCAATGGTCAATATTTGCATGCATTTCCTATTGATTTCGGCCTTTTTACCAAGACTCAATTTACTTGTTTTAGCCATGCATGTATGTAAGGTGGTGGAAACTAACTTGTTCTTCTATCTAACTATTTTGAAATATGTGAGAAATGAGCCTACAAAAATCAAAATTTAACCAGGTTAAGTTATGAAACATCTAAAAAACTATTATTTTTCCTAACTCAGTTTTAACTGAATTTTTGGCCTTTGAGTTCTACTAATTTTTAAAATTATGTACACTCTACTAAAAATCACAACACGTGGGACTCATTAAATTTTATAGGTTAACTTCCAAAAACCTAAATTTTAGATTAAAAAACTTTCATATAGCCCTTCAATTAATTGATTTTCCAAAGCTACCCAGATTTTCTTAAAATTCACATAGCCACCATTTTGCATTTCTTTTACCGACCAAGCTAATCCAAAGTTTCCTATTTTTGGCATACAAATCCTATATGTTGGTAACTTCAATAAAAACTTTGTAGAATGATAACATGGTTTGACCCCTTAACCATCCACTTTTAAAAAACAAATCAAATTTATTTGAAATTTGCCATGTTCCATTTTTGTGAATTTTTAGTTAACTCAAGTGTACTTCTAATAAAAACCAATTTCTTCTTAATACAATCCTAAATATGTTAATTATATGATTTGAAAATATTAAACAATAATCCATGCATTATCATGCACTGATTTGCTTATTTTCCAAAGTTGTCCTTTTTTCCTACTTGAATTCTATTTAATTACAATTTATAAACTAAATATTCATTAATCCATCCTATACCTCTCCCTTTTTCTTACAAGTATCACTAAATTTCCTATCTACAAATATAGCCTTTCATTGTTGCATGCAAGTGTTTCCTTCTTGTATGAAATAAGATCATCCCCTCTGTCATGGAAGCTTTATAGGTGGTTAACAATTTTAATAAATCTTTGAATATTCTTCCATGAAAAAATCAACAATTAAGAAGACATGTAAATTTCTACTTGTTGTTAACATTAATATTCTCCAAGTCTTTGGGATAATTTAAAATTTTAACATTCACATAATAGGAAAATTTTCCAATGATGTAGATAATTATTTATTATTTCTATTACTTATTATATATTCAATTGTTATCTAATAAAATAGTAAAATTTTATGTCATCCAAACTACCTACCATTTTCTATTAGCGCAATTTGTAACATCCCAAAAATGAATTAGGGTACTAATCATAGATTTGGGTTAATTAAGAATAATTAATATAGAATAATCAAGTAAGTTAAGTGAATGGAAATTTTGAGAGATAAATTAATAATATAAGTTGAGAATTAATTGGGATAAAAACTTCATCTAGGCCCAAATTAATGTAGGAGATCATGATAAGAGGCTAATCTCATTTAATGAGTTAAAGGCCCAATCTGATTTAATGAGTTAAAGGCCCAAGACCCAACTTCTATAAGCCCATGTAATTGGCCCAATAACCTTTGAGCAGACTCAAATCAAATGAGTCTTTCAAACTTGGTCTGGCCCAATTGAATTTCAGCAACCCAATATAAGAGAGCTGGCCCAACAAAGCCAAAATCTGAAGCCCATTAGGAGTTGGATCTTGGAGCAACCCATAACCCATGGAAAACCCAACTTAAACCCTAAAAACTGACCTAGCCACCTCCCCCTTCTACAGAATCATAAGAGACACACACAAAAATTCAGAGGTCCAAAGGAGAGGCTAGGGTTCTTGGCATATTTCCATATTTTCCCACTTCTAAAGCAAGATTCAACCAAGGTAATAGTTATATAACTTAATCCTCTCATCTTTCTCTTTAATTTGAACCGATTAATGTTCCAATTAGAGTATTTTCACCCACACCTAAAATCTGAAACTTGCCATTTGGTGTTTCTATAGCGAAAATTCATAGGTTAAGGTTAGGGCTGACATTAAGTAAGTATAAACTCTTTTTTTAAGGTATTTCTATTGGTTTGAGACCCCAATAATTGGATTATAGTATAGGTATTAATTTTATACAAATTTACTTAGGATTTTGGGTGAAATATTAAAGTTTTTGGTGGAGGACATTTCAATCCGAATTTGGGAACTTGTAGTGGCTAAGTAAGTGTTCCTTAGGTGGTCATTAGCATTTTAAATTCTTTGGGTACTTGTTGCTACTATAAATGATGAATTAAAGTAGTAATTCTCTGATGCTATGGTTATAGGGGGATTTTTGTACCATTGGTGGCTGTTGTAAATTTATCTACAAGTGAGGTAACCAGGGTTTACATTAATTCCATGCATATATCTATTTTAATTTCATGTTTATTGTACATGAATGATTTGAAATGCTGAATGAATTGGTTAGATATCTATTGTGTTGTGATTAGACCTTGTGAGTCCATGGTGGAGCTGTGGTGTGGCTGCCACCCGTGCATGTGCTTTGATCGAGCACCGGGTTATGATCAAATCCCAGATGTACTAAGCCCTGATTGTGCTCAATGGGGAGTAGGTGCCGTGGACAGGCCTCTCCCGATGTTATTGGCCTTTAACATGTGAAAATATGATTACTAGTATAGGATAGTAATCATGATAGCCTAATTATTTCATTTACTGATATGACTGATATGACTCTGATGTTGATTTTGATTCATGCATATATGTTAATTAAATTGGATATAATGAATAGAAATTTCCTTGGTTATTGAGATTCATATCTCACCCCGTTTAATGGGATTAATATTTTAGGTTAAGGTTCTTCGGGTAAGGATAAGGGAAAGCAAGTAGATGAAAATCTATGAGCTCTAACATACGGGGAGAAGGCTACACTTAGACTGATTTATTTAGTATAGATGCTAAATTTTGTATTCCTTATTGTATAGCATCATCTTGTATTCATGTTGCCAAGTGTAGGCTCTTATTTTTGATTACTTAGGATGTATTTATTAAGGAGTTAGGCCTCATCTTAATTTGGTATTAAATGTATGAACTTATAGTATCTGATATATAAACCTTGTTGAACTTATGATATGGCTTACCATTTGGGAATTGTAATCACGGGATGCGTTAGATATTGATATGAACCATGGATGTATGAAACCTCTAACGGAATGTGTATCGAATGTTAATGGTCAATAGTGCATGAATTCTTGTTGCTATTACTCTGTGGATTTGCTGATATAGGGTAGTTGGAGTGGAAATTACATTTAAGTTTTGAATTGGAAATGGTAGAATAGTTAGGTGAATAGGGTAGATAAATACCATTATAGTCACACAAAATGGGAGGAAGTGGTCCTAGGGTGTTCCTAAGAAGAGAATTGGAGCACATGGGACGAAATGTAGGAGATATAGCTACAGGAGGGAGTCACGCAGCGGCTAGGAAGGCCTCGCCGCGGCCTAAAGAGTGACAGTGGCGAGGGACGCCACAGCTTGAGTAGTATCGCCACAGTATTTCCGATGCGCAGTGCAAAAAAAATCGCCCAAAGGGTGACAGAACAAAACCTCACAGTGGCGCAATAGGTCTTGCCACAGCGCACGTTAAGGAAATTAGTTAAGGAGAGTACAGTAACAAAACTCGCCACGGCACAAGTTTATTCTACCGAGGCGAGAATCGTAGGACTTCAAACAGTAGCTCCAGGAGACATCTCCGCCGCAGCGCCACATAGGTTGGCTGCAGTGTAGGTCCAACTCGCCGCGGCGAAATTCAAGTAAGTTACCCAATGATTCCCGAGAGCAACTTAGTCGCAGTGCAAAAGGTCAGGGCCACGGCGCAAAGTAAAAAAACTTAGTTTTCGAGCTCCAGGACCTAGTTTAGAAGGTTTCAAGTCGCAGTGCAGGTCTCCAAACTCCCACCTTTAGCCTAGAAATCCTAATTTCTTCAATAGTAATGCTAGGAAATGGTATAGGAACACTTGTGGAAGGTTTTTGTGTGTTGAAACTGATGGATGGATGAATCATAAACCCTTGATGATAGTGCAATTCCTTTTATACATTCTCCCATTTATGGTTGTTTAGTTGATGACCCTAATAAAATCAAGGTTCAAATTTCCCTATATTTTCTTAATGTAATTAATTGTAACAACTCTAAACCTTGATCATTAATTATTAATCATGTAGTTAACTATAATTATCGGGATTAGAAGTTAAGGTTGTCACACAATTCCACCTTCGTGAAAATTTCCTACACTAATTCTCAATCTTTAAGAAAATGCTACTAAATTTTTACTTAACACAGAAGGAAATTTTCATACATATCCTAATTCCAATCATGCTCATCAAATTTAAGAATTTACTATTTAAATAAAATTGCATGCAAAATTTTGAAATATACCTTTATTATTAATAAAGAGAAATTTTGAAATTAAAAATATATTACTATTTATTACAAGGAAAAAAAAAAGATGTTCTAGCCCATGTAATGAAATTTTGTATAGACATACACCACTATGATTCTAGAAATTACCTTTAAGGTCATCCTCATCATTGAAAAGCACTATTATATGCCTACCCCTTGGCTATGAAGACTTTGTACACTATGTAACTTTTAGGTTTTGAAGTTATTCTTCATCACCTTAGGTTACTTATGCTTCAAAGTGCTTGTAAGGGCTCAATTCTTTCCTTTGGAATTGATACTAGAGCCGTCATAGAGCAAATGAGAAAGACCATTTATAGGGTGGTCACTAAGGAATACTTAATATGGAGCATGCACTTGCTTTGAATGGACCAAACATAACAAATTAGTCAAGGAATTATGTTATGTGTCCTAAAATGCTTCATTTATTATAAGTAATTAGGAAGAATTTTAGTTTTTATTGATGATGGTGATTAAGGATTTTTGAGTGAAGATTGTGAAATTAAAGATCTTGAAGATATTTGAAAGAAAAAAAAGGTTAGGCATAAAAAAATAGTCTATTAAAATAGTCATACCATAAGATATTAATTATAATTTACACAAAATTAGATCTCTCATTTGAGAGTAAAGAAAACATGTGAAGCAAATCATCTCTAGTTGTGTTGCAACTGGTGACTATGCATTCACCACATCATGACAATCAAAGGAATCCATCTATCCATGTAGTGCCATACGGCTCCTTTTTTTTTTCAAAGTTTACAGTGCAAAATGCCTTTTTTTTCTAAATGAAATAGTTTCTCTTTAAATCTCCCAGGTAGCTACACATGTTGCTTTTTTTTTTTTCCACTGCAGATGGAAGCAATAGCTAAGCACACACCAATAAAGCAATGAAACATAGCAAATGTGAAGCAAAAAATGAAAATGAACTGTGATTTTCTTCAAGTGTAGTGAAATAGCGCATCATGGGTTTAGAATAAAGCATTTGGTTTTTTCTCCATGCATGTAAGGCCACTCTTATAATTTACTTGTTAATAGCATGCACCTAAATTTTGTAAAAGGCTAAATTTGCTCCTCTCCCATTTATTATGCTAAATTTAAGAATATGTAAATGTCCTTTTTCTAGGTGACAAATGGTTTTTGCCCTAGTTGCTGATAAATTGGAGTTGTAATGGACATCACCTTAGCTTAAGATATATTTGATAACACCTTCATTTACTATTACATACAAAGTGCTTGATTAATTGCCTCAAGAGTTGTTTTAAATTCTTCTTTGTGATTCCTTAAAATTTTCTTTTGCTTTTTTTTAGTATATGTTTCTTATACATGTTCTTTGTTCATGTTATTGAATTGTAGTATTAGACTTGCTTTATGAAGAAGCCATTGTAGATGAAATACTACTTGTGAGAAGTTGATTTTCCAAAACAAAGAAAGCATAAGAAAATATGTAATGAACACAATTTCTGTAAAATGACGAAATGAGTTGTATAAAAGTAAGTCCTCTTAAATGAGCTAGATAATATCCTGAAAAATTTGGGTAGAGTCCTAGACCCCTAAAAATGATAATTCTAGGCTTAGATGGAAAGAAAAACGGAATTAGGATGGAAAAATAATTTGTGACAGAAACTAACGAAACGTAATGGTTTCGTAAATAAGTAAAAATTTTGGAAAAATACATAGGAGGGTTTTTTAAATGGGAAATTTGAGTTGCCCAGGGTTCTCAGAGGCCCTAAATACTATAGAAAGGCTCGGGACCAGTAAAACCCCTCCAGTGTATGTTTTCCAATGTCGGTGAGCCTGAATTTTGACAAAGTCATTCAGTAAGGTTTTAGCTCCAAATTGAATGATTTCAAAGGCATTTTATTAAATTTCAAACCTAAATTTTATAATGGAAAAGACATCTCTCAAAAAGGAGCTAAAGCAAAGCCGAAACGAAGATGCCATTACAGAAGGATGAAATTGAAATTTTTGAAAAAAGTGTATTTCTATAAGCTCCCACACACTTCTCCCATCTTCTTAAGCCCAAAATTCTCTGCCCAAAATATAGAAAAACAGCAGCTCCTTTAGGCACACCAAGAGAAGAAGAAAAAGAAGGAGAAAAGGCTAAGAAAGGTAAGGAAACTTGGAGAATTTCATGCTCTTCCTTCTTCCAACTTTGCTCCTCTCTTCCTAGGCTTTCTTTCCATGGTTTATTTGAGCTATTTGGTACTGTTTTAATCCATAATATTGAAGGGGGAGTTCAATTTTTGAAGGGAAGCAAACCAAGAAGAAAGACTCTTGAAACTAAGTTGAAATCCAAGGTAATTCATGCTTTGAATTGTTTCTTCCCTTTGCTTCCTCTTGTCTTGAGTTTCGACCTAAATTAGAACCATATAGGGGAGGGAAGTTCTGTCCAAAAACAAGAGAGGAACAAGGGTTTTAGGCCATGGGGAGATAGAATATGGCAAGAAATTGCAAGGAAAACCTATGGAAAATAAGATAGCAAAGTGTAGGCTTCTTTAGGGTTTTGTAAAATCTGATTTTGTGTAAGTGTTTTCTTGGCTATTTGAATGTTTCCTTGAGCTTCTAAGACCTTTAAAAAGCCTCCTACGTGGCTCTCCCATCAAAGAAAAACCACAAAGTCCATGAACCTCCATTATGGTGCATATTTCGGCCAAGCTAGGTTCATTAGGCTAAGGGATGTTTTAAATTGTTCTAGCCTTGGTTTGGGACTTTATATGATGTTAGAAGATGAGAGAAACCATTAGGAATAATTTAGGAGCCATGGATTGAAAGATGGAACAATGGTGTCTATAATGGTGCCTTATGAAGCAACTTGATTTTTCAATTGTGCAAGTGAATGTGTGAGGGCTCCAAGGACCTTAAATGAGTCCAAGAAATCTAAAAATAACAAGAGAATGGAGCCTAGAACTTGAAATATGATATTTGCTTCAATGGGCCATTTATGGAACCATTATGCCACTTATGGAACTAAGTGTATGTTCAAGAGGGAATTTAATGTCTTGGCTTACTTCAAGTATGTAATTGTGTGTTTTTTATGGTGTTTAGGCCAAAAGAACATCCACCCACTTAGGTACACTTGTAAGGTCGAAAAAGGGAAGGAAAAGGATCAAGAAAATATTGTATAAATCCAAGGTAGCTCTCCACCTCATTCTCCTTACATTCTTATGTGCATATGTATATTATTGTATACTTGTGTGTTCTTGTGACTTGATGATATGACTTTACATTGGTACCAATGTGTTTCCTTGAATGGCTTTGGTTGTGGAAATGGCTCATAAGGGTAAAATGATGGCAAAAGTCCCTTAATGAAGGTGAAGAGATGCCAAAAGTCTCATGGCATGGGTGAGACAAGGTCAAAAGTCTCTTGGAAGAGTGAGACCAAGTCAAAATTCTCTAGGCCAAGAGTGAGGCAAATCCAAAAGTCTTAGAAATGAGATGAGGCAAAACCAAAAGTCCCTAGAGCACGGTCTTGTTTTGAATGTGAATGAGTGGCATGTGAATTGTGACTTTGCATACTTTATGGTTGTCAAACCTTCCATACATATGCTTTGATGTGTATATGCCTTGAATGTGTGTGTGAATGGGTGTATGAATGGGTGTATAAGCTATTGAAATTCTAGGAATCTCACTCCCCTTCCCTCCATTATCTTGAAATGCCTAGGTGATATTCAAGAAACAAGGAGTGCAAGCCAAAGACCTTGAAAGATTACATTTTATATTTCATGTAACCTTATTTGTAAATGAATGTCAAAGTAAGCTTGTACATATTATTTTCGTGATGTAAGACCATGAACAAATGAAAAATAATGTATGAATATGATGTAGACCTTATGTGACACTAAATCCATAGAATTATGCAAATTGGCTCTTAGATGGCTTGATGCAACTATGAAATCTTAGATGTGGAATGACCAAAATGAGATGCATGGGGTTTGGGACCACTTGGACAGTTTACACAAGTCATATTTATGTTTTTAAACTTACCCAAGAGGTGCTAAACATTAAAGGAGGCCATTTGGACACATTTGGTATCTCATATGGAGCAAAATTAACCATTTTGGTTAGCTATACCACTTTTTGTCGAAATGAGCTCTTCTTGGTCTGAAATTGGCATGCATCTAGATCTCATTGAGAGCTTTTTGGGAAGCTAAAGTAGGTAATTTTTAGAGTTCCGTGGTATATTTGGTGAATTGTTGAAGTTGGAAAATTTTTTGATTTTGGTCACTGGTACTATAGCTTTGGTCCGAAATTGAATTCCATCATTCATAGGGCAAATGATGTCCAATTGCTATGAAATTTTATAAAGAGAAACTAGACACTCCTAGTGACTCGTGTCAACTAGAAGCACCTCATTTGGATGTCTAAAGAGGGAGATATGAATTTTTGAAATTTTTTTCCAGTATCAAGTATCCAAACTGACCTAGGTTACTATTTGATTGGTTTTCAATGCCTAGACATGCCTAAACAGGTCTAAAGTTATTTTTTTCCTCTATCTAACATCCATAGCTTTCCAAATTGGTATCATTTGTATAGATTGGAATTAATTGGACATTTTTGAAGTTTATAACAGTAAGCTGTATCACTACCAAGGATAGCCGAACCTTTATGCTTATTTCATTGTCAAATGTGGTCCAAAGGCTATGTTCATGTCCTGGAATTATTTTTTGTGTGAAGTAACATCTAGAGCTTTCCAGAAAGCTATAGTTTGTGTGATTTTGATTTTTCTAGAATTAGTTATGAATTTTCAAAATTTGTAACAGAAGTGGGGAGATTCTGGCCAAAATTACTTCATGGGATTTTAAGTACTCTCTTGCTTTCCACGAGTTGTAGACCATTTTTGGTGATGGAAATGAGTTGTATCCATGTAATTAAATATAAAAATATGATATATGAGCTCATATGGTCCACGTGACACCGAATGAAATTTTCATACGCAACGCAATACTAAAATATTCATTATTTTATCCCTTTTTTTTTTTTTTTTTTTTGCTCCTTATATGAGATGCATGGTTTGAAGCATGAAAATAGTATAGAATGAGATAAGAAAGTATGGTGTTACAAAATAAGTAGAGCAAATTTGACATTAATGATAGAGATTCATTATTTTATCCCTTTTTTTTTTTTTTTTGCTCCTTATATGAGATGCATGGTTTGAAGCATGAAAATAGTATAGAATGAGATAAGAAAGTATGGTGTTACAAAATAAGTAGAGCAAATTTGACATTAATGATAGAGATAAAGTTTTACCTGAATATCTTTTGTATTATAATGATTTTAGCAATGTGTAACCTTTGTAGTTGAACATCTATTTGTACTTGACAATTTCAATCCAATATAACATGATTTTGGCAAAGTGTGTTATACTTGAAACATTCAATGAAATAAAGCTGTGATATTTCAATGTGGCTATGACTACATCACCTGAACATAGTTGCACAAAAAAATCATGTTGAAGAAAGAGTTGTGATCTATGCATGAAGTTGTCATCTAGACATAATGTAAATCACATAATGAACATGATGTAAATTATTACATTATCGGGTATTATCAAATAGTACTAAATTGAGATTGCATTTGACTTAAAGATGCATTGCTTGTAGACTCTTGCAATTGGGAATCTCTATCAGCTTAAGGATTTCTTCTTCTCTTCAAGTTATGGTCCATCCAACCCATTAGGTGCTTCTTCATCCATATACCAACCTAGTACTTGAATCCCTTAACTTACGACGTGGTCTCCTTAACTAATGCTTGACTAAGTGAATTTCTAGTGTTGTTGTCCTTACTATGTTGTTGCAAATCAATCTCCTTAATTTGCTTTCTCAAATCCTCCATTACTCTCTCTACTAGCATACATTTTTCTTAACAATAGAAGACCTTAATGGCTAACCATATTAGCTGCAGGTAAAGTTGTTTGTACCTTCATGTGCTAGCTAGGTTAGGATATCATTTAATCTCATTTCCCCTTACATCATATACAACACCATGATGAGCATTTATTGTCCACCTCTTCAATATATGCTACTTAAGAACCAACTTCACATCATTCACTTCATACACCTTTAAGGCGTGGCAATATAAAATACTAGAAGTCTTAAACTTCCTACAACTACAACATATTTAGTTGTCACTAGGATCAAATGAATCTTTCCATTCACCTTTGTCATTAACTAAGGTGACAACATATTGAAGTAGTTGTTGATCTTTGGTTCTATGCTTTATGCAAGCAACATGTGTTAAGTCAAACGCTCCCTAGAACAAGTCAAAAACTATGGAGATTTAAGTTTCTGCAAGCTGTTGAAACATCAACAATACTCATACTTGAACCCTATTACTTTTTGTCATGACTCAAACTCGAATTTTAACTCATTATACTATTTTTCCTCTACAACCCTCTCAAAGTTCTTGAAGAAGTGAATAATGTTAAGGCCTAGTTTCATAAATGCCTTAAACCCTAAATTGATACTTTCATTGAACTATGTGCTCCTTGTGCAGATTGTTAAAGTTTGCTTCATGTAACATGCTACCCATTTTTCTTGATGGTATACACTAATCTTATCCTGTTATTTTCTTTGACATTATATTGTGCTAGCAAAGTACTCCATGTTGTTTTAAACTGTGATTCCTTCTTCTATCCTACATGCACGTGTTAAAGTCAGTCAAGAAATACGATCCATTGTTTAGTTGCCTAGATGTTTGACCCCATTTCTCATGAAGTTCCAGGTACATATTCCATATCGAGTCTTAGGCATCACTTTATGCAATACTTTGGCCATTGTTTGATCTTGATCAGTGAATATAATTTGTGGTTTTTTCTGTTAGCGTGCTTTTAAAAAAGTTTCAAATAACCACTTAAAAGAGTTTACCATTTCGTCATACATCAATGCAACCCCAAATATCACTGTTCCCTTGTAATGATTGAATCTTGAAAACAACACATGTGGTTTGTGTGCACGGTTGGTACAATAAGTTGTGCCAAGAAAAACCACATCACCAAAATGGCCATAGTCAAAAAGCATTATTGCATCAGCTTAAAATACATTCATTATTTACTCTTCAATATGCATCTAATATGCATGGAAAAAGAAAGAATTCTCTAATAATTGCCCTTGAAAATATTATATTAAACAATCAGTTTTGCCATATACCATGTTTCTTTGTCTCCTATACTGAAGATAATACTTAGTGACCTTGTAAGCCCAACATTGTCTCTACCTCCCACCTATGTACTCATCAACTAGAACGATGCACTCTGCTAAAGTCCTGAGTCTTTAGCTATATCAATCTCATGTGCTTGAACATCAAATATGTGTCGTTGGCATACTAGCATGATGTATTGTTTCTAGGAGATAAAGAATGTAATTATGCTTTTCCACAAACTCATGCACAATAAATTTGTCATTCTTCTTAGTGATCCCTAATCTTGGCCTATACTCAATTTTAGTCTCAAGGCAAGGATTGATTCTCCTAAAATCCCTTTTATCTCCCTTTTAGTAATATTCTTTGCAACAAACAAATCTATACTATTTAATAGGACCATCTTTTCTTTTTTATATAATATTGTTTTCTAACCCCAAGTCTAGTTTTCCTAATATATTCAATCCAAAGCCACCAACTTGCCTCTATATTATCAAACTCCATTCCTACTTTAAGATTCATGTCAACCTTAAAATTCATTAATAGAAAGTAAGTTTAAAACAATATAAACTATATTGAAAAGTAAAATTTGCATGCCACCTACATTAAATGCTTCATTGATCACTTTGTCCAAGAGAGTGGAGTTTTATTTGTTCTTTGATCCTTTTCTCCTATACTGAGAAAATAAAAATTTTATCCCAACATAAAAAAAAAAAACTAAAAAGAAATTTTCAAAACATTCAATACCAAAATCAAAACATAACAAGAAAAGATTGAATTTTTTTTTCATGGGCTTTTCTAGTAGCAACCGGCAACAAGTATCAAGCTTCTAATGACAAAATATACAATCAAAGCAACTAACAACAAGTATGGGAAAGAACGAATTTTTATCCATGAGTTTTTCTAATAGCAACCTACAACAAGTATCAATATTCTAATAATAAAATCTACCATCAAAGCAACAAACATGAATGGAAAAGAATAGATTTTTCATAAGTTTCCTACTTAAGAAGCATCAAACATGGAAGAAGGAAAAACCAAACTTACTTGCAAATATCACCAATAGAGTTTTATTGTTGCAAGCTGGCAATGATGCTGAGCCCAACTAAAACAAGAGGATGCAGAATGAGAAAGAAGAGTCTTAGCGCCAAGTATGAGGCTTCAATCCAACTGGCGATGAAGATGGGTTCTTCACCTTTTTATTTGGTTTTGTTTTGTTTTACCATTGATGCAATTCCTTCCTCTCACGATGCTCAACTATTGCTTCCACTTGCAGTGAAAAAGACAAAAAATGCCCACACATGTCGTTGGCTGAGAGATTCAAAGGGAAATGGTGCAAAACCATTTCACTTGCACAGTCATATTTTGAGAGAAGAAGAAGTTGAAAAAAAAAAGCCACATGGCACTACGTAAATGGACAGATTTGTAGGTGGTCATGATGCGACAAGGAGACGTGACCAGAGACGATCTGCTTCGAGAAAAAGTGACCAGCTCTATTAATATTAGTTTATAAAAATATGATGGAAAGGGATCAACAGGCTGCGCAGAAGTTACGTGGCTTCAGTGGAAGCGGTTAATTCTATGCTTGCAATTATTCCACACGTCAAATTTTGAGTGGCCAATACTCTTCACATGCGTGACGAAATCCGGTGGGGATAATGTATATATGGAACCCAACCTTTCCTTGCACTACTTTTGCTCTTCAAACCTTATCTCTAACAATAATGGCCATTTCCAGTTCTGCAGAATGGTCTTTGGCTTCCACTGCTAACTGTTGCAAAAGAAGAACCTACCTTCACTCATTCATACCCACTTCTCAGTTCCCTTCCTTTTCCTCTGTTTCTAACTATAACCCACGATTCTTCACTGTAAGGTTCTCGGGCTCTCCCACTCCAATCTTGGAAGAAGAAGCATCTCATCCCAATGCTTCCATAATCCAATTCGACGTGAAATTTTCAGCTGATACGCAGTACTCAAAGGCTTCAGGTGCTGAAAATCTGAACGAATTCGTGTGTGGGTTATTTGAAGATCCTCAAACAGAGGAACTTGCGTACGAATACTATCAAAGATTGAAAGAGAGGCCAGAATTTAGACCAGAAGGATCAACTTTAGAGCATGTAATCAGGTATTTGTTGAGATTGAAGAAATGGGGTTCCATTTTATCTGTTTCTGAAGACTTGAAGATTTATTCTGTGTTGCCCGATAAAGCTACTTGTTCTAGATTGATTAGTAATTGCATAAAATCTAGAAAGTTCAAGATTGCTGAGGCCTTGCTTGATGTTTTCCAATATTCTGAAAGTACTGAAGTGGCTGTTTCAGCTCTTGATTGTGCCATGAGAAATTACAACAGGCTTCATATGTATAGGAGCACTATTTTAGTCTTCAACCGAATGAAATCTACCAAATTAGTTGTTACAGATTACTCCAGATGCTATATACACGTTATGGAAGCTTACATGAAAATTGGTGATTGTGACAAAGTGGTTCAATTGTTTCATGAACTTGAAAGTGAACAGCCGTTAATTAATTCAAAAAGATATTTAGCTCAGATATACGGGATTTTATGTGAGTCATTAGGCCAATCAGGACGAGCTTTCGAAGCTCTAAAGTACTTCAGGGACTTGAATGAGAGAGGGGTTTCTAAAGATTCTATTTATTCTACCTTAATATGCTCCTTTGCGAGTTTGCGTGAGGTAGATGTGGCGGAGGATCTTCTTAGGGAAGCAAAAAGCAAAATCATGCTAAGGGATCCAGAGGTCTACTTCAAGCTTGTGTTGATGTACGTTGAACAAGGTTTATTGGAAAGGACTCTTGAAGTAGTTAAAGCAATGAAGAATGCAGGTGATACAGATGCTATTTAATTGAGTTTTGATTTAGGAATTAGAATTTTGTTTTATTTGGGTTGTTTGGGTAGCGGATATCTATATCTTAGATAAATCTTTATTAGGAGATTTAAGTTAGAGTTTTATTCGTGTTATAATTTTGCAGTTTATGTGCATATAAAGAGGACTATCATGTTATTCTTTGGTTTAGGGAAAAATGCACAGACACTACTGTACATTGACTCATTTGCAAACAACCACTTTATACTTTGACCCATTTCCATCGACTCTGTTAAATATTTAAGAGATATCTCACATGTGCGTACGTGGAAGGATGGAGAAAATGAAAGGGAAATAGTGTGATCTAATATCTGAGGTTTTGTATTTTTTTTTAATCCTTTTTTTGATTTTTTAAAATTTTCTATTTATTTTATTATTTATAAACTATAAATAACATGCTAGAATCCCCCCCCCCAAAAAAAAAGTACATGTTAAGTATTGGCCAATCAGAATATACCATGAGTTCTTCCACATATATACATACGAAATCTGTATTAAATATTTAACAAAAAGTAAAAGGGAAATTTATTTTCATTGGTTTTACACCATAATGATATAGCCCCATTTGTACTAGCATTTGATGTCTGCTTTCACTCACAAACCAAACCTATACCATCCTGATAAAAAACGCAATTGTTTATTTCGAACCCTCTATTTCTAGAAGATAAACCCAGAAAGCAACCCCTTCTTATGATTAATTGAAAGCATAATACTTTTAGAATATTTTTGAGAACTGTGATTCTCTTGTTTGATTTCCTTCTTGTTCCACACTAGATATACTGATACCAGAGCTATTGATTCTACATCAGCAGGTCTCACGGTTTCCGATTGTATATTATGTGCTATTATAAATGGCTTCAGCAAGAGGAGAGGGTTTAGAGCTGCAATTAGTGTTTTTGAGCAAATAGTTTCTCAGGGTCATGAACCAGGACAGGTCACCTATGCTTCAATGATAAATGCTTATTGTCGTCTTGGCCAATATACCAAAGCAGAGAAGGTTTTTTCAGAGATGGAGCAAAAGGGGTTTGATAAATGTGTTGTGGCCTATTCAAGCATGGTTGTAATGTATGGAAGAACAGGGAAGCTGAGAGAAGCAATGAGGCTAGTGGCTAAGATGAAAGAAAGAGGGTGTAAACCAAATGTATGGATTTACAATTCTTTGATAGACATGCATGGGAGGGCTAAGAATTTGAGGCAGGTTGAGAAGCTATGGAGTGAAATGAAGCGAAGGAAAATTGCACCAGACAAGGTTACTTATACGAGCGTCATTGCAGCGTATGGCAAGGTAGGAGAGTTTGAAAGATGTATACATTTTTTTAGGGAGTATAGGATGAATGGTGGAGAGATTGATAGGGCTATGGCAGGTATAATGGTTATGGTGTTCTCAAAGGTTAGTCAAGTTGATGAATTGGTAAAACTTTTAAGGGACATGAAAATGGAAGGAACAGGATTGGATGAGAGGCTGTATCAGTCTGCTTGGAATGCTTTAACAGAAGCTGGGATGCAAGTACATGCAAGATGGTTGCAAGAAAGCTTCAAGGTAACATGAGGTAGGTTTTGATTGCCAAAGGTGGCCAAGAGTGAGGCTGAAGCACTTGAAATGCTCTGGTATGTATAAATAACAATTTTCCTTTCGTCTGAGTTGGAGCTTCCAAATTAAACCATGTTTGAGTTGCTCTTCTAAGTGTAATGTCAGTAAAAAGCCATGACTAGTGGAGCATGAATCACAAGGGTCTTCTGTTTAGGTGTTGGTCAGTGTATGTCTTAGCTACTTTCCTAGCTTGTTGTATATATATAAGAAATTGGAGTTCCATTATGCATTATTTTAAGTTTTTTTGTGGGTTAATCTACTCTTTCTATTCTCATAGTTTCATTTAATTTTTAACGTAATTTTTATAGTTTAAAAATTTGCAATTGAATTAAAAATTTGTTTAGTTCATAATATTAAACATTTGTCTAAATTATGCTAATGTGACCAACTATAAGTTATTTTGACACTTTGAATATGTAATAGTCATGGCATATCACACAAGTCAATTAATATAAGTGATATCACATGGGCACACGTACATATAAATAGGTTTCACTCTATCATTTTATTTTATTTTTGTTGGCATGAATCATTATACATATATATAAAAAGGAAGTTTTGGATTAGTGTTTTTTACTATTCATTTATTGTTCTTTTACTATTTCATGATGTGATTTCTTTTTTTTTTTCTTTTTTTATTTATGCCAGGTCCACAAATTTTTTTCAATTATTTTTTATTTTTCTCAAATTCATGTAGTCATATATATTTAAAATGTTAGGATAATATATAGTTAGCTATATTAACAGAATTTAACTGCATACTAATACAAATTTAATAGGACTAAATTAAAAAAATTTTAAATTTTTAAAACCGAATTACATAATTTTAAATTATAGAGACAAGATTAAAAATTAAATAAAATTATGACGACCAACAAAATTATTTACCCTTTTTTTGGAAATTAATATAAGATCGGCATTAGCAAATCTCTATTATTTCAAAAATCTATATACTCCAATTTTTTTCCTATATATATAGGATTTGAACTTAGATGAGGTTTGGTATGCAAGTATCCTAATTTTTTAAAGTACTTGAAAATTTATATATAAAAAGTTTGAGCTTTACAGATATGAAAAAAAAAATACCATCCCTATCTTATATAAAATATATATAACACGAAAATCTTAAAATTTGAAATTAAACTTTCTATGAATCAAAAAGTACTTTAAAAATTATTATAATTATTTAAAGTCTCTCAATAAAACAATACAAAGATACCTTCATTAAAATAAGTCAGCTTTAAAAAAAATTTCTCACCAATCTCTCACTAGATTATAGTTAATTTTTTAAAAGCTTTCTAAAAATCTCTCATAATTTAGCGAAGGACATTATGCAATTAATCCCTCGCTAATTTATAACTAAATTCTGATTTCCTTCAACCATAACTAATTTCAAATAATAAAATGGGATAATGGGAATCCCTTTTGTACTCTTGAAATCTTTATCATTGGAGATGATTCATGGCTTAATAGTTATTAGGGATAACATTTCAACTTAAAAAGAGAAAAAGTACATACCAAAAGTCGCAAATGTATCCAACGTCTTATACAGGTAATATAGATGACCCATCAAGGATGATAATTTGACTTAAACGAAAGGAATTGAAAAAAAGAAAAGTAAACATTAAACGTTACAAGATATTCAATGTCCTATATGAAAAATATAAGTGATATTTAAGGGTGACAATTCGATTTAAAATAAAAAGAAAAAGTACGCACTAAGTGTCACAAGATATAGAACATCATATGAAATATAGGTAACACATCAGGGGTGACAAATCAACTTAAAAAAAGAAAAAAAAAAAAGTATACACTAAATATCACAAGGTATCAGCCTCCTACATAAGAACAATAGGTGACGTATGGTGTATGGGGAGCAATTATAAGGTGTGACGAAATATTTAGGTGCAAAAACCATATACACAGCACGATGAGCCCATGGCGTCATGTCCAACATGTTCAGTCTCTGGTATCACGATTGAAAGGACAACTGAAAAGAAATTCATCCAAAATTTGCGTTTGGTAGTCAGAAAGGGAAGCGGCTTGTGAATCCATCTAAAATCATGTTTTCCTCTGATATTATTGTAGCTTATCAATTTGCTGAACTCGTGATTCGTGAATATTGAGCATTTGTCCATTTTGACATCCTTTATTACTTTTTTTAATTAATTACAAAGTCAAAAAATTATTATTTTATTATTTTTTAATTAATTATAAAGTTAAAAAATTATTTAAATACATTAAAAATCAAAATAGTGTAGCTATTTTCTTTATCTAGCCAAAAGAAAAAATAAAGGAAAATTTTGTTATTCTTTCTGTTTATCTTTCAATTCATATGTTATTTTTTTAATTTAAAGATATTTTAATCATTTGTCATTATTTACTTATCCAAAAATATTTTTTTTACTTTTCTTGTCATATCAAATGCAATTAATTTAATTATGAACATTTTATTTTTATTTTCATAAAAAATGATTCTGTGTACTAAATAAGTCCGTGGACATTTAGTAATTCAACCTAAATTATGTCTTCAATACTATTTATTATTCCATTTTTTATAACTAATATCCATTAGGGAATTTTTAATTTATACACAAAATAAAAATTTATTCGAGACAAATATAAATATTCCCTTCAGCTATAACCCACTTGTAAATACTTTCTTGAACTATAAAGTTGACAGATATCATTTTTGCACTTTCATATGTTTGCATAATTAAACTTATTTTCTCACTTATCTGTTAACAAAATTAACATGTAAGACTTTTCAATGTTAACATGGCACACAATCATACATATGTGAAAATAAAGGAAAAGCTCCAAAAATATACCCAGGGATTGAAGTATTATTGTCCTTGATAGTGCAACATTCATCAAGTTTCAGCATACAAAAGGAGCTTTTATGATATTTGAAGTATCAAACATTTCAGCCTGCCAAAAATATTTGTGAAAAGAAATAATTACGAAATTTGAACAATATTAAAAGTACCCGTGAGAAATTAAAAAAAATACTAGAAAAGCCTTCATGACTAGAAATATGAGAGATAACGATGGAGGTGACAAGAAATCAATATATATATATATATATATTATAGAAGTATAGGAAGTCACTATTATTTATAAGATTTGGAACAGTATCAGTAATTTTTAAGCTGGCTCCGTGTTTTTTATTTTTTTTGGGTTTTCTATTTGTGTAGGATTCACTTTTTTCCTTTTAACTACATTTTTAAACAATTTTGAAACTCTGCATCGTGTATGGAATACATAGTTACAATAATAAGTCATATCATAATTAATGTTGACAAAGCTTAGCATGGCCCAAAATGTATAATAATAATCCAAATGACATTTAGTTTATCGAAAATCCAACCCTTGTGACCCTTTCTCATGGTAACATTAGCCACAGTTGAAACTAGTCAGAAAAAATCCAATTATGTAGCTGGATGGGTAATATAAGGTCCCCAGACTCTTCAATCCTTCTAGTGCTTGATCACAAGCAACTTCCACAGGGCTTCTGCTGTTGGAGAATATGTGTATGTGTCAAAAGGAAAAGAGAAAAAGAGGAGTCTCACATTGCTCAAATAAATGAAGGCCAAAGGGTATAAATATTAACATGTGATTATGAAAGAGTAAAATGGGCCTAGGAGGAGAATGGGCTCGCGCGCACAAAAATCTGGGCCAACATAGTTGAGCATAGTTGAAATTTGGCGATTTCCCTACCCCCCTTGCGGGTAAAAATATATGCAGTGTTGGACAATTTTTACTGTTGCCAAAATTTATTTTTTTTTAAAATTAAATATTTTCAAATAGCCTTCAAGAAAATCCACAATTTTAAGGCTTCGGTTATGAGTTCATTATGTGAACGTTTTTGAACGTTGGTCATCATTTACCGGTAATTACTAATCCATTTTTTTTTGTTTTTATTATCTGATTTAATATTTATTAATCCTTGTGTCGGAAACCGTCCAACGTTCAGAAACGTCCGCATTAATATAATTAAACGTGGTCCAACGTTTCGCTACGCTTGTACTTATAAATACCGCGTTGCTCATTAGGTTCGATGCACCACAGCTCCGAACAACATTCGAGCTGTTCTCTCCTCTTCTCTCCGTCCCTGAGTTTTTTTTGTTTTTGCTGTTCTGCTTTCCTACGACATCGCAGAAGAATCCATTCAATCCTGAGGAGTGCCGTCTTGTGGTGGAATATCTCTTAAGGACAGTGTCCTTGTGCACGGCTTAGATTTAATTTATTCTCACATATTTCTTGTGCAGCTATTGGTGGCTAACAATCTTGAGAGATATGGAGTCACAACAAAATAATGCTCCTGCTTTCGATGGCCCTACCAGTGCTAGTATTGGTACTGCATCCTCTGTTCCGTTCACACTGCCTCCAATGCCACTGTCTAGGCCACCACCTGATATTTCAAAAATTGAAATGTTCGATGGTAAAAACTTTCGAAGGTGGCAAGAACGTGTTTACTCTATCCTTGACCTACATGGAGTTGCTGTTGCACTCACACAATCTGAGCCTTCGTTAGATCTTGACCAAAATCAAAGGATTGCTTGGGAATATGCCAACAAGGTATGTAGAAATACTATCATTAACACTTTGTCTAATGATCTCTTCGATGTTTACTATGTGTACAAGGAAGCAAGCAAAATCTAGGAATTGCTAATTGCCAAATATACTGCTGAGGATGTTGGGAAGTAAAAGTTTGTTGTTGGAAATTACTATAGATGGGAGATGACCGAGGACAAGGATATTAAGCTGCAAATTAACGAGTACCATAAGCTGTTAGAAGAGTTGAGGGCAGAAAAAATCAACTTACCTGACGAATTTGTTGTTGGAATTCTGATTGAGAAGCTGCCTGAATCATGGAAGGACTACAAACAACAACTGAAATACAAACAAAAGCAATTGCCACTGTCGGACCTAATCACTTACATCATAATCGAGGACACAAATCGAAAAGAGATGCAAGCTGCAAAAGGCAAAGAGATGATCTCAAAAGCAAATTTGGTGGAGACAAAGCAGTATGGCAAGAGGTATGACTCTAAAACAAAACCTTACTACAAGCCCAAGAGTTCTAACCCCAAATTCAAAAAGAAAGGGAGTTGTTTTGTTTGTGAAAAACCAGGCCACCATGCTACTCAATGCAGGAAGAGGGCTAGAAATGACAATCCTCCTAGGGCCAATCTGGTTCAAGGAGATGAAGAAAATGAAATCATTGTAGCAGTCATTTCTCAAGCTCTCTTGGTATCAGATGTGAAAAAATGGGTGGTAGACTCTGGGGCTACCAGGCACATTTGTGCAAATCGTGAGATGTTTGCCTCCTATAATCCTATCAAGGAAGGAGAAGACCATGTTTACCTTGCTGATTCCCGAACTGCAAAAATTCTAGGAAAAGGAAAGGTTGAACTGAAACTCACATCTAGAAAAACTTTGTCACTCAGTGATGTTCTTCATGTGCCTGATGTTAGAGCCAATTTAATTTCTGTAGCTCTATTAAGCAAAGTTGGGGTTAAGGTGTCATTTGAATCTAATAAGATTGTAATGACAAAGAATAATGTATTTGTAAGGAAGGGCTATTGTACTCAGGGTCTGTTTATACTCAACATTGCTGATATGAATGAAAATGTATCATCTTTTGCTTACTTGCCTGTCTTTATGGTTGATACTTTTGATATATGGCATGCTCGATTAGAACATGTTAGTAAGTCATATTTAAAGAAAATGCAAAAACTTGGTTTAATTTCTGAAATTAAAAATAATTTTCTAAACAAATGTGAAATTTGTGTAGAAGCTAAATTAACTAAAAAGTTTCATTTTTCTGTACAAAGAGAAACTGAATTGCTTAGTTTGATACATACTGATTTAGGTGATTTGAAACAAATTACAACAAAAGGTGGTAAAAAGTATTTTGTAACTTTTATTGATGATTTTTCTAGATATACTAAAATTTATTTATTGAGAAATAAAAATGAAGCTTTTGATAAATTTTTTGTATATAAAGCTGAGGTAGAAAATCAATTAAATAAAAATATTAAAAGGGTTAGGTCAGATAGAAGAGGAGAATTTGTTTTATTTAATGACTTTTGTAAAAAAGAAGGAATCAAATGGAATAGCAGAAAGGAAAAATAGAACTTTAAAAGAAATGATGAATGCTATGCTTGTAAGTTCTTCTGCACCAGATAATTTATGGGGTGAAGCTTTGTTATCTGTATGTTTTTTACAAAATAGGATACCTTATAAGAAAACAAATAAGACACCTTATGAATTATGGAAAGGATACACACCAAATTTAAAATATTTGAAAGTGTGGGGGTGTCTAGCAAAAGTTTTATTACCTGATCCTAAAAAGAGAAAAATTGGTTCTAAAACTTCTGATTGCATGTTTATTGGATATGCTGAACATAGTGCATCATATAGATTTATGGTTTTGAAAAGTGATGTTCTTGATCATAACATTATTATTGAAACCAAATATGCAGAATTTTTTGAACATATTTTTTCATTGAAAATTCAATATATGTCTCAAACAGCTGAAAATTTGCCTTCTTCATCTAAAGTAAATGAAAGTGAAAATTTTGTTGAAAATTTAAGGAGAAGCAAAAGACAAAGAAAAGAAACTTCTTTTGGAAATGATTTTTATACTTTTATGTTACAAGATAAGCCATCAAATTTTTCTGAAGCAATTTCATCTTTTGATGCTTATCTTTGGAAAGAAACAATTAAAACTGAAATAGATTCACTAAATCAAAACAAAACTTGGGTTTTAGCATACTTGCCTCTGGGAGCAAGACCTATTGGTTGCAAATGGGTTTTTAAAAGGAAATATAATCCTGATGGATCCATTGATAAATATAAAGCGAGGCTAGTAGCTAAAGGATTTAATCAAAAATAAAATATTGATTATTTTGATACTTTTTCTCCAGTAACAAGAATTTCTTCTATTAGAATTTTGATTGCTTTAGCTTCAGTTTACAAGCTTTTTATTCATCAAATGGATGTTAAAACTGCTTTTTTAAATGGTGATTTAGAAGAAGAAATTTACATGATACAACTTGAAGGATGTGTTGCTTCTGGACAAGAAAATAAAGTTTGTAAACATATTAAATCATTATATGGATTGAAACAAGCACCAAAACAATGGCATGAAAAACTTGATCAAGTCTTAACAAGTGATGGATTTTTCACTGTTGAAGTAGAAAGATGTGTTTATACAAAAATTGTGAATGATGGTTATGTGATTATCTATTTATATGTTGATGATATGCTTATTTTTGGTACAAGCATAAATGTTGTGATAGAAACTAAAAGGTTTTTTTCTTCTAAATTTGATATGAAGGATATGGGTAAAGCAAATGTGATATTAGGTGTTAAGATCATAAGGAGTGAAAATGGTATTTTACTATCTCAAGAATATTATGTTGAAAAAATTCTTAAAAAATTTGGATTCTTTGAAAAAATATCTATAAGCACTCCTTATGATGCTAGCACCAAATTAGTTAAAAATAAGGGTGATCCGGTAGCTCAATCTACATATGCACAGATTATTAGGAGTCTGTTGCATTTAATGAATTACACCCGACCTGATATAGCATATGCTGTGTGTAGATTGAGTAGATATACTCACTATCCAAGTAGTGAACATTGGTTAGCTTTGAACAGATTAATGAGTTATCTGAAAGGTACCATGAATTATGGTATATGTTATAATGGATTTCCCGCTGTATTAGAAGGATACAGTGATGCTAACTGGATCTCAGATTCAGAAGATACCAAATCCATTAGTGGCTATGTATTCACTCTTGGTGGTGGTGCAGTAACCTGAAAATCAGCTCAACAAAATATTATAGCGAGATCCACTATGGATTCAGAGTTCATTGCTCTGGAGTTAGCTAGTAATGAGGCTGAGTGGATGAAAAACTTCTTGACAAATATTCCATTAGGTGAAAAACCAACACCATCAGTGTCATTACATTGTGATAGTCAATCGACGATAGCCATTACTAAAAATAAGACCTACAATAGCAAAAGTAGGCATATTCGTTTAAGACATAATATTATAAGATAGCTGTTGAAAAACGGAGTTATATCGATCGATTTTGTAAGGTCAAAATTAAATCTGGCAGACCCTTTAACCAAACCGTTAGGGAAGAAACAAATTTTGAAAACATCGAGGGGAATGGGACTTAAGCCAGTTTGAAAATTAACAGTGATGGTAACCCAACTTTTGTGATTGGTGATCCCATGAAGGAGGTTCATATGGGTAAAAACAAGTCATTTGTTAATTCTGTTAGCACTTTATTATTTTGATCTATTCTTATGATATGAGAAAAAGTGTTAGGATGCATTGTTGGCGAGGCTGAGCAAAAGCTCTTAATGATTTCATATTTCTTATGGATGGTGTGTTCATTGCAGTCACACTTGATGAAATCACCTATATGAATGTGGAATGGGGCCGCTCCTATGAGATCATGACAAAAATCTCTAGAGCATTCATTAAAACCAAGCACGCGCAAGGCCCTAGTTTAAAGCACAAAACTACGATAACAGTGGAAATTGTGGGGGTATAAACTGACTCTTAAGGCCTCTAGTATACAACAAAAAATTGTTGGTTCATAGAAGCTATAAGCTTCATCTACAACTTTGTATACTAAACTTTATTAGTCTAGGAATGGTTCATAGTCTGTAAGATACCATATTCGAAATGTTTATACTCATATGTATAACTCAGATGATAGTGATCTTTTGACACACATGTGTGGGATTGTTGGAGAATATGTGTGTGTGTCAAAAGGAAAATAGAAAAAGAGGAGTCCCACATTGCTCAAATAAATGAAGGCCAAAAGGTATAAATATTAACATGTGATTATGGAAGAGTAAAATGGGCATAGGAGGAGAATGGGCTCGCGCGCACAAAAAGCTGGGCTAACATAGTTGAGCACAGTTGAAATTCGGTGATTCCCCCCCTGCGCGCAAAAATATACACGGTGTTAGACAATTTTTACCTTTGCCAGAATTTATTTTTTTTGAAAATTAAATATTTTCAAATAGCCTTCCAGAAAATCCACAATTTTAAGGTTTCGGTTATAAGTTCATTATGTGAACGTTTCTGAACGTTAGTCATCATTTACCGGTAATTACTAATCCATTTTTTTTGTTTTTATTATCTAATTTAATGTTTATTAATCCTTGTATCAAAAACCGCCCAACGTTCAGAAACGTCCGCATTAATATAATTAAACGTGGTCCAACGTTTCGCTGCGCTTGTGCTTATAAATACCGCATTGCTCATTGGGTTCGATGCACCATAGCTCCGGACAACATTCGAGCTGTTCTCTCCTCTTCTCTCCGTCCCTGAGTTTTTTTTGTTTCTGCTGTTCTGCTTTCCTACGACATCGCAGAAGAATCCGTTCAATCTTGGGGAATGCCATCTTGTGGCGGAATATCTCTCAAAGACAGTGTCCTTGTGCACGACTCAGATTTAATTTATTCTCACATATTTCTTGTGCAGCTATTGGTGGCTAACATCCGCAACCGCCATTAAAGCAAACAAAGGAGGAGGATGAAAATACTAAGATGAATTTTGTCCTTTTTGTTTAAAAGCTGGTTTTCTCTTGCAACACTTGGTCTCTTCCCTTCAATTAAGCAAGAAGCAACCATTATAATGATATGCAATACAAGGCCAAACCCAAATTTCTATAGCAATTTGATCCCTCTAGGTTTCTTTGTATAGTGCCAAATTGCTAAAACAAAAATGACGTTGTCGAATGCAATGGTGACCATCATGAATTTAATAATTCTGCTGATATGCACAAACGTCTTGTTTTGTTGCTAGAAAGAGGCCACAGCAAAGAGGAAAGGAAAGTTCATTCCTTCCTTATTGATGTTTGATTGATTTTTTTTAAAAAAAATTATTCTTATTTTCACTAGAAGACTTAATTCTTTCATTTAAAGAAATAGAGTTTTTGTTTAAAAGACTATTTATAAGAATCAAATTATGAAAGACAAAAATACTCTTAAAATTATTATTGTCATTGTTATTACTATTATCCTTGTCAGCACCATTATTATCATCATAGCCGCTACTATTGCCACCAACATCATATGGTTGGATTAGTTGGATATTCTAGTCGATTGTTTTGTATATAAGGCACAAGCCAAATGTATGCACGAATTGGATATGAATTGAATTCTCTTTTCTTTTGTCTTTCTTTCTTATTCCCTTCCATTTTGCCCTATTAATGGTAGTATTGGAGCCATCGATTTTTAACCATGACGGAAGCTACACATTCACAATTTTCTATGCAAGAGGTGGAGGATCATCTTTGTTATGTGATTGATTAGTGAGTTATTGGAGGTTAGGAGTTAGTCTAAGGATGATTACTACAAGTTACTTAAATGATGGCTTCTATGAATGAATGTGATAGAGATGAACATGATCATGACAAAGCATGAAATAATCCAATTAGAATCGAGCAGATTACTAAATTTGAACTTGATTCACCAAGATGGACTTCTTGAAGTCTACACAAGTAAGACAGAGTAGGATGGCTTGTAAAGTGCAAGAGGTTCTTTCACTAAACGTTACACCTGAGGATAATAATGTGAAGTTGGCAAGTTTAGTGCTTGATGAGAATGCCTTTAAGTGGTTTCAAGCATTCCAAAAGAGCTTGGGACAAAATGTGGTGATTTCTTGGAATAGGTTTATAGATGCTATTAAAATTGTATTTGATTTTGACTTTTGAGGATCCAGTGGAAGCATTGATGCAACTTAAAATAGAATGGAAATCTCTTAAAGTACCAAGATTCATTTAATGGCTTAGTCTGCAAGCTAGAATTATCCAAAGAATATAGAGTCAATTGCTATCTAGCTAGGCCTAAACAAGAAATTGCAATGGGAGCAAGATTATTCAATCCAAGAACCTTGTTGGATACTATCAAGTTAACAAGACTACAAGAAAACAATGTTGGATTGTTGAATGGGAGTAAGGATTCAAGGAGTATGTGACTGGGAGGATTTAGCAAAGTTAATATAAGAAGTTATGGAAATAACAATATGTCAAAGGGAGCAACATCAGTAACAACAAGCCTAGGAAGTAATAATGATAATCAAAATTCACATAAGGGAATCTTGGAGAAACCAAGCATGAGATTTCACAAGAGTCTAATAATAGCAGAGCTAGAAGAGTATAGAAGTAAGAACTTATGCTACCTTTATCATGAAAAGTTTAGTCTATGGCATGATTGCCTTCAGAAGAAGAAAATGTAGTTATATCTTATGGAAGTGGATTGTTCTAAGCTAAATGAGAATAATGTAATGCAAGAGGAAAAAGTACTAATAGAAGTGGCAAACATTGGAAGAAAAAGATCCTAAAATTTCTCTTAATGCTCTTAGTGGTGTTTCTTCCTATCCAATAATAAGGATCATAGGGGTGGTAAGTAACAAACTTAGCCAAATTTTGCTAGATAATGGGAGTACTCATAACTTTCTAGACAATAGGAATTAAAATTAGTCCGATGGAAACTAGCAGTGTTACCATTGTAAATGGCAACCAGTTGAAGAGTAAAGGGTTTTGCAAGAACTTTAAGTGAAAGATGCAAGGGATAATGTTTGTGATAGATGTTATTCTTATTCTTTTAATTGGTTTTGAGGTGGTTTTAAAATGCAATGGCTTAAAACTTTGGATAAAGTACAGTGCGACTTCATGTAAATGACTATGTAATTAAATGTGTGATAAAAATGTGCGAAGCCTACCGTTAGCAATGACATAGTTTTTAAACTAATGAAAGGAATTCAATTGCATAATATGATAGCAACTAACCCATACTCACTCATGTTGCAAATTATGTTAGTTGAGTCAAAATTATGCACTTTTTCACTTAAATTGAATACTATGGTAGCACTTTATGTTACTGCACTAGAAGATTTGTTATTGAAGCTCAGTGATATATTTGATGAACCTCAGTGTCTACCCTTTTACAAAGCAAGTCATAATCATTGCATAATACTTAAAAAGGGCACCAACCCCATTCATTAAAGGCCCAATAGGTATTCCGTTTTACAAAAAGACATTATTGAGAAATTAATGAAAGAAATTATTGATTATAGAGTCATTTAACCTAGCCATTCACCTTTTTCTTCTCCTACTATATTAGATAAAAGGGATGGGAGTTAGAGGATGTGTATTGACTATAAGGAGCTTGATAAAAGTACTGTAAAAGATAAATTTCCTATTCCAATAGTTGAAGAGTTATTAGATAAACTTGGAGAAGTTGCAATTTATTCCAAAATAGATCTAAAAGCTAAGTATCATCAAATAAGAATGCAACCTAAGGCTCTATACAAAATTGCTTTTCGAACACACTTTGGGCCTTATGACTTTTATGATTATCTTGTTTGATTTAACCAATGTTCCTTTAATCTTTCAAGGAGCCATGAATGCTATTTTTCAAGATTACTATAAGAAATTTTTGTTGGTTTTCTTTAATGACATCCTTATCTATAGCCCAAAGAAGATACTCACTTATAGTCTTAGATTAGTCTTAGAAATTCTAAAGAAGCATTTTTATTTTGAAAAGCGAAGCAACTATGCTTTAAAGGCACAAAAGGTTGAGTATTTAGGAGGACACTTTATTTCAACTAAAAGGTGTCCATTAATCCATAGAAAATACAAGCACTAGTTGATTGGCCTTTACCATAATCTATGAAGCAATTAAGAAGCTTCCTTGGGTTGATTGGTTAATGGGAGGTTGATCAAAGATTATCGTATACTTGTTATACCTCTCCATAACCTTCTCATGAATAATGCTTTGTCTTGGAGTCATTACGTAGAAAAAACATTTTGAAGATTTAAACAAGCCATGGCTAGTGCACCTGTGTTAGCCTTTTCTAACTTTGCTAGATCTTTGTTATTAGGACAAACACGTCAAAATTGTGGAATTGTGGTAGTATTAATGTAGGATAATCATCCTATAGCTATCTTGAACAAGATTTTGCTTCCAAAGAGCCAATTAATGTTTGCATATGATAGAGAATTATTGGTTGTGGTGCATGTAGCATACAATTGGTAACAATATGTTATTAGGGGACATTTTATCATTTGCACTAATCAACATAGTTTGAGATATTTGTTAAACCAAAAACTTCTTACTCCCTTCTAGCATTTTTGGCTAAATAACCTCCTAGGATATGAATATGAAATTTGTTACAAAAGGAACAAGGAAACACTGCTATTAATGCTCTTTCTTAGGTTTCACATGGTGAATTACTCAAGATAACTTTATCTTTTGTTTATATTAAATTATGACATCTTATATAGCAAAGTTGGTCTCAAGACAACCAATTGTAGCAACTATTGCAAGATTTATAGACTACTCATTACTTTATCCCTATTATAGATGGAATGGTATTTAATTGACTCAAAAATGCATAATGGTCATTGGAAATTCAGCTGAGGTAAGAACTACCATTTTATAATGGTTACACTCATCTTCTCAAGGTAGGCACTTAGATATTAAAACTACTTGATAGAGGATAAGGAAGCTATTTTATTAGAGAGGCATGAAATTTGATATTGCTCATTTATACAGAATTGTGACACTTGCTGCAAATGTAAACATGAAATAATTACCTAATCAGGTCTATTGCAATCTCTACCATCATTGATTGTTTAAATATGCTCACTTTATGGCCTTGGCCAATTCGTATTCTTTTATTAAATTAGCTTAATTATTTTTGGATAACATTTAGAAACTACATGGAACTTTCACCGACACTATTAGTGATAAAGATATAATATTCTTAAGTAAGTTTTGGTGGGAGTTTTTGGCTAAGCTAGAAATTGTTTAGAATTTATATTCAACCTACCACTTTAATTCAATAGCCAAACTGAAGTTTTGAATCGCTACCTGGAGACCTATCTTAGGCGTATGATTAAGAAATTCCTAAAGGTCAAGATAAGTGGCTGCCATTAACAAAATGGTGGTACAATATCAACTTTCATTCTTCCATTCAAGGTACACCATATGAGGTTCTCTATGTCCAACCTTCCCTTATTTGTCTTCCTTATTTACTTAAGGAATCAGTGGTGGAAGCTATTGATCAGAACTTCACAGCAAAAGAGGAATACTAAAAATACTTAAGCATTACTTAACTCGAGCAATTCATAGAATGAAGTAGAGGGTTGATCTATGTCAATCTAGAAGAAGTTTTAAAGTAGGTGATTAAGTTTTCTATTCTCTTTTTTTAAATTGTAGCCTCAAAGGTAGTAATCTATCAAGAATAGAACTTCAAAAAAAATCTCATCTAGGTATTTTGTTCCTTATGAGATAATTCAGAGTGGGTTCCTTTACTTACACAATAAAATTACCACCTACTTCTAGCATTCATCCTACCTTCTGTGTTTTGTCACTTACTGTGCTGACGTAATAACAACATCACAATATCTGCCTTCCAATTAGCCTCAAATATCAATTATGAAAGAATTTGAAGCTATCTTAAATAGCAAAATGACTAAGTAAAGACACCAAGCTGTGACCAAAGTTCTTATTCATTGGAAGGATTATGCTATAGCAGATGCTACATGAGAGACTTTGTTTGACTCTAAAAAAAAAAAGGTACCCTGATTTTGCCTTGTTGCATTTCCCTTGGGGACAAGGTTGTTCTGAAAGGCAAGGCATTGGTATGCATTAGAGGCTCATTTGGTTGGATAAATCCAAAGTATATAAAAGGAAATAGGATATAAAAGGTGAATAAATGGAACAAAAAATAATATTTATGTCTTTGCTTTTGAAAAAGTAATTAAAAAATATTGTTGAGTAATGATTATTAGAATATAATAAATATTACAAAAAAGATTACACTACGACTTATATTGCAACCAAACAGATCCTACATGTATTAGCAAAAAATGTTTTGGTCATATGCTTGGTATTACTTAGGGTATTCTAGTCAATTTCATCTTTGTATATGAGAAACATGCCCAAATGTATATTCTTCTACCTTTCTTCTGCTTCCTTTCTTCTTTATCTTATCATCCATAAACTATCAAGGTCCATTGGAGAAACTCATCAAAAGTGCATGTTCAAATCTTTGAGTTCTTCATCCATTACTATAGCATTCATCTAGTGATTAAGGTTCCATTAAGGTGCAATTACAGTTCAACTATGGTACGATTGAGGTTTGATTAGATGGAATTTAAAATGAGGATTAGTGTGCAACTAAGGCTCATATTGGAGATTTCAAATGAGGGACAAGAGTTCTAGCTTCAGCATTTTGGAGTTTTGATGTTCAAAGGCTCAAATGGGGTTTGGAGCTTTGTTTTTCTTTCATTTTTTTTTCAATTGTCTAGGTGTTATTTCCACATGTATGTGTGCCATGTCAACAATTGACCAGTTTGACATGTAAACTCGGTTCAAAAGTTCATAAAGAAGTAGGAAAAAGAGTTTAAATGCAAACATGTAAAAGTGCAAAGGTTATACACCAATTTTATAGTCTAAAGGGGCTTCTTTTTTCCTTTTTGTAAAAATTTGAAGACAATATATATAAATGGATCATAGTTAAAAGGGTATCAGGATTTTCTAATGCTTTCCTTAGAACAACACAACTGGATTTAGATTCAAATTTTGTTTTTTAATTTTTTTAATTTCAATCATCTATTTTTTTATTTTGATATTTTTTTAATTTTAAAGAAAGTAAACTTTTATAAGATTGACTGTTTATGTTATAAAAATTGAAAGATTATTTTTATTTTGTTTTATTCAAAATATAAAAAATAATTAAAATAAAAAAATTAAGATCCGTTTAAGTTTATTTTCATTAGAACAGAACTCTAATTGAGGATAAGCTCTCTAGTGGAGGATTCTTATCCATTAAAGGGAAGTATCTTTTACGTTTTTCCCAATTTATTATGACAATTCCAATATACGACGTTTGATCCAGTTGGTCACAATGAGACTAATTTTTGGTAAAATAAGCAGTTTATCAATTTTTGGCCCAGGAGGGTAGGGTTTCCGATTTTGGTAGAAAATAAATCAATTCCATTTTTGGCACTCAAGTAGTATTAAGCATTAAGTACTATTGTTATTTATAATTTGCTATACAAGCATTATTTTTAATAAAAGTCATATAATCTAGTTTTGCGTCATGATTAAATTGACTCCTTAATTTTAGGTGAGAATTGTTTATTTATTTAAAAATATGAATGACACTAATACTCTCTTTAAGTATAATATATATTTCTAGATGAATCTCATGTTAACTTATAAATTCCTTAAGTTGAACAATTATCCGTATGTCACAATCTATATGGTTGAATTGAATTCTAAATTTTAAGTAAAAATTGTTTCTTCATCAAAATCTGAATGACACTAGTAATATGGAAATGCAACACATATTTCTATATAAATCTTCTGTTAACATATAAATACCTTACGTTTAACAAATATATATATGCGTGTGTGTGTCACAAACTATTCTAATATATATCTCACAAAAGTAAAATTTGAGAATAAGTTAACCCCAAAAAAAAAGTACTTGAAAGTAAGTGGATGATGGATGAGCTCTACAATAACAAGTAGTCCAAATCACATAAAGCTGGCATTTCTGCAAAGGTTTGAAGTTGAGTTCTTCTCAAGTTCAATGAGAGTCTGTCGATCCATAGTGGTGTTGCTCAAAAATTTCGAGTACCATTTAGCAGAAAGCTTGGGTATTCTTCTCAAGTCAGGATCATCTAAACCTATGTAATATAGGCCAAAACTTGATTCATATCCATCAAATAACTCTAATGCATCCAAGAAGGACCAAACAAAATAACCTCTTACGTTCGATCCATTTCTTTGAATATGTCAAATTTTTGCAGAGAAAAAAGAAAACAAAAAATTAGAGATTGTTTGGTGAAATTGAAGATGTCAGTGATGTCTCTAAATTTCAGTCACTTTTACCTTAGTACATCAAGCGTTGCTCCAATGTGTCCATGTAAGTAATTCACTCTTGGCCAGTCATTCAATGAAGAATTCCGTCGTGTTCGTTGGCCTGCAAATTTTCAAATATTTGTTTTATACTACTTGATACAAATTTTTAATTATTAATAGAAAAATTATATTTTAACTTCTTTGACTAAAAGTTGATTATAAAATTAGTTTATAAACTTATGGTGTACCTATTTTAAAATTAGAATAAATTTTTCCTTTTTCCTTTAAAAAATACCCAAATTATATAATCTTTCTTTCTATTCCAAAAATACACACCTATCCCCCAGGGAACCAAAATATGAGCAAAATGTCCTAAAAAAAATTATTATTTTCTTTTATTAAAAAAATATATTTTTTAAAACATTTATTTCAATATTATTTATTTTGTGTTGAGAATTATAAATTTAATTTAGTCTAAAATTTTATCATATTTACTGCAATATTTATGTTTACTAATATATATTTAATATATATATATATATATATTTAATACAAATCTTGCAAAAAAAGTAAATATAATACATCTTTTAATTTTAGAAAAAAAGGTGTATATTGTTAAAATAGAAAAAAAAAAAGGGCCTAATTTGGGCTTTTTACAAAGGAAAGAAGAGTAATTTATCTTTATAATTAATTGCAAGAAGCTATTTCATTATTCCAATAATCTTCACATATTGACATTAGCTTAAGATGAAAATGAAGATTCAAGAGGTCCCTCAGGATCATTTAGCTTTTTGCAATGAATTTGAATGTTTTTCATTTTATTTCAAAGTTAGTGAAAGAGTTTTCTTACATTTTAAAATTTATATACTAATTTTGTAATAAGTTAGTTTAAAAAGAAAAAGAAAATGTAAAGAAAGAGTGATGATTTTGGCAATAAAACAAGAAAGATTAATTTAGAGTAAAACCTCATTTTAATCCCTCAAAGATGAAATACTTTTCAATTTAATTTATTACAAAATTGCTTGCTTCATTTGGTCCTTCACGAGTAAAGTATTTTTATTTTATCCCTTCATAGAATTACTTTTTTAATTTGATCCTTTATATATAGTTATTTCTTAATTTAGTCCCTTACAAATAAAATTGTTATCAATAATATCTTTTTATTAATTTACTGTAAATGAACTTAAAAGCTTTGATGACATGTAACATATTTTTAATAAGTTATTAATAATGTTTTTTCTATCAAGATACTATTAATTTCATTTATAATAAATTAATAGAATATTATTGATAATAATTTTATTTGTGAGAAAAAAAGAAAAATATCTATTTCTAAAAGACTATATTAAGAAAACAATTTTATGATGGATTAAATTAAAAAAATACTTTATTTAAGAAAATTTAAATTGAGAAGGTAATTTTATAAAGAATTAAATTGTAAAATATCTTATTTACAAATAACTAAAATAGAGCTTTAGACAATTAATTTATGTGAGAGAGAGAGAGTGTGTGAGATTACCGTTTTCATGAACGTAAATAGGAGGATTACCGTAAACTTGCTTGAAGAACTCCAGCAACCCTTGCAAACCCCAAGGGGTAAGGGGAAACTAAACAGACCAGCTGGTTAATTGGTGCTCGAAATTTATCCAAAAATGTAAAGCTCTAACTCTTTTATTACCTCTGGGCTCCAAAAAAAAAAAATTAAAAAAAAAACTCTTTTATTACCTCAAATGAAGATGTACCATTTTGAGTACCTGCTACAAACAAAAAGCGAATTAATTCTCTGTACGAAGACTCTAGAAATGAATTGTTTATCTCAAATCAAAATCTAAAACTAGAAATTTATTCATAAAATTATTGGTCAGCGGCACAGCCCAGGCCCTATATCTTGTGGGCTTTAAGCCTGATTTTTGTTCTACGGTTATGGTACAAATGGATTGATTATAGTATTGCACCACAGCGTAAAATTAGAGAGAGAATGATAAAATAATTTCTATTGTTAGAAACTTATCTCTTTAATTTTTAATGTTAGAAACTATTTAGCTTTATATATTTTAATTTATTTCGATGTATTTAATATTCAAATTGGCCTACATCCTCATTTATATTATTTAGCTATCTAACCCATATGACGGGTCAACTACATTTATGGGTTGACCTGATCGATGAATATCGGCGCCCTTAATATATTATCAAAAAAACAAAGTACCTTGCTTAACTGGCACTGCTATTAATTGTTAAATAAATTGAAATATTCTCATCTAATGGTCAATATTACTAGCAACAGGCAAGGTACAATAAAATTGTCCTGATTAGTGGCAATGCATATCTTGCACACATAATATAGCTTTCAACTTACTTGCAAGTTCTGTACCCATATCCGTCATTACGTCCCTCTCATCCATCTGTGGGCTGGTTGGTCTGTTCTTAACAGAAAGTACGTTGTAATAATTAAGTCCTAGGAAATCAAATGATCCCTTAACAATATTTGATTCAGTTTTGGTGAAAGAAGGAAGTCTGGAACCAACAACCTTTTTCATTGTTTCGGGATATTCTCCAAATATCAAGGGATTGAGATACCTGCAACAACAAAGCGCAGATGAACCCCTTTTAAAACCCAAAAAGTCATGGCTGTTAATGTGCCTGTAAACATATGCATGCTAAACTAACTCAAACAAGACAGAATCATACTCCATGAGATAGAAATCATTTGGTTAATTTCAGTTATTGAGAATATAGGTGTGCAAAATTTTCCTTATTGTTTCATGCAATTTAGTTATAGGAACTTGGAAATAACAAGCCATCAGTGCAGTTTTCTGGAGCCGAGGTTTAGTTTCCAATAAAGTTTTAATGCCGTTTAAGAGAAAAAATATATATTATCTTTCCTCCTTGTGAAATTAAGGATCTCTCTGAAATTAAGGATCTCTCCAGGCAGGCTAAAGATGGTATAGATTTGCTACATTGTAGGCTGCCATTAGCAAGGCTCAACACAAGCCTAAATCAGTAGCATGCTAACTTAAGAAGCAATAATGGATATGATATACAATGTGATAGTGACACTGCGCTAGAACAAAATATAAATATTTAGTGTTTAAATGCAATTTCAAGTGTAATGTCATATTTGATACATGCGTCAAATATGTATTAGACACGATATAGCTTTATTTTTGAAGTATTGATGCTTTATAAATGCAAATTAAATACAAAACAATTTATTATTGACCCTTAATGGGCTAACCAATTTTACAAGAATTCGTGGTTAGGCACAAACATGACACGTCATCCTTGAACAATCAATTGGTGAGTGCTATCATGTTAAAATCAGTCCAACAAAACAGGCTGACATCTTTCTGCTGAGTCATCACATTTTTGTTGCTGAATTATCACATTTTAATGTATTGGTATGCTCCACATTGATGGGTTGTGTCTAAAAATGATGTGTCAGTATTGTGCACTACCAAAAACATCTCCCAATATTATGTTGGCATTATAGAAGTATGACTTCACTAACGCACATATTAAATAGGATAATGTGACATTCTCTGTTTTCATGATTAAAGAACAAAGAGGGAGTCCATGAATTACTAAGGTCATATGAGATTGACATTAGAATGATTCCTTAATGTTATACCAGAAAGAGAACATAGAATGAGACGTTCGGACATGGGGAATTGGTGCAACTTACCATCCAATATAAAAGTCCTGGGCCCTTCGACTAGCAGTTATGTCCTCAGTGGTGTTTGTTAGAGGAACAAAATGATACGAAAAGATATTGATCCCAACAAATCCATGTTGCTTATCCTGCATTAACCTTATGCTCATGTTTTCTGTATGTTAAATTATTATAATATTAATCAAGAATTGCATATCCTCCCTTCAACATTGGGTTATTTGCAAATACTTTCCTCAACTTCCAAAACAAGAAAATATCCTTTGAACTATCTACATCCAGATCCTTCTGTCTAGTTTCCCTTTTAACATTGTTGATTGAGATGCCACTGCAGACTCTTTAAGTTGTCACGTAGCATGCTCCCACTGGTCTGCAACTCAAGTTTCATGTCTCAAAATTTCCTTTGGGCTTTTGAATTGCTAGAGAATGTTGGATAGAAGGGTCTTTTTGATGCAGTTAGTATGATTTTAACATGAGAATTTGGTAGAATTTCATTGCAAACCCATGCGAGGAGCGTGCCACATGACAAATGAAAGGGTTGAAAATAGCATCTGAGTTAACAGCATTAACAAAAATTGGACAGATGGATTAAAATCCTAAATGATCATAATTTAGGGGGTGTTTGCAAATGATCCAAATTCAAGGAGAATGTTTGCACTTTCCCTTGATACTATTCTGATCACAACCAAAAATTTTGTCTTTGATGCAAACTACACATTACCAAATATAAAAGAAGGGCTAAGTTAATGTTTAACATATATATTTACCTTGTACTTTTCCCTGTACAATCTAGCAGCTGATGCATGTGCTAACAATATATAATGGGTTGCCATATATGGCTCAGCTGAGGAATTTCCAACAGAGCAATTAAATCCAAAGGGAGGGGAACATCGCTTTGGCGGTAGGACCCCTTCGTCGTAACCCCCCATAGCTAATACGTTAGGCTCATTCACCGTGGTCCAATATTTAACTCTGTCACCAAATTCTCTGAAGCACACATCTGCGTAAGCTGTGAAGTCTTTTCTACAGAAGCATGCATGAATAACCATGTCAACTTATATCAAATTGTATTCACGATGCATTCTTCTTTGTAAACTCTTAGCTAACAACACAACTTGTCACATGGATTGAAATTTAAAAACCTTACACAATTCTACGATTAACCCATCCTCCATAGTCATCCTCAAGTGCTTGGGGTAAGTCATAATGATGTAAAGTAACATGAGGTTGGATTCCTACACGAAGGAAAAGAAATATCAGTAATTGGAAGGTGCAATCTATATGCAAATATGTGCAAGGGAATAAAGGAAAATAACCGTGGCTTATTAGTTCATTGATAAGGTTGTTGTAATATTGCACTCCCTTAGGATTAACTGCTCCTTTTCCATCTGTAAATATAGGAGAGAACAGTGAGAATAATGCATAAGAGTTTGAAATGACATGAGGGTAATGTAAATTTGAGTAATTGTACGTACTTGGAATAACCCTTGACCATGAGATAGAAAATCTGTAGGCATCTAAGCCCATGTTGGCCATGAGTTGTACATCTTCCTGCAACGGAATGAATTTACAGTGCAATAGAACTACATTGAAAATCCTCAAAGTGAAAGAATAATCTGTCAATATATACAGGCTAGTCTGTAATGTCAAGGAGTAGCTAGGTTGTAATGTCAAGGAGTAGCTAAGTCTTAATTCGTGGTTGGGATTGCTGTAATTAATAATTTTATTGTAGTTGAGCCAATTAAGAAAACTTGCAAGAGAAAAGTTATGCGGGTTTTTTTTGGGGGCCAGAAAATAGTATTATATTATTAAAAATAAAACCCAATACAAGAAAAAAAACATGAAAACATAACTCATCAGGAAACACAACAACATACACTATACCTATCATAAACTGCAGAAGGACAAACAACAAATGAAAGCAATCAAATCCCTTTCTAACAAAGTATCAGTAGCTAGTATTAAAGCTAGAAGGATGGAGTTGTTACCACCCAACCAAAGGGGCACATATTTCTAAGGACATCTTTGGCAAGCCAAGCAAGAACTATATCTCTTCTACTAATCCATAATTTGGTTTCCATAAGAAAAACCAAATAGGGTTTATATCTTTTACAATAATCCTTAAGAGCTTTAATTGTCAAGCAGACCCCCAAACCTTGACAATTCCATGTTAAAAAAATCATAACAAATTGGAGGCTGCAGAAGGCCAGCCATTAAAGCCATTAAAGTTGTCTTCCCATAACAGAATCACCATCATGGTAATTTCCCTTCAGTTATATTGTTATTGTATATGTTGGTCTAAATTTAATATGGCCACACATGGGAATTAATCACCGTATTGCATACCCAAAAGTTGTATCCTTTTACAGTACAGTGTTTGCTCGAACAATTTTGACAGAGAATTAAAAATCACTTGTTGGGTTGTATTTAAGAGAAACAGGTCTATGCAAAACAATACAATTTACAGGTCAACAAAACCTAATGACTCTTTAATATGTAAATTTTCATGATCTATATAAATTCCTTCTCAGTGAAGACTTGTTTCAATCCAATTCGTTGCTTTTTGTCTCTTTCATACATACTTTGTGCGGTATGATAAAGAAAAACATAGCCTATTTAAACTTCATTGTTATGAAGGTATAGAATCTGTAGAATGTCAATCTTTGTCCCAAAATCAGCACCAAAATTTCCTCCCATTGATATAAGGGATAGAAAATTATCAACACATCAATCGAAAAGGATTGGAAGCAATTTAATCTCAGAAATGAAGAATTTCAACGATGAGGTTTGCTGAAAAGAACAAAGAAAGTTAACAACCTAAGATTTATATACCATTTTAGTCCTCAGAAATTTCATCCTGTTACGTAAAGCTTATACTTTATTTGTGATTGTGATTGCAAAAAGAACTATGTTGCAGTTGAGAGAACAAGGAAAGTATATAATAGAATAAAAATAGAGATATAAGATAAACTATTAACTGCAGTCTTGATTATTGCCTCTCCAGCAATACTATAAGTACAATTGTTGCTGAGAACCACACTTTTGTTTTTGGCGTGCAATATGGCGTACTTATACACCGTGTACAGATGCAACCTCAACGGTTGCATGTATGAGCAACCTATCACACCCAAAAATTGCCAGAGAACCACAACTTATTAGAATGCAAGAGCTAGCATATTTAGCTATATTTAGTTGAGACGAGAAAGGATACAGAGATCGGGCTGCTTCTTAGAAGAACAATGTGAAGACTCCGATGTCCCTATTATACAAATTAAGAAAGAAAGCATTTCAACTAACCTTATATTTGTGGTATTCATCACTTGCTATGTCTCCATCAGCTCCGTGCATGTTACCTGAAAATTAACATTATACATAGTGATATAATTTTTGGAAATTTGTGTGGAACTCTCATGGGTGGTCTTTGATAAGAGGCATTTTAATTTTTCAAAACTGAAAAAGTTCAACACATCAATCATTAAAATGTTTTAAATTTTTTATACATTTCATATCAAAGTATTTTCCAGATAAGCTTTAAGCATTTGAGAAACTAAAATACTTTACACAAACCACTTGCTTGTCACATTATCACAAAACTGAAATTTTAGTTTTCCACATGTTAACCGTATGAAAATGATTTTCAAAATGCTTGAAAAAATTACTTATGATATAGTTACAGTTTTAATAAATAAAATGATCTCTGGTTTATCTAAGCACTTGTTTTTCTTTTTCCGTGTGCTTCTGGACACATGGTTTCCCATAACTATGAAATTTTCATTGGCAATAATTGAATCCCAAAATTAAAAGCAGGAACAGGAACATCAGAGTTATGATGACTCTCTTATACCTGACTCAGAAACTAGTACCAGCACAAAATGCAGAAAGGATTCTGCAATTATAACCTTTTAAGGTATGTTTGGATTGAAGAGGTAAGAGAAAAAAGGAGTAATTTCAATTTAAACATTTTCTTTCATTTAGATCTAAATAGACATTTCTTTCCCTTCCTATTCATTCACTTTAATCTAAACATATTCTAAAAACAATGTTAAACTTAAATCTAAATCAAAGAAAATGTCTACACTATAACTTTTCTTCTCTTTTCTTTCTCCATTCTCATCAATCTAAACATGCTCTTAGTCAATCCATAATACAGAGCTAGTAGGGCAGCAAGTAGCAAACGGTACCAATACTCATATATTGATACCCACCTGGGGTTTGTGCTAGCCATTCTATTACTAACAATTGAAGGGAGAGAAAGAGTGTATGAGTACCAGCATGGGCGAAGGTATCCCATATGCTGGGCTTCCTTCCATCTTCATTCGCCGCACCTTCAACCTGTCACAATATATCTTCCCATTAAATGGCTCCATAAATAGCAGAAAAACACTATAGGAAATGCAAATACCCTACCTTTAACTTTATGTCATTTGCAAACAACTCTTTCAACAATAAAAATTAGAAATCAGCCTCCAATATTTTCATTGTTCAGCATTTAAAACCTTATGTTATGTCTATCTCCCTTTGACGTTAATCTACACGTTTTTTCTTAACACGTAATATGCTCCGAAGGTAAATAGGAGTAGTTAAAATATTAAAAAGAAGTCATTTGCACTGATAAAATACCAAGGGCTTTTCCTGCCCCTTATCTCTATCGTCCCTTCACTGCTGGGGACAAAGTCCCCCATCCCCATTCTCCACGGGGGATGGGGCAACTACGGACTGCGGGATTCCAGTATTTATAAAATTTTATGAAGATTAGATAGAATGTTATTAAAATTAAGTAAAATTTAAAAATTCAAAACAATATATTAAAGTTTGATAGTATAAATTATAAATAAGCATATGCTATTATTTATATATATATATATATATATATATATATATATATATATTAAGATTTAAGGGGTTTATCTGCTTTTTTCCAAAAGACTTGTGAAAGAATGCCACCGGACTTGGAAGAGAAAGAGGGATACCTGATAAGCTGAGGTTGATGCGCCGAATACGAAGTCAGTCGGGAAGTCATGTCTGCTAAATGTATCAACACCACTCACTACTAATGGCACTACCGCTACTGCCAATATTATTGCTATCAAGGTAGATCCCTTCATACTTCTTCTTGTTCTTCTTCTACGCTCGGTGGTGACTTTCCGTTGGGTCGCTGAATAACCATTCCTCTTCGGATACCACTTATATTTCGTGGACGCCGGGAAAGATAGACTTCAACCTCAAGTCAACAGATATTTAGACTAAACAACTTTTAAATTTAAAAACTATTTTAAAAGATTTTAAAATTAAAAATTTTAATTTAAGATTGTAATATTTTTGTGTAATTTATATTTTTTTTATTTTAAATTTTTAAAGTAATTTTAAATTTAATATAAATATTTTTAATTTAATATTTGAACTATATAAATTTTAAAATAAAAGTCAAACAGGTACGTGGTCAAGAGAACATAAGCTACTTTTTGTTGGTTTCTTATCTGTTTATTGTTGTTGGCTGGAAGAGAAATATGATAATAAGAATCTATTTTACTAATATACTTAAATTTTTAATTTATCATACTTTCGTTTATTAGTGTATTGCAAATAAAGGATGAGAGTTTTCATGTAGATCCTTTCATTTTAGCTTAAGAACATGATAATATCATGTTGAGTGAATTTGGATTATTGAAACAGTCGAACAAATGCCTCAATTTTATTCCTTTTCTTTTTCATATTAAACTTTGCAAATCCCAAATGCAAGAATATACATGAACATCGAGGAATTTCATATATCAAATATTAAGTCTTACATCAAATGGTCATTATGTTATGATTTACTGCTTTTGAACATGTTTGCATTTCAATACATCATAATATATGATTATATATTCATATACACAATAACATTTCTTAAGTTAATTCTATTGTCACAAATGGTTTCTTTAAGCATTTTATCCATCATTCTCCTTTCTTTGAGCTTCATTTGGGCATAGGTAGTGGAGATAGGAGAGAGTGAGATTCAAAGAATCCTAATAACTAATCTAACATTCGAATACATATATGGTTCACTCAAGTACGTAGAAGCAAGTCTGCACGTCATACATTCATAATCAAAGCATAATTTATGCTTTTAAGGATTTCATTGTTCAAGTAAGAGTAAATTCATGTTCTAGGGACTTGTGGCCTATCCTTAACCAATATGTAGGAACTTTTGATTTTATCTTACCCATATTTAAGGACTTTTAACTTAGTCTCACCTACATTTGAAGACTTTTGACCTAACTTCATTATTAAGTGATTTTTTGCATAACTTCACCCATTAAGAACCAATCCAACCTCAAATGTAAACCAATATCATGCAATTGCTTATTATACTTAAACAATCACCAAGTCTCATAATTTGCAAACTATACATACAAGCAACCAATTATTCAAGCAAGCCATCACACATATATATAAGAATGAAAAAAAAGTTATCTTTTCAAGCCAACTAAATCAATTCCCTTTGTCTCTTCTCTTTAGTTCCACGACCCAACACTCACACCTTGATATGCTCTCACTTATTTGGCTTAAACATATCAAAAGAAGCATAACATGATCAATTAAGTTATATTTAATCTCATATGACCCCTTCATGTACTAATCAAACCCTAAAGTATAACTTTAGGTTATTTTGAATGCCTTAAGAAGTAACTTTTAGAATTCCACTTCTAGGCTTCAAAATTTCACTATATATGATCTTTATAATTCCCATAAAACTCATTAGAGTTATCAAAAATATAATTAAACTTATCTAGAGTTATGTGATTCTATTAGGCATCTTTAAACTCTAAATTTCTACTTTCAAAAATAAAGTTTCTAAATTCATTCTAATGGCTCTATTAGTATTTATATTTTATATCTAAACCATTCATAACCTTAAAATCAATAAAACAACTTCCTAGGTATCCATTCTACTATATGGCTGAGACACCCATACACACTTCCCTTTTAGAGCTTTTGTTCATTCCATAAAGAAATTGATGGTCTTAGGATCTTCATAATTCATTTCTAACTCAATTATGGTCTTAAAATGATTAATTAACTCTCTTAAGGTTTGAAATCTCTCAAAGTCAAAACCAAACCCTAGGTAAGCCATACACCATTCCTTTGATTCTTTATCAATTCTATTTGCATATTCTTGTTCTTCACCCGCCCTTCTACCCTTAATATTCTCAATGACCAAATTTGGGGTTGAAATTTGGTGAGCATTTAAAGGATATCTAGAGCTTTCAATTAGGGCTATTCATGGGCATGGTTGGGCTGGGCATTTAGTAGGCCCAATGCCCGATCCGATTAAGATATCGGATTTGTTTTTATACCTATGGTCAAGCCCGACCCAAACTAACTTGGTTTTATGTTAGGCTATAGCGAGTTAGGGCTACTCAAGCTAATTTTTTTTCTCATAAATTTGATACTTGCAATGTAAAAATATCTTTTTGCATATTTATAGGTATAGATTTCAAAGCAATAGGCTTTTTAGAGCCCTCATATTTTGATCAGTAAAATAATTTCAATAAGAAAATAGCTTAATATTATCAAGCAAACACACAAGCTACACTAGCATAATTAGTTTTTGGTAAACATGTGTTTCATTGTTCAACAAAAAAAATGTTAGTAATCATGCACATCAATGACAAAAATAATAGAAAAGCAAGGAGGATTTTGGGGGCAATGAAAGGTATAGCCAAAAAGGTATAAAATGACAATATATTGATAACTAAAAAAAAAGTAACTATCAGATCGAGTTAGGTAGAATATATTTTTATTCGTGACCCGACTCAACCATGTATAATTTTGTTGAAATTATGCTCATTTATATTTTTTACCCCACTTGACCCGATCAAATTACGCCTTGTTAAGGCAAGCACCTAGGGGTAATTGGGTGAATGAATACTCCTACTTTCAATAGAGCTAAAAAATATGAATTTTAGATCTCTATAGAATATTTGGTAAATTTTTAAAGTTGGCCACAAAACTATCAAGCCTAGTACTATTTATTCTGATATGGTCTTGGATTTTGTATTTTTTGAGAAATCAAATAAATTCATTTTGATTTAAAATTTTTACAATAGAAGATTCATATCATAAACTTTCTAAGAATACCTAATTTGCATTAATTAGAGTTATGTAACTCAAGTTATGAATTTTTAAAATTTGAGCTTTATTAAGTGCTTTATAGTCAAAATGAGCATATGACTAATCCTATAGATTTAATCTTTACCTAATGCTTACTAGATTTTAGCCCTAAATTTAGCCATTAAGGCTGTCAAGGGTTGAAGGATATTTTATAATTCAAATGGTCAAAATATTAATTCCAAATGACACTAAATGACTCTGAAATGCCATTTTTTGCTGTGAGCAAATTTAAATCCTTAATTGCCTCATGTAATAATGAGTCATCATAAGAAATCTACTTTCTTACTAAAAATCACTATCCCAAATGCATGGATGCACATAAATCTCATAGAACCTCATATGCCAAATCATCTTCTATCATATTACACATACATCTAATGGTCATGTAAACATGGTTTAGTATTCTTAAACATGTTCACATTTTAATACATCAAAATATAGGATTACATAATCACAAATACAATAACATATTCTGAGCTAATTTCTTTATCATAAATGACTTCTCTAGGCCTTTTGCTCATCTCTATCTTTGTCTTTGTCTTTGCTTTGCACATCACCTAACCGTGGTTAGTAGAGATAAAAAAAAAAGTGAGATTCAAATAATCTTAGTAACCAAACCAATATTCAAACAAATATATAGTTTATTCAAGCATATGGAAGCAAGAATTTTCATAGCCAAAATCATACACAAGAGAGTAAATCCATGCTCTATAGGTCTCATCGCTCAAATAAGGGTCTTATGGCTTAAATAAGAGTAAATCCATACTTTAAGGAGACTTTTGTCTTAATCTCACTCATCAAAGAGCCACTGCATTCACAAATGCAAATGAGTGTCGTACAATTGTATATTTTATTCAAACAATTAACACATCAAATATTGTAAACAATATATACAAGTAACCAATAACTCAAATGAACTTACCATATATATAAAAATGAAGGAAAAACTACATTATCAATCAAAAAATCAATCAAATCCTTTTGTCTCCTTTTCTTGATCCCACGGCCACACACACACACACACATACACACACACACATACACACACACAACTTGAGTGTGATCTTACTTGCTTAGCCTAGATACATTAATTAAGGCATAAAACAACTAATTAGGTCTTACTTAAACTCACTTTAGCACATAAGCACAAAATTAAGTCTTACGGCATGATTTTTGGTTTCTTAAAGTGTTCCAAAATAACCCATTCGATTTGTCACATTTAATGTAGTAATTTCATCATTCATCTATCTCAATTTACTCGCTTTTTATGGATAAAATAAGTCTAAAAACCTATTTATATCATCTACTGTAACACCATGATATATGAACTCTATCTAGCCTCCCTCTGGGCTAAATTTCAAGATTTCGAAAATTTTCAGCTTTCTTCTTTCTTTTCCTTTTCCTTTTTCCCGGTTGTTACATCTACCCCATTTCTAGGACCAATTAGGTTTTTTATGATACCAAATTTTGCAACATCACCAAATCTCACTCTTTTCCTCAAATTAATAGTTTATATAGCCTTTATAATTATCATTTAGGCCTCTTAAACCATGAAACGAATTTAGAAACTTCCCTAGGTATCCATTCCACCATGTGGCTAAGACACACACACCATGACCAACCTTTAGAGTTTTGTTTGCTTTATGTTGAATTTGATGGTTTTAAGATCCATATAATTCATTTCTAACTCAATTATAATATTAAAGAGATTAACTCTTCCAAGGTTTTGAATCTCTTATGGCCAAAACCAAACCCTAGGTAAAATTATATGCCATTCTTTTGGTTCTTTACCATTTCTATTTATTCTTTATCCTTCAAAACCCATGGTTTCACCAAATTTTTATCAAGCTCATACCTGGTTCCTTCTCTTCCCAAGTTGGCCAAACCTAGAAGGGTTAGAAATTCAAAGGAATACAATTTTTTCATAGCAAAATCATAACTTACTTTGATGTGCACTTGATGAAGATTATTTTGGCATAATTGGTTTCCTCAAAGAAGCTTCTTCACATAATATTCCAACCACAAAAATTACCCTTTTGAGAAACCAAAACCATTATAAGAAAGAGGAGAAGGAGTAGGAGAAACCTTATAACAACATCATATTCAAATTTAGGAGATTTGCTTACCTATATAAAGCTTCCTTTTCTTTTCCTTATTCACACCATCAAGAGAGGTTTCTAGGATTGCCAAGGTTAGTTATGGGGTAAGGGGAATGATTGGCATCTCTTACACACATTTATATAGGGCTAGGGTTTTATAATTTTCTAAAATATTGATTTTGCCCCCTACATTTTAATTTCATTATTTGAGCTCATTTCTCAATATTTTTGGAAAGTGATAGTTCCACATTAAAATTAAGACTCTACTATTAACTAAAAATATCTATTTTGAGGTTACAGGAGTTTAAAACAATTTGAAAAAGTTCAATTAAAATTATAGTCAATTGAAACCTTGAATCGTATATCGTCAAGGATTTAATCAAACCAATTTCATTTGGTTAATCTTCTAATCTTATTTTGTTATATTATGATGAGCGATTTTCATTTCTCAAATTAATTTGCATATTTTCTAAACCCTTGAATTTTCGTCGATTTGGCTTGATTTTGTTCTTTTAACTCTAATTGACATTTTTCTCTCATTGTGACTCTTTTTAATTAATCATTTCCACTCTTTAGGGACCATATATTAGTTTACAAAATATAGAATATTACAACACATAAAGACTAGCTACTACAATTTCTTTCTTTCTTTTTTTATTTCTTCTACCATAGATATAACCTAGCCAAAGGCCTAATGGCCAATACCTCACTGACACATTTCAACACCAATTCTTAGTGCGTGTTTGGTTCTACTTCAGGGGAAGAGAAAACGTGGTTTTGTTAGAAGCAATAAATTGTAGCTTTTAGATAAATGAGATTACAAATGTGATTTTTTTTTTTTTCTCTCTAACGCACAGCCAAACGCACTTTTAGACAACATTCCTTATAAGACAATCATAGCAATTGAAAACAAGAAAAAACACAAAGCAATCAAAAAGAACCGTGAAAGATACCTCAAGTTTGGATGCCAATTTGGTTTGTCTCTAATCTGCTAATGAAAAGGAAGGACTTCTTCTATACTTATTCTATGCAAAAATGACTCTTTCTCTTGGTAGCTCGACATTAGTAAATTGGATTAAGAGGAAGGGGAAAGAGGCAACAAAACTGGATTGGGGTTTTGAAATAAAAGTCAAAACAATGTTAGGTAGGAAGAAAAAGGTGACTTGGAAGGCTACAATTTGTTAATCCCATGGACGAACGTGATTTTGCAAGGTTTAATGTGGAAAAAGAAAAGGAAATACATTGTTTCATTAAATTGAAATAGTGCATTTCAAATTGAGGGAGGTAACGCCCAGATTCACAAAACTTGGTGGCATCATGTTCTCAAGCAAAAATGAGAGGATTTGCATGTTGAGAGTTCTCGCTTCAACATTTAATTGCCTAACGCATTATTTGGTATGTTAAGATGGAAAGGAAAAATAAAAAAATAAAAAAAAGGAGAAAATAGATGAACTATCTATCACTTTATTTAGTATGATAAGAGAGAAAAGAACCTTTCTTTTAATTAATTTCATTAAGAGAAAAAGAAAATATAAGATATCAAATTATTTTATTATTATTTATCTAATTAAATATATTATCATGAATATATTATATCTTATATCGATTCATTTGTATTAATATAAGTATACATTTATTTATTTTGATTTCAATATTTTTTATTATTTTTTTATAATTATTTTTTATTTTTTTATTTTTTTATTTTCAAAAATAATTTTATATAATCAAAACTTTTCTCCGATGGATGAAGCGTTGGAAAGTGTTTATTTTATATTAATATAAGTTGGCAAACAACGCAGCGGGGGACCCAAAAATTGCCAAAATTTCTCTCCCTACTCTTTCCCTCACATTATGGATGGGATTCGAATAGTCAAAAATTGCGTTGGCTCTCATAAGATATTTTCTTTTCCAATTATTATTTTTTAATTTCCTTTCCTTTTTGCCCTATTTCCCTCCACCAAACAAAGCACAAATGTTATTTTCACATGAATAAGTCCGTCATGTCAACAATTGACCAATTTGATAAGGAAACTCTATCAACACATCGGATATGTAAACTCTACTAAGTCATCGTTGATGGAGAAGTGGAAAAAAGAGTTTAGATGCAAATATGTGAAAGTGCTAAAAGTATTTGTCAAATTTTATAATCTAAGAGGATATTTACGAGTGAATCATAGCTGGAGGTGAGCATTTACGTTTCTTTTAATTTATTATAAGAACTCCAATATACAACCTTTGATCCAGCTGGTCACAATTAGACCAATCTTCGGTAAGATTATCAACTCTGAGGGAGGGGTCTGCTATTTTGGTAAAAGAATAAGTTGAATTCTTTTTCGATAGTCACGGAGTATTAAGTAATACTGTTATTCATATTTTATTACATAATTTAATTTATTCTTTATGTGATAAAAGTTATATAATCTAATTTTAAATTATAATTAAATTAAATTCTAAATTTTATGCGAGAATTACTTATTTGTCAAGTTCTACAGGTATAGTCCAAATTAAATAAAACTCGCATTACTGCACTAGGAGAAACCAAGAGAGTGCGGGAATTGAGTTGAGTTCTTCTGAAGTTCAATGAGAACCCTTCGGTCCATAGGGGTCTTGTTCAAAAATTGGGAGTACCATTTGGCAGAGAGCTTAGGCCTTCTTATCAAATCTGGATCATCCAAACCTATTTAATATAGGCCATAACTTGATTCATATCCATCCAACAGCTCGAACTCATCCAAGAAGGACCATACAAAATAACCTCTTACGTTTGATCCATTCCTTTGAATATGCCAACAATTTTTGTGGAGAAAAAGGAAAAAAAATTAGAAATTGTCTGGTGAAAATGAAAATGGCAGTGATGTTATTAAATTGCGGTGACTTTTACCTTAGAGCATCAAGCGTTGCACCAATGTGTGCATGTAAGTACTCCACTCTTGGCCAGTCATTCAATGAAGAATTCCGTCGTGTTCGTTGGCCTGCGAAGTTTCACAGATTTATTGTACAGTTAGATAAAATTTGTTAATCATTAATAAAAAAATTTACATTTTATCTTCCTGAACAAAAACAATGTTTGGATAGATGGATAAGGTAGAATAACATGCAATAGAATAATTAATTTAGAGTAAACTCTCTTTTGAGGAACTTTTTAAAAATGATATAGAATGACAAAAGAAGAATTTCAACCACTCGTTATAATTGAAAACCAAAATTTTTTGTCTCTCTAATTTTGAGAATTTGGAAAAGAATAGAATGAATAGGTGATACAATTACAATTAATTTTCTTTGATTAGACTTTTGCTAAAATCATATTAAAATGTAACTAAATTTCTCCGAACTTTAAAATTAGTATACAAATTTTAAAATATAACTAAATTTATCCAAACATTAAAATTAAGACAAACTAGATGAACTGTCTATGGGACATCTGGGAATTAAAAAAAAATTCGGTCAGATCCACGCACAGTATCATGGGTCCCACGGAAAGATTCAAAAAAGAAAATGTAAACAATACAAAAACAGTGAAACAGTAGAATAAACACTAAAAAGCAATCATGACTTCTTTCTATTACTATATATATATATATGGAACGCGATCCTCTACCCATAGGAAATCTGGGTACGCAGTACCCAGACCCCAACTGTGTCATTTTCGCTTGTGATTTAATGCCACATCTTGTCCGTCCATTCTTTGAGCCATTGCAGCCATTCATTGGAGACCAAATGAAGCCCCCCGATACGCAACGTACCAAATGAAGCCCCAGATTCTCAAAAGCAAGATACCCCAATTTGCTGCATATCTTTATCTTCTTTCCTGATCCAGTTGCCACACTCGCTGCATATTTTCACCTTCTTCCTTTATCAAGTTGCAACCCCAAAGCTCAGAAGTCAATTTCACTGCACTTCCCATCAACGCTCCTTGAAGGTCAGTATTGAATAGCGCCAAATAATTAGTCAGTTTACTTGGCTAGAGGTCCATTCCTACAATGCAGATTCTGGATAAGCATCAGCTACTGCTAAAAATGCAAGAGCTAATTTGGAACTCAAAGGAGCATTGGATTAATTTATTTGCTACTCTTCAATTCAAATTGCATCCAACACCAAATAGCCCCTTCAATCAAGTTCAACAAAATAGACAAAAAAAAAAAATGTGAGTTATGTCTCAACAAGTTATCAGAATTTTATACTGCAAAGTGGGAGGGGCACTTTATAAAAAACATAAACTTGAAAGCATGGTTACAAAAAATATGTGACAAAAAACATGATATAAATGAATCAATAATTTAGAATACAGGGTATAAGCTTTGCTTAAAGATTATGGCCATTCATAAGTTCATCGACAAGCTTCTTAATCTGGAGACTTTGCACCTAAATTAGACTCGAGTAAGTGAATTGTTAGCATAGATTAACTTGCTTGTCGAGCTGCATCATCCCATAGTATATTCATCTTCTCATGGAATGAAATTAAGGAAAGGCATTGGGTGTTTAAAGGCTTTACAGAAGCTAACAAATTTTTTTTGTTTTGCTTTTTTGTTTTTGTTTTTGTTCTTTTTTTTTTTTCCGGTTAAATGATAAAGTAGATGTTTGAGCCTCAACCCTCTTGTTAATTACCTATACCCTTCTTTGGGGCTTTATTCGTTGAAGGGAATAAGACATGCGTGGTTTATCCTTACACAGCTTCTCATGAAATTTAACTTGTCAACTTATTTTAGATGTGAAGTACCCTCTAGGTATATTAGAAACATGCATATCTTTTCTTCTCTTTATTTTCCTCCATTTTATCTTTTTATCTTTTTATTTTCCTCTCTTTATTTTCTGCATCTATTATGGTGCTTCTTGGTGTGCTACTGATCATTTTGATTTCCTTTTTTATTCTGAAATTTTCCCTTTGGCTGATCGACTACTGAACTTCTTTTTTGTGTGTGTATACATGGCATGGCATGAATGATTGTGGGAAAATCTGATATGATATTCATATCCTCCTTGCTTTCTGTAGCTGAGCAATGACTTCCCAAAGCTTTCTTTCATATGCGCAAATGAATGCCCAGAAATAATGCAACACATACACCTAATGAAACAGGGTCATGGCTACTGAAGGAAACAGCGTCACGGCTACTATACACCCCAACATTCCAAATTTTCTGAGATGGTGAAAGGTTGATGAGATGGATGGTGTTGGAAAAGAGAGTCTTGCAGATCGTTTCTGGTTGCCAAATATTTGCTTTCCTGCCAGGTGAAACAAGGTCATGGCTAGAGAAGAAGATGTTCGCACGTTGCGTATCGGGACCTTCATTTGGTCTCCAATGGACGGCTGCACTGGCTTGATAATGGACGGACAAGATGCGGCATTAAATCACGAGCGAAAACGAAGCCATTTTGGGTCCAGGTACTCCGTGCCCAGATTCCCCCTGGGTAGAGGATCACGTTCCATATATATATATATATATATCAGATACTCTTTGCACGACGTTGAAATTTTATGACCTTCGTTATTTAAAAAATATACATTTACTTCTTAAAATCAAAATATGATAAAAAAACCCTCAATAATAGTATTAGTTTCTTTGATTAAATTTATATTGTAAAATACTATTTCAACGTTGTTTATTTTATAATGAAAATTATAATTTAATACATTTAGTTTTTTTTTTTTAAATTTACAACAATAATTATGTTTATTAATATATATATATATTATATATTATTTAATACAAATGTTATTCTTAAAATTAAATTATAATCATTCTACATTTTTAAATATTTTTTCTTTCTAACAATTTATTTTTCCGATTAAATGATTATATAATTTGTGAAATTTAAACTACATTGATCACACACGCACACATAATTTATATATATTATATACATAATAAATATAAGATATTTTAATTAAAATAAGTGTAACTTTAACTTTTTTTTTGTTGCAAGAAAAGTGAAAGTTTTTTTTTTTTGAAGGAAGGAAATATATATTTTAAAAACACATCAGAAAATCCTGTAATTTGAACATCTTTTTAAGAGAAGAGGAAATCTTTTACCCTTAATTGCAAGAGGCTCTTCCATTTCTTCAATAATCATAGATGAAAATGCTATAAGGTCCCAGAAGATCACATGGCCGCTTGCCATTAATTTAACATTTTCATTTTATTCTCAAGTTCATCCATGTGTTTTCTTACATTTTAAAATTTCTATACTAATTTTATAACTTGGTCTTAATTCAAAAAGATAAAATAGTTTCCCTCATTAAGTACCGTAGTTTTGGCAATAAAACATGAAAGATCAACTTGGGGGTGTGTGTGGGTGTGTGTGTGTGTGTGAGAGAGAGAGAGAGACAGAGAGAGAGAGACAGAGAGAGAGACAGAGAAAGAGAATGAAAATGAGAATGACAGGCATTACCGTTTTCATGGATGTAAATAGGAAGATTACCATAAACATGGTTGAAGAACTCCAGCAACCTTTGCAAACCCCAGGGGGTGATTGGAAACTAAACAAACCAGTTAATTAATTGATATTCGAAATCTATCCAAAAGAAGTAAAGCTCTGATTCTTCTATTACCTCAAATGAAGATGAACCATTTTGAGCACCTGCTACAAACAAAAAGGGAATTTATTCTCTGTACGAAGAGACTCTAGAAACGACTTGTTTATCTCAAATCTAAATCTAAAATTAGAATTTATTCATAAAATCATTGGGCAACGGTACGCTTCGAGCTTGGCCTGATCTGGCCATATACCTCGTAGGCTTTAAACCTGATTTTTCTTCTACCCTTATAACCACATTATTTAGCTATCCAACCCATACGATGGGTCAAATAAATTTATGACTTGACCAGATCAATGAATTAGTACCTTGTTTAACTGGCACTGCTATTAATTGTTAAATAAATTAAAATATTCTCATCTAATGGTCAATATTACTAGCAATAGGTAAGGTACAATAAAATTGTCCTGATTAGTAGCAATGCATATCTTGGACACATAATATAGCTTTCAACTTACTTGCAAGTTCTATAGCCATATCTGCCACTAGGTCTCTGTCGTCCATCTGTGGGCTGGTTGGTCTGTTCTTAATAGAAAGTACGTTGTAATAATTTAGTCCTAGGAAATCAAATGATCCCTTAACAATATTTGATTCAGTTTTGGTGAAGGAAGGAAGTCTGGAACCAACAATCTTTTTCATTGTTTCAGGATATTCTCCAAATATTAAGGGATTGAGATACCTGCAACACCAAAGCGTAGGTGAACCCCTTTTAAAACCAAAAATGTCATTGCTGTTAATTAATGTACATGAAAACATATGCATGCTAAGCTAACTCAAACAAGACAGAATCATACTCCATGTGATAGGAATCATTTAGTTAATTTCAGTCATTGAGAATACAGGTGTGCAAATTTTCCTTATTGTTTCATGCAAATTAGTTATAGGAACTTAGAATTAACAAGGCATCAGTGCAGTTTTCTGGAGCCGAGGTTTAATTTCCAAGAAAGTTTAATGCCATAAGAGGAAAAAAAAATATTTTTATCTTTTCTCCTTGTGTGAGTAAGGATCTCTCCAAATAGGCTAGAGATGATATAGATTTGTTTCCATTTAGGCTGGCTCAACACATGCTTAAATCATTAGCATGCTAACTTGAAGCACCAATACTGATATGGGCACAATATACAATATGATAGTGACACTGCATTAGAACAAAATACACATATTTAGTGTTTAAATGCAATTTCAAGTGTAGTGTCGTATTTGATTCATGTGTCAGATACCTATTAGCCACAATATGACTCTATTTTTAAGTATTGATGCTTTATAAATGCAAACTGAATCCCAAACAATTGATCATTGACCTTTAATGGGCTAACCAGTATCAGAGGAATTCTTGGTTAGGCACAAACTTGACATGTCATTCTTGAACAATCAATTAATGAGTGCCAACATGTCAAAATCGGTCCAACAAAGCAAAGATAACATCTTTCTGCTGAGTCATCACATTTTTGTCGCTGAATTACCAAATTTTAATGTACAGGTATGCTCCTCATTGATGGATTGTTTCTAAAAATGATGTGTTAGTTTTGTGCACTATCAAAAATATCTCCCAATATTATGTGGGTATTATAGAAGTATGACTTTACTAACGCACATACTAAGGATAATTTGACATTGTCCTTTTGCATGATTAAAGAAAATACAGGGAGTCCATGAATTACTAAGGTCATATGCAGTTGACAGTAGAATCATTCCTTAATGTTATACCAGTAAGAGAACAGACATAGAATGAGATGTTCAGACAGACATGTTGAATTGGTGCAACTTACCATCCAATAAAAAAGTCCTGGGCCCTTCGACAGGCAGTTATGTCCTCAGTGGTGTTTGTTAGAGGAACAAAATAATAAGAAAATATATTGATCCCAACAAATCCATGCTGCTTATCCTGCATTAATGTTGTGCTCATGTTTTCTCTATGTTAAATTATTATAATACTAATCGAGAAATGCAAATACCCCCTTCAACTATGGGTCATTTGTAAATACCTCCTTCAACTTTCAAAACTAGATAATTCCTTGTGAACTATCAACATCCAGATCCTTCTGTCTAGTTTCCTGTTAATATTGTTGATTGACATCCCACTTCAGACTCTGTCACACAGATTGGTCTATAGCTCAAGTTCCATGTCTCAAAGTTTCCTCCTGGGTTTTGAATTGCTAGACTGTTGGATAGAAGGGCCTTTTTTTTTTAGTGGTTAGAACGATTGAGTGAGAATTTGGTAGAATTTCATCGTAAACCCAGGCAAGGAGTGTGCCACATGACAAAAAAAAGGGTTGAAAATAGCATCTTTGTTAACAGCATTTACAAAAATTGGACAGACGGACTTAAATCCTGAATGATCACAATTTAAGGGGCGTTTGCAAATGATCCAAAGTCAAGGAGAATGTTTGCACTTTGCCTTAATACTATTCTGATCACAACCAAAAATTTTGTATTTGAAGCAAACTACATATTACCAAATAACAGAAGGGCTAAGATCATGTTTGACATATATATTTACCTGATACTTTTCCCTATACAATCTAGCAGCTGACGCATGTGCTAACAGTATATAATGGGTTGCCATATATGGCTCAGTTGAGGAATTTCCAACAGAGCAATTAACTCCAAAGGGAGGGGAACACCGCTTTGGTGGTAGGAACCCTATGTCGTAGCCCCCCATAACAAATACATTAGGCTCATTCAATGTAGTCCAATATCTTAACTCTGTCACCAAATTCTCTGAAGCACAAATCTGCACAAGCTGTGAAGTCTTTTCTACAGAAGCATGCATGAATAACCAGGTCAACTTATATCAAATTGTATTAACGATGCATTTTTTTGTGTAAACTCCTAATTAACACAACTTGTCACATGGTCTGAAAGTTGAAAAACGTACACAATTCTTCGACTAACCCATCCTCCATAGTCATCCTCAAGTGCTTGGGGTAAGTCATAATGATGTAAAGTAATATGAGGTCGGATTCCTATATGATGGAAAAGTAATATCAATAATTGGAAGGTGCAATCACCATATGCAAATTTGTGCAAGGGAATAAAGGAAAATGACCACGGGTTATTAGTTCATTGATAAGGTTGTTGTAATATTGCACTCCCTTAGGATTAACTGCTCCTTTTCCATCTAGAAATATATGAGGAGAGGACAGTAAGAACAATGCATAAGAGTTTGAAATGATATTAGGGTAATGTAAATTCAAGTAATTGTACGTACTTGGAATAACCCTTGACCATGAGATAGAAAATCTGTAGGCATCCAAGCCCATGTTGGCCATGAGTTGCACATCTTCCTGCAACAGGGTGAATTTACAGTGCAATAGAAATACTGGAAAATCCTTACAGTGAAAGAATACTCTGTCAATATATACAAGACTAGTACGTAATGTCAAGGAGTAGCATGGGTTTTAATTTGCGATTGTGATTGTTATAGTAATAGTATTGTAGTTGAGCCAATTAAGAAAACACGGAAAAGAAAAGTGATTTGGATCTTTTTTATGGGCCAGTAAATAGTGTTATACTTGGGGCAAAAGAAGTACAAAACACCAATGCAAGGAAAAACATGAAAACATAATACATCATCAAACACAAACTTACCCTATACCTATCATAAACTGCCGAAAAAACAAACAATAAAGGAAAGCAATCAAATCCCTTTAACAAAGTCAGTATTAGTAGCTAGAATTGATGTCAGGAGGATGGGGGTGTGACTAACCAACCAAAGGGGCACATACTTCAAATAGTATCTTTGGCAAGCCAGGCAACAACTAAATTTCCTTCTTCTACTTATCAATAATTTGGTTTCCATAAAAAAAACCATATAGGGTTGATGTCTTTTATGATAATCCTTAAGAGCTTTAATTGTCAGGAAAACCCCCAAAACCTGATAATTCCTTGTTAAAAGACACATAATGAATTGGTGGCTGCAGAAGGCCAGCCAACAAAGCAATTAACATTGTCCTCTTTCGGTCAACTTCTTCCCAAAACAGAATCACCATCAGGGTGATTTCCCTTTCAGTTATCTTGCAACTGCACATGTGTTGGCCTAATTTTATTGTGGCCACAAATAGGAATGTAACCACCATATTGCTGACCCAAAAGTTGTATCCTTTTACACCTGAGCGTTTACAGTAGCAATTTTGACGGAGAATTATAATCACTTGTTAGGTAGTATTTTAAAGAAACAGGTTTTATACAAAACAATACAATTTACAAATCAACAAAATCTAATCACTCTTCAACATGTAAATTTTCATGATCTACATAAATTCCTCGTCGGTAAACAATTGTCTCAATCCAATTCGTTCCTTCATGTCTCTTTCACATATACTTTTCTGTAGTATGATAAACTGTCTGAAGATAAACACAGCCTAGTTGAACTTTATTTTTATGAAAGTATAGAATCTGTAGAATGTCAGTCTTTGCATTCCCAATATGTACACCAAAATTTCCCCCCATTGATACATGCGATAGAAAATTATGAACACCGAAATGAAAGAGGATTTGAAGCAAGTTAATCTGAGAAATGAAGAATTTCAATGATCATGTTTGCTAAAATTAACAACCTAAGATTTAAATCCCATCTTAATACTCAGAAATTTCAGATTGTTTTGTCAAGGAATTATCTTGTTCTTTAATTGTGATTGTGATAGCAAAAATAACTGTGTCGCGGTGATTAGGAAAGCATACTGTTGGAATCTTGTAATTATGGGCTTATCCATTTTCTAATAAGCCTTGTTTAGATTTCAGCACCAGAGTCAGCTTTATTTTCGATTTTATTTCCTTTTTATGTGATTGTAATAAGACCTTAATTAGGTCCTTTGTCATGCATTTATTTCTCTGTTTTTATTGCTTTTCTTTTTTGGGTCCAATCTTGTCATTTAGTGCGGACTGTCAACAAATTTTTTTCCCCCCTTTCAGATCCTAGCATTTCGTTGCCTTAATGGTGGCTTTATTTTAAGGGCTAAATGGCAAATTTATTGTCATCTACTTCCTTATATAATTTTGCCTCCCACCATGAATAAAATAGGAAATTTCAAATTATCTTTTCAAATTATTCATAGTATCAGAGCTTATAAAACCTGAATGACCAAATATATTGGTGGTTAATAGGTTACCATGAGAAAACCATATGATGGTATGAGAAAACCATATGTTAATAGTTAGCACGAAAAAATCAAGATCTCTACCTTACAAAATGTGAGGTGAAGATGCCCAAAACCAAGACCCTCACTGCAAAGTGAGGCCATAAAGTTAAAAATAAATAAACAAATAAATAAAAGACTGCACCTTACATCAAAGTGGGGTGAGGAAGAAGACTTGCACCGTGCTACAAAATGGAGGAAAGAAGCCAAGAACCTACACCTTACATTAAAAAGGCGAGAAAGAAGACTGGCAATGTTAGATTCAAATTGTTCTCAACTTGAGGGGGAGTGTTAGAATCCCACAATATTGGGCTTATTCATTTTTTGATTAGCCTTATTTATCACATGGGATTTTAGCATCAAAGTCAACTTATTTATTTTCCCATTTGATTTCCTTTTTATGTGATTGCACTAAGACCTTAATTAGGTTTCTTATTATGCATTTATTTCTCTGTTTATTGTACTTTTCCTTTTTGGTTGTCTAAATTGGTCATTTAGTGTGGATTGTAAAATTTTTTTTTCCCTTTTTAGTTCTTAGGATTTTGCTACTTTAATGGTGGCTTTAATTCAAGGGTCGAATAGCAGATTTGTCATCATCTACTTCTATATATAATTTCGCCTCCCACCATGAATAATAAAAAATTTTAGAGTCAATATTTTCTGAAATTTTTCACATACAATATAGAATAAAAATCAAGAAAGAAGATAAACTGTTAACTAAAGTCTTGCTTATTGCCTCTTCAGCGATACTATAAATACAATTGTTGTTGAGAACCACGAATTTTTCATCCATGCAATACGGTAGACACATGCCACGTGCATTGCATATATGCGCACTACATTGCACCCAAGAATTGCCAGAGAACCACCACTTATTAGAATGCAAGAGCTAGCATTTTTAGCTGAGACGTGAAAGGAAAAGGCTACAGAGATTGTGCTGCTTCGTATGTGAAGACTCTGATGTCCCTATTATACACCTAGAGAAAGAAAGCATTTCAACTAACCTTATATTTGTGGTATTCATCACTTGCTATGTCTCCATCAGCTCCGTGCACGTTACCTGAAAATTCACATTATAAATAGTGATATAATTTTAGAAATTTGCGTGGAAATCTCATGGGTGGCGTTTGATAATAGGCATTTTAATTTTTCAAAACTTCAAAAGTTATTTGTAAAATTCTTTGATATGAAATGCATAAAAAATTTTTAAACATTTTAATGATTTCTTTGATATGAAATGCATAAAAATTTTTCAAACATTTTAATGATTGATATATGTTAAACTTTTAAGCATTTGAGGAATTAAAATACTCCACAAAACAACTTATTTGTCACATTATCACAAGAAATTTTAGTTTTGTACATGAAAATAATTTTCGAGATGCCTGCAAAAATTACGTATGATATAGTAATAGTTTTAATAAATAACATGATCTCCGGTTTATCTAAGTACATGGTTTTCTTTTTCCGTGTGCTTCTGGAAGACATGAATCCCCACGACTATGAAATTCCCATTTGCAAGAATTGAATCCCGACTCTGTCACAACCGACTCAGAAACTAGTAGCAACATAAAATATAGATGGGATTTTCCAATTATAACCTTTTAAAGGATGTTTGGCTTGAGGAGAATGAAAGGAAAGAAATTTTAATTTGAAATTAAAACATTTTCTTTCAGTTAGATCTAAATAAACATATCTTTCCCTTGTTATTCATTCTCTTCAATCTAAACATATTATAAAAATAATGTTAGACTTAAATCTAAATCAAAGAAAATGTCTAAATTCAAATTTTTCTTCTCTTTTCTCCCTTTCTGTTCTCCTCATTCCAAACATGGTTTTAATCAACCTGTAATAAAAAGCTAGTAGGGTAGCAATTAGCTAACAGTACCAATACTTATATATTGATTTTCAAATGGGGTTTCAGTTTGCTTTTATTACTAACAATTGAAGAGAGAGAGAGAAGGGGGGGGGGGGAGTGTACAAGTGTACCAGCATGGGCGAAGGTATCCCATATGCTGGGCTTTCTCCCATCTTCATTTGCAGCACCTTCAACCTTTCACAATATATCTTCTCATTAACTGGCTCCATAAACAACATAAAAACACTATAGAAAATGCAAATACACCTCTTTTAACTTTATGTCATTTGCAAATAATCCCTTTGACTATAAAAATTATAACTCAGCACCCTAAATTTTCATCGTTCAGCATTTAAAACCTTATGCCCATCGCCCTTGATGTTACTCTACACCTTTTTCCTTGACACATAATATGCTCCCCCTAATTTGAAGGCAAATGCGAGTAGTTAAAATATTAAAAAAAAGTCTTGTGCACTAATGAAATACCAAGAACATTCCCTGCTCCTAGTCCCCACCAATTCCCTGCTTTCCCATCTCTATCCTCATTCTCCACTGCTGGGAACAAAGTCCCCCGTCGCCATTCTCCCTGGGGCAGAGGGGGCGGGATTCCCGTACTTCAAAAATTATAGAGTAAATTACACTCTCTACAATCTTTTTTCTAAAATCAAAATATAAGTTATAAGTAAATATATTTTAACCAAAATATTTTTATATTTATTATTTATATAATATAATACATATTAAATATTTACTTTATCCATAAAAAAATGGTCAATTTTTTTTTCAATTTAGAATAAATTAAATTTATTGTTTTCAACACAATATAAATAACATTAAAATTTTTAAAACAAATTTTTAGTAAAAAAAAAATCAATATTATTTTGGTTATATTTTATTTTTTAATGGATTTGTATATATTTTTATAATAAATGAATAATTTAAATAAATGAAAAGACTGTATAATTTAAACGTTCCTCTCTCGAAGGAATAAAAAAGTAATCTATCTAAAATTTTGTGAAGATTAAAAATGAAGTAAAATTTAAAACATCAAAACAATATAATCTCATATATAACTTTCCTAAGAAAACATACATTACAGTTTGGTATTATAAATTATAAATGGGCAAATGTTATAATATATATATATATATATATATACACACTAAAACAATTGAATAAAATAAAGGGAAGAATCTACTCCCAAATCCATCCCCATCCCTGTGAGGAATAAATTTTCCAGTCCTTTTAAAAACTTTTACAAACCGAAAAAACTGTAATCTCTAAAAATACCCAATCCTCACTACTAAATTTCTCAAATACTGAGTGAAAAAAGTTAAAGAGTAATTTAAAAAATACAAAATTGAGCAAGAAGTTTGAGAATGAACTACAATAGAGGTTTATTTCCATTTTTTTTCCCAAAACACTGTGAAAGAATGCCGCCGGTATCGGACGAGAAAGAGGGATACCTGATAAGCCGAGGTTGATGCGCCGAATATGAAGTCAGGTGGGAAGTCATGTCTGCTAAATGTATCAGCACCATACACTATCAATGGCCCCACCGCTGCTGCCAATATTATTGCTACCAAGCCAGATCCCTTCATACTTCTTGTATGATCGATGGTGACTTTCTGTTGGGTTTCAGAATAACCATATCCTCTTCGCACACTACTTTTATCTCGCGGACACCACGAAGAAAGAGAAATAAAAGCTAGTGGTCAAGAGGGCATGACTCATGACTAAGACGGACGCGAGCTTGTTAAAAAATGGCTCAGGCTTGTTAAGAGGTAGGTGGTTAAAGAGATCAAAAAATAACATTAAAATTAGATTTGGGCCCATAAATGTTTTATTTTTGGCTAGGTGGGGTCTTAAAAAAATTTAAATGGGACCGATTTAACTCTTTTTTTCTTTGATATTAGTTTACTTTTGTGTCAATTTCTTCTTTTGATAATTAGTTACTTTAAAAATTAAAAATAAGTATATTTTAGATATTTAAAAATAAAAAAATTAAATTAACTTATAAAACAATATTTAATGTTATTAAATATAATTTAATTATGAATAATACCTCAGTACATACACCACGAGAAAAAGAGCGGTTAGGAGCGCTGATATAGTAGCCATTTTAAATGCAATAATACGGGCGGATGTAGTGAGTGTTGCGAAATGTGAAGATGGCTAAACCCATTTTCACTTGGTGCTTGGTCCAAATTTTCCTTTCCTTCCATTTTTACTTCCCGCCATCCTTCCCCCAAGTCAATCTTAGTGACTGGGAATGTGATAGAATTTTGAATGTATAGTCTTGCTATGTTATATAATGTTGCCTTATTCAAAATATTCTAACATCCTTTGACCTTTTAGTGTGAAGGGGAAAATACTTTACAAGTAGAGAGAAATCTTATAGACTTCTACTTAACATAAATGGAACAAAGAATGAATATTTTGCCATCAATAAATATATATCTTGAGATAAGATTAAATACTATTATTCTCGATGTCATGAGGCAAGATGTAGAAATCCTAATCCTTTTTCAAGTTAAAGTAAAGGAAGACCCTACTCGTAACACTCTGAAAGTAATTAAGAATAATTATGATGAATTAAGGAATTAAAATGAAGGAATTTTGGGGATTAAGGAAAATGAAGATTTCTAAAGAAATAGATTTATTTTAGACATTTTGGGTCGATGAAAATATATTAATTATGATTATAAGTCTAATTAGTGAAATTAATTAAGAATAGATAGACATTTAATTTGGGCCTTATGCCCAATTTATTTATACCATGAGCCAATTATAGAAGTCCACTCTTAATTTATAAGAAGGTCTAATTTTATTTCTTAGATGCTCAACTATAATTTTGTGCAAACTCAATTCAAATAAATCCATATAACTTGGCCCAATAAGCCAATAAGCAAATTTTTTAACTTAAATGGAGCATGGGCCCTTGAGTCAGCCCAATACCTCACTAAAACCTTAAACTCTTTTCAACCTCCTCCCTATTCTATTGAAACACAAGAGGCTCAAGAGAGAGAATTCGAGCATCCAAAGGGGGTTAAGGTTTCTTTAGCATATTGTTGCTATTTCTCACTTCTAGAGGAAGCTTTGGCCAAAGTAATATATATGAAACTTGTTCCTCTCATTCTCCTCTACATTTTGGTTCGAATAGACCCAAATCTGGAATTTGCTCTTTTAGTAATTTCTTGTGGATTTTCAGAGCTTGGGATTAGAGGGATTATTAGGCAAGTATCCTCTCCTCATTTTGATATGTTATCTACTGAATAATGGCCCCACTAGCTAACTTACATAATGGGCTTTGATTTTGTGTAAAAATACCTAGAATTTGAAGTGAAAGCTTGAAGTTTCTGGTGTGGGAAGGCTTATATTTGAATTTGAGGTTCATTTAAGTCTAAGTAAGGGCCTCTTAAATGTTCAAGATGCTGAGAATGATAGGTGACTGATTTTTATGTGTGATGTTAACTAAGCAATTGTTTTTGATACATTAAGACTTCTAGAGTATGGAAACTTATCTTGACTTCATAACTATACATGATTAAGTAAGGTAATCAAGGTTTGAGTTTTAATTCCTTGCATGTGTGCTTTGTTAATCTAATACTTGCTGTATAATATGTTTTGTTGTACTAGATGATTGGTTGGCTACTTGATTATTGTATTTGGACCATGAGCGAGTCCTTGGTAGAGCTATAGTGTGACTGCCACTCATGCATTGTGCTCGATCAGGCACCGAGTTATGATCAAACTTATGAATGCACTGAGCTTAGGTTATGCTTAATAGGGAGTTAGCATCATGGACGGATCTTTTCCTGTGTTATTAGCTATTAACATGATAAATATAATTGTTAGTATAGGATAGTAGTTAACGGTAGTTTAACTAATTCATTTATTTATCATGATGATACTTTTGGTAACTATGTTTAATATACATTTATACTAATTGAATTATACATATATATGGAATTATCCTTCGGTTACTGAGATTCATATCTCATCCCATTTTATGGACTAAACATTTCAGGTGAAGGTTTCTTGGATAAGGAAAAAGAGAAGTAAGTGGATAAACATCCCTAACTTGAGGCCTTGTGTAGAATTTCTACACTTGGACCATTTTGACTTAGAGTATATACTAATTTTTGTAACTTATTTTGTATAGCATCATTACACATTTATATTGTCAAGTGTAGGTATTTTGTTGTTTTTGTAATCAATGATGTAACTAATTGAAAGTTAGACCTTATATCACTTGAAATATGATGTTTATACCTAAGGATGGTCTGATATGAGTTATTGCTAATGAAGAGCCATTACTTATCCACTTAAGAGCATAATTATGCTATGCAATGAATGATTATCAAGAATAGTGTCATATAGAAGCTCTATTGGAATACATCCATTTAAATGATGTTGTTAGGAGCTTGAGTACCTAATGTTGTCATAATGTGCTGATATGTAGTAGTAATTAATTGTCATGATTTCCCCTAAGCCTATGAATAATGAGGACTATTAAGTTGCAGTATTTGGGAGTTAGGAGATCCATAAAACCATGTATATTAGTTATAGAAGTCCTAGAAATCATCTAGAGTTAATGGTAAATGGCTAGAGAGTGTGCAAATGGGAGAATAGGATTAGAAGGGAGTAAAGTCACAGTCTAAAGTGCTTGAGTCACAGCCAAAGATGATTTTTGAGGTAATAATAGCTTAGAGCGCTATGGCCCAAGATTGCGAGCCACGTCACAACACGGGAAAATAGACCTTAGAGAGTACCTGAGAGCATTCTTGCCACGGGATAAGTGGACCATGTCATGATAAGCATCAGGCAAGATGGTTGGGAAAGTTCTAGTAAGTTCTCTCATCATGGCACCATGTAGGCTTGCTATAATAAGACTTAGGAAAATTTTCCCTGGGAGTTTTAGAGAGAAACCTCATTGTAGTGTGAATTGTAATGTCTAATTTTCGTTAAACGACGGAAACAGGTGTGTTTTCAAAACAAGTTCCCTGAAATGAATTAGTTAAGGTCCTAAAAAATTTGAGTAACATTATAGACTCCTAAAAATGAGAATCATATCCTCAGATGGAAAGAAAAATGGAGTTAGAATAAAGAAATAAAATTTGATAGAAAATTTATGAAACGTAATGGCATTTTCATAATTTTGAGCAATTTTTGGAATTCACATAAGAGAGCTTTTTAAATGAAAGTTTTGAGTTCTTTGGGGTTTTCAGAGGCCTTGAAAATCATGGGAAGCCCTAGGACAGTTAAATCCCTTCCAGTGGACGTTTTCTAATGTTGGTGTACTTGAATTTTGATGGATTTGTTCAAGAAGGTTTTAACTCCGATTTGAGTGATTCTAATGACATTTTATTTAATTGGGAACCTAAATTTTATAATGGAAAAGACAATTCTAAAAAAGAAGCTAAAACAACGAAGAAACAAAAATGCAAAGAACGAAGGGCAACATTGAAATTTTTGAAAAAGTCACTTCTTCCTACCTATAAATAGGTGGCACCTCACACTCTCCCTCATTTAGCTTTAGATTATTCTGCCCTAAATTAAAAGAAAAACCCTAGGAGAGAGGCACACAAAAGGCGGAAGAAGAAGAGAAGAAAATCCAAGCTTAAGGTATGTTTCCATGGTGATTTTCTATGCTTTTCTTCATCCACACCTCCTCTCCTCCGTTCTCCTTTATTTCCTTTAATTAAAATAGAGCTTATAAATCTGATTCAAGGAAGAAACTCAAGGGAATTTTAGGATTTGAAGAGAGGAGCTTGGAGAAAGCAAGATTCAAGCAAAATTAAGCAAGGAAACTAGGTAAAATTTCATCCTATGGTTGCTCTTTTTGATTCCTCTTCTTCTCCAATTTGACACACATAAGGAACCCTAGGAGGATCTGATTTTTAAGCCAAACCAAGCATGAATCTTAGGTATTTGAGGGAGAAGAACAAGAATATGTAAAGAAAACAACAAAATAACCATTAGTTTTCAAGATGTAAATTCTAGGGTTTTGTGTGCACCTTGTAAAATCTAGCCTTGTGTGATGATTCCTAGGTTTTATTAAGAGTTTAAAGGAGTTTCTAAGATCCCTAAGATGCTCCCCACATGCCTCTTCCTTCAAAAAAATAAAGAGAATTCCAAGGAGGCTAAGGAAGCCTATAATCTCGGCCAAGATGAGATCCCATAGTTAGAGATAGTTTTAAATTTTTCTAAGGCCATTCTTAAGTCATATTTGATGAATGAATATGAGGGGAGGCCTTGGAAAAATTTTAAAACTCATGAAAAGGGAATTAGTGCTTTAGGTTCCATATTACAACCTAAAGAAGCAACATGATGCTAGGCTCCTTGTTTTAATTGTGTAATGACTCCAAAAGACTTAAAAAGAGTCAATAATCATATTTAAAAAGAAATAATAAAGCCTAGAAATTATTTGAGGGGTGTTGCTTCATTAGGTGCATTTATAGACCATACTAGAATTTATAAAACAACCTAGGGTTTAAGCAAGTTATGTAACCTTTGAAATTGTTTCATGGACCTAATTGGCTCCCATAAATTATATTTAAGCCAAGAGAAACCTTCCTCACACTTTTGTGTGTGTGTGGCCGAAAGAGGAGGCTTGAATTCTAAGGAAAAAGTGTGTGATTGTATACAAGGTAGCTCTCACCACCTTCTCTCATACATGGATGTGTGTTTAACTTGTCTTAGATTGTGTGTATGTGTATTTTCAGGTCATGAAAAGTATGCTAGCATGATTTTATATGTCATGATTTCATGAGGACATATTATATTTTCAAATGAATGTATGATGTTTGTTTGAGTTTGCTTGAGTATGGAGAGGTCAAGAACTCTTAACCATGGTGAGGATGAGCCAAGAACCCATGAGATTGGTTGAGACAAAGCAAAGAGTCTCCCAAAAGCAAAGTAGGCACCCAAAATTATGGTTGAGTCTAGGAATCTCTTAAAAAATGGGTGAGATAAGTCCAAAATCTATGAAAAAAAATGTGAGGCTGATCTATCCACTTGGTGAGCTCTTGGATTCTTTATATGACTTATTCATATGCCAAACTTGCTTCTTGAATGTTCATGACTTCCATGATATCCATGCATGCATTTTTAAGACTTGCTTTGCATATATTATGTATGATTGAATGGGAGATGAGCTGTTGGGATTCTTTGAATCTCATTCCCTCCTCTCCAATGATCTCACATACTAGGTGGGCCAAGTGGACATGGTAATGGGAGTCAACTACCTTGAAGGAAAGTGTTTGACAATCAAGTGCTTGAGTTCTACTATTTTAAGGCTATATTTGTGTCAATTGAAGTAACCCTTTGATGTATATGGTTTATGACCCCCTAAACATATATAATTATGATATCATATGATGTCTAAATGTATAGATATGATGTATGAACCCTAGAATAGAATTTGGGTATGTAATGCCATGATATGCATTTTAGAAGTTTTGATGTAAATGTGTATAAGCGTGGATGAAAAGACCAAAATGAGATGCATGAGATTTGAAACCATTTGAACAGCTTACACAAGTCCTAAATGTGCTTTTAGACTTGCCCAAAAGGTGCCAAAACCAAAGGAAAGCCATTTGGCAATTTCGGTACTTTATATGGAGCCAAAATTGACTATAATGGAACTCTATATCACTTTTTTGCTAAATGAGCTTTTCTGGATCTAAGATTTGGCAAAAATTTAGATCTTGTTAAGAGATTTTTAGGAAGATAAAAACCATAATTTTTGGAGGTCTACATAATATTTGATGAATTTTCAAAGTTGACAATTTTTCTGATTTTGGTCTACTACACTATTCATTTGGTCTGAAAATGAATTCTATCACACAGGGCTCAAATGATGTCCAATTGCCATAGAATTTTATACAGAGAAACTAAACATTCACAATGACTCGTGTCAACTAGAAGCACCTTAATTGGAGGTCTAAAAAGGGATATATGAATTTTTGAACATTCTGTCAAGTATTAGGAGTTTTGCTTGACCTGAGTTACTATTCTATTAAATTCTAAGGTCTGGGCATGATGAACTGATTTGGAGATATTTTTTCTCTCTAGTTAATATCCATAGCTTTTCATATTGGTATCATTTTCATAGACTAGATTTTTGTGAAATTAATTGAACATTTTCAAAATTTTTCACAAAATTCTATAACAGTTCTAGAGTGTAGTTTGACCTCTGAATATTTTTGGATGTCAAACGTCCTCTGGGATAGATGTTATAGTCTGGGCATATTTTTAATCTGAAGTAGACATCTATAGCTTTCTAGAATGGCCAAGAATGTATGATTTTGATTTTTTTTGGAATTAGTTATGAATTTTCAAAGTTTGGTAAGAAAAGGGCCAAATTCTGGTCGAAAATGTGCTTGATTAATTTGAGCTTCTCTTTGATTTTCATGAGTTGTGGGCCTCATTTTATGATCCAAATGAATGGTATTCATGTAATTAAATATGATAAAGTATAGTATGAACTCACATGGTCCATGTGACATTGAATAAAATTTTCAAACATGATGCAATGCGAAGAAATGTATTATTTTATCCCCTTTTTCCTTACACTCTCATGAATGTGATGATGTGAAGCATGTGTATATGATAAAATAAGCTAGAATTTATGGTGTTATATGAATGGTTCAAGTCTCAGTGAGATTCAAGTTTTAGGGAACAAGAAGTTCATGAGAGCAGATTCACCATAACGTGGAAGGCCTTGGCCATGGCAAGAGTCATATAATTTGTTTTTGAGCTCTAGTAGCTAACTCAGCCGTAGCGGGGGTTGTACAAGTCATGACCTAAAGCACCAAACCCCTATTTTTTCCTCTAGAACTTAGCTTTCATGATGATAATAGTATGTAATGACTTGAGAACAACCATAAGAAGGTTTTATGGGGATAGAATAAGTGACAAAACAAATTAAAGGACATAATGGATAACATAAATCCCATATAGGATCAAATTGCCTTGTTTTATAAATAATGATTAAAAAAATTGATTTAGTTTAAATTTCCTCAATATTTCTTAATTGGAAATTAGCATTGACTTTAGATCTTGAACTATGATCATTAATTGTTAGTAAAATAATTACTGTTCACTCACAGTTATTGAACTAGTTAAAATTAGTGAATTTTTACTAGTTTGTAGTGTAATGCCTACTAGGTTATCTCCCATGGAACTATTAACCAAATCAATTAGTTCAGGAATGATAAAACTAGAATTATGATTATTGGAGGTTCAAATATAAAATTATACTAATTAAATAGAATAACAAATTAATTAACAAAAATGAAATGAAATAAAATTAGAATGGTGCGTAACCAATCAAAAATTTTTCCTCTAATATTTCCCTATTCTTGTTATCTAAAAATACCTCTAGTTTGATTTAAATCCTTTAGTTATTTTTGATTAATATTCCTAAACTACCATTTAGGATTTAATTAGTTCATATTGCTAATCAAAACATAACTGCACTTCTGTCAACAACACGAAGGCAAACTATTTTGCATTTGACCAGAGACACATGTAGAATCCTAATGTGGTTTGGAATAAATTTATTTGATTAATCAACTAATTGAATCAAAACACGTTCTCAGATTGATCAAATGAATTAGAATTTATGCAACAAAAATCATCTAACTAAAATGATAATAATTATATGAAAACAAAGAGAACAAAAATGAGATACTTCTTAAATTAAAATCCAAATCAAAGTTCTATACAAATATGGATTCAAGTTTTCTATCAGGTTCAGACTTTGGATTGATCACCAAGAAAATTAGAAAGCTATAGGAAAACGAAAACAAGAATGAGAAGTAGAGAAGATAGAGTGTGTTCTATGGTAACGTCTTCTCCTCTTTAAATAAATGATGTTGGCTTCTTCCTTAAGAAATCCAATATTATTCTAGAAGTAACAATAAGATAATATTCAAATTCTTGTAGGACTTAATAAGATAATATCTAAAATTTTTTAGGAGTCTTATATCCTTATCTTTTTAGGAATCTTCTATCCTACAAAATACAATTAAAAAATAATTGGGCTGCTGTTAGAAAAAAATATAATAAAAATGCATTTAAAGTCCATTAATCTAAATTTAGCCCACTTAATATAAAATAATCCCAAAGTTATCTAATTAGCTACTATGAATTATTAATAAGACTAAATATACGAAATACAAAATATAATAATGTTGAAATATCAAATTCCCTCACACTTAGGCTTGTACACTCTTGGGCAAAACACAAAAAATTAAAAAGGAAAATAAAACTGAAATGCAAAACTATCAAGCTAAATATAATTTAAGTATTTTAAATATTCAATAGTCAAAGACAATTTTTCTTGCTAATTGATGAAGAACAAGTAGCATGTCAATTCTTATTGATAAAAAAAAATCAAAGTGGTAGCTTCTCATTAATTATGTGTTTACTCTCAATTCTCTTAAGTGTTTAAGTTAAGCGTTCCTCTCAAATTCAGCCTTTCACAACATCACTATCATAAGCTTGTACATCTTCTCAATCTTTACTAACTAATTCATTAGCACCACATAAATCAAAAAGACTTTTATTCATGGTTGTAATGGGGCTAAGGTATAAAACAAATGGTAAACAAAAGAACTAAGGACGTAACAAGAGACAAAGTGAACACTTCAAATCATCAAGAGCAATAAAAAAAAAGAATATAAAATAGAATAGATGTAAATCTCAAAGTCTTATTTACCATAAACCAATACATGCTTAATGAAAATCAAAGTAATTTTCTTTTCCTTCTTTTCTTTTTTCATCATTCTTTTTTTTTTTCTTATAAAGTTTTTTTTTCTTTTTTTTTAATTTCATAAAGATTTTCCTTCTTTTTTTTCTTTTTTTTTTCTAAATGGGCTAAAAAGAAAACATAAAAGGCTCAAAAAAGAAACAAAAACAAAAGGCAAAACATACATGGAATAGCTATTCTACTATGAAAGAAAAGAAGAAAGAATACCTTAATCATCTTTATGAATGCTCATGCAAATGTAGTTTCAATTAAGATTCAAAACAATTTATGGAGTAAAAATTATGATAGGCAAATGCTCTCACAAGAAAAAAACACTAGAAGGCTCAAAATCCTCACAGGTTTAAAAACTACCACCTGCAATCTATTAAAATCAAATTCATTGTTAGTTTATGTGCATTCCAGAAAACAAGATTGATTCCTAATCACGTTGAAATATTTCCAAACTTAAATTGCTTCAACTTGTTTTTTTTAAGAAACCTAAATATTACAAGAAAAACAAGAAAATAGCAAAAATACTAAAAAATAAACTAAAAAGATAGCATAATGAATGATTTCTCCCCCCATGCTTAATATTTACATTGTCCTTAATGTAATAGCAATCTAATTTATTAATTAAAAAGAAGACAAGAAAGGAAAAGAGAAGGGAAAGAAATACAACCGAGTGGTTCAAGTGCATGAAGCGTTGGAAAGATGTAGCTCCTCCACTATTTTCTCCTGAAATCTCTCATAAAAATGTTCAAGTCGTTGCCCATTCATTGTAAAGTTCTTATTAGTTGACTTATTCATAATCTCAAATGCACTATAAGGAAAAACATGAGTAACCATAAATGGACCAATCCATCTAGAACATAATTTACTAGGCATCAACTTTAGGTGAGAATTATAGAGAATGACTTTTCCACTAACATCAAGCTCCTTTCTTTCAATCATCTTATCATGAACGACCTTAGTTTTTTCCTTATAAATTTTAGAGTTTTTGTAGGCTTCCAACCTAATTTCTTTAAGCTCTTGAAGTTACAATTTTCTTTGAGAATTAGCTTGAGATAGATTCATATTACACTTTTTTACTGTCCAATAAGTTCTATGCTCAGTCTTAACTGGTAGGAGGCATGTTTTTCCAAATACCAACTTATAGGGTGATATGCTTATTAGAGTTTTGTAAGTAGTACAGTAAGCCCATAGTGCATCCTCTAATATTTTACTCAAATCCTTTATGTTAGGTTGCATTATTTTTTTCAGAATTTGTTTTATCTCTATATTTGAAACTCTTGCTTGATCATTGGTTTGTGGAGGTAGGGGATGGCTGCTTTATGGAGCATACCATACTTATGAAGGAGGACTTGCATGTTTCTGTTACAAAAGTGGGAGCCTTAATCATTGATGATTGCTCTAGGTATACTGAACCTATAAAAAATGTGAGATCTAACAAAGTCCACAACCATATAAGAGTTATTAGTTATGGTGGCTTTTACTTCCACCCATATTGAAACATAATCAACTGCTAAAAAGATATACATGAAACCAAAAGAAACAAAAAATGGTCTCATGCAGTCAATACCCCAAACATCAAATACCTTACAGAATAACAATGGTTATTGAGGCATCTCATTCTTATGAGAAATATTACCTATCTATTGGCATCGTGTATAGTTTTTATAGAAAGCATATGCATCTTTAAATGGGGTGGGCTAGAATAGTCCAAAATCTAGAACCTTCCTAGTGGTACGTCGAGGGCTAAAATGTCCACCACATACAAGCGTATAACAAAAATGCAAAATAGATGTAAAGTCATGGTTAGGAACACATTTTCTAATAATTTGGTCACAACACATGCGCCACAAGTAAAGGTCATTCCAACATATTTTGCTTTACTCTTAAGTTTATTAATTTGGTGCTTTTTAAAATAAGTAGGTAATTTAAAAGTAACTAAAAAATTTACCATATCTGTATGCCAGGGATCTTTACCATGTAACAAGTACAACTGTTCATCTAGAAAGCTATCCCTGATAGTAGATGAATTTGAAAAGTAAGGTATTCTACTCAAATGATTAACCACAAGATTTTCTGCCCTACTCTTATCTCTAATTTCTATGTCAAATTCTTGTAGGAATAGCATCCACCTAATGAGTCTTGGTTTTATATCAGGCTTATTGAGTAGGAAATTTATGATCAGAATAAACAATAACTTTATAACTAAGCAAATAAAAATGAAACTTATCTAAATCAAAGACAACAGTTAAAAGCTCTTTTTTAGTGGTTGTATAATTAGCCTAAGCCTCACCTAAAGTGAAAGATGCATAAGAGATCACATGAGACTTCTTGTTTATCATTTGGGAAAGAATTACCCATAGTAAAGTTGGATGTATCACACATCAATTCAAATGGAAACTCCCAATTAGGAAGTTAGATGATAGGTGGGGTGGTTAGCCTTCTTTTCAACTCATCAAATGCTAATTTGCATGCCTGATCAAAACTAAAATCTACATCCTTTTGAAGAAGTCTAGATAATGGTAGAAAAATCTTGCTAAAGTCCTTGATGAATCACTTCTAAAAACCTACATGGCCAAGAAAAAAATGCACTTCCCGCATATAGGTAGGGTAAGGTAGAGAAGTAATCACATCTACTTTAGCCTTATCAACTTTAATGTCATTTTCAGAAACCACATGGCCTAAAATAATTCCTTGCTCTACCATAAAATGACATTTTTCAAAATTTAAAACTAAAATTTTCTCAATGTGTCTTTCTAAAACCATTCTTAAACTCATCATATGGTTATCAAAGGAGGTGCCATAAATAGTAAAGTCATTCATAAAAACTTCCATGCAATGTTTAAGAAAATCAGAGAAAATGCTTACCATACATCGCTAGAATGTGCCTAGAGTGCTACAAAGTCCAAACGACATCCTCCTATATGCAAAGTTACCAAATAGGCAAGTAAATGTAGTCTTTTACCAGCCTTCTGGTGCAATGTGAATATGAAAGTAACCAAAAAAGCCATCTAAGAAATAGTAATGAGATTTGCCTACTAATCTTTCTAATATTTGATTTATAAAAGGAAGAGAAAAATGACACATACTAATGGCTTAATTTAGCCTTTTGTAATCAATGCAAATTCTTCAACTATTTTGAACTCTCATAAGTATAAGTTCATTCTTTTCATTGGTCACCATTATGATACCAGTCTTCTTAGGGACTACTTACACTGAACTCACCTATTTGTTGTTAGATATGAGGTAAATAATACCAGTTGAAAGTAATTTACTTACCTCTTTCTTTGCAACATCTAAAATCATGGGATTAAGTCTTCTTTATGGTTGTCTCACTGGTTTAACTCATTCCTCTAATAAAATTCTGTGCATGCAAGTGGAAAGGCTAATCCTTGGAATATCTGCCAATGTCCAACCTATTATTTTTTTCTTTTCCCTTAATAATTCTAACAACCTCATTTCATGATCAAGTGGAAGGTTATTTGCCATTATTACTGGTAATTTATTTTCTTCTTCCAAGAAAGCATATTTGAGATTGTTAGGTAAAGATTTGAGTTTAAGTATGGGTGGTTGCTATATGGAAGGTACTAATCTTTGTGAATTTAAATGTATAGAAACCTCTACTTATTTACTTTTTTCAATAAAGGAAACAATATCAAATAAATTGATAAAATCAAGATGAAAATCAGAAGTAAAATTGGAATTCAAGAATGCATCAATCTTAGAACATGCAGTACATTTATTAAGTCCATCATAATAATTTAAACATTGAATTACATCTATAAATTCAACAATGTTTGGAAGTTCAGTATCTGTGACGACCCTAGTTTCTAATCTCGATAATTAAGGTTAAACATGCTGTTAATAATTAGTGATCAAGGTTTGGGGTTGCTACAATCAATTACTTTGCAGAAATATAGGGAAAATTTAAATCTTGATACTACTAGGATCATCAACTATCAACTATAACGGAATCATGCATAAGAAGGGTTTATACCATCATTAAAGGTTTATGATTCATCCATTGATCAATTTCAACCCACAAAACCTCCCACCAATGTACTCAAACTATTCCCTAACATTATCCTTACTGAAATTAAGGTCTCTAGGTCAAATATAGGAGTTTGGGGACCTGCGCCGCGACTTGGAACTTTCCCGCCGTGGCTAAGTTAGGTTTTGGAGCTCGAAAACCACATTTTTAAACTTGCGCCGCGGCCTGGAACTCTTGCGCCGCAGCCTGGAACTCTTGCGCCACGACCCAGTTACTCTCTGGAATTTTCCTGCGCCGCGACGAGTTGGACCTGCGCCGCGGCCAACCTATGTGGCGCCGCGGCGAGTTTTGCTACTGTAACCTCCCAAATTAATTTTCTCGACTAGTGCCGCGGCGAGACTTCTTGCGCCGCGGCGAGGTTACGTTCTGTCACCCCCTGGACGATTATTTTCACTCCACGCCGCGGCGAGATTTATCAAGCCGCGGCGTCCCTCGCCACTGTCACTCCCTAGGCCGCGGCGAAGCCTTCTTGGCCGCGGCGTGACTCCCTTCTGTAGCTGTTTTCCCTATGTTTCGCCCCCTACACTCCATTTCTCTTCTTAGGGACACTCTAAGGTCACTTCCCCTCATTTTATATGGCTCTAATGGTATTTATCTACCTTATTTACTTAGCTATGCTTCCATTACCAACCCAAAACTTATATGCCCATTCCTTTCCTCTAATTACCTCCTATCAGCAAGTTTATGGAATAATAACAACACCAATCATGCACCGTTCATATTTAACATTTGATACACTTTCCATTGTTAGCCAATTACAATCATAATGTTCAATCCCATGGTAATCGAATTACATATATAATCCCTATGCTTGGCAACTCATGATGCAATGCAGCAATGATACAAAACTATCAATTTAGTTACAATACATTTGTCAAAGTTCCCAAATCTATAAGCTACCAAACCATCTAAGGATCTTCCATTAATTTTCTCCTTGCCACTAAGAGGTCCGGTCCCTGAAAATGTTAGCCCATAACGGGGTGAGATATACAATCTCAGTAACAAAAGGTAATTCCCATATATATGTACAAGTCAATCAATCCAAGACAATCTCATGTCATCAATATCAGAATTATCAATTCAATTGGCAAATGAACTAGTTGAGCTACCAATGACTACTGTCCCATACCAGCAATCATACATAACATGTTAAAGGCCAATAATACCGGGAGAGGCCCGTCCACGGCACCTACTCCTTATTGAGCACAACCAGGGCTCAGTGCATCTGGGGTTGATCATACCCAGTGCCCGATTGTGGCACATGCACAGGTGGCAGCCGCACCACAGCTCCACCATGGACTCACAAGGTCCAATCACAATAACAATCAAGTAGTCAACCAGTCATTTAACATTTCAAAATCAAGCATGTGTAACAAATAGCAGATTAATATGAGCATATACATGGAATTAGGAAAATAACCCAGTTACCTCATTGAAGCCAATTACTCTTGCCCTAGCTACCATAATGATCCAAGTGCACACCAAGCCTATAAGAAGCATAATTATCACCATTTCTAGTCATAATCAAATATCCAAAGAGCTGAACTACTAATGACGACTAGAGGTTACTTACCTAATTACTAAGGGATTTAATTTCGGACTCCAACTTTCCCACACCAGAAATTGCTATAGTTTACTCTAATTTCTGGGTAACTCCACATTAAACCAAATCCCATGTCATAGGTTAACTACAGGGGTCTCAAACTAACAGAGAATGCATTAAAATGGGAAGGAAATACTCACTTAACAGCACCAATAGCCCCACCTCCGAAAATCCGCCATAGAAGCACCAAAATTCGCACTTCAACCACCAAGCCCAGAAAATTTAGTTTTCCACCATTATCTCCTTGTGATCTCACACAATAAAAGAACCCATTATGATAATACATCCTTAGGGGCATTTTCCAGCAAGGTTATACACAAAATGGAAGGGAAAAGCTTACCTAAACCTCCCTCTAACCTCCGAGTCCGAAAATCTTGCAAGGAACCATCCAACACCAAATTTCAGATTTGAGAAGAAGATGAACATACTCAAACCCAGAAATTAATCGGACCAAAATGAAGAGGAGGATGAGAGGGTCAAGTTTTATATAGGTTACTTTGGCCAAATCTTCCTCTAGAAGTGGGAAATGGTGGTGGAATGCAGAAAAACCCTAGCCCCTCTTCTCAAGTGCGAAAATGCCTCTCTAAGTCTGCAGAACATGTATTCCTTGGCAGCCAAATGGGTGGAGATAAGGCTTCTTAGGGTTTTAGTGAAGATGGGTGGTCCAATGGGCCCATTATCTTAAGTGGGCTGGTGCTAGGTAAGATGGGCTGCAGAAAATTTAAAGCTACAAATGGGATATGCTGATCCAATGGCCCAATTCCTTGTGGGTTCAGATTTTTGATACTTGTTGGGCCTTATTTCATGAGTTGGGATGAATTTCATGAGTTGGGCTACAGAAATTTGATTGGGTTAAGCCAAATTTCAAGAGCCAATCCAATTTGGGTCTGCATAGTATATATTGGGCCAACTCACATAAATTAGGTTTTGAGCCCCTATTCTACTAAATCAAATTAGACTATTACTAGGTGATTTCTCTTGGCCCAAGTATCATGATAAGGAGTTGGGCTTGCATCTACAATCATTGGGCCTTTATAAGCCTCTTCTCATGATCCCCCCACATTAATTTAGGCCCAGATGTAGTTTCTATCCCAATTAATTCTCAACTCATATTATTAATTTATTTCTCAAAATTACCATTCACTTAACTTGCTCACTTATCCCATATTAATTATTCCTAATTAATCTAAATCCATGATTAACACTTTAATTAATTTTGGGATGTTACAGTATCCATGTCCACACAAGCATCAATAACTAACAAGTTTATCATATTTACATGCAACGTGGAGTGTTCTTCTAAAGAGTGTTTCATGGCATCAAGAATGTTAAAATGACCAATATCATTACCAAACTCCATTGATAAAGTACTATCATGCACATTGATTATTGTTTTAGCAGTTTTAAAAAATAGTCTACCTAGAATTAGTGGTGCATATCCATGTATATTGTCATCCTCCATGTTTAGGACATAAAAATTAGTAGAAAAAATTAAATCTTTTACCTTTACTAGAACGTCTTCAAATACTCCTGCAGGGTAGGCTGTGCTTCTATTTGCTAACTGAATCACTACTCCTATAGGCTTCAATTTTCCAATCTGCAAAGAGGAATACACAAACTTAAGCATTACATTAATGGAAGCTCTTAAATCTAACATAGCATTATTGAACTGCATATTCCCTATTGTATAAGAAATGATGAATGTTCTAGGATCTTTGCATTTAGTAGGTATAGCTGGTTGAATCAAAGTTGATATATTTCTCCCCATGCTAACTTTCTCATTCCCTTTCAAATTCCTCTTATGTGTACATAGCTCTTTAAAAAATTTTGCATATTTTGGAATATGTTTGATTGCTTTTAAAAGAGGGATATTTACTTTCACTTTTTTGAATGTCTCCATAGTTTCCTTATTTAATTTAGCTTTTCCTATTTTCTTGGATTGTGTAATTCTATTGGAGAATGGAAGGGGTTTAGTGTATATGGAATTTTCTCCCTTTTCTTTGATGTTCTTGCCTTCGATTGAAGGGGGCTGTTGTTCTCTGTCACTTTTTTTTTTCTTGCAACACCTTTGTTAGAGGTGTGATGGGCCCATTTACTTGCTTATCGCTCCTCAAGGTTATTGCATTGACATTGCCCCTTGAGTTAGTCATGGGCTGTGAAGATGATTAGCCAGAACTTTTGTAATAACCAGGAAAAAAGAATAGAAAAGGGAAAAGAAAGAAAGTGAAAGCTGGAAAAATTCGAAATCCAGAATTTCTGCCAAGTCCTCTCGCAATAGCGAGAAATGGTCTCGCTACAGCGAGAGAGCTTATTCGCAACAGCGAAGGCGATTCTAGCTATAGCGAGTGCGGGCAACAGTCCATACAGAAACCAGGGGGCAGCTCGCCGTAGCGTGCGCCATAGCGAGAGTGAGGTCTGGAACTGACGCGAGTTTGCCATAGCGAAGGTCGAATCTCGCCATAGCGAAGGAAACTGATACGATCTCGCCGTAGCGAAGGTTACACCTCGCCATAGCGAAGCCAGATTACACGAGCTCGCTATAGCGAAGGTTAATTTTCGCCGTAGAGAGGGTCAGTCCGGAAGAGAGTAAATAGCGAGAATTAGACTTCATTAAACGCCCAAACTCATTTCTTCTCTCATATCTGCCCTAGACTTCGACCCAAGGAGAGAAAAGAGGCGTGGAGAGTGAGAGAGATCAAGAAAAGGAGGAAGAGCAAGGGAAAGGTAAGGAAATTTCCCCCATTTCTCTTTAGAACTCTGATCCCCTCTCTTTGCCCTCTCTTTCTACGGTTTTGTTTGTAAAAATGGATGATTTTTGGGCATGGGTCAGAAGAGGGAAAGTAGAAAACACCTTTGAATCTTTGTGTTTTCTTTGAAAATATGGTTTCCACTACCATGGGAGCTTGAGAGAGAGAAAGGGTTGATGGCATTCTAGAGAGAGAGAGAAAACTCTAGGTTCTGGTATGTAGGAGAGTTAATCTGATGATTCCATGTTAAGAGAGTAATTCCATGCTCTTTAATTGTGTCTAGGCTCAAGTGAAGCACCTCCATCAAGGTGTGAGTGTGAAATTAAGAAGGGAGAAGAGAAATTGAAAGGGAAGGCTTGTGTTGGCTTTGGCTCCAAAGGTAGCTCTCTTTTCCACTCTTTCTTGTTACATTCTTGGATATGATAGTCATTGTATGATTATGTATATGCTTATTGTGTGGAATATGCCATATGCTATTGCTTTGATGCATTGATGCCAATATGCTTGTGTGTTGAATTGTGAGAATTGCTCGGGTGCGGTAGCGCCGAAAGTCCCTTGAGATGGGTGAGGTGAAGCCGAAAGTCCCTTGAGATAGGTGAGACAAGGCCAAAAGTCTCAAACGAGTGAGGCCAAGTCAAAAGTCCTTAAACTCGGGTGAGGCCATCCAAAAGTCCCTAAACTCGGGTGAGGCTAGACCAAAAGTCCCTGGAGCCCATTTTTGGCATGGTTGTGAATTCCATAGCATGTACAATGTGTGTTGGTAGTTTGAGAATGGCTAAGTGCTTATTCACATGCTTTGACTTGTTATATGCCTTGATTGCTTACTTGATTGAGTGCATGAACTACTGAGATTCCCTGAATCTCACCCCTTCCCCTCCCAACTTAATATGCTAGGTGGAGCTCAAGGAGAACCGAGCACACACCAAGGAGCCTAGGAGCATGCATAGTTAGATATTACTTTCTTTTAGATATTTTGATGTAAAGTGGTGCCAAATGAATATGCGCTCACTATTTTTGAGATGTAAAGGTTGTAACAAGTGTAAATGTATGAAAGGATATTGTATGAACTATGTTTATAGCCAAATTAATGGAAATGAGGATTTTGCCCTTTTTGTTGAATGCATGAAGTAGTGTATATTTGGCCGTAGCATAGTGAATTTGGAATGTATACTGAATTGGACCGCTTGGACATGTTATCTAGACTATTGTTATGCTTTTAAACTTGTCCATGAGTGGCTAGAGTGTGTGAGAGGCCATTTGGACCCGTTTTGGACCTCTTGGGTGCCAAAATCAGTAAATTTGTGAGCTCCGTCAAAGTATGACCGGATGAGCTCCTCTTGCCATGAAATTTGGCATGCCTCTAGAGTTTGTAGAAAACTTCTTGAGAAGCTAAAGTGAGTAATATTCGGAGGTCTAGAGAATATTTGGAGAATTGTTGAATTTGGGAAAATGGAATGGATTGGTCATGTACTGTTCATATAAACCAGAAATGAAATCTGTGGCACTGATAGACCAAATGGATTCCAAATATGGTGAAATTTTATACACATAAACTAGACAAACAAAGTGACTTATAGGAACTAGAATCACCCAAATCGGAGGTCTGTAGAGAGAGATTGAACTGTCTGAAGTTCTGTATCAGCATCAGGGAGCTCTCCTGACCCCCGTCACTGTTCCATCGGTTTTCGGAGTGTAGAGGCTACTAAACTGATCTGAACTTATTTTTTTCCTCTAGTAGACATCTGTAGCTTTCCAAATTGGTATAATGTGCTCAGATTGGATTTTTGTGGATTTAGTTATGAATTTTCGAAAGTCATGACAGAAAGCTACACCAGAAACAATGACAGCTGGACCTCTCTCCCATTTTTGATGTCAAACATAGTCCAAATGCTAAGATTTTGATTGGGAATGATTTTGTAGTGTAAAGTCAACACTTAGAGCTTTCCAGAAAGCTAAAGTTTGCTGCATTCCCATTTTCCTATAATTAGTTATGATTTTCCAAAGTTAGAGCCAAAATAAGACTTTTGGGCACAAGGGAGAAAAGTGCATTTTTCTGGTTTTTGGCTCCATACCCGTGGCTTATGGTTTGTTTTATGCTATGTTTGAGTTGTATAAGTGGAGTTTGAGTTGAGAATATAAATGATGGGTTCACAGGACCCACGGGGCAGAAGTTGAGTGTATGAAACCCCGTTTCCTAGCATAAAAATGCCACGGACTAGTGTTGTTTCTTTGGAAATCATATGGAACCGAGCCCAGTGAGAGGCTAGGTAGCAGTAGTAGATTAAGGTGTCACAACTTTAACTTCTTGACATATGAATATTTATTGCATGTTGGCCAATCTGGATCTCCAAACTCTAGATTGTTATCTTTGTTCACTATTGGAATTAGATTGTATTTGTTGCCAACTACTTCACTATATCTTCTAGACATGGTTTTTACTTGTTCGTTGAAACACCATACTTCTAAGACTCAATTCATGTAATTCCCATACCTCATCTCATACTAATTCTATGGGAAGCAACATAATGGCATAGGAAGTCATGACTCAAAATGCATTTCCCTACGAGTAAAATTTTTCTTTCAACATCTTATGGGTCATATGGACTCATTCATCTCATTCTCATATTTAAATACATAAATACAACTCATAACAAGCTAAAAAAATGGTTCATACCTCGAGAAAAGGAAGCAATTACATCAAGCATACTAGTGCAGCCTCGAATTAGTTTTCTAGATTCTGTACCTAAATTTTGAAAAATTATAACTAATTCTAAAAAAATTGAAATTAGGAACACTATACCATTTTGGAAAGCTACAGATGTCTATGTTATGCTAAAAATAAATATATACCACAACAGAGGTTGCTAGCCATTGGAAATTAATGGAATAGTACCAGAGGTTAGCTATCATCTCTCGTATTGATCTCCAACTTCAAAAATTCATATCTCCTTACTCAAACATCTAGTTGGGGTGATCTCAGTGGTTATAAAAATCTTATTATATCTAGTTTATGTTTATAAAATTTCATGATCATTGGACATCATTTGGCCTACAAACGACATAACCCAATTTTTTGACCATATAAACAATACCTATATCAGTTTAGCAAAAAAATAACAATTTTGAAAATTCATAATTTATACCACAGAGCTCCAAATAATCTATTCTTTGGATTCCTAAAAATCTTTGGATAAGATCTACATGTGTGCCAAATTTTATGGACAAATTCATTCATTTGGTCAGATCTTGAGATTGGGTTGCAAAATGGCTCATTTTGTGTCATATAAGGGGTCTAAATGGTCCATTTCAAGTTCTAAGGCAACCATAACCATTTGAGCACGTAGAAATGCACTAAAATGACTCTTTAAACTTGTCTCAAAGTTGCATAAGCCCAGATTTCTCAAAGTCACTCATCCACCCCATGATATACACAAGCTTTCATATACTAGCTTTGGCCATCCAATCCCCAAATCATACTATCTCATACATTTGGCATCAAATTTCATTCATACATCATACATTTGGGTAATTACATATGTTTATATGATTACATAAAAATTTTATCATGGGATTACATTATATACCATGTATATGGCTACAAAAGAGACATAACTAGGCAATTTCATTCATTTTGATGTCAATCTCTTTTTTCTTGGCTTGGTGGCTTCCATTACCTTGCTTAATTGCTTCACCTAGCATGTTAAGTCATTGGAGAGGAGAGGATAAGATTTAAAGAATCCCAATAGTTCATCTCCCTTTCAATCACATATAAAGTATACAATACAAGCTTTGAAAATGCATGTATGGGCATGTTGGCATATGTGAGCATTTATGAAACATTCTTAGAATTTGAACACATCATGTATAGCATACATAGACTTGCCAAGTGAGTGGATTAGTCTCACCTATTTACTTATAGATTTTGGACTTACCTCACCCACTTTCTATAATACCATAATTTCTTAGCTCATTTCATGCTATCTTTATACCTCATATCAATCAATTTATATGAGAGGCAAGAAAATGACATTAAAATATTGATTATTTTTACATTGCATCGTGTATAAAAATTTCGTTCAATATCACGTGAGCCGTGTGAGCTCATACAACACATTCCCATATTTAATTACATGGATGCAACTCATTTGGATCATTAAAAGTGCCCTACATTTTAAGAAACTCGAAATGAAGCATAAAATATGGACATTCATTTTTGACCAACTTTGGCTCATTTCTGTTACAAACTTTGAAAAATCATAACTAATTTTAGAAAAATCAAAATCATACATTCGTGGTTATTTTGGAAAGCTATAGATGTCTACTTCATACTAAAAATATTTCTAGATCACAAATCCATCACAAAGGATGTTTGACATCGAAAAATATCTGGAGGTCAAGCTATCCATTGATGCTGTCACAGATTTTTGCAGCAAATTTTGAAAATGTCCAATTAATTTTACAAAAATTCAATCTATACAAATGATACCAATCTAGAAAGATGCAAATGTTATCTAGAGGGAAAAAATAATGCTAGACCAGCTCAGGCATGCCCAGACCTTAAAATCTAATCAAATAATAACTGAGATTAGGTGAAGTTCCTGATACTGGACAAAATCTTTAAAAATTCATATCTCCCTCTCTAGATTCCAAATGAGGTGTTTCTAGTTGACACAAGTCACTGGGAATGTCTAATTTCTTTATATAATATTTTGTGTCAATTGAACATCATATGCCTCATGAATGACAGAATTTAATTTTGGACCAATGCTACAGTACCAAGGACCAAAACTAAAAGAATTTCCAACTTCAAAAATTCGCCAAATATTCCACAGACCTCCAAAAATTACCAAATTTAGATTTCCAAAAAGCTCTAGATGCATGCCAAATTTTAGAGCAAGAAAAGCTTATTTGGATAAAAAGTGATATAACTTCATGAAATGGTCATTTTTGCTCCCTACCAAAAGTCACTTTAGTCCAAATGGCCTTATCTTGACTTTGGCACCTCTTGAGCAAGTTTAAAAGTATAATTATGACTTGTAGGAGATGCCCAAATGGTCCCAAACCCCATGCATCTAAATTTGGTTATTCCACATCTACGAATGCATAGTTGCATCAAGCCATCCAAGAGCCAATTTGCATAATTCTATGGATTTAGTGTCACATAAGGTCTCTATCATATTCATACATCATTTTATATTTGTTCATTGTCTTACATCACAAAAATAATATGTACAATCTCACTTTGACATTCAAATACAAATAAGGTTACATAATATATAAAATGCAATCTTTCAAGGTCTTTTGCTTGCACTCTTTGTTTTTTGAACATCACCTAGGCATTTCAAGATAATGGAGGGAAGGGGAATGAGATTCCTAGAATATCAATAGCTCATATATCCATTCACACATACATTCAAAACATACATACATCAAAATCTCAAGTGTGTAAACATAAAGTGTATAATACTACATTTCTATGCCACATTTCCACATCAAGCCATTTTCATGCTCTAGGGACTTTTAGTTTTGTCTCACCCCATTTCTAGGACTTTTGGATTTGCCTCACTCTTGGTCTTGGGACTTTTGACTTAGCCTCACCCATCCAAGAGACTGTTGGTCTAGTCTCACCCATGCCTTGAGACTTCTGACACATCCTTACTCACTTTAAGGGACTTTTGGCATCACCTCACCCTTATGAGCCAATCTCACATTCAAGGCCATTTAAAAGCACACATTAGTACTAATGCAATTCCATAAGATCATGTGTCATATTACCAATTCACAAGAGCACATACAAGCACATAATAACATGCATATGCAGACAAGAATGCAAAGGAATAAAGTGGAGAGCTACCTTTCAATTAATGCAAGCTTTACTTTGATAATTCCTTCCCCTCCTTGATTTCATAAGAGCACTTAGGTGGTTGATTGTTCTCTTGGCCTAGACATCACAAAGAGTACACAATCACATAATTGAAGCAAGCCAAGACATTAAACTAAAGCTTAAATACACACTTTATTTCATACTTGGCATTATGGTTCCATAATTGGCCTAATGAAGCAACTCTTGCATTTCAAGTTCTAGGCTCTATTCTCTTGTTATTTCTAGGCTTCTTGGACTCATTTAAGGTCCTTGGAGCCATCACACATTCAATTGCACAATTGGAAAACTAAGTTACTTCACAAAGCACCATTATGGACACCATTATCCCATCTCCCAATCTATGGCTCCTAAAATTTTTCCAATAGTTTCTCCCATCTTCTAACATCATATAAAGTTCCAAACCAAGGCTAGAACAAATTAAAATATCCCCTAGCCTAATGAAACTAGCTTGGCTGAAATATGCACCATAATGGAGGTTCATGGACTTTATGATTTTTCCTTGATGGGAAAGCCACTTGGGAGGATTTCTAGAGGTCTTAGGAGCTCGAGGGAACATTCAAATAGCCAAGGAAACATTCACACAAAATCAAATTTTGCAAAAGCCCTAGAAAACATTACACTTTTCTAACTTATTTTCTATTGATTTTTCTTAGAATTTCTCTCCATATTCCATCTCTCCATAGCATAAAACCCTTGTTCCTTCCTTGTATTTGGAATGAACATCCTCCCTTCCTTTGGTTCTAATCTAGGCCAAAAATCCCCCAAAAAAGAAGCAACAAGGAGAAGCAACAACAACTAGTTACCTTGTTTTCAAGTTTGCTTCCAAAGCCTTTCTTCCTTGGTTCTCTTCTCCTTGAAAAATTCGAACTACCCCTACAAGTTTTGGACCAAAAATAGAACCAAACATCTTAAGAAAACCTTAGAAAGAAAAAAAAGAAGGAGGGGAGCAAGGTTGGAGGAAGAAAGAGCATGAAATTCCATTGATTTACCTATTTTTTCCTTGATTTTTCTCCTCCTTTTCTTCCCCTTCTTATGAGCCTAGAAGAGAGCTTTCATTTTTGAAATTTGGGTAGAAAATTTTGTGCTTAAGAAGATAGAGGAAGAAAGGAGAAGTGTGTGAGAGTTTCTAGAGACATATAATTTCAAAAATTTCCATTTCGTCCTTCCGTAATGGTAATTTTGTTTCGGCTTCGTTTTAGCTCCTTTTTGAGAATTGTATTTTTTATTATAAAATTTAGGTTCCAATTTAATAAAATTCCTTTGGAATCACTCACTTTAGAGCTAAAACCTTACCGAACAAACTAGTCAAAGTTTAGATTAACTGACATTGAAAAAACATACACTAGAGGAGCTTTACCAGTCCCAGGCTTTCCATAGTTTTTGGGGCCTCTAAGAACCTTGAAAAACTCAAAAATTTCATTTAAAAAGCCCTCCTACGTGGTCTTCCAAAAGTTGTATTTATTCACAAAAATACCATTACGTTTCGTCAGTTTCTGTTACAACTTATTTCTCTATCCTAACTTTATTTTTCTTTTTGTCTGAGCCTAAAATAATCATTTTTAGGACTCTAGGACTTTACCTAAATTTTTTGAGATATTATCTAGGTCATTTTGAAAGACTTATATTTATATGGCTCATTTCTTCATTTTACAAAAATTACGTTCATTACACTTTCTTTAAGAAGTTTTTGACTCAACCTTACTCTTGGGAGTCAACCTCACTTTTGGGAGACTCTTTACTTTGTCTCAACCAAGTTCTAGGGTTCTTAGATCATTCTCACCATGGCTAGAGGGTTCTTAGCTTTTCCACACTAAAGTAAACCAAAGTAAGCATATAAAACATCATTTGAATGCATAAAATATCATCATGGTACCATGGAATAAAAGCTCATACTAAAAATACTTTTCATTACTTAAAAAATATATACACACATTCAAAGACAATGTAAGCACACATTCATACAAGAGAGAAGGTGGAGAGAGCTACTTTGCTTGCATTCACATACTTTTTCCTTAAGCCTTGAATCCTCTCCCTTGACCTCATACACCCAAGAAGGTGGAGATCATTTCTCTTGGCCTAGACACATCATATACAAGTTAATTACACTCTTGAATCAAATTCTAAGGCCATACATTCACTAGAAAAGTTAGGTGACTCATAAGGCTCTTTTATGGTTCTATAATGCACTTAATGAAGCAACCTTAGGAAAATATCATCTTGGCTCCATTCTTTTCATCTATTCATATTCTTGACTCCATTTAAACCTCTTAGAGTTATCATACAATCAATTCAAGGAGCCTAGTTAGGTGTTATTTCTTTAAGCCATAATATGAAACATACAAGACCATCTCACTCTCCATAACTTCTAAAATTTTTCCAAGGCTTACTCTCATACTCTCCCATCATACATGATGCAAAAATAAGCTTAGAAGGAATTAAAACACTCCCTAGGTGCTTGAGCTCTCCTGGCCAAAGCTACACCTTCATATGGCACCAATGGAGTTTCTTTGCTTCCTTTGATGGGAAAATCATGTAGGAAACTCTCTTGGTGTCTTAGGAACTTATATGAACACTTAAACATTATAAAATATGGCTGAGATTCATGGTAAAGTTCAAGGTACAATCAAAACCCTAACCTCCCTATCTTGCAAATTCATGGTTTTTACTTAAATTTCTTTGCATATTCTTACTCTCCTCCCTTAAATTCCTAGAATTCATCCTTGGTTCTTCCCAACATTCAAGGCCTCCTATAGCTACATATATGGGGTGAAATAGGGAGAAGAAGGGGGAGAAAGTAGCTACCATGGGATAGAAGATTTACCTTATTTTTTCTTATTTTCTTGCTTGATTCTCACTTTTCTTGGACTCCTCTCTTTAAATCCAAATTTTCTCCTCTGTTCTTCCCTAAAAGAAAATCCAAAAATTTCAGTAAAAACATGGGCAAAGAAAGCTTAAGATGAGAGGAACAAGTTTAGAAGAAGAAAGAGCATGAAAATCCATGAAATTTCTTACCCTTTTCTTGCTTTTTCTCCTCCTTTCTTCTCCTTCATGGTGTGCCTAAGAGAGTTGGTGTTTTCTTTAGTTTTTGGGCACAATGGGTCATGCAAATGAAGGGGGAGAAGAAACGAGAAGCTTAAAGAGTATTAAAAAAGCTTCCACTTTCTTGAAAATTCTAATTTTGCCCTTCGTTCTTGGCATTTTTGTTTCTAATTTGTTTTAACTTCTTTTTTAGAACCGTCTTTTTTATTATAAAATTTAGGTTCCTAATTTAGTAAAATGCCTTTGGAATCTCTCAAATCTGAGCTAAAACTTTATTGAATGAATCTGTCAAAGTTTAGGTTCACCACTATTGGAAAACGTCTACCGGAGGGGCTTTAGCTGTCCCGGGGTTTCCCATGGTTTTTAGGGCCTTTGAGAATCTTAAAGAACTCAAAATTTTTATTTAGAAAGTCCTCCTATATGAATTCCAAAATTTACTCAAAATGATAAAAATGCCCTTACATTTCATCTACCTTTTGTTCAAATTCGTTTCTTCATTCTAGCTCTATTTTTCTTTCCATTTGAGCATGAGATTCTCATTTTTAGGAGTTTAGAATACTTTCAAATTTTTTGGGACCTTAACTAAGTCATTTTCGGGCACTTATGTGACGACCCTAGATTCTAATATCAGTGATTATAGCTGAATACACGATTAATAAATAATGATCAAGGTTTGGAGTCATTGCAATTAATTACATTAGGGAAATATAGTGGAAATTTAAACCTTGATACTACTAGGATCATCAACTAACAACCATAACGGGAACATGCATGAAAGGGGTTGTACCATCATTAAAGGTTTAGGATTCATCCATTAATCAACTTCAACCCACAAAAACATCCCACCAATGTACTCATACTATTCCCTAACATTAGCCTTACTGAAATTAAGGTTTCTAGGTCAAATATAGGAGTTTGGGGACCTGCACCGCGACTTGGAACTTTTCCGCCGCGGCTAAGCTAGGTTCTGGAGCTTGAAAACTGAGTTTTTAGACTTGCGCCGCGGCCAAGTTGCTATCAGGAATTTTCCTGACTTTCGCTGCGGCGAGCGCCGCGGCGAGTTGGACCTGCGCCGCGGCCAACCTATGTAGCGCCGCGGTGAGTTTTGCTACTGTAACCTCCCTAATTAATTTTCTCGACTCGCGCCGCGGCGAGACTTCTTGCGCCGCGGCGAGGTTACGTCCTGTCACCTCCTGGGCGATTATTTTCACTCCGTGCCGCGGCGAGATTTCTCAAGCCTCGGCGTCCCTCGCCACTGTCACTTCCTAGGCCGCGGCGAAGCCTTCCTGGCCGCGGCGTGATTCCCTTCTGTCACTAGTTTCACTATATTTCATCCCTTACACTCCATTTCTCTTCTTAGGGACACTCTAAGGTCACTTCCCCTCATTTTATATAGCTCTAATGGCATTTATCTACCTTATTTACTTAGCTATTCTTCCATTACCAATTCAAAACTTATATGCCCATTTTCGTTCTCTAATCACCCTCTATTAGCAAGTTTATAAAATAGCAACAACAGAATATACATGAATTACCAGCAACTATCCTTTAATACTCGATCAATAGGGGTTCCATACAATAGGGGTTCATACCAATATCTCAAGAGTTACATTTCCATTGACAACCATATTATAGGTCAACAAAGTTTACAGCAGATCATATGAATCCATACATCAAATACTAAGTCAAGAGGGGGTCTAACCCTTTAGTACATACATTCTCAATAAATTAAATGTTCAAGCCTACACTTAGCAATGCAGATACATGATGATGCTATACATTAAGGAATACAAAATTAGCATCTATACTAGCTAAGTCAGCCCAAGTGTAGCCATCTCCCCATAGGTTAAAGCTTATGGATTTTCATCCACTTGCTTACCCTTATCCTTACCCGAGGAACCTTCACCTGAAATATTGATCCCATAACACGGGGTGAGATATAAATCTCAGTAACCAAAACAATTCCATCATATAATCCAGTTTAATCAACATATATGCATGAATCAAAATCCATACCAAAATCATATCAGTCATTTCAGCAAATGAAACAATTAGGCTATCATGATTACGATCCCATACTAGCAATCATATATTTAACATGTTAAAGGCCATTAACACTGGGAGAGGCCCGTCCACGGCACCTACTCCCCATTGAGCACAACCAGGGCTCAGTGCATCTGGGGTTGATCATACTCGGTGCCCGATCGTGGCACATGCACGGGTGGTAGCCGCACCACAGCTCCACCATGGACTCACAAGGTCCAATCATAATACAACAGATAGCCAACCAATTCATTCAACATTTCAAATTATTCATATACAGCAAATATGAAATTAACATAGATATATGCATGGAATTAACGTAAACCCCGGTTACCTCACTTGTAGATAATTGCAACAGCCACCACAAATCCCAAATTCGGATTCAAGTATCTCCCACCAGAATTCTCAATGTTTCACCCAAAATCCTAAGCAAATTCGTACCAAGTTAATACCCATAATATAAATAAGCTATGGGGGTCTCAAACCAACAAAGAAAGCATCAAAATGGGGGGGTTTAAAGTCACCAAATACTAGCCCCAACCTCAACCTACGAATTTCACCAAGGAAACCCCCAACCACTCACTTTTCAGATTTTGGGTATAATGAAATCTCTCCAAATGAAAAACTAATCAGACTAAATTAAAGAGGAAGATGAGGGGATTAAGTTGTATAACTATTACCTTGGCCAAATCTTGCTCCAAATGTGAGAAAAGATGGAATTAAGTCAAGAACCCTAGCCTCCTCTCCTCACCTCCGAATTTCTCTTCTATTTTTGTGTTTCAGCAAATGAAGGGAAAGGTGGCTGAAGCATTAGGGTTTTAGGTGGGTTTAAGTTGGGTCAAGGGGTTGGGTCATGGGTTGCTCCAAGTCCAAATCCAATTGGGTTTCAGATTTTCCTTGTTGGGCTAGTTTTTAATTGTTGGGCTGCATAATTCTGTTGGGCCAGTTTTTACACATTGGGTTGCTAAAGTTTAATGGGTTTTGGGCCTAATTTGAAGGGCTCAAGGGCTTGGATCTGCACAAGGATAATTGGGCCACTTAATTGGGCCTATACAAGATAAATCTTGGGCCTCTATCTCATTACATTAGTTTGGGTCTACCTCTAATGCATTGGGCCTCCATCAACCTCTCATCATGATTCATTAATTTGGGCCCTAATGAAGTTTCTATTCCAATTAACTCTCAAACCCATATAAATAATTTATCTATCTAAAATACCTATTCACTAACTTGCCCAATTATCTTTTATTAATTATCTTTAATTAACCTTAATCCATGATTAACACCTTAATTAATTTCGGGGTGTTACAACTTGCTTTTGTATTTGATGATTTCATTCATTACGGAGAAACCGTATGTTATGTTTCTTACGTTTTCTCTCGTTTTTAACGAACCAAATGTTACATTCATCTATTGCATGGGTTGCCTCATAGGCTGTTAGTTACTTGGGCTAGGAGTATTAAATTTTTGTTGCTGCTGTTATAGGTTAGACCCGCTGCCATATCTCAAATTTGGATGATCTCTCCATCTAGGATTGTATGTTGCTACATAAGGGTCGTATCTATTATATTGCTGCTGTAAAGGTCTACCAGGGAAGATTCCATCACATGATTCTGTATTATCTTGCAACTGGGGACATTGATCTGTGGCATGTATGGTTAATGAACAAATACCACACAAAGGTGAAGGGAGTTGTTGAGGTTGTCTTTGCCCAAGTACTAGCTGTTTGACCATGAAAGCCAACTCTTCAAGTTTATTTTCTATTCTTTATTGATCTATATGAGTGGTATAGATTTTGTTTACACCTCTGGCTCTCATATTTATTCTAATGCCAAATTGTTGTGTATTTTGTGCAATATTCATAATGAGGTCTCTAACAGCAGCTAGAGTTTTGTTAACCAATGCTCCTCCTACAGCTACATCAACCATATTTTTGCCCATGGGTAACATGTAACACCATAATTCCTTATCTCATTTCATACTATTCTCATGCCTTAAACTATGCCACTTACATAAGAGGCAAGAAAACTGACATTAAATGATGAATATTTTAGCGTTACATAGTATATGAATTTTTCTTTCGGTGTCTTGTAGACTATATGAGCTGATGTATCATATTCTCATATTTAATTACATAGATACAACTCATTTCCATCACCAAAATTGGCTTAGAGCTCGTGCAAGGCAAGGGAATACATAAAATTCATAGTTGCTACATCGGCCATAAATTTCCACTTTCTGTCACAAAATTTAAAAAATCATAACTAATTTTAGAAAAAGCAAAATCATGCATTCTTTATCATTTTAGAAAGCTACACATGTTTACTTTATGCTAAAAATATGACCAGCCCATAAAACATCACACAGAGGACATTTGACATTCGAAAAGATGCAAGGATCCAATTAGCTACTAGTACTGATATAAGTTTTTGCTATAAACTTTCAAAATGTCCAATTAATTCTACAAAAATACAATCCATGCAAATGATATCAATCTAGAAAGCTACACTATCAGTTAAAGGGCAAAAATAACTTTAGACTAGTTTAGGCACATCTAAGACTCAAAAACTAATCAAACAGTAACCTAGGTCAGTTTGGATGCCTGATACTAGACAAAAATTTCAAAACTTTTTATCTCCCTTTCTAAACATCTAAATGAGGTGCTTCTAGTTGACACAGGTCACTACGAATGTCTAGTTTCTCCTTGTAAAATTTTGTGGTAATTAGATATCATTTGCTCATTGAGTGATAGAATTCATTTTCGGACCTAAGTGAACAGTACCCTGAACCAATTTCAGAAATTTTTTCAATTTTGAAAATTCATTAAATATTCTATAGACCTCTAAAAACTTTGTACTTTAGCTTCCCAAAAAGATCTTAACAATCTCTAATTGCATGCCAAATCTCAGACCAAGAAGAACTCATTTGGATATAGAGTGGTATAGGTTTCTAATATGGTCGATTTTGCTCCATATTAGATACCAAATGCGCCCAAATGGTCTTTCTTGATGTTTGACATCTCTTGGGCAAGTTTAAAAGTATGAATATGACTTGTATGTACTACCCAAGTAGTCCTAAATCTCATGCATCTTAATTTGGCCTTTTCACTTCCATTTATACATACATTTCTATAATACAAGTTTGCCATTACATGTCGAAATGCATATTTCCATACATATAACCTTAGCTCTCATTTATATATGATACATTAACATAATTATACATGTTCATAAGATCATAAGACATAAACAACCATAGATTACAACATTTATCATTCATATGGCCTTAAAAAATAAAATCTATACACTTTGATGTCACGCTCTCATCTCTCAAGTGGTTGGCTCCCATTTTCTTGTTCTATTCGTCCACCTAGCATGTTAGAATGTTGGAGAGGAGGGAATGAGATTCTAAGAATTCCAATAACTCATCTCCCTTTCAATCACACATAAAAGATGCAAAATAAGTCTTACAAATGTATTGTCACGGGGCCATTACTCTCTCCCCAAAAGCTAGCCGTTGAGGTGTGCAGCGCACCCGCTTATATGCCCAGCATCCTCCCTAGGTCCATTCGATGTGGGACTTCCATCCAGTCCCCGTGGGCATGACAGCTCCCACGGCCAATCCGTGACGCCCTCGTCACGGGTGGCCCACCGGAGGGCCCCCCCTGGGCTAACCCGGGGCAGGCTCTGATACCAACTGTCACGGACTTGGATTTTCCAACCGACCGTGCGGCACCTAGATACTCCCAGCTCGTACCTAAGTCAGCCTTTCTCCCTTAGTCTCCACTAGGAGGCTTGATCACAAGAGGAAGCGAGTCAGAAAGTTGAGAGAGAACTTAGACAAGAGAGCTTGGAGAGAACTTGTGTATTGCAAGAATGAGAGTACAAAATGAAGTATCTTCCCCCATGGCACCTTGGGGGTATATATAGCCTCCCACCTCCTCAATGGACGGTGGAGATCATCTTAATCCGACGGTCTACAATCATTCTCTAGAACAATCTAGGATATGTACAAATGCTAGAATTACCTAGAGTACTCTAGAACCTTCCTAGGAAAAATCTAGATATTTACATGGATATTTCAATAAAGAAAGGTGTAGAGAATTCCAGAGGCTTCTAGAATCTTCTTCCATTGCACGCCCGTGTCAGTATGCATAAGCATATTAACATGTGCAATCATTCAAGAGATATTTTTAATATTTGAGCAAGTTATATATAGCATACATAGACTTGTTAAGTAAGTGGATTAGCCTCACCCATTCACTTGTGGATTTTAGACTTGCCTCACCCATTTCTTTAAGAGGTTTTTAACTCAACCTTACTCTTGGGAGACTCTTTACTTTGTCTTAACCAATTTTAAGGGTTCCTAGCTCATCCTTACTATGGCTAAGGGTTCTTGGCTTCACCAAACTCAAGCAAACCCAAGCATATATAATAAATATCATATAAAAGCATAATGTAACATCATGGTACCATGGAATAAAAGTCATGCTAGAATACTTTTCATGACTTAGAAATACACATACACACTCTAAAAGACAAGCCAAGCATACATTCATGTATGAAAGAAGGAGGAGTGAGCTACCTTAGATGTAACTATACACTTTTTCTCTTGAATTTGCTTTCCTTTCATCAGCCTCACACATATAAAGGTGTGGGGATAATTTTCCTTAGCCTAAACACAATTTATGGAAGCCAATTAGGTTCATAGAATTAATTCTAAGGCCATATATCTTCTTTAAACACTAACTTGATCTATAAACCTCTTTATGGCTCTAAAAATGCACCTAATAAAGCAATACCCATCAAAATAAAATCTAGGCTCCATTCTTTCCTTTTATATATGATTCTTAACTCCTTTTAAATCTCTTGGAGTCATCACACAATTGAAACAAAGATCCTAACTACATGTTGCTTCTTTAAGTCATATTATGGAACATAAGGTACCAATTCATTCTATAGGCTTCCTAAATTTTTTTGAAGGCTTTCCTTGATTTTCACTCATCATATATGACTCAAAGATGGGATTAGAAAAATTTTAAAATCTCCCTAGGTATCCAAACCCTTATTGCCTGGGACAATGAAGAAGTTTGGCCTCTATGGACTCTACTTTGTTTTCTTGATGGAGGAAGCATATGGGGAGAATTCTAGGGATCTTAGGAGCTCATTTAAACTTTCATTTAGGCATAGAAATTAAGGTATCAAGTCAGATTTTACATAGAGTACATGAAACCCTAAAATTTCTATCTTGAATTTCCATGGTTATTTGTTAATTCCCATTGCATATTCTTATTCTCCATACTCTTTTTCTTAAAATTCATCCTTGGTTCTACCTAAAATCTAAGCCACTTATTGCTTCTTGAGTGGGGTGAACCATGGAGAGAAGAGAACCAAGGGGTAACAATCATGGAAGGAGAAATTACCTTGTTTTTCTTTATTTTCTCACTTGAATCTTCCTTTCTTTGGCTTCCTTTCTTCAATTCCGAATTTTCCCCTCAATTTTTTCCTTAAAACAGATCCATATAATTTAATATAATCATAGGAAAGAAAGGAAAATAGAGAAGAAGAGGTTTGCAAAGGAAAGAGTATGAAAAACTACCAAAAATCCATACCTTTAACCTTTGATTTCTCCTTCTCTTTCTCTTTCTCTTCCTTTTGTGTGCCATTCTCATAGGGTTTTTTCTCTAGTTTATGGTAGAAACATATGAAGCTAAATTAGTGAGAGAGTGGGGCGCCCTATATATATAGGTAGAAGGAAGGAAGACTTTTCAAAAATTTTTGTTTTGCCCTTCATTTTTAGCATTTTTGTTTCTAATTCTATTTAGTTCCTTTATAAGAACTATCTTTTCCATTATGAAATTTAGGTTCCCAATTTCGTAAAATGCCTTTGGAATCACTCAAATCGAAGCTAAAACCTTTCTGAATGAATCTATCAAAGTTTGGGTACACTGACATTAGAAAACGTCTACCAGAGGGATTGTAACTATCCTATGGCTTCCCATGGTTTTTAGGGCCTCTGAGAATCCTGGAGAACTTAAAATTTTCATTTAAAAATCTCTCCTATGAAAATTCCAAAATTTACTCAAATCATGAAAATGCTATTATGTTTCATTAACTTTTTGTTACATTTCGTTTCTTCATTCTAGCTCTATTTTTCTTTCTGTCTAAGCCTGGGATTCTCATTTTTAGGAGTCCAAAATGCTTTCCAAATTTTTTAGGACTTTAACTAAGTCATTTTGGGAGACTTGCTTTTGTGTCCGATGTATTTCGTACATTTATAAGAAACTGTATATTACATTTCTCACGTTTTCTCTCATTTTCAGAAAATTGGATATTACATAACAAGCCTTCATAAAAGTACTAAATCAAAAGTTAGTCACTGATCTTATGGTAAGGACGGCTTACATATAGTTTCTTAAACCTCTCCTAATACTTATGCAGTGTTTCTCCATTTATCTGTCTAATACCATTAATCTCTTTTTGGATGGTAGCAATTCTTGAGGCGGGAAAGAATTTCTCCAAAAATATCCTTTTCAATTCATTCCATAAAGTGATGGCTTGAGGTTGAAGATAATAAAGCCAATCTTTAGCCGCCCCATCCAGTGAGAAGGGAAATGCTCTAAGCTTGATGTGCTCTTCTGAAACTCCTTGTGGCTTCATAGTGCAACAAACCATATGGAATTTCTTGAGATGTTTATGAAGATATTTACCTATAAGACCATGAAACTCTGGAAGCAAATGTATTAATCTAGATTTAAGTTTAAAAGTAGCATTAAGTTTAAGATATTGAATACACAGTGGTTGGTAATTAATATCAAGTGTAGCCAATTCCCTAAGAGTTTTATCATTATTACCATTACTAGCCATATTTACTACTTTAGAATTAAAATTCAAATCTAAATCTAAATTCAATTCACAATTACTTTATGTGTTATCTATTATTTTAGAAACCAACTCAATAACAACAACCTCTTTAATTTTACGATTTCTAAGTTGTATATGAAAACTTCTATCAATCTGGATTAAACTCAACAAAATCTCTATTAGAGGGTCTTTTCATATACCAATAATGAAATAAAATAAAATAAAACACCCAAAAATTACCAAGAAAAATCAAAATAAATTTAAAAAATCACAATAAATCAAAGGAAAAAATACTAAAAAATTGAAAAGTGGTCTAAACGATGGAATTTGGCCAAAAACAATCACAAAACAGTGGCCTAGCTCACAATTTAACTATGATTTTGATACCTCAAAACACCTAAAACTAATATACTAAGTTTCAACTCAATCGAAATTAGTCACTCCTTATGTTGCCCAAAACAGTCATAAAACACCAAAAAATACTGAAAAACTCTTCAAATTAACTACAAACACTAGGTAAAAATGCTAAAATCAAAATTAAAACAAAGGAATTTCCTATTCTAATCTATTATGATTGATTGGCTCCCCAACAATAGCACCAAAATCTTGGTAAAGAAATTACTGTTCACCTGCAGTTGTCAAATTGGCCAAGATTAGTGAATTTTTATTAATTTGCAGTATAATGCCTACCAAGTCATCTCCCACAAAGCTATTAACCAAATCAATTTGTTTAGGAATGAAAAAATTAGAATTATGATGATTATAGGTTCGAATAAAAAATTGCACTAATTAAACCAAATAGTAAATTAATTAACAAAAATGAAATGAAACGAAACAAAATTCAATCAAAATAATACATAGGCAATCAAGAATTTTTCTCCTAATATTTCCTTATACTTCTCACCTAAAAACACCTCTAGTTATTTTTTATTAATGTTCCTAAACTACCATTCAAAATTTAATTAGTTTATATTGCTAATCAGAATATAACCGTGTTTCTGTTAACAACACGAAGGCAAACTATTTTGCACTTGACTAAAGATGCACGTAGAATCTTAATATGGTTTAGAATAAATTTATTTGATTAATCAATCAATTAAATCAAAACATGTTCTTAGATAAATCGAATGAATTAGAATTCATGCAACAAAAATCATCTAACCTGAATGATAATAATTACACTAAAACAAAGAGAACAAAAATGAAATACTTCTGAAATCAAAATCTAAACTAAAGTTCTATACAAATATGGACTTAAGTTCTCTATTAAGTTCAGACTCTAGATTGATCACCAAGAAAATTAGAAAGCCATAGGAAAGACAAAAACAATAATGAGAAGTAGAAAAAAATAGAGTATGTCCTATGGTAATGTCTTCTCCTCTTTAAATAGATGACGTTGGCTTCTTCCTTAAGAAATCTAATACCATTCTAAAAGTAACAATAAAATAATATCCAAATCATTTTAAGACTTAATAAGATAATGTCCAAATCCTTTTAAGAGTCTTCTATCCTAATATTTTTAGGAATCTTCTATCCTCCAAAATACAATTAAAAAGTAATTAAGCCTACGTTGAAAAAAATATAATAAAAATGCATTTAAAGTCCATTAATATACATTTAGCCCACTTAATATAAAATAAGTCCAAAGTCATCTAATTAGCCACTATGAATTATTAATAAGACTAAATATGAAAATATAAAATGTCATAATGTCAAAATATCAATTGTACAATTACACTTAATCATTATAATTAAAACTTAGGGATGTTACATTACTCACATTTGTTTAGTACACATTTATACACTTATCTTTTGTTTTATGCAAAAAAGTTTCACTTTTTGGATGTGTTCTTTTTATTGAAATTAGAAGGGTTTTGCGAAGGCTCAACAATTCATCTATAATTAACACTTTGCTTATGTGGAGTTATAATTTGTACATGCAAAATTTACAACTTTTTAGTACAACCACATTGCTTTAGCAATGTTAATTTTTGTGGATGTAATGGTTACAAGTAAAATTGTTAATATTGAAGCTTCCTAATGTTACGAGTTAGTTTTACTCATATCACAACATATGTTTACATTTATTAGCACATTGATTATGCATTCTTGTTTAGCTCACATCAACTAGCTATAATAAGACTTTTATTTTGGCCCTAGACAACAGCCACTAACGTCTAACCTAGGAAAGCCTAGTTGCAATGCTAATGTCAACTACAACTACCCAGAATTTATTACAACTAAGGTTGAGTTACAAAGGACTTTTACGATCATTATTACCTTCTTTATGCTTGTTACCACCTTATTTCCCCATTCTTACATCACTTGCATGCATAAGTTATAACGAAAATTAGTTACCACTAGGGTTTCCTAGAGTTATAAAAGATTGTTAATATTATTACTATTAGGTTTTAGGTTTATTACCATTGTGCTTCCTCATTGTCATGTCACTTGTATGCGTAATTTACAATCTAACTTAATTACCACTAAGGTTTTCTTGAGTTACAAGAAATTTTTAGAATCATTACTACCTAGTTTTACATTTCTTACCACTTTGCTGCTCAATTCTCATGTCACTTGCATGCACAAGTCATAATAAGAATTAGTTGCCACTAAGAGTTCCTAAAGTTACGAGGACTTTTATAATTATTACTGCATTTTTTTACATTTGCTACCACATTGCTTTCCCATTTTTATGTCACTTGCATGCACAAGTTACAATGTCAATTTATTAAGTTACAAGAGTATTTTAGTATTATTATTACCTCATTTTAGACTTGTTACCATTTTACTTCTTAGACTTTTAGTATTATTACTACTACTGTGGTTTGTGTTTATCACCATGCTTAGTGTCATGATCAATAAGATTATAGAAATGAGGAAATTTTCATATGATATCGACACGATAGGTCTTTTTATTTGGTTTATTTTCATGCATTTACAAAGATAAGTGCAAGTTGGAGCAGTATAAGTTCATATAAATAGTGTTTTAAAAATATTGGCATGCAAGTTTTCAAATTCATAACCTTAACATATTTTACCCACTATGTCATTCTCAAATTTGATCAAATTTCTACTTGATAAATACTAATGTATGTTTGGCTTACAAAAGTTGGTATGATGAACAAAGTTTTTCATTAATATATAATAATATCCAATTTTTGTGCATTATTTATAAGACCATTCAACCTCCATAAATTAGTGGGAGATTATAATCATATCATCTTGTCCTAACACAAATGAAGATATTTGCTCCTATCCTTCATCTATAATGGATACATAAGTTATACAACTTGTATAGTATCAATTGTATAATTTAACTCATACTTGCTTCCTCTTTTTGGTTGCAACATAGATTCTCTTGTCTAGTCCTAATACTTGTTACTTCGATGGTGAACTAAATCCTACGGAACTTACACTTGAAACTCATTTAACTAGTTCTGAAAAGCACAATGCATGACATGTGAGACACCACATACATGTCTTGAAAGGCAAACATGTGAGAATTTCAAACTCTTGTATATGTTAGCATGGTGAGACCCTCATTCATGCTTTGATTCCCTAATCCAGCTTTGAATATATTTTATGTAGTAAACATTATAATCATCATTGAGTAATGAAAGTGAGTTTACAAAACTAAGATCCACAAATAATTGTTAGATTAACTTTCCTAACTCAGAGAGTTGAGTTTCAATTCAGAAGTAAACCTAGTTTAGTTAGAATATAAATACAGTGGAAAAACTTTTTAGCCTGCATATTAATAACAAATTAATGGCATCCATGAATGAAATGAAAGAACTATACATTAGGAAAAAGGGGACGATTAATTACTTTAACTATTAAGGACCTTAATTGAAGGTATCTCTTTATTCTTCCTTGAAAACTACTTGAACATGATCTATTACAAAGGTTGGCAATATTTGGCCTTATGTGCGTATATGTTCAATTGTTTAGTTTATTCTTGCCAAGTGATCATATGTTTATAATTAGTCTAATGAAATTAAACAAGTCTCATGAAACTCCATAACTTTTTAAATGCAATAAGTATACATATGAAAAGCAAAAAAATTATTTAGTCACCAAATGGGCTGTAAACCCTTATTTATAGGGTGCTACAGATCTAATTACATTATTTGAGTTGCAAAATATGGGGTAGAATTTTGCCCATTATTTATTCAAAATTTCTTGTATATTATTTTGGCTATTTCATTGTTAGAGCATACTTAAAGAAATTACTCTAATACTTAACATGTGGCCCTTCTGAAAATTCATACAGAATTGCTAATAATACTTTTCGATTGTAAGGATCTATTAAAGTCTAAGGTAATATATATAGAGGCTCCTAAATTATAGAATTGATAATACTTTGGTATCATAATATTATTATTATAGTCATCTAGTAACAAGGCTAAGTGTTGTCCATCTTTTCTTTCTATGATCTACCAACATTCCTAATCCTTTGAATTCAGCATGTCAATCTATTATTTGCATAGTACCAATCGAATTGACATCCCTATCAAAACACATTACCAAGTATAGTGAGGATTTACATTCTTAATAAGAGTACACACTATTTTGAAAACTAATAGTGGTCTAGTAGACAAGTGTAAAAAAATTTCTTTATATCCCTTTTGTCTAAAACATATGGAAAATAGCAAGATTGATTATATTAAAAGGGCACTGTATCATGCAGATTTTGGCCATCTTAAGGCTTAATGAATCCTCTATATACATACCCAATATTTCATGTTCAGAAATACTAGTCGTCATGGGTTCCATTATGGCTAGGATACAAATACTTAATTGCATATCATATTCAAATAAAGACAATGTAGCACATATCATAATGTTCAATAGTTATGTATCATTGTACTCAACAAAATACTTATATGCCATTCATATTTTGCTTAAGTTTAGACATTATATATGATATGTAGTCTGTATCTTATACATTTCAGTATAAATTAGCTCATTCAATCTACCATATAGTTATATATCTTAAAGTTTTCCAAATCATCATATATGCATAATATCATTTATAATTCATACACAGAATTATGTATATGAGTGATACCTTATATGGGCTAGTGGTCTAGTTTGCAAAGCATGAAAACTCATTAATGTATATCATAATTCATCAATCATAAATAATATGTTTATATAAGGCATTCCTTAGAGTGGATCTATAAAACATGTAATTTGAGACCATCTTATTTTAGGACTCCATCCTTTAAGAACTTTATCCAAACTAATGGAAATCATCTTCTATTAGGACTCCTTCTCCTTTTTCAGAACCTTGTTTTTGTGGAGACCATCTCCTATCGGAACTCTTTCCCTTGAAAACCCTATCTCCTTTGGAGATCATCTTCTATTAGGACTCTCTCTCCCTCAAGAACCTTGTCTCCTTTGAACTAACAGTATCATTAAAGTATTCATCATAAAGGCAGTTTATATGATCAATAAGTCCAAACATTATGGACTAATTTTGTTCCAAGGGTAATTTCTAATGTTTTTCTTGCAACTTTTACATATTGGCACACTTATTAAGATGCCAAATAGCCGTAAGAGTTCCTTAAAGCAACCATCAACTTCTAGATGAAAGAAGAGAAAGATGAAATGTTCTACCTTTTTCAACAATCAAGAAAATAAAGAAGAAGGAGAATAAGATGCATAATTTCAATCCATCATCTACCTTCCATATGTAAGGACAAGGGTAGGTGTTTATACCTCTAGCTCTTTGAATTCCTTTTGTCTGTGGCTTCCTTATTCTTCTCCTTCTATAACTTTCTTTCTCTCTCTTTTTTTCCTCAGCCTCTTTTTTCTTTTATCCTCACTCTCTTTCTTGTAGCTCCTTTTCTCTTTCTCTTGTTGTAATATGAATTATGTATGTGTGGGTTGGTGATGCTCAATGGAGGAACAAAAGAGCTAATGGGGTATTTACTATTTCTCTCTCTCCCTCCTATGTTTTTTCTTTATCACTTTATCCTCTCTATGTATATCTATTTGTGGTATGAGAGAAATAGGCATTATAGAGAGGAAAGTCTGTTGTGCCTTCCTCAGAAAGCCTTATACTTCTCCTATAAGTATGCTATAGGGGTGTTTATAGTTGACTAGCTTTGACCTAATATTTCTCACTTTGGGTTTGATTTGTTAAAAACACTAGTTTATAAAAGTTATTCTAATCATCAACATAGTTCCTTTCATATAATGATTTCTTTCTAATTCTACCATTTTCATTTTGAGAAAAATCTTATTTTGACTTAGGAAAAATTATATTTTAGTCTTAGCTATAGTTATATTTTGGACCTTAAACTTTTAGTAATTAAACTTTAACTCCTAAATTTCTTTTAAGTATTTATATTTTTCACATAATTTTCTTTTATTTTTAGGGTTCTAAAGTCCATGGAATTGACTAAAATTCATTTTTAAGAGTTTATTATTTATTCCTCTATTATTTAATAAATTAGGAGTATTTCTAATTAATTCCATAAAAATTCAATCCATGTAAATGATACCACTCTAGAAAGCTGTAGATGTTAGATAGAGGGGAAAAATAATTTTAGACCATTTTAGGCAGCCCAAACCTTAGAATTCAATGGAAGAGTAACTGAGGTTAGGTAAAACTCTTAATACTAGATAGAATATTTAAAAATGCATATCTCCCTCTTTAGACCTTCAAATGAGGTGCTTCTAATTGGCACTAGTCATTGGAAATTTCTAGTTTCTTTGTATAAAATTTCATGGCAATTGGACATCATTTGTGCCTTGTGTGATAGATTTTATTTTTGGACCAAATGAATAGTGCAGCATGCTAAAATCAGAAAATTTTCCAACTTTGGAAATTCATCAAATATTCTGTAAACCTCCAAAAATTATGTTCTTTAACTTCCCAAAAATCTCTCAATGAGCCCTAATTTCATGCCAAATCTCAGATCAAGAAGAGCTCATTTGGCCAAAAAGTGATATAGGGTTTCATTATGATCAAATTTGGCTCCATATAGGATACCAAATTGTCTAAATGGCTTTCCTTAAGGTTTGACACCTCTTAGGCAAGTCTAAAAGCATAATTAGGACTTGCATGAGATGCCCAAATGGTCCCAAACTCATGCATTTTATTTTGGCCATTTCATCTACACATATGCATAATTCCATCATATCATTCATGAAGCTAATTTGCCATCATATACTCAATTCACATTCTAGTGGCTACATAACATATTTTCTCATTCATTCATGGCATAATATTATAATTACACATGTTCAAGAGGTCATAAACCATATACATCATGGGATTACATTCTTTGACATAAATATGGCCTTAAAGAACCAAAAAACTATGCACTAGGTTGTTAATCTCTCTTCTTCAAGATGGTTGGCTTCCATTACCTTGTTCACTTGGTCCACTTAGCATATTAGATCATTGGAGAGGACAGAATGAGATTTAAAGAATCCCAATAGCTCATCTCCCATTCAATCATACATAATGGATGTAAACAAATCTCATAAATGCATGCATGACATGTGGACATGTGTAAACATTCAAGAATCATTTTCATCATTCAAGAAAGTCATATATAGCATACAAAGGCTTGCCAAGCAAGTGGATTAGCCTTACCCAATTTTTTGTGAATTTTGGACTTGCCTCACCCATTCTTCAATGCATTCTTGAGACTCTTTGCTTTGTCTTAACCAATCCTAAAGGTTCTTGGCTTATCCTCACCATAGCTAAGGGTTCTTGGCCTCACTATACTTAAGCAAACCCAAGCACACATCAAAATATCATATGAAACATAATATGTCATCATAAAACTATGGCATATAAAATCATACTATCATACTTTTCATGGCTTAAAAATACTCATACACACATTCTAAGACAAGCTAAACATATATCCTTGCATGAGAGAAGGTAGAGAGAGCTACCTTGTACACAATCACAAACTTTCCTTTTTGAATCAAGGCTTCCTCTTTCGGCCATACACACACAAACTTATAGAGATAGTTTCTTTTGGCCTAAACACAATTTATAGAAGCCAATTAGGTTTATGAAACAAATTCTAAAGCCACATAACTTGCTTAGACATTAAGTTATTCTATAAATCCCATTATGGTCCATAAATGTACCTAATGAAGCAACACCCCTCAAATAAATTCTAGGTTCCATTCTTTCCTTTCAAATATGATTCTTGACTCCTTTTAAGTCTCTTGGAGTCATCACACAATTAAAACAAAGAGCCTAACTACATGTTACTTCTTTAGGTCATAATATGGAACCTAAAGTATCAACTCACTTTCTACGAGTTCTAAATTTTTTCCAAGGCCTCCCCTTATTTTCATTCATCATATATGACTCAAGAATAGGTTTAGAAAAATTTAAAACTCTCCCTAACTATGCTATCTCCCTTAGGCCGAGACAATGGAGGTTCTTGCTCTCCATGAACCTTGCTTTGTTTTCTCAATGAGAGATGCATGTAGGGAGCCTCTTAGGAATCTTAGGAGCTCATTTAAACTCTTATTTAGACTTAAAAATCATCATAAAAAATCAAATTTTATAAGGTGCAATTGAAACCCTAGAACTTGCATCTTGAAATGTAATGGTTTTTTGTTAATTTCCTTTGCATATTCTTAATCTTCACACCCTTTTTCCTTAGATTCACCCTTAGTTCTACCTAAAAATCAAGTCCTCCAAGGATTTTCTCATGTTAGGCAAAATGGAGGAGGAGGGAACCAAAGATGACAACCATAGTAAAAGAAATTACTTTATTTTCTTACTTTTTCTCACTTGAATCTTGTGTTCTTTGAGCTCCTCTCTTCAAATATGAATTTTCCCCTCAATTTATCCCTTAAAACATATCCATATACTTCATTATAATCATAGGAAATAAAGAAGAATGAAAAAGAAGAGGTTTAGAAGAGAAAGAGCATAAAAAATCATGAAAATCCATACCTTTCTCTACCTTGAATTTCTCCTCCTTTTCTTCCTCCTCTTGTGCGCCTCATCCCCTATGGTTTTCCTTTGGTTTTGGGCAGAACATGGTCGTGCATAATGGAGGGAGAAGAAGGGCACATCATATATATAGGTGGGAGGGAGTTACACTTTTCAAAAATTCCCATTTTGCCTTTCATTCTTGGCATTTTCGTTTCTCCTTCGCTTTAACTCTTTTTTTAGAACCGTCTTTTCCATTATGAAATTTAGATTCCCAATTTAGTAAAATATCTTTAGAATCACTCAAATCGACACTAAAACCTTCCCAAACAAATCCTTCAAAGTTCGGATACACTGACGTTGGAAAACATCTACTGGAGGGGATTTAATTGTCTCGAGGCTTTCCATGGTTTTCAAGGCCTCTAAGAACCCTAGAAAACTAAAAAATTCCATTTAAAAAACCCTCCTATGTGAATTCCAAAATTTGCTCAAAATTATGAAAATGCCATTACGTTTCGTAAGCTTTTCATAAGAAATTGTTTCTTCATACTAGCTCCATTTTTCTTTCTATCTGAGCCTAAGATTCTCATTTTTAGGAGTTTAGAATGCTTCCTAAATTTTTTGGGACTTAATTATCTCATTTCCGGGGACTTCCTTTTGTATCCAGTGAATTTCGTTCATTTACGGAGAAATCATACATTACGTTTCTCACGTTTTTTCTTATTTTTAGAGAACTGGATGTTACAATAGTAATAATTAAATGACAATCATATCAAAGCAAAGTTTACAAACCTTTGATAGCATCATATAATAATGCTTTAAATTTGATTTTATGATTATTTGCTTATAGCATTTGGCAATACTGATATAACCACACAAGCATACAAGCCAATGTTTTATGCAACAAAGGAATGATTCAAATCAAGCTAACCATATGTGTATGATTTCTGTACAATTATGGTTTTGGACACTATTATGTCATACATTACGTAATTATTAAGATTTAAAATTTTATCTAACCCTTGATATTCTTTCATTTAAAAAGTTAATATTTTGGATTAAATATTACCACCTTAAATCTTAACACAAATTATAATAACTGATGATTGAAGCTAAAAAAAGATAAATCTAAGAACCACCCTGATCTAAATATACTAGTAATATAATCTACAAACTTAGAATAGGTTTGAATTCGAAGGTAGGCAAAGTGGCAAGGGGTTGGCTTGGAAAAGGTTGGAGTTTGAAGGTAGCTACATTATAATATACAATCCTAATTTGAAACCCACCTTGTACAATTCTTTGTCTAGAAAGCAAACAATTTTTCACTTGTACTTTAACTTCTTTGAATACAACTTATAATTTAGCAGTTAAATTTTCAAATTTACTAGTAACCTTTGATTCAATGGTATTGAAAACATCTAACACATATGATTTCTAATCCTAATTAGACTTAACTTAAATAAAAAATAAAAAAATCATAGCTTGGCTAATCTATAAAAACTAAACCCCATAGTGGTATGTAAAGACTTGCTAAGTAATTAATATAATAAATTAAAATAACCTCATAACTATTAATAGGTGAAAATGGAACTCTATTGAACAATCAAAATTGTAAAAAGAGCAAAGAGAAAGAGAGGAGACCTCATTTGAAAGACCTTGAAATGGAACCTAATTTTGCTACTATTTAGACAACTTTGTGTCTAGGTATCTACACTAGTATACAATTCATTTAAGAGACCATAAGAGTTATTACATTCCAAGTGCCATTGTCCTTATATTTTGAACCTAGTTTAGCATTTGAACTTTGAAGAAAGCAATTGTATTGCCTTATTGGAAATTTATCCGAGTAGTTGTTATTTGTTTCTCTTAGGCTTACAAGAGGATCACTTATTATTGATTTTTCTATAGTTTAGTTTATATTTTTAGTAAGATTTTTTTTGTTTCTAATATTGTCTTTATTTGTTTATAGGTTTGAATCACAAGGTGCAACTTTGGCTTCATATTTTTGAACTAAATGAATATGCCATAAAAAGTCAATTGTTTGGAAAGGGAGTTTTCTTTTACCCTTCTTATGTTTTGTTTGGAACATTGAGAATGTTTGATTTTATGCTTAGGATAAGTGTAATACTAGAACCTCCTATCTCTTACACAATGGTCTTATTGGCTATCCCAACACATATATGGTATGTTGGTGCACATATTCAAGGGTGTGACACTTTTAAGTATGGATAATTGCATAACGGAAAGCTCAAATAATTCATTTCATGCTTTAGGGACCGTGTGAGCTCATTCATATCATTTTCATCCATAAATATCCATTTAAGTCATAAACATCCCAATTCATGTCATACATCATGGATTTGGAACCAAAATTCAAGAAGAACCAATTTTGCTATCGGGTTTGCTGTCACAAGTTTCTGATATGAAATTTGAAAATTCATAACTAATTCTAGGAAAATCAAAATCATTTATATGATAGCTTTCCGGAAGGCTCTAAATGTTAACTAATAACTAAAATAGTTTCAGACCCATAAAAAGCAATAGAATAGTAAATCAAGTCAGTTATCAGACAACTCTAGGACTTAAAACTTTAAAAAATTTGATTCTCCCTCTACAGAGCTCCAAATGAGGTGCTTTTGGTGGCTATAAAAAGATTATGATGTCTAGCTTATGAATGTAAATTTTATAAGTATTGGAATTTATTTGACTCATGTGTGGTACAGAGAAGCAAATTGACCATATGAATAGTATACATATTAATTTTGCATAATTTAGCTAATTTTGAAAAATCATAATAAATTTTATAGAGTTCCAAATTAAGTAATTTTTACCTCTATAAAAAGCTCTAAATGAGACCTACTTGCTGGCTAAATTTCATGCAAAAACTCATATATTTGGTTAGACTTTAATTCAACTCAAAGATTGGTCAATTTTGAAGTCCATAATGGTATCATAAGACACCAAATGACTTTCCTAACCTTCCATAACCACTTGGGCACATCCAAAAGCACAATTACAACATATATAAACATGCTAAATAATTTAACTCACCTTGCTATTTGCATTTATACACATATATATAAAAGCTCATAGGTAGCAAAAACTTATGTATTCATTCATTTGGTTCCAAAATGGATACATACATCATATTTATATACATTTGAATATATTCAATGGTCTACATCATATATACATCACATGGTTATAATTCTTGATACCAAAATGCTATTAAAAATCCTATTTCTATATCTCTTTGTCAAAGTCTTACTTCTCAAAGTTGTTATCCTTTTTTTCTTAGTCTGTTTGACTCACCTAAATATGGTTAGACATTTGTGGGGGAAGAGTGAGATTCAAAGAATTCTAATAGTTTTTATCCCTTTCAAACATATATAATGGATGTGTATATATGTCAAAGAATGAATGTATGGCATTTAGGCTACTTGTAAACATACAAAGATCATTTTCCTTATCAAATAAACTCATACATAGCAAAATAGACTCTCAAGGGCATTGGTCTAGCCTCACCCATCTTCCTTAGGACTTTTGGATTTGCCTCACCCACTTTCAAGTGACTTTTGACTTAGCCTCACTTTTCTTGAGATTTTTTGCTTTGTTTCACCTATTCTTAGGGACTTTTAGCTTATTTTCACTCATGCTAAGGGACTTTCAGAATAACCAAACTCATTCAAGTCACTTTGCATTCATAAATGCATTTCAAAAAATATGATGGTACCATAATATGTAATCAATGGCTAGAAACATTTCTTATAATTCAAACATACATATAAGCACTCAAAGACAAGTAAACATTCAAGCAATGCATGTGAAAAAGGTTAGAGAGCTACCTTAAAGCAAAATTCACACACTTTTTCCTTTAATTCTTCTTCCCCTTTTTGGCTACACACTTGCTATAAAGTCCCACATCAAGTAGGGAGACCTTGGGCTAAGGCCTTATAAGTGAGAGTGAAACTCTCCCCATTAGCGATGCATTTTCCCTTGGATTGGGAAAGAACAAAACCTTATTAAGTAGTGTGCCGGGTGTTGTAATAGGGACAATATCGCTGGAGGCTCTGTGGGGAATTGGATACCTGATGTGGAACTTTACATTCCACCCTCTTGGGGCCAACTCGACTTCGGGTTGCACACGTGGCTAAGCCGGCTCTGATACTAACTCCCTATAGTGCTTTCAGCGATATTGTCCCTGTTACAGTACCTGGCACATTGCCTGGTGGGGTTTTATTCCTTCCTAATCCAAGGGAAAATGCGTCTTTAGGGATAAGAGCTTCGCTCCTACTTATAAGGCTTTAACCCAGGGTCTCCCTACCCAATGTGGGACTTTACCCTGGACTAAGGCCTTATAAGTAGGAGTGAATCTTTTCCCCTAGCGATGTGTTTTCCCTTAGATTAGAGAGGTACAAAACCCCACTAGGTAGTGTGTTGAGTGCCATAATGAGGACAATATCACTGGAGGCTTTGTGGAAAATTGGTATCAGAGTCGGTCTAGCCGTATGTGCAACCTAAGGTCAGGTTGGCCCCAAAGGAAGTGGAATGTAAAGTCCTACATCGGGTAGGGAGACCTTAGGCTAAGGCCTTACAAGTGGGAGTGAATCTCTCCCCACCAGGCAGTGTGTCGGGTGACATAACAGGGACAATATCACTGGAGGCTCTGTAGGGAATTGGTATCAAAGCCAACCTACCTGCATTTACAACCCAAGAATAGGTTGGCTCTAAAGGGGTGGAATGTAAAGTCCCACATCGGATAAGAAGACCTTGGGCTAAAGCCTTATAAGTGGGAGCCTCTAGCAATATTGTCCTCATTACGACACTCGACACACTGCTTGATAGGGTTTTGTTCCTTCCCAATCCAAGGGAAAATGTGTCTCTGATGGGGAGAGTTTCACTCTCACTTATAAGGCCTTAGTCTAGGGTCTCCTTACCCCATGTGGAACTTTACATTCCACCCCCTTGGGGCCAACCTGACCTTAGGTTACACATGTGGGTAGGCTGGCTCTAATACCAATTCCCTACACAGGCTCCAACGATATGGTCCCCTTTACGACACCTAGACACTGCCTGGTGGGGTTTTGTTCCCCCCCAATCTAAAAGAAAACATGTCATTAGTGGGGAAAGTTTCACTCTCACTTATAAGGCCTTAGCCTAGGGTCTCCCTACCTGATGTAAGACTTTATATTCTACCCCCTTGGGGCCAACCCATCCTCGAGTTGAATATGCAGCTAGGTCAGCTCTGATATCAATTCCCCATAGAGTGTCTAATGATATTGTCCCTGTTATGGCATCTGGCATGTTGCCTGGTGGGATTTTATTCCTCCCCAATCCAAAGGAAAACGCGTCGTTGATGGAGAGAGCTTCGTTCCCACTTATAAGGCCTTAGCCCAGGGTCTCCCTACCTGATGTGGGACTTTATATTCCATCCCCTTGGGGCTAACCTGTCCTCGGGTTGCACATGTGGCTAGGTCAGCTTTGATACCAATTCCCCACAGAGCCTCCATCGATATTGTCCCCGTTATAACACCTGGCACACTGCTTAATGGGGTTTTATTCCTCCCTAATCCAAAGAAAAACACGTCGCTAGTGGGAAGAGCTTCGCTCCCACTTATAAGGCCTTAGCCCAGGGTCTCCTTACCCAATGTGGAACTTTACACATGGAGATTTCTACTCTCGATGGAGTCCACCTTAGACTGCTATTTCTGTGGGAGATTTTTAAGACTTTTTCAATTAAGCTCAAAATCAGTAAATTTTCAATCAAGAGTTTTAAATCTCCAACTAGTTTGACAAATCAATTATACATTTCTTTAACATCCTTACCCTTTTTCATATGAAAGAGTTATTCATATATGAGCACATTAAGATTACTTTTCTTTATTATTGATGTACCTTTATACATGACAATGAGTTTCTTCCACATCTCCTTGGCCATCTCGCAGCTTAAGATTTCATCATATTCTAGTCCACTAATGGAACGCACCAAAATATTTTTGGCATGGTGATTGCTTTGAACTAGTTTGATATCACCTTCAGTCTATTCACTTCTAGGTATTTTTAATAATACTTCTAGTAGTTGGGTTTACCTTTTTTGGCATTGTAGGTCTTTCTTCAATGACCTCCTATATAAAATAGTTAGTGGAACACATATATATCTTTATTCTTTCCTTTTAATGTGAGAAGTGCTTCCCAAGGAAATAAGATGGTTTTATGATTGAGAAACCCTCTTAAAAGTTTGCTTCTTTTAGAATGCTAGAACTTATTTTTTACAACAAGAAAATGGACCTTTTCTCTAAGTTGTTAAGCATAAAATCAAGTGATACCTACTCTGATACCAATTGATGATCACATCTAAACAGGGGAATAGGTGTGATATGCAAAAAATGAATTAAAATCAAAATTGTCATTTTTACAAAAGTGGATAACTAAGTGACCTCCAAAATTTGAATGCACAAAAAGTGGAGCACATAAACATTATCCAATAGAAGGTCAACGAGTTAAAGAGGAAGCAAACATGTGTGTATGTAAAATAAAGTAGTAAACTTCACTAGAAATGAAGGATGTGAATAGTAATATAGCACAATTGAATGAACTTGAAAGAGGAGCAAGCAAGGATAAAATGAACAACAAAAAGAAAAACTAAGCAGCTGAAATGGAAATCCTCCAAAGATGGAGGAGGCACATTCAGTAAACTATAAAAAGAAGTAAAGGACAAGAGAATCATATGCAGATTCATCCTGGTTCAACCTTTTAGTTTATGTCTAGTCCCTTTAAAATTTTAAATGATTTTTTTTCACTATGATCAATAACTTAAATAACGGTTTTTCATGCTTATTACCAGCATAGGTTTCCAAGCTCACTTTAAACTTATGATAGGGTTTTATATAGGTAATCCTTAACTAAATCACTCAAAATTTTTATATAAAGGATTGATGAAAAAAATTCAACTCTCTTTCTAGATTCTTTTCTACACTCAAGATTTCACTTCTATCAAGCAGATTGACTACACACTAAGTAACAATTTTACAAGAATTCAAAGCACTTTCTTATCATGTTCTCTACAACTTTTTTTTTTCTTTTTGTGTTTGGACTTAAATTCTCATGTATATATAGGTTTTCAACATCTCTTAGCCATTAGAAACAATTTTGATTGTTCAACATCTTTTTTGGCTAGAGTAGTCTTGTTATATTTTTAACATTAAAAAACTTTTGTCTTTGTAGCTATTGTCATCTTAAAAAGCCCTTCCCGTGTAACATATTTGGTCAACTTGTCATAAATGCTCTACAAAGCTCAATATATTGGTTAGAGTAACATTTTCATTTTTATAAAAGATCAGAGATAGCTACAACAAAAAACATATCTATTACAAACTTAGATTGTATTTTATTGCATAAAAGCCATTACTCTTTTTGTCATTTATGCATTAATAAGCTTGTCATTTAGTTAATTATCAAATCAACTAAATTTATTCAATTCAAATAATACATAAAATGGGCCACCATAATAAATCATTAAAGAATACATAAAATAGGCCAGAATAATAAAATGGGTCTTTTCATAAATGATATTTAGGTTTCATTATTATCAAAGTCTTAGGTCTATAACCTTAGGCTAACAATATCTTTTTCTTCTCATTTTCTTTTTTGTTGGTATCTTTTAAGTTTGTTTTTTGTGTTACTCCTTCTTGATTGTATTCTTTGCCATAAAGAAGAACCAATGATCAGTAAAATGGAAATGTATAATCAAATTAAATTGAGATCACGAGGAAAACTAGGGAGAAGCCATTCATAAGTAAAATCTTTGTAGTGCCTGATTCTTTCTTTTGCTAACAATTGGAGATTTTTCTTTAATGCTTCATGTAATTCAAAGTCAGGTAAGTTGTGACGACCCTAATTTCTTATCATAATAATTAAGGTTAAACACGTGATTAATCACTATAGGTCATGAAAATATGGAAGAATTTAAACCTTAATGTGATTAGAGTCATCAATCATACGATTTCATATACTTATGATCATAAGAGAATTAAACATCCATTTACAAGCCTTGGATTCCGTTACTCATCAATTATAACTCATCCTAATGACTCTAGATCATCTCTTATGGTTAACATAGGAGAACCAAGGTTTTCTAGTTAATATAAGTGTTTTAGCATGTTAGCCGCGGCCAAATTACTATTCGCCGCGGCCAATTACTTTTTGTTTTTACTCCTCTCTTCGTCAACAGTTTCCCGCGGCGAGTTGGACCTTCGCCGCGGCCAACTTACATGGCGCCGCGGCGAAGAAGCCTCTGGAACTTCCTCGCTCGCCTTTCGATATTGGCCGCTGCCAATTCCACTTTTCGCCGCGGCCAATTCCTCTCTGGAATGCCGGGAACATTTTCTCAAAAGTTCGCCGCGGCCAATTACCTAATTCGCCGCGGCGAATTCCCCTCTGGATGACTCCCAGTTTGACCTCTCAAATTTAGCCGCGGCGAATTACTCTCTGGAACTCTCCCTGGGCAACTTCGCCACTATTGGCCGTGGCCAACAATATTTTAGCCGCGGCTAAACTCCTCCTGATCCTATAACTCCTAATTTCTTACCTCCTACTCTCCACTCTCCTTCCATTAACACCCTAGGGCTCCTCTATCTTCATCGTGGGGCTCAAATGTCCTTCATTAGTTTAATTTAACCAGTTAAGCTATCCTCTCTAAATCAAGATTTAATAGGTCATTTTTCTTTCCTCTAATTACCCTATGTCAGCAAGTCCATTTATCAGCAATTTGTAAAAGAACAATAACAAGAGTTCATGAACCATCAATAGACATCACTTATGTCAAGATTACATCTCCAATAATAAGCTATTTCTGACTTCAATAAGGCTCATAGCAAATATTATAAATCCATACATCAAATACCAGTTTACAGTAAAGCCTACTCCTCAATAAGTGCATGGTATATTATCAGAATACAAATTCCTACACTTGGCAATACAGATACATGATGATGCTATACAAGCCTTAGCAAAAATTAGCATCTATCCTATTCTACTCAGACCAAGTGTAGCTCCCCCACACCGGGCCTCAGCTCATGGATGTTCATCCACTTGCTTACCCTTATCCTTACCCGAGGAACCTTCACCTGAAATTGTAATCCCATAAAACGGGGTGAGATGTAAATCTCAGTAACCAAGATAATTCCATCATATAATCCATTTTAATCAACATATATGCATGAATCAAAATCCATATCAGAATCATATCAATCATTTCAGCAAATGAAACAATTAGGCTATCATGATTACTATCCCATACTAGCAATCATATTTTTAACATGTTAAAGGCCATTAACACTGAGAGAGACCCGTCCACGGCACCTACTCCCTATTGAGCACAACCAGGGCTCAGTGCATCTGGGGTTTGATCATAACCCGGTGCCCGATTGTGGCACATGCACGGGTGGCAGCCGCACCACAGCTCCACCATGGACTCACAAGGTCCAATCATAATACAACAGATAGCCAACCAATTTATTCAACATTTCAAATCATTCATATATAGCAAATATAAAATTAAATTAGATACATGCATGGAATTAATGTAAACCCCGGTTATCTCACTTGCAGACAATTGCAACAGCCACCACAGATACAATATCTCCCTATAACCAGAACATCATATGATTATTATTCTAATTCATCATTAGCAGTTGCAATAAGTACTTAAGAGATTTAAATGCTAATAACTACCTAAAGAGCACTTACCCAGTCACCCCCAATCCTAAATTCGGATTCAAGTGTCCTTTATCAGAAATCTCAATAATCCACCCAAAATTCTAAGTAAATTCGTACTAAATTAATACCCATTTGTAAATCAGCCATGGAGGTCTCAAATTAACAAGGAAAGCATCAAAATGGGGGGTTTAAAGTCACCTAATACCAACCCCAACCTCAACCTACGAATTTCCCCAAGAAAATCTCCAAACACCCACATTTCAGATTTTGGGTATGATAAAAATTCTCCAAATAAAAAACTAATCAGACCAAATTAAAGAGAAAGATGAGGGGATTAAGTTGTATAACTATTACCTTGGCTAAATCTTACTCTAAGTATGAGAAAATGCAGAATTCTTGCCCTAAACCCTAGCCTCCTTCTCCACCTCCGAATTTCACTTTTGAGTTTCAGCAAATGGGATAAGTGGCTGAAGTATTAGGGTTTTAGATGGGTTTAAGTTAGGTCAAAAATGGGTTATAGGTTGCTCTAAGGTCCAAGTTCAAATGGGCTTCAGACTTTAGCTTATTGGGCCAGTTTTCACTTGTTGGGCTGCAGAATTTCATTGGGCCAGTTTTATACATTGGGTTGCTGAAGTTTAATGGGGTTTGGACCTAATTTGAAGGGCTCAAGGGCTTGGGTCTACACAAGGGTAATTGGGCCACTTGATTGAGCCTATACAAGATAAATCTTGGGCCTCTATCTCATTAAATTAGTTTGGGTCTGCACTTAACTCTTTGGGCCTCCATTAGCCTCTTGTCATATTTCATTAATTTAGGCCTAGATGAAATTTCTATCCTAAATAAATTCTCAAACCCATATTAATAATTTATCCCTCCAAAACTTCTATTCACTAACTTGCCCAATTATCCTCTATTAATTATCCTTAATTAACCTTAATCTATGATTAACACCTTAATTAATTTCGGGGTGTTACATAAGTTCACAAGCAAACCCTTGAAGTCACGACTCTTTATTTTTCTTCCACTTATTTTTGAAACTTTTGATTATATTTCTTCACCAATATGTTTTTCCCCTATTATGATAATCACTTTATGCTGAGCAATGAAACGACAGGGAGATTACGAGATGGTGGACTCATTCTAAACTAGTTACTTTAATTTGGCTTCTTTTTATAGATGAGTTCCATATGAGTTTAATATTGAGTAAGTAGAAACTTGAAGGGTTTGTGAACTTCTACAAGTCTAACTCCCTTTTCTTTTTTCAATTGAACAAATCTCTACCTTTAATTTCTCTATTCAATCTATTTCATAGATATATGAAATAAAAGTAGTCTTTCTCAATCTTTTGTCAATTTCACCCCCAATAGTGACTATTGCTTAAGCATTAGCCACCCTTCTCCTTTCAGATATTTCCACTAGGTTTGAATTGTCCCTTTCTTCCCTTTTGTTATACTTATGTCAGTATTACTTTTTCTTGGCTGAAAGTGAATTTTTTCTAAAGTTTTACTACTACATTCATATCTGTATTTCAAATTTTCAAGTTAATGCATTGTTGGCTAGAAAAGTTGCTAGCCGTTGACATGGATGAGGCATTTAATCACCTTTTGTTTGATAGGGAGAGTAAATAAAATCTTACACCACGAATGTTATCAGTTCCGGTACGTAGACCAAATGATACAATGCAAGCAAAAGTTCCTAGATTCATGGAGATATAGAACAGCATATAAGTTATCATGCTTGCATATCCACCATTTGAGTCTCCAACAATTATTCCAATAATTACATATCCGATTTGACCTATGGACGAATACGCAAGCATACGTTTCATGCTTGTTTGGGTAATAGCAATGAGATTCCCCAATATCATGCTAAGAATAGCTAGGATTTCCAGAAGAAGATGCCATTCGTTTGATGAGAAATAAAAAGGAATATCGAAAATTCGAGTGGCTGAAGCTGAAGCAGCTACTTTCGAAGTAACAGAAAGAAAAGCAACGACATAGGAGTAATAGTCTCAGAGGTTTAGCTAGTTTTAAGTTTTGTTAGATTTAAACTCCCTAAAATATATATTCATCTTGTCAATTTCAAAGAAAACCCTTTTGTTATTTGATTATTTCTAAGTGGCTTTCATTTTTTTATTTTCTTTTATTTTAAAGTTGCAGAGGATAATGGACTAGTAAAGCTTCAGGAGTCAGCCATGCTAAGATATTGAGGTAGTGTAAAAAAGCATCAAGAAGCTTCATGCAAATTTGAATGACAATCTTTATTGAGAAGTTTCTAAAACATGTGCTTGATCAAGAGCCCTTGACTTTGATGGGCATACTGATTTTTTTTTAATTCTTCTACTGAGTTATTACATGAGTATTCTTTTGTTTATGTTTACACCTTTTCTAGATATGTAGGTTTAATAGGGAAAGCTTTTTGAAAATGAATCTAGATGTTACTTTTGACAACTTATAGATGTTGTTGCTCATTGTCACAGCAAGGGTGTCTATCATAGAGACTTAAAGGTGACATCAATATAAGGTATTAATTAAAAGTCCTTACCATGTTCTTTAGCATACGATGTCTTGTTTTTTTTTTTTGATTAATTTTTATTTTTCTTCTTTTATAGCCTAAAAAACTTCTACTTGATGCTTGTGAAATTTGAAGGTTTCTAACTCTTGACAGGGTGCATTGACTAAGTAGGTAAGAATGTACTCCATACTAATAAAAAGAAGATGACAAAATAGAATGATTATATCCAACTAGTACTCAAATTTACAAAATAAATTCTCCTTTATCAATGTATTCATTCATATATCTCCCTTATATTTCTTTTTGTTTCACTTCATTTTGGGCTGTTGGCCTTCTTCACATAAGTGAAACCCCAAATTATGTTTTCCTTTACCATCTATAATAAGTTATTGATATGTTTTTTTAACCCCAAGTAAAGCTTATTATAGATTTCTTTAAGGTCTTTATTCTGCTAATCTTCTGGAATCGGTGTTTGTCTTATACATATCAAAAGCCTAATATAATAAACTAATGAGATAGAGTCTATATGTGATATAGTAATTTTTGCACTAATATTGCTAAGTTAGATCGTATTATATTTGAAATAGGAGTCCTGTATCACATATATATATATATGTGTGTGTGTGTGTGTGTGTGTGTGTGTGTGTGTGAAGGGTAGGTTATAAATTATTTACCAAAAACTATTTTGTCAAATATGCTAAACAAGTAGAACCACTTTTGGTTCTATCTAATTGCATTTGGTGATTACTATGATAATTTGAGAAATGATTTGGCTAATTATGACTTTAATATTTTCTCTAAAGCATCCATGGCCATGGGCCCTTTAATCACCTTTTGTTCAATAGGAAGAGTTGTGTTGGACAAAGCAAGGAAAGGGAGAAGATTGAAGAAGAAAGGAGGGAGATGCAAAAGAAAGAGGTATGATATTAGAAAAATAGAGGGGGAATTCTAAAAAATACTTCTTATTATGCAAAGTTAGCTTCTACTTAAATACAATAGCTAAGGGTTATATATAAAGCTCTTAATCCTAATCCTAATAAAAGATAACTTCTAATAATAAAAGATGATAATATTAAATTTTAATTCTAATAAAAAATAATTGTTAAACCCTTAGATATCTAAGCTGGTAACTAATGTTATTTAAAATAAAACAAAACAAAAATAATTTATATATGAGTTCTTAATCTTAATCTTAATAAAATATTATTTTTTATATTTATTTTTAATCCTATTTTACAAATAATTAATAAAATCTTTCTTAGTCTTGTTTCATTCTTCATTAAAGAGTCAACAAAATCTTACACCATATACTAAGAGTGTGTTTAGTTGGGGGTTTTTAGAGGGGAGGGGAAGGGGGATAAGGTGTTTAGTTGAATAAAATTATAGGGGAGGGGAGGGAAAGGAGTTAAATTTTCGTCTCCTTTAAATTGGGGGATTTTGGAGGGGAAGTGAGAGGAGGGGAGGGGTAGGATATTTTTTAATTTTTAATTTACTTTTTTTTGCCCCTTTTAATATTTTAATATATTAATATTTAATTAAAATTAAGATACTTTTTTTATCAGAAATTAAAAATAAAAAAAGATTAGAATTTATAATTTTTTTAAAAAATTATTGATATAAATAAATTTTTTTTATAAAAAATAAAATTAAAATAATATAAAGGGTAAATTTGTCTAAATATAATTACTTCTCCTCTCCTTCCCTCCCTTTCTAAACTAAACAATAATCTCCCCTTCTCTCTCTTCCCCTTTCTTCCAACCAAACAAAACTCATTAAACCTCCTCCCCTCCCCTCCATTAACCTCCTCTTCCTTCCTCTCCATTGAACCAAATGGAGCCTAAGAGTAGGAATTTAGTGTTTGCAATCATTTAAAACAAAAGCTGTAAAATTTTTAGTTTTCTTTATTTTCTCATAGGTTGTCAATTAAGAAATCTTTATTATAGATTTTTTTTTTCATTTGAACTACTTCCATACACTTTAATTTATGGTATATTAGCTAGGAATTTGGATGCCAACAGATCAAAGTATCCATAACTTTGTATCAAATCTAAAGAGTCTTTTTTTTCCAATAAATAATATTCCAACAAGAATTTGGATCCTGACAAATCAAAGTATCTATAACTTTGCATCAAGAATTTGGATCCTGACAAATCAAAGTATCTATAACATGATTATGAGTTTTCAAATAAGCAAGTCACATGCACTAATACTTGACAATATATCATTTTTTGTCCTTCTCACTTGCAGCACTACAGTGGCATTGATGTTGTTGTGTCACAAAAATGGAACAAATACCTTGACCTTAAAATTGACAATATGAAACCAATAATAAAAAACTAAATAGCAGTTCAAAAATGATGAAGGCATTAAAATAACTGTTTGAACGGAAAATAAATTAAAAGGAACAAAGTGTACTACTAAACTTGTAGTAGGATTTATAAGGTCATTGAAGGATCAACAGAAATTTTGTAGTTTCTCTTTCATTAGGCTTCTTTGGAAAAGAAAAACGAAAACTCAATCTCAGGTTTTATCATTGTTTGTCCTTCTAACTTCAAAGATGTTAATAATGGAATAGTGATATTGCATTCCATGATTCAAGTTGGTTAACCTTTGTTTCAAGTTATTGTACAAATGAATGATTTATTCCTTATTAATTAAAGAAGCAAACCATGAATTTCTATGTTTTTTCTATCAAAAAATTTAACTTAAAATTATTTGATGTCAGCTAGGAAGAGAATTGGATAGATAGGTTGATGATGAAGTAGGTGCTAACTTAACTGTCAATTTACTTACTAGCATATATGATTTTAATGATATTGAAACCCCTAAATATTTAGGGACTTTTGCGAGAGTGAATTTCATGTTCTTAGGCCTCATTTGGTAAGACGTTGGAAATGGAAAATGAAAGGGAATCGCTTGTTTTTTGTGTTTGGTGGTGAGAAAATATGATAGAAATGGAGTCAGTCCAGAATTAGATCGTAGAACGGGAAGATAAAATGATTTTTGAGCTAAAATTTGAAAAAAGTCGTTAATGTTCCTATTGCTACAGTAGAATCCATCAAAGAAAACCATTGAAACAAATATTTTATTAACTAAATGTAAAATTTATATTTAACAAATAACAAATACTTAAATATATTTATGTGATATATTATATTTTTTTTAAAATTGTTAATTTATATATTTTTAAATCAAATAATTTCTAGATATATAATATTTTTTAACAAGAAAGATCCCAAGATTAATAAAAAAATTATTATTTTATTACTTTTTTGATTAATTACGAACTTAAAAAGATTATTATTATATTATTTTTAACTAATTATAAAGTCAAAAAAATATTTTAATAGTTTTTTAATTAATTACAAAAAATAATAATATTTAACATTAAAAAGAATAAATTATGTAAATAATAGTTACAAATTAAAAAAAAATTTACTAACACTTAGTTAGAATTACCCAACCAAAATTTAGTCGAATCAAATTCTGACTAAATGTTAATCGCTAATTTCATTATCATTGATGAACACATTCGTTGTGGCAATGCAATGTCGCATTGCCAAAATGAATATTATATATATATTAGAATATATAATATATGTTTTATTTATTTATGTATTTATAATATATATATATATAATATGAATATAAATATATTATATTATATACAATATAATATAATATAAGTAATTCAATTCAAATTAATATATATATATATATATACCTTAAATCAAGATAATATGAAAAAATACAACTGAAATATATTATTTATTGGAAATTCAAATTATTAAACTTATAAACTAAAAAAGTTTTAAACAAATTTTGACTGAGTGTTTTGAAGAGCTCTTGGGATAATGGCTAAATGAGTAAGTTTCAGTTATTTTTGTATTTTTTAAAATTTTTTTAAGAAATAACACAAGATCCTTGATAAATAACACAAGATCTTTAATATATTTCTAAACCCAAAAATTTTATCTTTACTTAAAATAATTTCATTTTAATGGTTTGTTTAACTAGATCAAAGAATTCTTGTAAATGTTTAAAGTGTTGTTTCATTAAGTTAAAAAAATATTAAAAGATCAATTATATACACAATTGTGAATCATGTATAAGGATTAAATATGTCATTCATTATATATATATATGATAAATATATAATATAAATAAAATAAATATATCTATATAAATATATATTATAAATATATATATTTAATATATATATATATCCTATCTTTCCATTCTTATATTATTTTTTTTAAGTTAAGGACATTTTAGTCATTTTCTATTATTTACTTTCTATTCTATCGTTATTTCTATCATACCAAATAAACCAAAAAAAAAGTATTCCTTTTCTTTTTTTGTCATATGAAATGCAATTGATTCAATTACATTCCATTTAGCATTCCTTTTTCATTTCCATCAAAGAGAATTTTGTTTACCAAATGAGGCCTGAAGGAGTGGGTTTTCAAGTATCGATTCAATGTTCATTCAACAAAGCTTATAAATTGATTTTGGAAATTCTTATTGCTAAAGCTACCACTGAAGAATTAAAAGAGCAAGGAATCACTGATAGTGTTATGGTTCTAACGGTAAGCATTTAACTTATATAAGGAGGATCATATTTTCCTTCATTCATGATCAATTGTGAGCAATGAGCAACGTGATACATGTCACTTACTTGTATAGAATGGAGTAGTTTACTTATACGAGAAAGTATGAATTATTATAGAATTTCTTTAAATGTATATATATATATATGTATTCCTGGGGAGAATGGAAGAGTTAAGATCAATATTTTGGATGACAACAATTAGAGTTTTTAAACTCTAAAGTTTAGTTGAGCAAGTGTTTTAAGATGCTTTTAATTCATCCTGCTTTTGATGAAAATCAAATTATAGGTATTTCCTAAAGTGGAGAGAAAACATGACTTGTGTTTAGAATTGAGACTTAATCATTGTTTGCTTGGAATTTATTTATAGGAGCTACTAAAGCCACTTAAAACATGTAGTGTAAATTCTATAATTTGTAAGCTAATGTAGTCCCTACAGAAAATGAAAAGAAATAGTTAAAAGGGATTCACAAGCATCTTTAAAATTGTTGTAAACCTTAGATATTTCTTATAAACATCACACCACACATCTTCTTTCTTGACTAACCAACCTAGAAAGCTCTAAATGTGTAACAACCCTATCTTCTATATCATGGTAATTATGGTTAAATACACGATTAATGCTTAATGATCAAGGTTTAGAGTCATTAAAATTAAATACATCGTGAAAATTATAGGGAAATTTAGACCTCGATAATATTAGGTTCATTAACTACACAACCACAAATGTGAGAATGCATAAAAGAAATTGTACTATCATGAGGGGTTTGTGATTCATCCATCCATCAATTTCAACACACAAAAACCTCCCGCAAGTGTTCCTATATCATTTCCTAGCATCACCATTGAAGAAACTGATGTTTCTAAGCTAAAGGTAAGAGTTTGGAAACTTTCACTGCGACTTGAAGTTCTTTCGCCGCAGATAAGTTAGGTTCTGGAGCTCGAAAACTAAGTTTTTCACTTTGCGCCGTGACCTTGACTTTCCGCACTGCGGCTAAGTTACTCTCAGGAATCTTATTGGGCAACTCATGTGATTATCGCTGCAGCGAGTTGGACTGTCACTAAGGTAAATTTACGTGGAGCCGTGGCGAAAATGCCTCTTGGAATTATTTTTCGAAGTCCCATGATTCTTGCCTCAGCGGAATACACTTGCGCCATGGCAATGCTTGCTATTGGACACTCCTTACGTAGTTTCCTCGACTTGTGCCACGGTGGGACATGTTGTGCTGCGACAAGGTTTCTCTCTACCACCCTCCTAGCAATTATTCTTTTTTCGCTTAAGCCGCAACGAGATTTTTCAAGCCGCGGCATTCCTCACCACTGTTACTCTCCAGGCCACGGCGACGCCTTCCTAGCCGCAGCGTGACTCCCTCCTGTAACTACATCTCCTAAATTTCATCCCATGCACTCCAATTCTCTTTCTAGGAACACCCTAGGACCACTCCCCCTCATTTTATACGACTTTAATGGTATTTATCTACCTTATTTACTCAGCTATTCTACCATTACCAATTCAAAACTTAAATACTAATTTCTACTCCTCCAACTACCCTATATCAGCAAGTCCATAGAGTAATAATAGCAAGAATTCATGAACTATCAACAATTAACATTCGATATACATGCTGTTAAAGATTTCATACATCAATGTTTTATATCAACATCTAATGCATCACATAATTATATTTCCAATAGTATACCATACCATAAATTCAGTAAAATTCATACATCAGGTGTTATAGGTTCATACATCCAATACCAAGTTAAGATGAGGCCTAACTCCTCAATAGATACATCCTAAGTAATCAAAATATAAGGGCCTACACTTGGCAATATGATTACATGATGATACTATACAAAAAGGAATACAAAATTTAACATCTATTCTAAATAAACCAGTCTAAGTGTAGCCTTCTCCCCACATGGTTGAAGCTCATGGATTTTCATCTACTTGCTTCCCCTTATCCTTACCTAAAGAGCCTTCACCTGAAAGTATGATCCCATGAAACGAGGTAAGATGCGAATCTCAGTAACCAAGGAAATTTTCATTCATATAATTCAATTTAATTAACATATATGCATGAATCAAAATCAACATCAAAATCATATCAGCAAAGGAAATGATTAGGCTACTATGATTACCATCCTATACTAGCAATCATATTTCCACATCTTAGAGGCTAATAACATAGGGAGAGGCTCGTCCACAGCACCCACTCCCCAATGAGTACAACTAGGGCTCAGTGTATCTAGGGTCTGATCATATCCCAATGCCCAATAGAAGCACATGCACGGGTGGCAGCCGCACCACAGCTCCACCATAGACTCACAAGGTCCAAACGTAATACAATAGATAGCCAACCAATTCATTTAACATTTCAAATCATTCATGTGCAACAAATATGAAATTAAAGCAGATATATGCATGGAATTAATATAGTCCCGGTCACCTCACTTGTAGCCAATCCTTTAAGAGTCAATTGAATGCTACTTCAGCCTATGGATACAAAACCAAGCCATTACTATCCCTAATCACAATTTGTATCAGCAAACCCATCACTTAAAGAGTTAAGCTATATAGAACTACTCAGAAACACTTACCTAATTACCACTAAAACCAAATTCGGATTTGATTGAGCTTGCCCCAAAAATCTCAAAATAACACCTTAAATTCTAAGTAAATTCGTATAAAAATAATACCCATATTATAAATCAGTTATAGGAATCTCAAACTAGCAAAGAAAGCATTAAAATGAGAGTTTATACTTACTTAATAACACCCTTAGCCCCAACTTACGAAATTTCACTAAGAAAATCCCAAACAACCACATTTTAGATTTTGGATATGGTGAAAATACTCCAAATAAAAAATTAATCGAGCCAAAATGAAGAGAAAGAGAAGGGGATTAAGTTATACAACTATTACCTTGGCTAAATCTTGCTCTAAAAGTGGGAAATTGAGGAAATATGTCAAGAACCCTGGCTTTCCCTTTGGACCTCCAAATTTCCCTTTTGTTTTTTATATGTAACAACTGGGAAAAGGGAAAAAGAAGAGAGAGAAAAAGAAAGAAAGAAGAAAGCTGGAATTTTCGAAATCCAGAATTTTTGCCAAGTCTTCTCGCAATAGCGAGAAATGGTCTCGCTACAGCGAGAGTGCTTGTTCGCAATAGCAAAGGTGATTCTAGCTATAGCGAGTGCGGACAGCAGTCCATATAGAAACCAGGGAGCTGATCGTCGTAGCGTACGTCATAGTGAAAGTGGGAGTCTGGAACCAACGTGAGTTTGCCATAGCGAAGGTTAAATCTCGCCATAGTGAAGGGAACTGATACGAGCTCGCCGTAGCGAAGGTTACACCTCGCCATAGCGAAGGGAATTAACACGAGCTCGCTATAGCGAAGGTTAATTTTTGCCATAGCGAGGGTTAGTCCGGAAGAGAGTAAAAGGCGAGAATTTGACTTCATTAAACGCTCCAACTCATTCCTTCTCTTATTTTTGCCCTAGACTTCGACCCAAGAAGAGAAAAGAGGCGTGGAGAGTGAGAGAGACCAAGAGAAGGAGGAAGAGCAAGAGAAAGGTAAGCAAGTTTCTTCCATTTCTCCTTAGAATCTGGATCTCCTCTCTTTGCCCTCTCTTTCTACGGTTTTGTTTATGAGATTAGTGGGGTTTTGAGCATGGGTCAGAAGAGGGAAAGTGGAAAACACCCTTGAATCTCTTTATTTTCTTTGAAAATGTTGTTTCCACTACCTTAAGAACTTGAGAGAGAGGATGAGCTGGTGACATTCTAGAGAGAGAGAGAACCCTAGGTTTTTATGTGATAGAAGGGTTGCTCTGAATTAAGTTATGAGAGAGTAATTTATGCTCTTTGACGTGTCTAGGCTCAAGTGAAGCACCTCCATCAAGGTGTGAGTGTGAACCTAAGAAGGGAGAAGAGGAATTAAAAGGGAAGGCTTGTGTTGGCTCCAAAGGTAGCTCTCTTTCCACTCTTTCTTGTTGCATTCTTAGATGTAATAGTTATTGTATGTTTATGTATGTGCTATTGTGTGGAATATGCCCTATGCTATTGCTTTGATGCATTAATGCCAATGTGCTTGTGTGATGAATTGTGAGCTTTGCTCGGGTGAGGTAGTGCCAAAAGTCCCTTGAGATGGGTGAGGTGAAGCCGAAAGTCCCTTGAGATGGGTGAGACAAGGCCAAAAGTCTCACAACTGAGTGAGGCCAAGTCAAAAGTCCCTAAACTCGGGTGAGGCCATCCAAAAGTCCCTAAACTCGGGTGAGGCTAGACCAAAAGTCCCTATAGCTTATTTATGGCATTGTTGTGATCTCCATGGCATGTACAACATGTATTATGTGATTGAGAATGCTTGGATGCTAAATTACATGCTTTGACTTGTTATATGCCTTGATTGTTTACTTGAATGAGTGCACGAGCTACTGAGATTCCTTGAATCTCACCCCTTCCCCTCCCATATTATCATGCTAGGTGAATCTCAAGGAGGAGCAAGTGCACACCAAGGAGCCTAGGAACATGTATAGCTAGACTTTAGCTTTATTTTAGATATTTTGTTGTAAAGTGGTGTCAAATGAATATGCACCCACTATTTTTGAGATGTAACTATTGTAGCAAGTGTATATGTATGAAAAGATGTTATACAAACGATGCATAGAGCTAAATCAATGGAAATGTGGGTTTTGCCCCTTTTGTTGAATGAATGTAACAGTGTCTTTTTGGCCGTAGCATAGTGAATTTGGAATGTATGTTGATTTGGACCACTTAGACATGTGATATAGATTATTGTTATGCTTTTAAACTTGTCCATGTGGAGTGAGAATGTGTGAGAGGCCATTTGGACCCATTTTGGACCTTTTGGGTGCCAAAACTGGTATTTTTGTGAGCATCCGTCAAAGTATGACTGGATGAGCTCCTCTTGCCATAAAATTTGGCATGCCTCTAGAGTTTGTAGAAAGCTTCTTGAGAAGCTAAAGTGGGTAATTTTTGGAGGTCTAGAGAATATTTAGTGAATTGTTGAAATTAGGAAAATTTGGTAGTTTGGTCATGTACTATTCCTATAGGTCAGAAATGAAATCCATGTCATACATAGACCAAACGGTGGCCAAATGTCATGAAATTTTATACACATAAACTAGAAAATCACAGTGACCTATACCAACTTGAATCACCTAAATCAGAGGTCTGTAGAGAGAGAACGAACTGTCTGAAGTTTTGTATCAGCATCAGGGAGCCACCTAACCTCTGTTACTGTTCCATCAGTTTTCGAGGTCTAGGGGCTACTGAACTGATCTAGACTTATTTGTTTACTCTAGTAGACATCTGTAGCTTTCCAAATTGGTATAGTGTGCCCAGATTGGATTTTTGTGGATTTAGTTATGAATTTTTGAAAGTCATGACAGTAAGTTACACCAGAAACAGTGACAGTCAGACCTCCTTCCCATTTTCGATGTCAAACATGGTCCAAAATTAGAGATTCCGACTGAGAATTATTTTTAGTGTAAATTTAACACTTAGAGATTTCCAAAAAGCTAAGGTTTACTAGATTCCCATTTTTCTATAATTAGTTATGATTTTCCAAAGTTAGAGCCAAAATATGACTTTTGGGCACAAGTGAGAAAATGCATTTTTCTGGTTTTTGGCTCTATACCCGTGGCTTATGGCTTGTTTTATGCTATGTATGAGTTGTATAAGTGGAGTTTGAGTTGAGAATATAAATGATGGGTTCACAAGACCCACGGGGCAGAAGATGAGTGTATGAAACCCCGTTTCATAGCATGAAAATGCCACAGATTGGTATTGGTCCTTTGGAAATCATATGGAACCGAGCCCAGTGAGAGGCTAGATAGAGTTAGTACATTAAGGTGTTACATTTTTTTATGTTTCTGCAGAATGGGAGTGGCTAAGTTGGTTTTTAGGGTTTTAAGTTGGGTCTAATATGAGTTATGGGTTGACCCAAAGATCCAATACCAAGTGGGTTTCAGATTTAAGCCTTGTTGGGCTAGTTTTTCATGTGTTGGGCTGTAGAATTTTAATTGAGTTTAGCCAAATTTAAAGAATTCAATTTATTTGGGTCTGTACAAAGGTTATTGGGCCATTTATAAGAGCTTATAGAAGTTGGGTCTTGGGTCTCTAATTCATTAAATTGAATTAGGCCATCACTAGGTGCTCTTTCTTGGGCCAAGTCTCATAATAAATGGTTGGGTCTGCACCTAAAATTATTGGGCCTCCATTAGCTCCTAACCTTGGCCTACTTAATTTAATTTGAGCCCAAATGGGGTTTCTAACTCAATTAAATCCCAAATTCATATTAAAATTTATCTCTTTAAGATTTTCATTCACTTAACTTACCCAATCATTCTATATTAATTATTCTTAATTAACCCAAATCTATAGTTAACACCTTAATTAATTTTGGGGTGTCACAAAATGCCCATCCATGGTGGCATAAAAAATGGAGGAAAGAGAAGGAAAAGCAAGCTAAAATAGGTAAGGATTTATGCCAAATTTTACTATGATGTAGTTATCAAACTTCTTTTACTCTTCATGCTCTCTTTCATGGTGGGTTTGGTTTCTCAAAAGGGTGAAGTTTATGGTTGTCACCTTGAGTGAAAAAGCTCATTTGAAGAAGCTAATTACACCAAAAGAATCTCTATCAAAAGCTTATCAAAATAAGGTATTATTCAAGTTAGGAAAATTTGCTATGTTTGAACCCTATCTTCATGTATATTTTGACTAAGAGAGAGAGAGAGAGAGAGAGAGAGAGAGAGAGAAGCATATATTTATTTGATGAAAATTTAGTGTAATCAAGGGTTTAAAAGAGTGAAAAATAAGAATATGCTAAGAGATTAATCTAAAAGCCAAGATCAACCTAAAAACCAAAAAATTGCATTTTGAGTTCCATTATGTCACACCATAATTTATTAGGCTCCATATTCCCATATTCAATGTGACTTTCATGTGCAAACAAAGAAAAACCCAAAAAAAGGAATAAAATAATGTAATTTTCTCACGTTACATCAGGGTTTAAAATTCAAATTTCAATCCGTGGACATCGTGAAGTCACCAATACCATTCTCTATTTATTTTTCATCTAAACAAGTCACAAAGATTCCAAAACATTCTATAAACCATGGTTTAGAAGCCAAAAACCAAAAATTCCACGTTTTAGCCTCAGGTCAGAATTCTAGTTTACTGATACCAACTTTGGAAAATTATAACTAAATCTAGAAAAATTGAAATCAAGAAAACTATAGTTTTTTGGAAAGCTCTAGATGTTAAATTTATATAAAAATAATTCCAAGTCATAAAAAAATTATTTGGACTATGTTTGACAATAGGAAAGGAACAGAAGTCAGACTACCTAGGGTTTCTAATACAATTTACTAATATACATTTCAAAAATTCATAACTAATTCCAAAAACATCCAATCTGGGTAAACTATACTAATTTGAAAAGTTACAGATATTAATTAGAGGAAAAAAATAAGTTTAGACCATTTCAGAAGCTTTTAGACCCCAAAATTGATGGAATAATGACTAAGGTCAAACTACACTCTTGATGCTAACCTAAAACTTTAAAAATTCATAACTCCCTTTATGGACTTCCAATTGAGGTGATTCTAGTTGATGTAGCTCACTGTCAATGTCTAATTTCTTCTTGTAAAATTTGATAGCCATTGAACATCATTTGGCCCATGAATGATGGAGGCAAAATTTTAGACCATATGAATAGTGCCACAGTCCAATTGTGAAATTTTAGCCAACTTTGGAAATTTGCCAAAAATTCTATAGAACTCCAAATAATATGCGTTATAGCTTCGTAAAAAAATCTAAACAATACCTATACACATACTAAATTTCATACCAAGAAGAGCTCATTTGGACAAATTTTGTCATAGCTCATAATTATGGTCACTTTAATGTCATCTAAGGGTTCAAATTGGTCCAAATGGTCTTCTTTGTATTCTAGCACCTCTTGGACAAGTTTGTGATGCTCACCGAAATGATGACACCACAAGTGTACAGGTCTTAAGAATAGTACATGATGAGTCAAGATCGTTCCCTCAAAGAATCAATACGATTAGTGATTAGGCATTAGAGTTTTCATATTCATTTTAGTTAAACAAATCAAATTGTGATTGAATTTTTGTGAAAATTAATTCAAATACAATTAACAGTAATGAAAAATGATTTAAATTGAAAATAAGCAATTACAAACACCCTAGAAATTCTAATCCTCTTTTTTACACAATGTCAATCATTCCCCTTTTTAATTAATTGGCTTAATGTCAATTTTAGAGTCAAAAGTCTAATTAGGTAAAAATGTCTTTCGATCCATTCAAACTCATATATCTACTCAACTCTTTGATATCTCAAATGAGAAGCTAACATACAATTAAGCTCAGACCTTATCTAAACTACCTAGGGCCCTTGAGTATATTTCTATCTCAAGTGCAAATTAGATTATATCTAATCCTAAGTTGCTCAATCAATGGTCTATAAGCAATTCCTTTCTTTCAAAGGCTAATTACAAAACCTATAATCAAACTAGAGGTGACCAATCAATAGAATGAAACCATAATTCAAATTAAGCACTAAAATATTCAATAATTCAATATAATCAAAAGGGAAATGATCTCCAAAACTTAAAGGTTCATAGAATCCTTAAGGGTTACAAGATTTAGCCACTTATGGCTTGAAATCCATTCCTGTAAAATTTGATAGCCATTGAACATCATTTGGCCCATGAATGATGGAGGCAAAATTTTAGACCATATGAATAGTGCCACAGTCTAATTGTGAAATTTTAGCCAACTTTAGAAATCTGCCAAAATTTCTATAAAACTCCAAATAATATGCATTATAGCTTCATAAAAAAATCTAAACAAAACCTATACACATGCCAAATTTCATACCAAGAAGAGCTCATTTGTACAAATTTTGTCATAACTCATAATTATGGTCACTTTAATGTCATCTAAGGGTTCAAATTGGTCCAAATGGTCTTCTTTGTGTTCTAACATCTCTTGGACAAGTTTGTGATACTCACCAAAATGATGACACCGCAAGTGTACGGGTTTTAAGAATAGTACATGATGAGTCAAGGTCGTTCCCTCAGAGAATCAATACAATTAGTGATTAGGCATTAGAGTTCTTATATTCATTTTAGTTAAACAAATCAAATTGTGATTGAATTTCTATGAAAATTAATTCAAATACAATTAACAGTAATGAAAAATGGTTTAAATCAAAAATAAGTAATTACAAACACCCTAGAAATTCTAATCCCCTTTTTTACACAATGTCAATCATTCCCCCTTTTAATTAATTGATTTAATGTCAATTTTAGAGTCAAAAGTCTAATTAGGTAAAAATGTCTTTCGATCCATTCAAACCCATATATCAACTCAACTCTTTGAGGTCTCAAATGAGAACCTAACATACAATTAAGCTCAGACCTTATCTAGACTACCTAGGGCCCTTGAGTATATTTCTATCTCAAGTGCACATTAGATTATATCTAATCCTAAATTGCTCAATCAATGGTCTATAAGTAATTCCCTTTTTTCAAAGGCTAATTACAAAACCCATAATCAAACTAGAGGTGACCAATTAATAGAATGAAACCATAATTCAAATTGAGCATTAAAATCTTCAATAATTCAATATAATCAAAAAGGAAATGATCTCCAAAGCTTAAAGGTTCATAGAATTCCTAAGGGTTACAAGATTTAGCCACTCATGGCTTGAAATCCACAGACAAATTCAGCAAACATAGCAACAAATACATCAACTTGAAGAGAAGATGGAGTAAAAACACCTAATCGGAAGAATCTTGCACAGAATCAACGATTTCCCGATTAATATAAAGCTTCTCCAACACCTCTTGTGCATTTTCTCACTTTTCTAGTCGACCAAAATACCTATCATTTGCTAAATGACCAAACCCTAGCCTTTTCTCATGTCTTTTAACTTGCAAATCAAAGCTGTGCGTTTCAGAGGTTGATCTCGCTATGGCGAAGGGTGACTCTCGTTATAGCGAAGCTTATAGGCACTAAAAATTCTACTGATCTCGCTATGGCTAGCGCTATAGCTAGGGGCTCCCTGAAATTTGTATGCATCGCGACTTCGATATGGCGAAGTGACTTTCTCGTTAAAGCGAAAGTGCATCCTTGCTACAGTGAATTGTATTCTAGCTGTAACAAGAGAACTTATTCCACTTGCCTTTTTACTTTTAATCTTCCCTCTCTTTTCTCATTTCTTTCTACAATCTTCTACTTTCCCCTGAGATAAAAATCAATCATAAAATAAGGCTTAAACTGATAAAGATATTGCAATTGAAACATTTTCTTTATTTTGTTTGATTGAATAAAAATTTAGACATATTAGTCAAGAGAAAAATGCTTTGCCTCCCTAATTTATCATAAAATATATCCCTTTCTCATCCAAAATTAGGGAGTCATCAATTTGAAAGCATATTACATCATATATGAACTAGCCAAGTGATCCAAGTCATCATACATATCAATTTGGCTGTTCCACATGCAAGAATACATAAGCAAATATAAGCTCTTAAGTACCCAAATCATATTCTGCCATTATTTTGTCATTAAATTTGGTTCATACATCATCCATACATGCTTTTACATTTGCTCAAATATTTACAACTCGAAAATAATATGTACATAAATACTTTGACATTTCCTTGAATTCAAAAGCTATACAAATTACATATTTGTCACAACATAGCCATTTAGGTTCCTTACCCTCTATTCTTTAATTCTTGAACTCCACTTGGACCATATAAGATAGGAGAAGGAAGCGGGTGAGATTCATGAAATCTCAATAACTCATACACCCATTTAAGTACATATTCAAGGCATATAATATGTCAAAGGCTACAAGTATGCAAACTAACCAATCCATGAAGTATTCAAATCTACATTTTCATGCCCCAAAGTCACATCAAACACAAAAATGATCTTTAGGGACTTTTGGTTTAGTCTCACCCCATTTTTAGGGCTTTTAAATTTGTCTCACTCTCGACCTCGGGACTTTTGACTTAGCCTCACCCATCCATAAGACTTTTGGCCTTGTCTCACCCATGGCTAGAGCTAAAGACTTTTGGTATCTCCTCACCCATAAAAGGACTTTTGGCATCACTTCATTCTTATGAGCAATGTTCACAAACTAATAACATTCAAAAAGACATATTGGTACCAATGCAACAACACAACATCAAGTGGCATGTTTCAAGATACAAATACACACACAAGTACACAATGACATATATACAACTAAGAATGCAAACAAGAATAGTGTGGAAAGCTATCTTGATGTTTATTCAAGCTTTAGTTTGGAGTATTTCTCTCCTTCTTGGCCTCATAAGCACCATGAGATGGGATTTGATTTCCTTGACCTAACCACAATAAACAATACTCAATTACACTCTTGAAGTAAGCCAAGATCTTAAACACACATCAAAGGAGCATACTTTGTTCACTAGTTACATAATAGTTTCATTAATAGCCTAATGAAGCAACTACCATAATTCAAGTTCTTAGCTCCATTCTCTTCCCATATTTAGCCCTCTTGTCTTCATTTAAGGTCCTTAGAGCCATCACACCCACACTTTCAAAAGCCTAGATACATGTTGCTTTATAAGACTACATTATGGAAGCCATTGCCTCATCTTTCAATTTATGGCTTCCAAATTTTTCCCAAGGGTTTGTCCCACCTTCTTCCATCATATGAAGTCTCAAACCAAGGTTAAAAAAAATTAAAACACTCCCTAACCTATTGCTTCTACCTTGGCCTAAACTACGAAAGGAGGAAAAGCCCATGGACTTTTTAATTTTTCCTTGATAAGAGACACACTTGGAAGGCTTCCTAGGGGTCTTAAGAACTCAAATAAATATTCACACATACAAGAAAATTCAAGAATCAAATTAGTTTTTGCATTATGTTTAAGAGCTTCACACTTTCTTATTTTAATTTCCATTAGTTTTCCTTCCAATTTCTTTGCATATTCCAAGTTCCCATAGCTTAAATCAATGGTTTCATGCTTGCTCTAAGTCAAAAACTTCCCCCTTCTCATGGTTTTGTTCTTGGCTAAAACACCATACCAAGAAGCAAGAAGGAAGAAGCAAGTTGCAAGGAGTTTTTACCTTAGTTTCAAGTTCTTTCTAAGACGTTCTTCCTTTGCCCTATTTTTCTCTTTGAATTTTTAACTTTTCTCCTTTGGTTCAAAGCCAAAATAGAACCATTTCATCCACTAAAACCGTGGAAAGATGAAGCAAGAAGAGAGGAACAACTTTAAAGAAAAGAAAGCCATGAAATTCCTTAAATTTTTCTACCTTTCTTAGCTTCTTTCTCCCTTTTCGCTTGGCCTCCTTGTGTGTCTCTCGTGGTAGCTCCCTTCTCTATTTTGGACGAGCTTAAGTCAACTAAGAAGAAACTAAAATTTTGGATGCCTAATATAAGGAGGTTTCAAGAAGCATTTGTTTTGAAAAATTCTGTTTATGTCCTGCGTACTTGGTATTTTCATTTTACCTTTGTTTTAGTTCCTTTTTTAGAATCGTATTTTTTATCATAAGATTTAGTCCTTAATTTTATAAAATGGTTTTGAAAGAACTCAATTTGGATTTAAAATCTTCTTGAATAAATCGGTTAAAGTTTGGGTCAACTGATATTCAAGACCATACATCAAAGGGGTTTTAACTGTCCTGAGGCTTCCTATGATTTTTACAGCCTTTGAGAACCCCGGAGAACTCATATTTTCCATTTAAAAAACCCTCTTATGAGTTTTCTAAAAAGTGTCTATATTTATGAAAATGCCAATAGACTTTTGGCAAATTTTTTGAACTATTCTGGCTCTAGTTTTCGAGTATATTAGACCTTGCATTCTCATTTTCTATTATTTAAAATTTTATCTTAATTTTATTTGACCTCAAATCATCCTCTCTAGAGGATTTTCTTTTGTATATAGTGAATTTCATACATTGATAGTGAAATCATACATTATGTTTCTCACATTTTCTCTTATTTTTGAAGAACCAGATATTACACGTTAGGGTTTGGTTTGGCCTTGAGCAATTTAAAACTTTATGAGGACTTGTTAATTCTTATAGTACCATAATTGACCTAGAAATGAATGATGGATATCCTAAAGATCTTAAATTCCCTATGAAACAAAAAAAACATCAAGATTGTGTAGTATAAGGGTGTTCTCAACCAAGGGAAGAAAATGATACATAGGAAAGTTTTTAATTTAGTCTCATGGTTTAAGAGGCTTAATGGAGTAATATAAAGGCTAGATGAATTATTGGTTTAACAAAAAGAATGAGATTTGATGATGTTGGGGATTATGGTTCCATAAAAACCCTAACTTTCACTAGGAATGAATTAAGTGATATAGCTGAGTGCTTGGACTTGTTTTAGCTACAAAAAGTGAGTAAATTGAGATAAATGAATAATGGGATTGCTTTAAGTCCTAATATGCACATGTATTGTTAGAATGAGTTTGAATATATCTTAATTAGTTGTTTATGCTTTAATTAATGCGCCTAAGCCAAGCAAATGAGACCACACCAAAGTGTATATGTGAGACTATGGGATCAAGAGAAGGAGAGCAAGGGAATTGATTGAATTTGCTTGATAATGTAGTTTTCCCTTCATTATTATATGTGTGGTTGGTTTACTTGAGTCATTAGTTGCTTATGTATATTGTTTGTAATTGTTTGGTTTGTTGGTTGTTTAAGTAAACTATGCAATTACATGAGACCTACTTGAAATTATGAGAGGGGTGGCTCTATGTTGAGTGAGGCTAGGGAAATGAATATAGATTTGCTCTACCTTAGGCCAAAAGTCTCTCGAGGACATGGATTTACTCTTACTTGAGTCAAAAAAACCCTTAGAGCATGGATTTGCTCTCTTGTGTATAGATTGGCTATGAATGCATAACATGCATGCTTCTATGTAATTAAGTGAACTATATGTATATTTGAATGTTAGTTTAACTATTGGGATTCTTTGAATCTCATGTTTCCCTATTTCCTTTAACTATGGCCAGGTGATGTGCAAAGCAAGGAAAAGAAAGACCTAAAGACCTAGGAAGGTCAATTATGTCAAAAGAATTAGCTTAGGATTTGATATTGTAAATATGATCATATAAACTTATATTTTTATGCAATTTATTGGCAACATGTGCAAAAGTGTTAGACAATAAATATATGACTAATGGATGTATGTATGAAACATTAGAACATAGTTTAAGATATAGAAATCTAATGAGTTTAACACATATTTTGATGTGGAATAGTGATTTTTATATGCAAAGCAAATTTCATGTGATGAACCATTAATAGTTGATGCATGTATGAATTGAAATTTACTCATGATGAGAACTAACATTTTAGAACTCATTTAATATATTTTGGAACCAAAATTTGGCTATTTGAGCCATAAAATATACTTTTGCCCTTGACTATATTAATGAATGAATTTGGGGCCGAAAATCAATTAAAAGACATTTAGAACTTTCTATAAAGTTAAAATTTGTATTTTTCAAAACTCTATAGAATATTTAGTAAATTTCCAAAGTTGGTCCCCAAAAAGTTGCCATGGTCCTAGTACTATTTATGTTACACAGTTTTGGTTTTTGTAGAGAGTTCACATCACAAGTTTTAAAATGACATCTAATTTGTTCGGAGTTATGTAACTTATGAATTTTTTAAGCTTGAACTTCATTATATACTTTATGGCCTAAATGAGTGAATGACTTCCTTTATGTGAATAAGATATATGTACATGCTAATTTGGATGGAATTAAACACCTAAACATGACATTTTGAGATGAAATTGTGAAAAATCATTTTTGTAGGAGGACCTCCCAACAGGCTGGGTCGCTATGAGTTTCTATGTTCATCTACGCAATTCCTGCTTCGCCGAGTTTGCGTTGAGTTGATGGACCGGGTGTAACTAGCCTCGCATCAAAAGCTCAATTGAAGCATGATAGTAATAAATTTCTGCTATAATTGGATACTAAATATTTACATGTACTTAAGTGGATATATAAGTGTGTTAAAAATTTGAGATATATTATGGTGTAATGTATTGTCCTTTGGTTTGAAGAAATCCTCACATGGCAAAGACCAATGGCCATTCTTACTATACTTACTACATCTTTGATTATCACCTCTATGTAAATTCTTTCTTTTTTTTCCTAAAAGTCACCCTAACTAGATAAGAAACTAAATGATATTGATTCTGTATGTCCTGAAAACCCTTCTAATGATTTTGGTTCTCTAAAACATATTGAACTTATGTGCCTCTAAATAGTTGGCAAAGTATAAGGAGAATGACATTTTGTTCATATAAAAGGGAAAAAGTGTCAACTACTTGAGATCAGCAATGCATGAATTATCCAAATATTTAATTAAAAATAAACTTGTTGCAATGGATTTTGGAAAGTATAAATAATTTTTGAGCTTGTTGCATGCATATATGCAGGAGGAAGAGCTCAATGCACATGGCCAATTTTATATCCAAAATTTTCCACAACTGAAGGTAAAAGTTATGGAAGGTAGTAGAATAGCTGCTGTTATTGTTCTAAGCAGCATTCCTAAAGGGACAAATTAGGTGCTCCTACAAGGCAACTTTTATCATAAGTGTTCAGGTGAGCTAATTGTGGGATATGTGCTCTTTCAACGACTAATTAGTTTAACTATAATCACAATTAGTATATGGTTCGTTGATCTTAATCTCTTTTATCTAAATAATCTAAAGTTACAATATTATATATATATATATATATATTAAGTATTTGAATTGACTTGAATTATTCACCAAAAACTTATAGGAGATATACATAAATTATGAAAACAGAAAAAGGAGGATTTTGCATGTGTTTTGTGAAATAGAGGAAAATTTTGTGAAAATTCAGAAAAACGGAAGGACCTTACTTAATAATAAACTATATGAAAATAGTTAATGGTGTTGCACTATTAAATTTTTAGTAAAAAAATCTTTTGCATATGATGCTTCTATTTATCTTTTCTATTTTCCAACTTCAAGATCTCTGTTTCTTCATGTTTCTTATGAAATTTCTATGTCCTTTATAATGCCACATGAAGATAGTAGTTGAGGTTAAAAAAGAAATATTAATCTTCTTTATCACCCTCTTCTAATTTTAATTTGAAGCAATAATGTCATTAATTGTATGGATGCTTCAATTTTTAGGTTTCATAACTCAAGAATGCATTACATTGGATATTTAAATTTATATATGATCCTCTAATTATTTTAGAGCAACAAGTGTGTGTGTGTGTGTGTGTGTGTGAGAGAGAGAGAGAGAGAGAGAAGCTCCTCTTTTGAGTGGTTGGTTATGGAGCTATGAACAACCAACAAGCTCTTTAACATTTTTATAGCAGTGTGTGTAGAATAAATTCCAAATTTGGAGTACCCTTAAAAGCAATGAAATTAAACAGGGTTAAATAGATTTGGAAGCTAAAAATAAGTTGTTTTACTTTCTAGCACATATATTAAGTGTAATAAGTAGAAAGAGCAAATATAATGAATTTTTCTAACATAAATAAATTTAGAGTAAATTAGGATAGAATTAGAGCAATCTTAATTTACTTAAAATTTACCTCTATTAGAAAAATTCATTATATTTGGAGTCCCCTTAAAAGCAATGATTCTAACTTGACACTAATTGAAGATTACCCCTAAGAGGAGTGAATAGGTGTAATAAGCAAAAAAGGTAAATATAACGAATCATTTTAACACAAATAAATTTGGAGTAAATTAAGATAGATTTAGTCAAGTTTTATTTTACTCTAAATTTGTTTGTGTTAGAAAAGTTCATTATATTTACTCCAAATTTGGAGTGAACTCTAAACTCCAAATTTAAAATATCTTTAAAAACAGTGAAATTAAAGAGAGAAATAGTTTTGGAAGCTAAAAGTTTCCAACACATATACCAATTAAAGATTATATTTGGAGGAGGGGTAAATAAGTATAATAAGTAAAAAGCGTAAATATAAGAAATCTTTTCAATATAGTTAGTTTTGGAGTAGCTTTTAAGATAAGATAGAGTTCATATTGGAAGACAAAGTTAACTTTTGGAGTGCATTTTAAATGAAATATGCTGGATTTGGAATTTATTCCAAATATGAAGTACTTATTAAAATAGTTACAATGTACTTTTTAAAAATAGTGACATTAAAGAGAGGTAAGGAGGTAAATGACGCTATTAAACTATCCTAGTTTAACTCCTCTAACTTATGTTCAATTTCTTTAAATTACAAAAGACAAATTTTACGTATTCACTTATGTTCAGTGTAACTCGTGGGTTGCATAGGTCTAAAAACTAGTCACAACAATTTTAGAGCTGAGTCGTGCCTCTCCACATTTCTCTTTTAACGCTTTTGTCCATATTCAAGCCATGGGCCGTACTACTATCGTATGAAAAGATGGAAATTTCATTCTGCTTGACAGATTCTTAAAACCATATGTATATATAACTCAACAGATTATAGGACAATATAAGATAATTAATTAGTTATCAAGGTAGTAGCTATTTGTAATTTTCGCAACCCCAACACCTTGTAAATTTTAATTATTCATTAATCGATCTAATACATGCATGACAGAACAGATAACTTGCATACTACATTCTACACGTACTATGAGATTTATATACCACACTCATATTATTAGGCTCTTTTCGTTACACTAACTTTGAGACCATGTTTCATCATAAGCACAATTGTAACGGTTGGGAAAACAGGATGATGTTCTACCACCTGGATATGATAATTCCACATAATAGCAGTTGCCACTATCTTCATCAGATTGAAGGATAGGTTCTTACCCAAGCAAATTCTAGGACCTGTAATAACTTTTGAGTATAATAAAGAGAGAGGAAGAGTGGGAGAATGAAGAACACGTTCTATTCCATAAGCTAAGCCTTTATATAGGCAAATACATGAGTGATAAAATTAATTAAATAATAAAAATAATTTCTAAATAGTAGGACATGACTTGCAACACATTAGCCACTACATAGACTCCATAATGCATTTTATCTCCTAAAATGGTGCAACATGGGAAAATGCAAAGTAACATGCAGAACATGGGTAAGTGGATAACTTAATGGTGGAGTGGGCAACAAGTTAGGACATGTGACAAACAAAATACTTAGTCAAATTTTATATTTTTCTTAACAATCCCTCCCTTAAACTAATATTTGCAAACATTAAGTTTAAGAGTGTAAGGATTTAAATTAAGCCCTCCCTTGAGCAAAGTCTTTCAAAGAGCACACTCCAAGCATTTTTCGAAGCTTCACAAACACAGCAATCTTAAGAGGCTTGGTCATAATATCAGCAACTTGATCTTCACTTTTGCAAAACACCAAATCAATTATACCATCATTGCAAAGGTCACGCAAAAAATGGTATCTCACGTCAATATGCTTGCTTCTTCCATGTAAAGTTGGATTTTTGGAAATTTTGATTGTTGAAACATTATCACAATAAATTGTTGTTGGGCTTTGTTGATCACTTTGAAGCGTTTCAAGCAATCTCTTTAGCCATATAACTTGACAAGAACAGGCTGCTGCTGAAACAAATTCAGCTTCTGTAGTCGACAAAGTAACAATTTCTTGTTTCTTTGAAGACCAAGATATAGCTCCAGAACTCATTATAAAAATAAAACCTGATGTACTTTTCCTATCATCAAGATCTCCAGCATAATCACTGTCAGAAAAACCATAAAGCTTGCCTTTTGAGTTAGCTTTATAAAATATTCCAAAATCAATGGTGCCTCTCAAGTAACGAAAAATTCTTTTTGCAGCAAAGAGATGACTCTCAGTTGGATTCTCCATATATCGACTTATTAAACTAACACCATGCATGATGTCAGGCCTTGTTGAAGTGAGATACATCAAACTTCCAACCATCTGCTTAAAAAGAGTAGTATTAATTTTCTTTCCTCCATCATCTTTCACCAACTTTAAGCCACATTCAGTTGGAGTACGAACAGGATTGCAATCCCCCATTTTAAACCTGTCCAAAATCTGAAGAACATACTTCTTTTGTGAAATAAGAATACCAAATGATGATTGCACAACTTCAATGCCAAGGAAAAAATGCATTAAACCCAAATCAGACATTTCAAACTCTTGCATCATTTTCCTTTTAAACGCATGAATCATGGAATTATCATTTCCGGTATAAATTAAATCATCAACATAAAGAGATACAAAAAGCATTCTTCCACCTTTTTCAAATTTTGTAAAGAGAGTATGTTCATGAGGGCATTTTTGAAAACCTTTTTTAATAAAATAAGCATTTATACGACTATACCAAGCTTTTGGTGCTTGTTTTAGTCCATATAAAGCCTTTTTTAATTTATATACCTTTTCTTCACTACTTTTCTTCACATATCCAAGTGGTTGATCAACATAGACCTCTTCCTGCAACTCACCATGTAAAAATGCAGATTTCACATCTAATTGATAAACATACCAAGAATTTTGAGCAGCTATGGCTAAAACTAATCGAATAGTATCAAGTCTTGCAACTGGAGCAAAGACTTCTTTATAATCAACCCCAAATTCTTGCTTGTAACCTTTTACAACAAGGCGAGCTTTATATTTGTCAACTTCACCATCTTTGTTCAGCTTTGTTTTGTAAACCCATTTAACACCAATGGATTTTTGCCCCTTTGGAAGTTCCACTAATTCCCATGTGTTATTTTTCTCTATAGATTTGATCTCCTCATCCATGGCAATTCTCCATTTCGTATCTTTGATGGCTTCTTCAAATGTGATGGGATCACAATCTGCAAACAAAGTAAAATGAGCTATTGTTTCATCATCAGTTAAGTCATCTCCACTTACATAATCTATCATCCATGCTGGTCTCTTTCTAGTACGATTAGACTGTGATTCTTCTACAATTTCAGTAGTTGGAGATGGTTCCACCACTTCGGTAGATAGAATGTCATTTGGTGAATTTTCAAGAGTAGCCACTGTGGTGTTTTCTGGGTATTGAGAGTACTCCTTTTCTTCTTCAGATTCAATAATTGGAGAAGGCTGCTGCCCATTCCAATTCCAAGTGCTCTCTTCATCAAAAATAACATCCCTGCTAATCACAATTTTATTGGTTAGCGGATTAAATAATTTATAAGCTTTAGACATTTCACTTACACCCAAAAAAATACATTTTTCACTCTTATCATCAAGCTTCTTTCTTTTCTCATCTGGAACATGGACATAAGCGATACAACCAAAAATTCTGAAGTGATCTACGGCTGGCTTTCGCCCACTCCAAGCCTCATGTGGAGTCATATTTTGAACAGCAAAAGTAGGACTTCTATTCAAAATATGAATACTCCAATTTACTGCTTCTGGCCAAAAACTCTTTGGAATTTTTCCTTTTGCTAGCAAGCTTCTCACCATGTTGAGGATGGTTCTATTCTTCCTCTCTGATACACCATTTTGTTGTGGTGTATAAGCGGCTGTAAGCTCTCTTCGAATACCATACTGCTCAATAAAATTTGCAAATTCTTTTGAGCAGTATTCTCCACCACGATCAGTATGAAGAGTTTTAATATTTTTTCCCATTTCATTTTCAACTTGAGCTTTAAAGCTTTTAAATATACTAAAAGCTTCTGCTTTCTCCTGTAAAAAATAAACCCAAGTTTTTCAACTATAATCATCAATAAATGTAATAAAATATCTTTTACCACCATTGGAGATTGGTGTTATTGGCCCACATATGTCGGAATGAATCAGCTCCAATACATCCTTTGCTCTCCATGACTTTCCTTGAGGAAATTGAGTACGTGGCTGTTTGCCAATAACACACTCTTCACAAACTTGAGAAGGAGCAGAAATTTGAGGAAGACCAGTTACCATATTTTTCTGATGAAGAGTTTTTAATCCAGCAAAGTTCAAATGCCCATAGTGATAATGCCAAAGCCATGAGGCATCCTTCTCACTAGCCAACAAGCAAGATTGAACACTTTCAATCTTTAATGGGAATAACCTGTTTGAACTCATTTGCACAACAGCAATAGCACCTCGTGAAGGATCATAAATCTCACAAGCCCCTTTTTGAATAGTTATAATATAACCCTTTTCTTGCAATTGACCAGCACTCAATAAATTGCTTTTCAAATCAGGGACATAGAAAACATTGGAGATTGTTTCTATAAAACCATTTTTAGTTTTTATTTTAATATTACCTTTTCCCATTACCTTCACAGTAGAACAATCACCAAAACTTACAGTGGAATGAAATTCTTTATCTAAGGAAGAAAATAAAGATTTTCTTCCACACATATGGTTGCTGCAGCCAGTATCCACATACCAAAGATCTGATTGAGGTGCTTCAATAACTTGACATGCCATTAACAAGGTTTCTTCCTCTTTCTTTTCTACAAAATTTGACTTCTCTCCTCTTTCTTTATTGTTAGGCAGCTTAGTATAATATTCAGAACGATAATGACCAAATTTATGACATCTAAAGCATTCTACCTTAGATTTGTCAAATTGTTGATTTCGTTCTCCACCTTTACCTTGAAATTCATCCTCCTCATCATCTCTATTGCCTCGGTCTCCTCTTCCTCTACCGCGGCCTCTACCTCGACCTCGACCTCTATCTCTACCTCTACCCCTTCCTTTAAATTTTAAGGAACGAGTAAAAATAGAAGCTTTTAAAGCTTGCTCCTCCATAGTTGAATTGCGATTCATCTTCTGCTCATGAACTAGCAAAGAGCTCTGCAATTCATCAAGTGAGAGTGCATCTATATCTTTTGAGTCTTCAATAGAACAAACAACATAATCAAATTTAGGAGTTAGTGAACGCAATATTTTTTCAACAATAGTAACATCTTGCATTTTTTCACCATATAAACGCATTTTGTTACTTATTTCCAATGCTCTGGCACAATAATTTGTGATAGATTCACCATCCTTCATTTGCAGAATCTCGAAATCTCTTCTCAACGCTTGAAGCTGTGCACGCTTTACTCTTGTAGTGCCTTGATATTTCTTCTTCATGGAGTCCCATATATCCTTGGAAGTTTCTTTGCAAAGAATAGTTTCCAAGATGGGACGATCAATTGCCTGAAATAAATAATTCTTCGCCTTTAAATCTTTCAGTTTCAATGCCTCTATCTCTGATTGTTGTGCATTCGCAAGTGCTGCTACACCATTTTCAACAACATGCCAGTACTCCTTAGATCTTAAGAAATTCTCCATCAGCAAGCTCCAATGATCATAGTGACCATCAAAACGTGGAATAGATGGCTGCACAAAGTTAGAATCTGAAAAAGACATATTGATGCAACAAACAGAAATAACAATGAATGTCAATAATAATCACAAGAGAAGAAGAAAAAATAATATTGCTCACTCCCCTTTTTTTTTCACAATATTTTGCACTCCTCACAAACCAAGCTCTGATACCACTAATAACTTTTGAGTATAATAAAGAGAGAGGAAGAGTGGGAGAATGAAGAACACGTTCTATTCCATAAGCTAAGCCTTTATATAGGCAAATACATGAGTGATAAAATTAATTAAATAATAAAAATAATTTCTAAATAGTAGGACATGACTTGCAACACATTAGCCACTACATAGACTCCATAATGCATTTTATCTCCTAAAATGGTGCAACATGGGAAAATGCAAAGTAACATGCAGAACATGGGTAAGTGGATAACTTAATGGTGGAGTGGGCAACAAGTTAGGACATGTGACAAACAAAATACTTAGTCAAATTTTATATTTTTCTTAACAACCTGCACCAAAAACAAATTTGTAAGATGGTACGTGAACAATGCGCCCTGTCTCTGAGATCCATCGCTCAGGCTTGAACTTCAAGCAATCTTTTCCCCATATGTCTTCTAATCTCCCCATTGCACATTAATATCGTAGTCTTGGGTTCAATAGCATGGCCACTGGGAAGTATGTCAGATTGGATGGCTTGCTTACGATCTATAGGTATGGGAGGAAATAGCCGCAGAGCTTCACATACAGCACCATGGAGATAAATTAAATTGTTTACCTCATCCACACCTAAATTGGTTGGATTTCCCCCTTTGGCAACAATCTTATCTTTGATCTCTTCAAGGATCTTAGCTTCCTCGGATGGATGTGTAGCAACAAGCCAGAAAAACCAAGTAAGAGCTGAAGTTAGGGATTCTTTCCCAGCACTCAAAAGATTAGCAGCAGTGTCCCTCAGAAACTTGTCATCCAGACCCACTCTCCCTTTGCTTCTTCCTCTTTTATTAAAGTTGTCAGCAAGTCAGCTTGTCCTAATTCCTCCATTTCATCTTTAATGCAGAGCTTCCTTCTAAGATTTTTTCTCTTTGATGTTATACTTTCATATAGGAATTGGTCAAATGTTTTCCATGCATTTGCCATCTTCTTCTCTGCTCTAATTTGAAGCCATTTCTGTAGCTTCCAGAAGCTTCTTGGCACTGTGTGTCTGTAGAATACTAACTCTTCTGATTCACTAAAAGCCTTCGCGCATGCAACTTCTAGAAAGTCAATGGCAACGCATTCTCGAAGTTTTTGTTTCTAAGCAATGAATGGAGCAGTGTCCGGTTGTATGTCCATATATCTGAATCAGCACTAAGAATCCCATCTCCAAAAACTTCATCAAAAGTGTCACGAAACTGGGGGCCCTTCTCATAGTTGCCAAAATTGTTGCTCGTAACGTGTTGTACGTTCATGGGGTCGCAGGTTGCCACATAGTTCATTCCGGTAAACCAAGGTCCCTTGAAGATCCCAGTACCAGCTTGTGTTTTCAAAGCCTGAGATACATAATCATGGAAGTGCCACAAGTTACAAAGAAGTTGGGGCAACATTCCTAAGATAGGCCAGTCAGTGAAGATGGGGTTTCTGCAACATCTTCTCCGATGGAAGATAAAAATGAAGCAGAGAAGTGGTGCAATCATTTGTACGTAACTAAGCATGGTCATTCTAAATTAAAGGAGACGAAGATGATTTTGCTTCTACGGATGGCTGTTTATAAAAGAGTAATAGACAAATGTCACTTATATTGCTATAAGCCGAAAAGAATTTATTGAATTCTATGCGGCGCCTGAAGAAAAATCGAAATTAAAAATAATTCAAATATAATCGCATAATCTTCCCTCCTATATTTGTGCTCTAGTCCCAAAAATAGCCTGATGGAAAATTACTTAATTTAGTCTTTTGTATAATTGTGTTCACAGCAGGTACAGCCAATGTTGGTACTCGATGAAAAGGCGACTTCAGTATTTATTTTGCAGATATTTAAACGTGAAGGCACCGTCGGTCTAATAATGGGTTGTAGGAAAGTGTAAATCATGTAAAGGGAAGACATTAGTTGAAAAATCGAAGCTTGAACCAAGAAAGAGTGCCTGCTGAGTGACTGATAACAATCAAAAGCAAATGAATAATTAAGATTTTTACAGGAAAAGATGAATTACTCCCATGTTTTGCTAAACCTATCTAAAGTCAGCGCCCTGATCCTTTACAATTTGGATTTGGTGTTGCTTAAACAACGTGATTTATATGGTTTATATTAGATTTAGATGGTTTAGATTGTTCGTTTTTCTTTTTAATTTTTTTTATCTCAATGATCATTTTTTTACAAGTAGATTGTTTGTTATATTTTTTTACTATATAAAAAACAAAAAAAAAATTAACAAAATCTAAACCTTCCAAACTTAATTTAGACCGCTCAAGTCACATAATATTTTTTGTGTTATTTTTTATCTAGAGTCATGGGCTTACTCATTTTATAACAAGGAGAAAATAATTATAGCATATTTAAATAAAAATTATATTTAAGTGTAATTCTTTATATTTTTATTATTATGTTTTTTAATAAAAATATAATATATATATATATATATATATTTAAAACATCCAATTATGTAATGTGTAAATTATAAAAATTATAAATTTATCTTTAAAAATTATACATATATTATATTATTATTAAAAAATTACATAATTATTATATTTTAATTATAAATATTACAAGCACAAATATAAAAAAGTGTCTTATAAATTTTCTCCTATTAGTAAACACAATTCATTCTGGTAAACCAAGGTCCTTTGAAGATCCCAGGGCCAGCTTGCGTTTTCAAAGCCTAAGATACATATTAATTGATGCGCCAAAACTTGCTATATAAAAAGTTAAGAATAAAAATAAAAATAAAAAAATAATTTAAAAAATAAAAAATATTTATAATATTTTTATTTTTAATGATTGAATAAAAATTAATAAATAATATTCAAAAATAAAAATAAAATTTCACCTAAATTTTCATTTTTTTTACCATTTTCCTCCTGCAACCAAATAAGTCGTTAGTTGTAATAGACAGTTGCTAATTTATGCTGCCGAAAACTTCGGGATTGAATTGATTGAATTCTATAGATGGCAACCACAAATAATTACATCAAATATAATTAATTAAACGATCTACATTGTACATGAAAAAAAATATCTGCCAAAAAATGTATATAACTTAGGGGTGTTTATTGGCTCGGTTGGCTTTAGGGATTTGCCTTAACTCGACTTAATCGAGCCAGGTCGGGTCGGGTTAAAAATATAAATAGGCAGAACTTTAAACAAAACTATATCAGGTCGGGCTGGGCTAGGCCACGGGCAAAGACATTCTGCCCAACTTGCCCTAATAATTTTTTTTTTAGTTATTAATATCTTGTCATCTTATATATATTTATATTTATGTTTATTTTATCTGATTCTCTTTACATGCTGCAACTTTTATTATCTTCCTAAATTCTCTCTATTTCTTAATTGTTTTCATTATTGATGTGCATATTTACTAACATTTCTTTTATTGAATAATGAAAATACACGTATTTACCTAAAGCTAATTATGTTAGTAAAACTTATATTTTGCTTGATAATACTAAGCTATTTTTTTATTATTGATAAAAATATGAAGGTTTCAAAAGCCTATTATTTTGAAGTATACACCTATGAGTCTACAAAAAAATATTTTTATATTAAGTATCAATTCATAAATAAAAAAAATTTCAGGCGGCCCTAAATCACCCTAACCTGCCCTAAAATCGGGCTTGTTCGGACCGGGCCAGACCATAGGTATAAAAACAAGCCTGATGTCTTAATCGGGCCGGGCATCGGGCATACTAGATGTCCGACTCGACCCTGCTCATGAACACCCCTAATATAACTAATTAAATTTTCGCATATTTCTTTTATACCTAGAAATGAATTTCTTATTATTCACTTATATAGCACCAAAAATTCGTTAACAGTCAATGTCCAGCTCTTTCATGACTGCATGTGAAACTATGAGCACTCATGAACGGTCACGTTGGCAGAATGTTCGTATGGGGACTGCCGCTTTCATGACACTTGATCTTGATGTGATAGTACTAGTTGAGAAGGCACCATCGGTTTTTTGAGCCAAATCCGTGTGATAAAAAAGAATTACACCGGGATGCTGTAGGGGAAGAGGAAATCAGATTTTATGAAGCTGATTTAGAATAAATTAAATTTTTTTTTAAAAAAAGCTTGAAGTCAGAACCATTGGTTTCAACTTCAAGCAGTTTTTAAAAAAAAAAAAATTAAAATTACAACTGAAGTCGGATTCAATAAGTTCGACTTCAGTAGTAATAATTTTAGGCGTTGCAGAGCCTGCAACGCTGGCCTACATGCATGCAGGCTTTCCCCCTCCCCTTATTTCATGCTAAGCCGACGCCCCCTCCCCAAAACCCATTTTACTTCACTCTTTCGTCCTCTCTAACCCACATCTCCCCTCAACCCATTTCATTCTCCCCCCCTCGTCCTTTCCCTCTCTTTCTCCCATTCAACACTCCCTCCCAAGTCCCCCTCCCCACTCCAATGCATTCTCCCTCCCCCCTTCCTCCCTTTCCTTCTTCCTCTCCCATCCTACTAAATCAGAAGCTCCTCCCCCTCCTCCTCTCTCATCCCACACAATTAGAAGCTCTTCTCTCCCTCCATTAACAAATTTGCTCATCCTTCTATCTTCCTCTCTAAAATAATAAAGGTTAGTAAATTAATTTTATTCTCTTTTATTTCTTTTATTATTGAGCTTATTTCTCTCTTTTTTTTTTTTGTTAAGCGTTCATCTTTAAAAATATATTTTGAAGTGATTATATATATATATATATATAAGGTAGTGAAAATAATTTTATAAACTTACAATTTTATTGAGATTTTATATTTAAATTTAAAATTTTTTAATAGAAATGCCACTAATTTATTTATTAAATTATCATATTTATTTTTTTCTTGATGTAAGTAATTAATCTATTGTATATTACATGATTAATATATATATATAATAAAATATAATATTAAAAGTAAGGTCAATTAGTAATTAATTATAAATAATAAGTTTGAAACGAATATTTCTATCTATAACAAGAAATTTTATAATAATAGATAGTAAAAAAATTTTTAATTTCTTATATTGATTGTGTAGGACTAACCAAAAAATAGTACGCCCATCACAAGTTATTCAGCCAGGACCAGAAGATGATTCACTTTTGTATCTTCAGACAAGGCACGTTTCACAAGCTGTCTAAGGAGGAAATGATAGATTGCTTCGTCCACGGCGAGTTATGCATAGTGATCAGCTGCCTGCACCTCCACCAGCTATTATTAACTATTTACGGGAAGTCGGTTTCTATGGGGTAACTCGATTAGGGTAATTTGAGTATAATCCTGCACTTGTATCGACATTGATAGAAAGATGGTGTCCTGAAACTCATACTTTTCATACCACTCGAGGAGAGTGCACGATAACTCTAGAGGATGTTGCTATCCAGTTAGGGTTACCTTGTACTGGAAATCTCGTTATTGCTCGAACAGATTATCTGTGGAAGGATACATGTGAGGGGTTGCTTGGGATTAGGCCACCTGATAATCAAATGTATAGATAGAGGTTGGCTGTTACTTGGTTGATGGAAAAATTTAATCAACTACCTGATAATGCAGACGAGGACACAATGCGACAATTTGCATAGGCATATATATTAAGACTTATCAAGGTCTTTTGATGCTAGATAGATTGAGCTATAAAGTGTACTTAATGTATTTACCACTACTGTGGGATTTCGAGGAAGTCGGCCAATATAGTTAGGGATCTGCATTATTGGCTTACTTGTATAGAGAGCTTTGTAATGCAACTAACCCTACTGAACAAGGCATAGGTGGATGTATGACCCTCCTCCATCTTTGGGCATGAGATAGATTCCCAATGCTAGCTTTAGAAAGACTACCACAACCAGATCCAAAGCTAGAAATTTATCCAGTGCTTCCACCACTGGGTTTCAGGTAAAATAGTTAAGAAATAAAAAAAGCATTTATATGTCTAAGCACTTACCCTAATATACTTTTGGTAACTTATTTTGCTACAAATGTGTTGGGATCACAGATGGAAGAATGTCGATAAATCTCCCCGTCCACATGACATGGCATTACGACAATATCGAATATTATTAGATGTGATGCGAGACGATGAGGTATGATTGATTTACATGGTTGGAATTATCCTAAATTACCTGTTTATGAATATGCTTGTTTTTGTGACATTTTAATATGTTGTAAATAGATCATGTGGCAACCATATGAAGCAAACGGAGTTCGTGATCTCATTCCACAATATTGCCTCGAAGGTCGAGATATTTGGCTAGCATCGGTGCCACTTATCTACTTTCATATCATTGAGTGGCATCACCCAGATCGGGTGTTACGTCAGTTTGGTCGGCAGCAGCCAATTCCGACACCTCCAATCAATTTAGAGGCTTTACACACATTACAGTTGCGTGGAAGAACCTCAATGAATTGGCCAGAAGAACACTTAACGTTTGTTGAATTTTGGAATTCATGGCAAAATCGTGTGGCTGAGGCACCCCCCACTACTGCACCTATAGATCGCACGTCAGATTATATGAGATGGTATTGGGCACGAACACGCCAATGGATCCATCCAGCTAGTGGTGCAGCTGGTTTCACGGTAAAGTAAAATTATTGGTGGCTATTGTTATTGGTCATTTTATTGCCTATTTTGTAATGTCTCATCATTTAATAATGTACCTATTTTTGGCTAGGCCGATATAGTTGAAGATCTTTATAGGCTAAGCATTTGCGACCCGCCATCGATGGAGTATTGTGAGTTTCGAGAAAAGGTGAGTGAAGACCAAAAGAACATTTTACTCGCTCTTAGATAACAACGTTTCACGATAGTTTCCCACCCCCCTTCACCCGCACCTGATTTGCCACAACCATAGATCCTGGAGGGTAGGCCAGGCAAGAGACGTGACGGTTATATGTCAACCAGGATTCCCATCGTTACAGAGCATGAGCCACCACACGTGGGCCCAAGTACAATGACAAGGGTTACACCAGAAGATGGTGCAACACAATAACAAGAAATTAGCACCACTGATCAAACTTTCTCTATGCCGGTTAACCCTAAAGGCATTGGTCCATCCTATTATATTCCGCCATCACCATTGTCCCAATTTGGGTCTCCTGATCCAGCGTAGTTTGGGTCATTCATGCCCCTATTTGATGATCCAACTATGTTTAGTGCTCCGTATGGCAATCGCTTTTTTGAAATAGGGGGCTCATTGTACCAAGGGTTTGTTACTTCACAACAACCGATTCAACCAGTTTCCTCCCCTACATTTGATTTAAATACTCCTTTAACTAATGCCGATAACAATCAACCAGTGGAAGAACATGAAGACCTAGTGGACCAAGGGCGACCATAATGTGACAGGCAACGGGCACGTTGGCATTGGAAGCCATTATTTTTTATATATGTATAGTTGATGAAAAAGAGTATCGATGCGCTGGATTGAAGTTGTTTTACTTATATGTACAAGTTTCAACTAAAGAAAAAAGTATTTGTTAATTTTTTTGGTAAATAGGCTCTCGAAAATTTATTAAAGTTGAAATAATTGAAATAATTTATTAATGCAAAATAAATAGCTACATAGCTAATATAGTTTAATATATTTTAAAGCAATAATCCACTAGCTGACGAAAATTATATAAAATAATATATAATTTTAATTTTATTTAGTGATAGATAAATAATGTAGATCATCATTTCATTAGACAATAACAACTTTAAATGATAATTAACACATATACTTAAATAATACACCTTATATTTAACAACCCAATTTTAAACTAAATCACAAATAAATACTTTGTAACTTACTTCTTCTTTTTTTTTTTAAATAAAATACATTTGATAGTAATAGCAATGTTAATTGTTCTCTTCATTCAAACGTGTATTAACTATATTTATCATTTCATGATATTTTCTAATTATATTTTAGCCATAATAATAGGGACATTTAAAATGAAATAATGGAATAATACAAATATTTATGAATCCAAATGACAATACAAATAGAAGAAATCATATGATTTCTTGTAGTTATTTTAGTTCAAAATATGATAACATATTTTATTATGTTTTAAAATTTATATATTAATTTTATACTTAGATTTTAATTTATGGGGTTAAAATATTGAAAAACTTTTGGTAAGAGCCTTAATTAAATTTGCAAAAGTTATTCTTAGAAAAAATATTATTATTTTTGTGAAAAGACTTAATCATACTATAATTTTTTACTATGTATTTTATAAACTTAAAATAATTTTACAAACTATATCTCCTAAGTCTAAAACTATTAAATCTTTATAACTTTTCGATACACTACCATAATATCATTGAGACTAATTTTTATAATATGTAAAAAGTAATTTATCTAATTATTTGTATAACATAATAAATTTCCTTTATTAAAAAACTTGCACTAAAATAATTATTTCAATTCACCTAGAATAATAAATCAACTCAACGCGCTACTAAATCTTAGTTGGAATAATAGTACTAGACAAAATTTTCTTATATTATTTATAACCATATCTTAAACAACAATATATTAAAAATTTTATATTAACAAAACTATTTCAATTTATTTAGAATAATAAATCAATTTAAAATATTACTAAAAAGACTTTTCACACATGTTAAATTCACTTTTTTTTTTTGGCAAATTTTTTCAACCATGATTTTCACATTCTTTATTATTACTTCTCTTCATAAAAAGATATATGTTTCAAGTCAAATTTACTTGTCTCTTAACAATATAATTAATTATGAAAAGTCTCTGAATATTAAAACTTCGAACCAATTTATATAGCAGTCTCAACTTTCAAACAAAAATCTAAAAATAGAATTTGCTCACTAGATTTGAACCGTTCATAAGTGGTGAGTAGCTTAATGAAAGGGAATGAGAGCTTCTGATGAATTGTGTGGGATGAATGGAAGAGAAAGAGAGCTTGATGAGAGAAGGAGAGGGAGAGAGAGAGGAAGAAGGTGAGGAAGGGAAATAAATTGGAAGCGATTATAATTTAGCCATTAATTACAATATCATCTGATGGCTAAAAATTATTTTGTTTTGTAGCTAAATATCATTTAAAAAAATAAATTATTTAACAAATTAACTGTTTTCAATCCGGTCTTTCATTTTTTTTCTCTTGCCAATAATTACTCTCTTAAATCTCTCTCTTTAATTTACTATTCATTATGATGAATATTTATTTTAAAGTAAATAATATTTTTATTTAAATTCATCTTTAAAATATAGAAAAAAATAGAATGAAAGATGTTGTGCGTGCTCATCAAGTTCATATATGCTTCTCACAAATATTTCACTTATACGATTTGCCTTAAAAAATAAGGTAGATAGACTAAACATAATAAAGAAACAACAGATCTATGTCATACTCCGAGATAAGGGTGGCTACTTGTTAGGACAGGTAGAACGATTATGTCTAACTTGCCGATATAACCCACACTCGTTAGGTGGTCCTGGTTGTGACCAATCCATCTCATTTCAAAAGCGGGATGAATGAGGTCGGCCTTTCTTTCAGATCATCAACAGATCAGGAATCAACTTTGGACTCTCGATGGTAGGCCAATGCACCTCATCTCCAATAGGTTGAAATTCATGATTGTATGCACAACGCATTGCTTTCAATTGAAACATTGGATCCACAAACTGTTGTGCATTAAGGCTAACATGGGCACAAGCTGCAATGACATGTTGGTAGGGGAAGTGCTCGATTTGAAACTCGGCGCAGTCGCACTTACGCTCAAGCAGGTTGACCTTGCAACACCGACCAAATTGCCGATTTCGCATGTCATATAGCTCCTGAACCTCGAATGTTGCGGCTCTCCTATCGAACTGGCACACAACGCAAGCAGGGGCGACTTGTGTAACTATCGTCATCTTCTGCTTTATCGTGGGACAAAATACTTATCCAGCTGCTATCTGAGTATGTACCTACTGCGCTCGTTCAATGAAGTATCTATTTACCCAATATAGGGTTACCTTTGCAAGGCTGGTAATCGGAAAGCTTCTAACACCTTTAAAGATACCGTTCATTGCTTCAGCTAAGTTTGTTGTCATGTGGCCATATCGACGACCTTCAACGTCGTATGCTCTTGACCATTATTCTTTTGGAATATCAGTTATCCAACTAGTCGCTCTACTGTGTAAAATTACTATTTTACCCAGTTTTCAGTCAACCACATGATGCTGATATTCATATCCAATATTGATGAACTTCTCTTTCAACCAATTGGTCCCATGTGCTTTACGAACGTTGCAAGCTACATGTCGAAGGCAGAATACATGGTACCCGTATGGTGGTTGCCATCCAACTCGGGAATCAGAAATAGCAGCTAAAATTGAAGGATGTCTATCTAACAATAAGTATATTCCCCTTCTGTCCTTTACCACACATCTCTGAAGATTGAAAAGAAACTATGACCAAGCTGACTGTGTCTCTCCCTCAACTATGGCAAATGCAAAGGGCACAACTTTCTTATCACCATCTTGTGATATAGCCATAAGTAAAGTGCCTCTGTACTTCCCATATAAGAATGTTCCATCGACTTGCACGATCAGTTTGAGGTTAGCAAATGCATCAATACATGGCTTGAACGCCCAAAAAACGCAGCGAAACATTTTCTTAGGTTGCTCATTAGAACTATTTTGTGAGCATTGCTTGTTGCAGAAATGTACGACTGAGCCAGGCATGAAATGTTGAACAGCAGCTAACCACCTTGGGAGTAAAGCATACGAGCTTTCCCAATTCCCAAAAGCAATAGCAAGGGTGCGATGTTTTGCTTTCCAGGCTTTCCTATAAGACACATTGTAGCCAAACATACTCTGCATCCTTTCCATGATTAAGGACACTTTAACGTCAGGCTTGTCAGTGACCATTGCCACAATACAGGATGAGATAACATCTGAATCTAATTTTGGATGATCTTGAGATAAGGACATAGAAAGACATGTATGCGGGCTTTCATATTTGGTAATCTCCTAATGTGTCCTATTTGCCTTTTTGCAAGCTCTTACCCTCTATCTGCAACTATCCCCATAGTGAATGCATCGATATTTTTCATTCTTTTTACAATAATAGTACACATGAAAGGTATGATGTACTCAGACGGAGTATAGTTTCACTGCACGTCGTAATGCTTTTACATCTGCATACTGCGTACCAACATTCAACTCTAGGCTATCACTCAATCCTGTAAGTTCCCCTCTACTTGGGAACTCGGGACCATTTGCTGCTTTTATATTGATCTGTGAATAAAAGGTAGCTGCTGGCTCAGCATATCTGTTGTCGATACTCCCTTCTATTGTCGAACTATCACTACCAATATTACTATCCTCATTTGACTCACTGTCGTTATCATCAGCCTCACCATCATCAAAATCAGCATTCATAGTAGTATCATATTCCTCTTCATCCTTAAAGTTATCCAATATGTCTTCTGTCATTATCAGCAGAGATTGAGGTTCAGAATTGTTAACCATTTAATGGGATGAGCTTGGTTGGGACATATAGTTAATGGGAGGGATGTCTCCAGGGTAGGAAATAACTGGGGAAACCTGTTCAATTGCCTGGTGAATATTACTTGTGCATAAGAGTGTCTGAGTAACTTGTTCATCCACATGTTGTGCTTCAAGGTTCAGATATACTTCATTTGTTGATATACAAGCATATAACTCGACCCTAGTCAATTAGGATGGATATCGTGCGTTGATTTGCCACATCTCCTGAATATCACCATCGTCTTCCAAGCTACACGGCCGATATTGCGTTGGATTTAAAAAGGCCGGATACCTATATATAAGATTAGACACATATTGGTTTGATGCAAGCTGTAGTTTTTGTCCAACTACCTGCTTCAGTCTCTTTAGAGTGATATCTGGATTAACTCTCATTACTTTCACTTTAGGGCAGACAAATGTTATACCTTCTGGGCCATCAAACATTCATCCGTTTGCATATATGCAAATTATCTCATTTGTATTATTCATCATTTTTCCTGCATTCCATTTTATTAGTAAGATTTTTTAGTCATACTAAATAACTAATATAGTTTAATATATTTTAAAACAATAATCTACTAGCTGGCGAAAATTATATTAAATAATATATAATTTTAATTTTATTTCACGATAGGTAAATAGTATAGATCATTATTTCATTAGACAACAACAGTGTTAAATGATAATTAACACATATACTTAAATAACACCTTATGTTTAACAAACAAATTTTAAACTAAACTACAAATAAATGCTTTGTAACTTAATTTTTTTTTAAATAGAATCCATTTGATAGTAATAATAATGTTAATTGTTCTCTTCATTCAAACGTGTATTAACTATATTTATCATTTCATGATATTTTTTAATTATAATTATTTTAGTTATAATAATAGGGACATTTAAAATGAAATAATGGAATAATACAAATATTTATGAATCCAAATGAAAATACAAATAGAAGAATTCATATGATTTTTTGTAGTTATTTTAGTTCAAACTATGATAACATATTTTATTATATTTTAAAATTTATATATCAATTTTATACTTAGATTTTAATTTATGGGGTTAAAATATTGAAAAACTTTTGGTAAGAGCCTTAATTAAATTTACAAAAGTTATTCTTAGAAAAAATATTATTATTGTTGTGAAAAGACTTAATCATATTATAATTTTTTACTATATATTTTATAACCTTAGAATGATTTTTTAAATTTATTATATTTTAAAATTTATATATTAATTTTACACTTAGATTTTAATTTATAGGATTAAAATATTGAAAAAAATTTGTTAAGCGCCTTAATTAAATTTGCAAAAGTTATTCTTAAGAAATATATGATTATAGTTGTGAAATGACTTAATCATAATTATACATATTATTTATTTATCTTCTTAAATAACCTCACGAAATATATTACCCATACTAACCTTAAAAGATTTAACTTTGATAATAAAAATAAATAAACAAAATATTTATAATTATTATTATGAAACTTAAATCTTATCACACTTACCTCCCTGTCTGCACGACCAGATAACAGCAACTTTGTAAAACTTCTTCTAAAAGATGAAATGAAATATGAAGAGTTTCCAAATATTAAAACTTCGAACCAACTTATATAGGAGTCTCAACTTTCAAACAAAAATTTAAAAAACAGAGTTTGCTCACTAGATTTGAACCGTTCATGAGTAGTGAGTGGCTTAATGGAAGGGAAAAAAAGTTTCTGATAAATTGTGTAAACTGAATACAAGAGAAAGGGAGTTTAATGAGAGACGGAGAGGGAGAGGGAGAGGGAGAGAAAGAAGATAAATTGTGTGGGATGAATGAAAGAAAAGAAAAGTTTGATGAGAGAAGGAAAGGGAGAGGTAGAAGGGGAGAAAAATAAATAAATTAGAAGGGGAGGGGGAATTGGCTCACGAGATTTAAATCCCGTGAGCAGCCTGCATGCATGCAGATACGACGTATTGAAGTTGGACTGTCCATCTTCAGTTATGATTTTATTATTTTTAAATTGTTTGAAGTCGAAACCAATGGTTTCGACTTCAAACTTTTTATTCTAAAAAAATAATAATTTATTCTAAATCGACTTCATAAAGTCCCACTTCTTCTTACCTATAGCATTTTTTTTTGTAAACGGATATGGCTCAAAAAACCAAGCACCGTTAGTATTTAACAATGGTTGGTTGAAAAGCAATAGATATCTGTTATTTACGTTGCTAAAAGCCAATTGATTGAATTCCATACGGTGCCCATCTCTGAAGATGGCAAACATAAATAAATACTTGCGTCACGTATAGCTAATTAAATTCAATTACACTCTAAGTAACTGAAAATGGTTTCAGAGTCAAATTTTCCTAGTGTGGCATTAATTGCAAGGTGATAAGAGGGCTTTGGTGTAGCAGTTCAATCTACCAAATAGGGACATGGCATATGAAGGCTTTAGTGTATAGGTAATAAAAAAATCTCTCATCTGCATCCGATTTCCTTGTTCCTCTTTTTACTGTTCCTCTATTCTCGTCGTCGGCATCCAGATTATATGGCCACGGCCCTCCACCTTTGAGTGGCGGTCCTTGGAAGGTTTCTTGGTCGGCACCACCAGAAGCTAAAGAACAAAGGTTAGTATCTTTTTCTTCTCATTTTTTTTTCGTTGGTATTTCTCTGTTTCTCTGGCCGCTCACGTCGCCGGCATTGGGATTCTACGGCCATGGCCCTCCACCTTTGTGTGTGGCGGTCCTTGGAAGGTTTTTGGCTGGCAGTGCCAGAAACTAAAGAACAAAGGTCAGTAACTTTTTCTTCTTATTTTGTTTTCGTTGGTATCTTTCGAGTTTGTTTTCTCTGTTAGTCCTTCGTGGTCGTGTTCTTTTCCGCAGAGAAGAAGCAACGATCAGTAAGATGGAAACGCATAATCGAATTGAACTGAGATCACGAGGAAAACCGGTGAGAAGCCATTCATGAGTAAAATCCTTACGGTGCCTGATTCTTTGTTTTGCTTACGATTGAAGATTTGTTTTTGATGCTTCGTCCAATTCCCAGTCGTGCAAGTTCACAAGCTTCCGCCGGCGCAAATTTGGGGGGGAAGATTTGGGTAAGAAATTGTGGGCAAACCTTCGAAGTCACGGCTCTCTGTTTTTCTTCTTCTTATCTTCGAAACTTATGATTCTATTTCTCTACCAATATGTTTTTCCACTGTTATGATAATCACTTTGTGCTGGGCAACGAAATGACAGGGAGGACTGTGAGCTGGTGGACTCATTCCAAAACGGTCGCTTTAATTTGGCTCCTTTTTGCAAATGAGCTCCATATGAGTTTGATATTTAGTAAGTAGTAACTGAAGTGTTTGTGAAGTTCTACAAATCCAACTCCCTTTTCTTTTTTCAATGGAACAAATCTCTACCTTCAATTTTTGTTCTCAATCTATTTCACAGATATGAAATAAACGCAGTCTTTCTGAGTCTTTTGTCAATTTCGCCCCCCAATAGTGACCGTTGCACAAGCACCTCTCGCCCTTCTCTCAGTCATCTTCCCCCAGGTTTGAATCGCCCCCTTCTTCCCTTTTTGTTATACTTATGTCACTACTGCTGTTTCTTGGCTGAGAGTGAACTTTTCTGAAATTTTACTACTATATTCATATTTGTATTTCAAATGTTCAAGTCGCTGCATTGTTGGCATGAAAAGTTGCTAGCCATTGACATGGATGAGGCATTTTAGTGTTCAAACATTTCAAGATGAGCTCACTTTATGTCTAAATAAGATTTTTAATATTTTCTTTGGATCATTCGTGGGCCCTCTAATCACCTTTTGTTTGGTAGGGAGAGTCAGCAAAATCTTGCATCATATACTGAGAAGAAGACACAGGAGTAACAGTCTCAGAGACTCAGCGGGTTCTGAATTCTATCAGATTTAAACTCCCTAAAATATATATTCATTTTGTTAATTTCAAAGAAGACCTCTTTTGTTATTCGATTATTTCTGGTGGCCTTCATTTTTCTATTTTCTTTTATTTTGAAGTTGCAGAGGAAGATGGACTGGTGGAGCTTCGGGAGCCAGCCAGGCCAAGAGATCGAGGGAGTAGAAAAAAGCATCAAGAAGTTTCATGCAGATTTTAATGACAACCTTTGTAGAGAAGTTTCTAAAGTATGTGCTTTAGTAAGAGCCCTTGACTTTGATGGCCATACTGAATTTGTTTTTATTCTTCAACTGAGATATTAAATGAGTATTCTTTTGTTTATGTTTACATCTTTTCTGGATCTGTAGGTTCAGCAGGGAAAGCTTTCTGAAAATGAATCTAGATGCTACTTTCGACAACTTGTAGATGTTGTTGCTCATTTTCACAGCAAGGGTGTGTATCATAGAGACTTAAAAGGTAACAGCAACATACCTTGTTAATTATGAATTTTTATGATAATACTTGTCACACACAAAAATGCTGGTACTAGAAAAGAAAAATTTTGATTCTAATTTTCATCAAAATGAAAATCAAAATTAAAATTAAAAGTAGTAAAGTCGTCACTAAAATTTTAATTTTTAAAAGATAAAATTTATAAGAAAAACAAAAATAGTATGCAAATCAGATATAGATTCGAAAATTGATTGTGAATAAGGAAGGTAATAGACATTTCACAACACTCGTTATTAAGAATAGTTACCTTAAGTCAATTGTATAGAATTAATATGTCTTTTATTTTATTTTAATTCTCTATAATAAATCACATGCGAAAAAAGAAAGAAAGAATTTAAAGAAATAAAATTAATAGTACAAAAAAAAAATTTAAGAAATAAAATTAAGAGCAAAAAAAAAAAAAGAAAGAAAATATTTTATTTACAAAAACAGACTTAACCAGGAATGAGGGTCTAAGGTCTACGTACCTTTCGGAAGGGATTAAAGTCTACGTAATTCAGATGGTTAAAAATTATCTTTTGATTGATGTGTTGTTTTTATTTTTATTTGTTTGTTTATTTTTTTTTCATTTTACCTCTTTTAATATTTTGTTTTTTATTTTGGTTTTTTTAATGAAAAAATAATTTCATCTTTCGCAAATAAAATAGTTTTTAAATGAAAAGCAATTTCATCTTTCGCAAATAAAATAGTTTTTAAATTGATTGATATATTTTAATTTACCAAAAGAAAAATTAATTTTACTATCTTTTTTTTTTGGAATTTTGATTTTGATTCTTGAAATAACATTTTGACTTAAGTAAAAATTTTTGCAAATATGTTTTTTTTCCTTTTGTTCTTGTTTTTATTTTTTTTAATAATAATTTTTTGGACTTTTATTGGTATGTTTTTTTTTTGTTTTTGGTGAAAAGACAGAGAAATAAAAATTATTATTTTTTGTTAGTAAATAAAATAAATTTTATAATTTGATGATGTGTCTTAATTTGCTAAAGGTAGAGTTAATTTTACTTCTTTGTATTTTTTGCATTTTTAGTTTCTCTCTTTTTTTTCAATTATTTTTTTCCTTTTCTTTTTGATTTTTTGTTTTGTTTGGTTTTATTTTGCTTTGTTTTGTTATTTTTAATGACTTTAATGATTTTTTGTGATGATAAAAAACTTTTTTTTTTTAATTTAAAAAATTTTTTGTTTGATTTGATTCTTATTTTTTATTTTATTCTTTGACTTTCTTTGTTTCTATTTTGACTTTTATTTTTTTCTTTCTTTCTTCCCTTTTTGTTTTTTTTAATAATTGATGTTTTGTTTTGTTTTTGTTTTACTTCTTTCTTATTTTTGGGTTTTAATTTTTAATTAATTGTGTCATTGATCTTTTTTATTTTTTTTTTATATACATTTTTTTATACTTTGTTATTTTTTCTGGTTTTTCATTTTTTTTTGGTTTTGAAACTAATTTTTATAAAACATATTTTAATTTCTAATTTTATTAGATGAAAGACTGAGAAAAGCTCTAAAGCTTACAAAAAAAAGCTTATAATTTTTTTTTTGAAATGAGAAGTTATAAAAACTTAGTCTCTAAGAATTAGTTTTTGGATTTAAAAAGTTTATTTATTTATTCTTTTTTTTTTTAATTCCTTTTTGTTGGTATTCTTTTTTTTGAAAATTTTGTTCTAAAGAAAATTAATTTGATATGGACCGTTGAAGTCCAAAACTTATTAAAATAAAACTTTAAGACCCAATAGGTACCAATGAAACTTTGTTGTCTCACGTAACTTTTAAGTTTAGTTTTTATGCATATGAAGAGATATAAAATCTCATACGACAATTCTAAAAATAAAGTAAATAAGATATTTGCAACTATATAAACAATCGTGTGGTTGTGTGCTTCCGTGTACATTCAAGAATTGTAATATTCTAATAACATACTACATCTTATTCGAGGTGTCCAAATTAAAAATGGAGTATCTTGTCTTGCTATTATGTAAGTCCCTTTTGCAGCTTCCCTCTCCTTACTTCACCAATTTGTAGGCTAGTATAAGTGTTTTCAATTGGTGCTGAGTCTTTTTTTGAGCAAGTTCCTAGGCGTAACTCTAGCATGGTTTCAAAGGTGCTCCCCACCATGTCAATAAGCCAGGAAAAAGAAATGTGTTAGATCTCAATCAAACCATAATAAGCAAATTAATCTTATGATTTTTAAATAAACATAATATCTATCCTTAGAATTAGTTTACTCGAAATCCGTGAAATCAATGCCTAAGTGGAATTCCTAATATCTATCCAGTAATAAAAAACAAATAACAGGGTTTTCATGATGAAATTCTAGCAATAAAAACAAACATAGGGTCGGTCTTAGGATTTAGACTCAAAACTAAGCTCATATTGATGGCTAACTCATACCAATATACCAATACAGTATTCATACCAATATGTCCAGTATTACATTTATAATTAACCTCCTGAAACTACATGCAAAAGTTAACATTGAGACAGCAAGCGAAATCATCTTTCTATCATAGCATTAACACACTAAAGTAAAGCAGGGACAGGAGCTAAAACCCACAATATGAATCAAACTAATTTCCACAATCAATAAATATTTGCAGCAATGTTAATAAAGAATCATATATTTTCCAAAAGTCTCAAATCACACTCCCATGAGGAAGTTAATTTCTACCAGTACAGTTTCCTGCATGCCTAAACAAATTAAAGGACTTCCCTGACCATTAATCCTTATGGTTCACGGTACAAATGCAATAAAAGAGTTTTTAGACAAAACTCAATCCGAGATTCAAATATTAGAATTACATTCTTCATTTTCATAGACAAGACTCATTTGCACAAAAATTTGACTATCACTAGAACTGTGTTAAACTTATTTGACATATAATCCACATTATATACATGCTGCTAACGCAAAAGTTTCATTCTATTAGTCAAGGATTCACCAGAACTTACACAGAGAAAGGGCATCCTACAGGTCTCACACTACTAATTCAAAATTTCATATTCAAACCTAAATGCTAAACTAAGACACATATAGCAAATCCCCTTGATATATTATCACTTAACTATAAAGCTACTCATATATTCAAGCCAAGAATGGAAGGGTAACAACATCAGAAATCACCAGGAGTACACATTAATTAAAACATTGTTCTGTTCTCTAACATAAAAAATGAGTAATCGCAGCAACCAAAATGACTTTAAGTAGATCATTTTACCTGACTAGCTAAACTATCCTCCTATGAAATTGATTGCAGTGGCTTCCTTTTCTTCCTCCGCTGTAGCTCTGCTGAATCCTTTGGTCTTTAACCTCTGAAATTTTTGTTCTCAGCACTCCACTACCTCAGCAAGATCTCTTTCAGCCTTTCTCTCTTGTTGAACCACCTCTTTCTCGTTTTTTTCTCTCCCAGCTTCTCACTCTAAAAACCTCCAGTTGAATCCTTCTCTTTGTTTCTCCTTTTCAAATCCTCTTCCTGAATCCCAAAAATCCTCCCTCGCTCTCTCTTACTCCCGAATTCTCCAGCCTAAAATTCTGAGAAATAAAACCTCATAATTTCTGTTGCTTTCCCTCAATCTCAATCCAAGCATGAAGAGAACTCGGATCTCGACTCTCTTCTTCCTCCCTTCCTTATCTGTTCGAAGCTTCATCGAATCTCATGGCCTCCGATTTCATTGCCTCCCTTTCTCCTAAGACCTCACGGCGTCTTTTCCTACTCTCGGTTCGGCCCAGAATCCCCCCCGATCGAAAATGGAACCAGAGCCCCTCAAATATTTTGGCCCTTCTCTTCGCCCTCTCTCCCTTCTCCCTTTCTCCTGTCGCTGTTTTCCTCCTTGCGTACCCTCTGACGTGTCTGTGGTGCGTTTTGCGTCTGTGCTGTCCTCTCTCTTTTGTGCGTGTATCAGAGTGGCTTTCTTTTCATGTCGCTTCTCTGCCGTATCATCGTGCGTAAGGGAGACCTTGCTAGCCGGATCGCCCGTCTGCTCCTGCCACGGAGAATTGGAAGGACCATTTCCTTTTTGAGTTGGGTACGGTTTTTTATGGACCTCAGAAATCGGCCCAAAATCCCTGCTGCTTCTTTTTCAGACTTTGGCCCAAAATCTTGTTATTTTTTTTAACAAATTTTTTGTTTGGGCTTCTGATTTTTTTTGGACTTATTTAAACTGGTTGCATTATGTGGGCTTGGGTTGTATGGGCTTTTTTTTTTCTCTTGGCTTTTTTTGATGGGTCAACTTTTAGCATACATGGGCTTTGAAATTTGGACCAGAGGAAGAAGATGTGGATTTTTGAGCTAAACTCGTGGAAAAGAAAAATACACCAAATTTGTGTCGAAAAAAAAAAATACACGTAGATACTATAGATTCAGGCGAAGTCAAATTCATGGGATCCGATTTACGATTAATCTTCATTAAAAAAAAAATTATACATACGTTGTCATGAACTTAATGACAGTCTTTTTTTTTTAAAATAATATAATTGAAGTTGGACCCATTGGGTCCAATTTCAGTTATAATATATTAAAGCCTGCATGCATGCTAGCTCCCGCCCAACTCTCCCTCCCTTCTCCAATTCATTCCCCCTCCCCCCTTCATCCTCTCCCTCTCCCTCTCCCTCTCAATAATATTACTTATAAATATGTTTAATATTTTTTAAATCATGAAGATAAATGAATAAAATTACTTATAAAAACATATCAATATGTTTAATATATTTTTAAATAAAAATATAAGCTAAATTATTCTATTAATCTTCATAATTTTATTTAATTTTCAAGTTAATTTCTATAATTTAAAAGCATATAGTTGAATCTTTATAGTTTTGACAATTTTGAATTTGATCTTTTTCATTAAACTTTTTTGCATGTGCTATTAAATTTCATTGGCATAGCCAAATATGTACTATTTCAACACTTTGAACATGTTTTGACACTAAAACATGTATGATTTATATCAATTTACTTCAATTATTTTACCATTACGTCATACATGTGCATAGATTTCAATATATTATCCATTTTCATGCTTTTTATTATAATGACTTATTTGGGACTGATCATTTGGGACAAAATTAAAATTATGAATCTTTTAAGACTATTTCAGTTGGTTTTGAATCTTACAAAATACAAATATAGAAAAAATAAGTGTATATTAAAGATTTTACGAATAGAGTTTTAAATGAAAAAGTTCATTATAAACATGAACCAAATTCAAATCAAGCTAACTATATGTTAAGTCCATTTCTTTAAATAATCGACTTTAATTTTGAGTCAAAATTCAACTAAACTAAACCAATTATCACTTATTAGTAAACATGACGTATCGATCATATATAAAAACTTTTCACAATTATAAAGATATGAGAAGTGTCATTAACAATATTTTTGTATATTTTTATAAAAAATAAATAAATTTGTATATTACTTTCACTCCCCCCCCCCAAAATTGTATTACAATAAAAAATAATCGCCTTATTGAATATTTGTTTCATCTTTTGTCACAAAGTCACAAAATACTTGTATATTAAGTGATAAGCGATGGAATAGAACATCAATATGAGAGCTCTACGTACATAAGAATCCCTTGTTGCTATTCCGTTTCGGGAGACTTGCATCCTTCCCTTTGTCACAGTCTCATTCAAATGCCATCCACCTTTTTCATTTTTGAACAAGGTAGTTGAGATATATCCAAGACCTTGTTTGGTTGACAGTAAAGAGTATTTTATAAAAAAAATTGCTATGAAGTCAGACCTCTCATGATAGCATATATATATTTTAAATTGCTTGAAGTCGGAACCAATGGCTTCGACTTCAAGCTTTTTATTTTAAAAAAAAAAGGTTAATCGTAAATCAGACCCCATGAATCCGACTTTGCCTGAATCTATAATATCTGGGTGTAATTTTTTTCTTCGACATGGATTTAGCGTAATTTTCTTTTCCCCACGCGAATTTAGCCCAAAAAACCAAGAAGATGTGCTTCTGGTTTTACATTTCATATTGGGCTTTTGTTTTGGGTATAGGAAAAGGATGCAGACTTTAGGTTATGGCCTTTCTTGTTTTTTTCCTTTTGGTTTTTTTTTTTTAATTTTTTTCTTCTCTTCTTTTTTGGTATTGTTTTTTTTTTTTTGTGAGGCTATTTTTGGCTAGCAGGTTTTATAGGGTTAAGGTAATGGGCTTTGAAATTTGAAAGAAAAATAGATATCATTTTTTCAGTACTTTTTCTCCTTCTTCTCTTTTTTCCTTCCTTTTTTTTTTTTTTTTTTAAATTTGGTTTCATTTTTTCATGGCATTTTTTATTATTTTTTCTTTTTTTATGTATATTTTATCATTTGATTTTTTTTATCAATTTCTTTTCTTCTCTCTCTTCTTTTTTTCTTGTTTTGAAAAATTTTGGGTTTTGATGCTTTGATTTTTTTTTTGTGGAAAATGTAACTTTTGATTCTTTCACTATTTTTTTTTCTATTTTTCATTTTCTTATTTTTTGAAAAATATAATTGTTTATTCTTTCATGATTTTTCTATTTTTGATTCTCTTGATTTTTTGACTTCTTTTTTATTTTTTGTTAGTCTAATTTTATTATTATTTTAAAATATGTTCAGACAAAATACGATATTCACAATACTTCGTTAGCATATGACCCTTTTTAAATTTCAAATCAATTTTTGTTTTCTTTTCTTTTATAACTTGAAAATCTTCTGCTTGATGCTTATGGAAATTTGAAAGTTTCTAAATTTGGACTGAATGCATTGACTAAGTAGGTAAGAATGTACTCTATACTTATAAAAAGGAGATGACTGAATAGAATGATTATATCCTACTGCTATTCAAATTTACAGAATAAATTCTCTTTTATCAATGCATTCATTCATATGTATCCCTTATCATTCTTTCTGTTTCACTTCATTTCAGGGTGTTGGCCTTCTTCACACCACATGTAAAACCCTAAATTATGTTTTCCTTTATCATCTGTAATCAGCTGTTGATATGTTTTTTAACCCTAGGTACAGCTTATAATTGATGTCTTTATGGCCTTTGGTCAGCTTATCTTCTAGAATTAGTGTCTCTCTTGCTCATATCAATAGCCTAATATAATAAACTAATGAGATAGAGTCTATATGTGATATGGTAATTTTTTCACTGATGTTGCTAAGTTGCATAATATTATATTTTAAATAGGAGTAGTGTATCACATGTATATGTTTGTGAAAAAAGGGTAGGTTATAAATTATTTACCAAAAACTATTATGTCTAATATGCTAAACAAGTAGAACCACTTTTGGTTCTATTTGATAGCATTTGGTGACGACCGTAAAAATTTGAGAAATGATTTAGCTAATTATAACTTTAATATTTTCTCTTAAGCATTCATGGCTATGGGCCCTTTAATCACCTTTGGTTCAATAGGAAGAGTGATGTAGGACAAAGGAGTAAGAGGGGGAAGATAGAAGAAGAAAGGAGGGAGATGTAGAAGAAAGGGGGAAGATATCTGAAAAATAGGGGGGAGAATTCTGAAAAATACTTCTTATTCAAGGTTAGGTTCTACTAAGTACAATTGCTAATGATTATATATAAAACTCTTAATTGTAATTCTAATGAAAGACAACTTCTAATAATAAAAGATAATAATATCAAATCTTAATTCTAATAAAAAATAATTTTTTAATCTTAATAAAAGATAATTATTAAAGCCTAATAAAAAGAGATATCTAAACCAATAACTAATGCTATTTAAAATAAAACCAAACAAAAATAATTTAAATATTAGTTCATAATTATAATCTTAATAAAATATTATTTCCTATATTTATATTTATTTCTATTTTACAAATAACTAATAATATCTTTCCTAATATCTTTTTATTCTCCATTAAAGAGTCAGCAAAATCTCGCAAGATATACTAAGAGTAAGAATTTAGTGTTTGCAATCATTTAAAACAAAAGCTGTACAATTTTTGTTTTTCTTTGTTTTCTCATAGGTTGTCAATTAAGAAATCTTTATTATAGATTTTTGCCCATAAACTTTAATTTATGGTATATTGGCTAGGAATTTGAATGGTGACAGATCAAAGTATCTATAACTTGTACCAAATCTAAAGAGTTTTTTAAAAAAAAAAAAATATTCCAACAGGAATTTAGATCCTAACAAATCAAAGTATCTATAACTTTGTATCAAGAATTTGGATCCTGAGAGATTAAAGTATCTATAACATGATTATGAGTTTTCAAGCAAGCAAGTCACATGCACTAATACTTGACAATATATCATTGTTTGTCCTCCTCACTTGCAGCACTACAGCGGCGTTGATGTTGTGTCACAAAAATGAATCAAATACCTTTGACCTTAAAATTGACAATATGAAACCAATAATAAAAAACTGAATGGCGGTTCAAAAATGATGAAGGCATTGAAATAATTATTTGAAAGGAAAGGAAATTCAAAGGAACAAAGGGTACTACTAAACTTGTAGGATACTAGGATTAAGGATCAAGAGAAATTTGATAGTCCCTCTTTCATTAGGCTTTTTTGGATAAGAAAAACGAAAACTCAGTCTCAGGTTTTATCATTGTTTGTCCTTCTCACTTCGAAGATATTAATACTGGAATAGTGATATTGCATTCCATGATTCAAGTTGGTTAACCTTTGTTTCAAGTTCTTACGCAAATGAATGATTTATTGCTTATTAATTGAAGAAACAGAACACGAATTTCTATTTTTCTAATAAAAACATTTAACTTAAAATTATTTGAAGTCAGCTAGGAAGAGAACTGGATAGATTGGTTGATGATGAAGTAGGGGCTAACTTAATTGTCAATTTACTAACCAGCATATATGATTTTAATGATATTGAACCCCCCAAATCAATTTAGGGACTCTTGTGAGAGTGAATTTCATGTACTTAGGGAGTGGGTGTTCAGGGATCCATTCAATATTCATTCAACGAAGCTTCTAAATTGATTTTGGAAATTCTTATTGGTAAAGCTACCACTGAAGAATTGCAAGAGGAAGGAATCACCGACAGTGTTACGGTTCTAACGGTAAGCAATTAACTTATACAAGGAGGATCACATTTTACCTCAATTCATGATCAATTGTGAGCAATGACCAATGTGATACATGTCGCTTGTATAAAATTGAGTAGTTTACTTATATCAGAAAGTATGAACTATTATAGAATTTCCTTTATTAAAAAAAAAATTCCTGGGGAAAGTGGAGAGTTTAAGGTCAACATTTTGGATGAAAAGAATTGTAGTTTTTAAACTCTAAAGTTTGGCCGAACAAGTGTTTTAAGAAGCTTTTAATTCATCCTGCTTTCAATGAAAATCAAATTATAGGTTTTTTCTAAAGTGGAGAGAAACCATTGTTGGAAATTGTGCCCTAGGCCAATCATTGTATTGCGAACATTGTTTATTATTACGAAATAAGAGTTTTCTTTTTATTACATTATTATATTATTTGCATGTTTATATATAATAATATCCATGGATAAATTATTTTTTGAATTATCCAAAATGTCCCTAATCAATCATCCTTGTGGGAACAATGATGAATTAAGATTAGTATGATTTTGATTGATTAAGTGTTAATCATATATGATGATATGAATCAAAATTATAGGCGTGTGTTAGAGAACAGGACGCTGGATAGACCCGTCATGAGATAAGTTACATGGATTAGGTCATAAATTTATCTCATATATAACTATGTCATTGATCCCTTGGACCTGAGATCACCATAGATTCCTACATGAAGGACACTGTACTTTGGCATAGTCTAATGTCACCTTTAACCGGGTGATTATAAAGACTGTGATCAGGTATAATGAAATTCATACAGAGAAAGATGAGTGGTCAAGATGGAATTTGTCCCTCTAATTAATAGAAAGAGATATCTCTGGGCCTCTCGATGAGTGTGACTGAGAAATGCATGGCCATGCTCAAATGGAAAGGGTTCCATCTTATATCAGTCTGCTCGGAGATCGAGAAAGTTATGATCGAGCAAGTTGAGAATAACATTTCCATGTCTCATACTCGATCCAGATATCGTGTGACAAAAGGGATATGATAGGGTTATAAGATAGGTTGTATTGGATCACTGATCCCGTATGATTTGGGTAGTCACAATGTCTTGCTAGAGGCCGCTTGTGATTTGTGGGTCAAACAGTGTAGTTGGCCCACTGCCAACATCATATGGGCCTGCAGGGTCGCACACAAGAACGGACCAACTCGAACTAAAATGTCCACATTCATTGAATCATAAATGTGTCTAGATTCAATGAATATCTAGGATGGAGGAATTATTTATATATATATATATATAAATAATTAAATTTGAAATATATTATATATATATATATTATATTTGATATTATATATATATATGGATTAATTTAAATTTGATTCTATCAGATAGATTTAAATTTAAACTAATCAGATTAATTTAAATTTGATTCTATCAGATAAGTTTAAATTTAATTCTATCAGATAGATTTAAATTTAAACTAATCAGATAATTTAAATTAAGCTCTAGATATTGTTAGTTTAAATTTAAACTATAGGATAGATTTGAATTTAAACTAATAGATATATTTAATTAATTTTGATTAATTAAATATATCTGAAACTCTAGTCTATAAATAGGGGTTTCCATATCAGAAAAATAAGATATAGCTAAAGCTAGAGCTACCTCCAAAATTCTTAGAGAGAGAGACATCGTACGGACGTCGTACGGAATTGTACGGACGTCATACGGACTGTACGGACAGATTGCTAGCACACTATTTTGAATTGCTGAACCCCGTTCGTGTGGATACCAGTAGAGGGAGCTGATCTGCGGTCAGTTCCTGTGATCCAAATAAAAGTAAACAGCAAACTCAATCGGAAGAAAAATGTAATTCTCTGAACCTATTCAGATTAAGTGATTTTGGCGGATCCTTGGTGGGAATTGGGATCAAAATTTTAAATGTTTTCGCTGTGTGCCTCCCATAATTCCCAACAACCATGACTTGTGTTTGGAATTGAGACATCATTGTTTGCTTGGAATTTATTTATGGGAGCTACTAAAGCCACTTAAACATGTAGTCCCTTGGTTTGAAGAAATCTTCACATGGCAAAGACCAATGGCTTTTCTTACTGTGCTTGCTACATCTTCGATAATCATCTATATGTAAGTTTTTTTTTTCTTTTTTTTTTTCTTCTGTAATCTTTTTCGCATATATAGTTGTCATATTGTGTGTGAGGTGCTAACATTTTAAAAAGTCACCCTAACTAGACAAGAAACTAGATGACATTGATTCTATATGTACCAAAAACCGCTTTAATGGTTTTGGTTCTCTAACACGTATTGAACTTATGTGCCTCCACATAGTTGCCAAAATATCTGGAGAATGACATTTTATTCATATAAAAGGGAAAAGGTGTTAACTACTAATGAATTACCCAAATATTTAATTAAAATAAATTTGTTACATTGGATTTTGATAAGTATAAATAATTTTTTAGCCTGTTGCATGCATATATGCAGAAGGAAGAGCTCAATGCATATGGCCAATTTTATATCCAAAAGTTTCCACAACTGAAGGTAAAAGTTGTAGAAGGTAGTAGATTAGCTGTTTTAATTGTTCTGAGCAGCATTCCTAAAGGGACAAATTAGGTGCTCCTCGGAGGCAACTTTTATCAGAAATGTTCGGGTGAGCTAATGGGATATGTACTCTCTCAAATCTTAAACTGCTTTAGACTGATTAGTTTAACTATAATTGCAATTAGTATATGGTTCACTGATCTTAATCTCTTCTATTTAAGTAATCTGAATTTACGATATTATATGAATATTAAGTATTTGAAGTGACTTGACTTATTTGCCAAAAGCTTAGAGGAGATATACATAAGTTATGAAAACAGAAAAGGAGGATTGTGTGTGTTTTGTAAAATAGAGGAAAAATTCGTGAAAATTCAGGAAAATTGGAGGGACGTTGCTCAATAATAAACTATATGAAAATAGTTAATAGTGTCACACTATTGACTTTTTAATAAAAAAATTGTTCGCATATGATGCTTCTATTTATCTTTTCTATTTTCCCACTTCAAGATCTCTGTTTCTTAATGTTTCTTATGGAATCTTCAGGTCCTTCACAGTGCCTCCTGAAGATAGTGATTGAGGTTAAGAGAGCAATGTTAATCTTCTTTATCACCCTCTTCTCATTTTAATTTGAAACAATAGCGTCATTAATAGTATGGATGCTTATATTGTCCTGTTTTTAGGTTTCAAAACTCAGGAATGAACTACATTGGATATTTAAATTTATATATGATCCTCTCATATTGTTTTATAGCAATGTGACGTTGGAGTGTGTGTGTGTGTGAAGAATATTGAAGCTCATCTTTTTAAGTTTGAGAACTAACATTTTCCACTGGTTATGGAGTCGTGCACAACTAACCTGCTCCATAACATTTTGGCTAACTCATGGTTTTGGGTGCTTAGCAAATTAACACACAAATTTGAAGTAAACTAAAATAGGTTTGGAGTAGTCTCCAAAATAAGATGGAGTTTAGTGTACTCCAAAAGAAGTATGATAGATCTGGAAATTCTGGATTTGGAGTACCTTTTAAAACAACGAAATTAAAGAGTTAAATACTTTTAGAAGCTAAAAATAAGTAGTTTTAGTTTCTAACAAGTGTAATAAGTAGGAAGAGCAAATATAATGAATCTTTTTAACATAGATAAATTTGGAATAAATGAGGACTGATTTAGAGTAGTTTTAGTTTATTCCAAATTTATTTGTAATAGAAAAAATTTGATATATTTTGAGTGCTTTTTAAAAATAGCCAAATTAAAGAGAGTTAAATAGTTTTGGAGGCTAAAAATAAGTAGTTTTAGTTTCTAACATAAATACTAATTGAGGATTACAAGTGAAGATTATCCTTAGAGTGGGTGAATAAGTGTAATAAGTAAAAAGAGTAAATATATCGAGATTTAGTGCAATATTAATTTACTCTAAATTTATGTGTCAGAAAAATTCAATGTATTTACTCCAAATTTAAAGTGAACTCCAAGCTCCAAATTTGGAGTATCTTTAAAAATAGTGAAATTAAAGAGAGAATTAAATAGCTTTGGAGGATAAAAGTTTTCAACATAGATACCAATTAAAGATTACATTTAGAGAAAGGGTGAATCGGTATGATAAGCAGAAAGAGTAGATATATACGATTTTTTTTTTTTAACATTGCTAAATTTGGAGTAACTTTCAAAATAAGATGGAGTTCACGTTGAAAGATATAGTTCACTTTTAGAATGCATTTTAAATGAAGTACGATAGATTTGGAGCTAATTCTAAATATGAAGTACTTTTAAAAATAGTGAAATTAAAGGGAGTTAAAGAGAGAAATGACACTTAATTCAAGTTTTCTTACCTATATTCAACCTCTTTAAAATTGAAGAAATTTTTTTTAAAATTTTTTCAATCAGTCTTTTAAGTTATAAAAGAAGAATTTTACTCATTCACTTATGTTTAGTGTAACTGGGGCATTGCACGTCTAAAAACTAGTCACAATAATTTTAGAGCTGAGTCGTAAGTATCCACATTTCTCTTTTAACGTTTTTGTCCATATTCAAGCTATGGACCATACTACTATAGTACGAAGAGATGAAAATTTCATTCTGCTTGACAGATACTTAAAACCATATATATATATATATATATATGAAACAGATTATAGGACAATATATGGTAATTAATTAGTCATTAAGGCAGTAGTTATTAGTAATTTTCGCAACCCCAACGCCTAGTACAATTTAATTATTCATTCATCGATCTAATACAGGCATGACAGAACAGATAACTTGCATATTACATTCTACACATACATATGAGATTTATATACCGCACTCATTATTAGGCTCTTTTCGTTATACTAACTTTGAGACCATGTTTCATCATAAGCACAATTGTAACGGCTGGGGAAACAGGATGATGTTCTACCACCTGGATATGATAATTCCACAGAATAGCAGTTGCCACAATCTTCATCAGGTTGAAGGATAAGTTCTTACCCAAGCAATTTCTGGGTCCTGCACCGAAAACGAATTTGTAAGATGGTACGTGAACAATGCACCCTGTCTCTGAGATCCATCGCTCAGGCTTGAACTTCAAGCAATCCTTTCCCCATATGTCTTCTAATCTCCCCATTGCATAGAAAAACAAAAATATCGTAGTCTTGGGATCAATAGAATGGCCACTGGGAAGTATGTCAGATTGGATGGCTTGCTTGCGATCAATAGGTAAGGGAGGAAATAGCCGCAGAGCTTCACATATAGCACCATGGAGATAAACTAAATTGTTTACCTCATCCACACCTAAATTGGTTGGATTTCCCCCTTTGCCAACAATCTTATCTTTGATCTCTTCGAGGATCTTAGCTTCCTTAGATGGATGTGTAGCAACAAGCCAGAAAAACCAAGTCAGAGCTGAAGTTAGGGTTTCTTTTCCTGCACTCAAAAGATTAACAGCAGTGTCCCTCAGAAACTTGTCATCCAGATCCACTCCTCGCTTTCCTTCTTCCTCTTTTAGTAAAGTTGTCAGCAAGTCAGATTGTCCTAATTCCTCCGTTTCATCTTTATTGCAGAACTTGCTTCTAAGATTTTTTCTCTTTGATGCTATACTTTCATATAGGAATTGGTCAAATGTTTTCCATGCAGTTGCCATCTTCTTCTCTGCTCCAATTTGAAGCCATTTCTGTAGCTTCCAGAAGCTTCTTGGCACTGTGTGTCTGTAGAATACTAACTCTTCTGCTTCACAAAAAGCCTTCGCACATGCAACTTCTGGAAAGTCAACGGCAATGCATTCTGGATCATATCCTAAAACTATGGAGCACATATTGTCGAAAATGAACCGTTTAAAGACATCTTGTAGATCCACCTCGATCCCTTCTCTTTGTACATGATCAAGAACAGGAAACAAACAATTTTCCACCTTGTTCTGAACGACTTTCTCAACAAACACCTCGAAGTTTTTGTTTCTAAGCAATGAATGGAGCAGTCTCCGGTTGTACTTCCATGTCTCTGAATCAGCACTAAGAATCCCATCTCCAAGAACTTCATCAAAAGTCTCACGAAACTCAGGGCCCTTCTCATAGTTGCTAAAATTCTTGCTCGTAATGTGGTGTACGTTCATGGGGTCGCAGGTTACCACATAGTTCATTCCGGTAAACCAAGGTCCTTTGAAGATCCCAGTACCAGCTTGTGTTTTCAAAGCCTGAGATACATAATCATGGAAGTGCCACAAGTTGCAAAGAAGTTGAGGCAACATTCCTAAGATAGGCCAGTCGGTGACGATGGGGTTTCTGCAACATCTTCTCCGATGGAAAATAAAAATGAAGCAGAGAAGTGGTGCAATTATTTGTACGTAACTAAGCATGGTCATTCTAAAATAAAGGAGAGGGAGATGATTTCTGCTTCTAGGTATGGCTGTTTATAAAAGAGGAATAGACAAATGTTTTTTATATTGCTATAAGCCGTAAAGAATTGATTGAATTCTTTACGGTGCCTGAAGGAAAATTCGAAATTAAAAATAATTCGAATATAATCGCAGAATCTTCCCTCATATTTGTGCTTTAGTCCCAAAAATAACCTTTTAGGTTGCGGAAAATTACTTGGGTTGGATTTTGTATCGGGAGAATTAGAGTTAAAAATTTAAAATTTAAAATATTTATTCTAAAAAATTTTAAAATAGATTATTATTAATTTTAAATAAAATTTTTTAAATTTAGTAATAATAAATTTTTTAGAATAAATATTTTTAACCTTAAATTTTTAATTATAATCTTCGCTTTTGTATAATTGCGATCGCAGCAGGTACAGCCAATGATGGTACTCGATGAAAAGGCAACGTCTATATTTATTTTGCAGATATTTAAACGTGAAGGCCCCCTCTATTTAATAACGGGTTGTTGGAAAGTGTAAATAATGTAGAGGAAAACATCAGTTGAAAAATCGAAGCTTGAGCCAAGAAAGAGTACCTGCCGAGTGACTAACAATTCTCAAAAGCAAAGGAACAATTAAGATATTTACAAGAAAAGATGAGTTGCTCTCGCTTGAAACTGTTTCGCTAAACCTATCTAAAGTCAGCGCCTTGATCCTTTACATTTTGGGTTTGGTGTTGCTTAAACAACATGTGATTTAGATGGCTTATATTAGATTTAGATAGTTTAGATTTTTTTTTATTTTTTTATTTCATTTTGTTTAAATTTATAGTTAAAAGATTATTTTTATTGTGTATTTATTTTTTTAATAAAAAATTATAAAAATTAAAAACAAAACAAATTTAGACCTTCTATATAATTGCAGAAAGTGTAGTTTTTTTATATTTTTATTATTTTGTTTTCAAGTAAAAAATATAATATACATAAAATTTTTTAAAGCATCCAATTATATAATGCTTGAATAATAAAAATTATACACTTATCTATAAAAAGTATATATATATATAATTAAAAAATATTACATTTATTATATTTTAATTATAAAATTTGGAAGCACAAATATAAACAAATGTCCTATAAATTTTCTCCTATAAGTAAACACATAATTCAAGTGCCAGCTTTTGTTTTCAATGCCTGAGATATATAATCATGGATGTGCCACAACTTCAAAAAATATGTAACTAAGCATGGTCATTCTTAGTTGTAACAGACAGTTGCTAACTTATGCCTCCGAAAACTTCGGTGATTGAATTCTACAGATGGCAACCACAAAATACTTACATCAAATATAATTAATTAAATTATCTGCAATGTATATATATATATATATATATATATATATCTGTCAAGACATGCATACAACTAATTAAATTTTCTCATATTTCTTTTTTACCTACACATTTCTTATTATTCACTTATACAATACAAAAATTTTTGAAAAAATTATAATAAAGGATTCTAAAATAAAAAAATTATTCTTAAGGATCTATTAAAAAAATTATTTTTAAGAATTTATTTAAAAAATTATTTTTAAAAATTTGTTATTTTTTATTTTAAGATAATTATCATTGAATTAAGTAATAAATAGTTAAATTTAATGATAATAAATTCTTAAAAATAAAATTTTTAACAGGTTTTAAGAATAATTTTTTTTAACAATTATTTGACTGTTCAGACGTCACTGTATATGAAATTATGAACAGTCATAAACGGTCACGTTGGCAAAAAATTACGTGAAGGGGACAGTCTCTTTCGTGACACCAAGAACACTTGATGTGATGGTACTAGTTTAGAAGGCAGCGTCGGTATTTAATAATGGTTGGTGGGAAATTAATAGATATACGTTATCTATATTGCTAATGGTCAGTATTTAATAATGTATTTAATAATAGTTGGTTGGAAATTAATAGATATGCGTTATCTATATTGCTAATGATCAGTATTTAATAATGGTTGGTTGGAAAGCATCTTTGAAGTTGGCAAACACAATACTTACGTCATGTATAATTAATTAAACTATCTACCAGAAAAATGCATACAATAGAAAATTAGGATAAAAATAAAAATAAAAATAAAAATAAAAGATAATTTTATAAATAAAAAATATTTCTAATACTCTTAAAACATGTTTGATAAAAAAAAGTTAAAAATAAAAAAAAATTTATATAAAAAAAAATTTATAATATTTTTATTTTTAATAATTAAATAATTATTAATACAAAATATTAAATAATAATTATAGAAATAAGATTAAAATTTTTTTACACTTTCCATCTTCTCTCTCTCTTCTCCTCTTCAGTTTCATTGGCCAATTCAATGATTGAATAATTATTATTATAAAATATTAAATAATAATTATAAAAATAAAATTATAATTTTTTTTGACTTTTTTCCTCCTTATGCTTCTTTTACCTCCCTTCCATGATACCGAACACGCCGTAAATAAACTTTTGCGTATTTCATTTTTACCAACAAACCAACTTCTTATTATTCACTTATAGCGCTAAAAATTCTTCGACTATCCGGATAGTTTCTTTCTTGACTGTATATGAACAGTCATGATTGTTTTCTGCGTTTAAAAATTTGTTGGGAATTCATTTTATTGAAATTTTGTGAGGCCATGGCTGATGTCTATTTTTTAGAATAATTAGTTTCATGTTGTTTCAATATCAGATGAAAGAGATATGTATCGTTGAATGTATGTTGTTCTATTATGTCTAGTGCTGAATTTGTGCTGAAAATTACATTGCTTTGCTGAATTCTTGAGTTCGTTTGAGTGATGTCCAGCAGCTAATTTTTTCTTGGTTTTGTTTAGGAACATGTACTTAGGTTTCTAGTAATTTTTCAAGTATTTATTAAAGCATTTATGGGTGATTTGCACCAAAATGCTAGTGACACTTAACACAGGAAGACACTCACAAGTTATGGTTTCTCAAGTTGCAAAAAGAAGAAAATCCAAGAATCACTGTGCCAAATTATTTTTTATGTTCCATATGTTTTGGATGTTTAGTGTTCTTGTTAATTATTGGATAAAAGGTTTTGGTCTATTTGGTTTTGAATTATGTTTGACATATTTAATTATCCGCTTTTAGAAAATGGATTAATTAGGTTGAAAATATTGGATCAATATTAATGGACTTAACCATGCTTAAGAGTGAATTACCAATGTTTAAATTTTATATTGAATATATTAATTTTGGTAAGATTTCAAACACGTCATTAATTAGGTTGAATATGTTATAAGGAAAGTTTTCAAAGTTCTTGTATAAAAAAATTTTTCGAATAATGTGTATAAATAGAAATAATCTTATAAACCTTATATGGTATGCTTTTGAATTAATATATTTTGCACATTAATGAAAATAATGTTTTAGGAAAGTTTTCAAATTGTTTAGGTAAAATTAATTATATGATAATATCTCATTTAACTTTATATTGATGAGTTATTTTATGTTTTAATGTCACAATTCAAATTAGGAATATAAAAGGCAAGTCTATGTTTTAAGGAACCTATATATGGAAAACTTGTCATTTGAAAGATGTAGAAATGTCATCACATTAATGAAGACCATTTCATATCTACAAACAAAATATGTAAACAACAACCTAATTGTTTAGTGGCTACTTGATATGGAAAAAAGTTGTTGCTAAGTGATATGGAGAATTCAAGATAGATTCCTAATTAGTAAGCATATTTGTGTAATCTATGGAAATTGCTGTCAATGGCCACCAAATTGAAAGTTAAGATATATATTGAAGACCTTTTGAAGAATGAACAAAAGAAGGGAAAATTGAACACTAATCATTTTGTTATGAAGATATTCTAATTGTGCGTTAACGTGTAATTGTTCTATGTAAGTTAGCCTTTACATTTTGAGAGAACCCTTAGAAAGTTTATGAGCTTAACCTTATTCTTCATCAATTTTGAGTTTCTAGGTGTTTTGAGAGAAATTGAGGACTAAGTTTAAAGGTATCTTGTAGAAAAATCTTAAGAATTTTCTATAACACCATAATTTCTAGCTCATTTGATACCATTTATAAACTTTGTAATATCAATTCCACAAGATCATATAAAAAAGGGAATGAAAATAATAAACTTTTTTCGCGTTGCGCTATATCAAAAAAATTTAATTCCGTGTCACGTGGACCGTGTGAGCTCATACTATACTTCCTCATATTTAATTTCATTATTACAACTCATTTGCATCATAAAAATATGCCTACAACCCATGAAAACCGAAATGGAGCTCAAAATAAACAAGCACATTTTCGGTCAGATTTGCTCCATTTTCTGACCCAACTTTGAAAAATCATAACTAAATCTAGAAAATTCGAAATCATGCAATCTTTGTCATTCTGGAAAGCTTAGGATGTCTACTTCACACTAAAAATACGCCCAGGTTATAACATTCATCACACAGGACGTTTGACATCCAAAAAGCTATAGAGTCGCTGGTTGCCTGGGCTGTTGTTCAGTTTACTGATACAAACTTCTGAAATTCATAACTAATTCTATAAAACTCAAAATTACACATATTCGGTCATTCCGGATCATCATACAGGCCATGTGTATGATTTTCTACTTAGGGCATCAGTTACCTTAGCCTTACCGGGATGGTACTTCAATGTAAAATCATAATCTTTCAAAAATTCTAACCATTTCCGTTGCCTCATGTTCAATTCTTTTTGGTCAAATAAATATTTGAGGCTTTTGTGGTCGCTGTAAATTTCTATTGCTGCCCCATATAAGTAGTGTCTCCATATTTTCAAAGCAAATACCACTACGGCTAACTCTAAGTCGTATGTGGGGTAGTTTTCCTCATGAGATTTCAACTGTCTAGAAGCATAAGCTACCACTCGGCCTTTCTGCATAAGCACACATCCTAACCCTTTCTTTAAGGCATCACTGTATACCACAAAAGTTTCTTTAGGGTCAGGGAGTATTAAAATTGGGGTCGTGGTCAACTTGTGCTTTAGCTCTTGGAAACTACTCTCACATTTCTCATTCCACACAAACGACACATTCTTTCTAGTAAGCTGGGTCAGTGGCATCGCTATATGAGAAAAGCCCTGAATGAACCTCCTATAATAACCTGCTAAGCCTAGGAAGCTCCTGATCTCTGTCATTGTCCTAGGTCTCTCCCACTGCAATACTGCCTCTACCTTATGGGGATCTACTACAAACCCCGCCTGGGAGATGACATGACCTAGAAACTGAACCTCAGTGAGCCAGAACTCACATTTACTAAGTTTAGCGTACAACTGTCTCTCTCTCAAGGTTCAGTAAACTGAACAACAGCCCAGGCAGCCAGCGACTCTGTAGCTTTTTGGATGTCAAACGTCCTGTGTAATAAATTTTATGACTTGGGCGTATTTTTAGTGTGAAGTAGACATCTTAAGCTTTTCAGAATGACAAAGATTGCATGATTTCGAATTTTCTAGATTTAGTTATGATTTTCCAAAGTTGGGTCAGAAAATTGAGCAAATCTGGCCGAAAATGTGCTTGTTTATTTTGAGCTCCATTTCGATTTTCATGGGTTGTAGGCATGTTTTTGTGATGCAAATGAGTTATAATAATAAAATTAAATATGAGGAAGTATAGTATGAGCTCACACGGTCCACGTGACACCGAATTAAATTTTTTTGATATAGCGCAACGCAGAAAAGTTTATTATTTTCATTCCCTTTTTTATATGATCTTATGGGATTGATAATACAAAGTTTATAAATAGCATCAAATGAGCTAGAAGTTATGGTATTACATTTATTGGTATCAGAGCAAAGGTTCAGGCTCTCATTGTGGGTTGTGGCTTGTGTTTATGAGTTGCCTACATGCATATGAGCTTGGTTTGGATGAATTGAGTGTGTATAATGGTGGAAGTGTTCCCTAGCTTATGTTACAGTTTGTTATGGTATTTCAGTACGATGGTGAATACTAGGAGAGGTCGACCCCCTAGCCAGGCTCGTGCTGATGAAGCCGGGCCTAGTGATCCAGTTGCTGGAGCCCTTCAGTCAATTATGGCTCGCTTGGATCAGCAACAGGCCGTCATTATGCAGCTTCAAGAACGGCTTGCTGAGAGAGATAGCCAGGGCCCTACACCTACTCCTCCTCAGCCACCTCCACACTCAGATCATCCCAAGCATTCAGGGGTGACTCACCCAGATGCACAGCCACAGACGCAGATGGTTGCCCCGATTCCACCAGCTCAGACGCCTCCTATACAGCAACCCTCGACCAGAAAGGTGATTACCCAGTTCAGGAAGTTCGGGCCTCCCACTTTTGATGGTGAGATGAATGCAGATAAAGCTGAGGCCTGGATTATGGCATTAGAGCAAATCTTTGAGGTGATGGAGTGCACGTCTGAGCAGAAAGCCAAGATGGCTGCATTCCAATTACAGAAGGAAGCAATTTACAGGTGGAAGGGCACTGAGCTTATTTTGAGAGCGAGGGACGCCCCGATTACATGGGAGGCATTCCTCGAGGTGTTCCGTGAGAAATATTTCCCTGATTCTATTAGAGATGAGAAAGAATCAGAATTCATTCTATGTAAGCAGACTCCGGGGATGTCCGTGGACCAATATATGGCAAAGTTTGTTAAGCTCTCTAGATATTCCTCTTACCTGCAGAGACATGATGATGAGAGATGGAGGGCAGATAGATTAGAGAAGGGTTTGCTCCCTGAGATCAGAGATAAGGTGGGAGCAGGAATTGATTGAGAGATTCAGAGACATGAGTCTCTCCTGCGAGGTGTGTTCAGGAAAATTATTAATGAGTAAGACTCGAGTAGAAAATGACCTGAGAGATCAGATAAGAGAGGCCCAGCAGGTAGATGACCATGTAAATAAGATTAGAGCCCATATAGCCCAGGGTAATGTTCAGGAGTTCAATCTATCTGAGGATGACATAGTAAGAACAGGGATAGGCTGTATGTGCCTAGAAACACAGAACTTAGGGAAAAGATATTAAATGAGGTACATAAGAGTAAGTACACCATTCATCCGGGTAGTAATAAAATGTACCAGGATTTGAAGAAAATGTTCTGGTGGCTTGGAATGAAAACAGACATAGCAGAGTATGTCTCCCGATGTCTAGTATGCTAGAGAGTAAAAATAGAACATCAGAAACCAGCTGGGTTACTTCAGCCCCTAAATATTTCAGAATAGAAATGGGATAGCATAGCTATGGATTTTGTCATGGGTTTACCCAGGACATCATCGGGGTATGATGCAATATGGGTAATAGTAGATAGGTTAACAAAGTCAGCGTACTTTTTACCTATGAAAGCCACTTATACCCTAGATAAGTTAGCCCAGCTGTACATCAGGGAGATAGTTAGACTGCATGGTGTGCCTGGGAGCATAGTGTCAGATAGAGATCCTAGGTTTACATCGAATTTCTGGAGATCATTACAATATGCTCTAGACACCAGACTTAGATTTAGCATAGCTTACCACCCTCAGACGGATGGACAGACAGAGAGAACCATCCAACCCTAGAAGACATGTTAAGGGCGTGTGTGCTAGAAATAAAGGGAAATTGGGATACATACTTGCCTATAGTAGAGTTTGCCTACAATAACAGTTATCATGCAAGTATACAGATGGCACCATATGAGGCATTGTATGGGAGGAAGTGTAGATCCCCAGTGTGTTGGGTTGATCTAGGAGAGAGGAGCCTCATAGGCCCAGAGTTAGTGGACCAGACCTCCAAACAAATAGAGACCATCAGAAAGAAACTTCTGACGGTCCAGAGTAGACAGAAAAGTTACGCAGATAAACGTAGGCGGTCGTTAGAGTTTGAAATTGGAGACCATGTCTTCATTAGAGTATCTCTAGTCACAGGGATAGGTCGGTCCATTAAGAGTAAAAAGCTCAGTCCAAAGTACATAGGTCCTTTCCAAATTCTTGATAAAGTAGGACCTGTGGCATACAGACTAGCCCTTCCTTCGAACCTAAGCCAAGTCCATAATGTCTTCCATGTTTCCCAGTTGAAAAAGTACCAGCCCGACCCCTCACATGTCATAGAATATGAGCATGTGTAGTTACAAGATGATCTATTATACATAGTATCACCAGATCGGATTGTGGACGTTAGACTCAAGTAGTTACGGAATAAGACGATACCGTTAGTGAAAGTGGTTTGGAAGTTTTCTTTGCATATTCTTATTCCTCTCCATCAAATACCTAAGAATCATTTTTGATTTGGTTAAAAATCTGAATCCTTAGATCTGTCCAAGTGTAGGTCTAAATGCTCAAGGAAGGGAGGAAGAAGACCAAGTGGAAGAATTGCAAAATACCTTGTTTTCCTTGGATTTCCTTGCTTGTTCTTGCTTTCCTTGGCCTCCTTACTTGAAATTCGAACTTTCCCCTCTTTTCTCCCTTCAAAATAGCCCTCGAAACTTCAGAGAAATCATGGAGAAGAAGAGGGAAAAAGAGGAAAAGAAAGTGGTAGAGAGAAAGCATGAAAAACAAGCAAAATTCCATACCTAAAGTCTTGAATCTTTCCTCCTTCTTCCCTTCTCTTGTGCGCCACTCTCCAAGGGATTTGCTTTTAATTTAGGGCTGGAAATTCTGAAGTGAATGAAGGAGAGTGTGAGGTGCCACCTATATATAGCTAGGGTAAAGTGACTTATTTAAAAATTTCCATTTTGCCCTTCATACTTTGCCTTTTTGTTTTTCCTTCATTTTAGTTCCTTTTTTAGAACCATCTTTTCCATTATAAGATTATCTCCCGAGGAAGCCACTTGGGAACTAGAGGATGATATGAGGAAGAAATATCCAGAACTCTTTCCATGAGGTATGTTATCTAAATTTTGAGGGCGAAATTTTTAAAAAGGGGAGAGAATTGTAATGTCCAGTTTTCGTTAAACGATGAAAACGGGCACGCTTTCAAAGCAAGTCCCCTGAGATGAGTGATTCAAGGCCAAATAAAATTTGGATAAAATGTTAAATAATAAAAAATGAAGATTTGAGCCTTGAGTTGCCCAGAAACTGGAGTCAAAGTGATTCAAAAAATTTGCTGAAAGGCCAGTGGCATTTTCAAATATGATTCTTGACTCCTTTTAAACCTCTTGGAATCCTCACATCATCAAAACAAAAGGCCTAGCACCATGTTGCTTCTTTAGGTTATATTATGGAACCTAAGACACTAAATCACTTTCCATGAGTTCTAAATTTTTTCCAAGGCCTCCCTTCACTTTTATTCATCAAATATGACTTAAGAATAGCCTTAGAAAAATTTAAAACTCTCTATAGCTATGAGAAACTCTTTAGGCCGAGGCTATGGAGCTTAATGGCCTTCATGGAGTTTGCTTAGTTTTCTTGAAGGGGGAAGCTTGTAGGGAGCATCTTTGGTGTCTCAAGAACTCATTTATACTCTAACTTAGACCTAGGAAGCATCTTACAAATTCAGAAATTGAAAGGTGCACTTGAAACCCTAAGTTTTGCATCTTGCTTTCTAATGCCTTTTTCTTAGTTTTCTTTGCATATTCTTATTCCTCTCCATCAAATACCTAAGAATCATCTTTGGTTTGGTTAAAAATCTGAATCCTTAGATCTATCCAAGTGTAGGTCGAAATGCTCAAGGAAGGGAGGAAGAAGACCAAGTGGAAGAATTGTAAAATACCTTGTTTTCCTTGGATTTCCTTGCTTGTTCTTGCTTTCCTTGGCCTCCTTACTTGAAATTCGAACTTTCCCCTCTGTTCTCCCTTCAAAACAGCCCTCAAAACTTCAGAGAAATCATGGAGAAGAAAAGGGAAAAAGAGGAGAAGAAAGTGGTAGAGAGAAAGCATGAAAAACAAGCAAAATTCCATACCTTAAGTCTTGAATCTTTCCTCCTTCTTCCCTTCTCTTGTGCGCCACTCTCCAAGGGATTTGCTTCTGATTTGGGGCTGGAAATTCTGAAGTGAATGAAGGAGAGTGTGAGATGCCACCTATATATAGCTAGGGTAAAGTGACTTGTTTAAAAATTCCCATTTTGCCCTTCATACTTTGCCTTTTTGTTTTTCCTTCGTTTTAGCTCCTTTTTGAGAACCTTCTTTTCCGTTATAAGATTTAGATTCCCAATTAAGAAAAATGGCATTGGAATCACTCAAATTGGAGCTAAAACCCTTCCGAATGAATTGGTCAAAGTTTGGGTCAACTGACATTGAAAAACTTACACCGGAGGGTCTTTACCGGTCCCGAGGCTTCCCATGGTTTTTAGGGCCTTTGAGAACCCTGGAGAACTCAAAAATTTCATTTAAAAAGCCCTCCTAGGTGCTTTTCCAAAATTGCACTTATTTACGAAAATGTCAATGGCCTTTCGAAAATTTTTTTGAATCACTCTGACCCCAGTTTCTGTGTAACTCAAGGCTCAAATCCTTATTTTTTATTATTTAACATTTTATCCAAATTTTATTTGGCATTGAATCACTCATCTCAGGGGACTTGCTTTGAAAGCTTGCCCGTTTTCATCATTTAACGAAAACTGGACAGTACATTTTCCAAGATTATTTTGGAAAAGCCTAGGGAATGGGAAATCATGTGTAGAGAAGAAAAGTATAAAAACTGTAAGTTGAGCCTTACTAAGTTATCTTGGGAGAGGTTATAAAAGTAAGAGTACTACATTTATGTTTGCAAGGTTACTTGTATTCTTGGTGATTACCTACACTTAATAAAAATCCTTTACCACATGCTTGTGGATTGGAGGTAGGATATTTTGGTACCAATCATCATAAATTAGTTGTGTGATTCTCTTTCATCCCAACTCTCTTCACTTTTTGTTTATCTTAATTTGTTAAAGAATAAAATCACATTCTTTAAGAACTTGACATTGATCAAATGAATCAACGTTGAAAGAAGGAAAAATACTATTAAAATCTAATTCAACTCCTCTTCTTGGATTACTTTTAGACTAACAATTGGTATCAAAACATGGTATCTATTTTGCAAGACTAACCTTCCAGAGAAAAGATCCTCACTATTAAAAAAAATTGTTAAAACTCGTCACTAAAAGAGTATTTATCATTTTGTTAAAACTTTTATTGGCAATACAATAAATATCACCACTAAAATGCTTTTTGGCCATAGAAGCATTTTTTGTCAAAAAAAAAGTCATTATTAAAAGTTTTTAATGGCGACATGTCATTGCTAACTCTTGTGGTATTATTTTCTACTAGAATTTTAGCTACAACTATTTATTGTCAATAAAAGAGGTTTAGCTGTGACATTTTTTTTGCCACTAATTTTGACTTTTTATGGCAATATGGGCTCTGAGACGACCCTAACATCTAATCCTAGTAATTATGGCTAAACACACGATTAATAATTAATGATCAAGGTTTGGAGTCGTTATAAATAATTACTTTAAGAAAATATAGAGAAATTTGAACCTTGATGTTATTAGGGTCATCAACTAAACAACCATAAATGGGAGAATGCATAAAAGGAATGGCACTATCATTAGGGGTTTGTGATTCATCCATCCATCAGTTTCAACACCCAAAAACCTCCCACAAGTGTTTCTATATCATTTCCTAGCATTACCATTGAAGCAATTAGGGTTTCTAAGCTAAAGGTGGGAGTTTGGGGACCTGTTCCGTGACCTGGAACTTTCCCGCCATGGCTAAGTTAGGTCCTGGAGCTTAAAAACTAAGTTTTTCACTTTACGCCGTGGCCTTGACCCTTCGCGCCATGGCTAAGTTGCTCTCGGGAATCACTGGGTAATTTACTCACCATGGCCAACCTATGTGGCACCGCGGCAGAGATTCCTCTTAGAGCTACTGTTTGAAGTCCCACGATTCTTGCCTCAGTGGAATACACTTGCGCCACAGCGAGTTTTGCTACTGTACTACCTTTAACTAATTTCCTCGACTTGTGCTGTGGCCAGATTTCATTCTGTCACCCTCCTGGGCAATTTTTTTTTTCGCACTGCGCCGCGGCGAGATTTCTCAAGCCATGGCGTCTCTCACCACTGTCACTCTTCAAGTCGCGGCGAGGCCTTCCTAGCCGCGGCGTGACTCCCTCCTATAACTATATCTCCTACATTTTGCCCCATGCACTCCAATTCTCTTCTTAGGAACACCCTAGGACTACTTCCTCCCATTTTATATGACTCTACGGGTATTTATTTACCCTATTCACCCAGCTATTCTACCATTACCAAATTAAAACTCAAATGTAAATTTTCACTCCTCCAACTACCCTATATCAGCAAGTCCATAGAGTAATAGCAATAAGAATTTATGCACTAATAACAATTAACATTCGATACACATTCCGTTAGAAGTTTCATACATTCATGATTCATATCAATATCTAATACATCACATAATTATGTTTATAACAGTATACCATATCATAAATTCAATAAAATTCATACATCAGATACTATAGGTTCATACAACCTAAACCAAGCTATATTGAGACTTAACTCCTTAATAAATACATTCCAACTCATCAAAATATAGACACCTACATTTGGTAACATGAATACATGATGATGCTACACAATAAGGAATACAAAATTTAGCATCTATATTAAATAAATCAGCCTAAGTGTAGCCTTCTCCCCATATGTTGGAGCTCATGGATTTTCATCCACTCGCTTTCCCTTATCCTTACTCGAAAAACCTTCACTTGAAATATTAATCCCATGAGACGGGGTGAGATACGAATCTCAGTAACCAAGGCAATTCCATAATATAATCCAGTTTAATTAACATATATGTATGGATCAAAATCAATATCAGAATTATATCAATCATATCAGTAAATGAAACAATTAGGCTATCATGATTACTATCCCATACTAGCAATCATATTTTCACATGTTAAAGGCCAATAACACCGGGAGAGACCCATCCACGACACCTACTCCCTATTGAGCACAACCAGGGCTCAATGCATCTGGGGTTTGATTATAACCCGGTGCTCGATTGAAGCACATGCACGGGTGGCAGCCGCATTACAGCTCCACCATGGACTCACAAGGTCCAATCACAATACAATAGATAACCAACCAATTCATTCAACATTTCAAATCATTCATGTACAACAAATATGAAATTAAAGCAGATATATGCATGGAATTAATATAGTCCCGGTTACCTCATTTGTAGATAATTTGCAACAATCACTAAGGGTACAAAATCTCCTTAAAACCATAGCATCAGAGAATTACTACTCTAATTCATCATTAACATTTGCAACAAGTACCCAAAAAATTTAAAATGCTAATGACTACTTAGGAAACACTTACCCAGCCACTATAAGTCCCAAATTCAGATTGAAGTGTCCTCTACCAGAAACTTCAATATTTCACTCAAAATCCTAAACAAAATCATACAAAATTAATACCCATATTATAAATCAGCTATGGGGGTCTCAAACTAACAAAGAAAGCATTAAAATAGAGGGTTTATACTTACCTAATTTCAGCCCTAGCCTCAACTTACGAATTTCACCAAGAAAATCCCAAACAACCATATTTCAGATTTTGGGAATGGTGAAAATACTCCAAATAAAAAACTAATCAGGCCAAATTAAAGAGAAAGAGATGGGGATTAAGTTATATAACTATTACCTTGGCTGAATCTTGCTCTAGAAGTGGGAAAATGTGGAATTCTTGCCCCAAACCCTAGCTTCCCTCCAAACCTCCAAAATTCCTTCTTGTGTTTCAGCAAAATGGGGAAGAGGCTGAAGTGTTTAAGTTTTTAGTTGGGTTTAAGTTGGGTCTAAGATGGGTCATGGGTTACTCCAAGTTCCAACTCCAAATGGGCTTTAGATTTTAGTTTTGTTGGGCCAGCTCTAATGTATTGGGCTGCTGAATTTTAATTAGATTTGGGCCAAGTTTGAAGAGCTCAAGGATTTGGGTCTGCACAAGGGTTATTGGGCCATCACTAGGTGCTCTCTCTTAAGCCAAGTCTCAAAATAAAAAAGTTGGTCTGCACCTACAATTATTGGGCCTCCATTAGTCTTAACCTTGGCCTACTCAATTTAATTTGGGCCTAGATGAAGTTTCTATCCCAATTAAATCTCAAACCCATATTAATAATTTATCTCTCTAAAATCTCCATTCACTTAACTTGCCCAATTATCCCATATTAATTATTCCTAATTAATCTAAATCCATGATTAACACCTTAATTAATTTTGGGGTGTTACAGGCTCACTGTTAAAAAAATATATAGTGGCAACTACCATAAGTCATTGCTAATTTCCTTTTTTCACTTCTTTTTGGATTATTGGATTAAGAATGAAATGTAAGAAACCTACATTTCATTCCCACTCAATAGGCCCCTTCCCCACCCTCATTAGTTAGTAGAGAGAAAATCAAGGATGAAAACGATGAGAGAATGGCATAGAGTGATGAGAGAAGGGTGGAGAGAACATGGGGAGTAGGACAACGTCAAAGATAAAGCTATTAGAGGTGAAGATGATGAAGAAAAAGGGGGTGGATGAAGAAGATAGACACGGATGATGGAAAACAAAGCGGGAGAAAGAGAATGCCAGTGGACAGAGATGACGATGACTGTTGGTAGATAGAGACAATGGAGAATGATAGTTTTTTTTTTTAATTTTTCTTTTTTTTTGAAATGTTGGAATTTAAAATTTTTTCATCTTCCTATTAACCTATATGCCATATTTGTAGGAACTTGGCACATATGTTAACTTATATGCATCATCATCACAGATTGTTGTTCTTTAAGTACATGCTCAAGTATACAATATAGACAAACTTGTGAAATTATTTATTGTTGAGCTCAAACTTCTAAATGTATTTCCCTACATGAATAGGGATTTAAGACTTTTTTTTTGCTAGGAATAAGTTTTAAATTAATTAGGTGTATTGTAACACCTCGAAATTAATTAAGGTGTTAATAATGTATTTAGACTAATTAAGAATAATTATCATGAAATAATTAGGCAAGCTTTATGAATGAAAATTTATAGAGAAATAAGTTCGTAATATAGGTTTAACATTTCATTTGGGTTAAAGCCTAATTGGGGCCTAAGATTTAATTTGAATAAGTCATGGATAAGGATTTATGGAGGCCCAATGATTCTAGATGCAAGCCCAACTCCTTATCATGAGACTTGGGCAAGAGAGATCACCTAGCAATAACCTAATTTAATTTAATGAAATAGAGGCCCAAGACCCAATTTACATAAGCTCTTATAGTTGGCCCAACACACAGTATGCAGACCCAAGTTGGATTGACTCTTGGAACTTAGCCTAACCCAATCAAATTTTTATAGGCCAACTCATGAAATAAGGCCCAACAAGCATAAAAATCTAAACCTACAAGGAATTGGGCCATTGGGTCAGCATACTTCACTTAAACTCAAAATGTTATGCAACCCACCTCACTAAACAAAGGCCCAACAAGCACACATCTGAACCTAAAATGGATTTTGGGCTTTAGGGTTAGCCCAAACCCATCTAAAACCCTAAATTACTCAGCCTCTTACCTTCTATTCTACAGAACAACTCAACCTTAGGCAAAGGAGAACTCCATTTTCGCATAAGAAGAGAGGAGGCTAGGGTTTTCTGCATTCCTCCACCATTTCTCACTTCTAGAGAATGATTTAGCCAAGGTGAGTTATATATAACTTAACCCTCTTATCCTCCTCTCCATTTTGGTCTGATTAATTTTTGGTTTTGAGCATTTTCATCTTCTTCTCAAATCTGAAACTTGGTGTTAGGTGATTGCTTGCAAGATTTTCGGAGTTGGAGGTTAGAGGGATGATTAGGTAAGCATTTCCTTTCCATTTTGTGTATTACTTTGCTGGAAAATGCCCTTAAAAATGTATTATCATAATGGGTTCTGTTATTGTATGAGATTACAAGGAGATAATAGTGGAAAACTGAATTTTCTGGGCTTAACGATTGAAATGCGAATTTTGGTACTTCCATGGTGGATTTTCGGAGGTGAGGCTATGGGTGTTATTAAGTGAGTATCTTTTTCCCATTTTGATGCATTTTCTGTTAGTTTGAGACCCCTATAGTTAACCTATGATATGGGCTTTGGTTTTATGTGAAATTACCCAGAAATTGGAGTAAATTATGGCAATTTCTGGTGTGGGAAAGTTGGAATCCGAAATTAAATCCCTCGGTAATTAGGTGAGGAACCTCTAGTCTGTCATTAGTAGTTCAACTCTTTGAATATTTGATTATGATTAGAAATGATGATAATTATGCTTGTTGTAGGCTTGGTGTGCATTTGGATTATTATGGTAGCTAGGGGAAGAGTAATTGGCTTCATTGAGGTAACTGGGGTTATTTTTCTAATTTCATGTATATGCTCATGTTAATCTGCTATTTGTTATACATGCTTAATTTTGAAATGTTAAATGTCTGGTTGACTACTTGATTGTTATTGTAATTGGACCTTGTGAGTCCATGGTGGAGCTGTGGTACGGCTGCCACCCCTGCATGTGCTTCGATCGGGCACCGGGTTGTGATTAAACCCCAGATGCACTGAGCCCTGGTTGTGCTCATTATGGAGTAGGTGCCGTGGACGGGCCTCTCCCAATGTTATTGGCCATTAATATGTTGTGTATGATTACTGGTATGGGACAGTAGTCATTGGTAGCTTAACTAGTTCATTTGCGAATTGAATTGATGATTCTGGTATTGATGATATGAAATTGCATTGGATTGATTGACTTGCACATATATATGAAAATTGCCTTTTGTTACTGAGATTGTATATCTCACCCCGTTGTGGGCTAACATTTTCAGGGACCGGACCTCTTAGTGGCAAGGAGAAAATTAATGGAAGATCATTAAATGGTTTGGTAGCACATAGGTTTGAGAGCTTTGACAAAATGTATCGTAACTAAATTGCTAGTTTTGTATCATTGCTGCATTGCATCATGAGTTGCCAAATATAGGGATTGTATATGTAATTTGATTATCATGGAATTGAACATTATGAGTGTAATTGGCTAATGTGACGACCCTAATTTCTTATCATAATAATTAAGGTTAAACACGTGATTAATCACTATAGGTCATGAAAATATGGAAAAATTTAAACCTTAATGTGATTAGAGTCATCAATCATACGATTTCATACACTTATGATCATAAGGGAATTAAACATCCATTTACAAGCCTTGGATTCCGTTACTCATAAATTATAACTCATCCTAATGACTCTAGATCATCTCTTATGGTTAACATATGGAGAACCAAGGTTTTCTAGCTAATATAAGTGTTTTAGCATGTTAGCCGCGGCCAAATTAGTATTCGCCGCGGCCAATTCTCTTATGTTTTACCCCTTTCTTTTTCACTCCGCGGTGAGTTGGACCTTCGCCGCGGCCAACCTACATGGCGCCGCGGCGAAGAAGCCTCTTGGAGCTTCCTCGCTCGCCTCTCGATATTGGCCGCGGCCAATTCCACCTCTCGCCGCGACCAATTCCTCTCTGGAATGCCGGGGAAATTTTCTTGAAAGTTCACCGCGGCCAATTCCCTAATTCGCTGCGGCGAATTCCCCTCTGGATGACTCCCAGTTTGACCTCTCAAATTTCGCCGCGGCGAATTACTCTCTGGAACTCTCCCTGGGCAACTTCGCCATTATTGGCCGCGGCCAACCATATTTTAGCTGCGGCTAAACTCCTCCTGATCCTATAACTCTGAATTTCTTGCCTCCTACTCTCCACTCTCCTTCCATTAACACCCTAGGGCTCCTCTATCTTCATTGTGGGGCTCAAATGTCCTTCATTAGTCTAATTTAACCAGTTAATCTATCCTCTCTAAATCAAGATTTAATGGGTCATTTTCTTTTCTCTAATTCCCCTATGACAGCAAGTCCATATATCAGCAAGTTTGTAAAATAACAATAACATGAGTCCATAGTAATATATATATTAAGATTTCATTTCCAATAATATGCTATTTCAGACTTTGACAAGGCTCATAGCAGATATCATAAATCCATTCATCAAATACCAGTTTACAGTAAAGCCTACTCCTCAATAAGTACATGGTATATTATCAGAATACAAATTCCTACACTTGGCAATATAGATACATGATGATGCTACACAAGCCTTAACAAAAATTAGCATCTATCCTATTCTACTTAGACCAAGGGTAGCTCCCCCAACACCGGGCCTCAGCTCATGGATGTTCATCCACTTGCTTACCCTTATCCTTACCCGAGGAACCTTCACCTGAAATATTAATCCCATAAAACGGGGTGAGATATAAATCTCAGTAACCATGACAATTCCATCATATAATCCAGTTTAATCAACATATATGCATGAATCAAAATCCACATCAGAATCAAATCGGTCATTTCAACAAATAAAACAATTAGGCTATCATGATTACTATCCCATACTAGCAATCATATATTTAACATGTTAAAGGCCATTAACACCGGGAGAGGCCCGTCCACGGCACCTACTCCCTATTGAGCACAACCAGGGCTCAGTGCATCTGGGGTTGATCATACCCGGTGCTCGATCGTAGCACATGCACGGGTGGCAGCCGCACTACAGCTCCACCATGGACTCACAAGGTCCAATCATAATACAACAGATAGCCAACCAATTCATTCAACATTTCAAATCATTCATATATAGCAAATATGAAATTAAAATAGATACATGCATGGAATTAATGTAAACCCCGGTTACCTCACTTGCAGACAATTGCAACAGCCACCACAAATCCCAAATTCGGATTCAAGTGTCTCCCACCAGAATTCTCAATGTTTCACCCAAAATCCTAAGCAAATTCGTATAAAATTAGTACCCATAATATAAATCAGCTATGGGGGTCTCAAACCAACAAAGAAAACATCAAAATGGGGGGTTTAAGTTCACCTAATACTAACCCCAACCTCAACCTACGAATTCCACTAAGAAAACCTCCAAACACTCACTTTTCAGATTTTAAGTATAATGAAATCTCTCCAAATGAAAAACTAATCAGACCAAATTAAAGAGAAAGATGAGGGGATTAAGTTGTATAACTATTACCTTGGCCAAATCTTGCTCTAAGTATGAGAAAATGCAGAAATCTTGCCCCAAACCCTAGCCTCCTTCTCAACCTCCAAATTTGCCTCTTGAGTTTCAGAAAAATGAAGGTGTGGCTGAAGCATTAGGGTTTTAGATGGGTTTAAGTTGGGTCAAGAGGCTGGGTCATGGGTTGCTCCAAGTCCAAATCCAATTGGGTTTCAGATTTTGCTTATTGGGCCAGTTTTTAAGTGTTGGGCTGTATAATTCTGTTGGGCCAGTTTTCACACATTGGGTTGCTGAAGTTTAATGGGACTTGGGCCTAATTTGAAGAGCTCAAGGGCTTGGGTCTGCCTAAGGGTAATTGGGCCACTTAATTGAGCCTATACAAGATGAATCTTGGGCCTCTATCTCATTAAATTAGTTTGGGTCTGCCTCCAATTCATTAGGCCTCCATTAGCCTCTTATCATGATTCATTAATTTGGACCTAGGTGAAGTTTCTATCCCAAATAAATTCTTAACCCAGATTAACAATTTATCTCTCTAGAATACCTATTCACTAACTTGCCCAATTATTCTCTATTAATTATCCTTAATTAACCTTAATCCATGATTAACACCTTAATTAATTTTGGGGTGTTACAGCTAATAATGGATAAGTGATTTGATTTTATATGAACATTAAGCATTGACCTCATGCACCTTGTGACCATAATACATTTGCTGTCATTAATCTATGAACTCACTAGTGTATGGTAGCTAGAGGATTAAGGATCCACATTTGAATTTTAAATGTGTAATGATAGATGTGTTAAGTAGATTAGGTGAAAGAAAGACATAAAATCTTCACAAACTAAGTTAAAGTGGCCTAGAGGGTTGCTAGAGGGGGAATTGGAGAGCATGAGATGAAATTTTAGGAGTTTTAGGAACAGAAGGAAATTGGCCGCGGCCAACATTTAATTGGCCTAGGCTAAATAGAAATAGAGAAGAATTGGCCGCCGCCAACAATTAATTGGCCTCGGCCAAATATGGCGAACCTGCCAGGGAAGAAAACAGAGAGAAATTGGCCGCGGCGAATAGTGATGTTGGCCGTGGCTAAGCCTGGGAAACAAGTTTAGGGGTGTTCCAGAGGGTATTTGGCCGTGGCGAAAGGGGTATTTGGCCGCGGCAAAATGCGTGAAATTTATGGAGGTGTAAGGACTTGAATCCGAGAGTAATTGGCCGTGGCGAAAGGAGATTTAGTCGCGGCGAAGGTGCTCAATTTCTCATATTCACTTAGAAACTTTAATTTCTTTTATGGTAATACTAAGGAATGATTTAGAAACAGTTGTAAGAGGTTTTTATGAGTTGGAATTAATGGATGGGAGAATCAAAGGCTCCTTATTAATGATTAAATTGACTTGCACTTTTGAATAATTGTGGTTGCCTAATTAATGACCCTAATAACATTAAGGTTCAAATTTCCTAACATTTTTTGAATATAATTAGTTGTAATGAATTTCAACCCTAATTGAAATTTTATGGTTAGTAATCACGTACTTAACCTTAATTATGATTATTAGAAGTTAGGGTCGTCACAGTTGGTATCAGAGCAATGGTTCAGGAAAACTATTTTAATTTAAATTCTATGACTAGAAGCTTGGCAATCATGATGCATATTGGCATGGTATTAGCTCATGAGAATAGCTAATTAGGCAAACATATAATTGATGTGCTTTATGTGCTGGAAAGAAGTATAGAGGAATGATGAGATAAGGCTTGTAATACTTAATTGAAATGACTGTTTCTTGAATTTTATTTAGAGCATCACCTATCACAATAAGTATACCTTGGAGAATAATAGAGTATAGTTAGATTTTACCTCATAACACTTTAGTAATGCTAATTTTGAGACTTGAGGTTATTAATGCCAATGAAAAGGTTAGAATTTTGCCCTTTTTTCCTTTGGAGATTGGGTTATTGGTCTCAGTCTAGATAGATTACTGGTTGAGGCTTGTTGCCAACTGGCTATGCAATAGATGCACCAGTCACTCGCTGTGAGGCACCAGTTGACTGAATGAATGAGACCAAGTAACTGATAAGGATGATGAACAAAACTACTAATAGCGTTTATGACCAGTTGACCGCCACATATTAAGCAAGTCAATTGTGTGACGACCCTAATTTCTTATCATCATAATTAAGGTTAAACACGTGATTAATCACTATAGGTCATGAAAATATGGAAAAATTTAAACCTTAATGTGATTAGAGTCATCAATCATACGATTACATACACTTATGCTTATAAGGGAATTAGACATCTATTTATAAGCCTTGGATTCCATTACTCATCAATTATAACTCATCCTAATGACTCTAGATCATCTCTTATGGTTAACATATGGAAAACCAAGGTTTTCTAGTTAATATAAGTGTTTCAGCATGTTAGCCGCGGCCAAAATTACCCTTAGCTGCGGCCAATTCTTTTCTATTTTACCCCTTTCTTCATCACTAATTTCGCCGCGGCCAACCTACATGGCGCCGCGGCGAAGAAGCCTCCTGGAGCTCTCTCGCTCGCCTCTCGATATTGGCCGCGGCCAATTACTCCTTCCGTCGCGGCCAATTCCTTTCTGGAATGCCGGGGACATTTTCCTAAAAGTTCACTGCGGCCAATTCCATAATTCGTTGCGGTGAATTTCTCTCTGGATGACTTCCAGTTTGACCTCTCACATTTTGCCGCAGCCAATTTACATTTCACCGCGGCGAATTCCTCTCTGGCACTCTTCCTGGGCGACTTCGCCTTTATTGGCCGCGGCGAAATTCCTTCTGAGCCTATAACCCCAAAATCCTTACCTCCTACTTCCCACTCTCCCTTCATTAACACCCTAGGACCCCTCTACCTTCATTGTGGGGCTCACTATCCTTCATTAGCCTAATTTATCCAGCTAATCTATCCTTATTAGTTCAAGACTCAAGGGTCAATTCCCTTTCTCTAATTATCCTATTACAGCAAGTCCATATATCAGCAAGTTTGTAAAATAACAATAACATGAGTTCATAGTAATATATATCAAGATTTCATTTCCAATAATAAGCTATTTCAGACTTCAACAAGGCTCATAGCAGATATCATAAATCCATACATCAAATACCAATTTACAGTAAAGCCTACTCCTCAATAAGTACACGGTATATTATCAAAATACAGATTCCTACACTTGGTAATATAGATACATGATGATGCTATACAAGACCTAACAAAAATCAGCATCTATCCTATTCTACTCAGACCAAGTGTAGCTCCCCCACACCGGGCCTCAGCTCATGGATGTTCATCCATTTGCTTACCCTTATTCTTACCTGAGGAACCTTCACCTGAAATTGTAATCTCATAAAACGGGGGGAGATATAAATCTCAGTAACCAAGACAATTCTATCATATAATCCAGTTTAATTAACATATATGCATGAATCAAATTCAACATCAGAATCATATTAGTCATTTCAGCAAATGAAACAATTAGGCTATCATGATTACTATCCCGTACTAGCAATCATATTTTAACATGTTAAAGGCCATTAACATCGGGAGAGGCCCGTCCACAGCACCTACTCCCCATTGAGCACAACCAGGGCTCAGTGCATCTGGGGTTTAATCATAACCCGATACTCGATCGTAGCACATACACGGGTGGTAGTCGCACCACAGCTCCACCATGGACTCACAAGGTCCAATCATCATACAATAGATAGCCAACCAATTCATTCAACATTTCAAATCATTCATATACAGAAAGTATGAAATTTAAACCGACATATGCATGGAATTAATGTAAACCCCGGTTACCTCACTTGTAGATAACTTTGCAATAGCCACCGATGGTACAGAGTCTCCCTATAATCATAGCATCAGATAATTACTACTCTAATTCATCATTAACAGTTACAACAAGTACCCAAGGAATTTAAATACTTCTAACTACCTAAAGAACACTTACTTAGCCACCACAAATCCTAAATTCAGATTTTAGTGTCCTCTACCACAAATCTCAATATTCCACCCCACAATCCTAAGCAAATTCGTACAAAATTAATACCCATAATATAAATCAGCTATGAGGGTCTCAAACCAACAAAGAAAGCATCAAAATGGGGGGTTTAAACTCACCTAATACCAGCCCCAACCTCAACCTACGAATTTCACCAAGAAAATCCCCAAACACCCACATTTCAGATTTTGGGTATGATGAAAACTCTCCAAATGAAAAACTAATCGGGCCAAATTAAAGAGAAAGATGAGGGGATTAAGTTATATAACTATTACCTTGGCCAAATCTTGCTCTAAGTGTGTGAAAATGAAGAATTCTTGCCCCCAACCCTAGCTTCTTTCTCTGCCTCCGAATTTTGTTTCTTGTGTTTCAGCAAATGGGAAAGTGGCTGAAGCATTAGGGTTTTAGGTGGGTTTAAGTTGGGTCAAGGGATGGGTCATGGGCTACTCCAAGGTCCAGATCCAATTGGGTTTCAGATTTTAGCTTGTTGGGCCAGTTTTGAAGTATTGGGCTGCAGAATTCTATTGGGCCAGTTTTATACATTGGGTTGCTGAAGTTTAATGGGATTTGGGCCAAGTTGGAAGAGCTCAAGAATTTGGGTCTGCACAAGGGTTATTGGGCCACTTATAAGAGCCTATACAAGGTGGATCTTGGGCCTCTATCACATTAAATTGGATTGGGTCTGCACCTAACTCATTGGGCCTCCATTAGCCTCTTGTCATATTTCATTAATTTGGGCCTAGGTGAAGTTTCTATCTCAATTAATCCTCAAGCCCATATTAATAATTTATCTATCTAAAATCCCTATTTACTTAACTTGCCCAATTATCCTCTATTAATTATCCTTAATTAATCTGAATCTATGATTAATACCTTAATTAATTTCGGGGTGTTACAAATTGGGTACGGCCGACCAATTGACTGGCCTATCGAAGTAGTCAACTGATCACAACAAGAGTAGCAATTCTTTACCTAAGTGAAATTCTAAACTTTTTAAGGGCCATCTAAAGTGATGTTGAGAACTTAAAAGGCAATGGTATGGAGTAAAACACTTAACTAGTTATAAGAACTTTACAAAAGGGTAAGATGTAGACCTTACTTGCAATCAGGAAATTGATAATGGAACTAGTGTGTAGTAAATAAGTGTGATTGATTAAATATATGAAGTGATGCACAATCCATAATGAGTTAGGATTATGTAGACTTCTAAGGGTCCCCAAAGTTGAAACTTTATAAGTACAGAGGTCCTAACCCACTTGCTTGGTCCCAGTTAATAAAGAATACAATTACTCGATCTAGCTACGACAATTTGGCCTAATGAATAAGGGTGATAAGAGCTAAAGAATGTTTCAAATAGTTTTATTCAAACTATTAGAGTGAGTAAGCCATCTTTAGTTAATAATGATAAGAAAGAGGGCAAGAAAAACCTAAGGATTGTCGAATCCATTTCTAAATGTGTATAGTGACTTTAAAGCAAGAGATTAAGGGAGATGATGTTTTGAAAGGAATCTTGAGAGCTTTGAGGCTCCTCCCTTAGTGTACTAAGGCAAAAAGAGAGATTATGACAAAAGGAAAGACAACCCTTTAGCGTGATAAAGGTGAGGTGCACCGGCACGGGGTGCTTGTGCATGTTGTCTCTTGTGTAATTTAGTTTACTTATGCTATGTGTTGACGTGCATTTGGGTGGTAGTTAGAGGCACTTTATGTGCATGATACACTCGGAGAGTGTAAGATAAGATTCTACAGCACTCTGGTGCTAGAGGCACGTGGGACGTGCTTATTTATCGGCACTTCGGTGCTAAGGGCATACGGGGCATGTCGCTCATCATATGATTTGATGAATTTCGACCACCAAATTGGCATCAAACTAGGCTAAGTAGACTTTCTTCCTAGAAGGTAAAGAGGAGATCTTGATGGTAAAGACCCACCTAAAAAGAGAATAAAATTGTACCTGTGTAAGTACAAGTGGTTGAGATATAGTCATCACGGGGTGATGAGCATGTGTATGGCCATAGCAAAACATTGTCTGCTAATATTAAAAAGGAAAACCCTAATTCCACCACTGGTAATTCTATTGTCATGTATCATGATTACTGTGGTAGAAAAACTCCTTAATCTTGAAAGAGAACTCCCTAATCTAGGATAATAACTCAGGCGAAATGAATGAGGGATGGCATCAATGCAACTAACTTATGTTATTACAACAAACCTTAGTATAATGATTGACGAGGAAGGGTGAAACACTAGTGGTAAATGACACTTGAGTTCTCTCACTGGGAATCCCTACTTGATCTATTGATAATTAGGGAATGTTTAATAATGAAAAGACTCACTGAGTCTCCTTATTATGTTAATTTAACTCCCAGTAGTCAGGCATGAAATTGAGGCCTAAAAACTTTTAGGGGAGTGGAAGAGTTAGTTGGGGTTGGCATAGGCCATTATGTAAGGATGAAAACTATCATACCACCTTATATTGTATGCTATAATGTATGGTTAAATGACCTTGTACTTGCAGTCAGAGAACCTTATTAACAAGGTCTCGTATTTCACATTAATGAATACAAGATCTTGTAGATAGGATCTTAAACCTTGTTGACAAGATATTATTTCATTACTCTTTGGGGAATTATTATGAATTTCCAAACTAGAGAATATTAAAAAAAAAAGGGAAAAAAAAGGGGTGTGCTAGTTGAAGAATGACTATACTTGTATGAAAATATCTTAGTTAGGGTTAGAAGATATAGAAGTGCAATCCTTTGGGACTATATAATGACATAAAACCTAAAGAGATGTTCAGTTGACATTAAATGAGTAGAGATGCCATTAAGTTGACTACTAAAGTTTGTAGTAACTAAGAGGTAAAATGAGACATTGGGATCTATTGATCATGGTAATCTTTAGAGTCACATGTATGTAATTGTGGTAATGCCTTTGCAAGTGCCAAAAAAAAAAAAAAAGAGAGGGAAGAGATCTATTAAGGATTTTCCTATGTTGGTTACCGTTGAGGGAAAATGATCAGGTTGTCTATAATTAACCATCATCAGGAGCCAAAAAGAAAATTCTTAATGTTGTGGGCAAGTGATGGAAATTATGTTCTCTAATAAACCACTCACTGAAATTACGACTTGTAAGATTTAAAGAAACTCATTCCTAAGTCGTGAAGGATTATCTCGATGCTCTAGACAAGGTATTCTCACCCTTGAGATCAGGTCTTATTAGAAAATATAATCTAGACCTGGAATATCATGTTTATTTTCACTTGACAGAATCATGTTTGATTTCAATTATGTGGAAGGTGAACCTATAGTGTTTGGGTACCTTCAAGAGATTAGTTGTGAGATCAAACTTTACATTAGTTTTAACCCTCAGGAATCTCAACAAATGAGAAGGAGTAATCTTAGGCACTAATTGGAAATGAAAGGGGAATTCTAGACGTCTAATAGAAATAATGAACTGTCTACTAATGGACAATAAATGAGGATAATGTGTGCAATAATTTATGAGATAGTTGAATGTAAGACTTGAAAACTTAAACTAGATGAACCTGTAAAAGGCAAAACCCATTTTAGTTAAGAAGGTTGGACTAAAGAAATGTAAGGGTAATCTAAGTGAAGGACAAATGGAACTTCATTATGAAATAAAGTCACTTACCTATGTTGCTATTAGTGGAATAAATACTAAAACAACTGACTAAGTGGAATTCCTTGTAGTTCTTGGTATCAACTATTAGGGAGATTTAAGTTAAAGTATCTAGGAGTTATCTCTTAAACGAATCGAGAGTTAAGCAGGAAAAGAAATTAACATGAACATGTAATGATCGGTTGCTAGAACGATAACAAAAAAAAAAATGAGAGAGGAGAGAAAGAAGAGAAAAGAAAAGAGGGGAGGAAAATATAAAACAGAACTAAACAAAATGCTATGAAGGGAGAGAAAATTGGGATGTATTTGAGCTAGGTATCAAGAGCTTGCTATAAGATGATCAAGTGTGGCTTAGTCAGGATCTCTTTAGTTGTGGACAAAGAAAGAATATGGAATATTCGGGTTGGTATGTCATTTGACGTAGGTTAACTAGAGGAAATAGAGTGGTGATTATCAAGTGAAGTGGTAACATGACAAGAACGTCCTCCCCAAGAAAGTAGTAAGAGGGGACTAGTCTCTGGTAAGACTATCTGAGTTATCAAGGAGGAGGTTATGAGGAGGAATTGTCTAACTCAATTGAGTAAGGTGTGATTAATTTTGAGGACAAAATTTCTAAAAGGAGGGAAGAATGTAACACCCCGAAATTAATTAAGGTGTTAATAATGTATTTGGACTAATTAAGAATAATTATCATGAAATAATTGGGCAAGCTTTATGAATGAAAATTTATAGAGAAATAAGTTCGTAATATAGGTTTAAGATTTCATTTGGGTTAAAACCTAATTGGGGCCTAAGATTTAATTTGAATAAGTCATGGATAAGGATTTATGGAGGCCCAATGATTCTAGATGCAAGCCCAACTCCTTATCATGAGACTTGGGCCAAGAGAGATCACCTAGCAATAACCTAATTTAATTTAATGAAATAGAGGCCCAAGACCCAATTTACATGAGCTCTTATAGTTGGCCCAACACACATTATGCAGACCTAAGTTGGATTGACTCTTGGAACTTGGCCTAACCCAATCAAATTTCTATAGCCCAACTCATGAAATAAGGCCCAACAAGCTTAAAAATCTAAACCTACAAGGAATTGGGCCATTGGGTCAACATACTTCATTTAAACTCAAAATGTTATGCAACCCACCTCACCAAACAAAGGCCCAACAAGCACACATCTGAACCTAAGTGGATTTTGGGCTTTAGGGTTAGCCCAAACCCATCTAAAACCCTAACTTACTCAGCCTCTTACCTTCTATTCTGCAGACCAACTCAACCTTAGGCAAAGGAGAACTCCATTTTCTCATAAGAAGAGAGGAGGCTAGGGTTTTTTGCATTCCTCCACCATTTCTCACTTCTAGAGGATGATTTAGCCAAGGTGAGTTATATATAACTTAACACTCTCATCCTCCTCTCCATTTTGGTCCGATTAATTTTTGGTTTTGAGCATTTTCATCTTCTTCTCAAATCTAAAACTTGGTGTTGGGTGATTGCTTGTAAGATTTTCGAAGTTGGAGGTTAGAGGGATGATTAGGTAAGCATTTCCTTTCCATTTTGTGTATTACTTTGCTAGAAAATGCCCCTAAGGATGTATTATCATAATGGGTTTTGTTATTGTGTGAGATTACAAGGAGATAATGGTGGAAAACTAAATTTTTTGGGCTTGATGATTGAAATGCGAATTTGGTGCTTCCATGGTGGATTTTCGGAGGTGAGGCTATGGGTGTTATTAAGTGAGTATCTTCTTCCCATTTTGATGCATTTTCTATTAGTTTGAGACCCCTATCATTGACCTATGATATAGGCTTTGGTTTCATGTGAAATTACCCAGAAATTAGAGTAAACTATGGCAATTTCTGATGTGGAAAAGTTGGAATCTGAAATTAAATCCCTTGGTAATTAGGTGAGGAACCTTTAGTTTGTTATTAGTAGTTCAACTCTTTGGATATTTGATTGTGATTAGAAATGATGATAATTATGCTTGTTGTAGGCTTGGTGTGCATTTGGATTATTATGGTAGCTAGGGGAAGAGTAATTGGCTTCATTGAGGTAACTGGGATTATTTTTCTAATTTCATGTATATGCTTATGTTAATCTACTATTTGTTATACATGCTTGATTTTGAAATGCTAAATGTCTGGTTGACTACTTGATTATTATTGTAATTGGACCTTGTGAGTCCATGGTGGAGCTGTGGTGCGGCTGCCACCCGTGCATGTGCTTCGATTGGGCACCGGGTTGTGATCAAACCCCAGATGCACTGAGCCCTGGTTGTGCTCATTATGGAGTAGGTGCCGTGGACGGGCCTCTCCTGGTGTTATTGGCCATTAACATATTATGTATGATTGCTGGTATGGGACAGTAGTCATTGGTAGCTCAACTAGTTCATTTGCGAATTGAATTGATGATTCTGGTATTGATCGATTTCTCTTAAAACGCCCACTAAAACCTTAGCATCCTCTCATTTTTTAGGTAGCACAAGAAAAGAGAGGAGAGACGTTAAAGAAGATAAAAAAATGTAGAAAAGAGGAGAGTTAGGGTTTATAAGTTTTAGAGCTTTGATATGAAAGAAAGATGTGAGATTTGGCTCAAGTGAGTAAAGAGAAAAATATTCCTTTCCTTTTTCTTTTTTATTTGAATCGAACAACTCTTGATGTGGTGGTAGTTTGTGAAACTATAGGTTGAAAAATTCAAGAATTTTAGTGGAATTTTGGTGAATAAGTGGAAGGAAAAGCTTAAACATCCATTAGGTAAGTAAATTCCCTCCATTTGAATGTTATTCTACCTAAATTCCATCTTTAAGCTTGATTTTTATGTATGGCCATGTGTTTGTGCAAAAATTCAAAAGGTGGTGGTGACCCATTATGTTGGCTTGAATTCTTGAGCTCAAATTAGGGCTTTGTGACTCTTGAGAGCTTAGGTAAGTTGAAATTAAGTGATTTGTTAGGTGTTGATTAATTTAAAGTATGGGTTTCTTCGAATTAAAGAATACGTGTTAGTTGTGTGTGGCGGATATAGGCTTATGTTTCTACTTAGTGGCTATTAATGGCTAATTTAGAAGTGGAAAATATTGCTTGAGATAGCTGGGGGGTTTAATTCTATTCATATTTGTTGTGGGACCATGTTTATCGCTTGTATGTGCATGATTGTGTTTTATGTAATGTTGTAATTGAGTTTGACCACTTGTGAATATTTTATCATGGACCTTGTATGTGTGTTCTAACTTCTTGTGGGATGTTATGGGCTTACGGGCATGTCTTACCTATTGTTTAAGTTATTGGCCAATGACTATGATAAGTTGTTGTTAAACTTGCCACTTTTAATTTGTTAAATATAGCATAATAAATGATGATTTTTTCATGTGTAGCTTTATACTTGTTTGCCCATATGAATATGGTTGAAAATTGCCTTTGGTTATTGAGATTTTATATCTCACCCTAATCATGGGCTAACATTTTATAGGTGAAAGTTCAGGCTTCGACAATGATAAGCAACTAGAGAATTGACTAGCTAGGCTAGGCTAAATTTTGGGATAACATATATTTTGTTCAAATATTTTGATAAATTGTAACTAACTTACAACTTGTACATGTGAGGATGATATATAGGATTTTAGATGATGCCAACTTATTTTGTAAGGGGATATCACATGTAATTATGATTTACTTTAGGTTAGCTTATGTTTTATGTTGGACTATATGCATGATTGACTCTTCAAACTTGATGGCATTGTATGGTGTTGATCATTATTTGATTGGTCATTTGGAATTTCTTAGGATTGGTTTAATGTTGATTTGGGGGTTTTGATATAATAGATATTGGTTATCAAAGGAGTCATATAGTTAAATCTTGAGTTTGTAGATGTTTAGTGGTCTTAAGGATTGGTACTACTTTCTTTTAGCATTTGAAGCTTGTAAGGCTTGGTTTGTAGTTAGGTGGCCATATATTTGGTGAATTTGAGTATGTAGGTGTTAGTCCAATTATGCATTCTCGCTATCAAAATTTTATTGTGATGTCATAGATTTAGTTTCTACTTTTCCTTCAAAATATGCCATTTGGAGCTAGTTGTGAGGGTTAGATTGCCATGTCTTAAATTTCTACATAATTAAGGACTATATGAGGCATGATGCTACATATGTTTGTTGGTATTTAGAGGACATTGTGAGTGTTTTGAGTTTGGTTTTGATTGGGTATCAATCTAGGGTTTCTAGGGTTTTAGGCTAATGTCTTAAGGTTTCAATGAGATATTTTGGAAGTTTATTATCCTCTAATAGTTTAGGTACTCAATTCTCGTGTGATGGGCATTAGGCTTAGTAACTTAGTTATAATAAAATTTTTTAATTGGTTTGCATTATTTGGGATCATTAAGATTATTCTTACAATAAATCAACCAAATTTGTTTATTTAATCTATTAGTTCGTCATTAATTAGAACTAGGTGTTACAATTAGTTTCACAGTTTAAGTATTATATTAGATTTTAATGATTGTCTAATGTAAAACATAACATTGCATTCTCGTTCAAATGGATACTTGCATTATCTCACTTTGGATGGCTTTGAACTCTTATACTTTAAATAGATCTTAATTAAAGTACCAATCATACACTTAAGTCAAAATGAGAGTTCATTCATGCTAAAAGTAAAATATTTTTGTAGTGCATTATCAAATAAATCAACTCATGATAGACTAACACATAAACAGGTTAGGTTAGGCTCGTTTATTTGGAAAATGAACTTACAAATAACTCTAAATCTGTCCATTATAAATTTATAATTAAATAGGCTAGTTCATACTTCTAATAAACAAGCTAACACGAGTTAGCCCATTCACGTTTTAGTTTGTTATTTAAATTTTTTCATTAAGAAGGATATTTTTATGTTAAAATATAATAAACTTTTCAAATTTTCGTTTAAAGGTATAAATGCAATAATGTATATATGTATATAATAAAATAATATAATAAAATATAAAGCTAAAACTTGTATTCTAAAATTAAGTAGGACATAAACATATAGCCTTTTTCCTTGCATCAAATTTCATAGTTGTGTTATATATAAAATAGAACTACTTATTAGATAGAATAGTCCTCAAAACTTAAATGCTATATCACATTTGATGGTTATGGAAAAAAGTAATTTTGGGAAGAAGATAAGAAGAAAAGGCGCATCAGAAGAGAGAAAAGCAGGATTGCTTTGAAGTTGAACACAACAATGAATGACCACGTTTCTTACATGAAATATTGTCCCTCTTCCATGTGCATTCATTAGTTGCTTTCCATATTAAGACAAGTATATTGTTCATAAACTTGATTGAGTTTTCAATGTAGAAAGAGAGATTTTGACAAAAAATAGAGTAGTGACATTTAGAGTAATTATCTGAGGATTATTTTTGTGAAATCCAAAATGGGATTTGGTTTGCTTTTATCTTAAGGTAATGCCTTTGTTTTGTTCTAGAGTTGGAAATGTGGATATTTGGTTTATATTATTTGAATGTTGGATTGTTGCTTAGGTTTTAGTTGATCTTGAAATTTTCTAATGTTAAATTTTAAGTTAATGTGAAAATTTATAGTACACGATCCAATTTACTTTCTAATTTATAATATATGATGCCTAATTTAATTCTTTTCAAATGCCTAAACACTACTAATTGTGGCTTTGGATGTATTATGTAACACCATATATTTCTAACTCATTTCATAACATTCTCATGCTTTACAACATAAATTCCATAAAAGAAGTAATAAAATCTATTAAAATAGTACATTATTTGGTATAGCGTCGTATATAGAAATTCCATTCATTGTCACGTGAGCTGTGTGAGCTCATACAACACATTTTTATATTTAATTATATGAATACAACTCATTTGAATCATCAAAATTAGCCTACAACTCATGGAACTCGAAGGGAAGCATGAAATGCATATATATAATTTCGGCCAGATTTGCCCTCATTTCTATCACAACTTTGGAAAATTATAACTAATTCTATAAAAATTGAAATAATATATTCTTGACTATTATAGAAAGCTACACATGTCTAATTCATGGTAAAAATATGTTCAAGCCATAAAATCTAACACAAAAGATGTTTGACATTTAAAATAGTCCAGAGGTCAGGCTGTCCACTAGTGCTATCACAGAATTCTACAGCAAACTTCAAAAATGTTCAATTAATTCCAAAAAAATCCAATCCATATAAATGATACCAATATAGAAAGTTGTGGATGTTAGATAGAGTAGAAAAATAACTCTAGACCAGCTCAGGCATGCTCAAACCTCAAAATCTAATCAAACAATAACAGAGGTTAGCTAAAGTTTTTGATACTAGATAAATTCTTTAAAAATTTATATCTCCCTCTCTAGACATCAAAATGGGGTGCTTCTAGTTGGTACAAGTCGCTGGAAATTTCTAATTTCTTTATATAAAATTTGGTGATAATTAGACATCATTTGGGCCCTATGTGATAGATTTTATTTTCGAACTAGTATGAACAGTGACATGACCAAAACTAGAAAAATTTTCAACTTTGAAAATTCATCAAATATTTTGTAGACCTCCAAAAATTATGTTCTTTAGCTTTCCAAAAATTTCTCAACAATCTCTAATTTCATACCAAATATCAAATTAAGAAGAGCTAATTTGAGCAAAAAGTGACATGGAGTTCCATTATGGTCAATTTTGACTCCATATAGGATACCAAAATGTCCAAATGGTTTTCCTTAGGGTTTGACACCTCTTGGAAAAGTCTAAAAGCATAATTAGGACTTGTGTGAGTTGCCTAAATTGTCCTAAACTCCATGCATTTCATTTTGACCATTTCATCCACACTTATACACATTTCCATAATGTCATCCAAGAAGCTCATTTGCCAAAAAAATGTTCAAATCACGTTCTAATGGTCACATAACATATTCTCTCATTTATACATGACATAGTATCATAATTACATGTGTTCATAACATAATGATAAATATACATCCATGGATTACATCATTTTCCAATTGTATGGTTTCAAAGTAACAAAATTCAAGCACATTGTCATCCTTTCATCCTCAAGGTAGTTGGCTTCCATTACCTTGCTTTCTTGGTCCACCTAGCATGTTAGATCATTGGAGAGGAGGGAATGAGATTCAAAGAATTCTAATAGTTCTCTCCCATTCAATCATACATAATGGATGAAACAAGTCTCATAAATGCACATATGGTCATGTTGGCATGTGCAAACATTCAATAGGCATTTTCATCATTTGAGAAAGTCATATATAGCATACAAAGGCTTGTCAAGCAAGTGGATTGGCCTCACCCAATTTCTTGTGGATGTTAGACTTGTCTCACCTATTCTTTAAGAGATTCTTGGACTCAACCATGCTCTTGGGAGTCCATCTTGCTTTTGGAAGACTCTTTGCTTTATCTCAACTAATCTTAAGGGTTCTTGGCTCATTCTTACCATGGCTAAAGGTTCTTGGCCTCACTATACTTAAGCAAACCAAAGCAAACATCATAAACATTATTTGGAAAACATAATGCATCATCATGGTACCATGGAGTAAGAGCTCATGCTGTGACATTTTTCATGGCTTGACATACACATACACACATTCAAAGACAAGTAAAGCAAGCAATCATACATGAGAGAAGGTGGAGAGAGCTACCTTGTACACAATCACACATTTTTCTTCTTGAATTAAGGCTCCCTCTTTCGGTCACACACACACAAAAGTGTGGGGATGGTTTCTCTTGGCCTAAACACAATTTATGAAAGCTAATTAGGTTTATGGAATTAATTTTAAGGCCACACAACTCACTTTGACACTAACTTGCTCTATAAACCTCATTATGGTTCCATAATTGCACCTAATGAAACAATACTCCTCAAATAAATTTTAGACTCCATTCTTTCCTTTCAAATATGATTTTTGACTCCTTTTAAGCTTCTTGGAGTCATTACACAATTAAAACCAAGAGCTTAACTAGATGTTGCTTCTTTAGGTCATAATATGGAACATAAAGCACCAACTCACTTTCTATGGGTTCTAAATTTTTTCTAAGGCCTTCCTTCATTTTCATTCATCATATATGACTTAAGAATGAGTTTAGAAAAATTTAAAACTCTCCCTAGCTATAAGAACCCTTCTTAGCCGAGACAATAGAGCATATTGGGTTCTATGAAACTTTCTTTATTTTCTCAAGGGAAGAGGCATATGAGGGAACTTCTAGGGATCTAGGAGCTCAATTAAACTCTTATTTAGGCCTAGAAATCATTATACAAAATCAGATTTTACAAGGTGCACTCGAAACCCTAAGTTTGCTACCTTGAAAATCTATGGCTTTCTTACTCTCCTCCCTTAAATTCATGGAATTCACCCTTGGTTCCCCTCAAAATTCCAGCCTTCTAGCATCTACATACATGGGAAGAAATATGGAGGAGAAGGGGGAGGAGTAGCTACCATGGAATGCAAGATTTACCTTGTTTTCTTACTTTTTCTCACTTGAATCTTGTGTTCTTTGAGCTCCTTTCTTTGAATCTAAATTTTTTCCTTAATTTCTCCTTTAAAATAGATCCATATACTTTATTATAATCATAGGAAATAAAGAAGAATGAAGGAGAAGAGGTTTGGAAGAGAAAGAGCATGAAAAACTACTAAATTTCCATACCTTAAGCCTTTGATTTCTCCTCCTCTTTGCCTTCCTCTTGTGCACCACTCTCCCTAGGATTTTCCTCTAGTTTTGGGCAGAACTTGGTCGTGCATAATGAAGGGAGAAGAAGGGTGCATCATATATATAGGTGGGAGGAAGTTACACTTTTCAAAAATTTCCATTTTGCCTTTCATTCTTGGAATTTTTGTTTCTCCTTCATTTTAGCTCCTTTTTGAGAACTGTCTTTTTCATTATGAAATTTAGGTTCTCAATTTACTAAAATACCTTTGGAATCACTCCAATCGGAGCTAAAACCTTCCCAAATGAATCCGTCAAAGTTCAAGTGCACCGATGTTGGAAAACATCCACTAGAGGGGATTTAGCTGTTTTAGGCCTTCCTATGATTTTCAAGGCCTTTAAGAATCCTGAGAAACTCAAAAATTTCATTTAAAAAGCCCTCCTGTGTGAATTTCAAAATTTTCTCAAAATTACGAAAATGCCATTATGTTTCGTAAATTTTTCGTAAGAAATTATGTCTTCATTCTAGCTTCCCTTTTCTTTCCATCTGAGCCTAGGATTTTCATTTTTAGGAGTCTAGAATACCTCCTAGATTTTTTGGGACCTTAACTACATCATATCGGGAGACTTCCTTTTGTATCTGGTGAATTTCGTTCATTGACGAAGAAATTGTACGTTACATTTTTCACGTTTTCTTTCATTTTTAGAGAACAGGATATTACATATTACATGGATTTCACTCAACATTGATAGCCATTGAATAGGATCTTATTATAAAATCTTTACTATAGGACTATTGAAAATTCATTGGTCAATGTTTGAAAATTAAAACTTCTATATTATTATCTTCTATCCTTAAAACTTGAATGAAATTGCACAAAGTTAGATTTTCATACATGTAAATCTCTACTTCAAGAAATGCAATTATTGGTTTGTTAAGTACTCATTTAAATGCTTTTGTTTTTTGCAAACATGAAGCTTTCATTTAATTGATGATGTGCATATGTGCTTTTATTAGGCTGAATATAGTGCCTAGAATATTCATACTCCAAGCCATATATGAGTTAGAATCTTTTGTTGGCCAACAACGAAGAATGAACCAACTAAGGCTCACAATCTTCCAATCTTTCCTAAGCAGGAAGAGTTGGATGAAGATGTAACAGCCCGAAATTAATTAAGGTGTTAATAATGTATTTGGACTAATTAAGAATAATTATCATGAAATAATTGGGCAAGCTTTATGAATGAAAATTTATAGAGAAATAAGTTCATAATATAGGTTTAAGATTTTATTTGGGTTAAAGCCTAATTGGGGCCCAAAATTTAATTTGAATAAGTCATGGATAAGGATTTATAGAGGCATAATAATTTTTGGGTGCAAGCCCAACTCCTTATCATGAGGCTTGGGCCAAGAGAAATTGCTTAGCAATGGCCCAATTTGATTTAGTAGAATAAGGGCCCAAGACCTAATTTATGTGAGTTAGCCCAACACACATTATGTAGACCCAAATTAGATTGGATCTTGAAATTTGGCCTGACCTAACTACAATTCTGAAGCCCAACTCATGAGATTCAGCCCAACTAACACCAACCTTTAAACCCACTAGAATTTGGGCCTTAAGGTCAGCATACTTCACTTAAACTCAAAGTGTTTTGCAGCCTACGTCACCAAACAAAGCCCAACAAGTATAAAAATTTGAACCCACAATGAATTGGGCCATTGGGTCAGCACATTCCACTTTTAGCTCTAAATTTTTTGCAGCCCATTCATTAAACCATGGCCCAATCACTAGAGATGAGCCCAATTGGACCTTGGAATGATGGGTCAACCCATTTCTCATTAAAAACCCTAAAGGGTCAATAACCTCCCTCCCCATTTAGCAGAAAACACAAGAGGCAAGGGAGAAAATTCGGAGGTTTAGGGGAGGCTAGGGTTCTATTAACATGAAAGCTCCATTTTTGACTCTTACAGGGTGATTTAGTCAAGATGAGTTATATATAACTTGACCCTCTCATCCTCCTCTTCATTTTGGTCCGATTAATTTATGGTTTTGAGCATTTTCATCTTCTTCTCAAATCTGAAACTTGGTGTTGGGTGATTCCTTGCAAGATTTTCGGAGTTGGAGGTTAGAGGGATGATTAGGTAAGCATTTCCCTTCCATTTTGTGTATTACTTTGTTGGAAAATGCCCCTAAGGATGGATTATCATAATGGGTTCTGTTATTGTGTGAGATTACAAGGAGATAATGGTGGAAAACTGAATTTTCTAGGCTTGATGATTGAAATGCGAATTTTGGTGCTTCCATGGTGGATTTTCGGAGGTGAGGCTATGAGTGTTGTTAAGTGAGTATCTCCTTCCCATTTTGATGCATTTTCTATTAGTTTGAGACCCCTATAGTTGACCTATGATATGGGCTTTGGTTTCATGTGAAATTACCTAGAAATTGGAGTGAACTATGGCGATTTCTGGTGTGGGAAAGTTGGAATCCGAAATTAAATCCCTTGGTAATTAGGTGAGTAATCTCTAGTCTGTCATTAGTAGTTCAACTCTTTGGATATTTGATTGTGATTAGAAATGATGATAATTATGCTTGTTATAAGCTTGGTGTGCATTTGGATTATTATGGTAGCTAGGGGAAGAGTAACTGGGGTTATTTTCCTGATTCCATGTATATGCTCATGTTAATCTGCTATTTGTTACACATGCTTGATTTTGAAATGCTAAATGACTAGTTGACTACTTGATTGTGATTGTAATTAGACCTTGTGAGTCCATGGTGGAGCTGTGGTGTGGCTGCCACCCGTGCACGTGCTTCGATCGAGCACTGGGTTGTGATCAGACCCCGATGCACTGAGCCCTGGTTGTGCTCATTATGGCGTAGGTGCCGTGGATGGACCACTCTCGGTGTTATTGGCCATTAACATGTTGTGTATGATTGCTGGTATGGGACAGTAGTCATTGGTAGTTCAACTAGTTCATTTGCGAATTGAATTTATGATTTTGGTATTGATGACATGAAATTGCATTGGATTGATTGACTTGTACATATATATGGAAATTTCCCTTTTGTTACTGAGATTGTATATCTCACCCCGTTATGGGCTAATATTTTCAGAGATTGGACCTCTTAGTGGTAAGGAGAAAATTAACAAGAGCTTATTAAATGGTTTGGTAGCACATAGGTTTGAGAGCCTTGTCAAATTGTAATGTAACTAGTTTACAAGTTTTGTACCATTGTTGCATTGCATCATGAATTGCCAAGTGTAGAAGTTGTATTTTGTTAACATAGAATGTAATCCCATGATATGTTCCTTATAGACTTGACTATTAATGCAAGAAATACCCAAGGAAAGTATGATTGAATGACCATTGTGGGGGATTTATAATTTACTGACGTAAAATCCCATGGATGAGTAGGAAAATCCACATCTAAATGCTAAATGGGTAATGATAGATTAGTTGGGTAATTAAGGTACATAATTACCACTAGAGTTGCATAAATTAAGGTGAATGGCCCTAGAGTGATATTGGAGGGAAATTGGAGAGCATGAGATGAAATCTTAAGAGTTATAAGAACAGAAGGGAATTGGCCGCGGCTAACCTTTAATTGGCCTTTGCCAAATGGTAACAGAGAGGAATTGGTCGTGGCCAACATTTAATTGGCCTCGGCCAAATGTGGCGAACCTGCCAGAGAAGAAAACAGAGAGAAATTGGCCGCGGTGAATAGTGATGTTAGCCGCGGCTAAGTCAGAGAAGCAATTCTGGAGGTGTTCCAGAAGGTATTTGGCTGCGGCGAAAGGGGTATTTGGCCGTGGCAAAATGCATGAAATTTGTGAATGTGTAAGGACTTGAATTTGAGAGTAATTGGCCGCGGCAAAGGTGCTCAATTTCTCATGTTCACCTAGAAACCTTAGTTTCTTTTATGGTAATAATAAGAAATAATTTAGAAACACTTGTAAGAGGTTATCATATGAGTTGGAATTGATGGATGGGAGAATCAAAGGCTCCTTATTAATGATTAAATTCACTTGCACATTTGAATAATTGTGATTCTCTAATTAATGACCCTAATAACATTAAGGTTCAAATTTCCTAGCATTTTTTTGAATATAATTAGTTGTGATGACTTTCAACCCTAATTTAAATTTTATGATTTTTAATCATATACTTAACTTTAATTATGATGATTAGAAGTTAGGGTCGTTACAGAAGAAGAATTTGATAGAATTATGGAAGATGGACCTAGCTAGGAACAATGGCATGGAAAAGAGCAATAATGAAGCTTATTACTTTTTTAATGGGAACACCATATTATGGGTTTATGGTTTAAGGTTTATGTATGCAGACTCTTAGTTAATGTATACAATTTCTCTAAGCATTAAGTTATTTGTAGTTGCCAATATAAAGTCACTTAAAAAAATTAATTTTTTCTTAAAAAATTTTTAGCAATGACTTTTGTTACTACTAAAGACAATTTTAGCTATAACGAATAATATTGCCACTACAAAAGAACTTTTAGGAATGCCAAAAGTCATTGTAAAAAAGTGACTTCTAGTGTAATCCTCATTGTTGCCATTGAAAGCATACTTTTAGCAATGATATAGGTCATTGCTTAAGGAACTTTTAGGGGTGATTTAGAAAGTCCCACTAAAAAATCTTTTAGCAACAACATATGTTGCTGTCATCATTAAAAAAATCTTTTAGCAACAACATATGTCATTACGAAAAGTACCCTGTAATACTCGTTATTCTAAAACGTCATAAACTAAGGGAATTACTAAAGGAGGTCCCTTAAATAGGAAGATTTGAAGCCAAATAAAATTAGGACAATAATCTAGAAAATTGAAAATGAGGATACAAACTTAAGATGCCCAAAAACTAGAGCCACAGTAGCTAAATAAAATCTGATAAAAACAATGGCACTTTTATAATTTTGATCACTTTTTAGAAAACTCAAAGGAGGGATCTTTAAATGAAAAAATTAAGTTTTTTGAAGTTCTCTAAGGCCCTAAAAATCATAAGAACCCCTAGAATGGTTCAAACCTCTTCGGTTTACGTTTTAGAATGTTGATTGACTCAAATTTTGACTGATTCATTCAAAAAGGTTTTACATCCAAATTGGGTGAAACCTGAGACATTTTATAAGTTAGATGACCTAAATTTTATGATAGAAAATATGGTTCTAAAAAAGGAGTTGAAATGAGCCTAAAAAAAAAAAGAACAAAAAAAGGGGATAAATTAGGCATTTTTAAAATGTGTTTTAGTGACTTTACTTCTTATAAGACACATCCTCCTCCTCCTTTCTTAACCAACTTAAGCTCTGTCCCAAACCAGAGGAGAGACCAGTTGTGTGAGATGCATAAGAAGGGAGGAAGAAGAAGAAGAAATGCTTGGCAAAAACGGCAATAAAATCATGGTATTTCATGCTCCTTCCTTCACTAATCTTGTTCCCCTCCTTCTCCTCTCTTTTCTTATGGTTTTAATGTTTGATTTGGGACTATCTTGTGATTGGTTAAGTACGAAAGAGTTAGAAATTGAAGGAAAGGGCTAAGGCATAAGAAAGCTCCTTGAAAAAGCATTTAATCAAGGTAAGAATCATGGCTTCTTGTTGCTTCTTCTTGGTTGTTCTCCTAGGGGTGAGTTTTGGCCAACTATAGAACACCCAGGAGGGAATGAGTTCTGGCCAAAACCATGTAAGGAACAAGGGTTATAGAGTATAGGAATTAAGAATATGTAATTGGAATTGAATAAGAAGCATTAGAAATTAAGTTATAGAATCTAGGGATTTAGTTGCACCTTGACAAATATGAAGCTTCCTAGTAGTAATTTATATTGTCTAAGAGTGTGTTTGAGTTTTCAAGATATCTAGAAAGCCTCCCATGTGCCAACTCTCTAAAGAAAATGAATGAAACTCCATAAGTCCATTTACTCCTCAATGTCTTGGCCTGGGTAGAGATAAAGCACCTAGGAAATTCTAAGATATGAAGGGCCTAAACATGATTAGTAAACACCAAGGGAAGCATTAGAATGTGTAATATCTAATTTTCTAAAAATGAGAGAAAACATGAGAAACATAATATACGATTTCTCTGTAAACGAATAAAATTCACCGAATATAAAAGGAAGTCCCCCGAAATAAATTAGTTAAGGTCTTAAAAAATTTGGGAAGCATTCTAAACTCCTAAAAATGAGAATCCCAGGCTCAGACAGAAAGAAAAATAGAGCTAGAATGAAGAAACAAAATGTAACAAAAGGTTAACGAAATGTAAGGGCATTTTCGTCATTTTGAGCAAATTTTGGAATTCTCATAAGAGTGCTTTTTAAATAAAATTTTTTAGTTTCCTAAGGTTCTCATGGGCACTAAAAACCATGGGAAGCCTCAAGATAGTTAAAACCCCTCCGATGAACTTTTTCTAATGTTAGTGTACCTAAACTTTAACGGATTCATTCGAAAATGTTTTAGCTCCGATTTGAGTGATTCTAAAGGCATTTTACTAAATTGGGAATCTATTTCATAATAGAAAAGATAGTTCTCAAAAAGGAACTAAAACAAGTTAGAAACCAAAATTCCAAGAACGAAGGGCAAATCAAGAATTTTTTAAAAGTCTTTCTTCCTCCCACCTATATATAAGTGGCCCCCCCACCTCCTCATTCATTCAACCCATAATGTTTCTGCCCTAGACTAGAAGAAAATCCTAAGGGATGAGGGGCACCAAGAGGAGGATGAAGGAAGGAGAAAAATAAGGTAAAAAGTATGGATTTTTGGTTGTTTTTCATGCTCTTTCCTTAGCAAACATCTTCTCCATTTCCCTTTCTTTCCTATAGTTATATTGAAGTATATGAATCTATTTTAAGGGAGGAACAAAGGGAGAAAATCGGATTTGAAGATAGGAGGCCAAGGAAAGTGAGAATCAAGCAAGAAAACAAGGAAAAACAAGGTAAATCTCCATCCCATGGTAGCTACTTCCTCCCCCTCCTTCTCCCTATTTTGCCCCATATATGTAGCTATACGAAGGATTGAATTTTGGGTAGAACCAGGGGTGAATTCTATGAATTTCGGGGAGGAGAGTAAGAATATGCAAAGAAATCCAAGTAAAAGTTATGAATTTGCAAGATAGGGAAGTTGGGGTTTTGATTGCACCTTGAACTCTACCATGAACCTTAGCCATATTTTATGATGTTTAAGAGTTCAAGTAGGATCTTAAGACACCAATAGAGCTTCCTAAATGATTCTCCTATCAAAGGAAGCAAAGAAACTCCAAGGATGCCAAGAAGAGCATATGCTTCGGCTAAGTGTAGAAATGGCACCTAGGGGTAGTTTTAAATTTTTCCAAGCTTAGTTTTGCATCATGTATGATGGGGGAGTATGAGAGGAAGCCTTGGAAAAATTTTAGAAGCCATGGAGAGTAAGATGGCCTTATATGTTCCATATTATGGCTTAAAGAAGCAATACCTAGCTAGGCTACTTGAATGGATTGTGTGAGGACTCCAGGAGGTTTAAATGGAGTCAACAATCATAAATGAATAGATAGAATGGAGCCAATATGATGTTTTCTTAATGTTAGAATGGAGCCAAGATGATATTTTCTTAAGGTTACTTTATGAAGTGTATTATGGAACCATAAAAGAGCCTTATGAGTCACCTAGCTTTTCTAGTAAATGTGTGGCCTTATAATGTAATTCAAGAGTATAATTAGCTTCCATATAATGTGTCTAAGCCAAGAGAAATGATCTCCACCTTCTTGGGTGTGTGAGGTCAAGGGAGACGACTTAGGTTCAAGGAAAAAGTGGGTGAATACAAGGTAGCTCTCTCCACCTTATCTCATGCATGAATGTGTGCTTACATTGTCTTTGAATGTGTGTATTTATATGTTTTGAATTATGAAAAGTATTTTAGCATGAGTTTTTATTTCATGTTACCATGATGATGTTTATGCATGCAAGATGATGTTTTATGTGCTTACCTTAGTTTGCTTGAGTGTGGAGAAGCCAAGAACCCTCTAGCCATGGTGAGGATAAGCCAAAAATCCTTAAAGTTAGTTGAGATAAAGTAAAGAGTCTCCTAAAAGTGAGGTTGACTCCCAAGAGTAAGGTTAAGTAAAAAACCTCTTAAAGAAATGGGTGAGACAAGTCCAAAATCTACTAGTGAATGGGTGAGGCTAATACACTTAGTTGGCAGGCCTATGTATGCTATGTATGACTTGTTCAAATGTTAAAGATGTCTCTTGAATGATTGCACATATCAATATGTCCATGCATACATTTTCAAAACTTGTATTGCATATTTTATGTGTAATTGAATGGGAGATGAGGTATTGGAATTCTTTGAATCTCATTCCCTCCTCTCCAATGTTTTAACATACTAGGTGAATCAAGAGAACAAGGTAATGGGAGCCAACACCTTAGAAGATAAGAGATTGACAACAAAGTACATGAATCTTACTTCTTTATGGCCATATGAATTGAAAATATTGTAATCTGTTGTATATATCTTATGACCTTATGAACATGTGTAATTGTGCTAATGTATCATGTACAAATGAAAGTTTTTGTTATGTGAATGTTATAATGCAAATTGAGCATGTAATGGCAAGACTAGCAATATGGAAATGTGTGTATGGCATAGGGTGAGAGAATGAGTTTACAAATTCTGGGTTTATATACCTTTGAGGCAAGTTTAAAATGTCATTTTGGTGTAATTCCACGTGCTCAAGTGGCCACACAAGCTTGGGAATCAAATTTGGACACTTTGATGCTGGTAAGAACTATGAAAATGACCAAACCAAAACCCTATAACACGAACTAACCAAATGGATGAATGTTCCCATAAAATTTTGCAGACATGTAGGGCTCATTGAGAGATTTTTGGAAAGTTAAAGTATAGGGAAATCTGAGCTCTATAGAATTAATTATGAATTTTCAAAATTGAAAATTTTTTTGGTTTTAGTTCTATGCACTGTTCATATGGTTATTTTTGTTTTCTATATCATTCAATGGCCAAATGCTATCCAATGCTTGTGAAATTTTACAAAAATAAACTAGAGGTCATAAGCTTTTTGTGGCCACCAAGATCACCTCATTTGGAGGTTTGAGCAGAGAGTTATGAATTTTTGAAATTTCATGTCAGAACTAGTAATGCCACTAGACCTCCAGTACTATTCCATCATAATTCAGTTCCTAGATGGTCTTGATGTGGTCTAAAGATTTTTTCCTTAAATTTAATAGCTGTAGCTTCTCATATTGACTAATTTTTCATGATTTATATATTTTTTTAAATTAGTTATGAATTTCCAAAGTTTATGATAGTAAGTTAGGTGTTTTCCGAATGTCAAACATCTTCTACTTGGCCTTTCATGATCTTGACATATTTTTAGCATAAAGTAGACATATGTAGCTTTCTAGAATAGTAAAGAATGCATAATTTTGATTTTTCTAGAATTAGTTATGATATTTCAAAATTTGTGACAGAAAGGTTAAGTTTCTGGCCGAGGCTACATTATGATGTTCTATGTGTTCCTTGCACTTGAAACGAACAAGGCCTTACTCTATTCCTGCCTAAAGGCAGGAATAGCGGCCTTGGGACTGTTACACTCTCCTTAAAGAACTCACTTCTTCCATTTCTAATCTCTTTTACTTGCTTTCAAGTCCGATAAAGAAAGTTGGAAAATTACATAAGTGATGCTCGAGATCATTGATGCTGCTGATAGTTACTAGACTGTAATCCAGGAACCAAGCTAGGAGGCTTCGGCATGTTCCTATGGCTAGTCACCGTAGTCTTGTCCCGTAAAATGCGTAAAAGAGGTATAGCAGCAGGCCAACTCAGCTCTAACTATTGGAAAAAGTTAGAGAGCTAAATACAGAGTTTGGAGCCTCGGTATAGGGGAATAACTAGTAGGATGGGTATGCAGAACGCACTGCACATATAAGACGCAAGCAGCGCCATAAGGCGTAGCTAGCATCCGAAAAAAAGGGTGACCAACAAAGCATATTGGTTGTAATAGCTTTAAGGTAAGCCCTTTTGAACCTTATTACCTCTAAAAGCACGTAAGGAACTCTATGCCTAGGAGTACCAGTCGATTCGAAGTGGATATGAGATTACAGAGGAACGCTATAAGTAGCTGGCAACACCTTATTCTTATGCCGCTATTGAAAAAAAGGCATACCTCGCCTTCAAGGACAGCAGTACGTTAGCTAGGAATGATAAAATAGTAGCACCTCACTTGTTATTGGGAGGCTGTTAGATAGACATCAGCGACAAGAAGGCGGGCATTGATCTAGTAAAAGGGCTGACAGCTTGTTACTACTAGGTCACCGCGGGAGTGCCACTGGTCACTCCCCCTAGTACAGGTGCAGAGCCTGGCTATGAGCGTAGGAGGGATTTCTTTTCTCTTGTCTATGTGCGGCAAGCCTGGCGACGAAGGTGGCTCCAAACGGCTAGAAAACATAAAAGTAAAGGATACTTAGGATTTTAACTTTTTCCTTTGCTTCTAGCCGGTGGTGGACCAAGGCAGAGCTTGGCCCTTGCCCCAGGGGGACACCCCAGGAATACCCTACGTAGGAGATAAGGTAGCTAGTGTTATGCATTACAGCCAATAAGAAAAGCTAGTCAAGGATTAGGAAGTTACCTACGTTTGTGCCCAATACCAATTGGACACTAAAAAAGAATCTATCTCAGCGATAAAGCATCCATCTAATTGAGAAAGATCCTGAGCAGCATAGAAGAAGTACTTCGGTCCTGGCTTCCAAGAATCGGCTGAGCATTCTATCTTTTAAGGTAAATCAAGGCTAAATTCACTCTTATACGAACTCTCAAAGATATATTACTTTAACACACAACTGCATTCTGCGATTGATCCATTTGGCTTGAGAATCTGCTTAAACCTTGGCTAGTCAAGTTAGCCCTAAACCTTATGCTAATGCTCGAAATACCCGAATTTTAAGTAAGAAAGAAAGCCAGGAGCACTTCTTCCATTACTATAACAAAAACAAAGAAGACAAGAAATCAAGAAAAAGAAGGCTAAACCTAACTTTCACAAGTTACCTAGACTTCCAAAGATCAAGAGAAATGAGTTAGAAAAGCAGTCGCTCTAGCATCATTCCTGGTCAAGTAGTATGATGAGCGGGAAAGCTTGAGTAGACCTAAGCTATTATGAGACTCCATCTCTTTGCCTAGCTTATCTTTCATTCAAATAAACATTTTACCTTTTTTTATTGGCACGAAAGAACTGAGGACTCATTCACATTCACACTAAGTAAGGAGTAAGTAAATTCTATCTTTCCTTAAGTCACTTAGTCAATTTCCAATCTTATCTATGGCATCTGGGAAGCTATCCACTACTTATCTTTGCTTACTTGAACCTATTTATCGCTACCTCCTTATTGGCTATACTTCAATCAGTATCCATCTTTACTTACTACAGGCGTTATTGGAACATCTTTTTTGTGACTTCAGCTGATATTGGGACTTTGAGCTCTTCTTATCAGTACCTTTGGCCTAGAATATGGGCTAGAGCCAGGGCCTCGACTTAACTCTAAGACAGACTTATTTCGACTTTAGTCTTCCTTTAGCTTACGATAAGGCAAAGTATCTAGCGAAGGTGGAGCTCAAGATGAAAAGGCATGAGCCCTATCTATGTCGATGAATTCCTATTTATCATTTGAAGGAAGACAGGAGCCCCACTTACCAACTAGAGCCATAAGGAAGAATTCCAGTTAGTCAGTGACTTGACCACAACTCGAGACGATCTCTTTCTCCCTTTTCCCTAAGGCTAGCTCTTCTCGCTTAGGTAGTTTCATCTTTTTTCTTCTTCGACCTAGATGATCCAACAAACAAAATAAATAAAAGATAACTAGAGTAGTAAGGTTAAATCGAAAGAGGTCCTAGATGTTAAGGACAAGAAGAGGTTTTTCCTACAGTCTTTTCGAAGCATAGATTTGACCATGTTGCTCACCGCGGAGATGCTAGGAATATGGCATTTATTTCCATCCTGGGTAACAGAAAAAATTGCTTGGTCATATTGTGTCTAAAGTTAAAGAAAGGGGGGTGTCAAGACTAACCTGGAGCGGGCTGGACGGTGTCATGGGTTAACCTCCCTTAGCGTCGGATTTGGATGTCCGGCATCCATGAGGCGAATAGCTGGTAGCAAGACTCGGATCTCTCCGAGGTCTGTCTCCTAACATATGGTCTGTTTAACCTCACTCCTTACACAAGGAGTCCTTCTACGGTGAAGAAGGTACCAACTGGTGAAACACCTTGCCATTTAGGCGAGTTTTGGTGTGTCTTAGCAATTTTGCTAACGACCATCGAATGGTATAAGGTTAAGGAAAACCTTAATCTGCTAATTGTGATCTTTAAAAGGATCACATTAGTAGTATCCGATGATCTCACCAAGGAGCTCCCATCCTCTACGCTCTTAACGTCCTGCTCAATAGGAAGGTTTCCTATGATAATGCCTTCCCCAACCCTTAGGGTTTCATGAAGAGCACAGACAACCAATGCCTCTCATCTTGTGAACTGCGATACTTCCGAAAGAAGCCTAAACGGCTGCTTGATGGAAGTTCTCCCAACAGTTAGGGCAGTCATAAGTTTCACTAGTCGCCTATGCAATTTATCTTCTCTTTTCATCTCATTCAGGATCGATAAAGTAAGTAGAAATAGTGCATTGACGAGTTCAGTTCATGGACCGGCTACAACTGCCCTGCAGGGAACCCTCAGAGGGTAAAACCTGAGTGAAGTGTCTTTCGGGGGAAGGCATAAACGAGGGACAGGACAACTCCTTGCTTTGTACTACGCTATCGCTACACTTTCCTCGCTTCGCTGTCGCTACGCTAGCTGTGGTTACAATGCATATCCCCGATCTCTAATCTCTGACCTTTGGTTCTCTTCTTTTCTCTCTCCTGAGAGCGAAGTGGCCAATCTATATTGGGCACGAGGGGTAGGAAGTTTCTTGAAGTGAAGTAGCATAACCACCCTGGCAATTCCTGATAAGGAATTGAGTATAGGGGTTACAATTCCATTGATATACTCTTAGTAGTATGTAGTTTACTTTGTTATGCTGAGTAGGCTCAGTAGCTATCCAGTATTGCTCTATGCTCTCTACTCTTAGCAGCCTGCCTTGCCTATCGGCTTAGCTTATAATCAGTATTCCTGCTCTGTCTATTGGCTCTCCCCTGCCTTAGGATCTAGCCTACCTATAGGCTTCTGCTTGCGTATCTATGTAATCAGTAGGGTAATATATTCCTACCCTCTCCCTTGACTGAGTCATCTAGCTATCTACAGCATCGCTTTAAGGTAAGGGCTGCCTTTCCCTCTGTTCACCACCCCCCTTAGTAGAGGAACCACTTAAAAGAACTTTTTTCCCCTCTTTTTTCAATAGCGACATAGGAATGAGGTGCTGCCAGCTGCTTATAGCATTCCTTTGTAATCTCATGACCACTCCGAATCAACTGGTACTCCTAGGCATGGAGTTCCTTACATGCTTTTAGAGGTAATAAGGTTCAGAAGGGCTTACCTTAAAGCTATTGCAACCAATACGCTTTGTTGTTCACCCTTTTTTTTGGATGTTAGCTCCGCCTTATGGCACTGCTTACATCTTATATGTGCAGTGTGTTCTGCATACCCGTCCTACTAGTTATTCCCCTATATCGAGACTTCAAACTCTATATTTAGCTCTCTAACTTTTTCCAGTAGTTAGAGCTGAGTTGGCCTGCTGCTATACCTCTTTCACGCATCTTACGGGACAAGACTACGGTGACTAGCCGTAGGAACATGCCGAAGCCTCCTAGCTTGGTTCCTGGATTATAGTCTAGTAACTGTCAGCAGCATTGGTGATCTTGAGCATCACTTATGTAATTTTCTAACTTCCTTTATCGGACTTGAAAGCAAGTAAAAGAGATTAGAAATGGAAGAAGTAAGTTCCTTGAGGAGAGTGTAACAGTCCCAAGGCCGCTATTCCTACCTTTAGGCAGGAATAGAGTAAGGCCTTGTCCGCTTCATGGGCGGGGGAAGGTTGTAACTTAACCCCGGAGGGAACCATCATAGTAAAGTGTCCAATTGGTATTGGGCACGAACGTAGGTAACTTCCTAATCCTTAACTAGCTTTTCTTATTAGCTGTAATGCATAACACTAGCTACCTTATCTCCTACGTAGGGTATTCCTGGGGCTTCCCCCTAGGGCAAGGGCCAAGCTCTGCCTTGGTCCACCACCGGCTAGAAGCAAAGGAAAAAGTTAAAATCCTAAGTATCCTTTACTTCTATGTTTTCTAGCCGTTTGGAGCCACCTTCGTCGCCAGGCTTGCCGCACATAGATGAGAGAAAAGAAATCCCTCCTATGCTCATAGCCAGGCTCTGCACCTATACTAGGGGGAGTGACCGGTGGCACTCCAGCAGTAACCTAGTAGTAACAAGCCGTCAACCATTTTACTAGATCAATGCCCGCCTTCTTGTCGCCGATGTCTATCTGATAGCCTCCCAGTAAGAAGTAAGGCGCTACTGTTTTATCATTCCTAGCTAACGTACCGCTGTCCTTAAAGGCGAGGTATGCCTTTTTTCAACAGCGACATAGGAATGAGGTGCTGCCATCTCCTCCTAGTGGGGCTACTCACTCACTGTAGTCTAAACCCTTTCTTTTTCCAATAGATAGAAAGTTAGGTGCTTCCCATGCCCAATCTCTCCCTTGTGAACCATTTTAGCATTTTCCCCTGCTTATTTTAGGGCAAAGCAGTCTGAGGGCACATACCAGGTACCTTGCTTTGTTGATTTTGTCCCTGATTGATATCTCCTTGACAAGTAACTGGACTTATCTATAACCTTATTAGCCATCTAAAGCATCTATTTCTTTCACCAAAATCCCTTTTGCAACCCCGTGGGATACAAGACATTTCTCCAAAAGGATTTGGTTTTCTAGTAATAAGAAGAGTAGAAGAACCACAGCGTGCTGCTGACGCTGCTGCCTCACAACCGGCACCTATTACTGTTGCATCAGTAAAAGGTAGGACGGGCCATACGCACTTGGTGCCCTAGTTTATCTCTCCGTTGTTATGGGAGACAGGCTGAGACTCAGGAGAGTCTGTTATTCTTCTTGTCAAAAGTCTCGCTTCCTTATTCTTTAAGGACCTCTTCTCTGTGCTGTGGGACTGACCAAAAGCGTGTTCATGTTGGGTAGCTTCACAAGCCAGATAGCTCTTCACAAGCTGGGAATACTAGGGATGCGAATTAATCTTTTCAGGTTAAGTGTGGCCCCCAACTCCTGAAACTCTCGATTCATCAAACCCATCTAAAGGCCGATTCATTTAAAAGAGAACCTGGGTTGGCAAGGTACATGTACGACTGTCTGAGATCAGAAGGTAAGGCGAGGCCAATGTCTCTCAGAAGGTATGGTACAATCTATCATAAGATAACGCAAGTTTCCGGCCGGGGATCATGCTTTCCCTTCCTACGATGATGGTTTAAGCAGCGGTAAACACTTCTAGAACACCTTCTGGCGGGAAGGAAGGTACTCAAAGAAAGTGGAAGTGAGGGAATGACGTGGCTAAGCAAGCAAAAGCAGTTCTTCCATCAAAGCATGTACCAGTCATTCTCCCAATCCCAGATCTAGATTAGGCGGTTGAGATAAAAAAGTTCTACCTAAGTGAAATAGATTGAGATTTGGTTCCAGGTCGAGCACCTGCATTTATTTCTGGCCAAGCTGGTAAAAAATGAGAGTCGTCTTTTCCTTCGCGAAGAGATCTGTGGTCATTGTATTAGATACATTATATCATCTATCCTACCGTCATCAGTCGAGTGCTTAGCAGGAACAGGAATAGCATCGGCCATAGGATTAGATCCCCCACCGGGGGGGGGCGAGGTCCAAGGACTACCTCAAGTTGAGGCTCTTTGCTAACTCTTTTACTAAATCGGCCTTCTCCTGGTATATGAACATACCCCCAAACTCTATTAACAGTTGGTACGATCTGGAAAGCAAGTTCCATGAGCAATTCTATAAGACAGAACCTGACATTACAGTGGCCGATTTGGCAAGACTTAGTCAGCTCCAAGGCGAGTCGGTCGAAAAGTACATCGCGGGGTTTAGGAAGCTGAGGACTAGATGTCAGACCTCCTTGACCGAAAAGGAGTGTGTTAGTTTGGCTCTGAGAGGTCTGAACTTCAATATGAGAGAGAAGTTTGAAGGGCAAGAATTCACCGATCTGTTTCACCTGGTCACTAGAGCCGCTAGTTATGAGCGGTTGCTGAAGGAAAAGAAAGAGAGAAGGACTGAATCCAATTAACGAACGACCGAAACCAGCGGTACCCGGATCTGGTGATCAACTCATTGCTTTGATTCCCATTCCAGTCTATCTGGCTTGAAGCGCCAACTCTCGTTGCCAGCTGGTTGAATGGATCATAGAAGGTACAAGATGTGCTGGAATTCCTTTACCTATTTCTGTGCTTTTAGCGGCTTCTGTGCTTATTTACCAATCTGTGCTTGTTTAGCGGGCTGCTGTCATTATTTATGTAAAAAAGAGTGTGTGTTGTAAGATTTTAAAATTATAAATTTCTAATTTTAAAAGAAGATCGTGTAATACAAATTCAAAGAAGAGTTAGGAATGGTACTAATATATTATGGTCGTCTATCTTCAACCCAACCTCTGATAGGGCGAGGGACAGTTCACAAGCTTGGTATTTAAGTCAGTCTCAGGTCGAAGTGCTTCATCCCGGAAATGCGGTTTTAAATCTTCTAGGTCTCTCGAGCCTAGATATCTACACCTCGTAAAGCCTTAACAGCATCGACTCATTAATGCGCCCTCAAGGGGCAGCGCAGCCTAAGGAAGAAGAGGCTCGGCAGGATACTCGCAACTAAGCATCTAAGCCCTAATTGAATCGCGATTAAGCTACTTGTGCACCCGAAGTATTATACCATTTGGTCTGGTGGTTTCGCCTAGTATGATGTATGACGTACATAGCACTAACTCGACTTTAGAGGGCAAGTAGGCCAGGCCTCTTAAGGTTACCTAGTTTGCTTCATCGCCATGATCATTAGACGATACCAGCTGGATCAAAGCACTTGTCACACTCATTTTCAATGGGAAACTTAGTTTCATTCATCACACGATGAGAATGTTCGTTAAGAGCGGATAGGATGGGAGGTGGTAGGCCCCTATATACCTATCCGCACACTGGCACGCTATACTTGACCGACGTGGCTCCATACCTCTTAAGGCTTAGTAGAGGTTTCCAAATGGGACCTTATTTAAATAGGAATAAGGAAGCCCATTCAACACTTCTAAGAATGCTTGCCCTCCTTCCTGCCTTCCCCCCTCAGGGGGAAGGTTCTCTTCTCACTCTTTGGGAGAGCTGATGTACAGCAACTACTTGTCCCCGAACGTAGTTGCCATACATCAGCCCTCCCTTAAAAACAAACAACAACCGAAACTCACTTCTTACTCGTTCGTGACTTATACCTATGAGTCACTTCACTCTCCTGAAGAATAATAAGAAGAGAGAATCGGAGCGCTCAGGCCACATTGCCTATGGGTCCTTTCGCTAGCGATTGAGAAGAGGTTTTCTTTTACTTCAATCTTCCTTCTTTCAAGCTTAACAGAAAAAAAGAGAAAAAAAGAAGGGAAAAAAAGGGGAGGATACAAATTCTTAGAAGCAGGCCTCTACTAAGGGGTTGGGGAAGGCGTTATCATACGAAAGTGAACCAACAATGTTGGTCCACTGAATGCATTATAGAGTAGCGAAATCACCTACAAGCAGACTTAGGGGACACAACAAATAAACTTCTTCCTTTCCTTTACTGAGCATCTCTTTTCTTCTTTTTCTACTACGCGCTTGAAAGAAGGAAATTTGAAGTAAGAGAAAACCTCTTCTCTTTCCCAAGCAAGGGAACCATAGGCAATGGTGCCCGAGTGAACTGAGATCCTATTCTTGTTCCTCCTACGGGAGTGAGTGACCCATCAAAATGGAGTACGAACAGAGCTAAGAAGTGCTTTCTCAGTTGCTACTTTTTTTTAGGGAGGGCTGATGTATGGCAACTACGTCCCAAACTCAAAAAGGTAGGGACAAGTAGTTGCTGTACATCAGCTCTCCCAAAGAGTGAGAAGAGAACCTTCCCCCCAAGGGGGAAGGCAGGAAGGGGGGCAAGCGTTCTTCGACAGGAAAGTTGTTTTGATCCAATCCATTCTTGGGGTCAAATAAGGACAAAGGATATGTCAGTGACCTAGCACGACAAAGCACTCTCCGAGGGTATGGAATGTCTAATTTTTCGGTCAAAATCTCGACAGTAATGTCTCTGTTAGATTCTCCAGTCGAAATACGGGAAAACTCCATTCAATTCTTGATGGAAACGGAGTTTTGTGAATTCTCCCTGGAGCTGGAAGATCATTTCGAGATCTTCGAACATATTTGAGGGTTCAATGTGACTAAAGTGTAAAAAAAAAAGAGACAAAGAAATTCATGCAAGGGTTCAACTCATTCTTTAAGGGAGCTTTGCTTGCTTTCCATCTTTCCCTCCCTTTTTGAGTATGGGACAAGTTGGAAAGCAAGCCAAGCCCCCCAAAATAAATGGATGAGGACTTTAGTACCGTTTGTGCCCAATACGGATTGGTCACTCACTCGCTGGAGGAAAAGAAGAAGAAATTAGCTGCTTTGCAGCCAAAGGGTTCTCCTTCGGTTAAGTTACGGTCCATTCTCTGTCCTTTCACTAACACTTGAACTCAGAACGAGGAACTCACTTCTTGTCATTCAGGCCTCCTACCTAGGAGTCTTTTCACTCGCTGTAAGAAAAAAGAAGGAGAGAAATGAGAGTGCTACCAGGAGATCTTCCCTCTGGGGGTTCCCTGCGGGGCTAGTTACACCCGGTCCATCAACTCAACACAAACTTGGTGAAGTAGGAATTATGTAGATGACCATAGAAACTTATAGTGACCCAGCCTGTTGGGAGGTCCTCCTTCAAGCCACTGTTTAGGCGTCTTTCAGAGGCGCCATCGTCTATGAGACGAGACGGCTATGGTTGTTCCATTCTCCTCATGAGGCCCTATGGGGTTGGGAAAGGCGTCTTAGAACGTAACCTTCTTGTGGAGAATGTTCGTTAAGAGCGAATAGGATGGGAGGTGGTGGGCCCCTATACACCTATCCGCACACTGGCACGCTATACTTGACCGACGTGGCTCCATACCTCCTAAGGCTTAGTAGAGGTAGCCGAATAGGACCTTATTTAAATAGGAATAAGGAAGCCTATTCAACACAAAGGCTGGTATTTATCTTGGAAAAGGGATGATAGCCCTCACTCTAAGGTAACTGCGGGAGTACCACCGGTCACTCCCCCTAGTTAGGGTGATGAGCCTTGCTATGGACTATGCCATTGCTATACCTCTTTCACGTATCTTACGGGACAAGACTGCAGAGATGAACTGCCGAAACATGTCGAGTTGAGCTTGGTTCCTAGATTACAATCTAGTAACTATCAGCAGCATCGGTGATCTTGAGAGGGCAAACAGGACTATATGGCTCATAGGCTAGGAACAAGCAGGGGATTACAAACAGAGCTGCTAATAGCAATAAGGACTGAAAAGGCTACAAGCTAGGCTAAGGCTATACTGGAATAGAAAGCCGAAGACTAAGAAGAGGGTAGGTATTATAGGTAAGCTACAGCTTTTGAATAGAACCAGGACCTCGATGTCACTAAGCAAAAACTAGCTTTTTCACAGGTAGGGTAGGAGCCTGAGAACCTGTTAACAAGGGGTCTCATTAAGCAAATCTCAGGCTAAAGCCTCTTTTTTGAACTAGCTACAGCGCTGGAAGAGACTGCCTCGGTATAGGGGAATAACTAGTAGGACAGGTATGCAGAACGCACTGCACATATAAGATGTAAGCAGCACCATAAGGCGGAGCTAGCATCTGAGAAAAAGGGTGAACAACAAAGAGTATTGGTTGTAATGGCTTTAAGGTAGAACTCAGCGATCCCGTTCTTCCAAGCCTCATATCAGAAATGCTGCAATTCCTGATTTAGGAACAAAGTCTTACTTGTTAGAGTAAGGCAAAAAGGCACTAAAAACAAATGGGTTTACAGGTTGAAATTTGATGAAAATAGCTCATAACTAAGATACAAGGCAAGGCTGGTTGTGAAGGAATTCAGCTTGGCGAACCTAGCTTATGTCAAGAGAGAAGAAAGAAGAAGGAAAGTAAACTTTGGAAAAAAAGACTTCCTTAGGACAACTCTTCCACAAGCCTCTCACCTGCTGGCGGAAACAACAATAAGAGCTAAGGATCTAGACACACCCTTAGGGAAAATACCGATATTCTTTCTATTCCGGAATGGGAGCGATCACAACAGGAACAAAATGTCACAAGAGAAGCAAGATACGACATTCATTGGAACAAAATGTCACAACAAAAAATAACATAAGTGAAGATCTGGTTGATTCCATTCTAGAGTCACTAAGGGAAATGACTCTCGATTGAGATAAAACTTGCCATCTTTTCATTTCGCAGATTAGGTTCCAAGCGAAAGATACCAAAAGGGAGCACATTGGGAGGCTCATTACTTCAATTGAGATCGAGTTAAAAATTTTTAACTCGGACCATCAAATTGAACTGGGAACGGTCAAGTACACCCACTGGACGCTGGAGCCAATGTTCTACACAATGAAGGACTACACATCACAAAAGGAAAAGAAGAGGAACCATGAAAAAATTTTATCACATGCAGGGGACTGCTATAAAAATCCCATTTCTGTTGAAGAAAGGCAGCAGTTCACAAGACGAGACGACATTGGTTGTCTGTGCTCTTCATGAAACCCTAAGGGGTTGGGGAAGGTGTTATCATACAAAACCTTCCTGTTGAACAGGACGTTAAGAGCATAGAGGATGGGAGGTGGTGGGCCCCTATACACCTCTACGCACACTGGCACGCTATACTTGACCGACGTGGCTCCATACCTCCTAAGGCTTAGTAGAGGTAGCCGAATGGGAACTTATTCTTCACTTTTGGTGATGGATTTGAGTTGTATCTATATAATTAAATATGAGAATGTGATACATGAGTCCATATGACTCACAGGACCCTGAAAGACAAATTTATACATAACGTAATTCAAAAAATACAATATTTTAATGCCATTTTCTCACTTTCTTGTGTAATTCATGGCATGAGACTTAGAAGTAACATGATACAAGGCTAAAAATCTATGGTGTCATAGAATGAATTTATGAATTATGGTTTGTGAGATGGAGGTGTAGGTGCCATTTTAAAACATAAAGAAACAACTTGTATCTAGGCTCCTTAAATTGAAATTGTGATGGCTGTAAGGAGTCTAAATGGAGTCAAGAGACTTGGATTGAATGAAAAATGGGAGCCAAGATCATGAATCATAAGGCTTGCTTCATTGTGTCTTATATGGAATCATATGAGAAAGTAAGCATGTATAGAGTTTGTATAAGGTTAAAGTTTGTTCCAATGATTGAATCAGGTCTCATTTAATGTGTTTAGGCTAAAAGAATTAAGCCCCACCTAGTTACATGTGGTTGGCTAAAAAAGGAAAGAAATAATTAAAGAGAAAAGCTTGTTTTCTTACTTCAAGGTAGCTCTTTAACCTTTCTTACATGCATTCCTTAGATGTTTGCTTGTCATTGAATGCTTGTGTGTATGTTTAAACTATGAAATATGTTTTTAGTCATTGTTTACATGTTATGGTATCATTATACTTCTTGAAATGTGTTTATGAATTCAAAGTGACTTGAATGGGTATAGTTATGCCAAAAGTCCCTTAGTATGGGTGAGGATGAGCCAAAAATCCCTAAGAATGGGTGAGGCAAAGCCAAAAGTCTCAAGAAGAGTGAACCTAAGTCAAAACGCCCTTGAAAGTGGATGAGACAAATCCAACAATCCTAAAGAAATTGGATGAGGCTAGACCAATGCTCTTAAGAGCCTATGTTTGCCATGTATAAGTTTATATGACAAGAAAAATTATTTATGTATGTTCATTGGTAGCTTATATGGCATGCATGCATTCGTTGACATATAAATGCATCCTTTATATATGTTTGAAAGGGTAAAGAGCTATTAGGATTCCTTAAATCTCACTCTTCCCCCACATATGTCTAATTATGTCTAGGTGAGCTAAGCGAGCTGAGAAATGGAGGCTTAACATCTTGAAGAGTAAGACTGACAATGGAATAGATAATTAGGTATTTTGATGACATTTGGATGTCAAAATTTGTAACCACATGTTGTATATATGATGTAAACCTTTAAGCATATGTAAATGTATGTAAATATGATGTATGTATCCATTTTGAAGTCAAATGAATGAATATGTGAGTTTTTGCCATCTATATGCCATTATGCTCATGTGTATGATTACAAGTGGCAAGGTGAGAATGAGCTCCATGATGATTTGTGTAATATCCAGTTCTCTGAAAATGAAAGAAAATGCGAGAAACGTAACATATGATTTCTCTGTAAATGTATGAAATTCACCAGATACAAAAAGAAATTGCTCGAATTGAATTAGTTAAGGTCCCAAAAAATTTAAGTAACATTCTAGACTCCTAAAAATTAGAATCTAGGCTCAGATAGAAAGAAAAATAGAGCTAAAATGAAGAAACAAAATGTAATAAAAGGCTGATGAAATGTAATGGCATTTTCGTAATTTTGAGAAAATTTTAGAATTCTCATAGGAGGGCTTTTTAAATGAAAATTTTGAGTTCTCTAGGATTCTCAGAGGCCCTGAAAACTATAGGAAGCCCCAGGACAGCTAAAGCCTCTCTGGTGAACGTTTTTAATAACGGTGAACTTGAACTTTGACAAATTCATTCAGGAAGGTTTTAGCTTCGATTTGAGTGATTCCAAAGGCATTCTACTAAATTGGAAACCTAAATTTCATAATAGAAAAGATGGTTTTCAAGAAAGAGCTAAAACAAACCAGAAATGAAAATGTTAAGATGAAGGGGCAAAATTAGAATTTTTGAAAAGTGGTTCTTATACCCTTCTATATATATATGAGGTGCCCCATCTTCTCCTTCATTTAGCCACTTTTATTTCTTCCCTAAACCATAGAAAAACCCTAAGGGGTGAGGCATACAAGAAGGAGGAGAAAGGAAGGAGAAAAATAAGGAAGAGGTATGGATTTTCTTGGCTTTTTCTTTAGCAAACTTCTTCTCTTCTATTTTTCCTTCTTTCCTATGGTTTTAATGAAGTTCATGAGTCTGTTTTGAGGGTAGAAAAAAGGGGAAAATTTAGATTTGAAGAGAGAAGGCCAAGGAAAGTGAGAAACAAGTAAGAAAAGTTAAGGAAACAAGGTAAAATCTTCATCTTATGATAGTTACTCCTCCCCCCTTCTTCTCCCTATTTCACCCCATGTATGTAGCTACAAGAGGGCTTGAATTTTTGGTAGAACCAAGGTTAAATTCTAGGAATTTAAGGGAGGAGAATAAGAATATGCAAAGAAATTCAAGTAAAAGCCATTAGTTTTCAAGATAGCAAACATAGGGTTTCATGGGCTCCCTTGAAAATCATTCCTAGGCCTAAATGAGTGTTTGGATGAGATCTTGAGATCTCTAGAAGGCTCCTCATATGCATCTTCCATCAAGAAAATGAAGCAAGCCTACTTGGTACTCATATGAAGCATAATTTCAACCTAGGCTAGAAAGAGTACCAAGAGGAAGTTTTAATTTGTTCCAAGCTTATTTTTAAGTCATGTATGATGGAAGAGGATGAGAGGAAGCCTTGGAAAAATTTTAAAAGCCATGGATAGTGAGATGGCATCATAGGTTTCATATTATGACTAAAAGAAGCAACACCTAACTAGGCTCCTTGATTTGATTATGCGATGACTCCAAGAGGTTTAAAAGGAGTTAAGAACTTTAGATGAAAGGAGAGAATGGAGCTAAGATGGTGTTTTCTTAAGGTTTTTTCATTAAGTGTATTATAGAACTATAAAAAAGGTTGTACGAACCACCTAGCTTTTCTAGTGAATGTATGGCCTTAGAATGTAATTTAACAGTATACTTGGCTTCCATATCATGTGTCTAGGCCAAGACAAATGATCTCCACCTCCTTGGGTGTGTAAAGTCAAAGGAGAAGACTCAAGGCTTAAGGAAAGAGTATGCTTGTATGGCAAAGGTAGCTCTCTCCACTTTTTCTCATGCATGAATATGTGCTTACATTGTCTTTGGATGTGGGTATATGTGTTTGAAGCCATGAAAAGTATTCTAGTATGATTTCATATGCCATGGTACCATGATGATATTTTATGCACTCAAATGATATGTTATATGCTTGCCTTGGTTTGCTTAAGTGTGGAGAAGGCAAGAACCCTCTAGCCATGGTGAGGATAAGCCAAGAACCCATGAAATTAGTTGAGACAAAGTAAAAAGTCTCCTAAGAGTGAGGTTGACTCCCAAGAATAAGGTTAAGTCAAAACCTCTTAGAGAAAATAGATGAGGCAAGTCCAAAATCCATAAGTGAATAGGTAAGGATAATCCACTTACTTGGCAAGCCTATGTATGCTATGTATGACTCGTTCAAATGCCAAGAAAGCTTCTTAAATGATTGAATACTCTATGATGCTCATCCATGCATTTTTAAGACTTGTCATACTTTATGTGTGATTAAAAGAGAGATGAGTTATTGGGATTTTTTGAATCTCATCCCCTCCTCTCTAATGTCTTAACATGCTAGGTGAACCAATTGAGCAAAGTAATGGAAGCCACCAAGCCTAGATTGTCATCAAAGTGTATGAAAATGCCTAGTTTTGTTTCCTTTGTAGCTATACACATAGTATATGATGTAATCCCATGATATAATTGTTATGTAATCATATGAACATATATAATTACCTAAATGTTTGATGTATGTATGAGTTTTAGTACCAAATGAATGGAAATGTGCATTTTGGGTATGAAATGGCAAGATTATACCTATATAAGTTTGTGTATGGCATGGGGTGAAAGAGTAAGTTTGAGAAATCTAGATTTATGAAACTTTGAGACAAGTTTAGAATGTCATTTTGGTGCATTCCCAGGTGCTCAAGTGGTCATGGCTGCGTTAGAACTTGAAATGGACCATTTGGACCCCTTTGATGACATAAAATGAGCCATTTTACAACCCAATATCAAGATTTAACCAAATGACCGAAATTGCCCATCAAATTTGGCACACATATAGATCTTATCCAAAGATTTTTTGAAAGACAAAGATCTAATTATTTGGAGCTCTGTGAAATTAATTATGAATTTCCAAAATTGGCATTTTTCTGTTGAACTTGTACATACACTATTTATATGGTTAGAAACTTGGGCTATGTCATTCATAAGTCAAATGTTGTTCAATGCTCATGAAATTTTATAGATATAAACTAGACATGATGAGCTTTACATGGCTACTAAGATCAAACCAATTGGATATCTGACTAGGGAGATATGAATTTTTGAAATTAGAGGTCAGTACTAGTAATGATAGTTAATCTCTGGTATTGTTCCATCAATTTTTAGTAGTTACCAGCCTCTATTGTGGCTTGGATTTATTTTTAACATAAATTAGACATCTGTAGCTTTTTAGAATGGTATAGTGTGACTAATTTCAATTTTTTTTAGAATTACTTATGATTTTTCAAATTTTAAGCACAAAATATGGAAATCCCACCCAAGGCTACACACTATGTTTTTGTATATCTACTCTCTTTGCTTAAGTTATAGGCCACTTCTTAGGCTTATTATGAGTTTTATTTATGTATTTAAATATGATAATAAGATGGATGAGTCCATATGACCCATGGGACACCAAAAGAACAATTTACCCATGACCAAATGCAACTTTATCCATGATTTCCAATGCCATTATGTTACTTCCTATAGAACTAGCATGAGATATGATATGGAAATTGCATGAGCTGAGTCTTAGAATTATGGTGTTACAATTTTACCCATTTGGAATACTTCTATAGGTTGTAGTTATGCTTTTAAATGTGCTCAAGTGGTTGTGGAAAGATGAGAAAGTCATTTGGTGCATGTTGAACCCTATATGGACTTCAATTTTGACCATTTCTTAAGTTGAATCAAAGTCTGACCAAAATGGATGATTTTTTACATGAAATTTGGCTAAAAATAGGTCTCATCTAAATCTTTTCACAAAGTTAAATAGAACTTAATTTGGAGCTCTAGAGAATTTATTATGGTTTTTCAAAATTGTCCAAATTATACAGAAATTGTCAAGGGTACTATTCATATAGTCAGTTTGCATTTATGTGTTATTTGTGTGTCAAATGAAGTCTAATGCTTATGAAATTTTATAAAAATAAACTAGACATCCTAAAATTTCTATAGCTACCAAGAGAACCTCATTTGGTGTTCTGTAGAGGGAGAAGCAAATTTTTAAAGTTTCAAGGTCTACTACTGTCTGTGAGCATGACCCAGGGTACTGTTTTATTATTTTTCACGCACTAAATGCTACTGTCTTGATTTAGAACTATTTTTAATCATTAGTTAACATCCAAGGATTTCTAGAAAACTATTATATGCATGATTTTAATTTTTCTAAAATTAGTTATGAATTTTCAAAGTTTCTATCAGAAATTTGGAATACTAACTTGAGAACAAAATTCTAGTTTTGTGAAATATGGTTCTAAATATGTGAATTGTGATGTTTCTAATATGAATGAATATGTTATGGATGAAAAATGAGATTGGTAAGCTCACATGGTCCCAAAGCCAAGAATGAATTAGTTGGACATTCAATGACATAAAGTCCCATTGCCAAAAGTGCTATATTCATGTAATTGTATTAAGATAAACCTTTGTGATGAAATGTAAGGGTTAGGAAGCTAAGGTATTACATACCTTGTCAATGGTATCATTCTAAAAGGCTAAATTATTGGGCTTTAGTGGTGACATAAGTCATTGCCATAATATTTGTGGTGGCAATTTTTGTTGCTGTTGATGATAATTTTTAATGGTCACTTTGTTGATGTTGTTAAAAACCTTTTGTTACAGTGGTATTAGCATGACGTAATGGTAACCAAATGTCACTCTAAAAGTCTTTAGTGGCTAATATTTTTTTGTAGTCATGTCTAGAAGATGAATTAGTTTCCTATTACTAAAGGTCACTTGATCAACAAACCATCATACTTTAGGACAAATTATTCATATTGGAAGATCAGAATAAAGATCATTATAGAATCAACTAAACTATAAGTGTGGTATGTAATTGAAAATAGGCCATTCGTTCCTATGAAGAAAGTGGATGACAAGTCAGTTAGGAAGGTACAAAGTGAATGGAACAAGAAAGACAAAAAAAAGGTAAAAAAAATTAATTGGAAGGCTATTGATTATATTTTATGTACCATGAATGCATAAGAGTTCAAAAGGCTTCCAAGGTGTGATTTAGTAAAAGAAATGTAGGACAAATTAAAAATGACATATGAAGGAATTATAGAAGTTGGAAAGATAAGGATTGACACATTGGTGTATGAATATGAGTTATTCAAAATGAAAGATGATGAAAGCATAGAAGAAATGTTTAAAAGACTCAAAAAAATCATTAATGATTTGGATGTTTTAGGAAAGTGTTATCTAAACAAAGAACTCATATGAAAAGTCCTTAGGAGTCTAACACTACCATGGAGTGCAAATGTAGCAACAATTCAAGAAAACAAAAAGCTAAAAAAAATGACCTTTGACGAACTAAGAGGAAACCTAATTGCTTATAAAGGAAGCTATCTAGACAAAAGTACAGAAAAGAAAAAGAAAAGGATTGCACCAAGAACCTATCATTAAGATGATGATGATGATCTTCTTGTTAATGAATCAAATAACTGTGAAATAACATTGTTAATGAAAAGGATGTATGGCTTCTATATGAGAAGATCACAAAACAATTAAAAAAGAGAAATTATGCCAAAGCATGAAGGAACAAGAGATACACTTGATGCTATGGATGTAAGAAAATTAGACATATCAAAGTAGACTATCCAGTAGCAAGCAAAACAAGCTCAAACAACAAGAATAGGGCTATGATTGCTAACTTTACATGGAGTGATGATGATCTTCTTAATGATAGCTGTAATGTCTGGTGTTCGTTAAACGATAGAAATAGGCGCGTTTTCAAAGCACGTCCCCTGAAATGAATTAGTTAAGGTCCTGAAAAATTTGAATAACATTCTAGACTCTTAAAAACGAGAATCCTAGCCTAAGACAGAAGGAAAAATAGAGCTAGAATGAAGAAACAAATTTTGACAAAAATCTTACGAAACATAATGGAATTTTCATAATTTTGAGCAAATTTTGGAATTCACATAAGAGGGCTTTTTAAATGAAAGTTTTGAGTTCTCTGGGGTTCTCAGAGGCCCTAAAAATCATGAGAAGCCCCAGGACAATTAAATCCCCTCTGGTGGACGTTTTTCAATGTCAGTGTACTTGAACTTTGACGGATTTCATCAAGAAGGCTTTAGCTCTGATTTGAGTGATTCCAAAAGAATTTTACTAAATTGGAAACCTAAATTTTATAATAAAAAATAAGGTTAAAAAAAAGAGTTAAAACAAAGGAGAAACGAAAATACCAAGTACGAAGGGCAAAATGAGAATTTTTGAAAAATGTTTCCTCCTCCCCTTATAAATAGGTGGTGCCACCCTTCCTCACTCATTTAGACACAAGTGTTTCTGCTAAATTTCAAAGGAGAGAGCTAGGGTTTTCGGCGCACCAAGGGAAGAAGAAGAGGAGAAGAAATTCAAGCTTTAAGGTATGATTTTTTGGCAGTTTTTCATGCTTTCTTCCATCCAAACCTTTTCTCCTTCATTCTCCTTTGTTTCCTTTGATTAAAATGAAGTTTACAAATATGATTTAAGGGAGAAACTTAGTGGAAATTTCGGATTTGAAGAGAGGAGCTTGGAAAAAGCAAGATTCAAGTGAGAAAAAGCAAGAAAACTAGGTAATTTCTCTTCCTATGGTAGCAACCTTTGGTTGCTCTCCTCCTCCATTTTGCCTAACATGAGAAACCCTAGGAGGACTTGATTTTTAGGCAAAACCAAGGATGAATCTAAGAAAAAAGAGTGTCGATATTAAGAATATGCAAAAAGAATTAACAAAAAACCATTAGATTTTAAGATACAATTTCTAGGGTGTTAAGTACACCTTGTAAAATTTGATTTTGTATGATAATTTTTAGGTATAAATAAGAGTTTGAATGAGTTCCTAAAACCCCTAAGATGCTCCCCATATGCTTCTTCCCTTGAGAAAACAAAGAAAGCTCCAAGGAAGCCAAAAATGCCCCTTGTCTCGACCAAGGGACGTTCTCCTAGGTAGGGAGAGTTTTAAATTTTTCTAAGCCTATTCTTTTGTCATATATGATGAAAAAAAATGAGGGAAGGTCTTCAGAAAAATTTAGAACCCATAGAAAATGAATTGGTGCTTTAGGTTCCATATTATGACCTAAAGAAGCAACATGTAGTTAGGCCCTTAGTTTTAATTGTGTGATTACTCCAAGAGGCTCAAAAGGAGTCAAGAATCATATTTAAAGGGAAAGAATAGAGCTTAGAATTTATTTGAGGGGTGTTGCTTCATTAGGTGCAATTATGGAACCATAATGAGGTTATAGACCAAGCTAGTGTCTAAGTAAATTGTATGGCTTCATGAACCTAATTGGCTTCTATAAATTATATCTAGGCCAAGAGAAATCTTTCCCACACTTTTGTGTGTGTGTGGCCGAAGCAAGGAAGGGAGATTCGAGGGAAAAAGTGTGTGATTGTGTACAAGGTAGCTCTCTCCACCTTCTCTCATACATGGATGTGTACTTAGCTTGTCTTAGAATGTGTGTATGTGTATTTTCAAGCCATGAAAAGTATGATAGCATGATTTCATATGCCATGGTTTTATGATGACATATTATGTTTTATATGATGTTTATGATATATGCTTGGGTTTGTTTGAGTGTGGTGAGGCCAGGAACCCTTAGCCATGGTGAGGATGAGCCAATAACCCTTAAAATTGGTTGAGACAAAGCAAAGAGTCTCTCAAAATTAAGATGGACTCCCAAGAGCATAGTTGAGTACAAGAATTTCTTAAAGAATAGGTGAGGCAAGTCTAACATTCACAAGAAATTGGATGAGGCCAATCCACTTGCTTGGAAAGTCTTTGTATGCTATGTATGACTTTCTTAAATGATGAAAATGTCTCTTGAATGTTTGCACATGTCTACATGACCATACATGTATCTATGAGACTTGTTTGCATCCATTATGTTTGATTGAATGGGAGATGAGCTATTGGGATTCTTTGAATCTCATTCCCTCCTCTCCAATGATCTAATATGCTAGGTGGATCAAGTGGACAAGGTAATGGAAGCCAACTACCTTGAAGAGAAGAGCTTGACATCAATATGCATAGGTTTTGCATTTTAAAGCCATAATGATATCTAATGATGTAAATTATTGTTGTAAATGGTCTATGGCCTTTGGAACATATGTAATTATGATAATATGTTATATTTAAATGGGAGAATGTCTTATGTGACCACTAGAATGCAAATTAAGTATGTATGGACAATGTAGCTTCTTGAATGAATTTATGGATTATGCGTATGTGTGGATGAGATGGCCAAAATGAGATGCATGAGGGTTAGAACCATTTGGACAGCTTATCCAAGTCCTAGTTATGCTTTTAGATTTACCCAAGAGGTGCCAAACCCTAAGGAAAGCCGTTTGGATATTTTGGTATCCCATATAGAGCTAAATTTGACCAATTTAGAACCCTATATCACTTTTTATCCAAATGAGTTCTTATTGATCTAAGATTTGGCATGCAATTAGAGCTTGTTGAGATCTTTTTGAGAACCTAAAGAATATTATTTTTGGAGGTCTACAAAATATTTGATGAATTTTCAAATTTGGCAAATTTTCTAGTTTTGGTCATGTTACTGTTCACTCAGGTCTGAAAATGTAATCTATTGCCCAAATGATGTCCAATTGCCATGAAATTTTATACAAAGAAACTAGACATTCCCAGTGACTTGTACTGACTAGAAGCACCTCACTTGGAGGTCTAGAGAGGGAGATATGAAATGTCAAAGAATCTATCTAGTATCAGGAACTCCACCTAACCTCAGTTATGATTTGATTGAATTTTGAGGTCTGGGCATGCCTAAGCTGGTCTAGAGTTATTTTTTTCCTCTAGATAACTTCCACATCTTTCTATATTGGTATTATTTGCATGGATTGTATTTTTTTGGAATTAATTGGACATTTTTGAAGTTTGCTGTAGAAATTTGTGATAGTACCAGTTGACAGCTTAACCTCTGGACCTTTTTGAATGTCAAACGTCCTTTGTGTCATATGTTATGGTTTGGTCATATTTTTAGTATATGGTAGACATCTGTAGCTTTCTGGAATGACTAAGAATGCATGATTTTAATTTTTATAAAATTAATTATAATTTTCCATAGTTGCAATAGAAAAGAGGCAAAATCTAGCCGAAATTATATGTGTACATTTCATGCTTCTCTTCGAGTTTCTTGAGCTATAAGCCACTTTTGATGATTCAAATGAGTTGCATTCATGTAATTAAATATAGAAATGTGTTGTATAAGCTCTCATGGTCCACATGACACTGAATGAAATTTTTATACACGATGCAATGCAAAGAAATGTATTATTTTAATAGATTTTTCTCACTTCCTTCATGGGATGTATCATATGAACATGCAAATATGTATGAAATAAGTTAGAAATATAAGGTATTACAATAGAAACAAAGGAGAAGACTAAGAAATGGAAAATCTATCTCTCCTAGCTATGTTAGATTCTTTGAACAACATTGATGAAGAAATGAAGACTAAAAATTTTTGTTTTATGGCTAATGAGGAATGTACTGACACTAAGGTAGAAGAAGAGGTAAATGCTTCTTTTACATATTATGAACTATTGCATGCCTTTGATGTTGTTATGGAGGATTTAAATAGAATTGCACTAAAATATAATGAATTATAAAGGGATCACATAAAGATCTTGAAAAGTTTTTTGTCTAAGAATTGCACTAAAATATAATGGAACAAAAGTGTAGATTAATTGAGGAAAAATATTCCATGTAAGCTTTTTTATCTAAGAATAAAAAGTAGAAATAAAGCATTGAAAATCTAAATGAAGATTTAGCAAAGTTTGTAAAAGGTCATGAAAATTTGCAATTAATTCTTGGAACATAAAAATGATCAATAGAAAAGAATCATATTAGCTATGATAGTGATGAAGATGAAAATGATAATAAACAAACAAGGACTATGCTTTCTCTTTAGCAAACCTCTTCTCCTCCAATTCCCTTTCTTTCTTATGATTTTATCGAAGTATATGGATCTATTTTAATGGAAGAACAGAGGGGAAAATTTGGATTTGAAGAGAGGAGGCCAACGAAGGAAAGATTTAAGTAAGAAAATAAGGAAAAACAAGGTAAATCTTCCATCCCATGGTAGCCATTTCTCCTCCCTCTTCTTCCTTGGTTCGTCCAACATGAAAAGCTAAAAGAGGGCTTGGATTTTAGGTAGAACCAAGGGTGAATCTTAGGGAATTAACTAATAACCATGGAAATTCAAGATAACAAATATGGGGTTTCAAGTGCTCCTTGTAAAATCTGATTTGATATCTTAATTCCTAGACCTAAATAAGTGTTTGAATGAGCCTCTAAGATCTCTAGAAGCCCCCTCACATGCATTTTGTAACACCATCATTTCTAGCTCATCTCATGCCTTTAGGTATCTCATTTTCAAGAATTATACAAGCTTTCAAGGGAAAAGGCAATAGAAATAATAAATATTTTCGCGTTGCGTAGTGTATAAAAATTTCATTCAATGTCATGTGGACCATGTAAGCTCATACAGCACATTCTCATATTTATTTACACTGATAGAATTCAAAACCATTCAAGAAAGTGGCTTGGAACTCATACAAGTGGGTGAAACATATTAATTCCCACGGATTTGCCATAGTTAGAATTTCAGTTTTTCTGTCACAACTTCGAAAATTCATAACTAAATCTAAAAAAATCGAAATCCAACAAGATTTACCATTCTAGAAAGCTCTAGATGTCTACCCTATGGAAAAAATAATTTTAGTTTTATAAATCATTAAGAGGAAGACTTTTAACATTTGAAAAGCTACTGAGGTCGCTGCTGCCTGGGCTGCTATTTCAGATTACTGATACAAACATCTAAAATTCATAACTAATTCTATAAAAATTAAAATCACACAAATTTGGTCATTATGGAAAGAAAAAAATTTTAAATTGATAGTAAAAATAATTCTAGAATTAAACAGATACATTGACCATTGGAATTCTATGGAATAGTGACTAGACTCTTGGGCCACCATCGCGACTGATTGAAAAATGCATAACTCTTTGGTCAGACCTCCAAATGAGGTGGTCTCAGTGGCCACAAGAAGCTTATGACCTATAGTTTATGCCTATAAAATTTCACAAGCATTGGAAACCATTTGACTATCGGATGGCACAAAACACAAATCTGCCAGTGTGAACAGTGCACATACCAGAATCAATAGAAAATCCCAACTTTAAAAATTCATCAAATATTCTCTAGACCTCTGAAAATTATGTTCTTTAGCTTCCAAAAAATTTCTCAATAAGATCTAATTGCATGAAAAATCTCAAATCAAGACTAGCTCATTTGGCCAAAAAATGACATAGGGTTCCATTATAGTCAAATTTGGCTCTATATAAGGTACCAAACTTGCCAAATGACTTTCCCTTAGTGTTGGCACCTTTTGGGCAAGTATAAAAGTATATTTAAGATTTGTGTGAGCTGCCCAAATGGTCCCAAACCTCATGCATCTCATTTTGGCCATTCAACCCACACTTATGTACATTTTCATCAAACTTTCACATTGCACACTTTGACATTATATACTCAAAATAAATGCTAGAGTTATATATCCTATTCATACATCTAAACATCACATAATAGTATATTTACATATGTCTCAAAGTTCATAGTACATTTACAATATCATATACATCATATAGTACAATCATGATCTTAAAGTAGCAAAAGCTAAACATATGATTGTCAATCTCCTTCCTTTAGTGTTGTTGGCTCCCATTAGCATATCCACTTAGTTCACTTAGCATGTTAGATCATTGGAGAAGAGAGGATGAGATTCAAAGAATCATAATAGCTCATCTCCCATTCAATCATACATAATATGTGCAAAGTAAGCTTTACAAATACATGCATGGAGAAAATGGAAGTCATGGACATTTTAAAAGCAAACTTGGCATATGAACAAATTATACAAGACATTCAAGAGCTCACCAAGTGTTTGGATTGGCCTCACATTTCTCCTCATAGATTTTGGACTTGTCTCACCCATTCTTTAAGAGCTTTGGACTCAACCATACTCTTGGAAGCCCACTTTGCTTTTGGGAGACTCTTTACTTTGTCTTAACTAAGTTCAAGAGTTCTTGGCTCATCCTCACCAAAGGGAAGAGTTCTTGGCCTCTCCACACTCAAGCAAACTCAAACAAACATCATGTATTCATTTAGAAAAATAACATGGCATCAAGAATCATAGCATATAAAGGCATGCTATCATACTTTTCATAGCTTGAAAATACATATACACATATTCTAAAATAAGCTAAACACACATCCATGCATGAGAGAAGGTGGAGAGAGCTACCTTGCACACAATTACACACTTTTTCATTTGGACTCAAGCCTCCTCTTTCGGCCACACACCCACAAATTGGTGGAGATGGTTTCTCTTGGCCTAGATACAATTTATGGGAGCCAATTAGGTTTATGAAACAATCTTTAAGGCCATACAATTTACTTAGATGCTAGATTGCTCTATAAGCTCCATTATGGTGCATAAATGCACCTAATGAAGCAACACTCCTCAAATAAATTCTAGGCTCCATTCTTTCCTTTCAAATATGATTCTTGACTCCTTTTAAGCCTCTTGGAGTCATCACACAATTAAAACGGAGAGCCTAACATCATGTTGCTTCTTTAGGTCATAATATGGAACCTAAGGCATCAAATCACTTTCTATGAGTTCTAAATTTTTTCCAAGGCCTCCCTTCATTTTTATTCATCAAATATGACTCAAGAATGGCCTTATAAAAATTTAAAACTTTCCCTAGCTACCCTAACCTTGCTTGGTCGAGACTATACCCCTTTTTAACCTCCTTGGAATTCTCTTTGTTTTCTTGAAGGAGGAAGCATGTGGGGAGCATCTTAGGGATCTTAGGAGCTCATTTAAACTCTTAATTAGGCCTAGAAATTATCATATGAAATCAGATTTTGGAAGGTGCACACAAAACCCTAGAATTTGCATCTTGAAATCTAATAGTCTTTTGATAGTTCTCTTTGTATATTCTTAATCTCCACACCCTTTTTTCCTTAGATTCATGCTTGGTTCTGCCTAAAAATCATCTCCTCCCAGGGTTTTCTCAAGTGGGGCTAAATGGTGGAGAAGGGAACCAAAGATGACAATCATAGAAAGAAAAATTATCTTGTTTTCTTGCTTTTTCTCACTTGAATCTTGTGTTCTTTGAGCTCCTCTCTTCAAATCTGAATTTCCCCCTCAATTGCTCCTTTAAAATAGATTTATAAACTTCATTATAATCATAGGAAAGAAAGGGGAATGGAGAAGGAGAGGTTTGGAAAGGAGAAAGCATGAAAAACCATGAAATTCCTTACCTTTTCCTTTCTTTTTCTCTTTCTTTCTTCTCCTCCATGGTGTGCCTAAGAGAGCTGGTGTTTTCTATGATTTTTGGGCAGAATGGGTCGTGCAAATGGAGGGGAGAAGAAATAAGAAATTTAAAGTGTGTTCAAGAAGCTTTCACTTTCTCAAAACTTAAAATTTTGCCCTTCTTACTTTGCATTTTCGTTTCTCCTTCGTTTTAGCTCCTATTTGAGAACCATATTTTTCATTATAAAATTTAGGTTCTTAATTAAGAAAAGTGCCTCTGGAATCACTCAAATCGGAGCTAAAACCTTACTGAATGAATCGGTCAAAGTTTGGGTCAATTGACGTTAGAAAATATCCACCGGAGGAGATTTAACTGTCTTGGGGCCTCCCATGGTTTTCAGGGCCTCTGAGAACCCCAGAGAACTCAAAAATTTCATTTAAAAAGTCCTCCTACGTGAATTCCAAAATTTACTCAAAATTACAAAAATGCCATTATGTTTTGTAGGCTTTTCGTAAGAAATTATTTATTCATTCTAGTGCCATTTTTCTTTCCATCTGAGCCTGGGATTCTCATCTTCAGGAGTCTAGAATGCTTTCCAAATTTTTGGGACCTTGACTACATTATTCCGGGAGACTTCCTTTTGTATATGGTGACTTTCATTCGTTGACGGAGAAACTGTACGTTACATTTCTTACGTTTTCTCTAGTTTTCAGAGAACTAGATATTACACATCTCCCATGTAGAAAACAAAGCAAAGTCCATTAGTGCCTAAATGCTTCATGGTCTAGGCCTAGATGAGTTAGGGTATGTACAGAGAGTTTTAAATTTTTTCAAACCCATTTTTGAGTCATATATGATGAATGAAAATGAAGGGAAGCTTGGGAAAAAAATTTAAGAGGCCTAAAGAATGAATTGGCGTCTTAGGTTCTATAATATGACCTAAAGAAGAAACATGTAGTTAAGCTTTTTGTTTTAATTTTATAATGACTCTAAGAGGCTTAAAAAGAGTCAAGAATCATAATTGAAAGGAAAGAATGGAGCCTAGAATTCATTTGATGGGTGTTGCTTCATTAAGTGCATTCTTGGAACCATAAATGGGTTAATAGACCAAGTTAATGTTTAAGGAAGATGTGTGGCCGTAGAATTAATTCCATGAACCTAATTAGCTTCCATAAATTGTGTTTAGGCCAAGAGAAACTAACCCCACACCTTTATGTGTGTGAGGCCAAGGAAGGGAGAGCAAATTCAAGGAGAAAAGTTTGTGGTTGCATCCAAGGTAGCTCACTCCTCCTTCTCTTATGCATGAATGTATGATTGACTTGTCTTTGAATGTGTGTATGTGTGTTTTTAGCTATGAAAAGTGTTCTAGCATGAGTTCTTATTCCATGGTACCATGATGATATATTATGTCTTCAAATGATGTTTATGATGTTTACATGGGTTTACTTTAGTGTAGAGAAGCCAAGAACTCTTAGCCATGATGAGGATGAGCCAAGAACTCTTAGAAATGGTTGAAACAAAGCAAGGTGTCTCCAAAGAGTGAGCTTGAGCCAAAACCTCCTTAAGAAAATGGGTGAGGCAAGTCCAAAATCCATGAGTGAATGGGTGAGGCTAATCCACTTACTTAGCAAACCGATGGATGCTTTGTATGACTTGCTCACATGCTAAGATTGCTTCTTGAATGTCCATGTCATATATTATGCTCATGTATACATTTTCAAGACTTGTTTTGCATCTTTTATGTATAATTGACAGGGAGATGAACTATTGGAATTCTTTGAATCTCGTTCCCTCCTCTCCAATGTTCTAACATGCTAGGTGGACCAAGTGGACAAGGTAATGGGAGCCAACAACTTGGATGATAAGAGAATGACAACAATTTGCATAGATTTTGCTTCTTTATGGTCATATGAGTGGCAAATGTTATGATCTATTATTTTATATGTCTTATGACATTATGAACATATATAATTATGCTAATGTATCATGTACAAATGAGATTTAAGGTTATATGTATGGAAATATGCATTTTGTACATTGAATGACAAAACTAGCATTATGTAAGCTTGTGTATGGCATGGGGTGAGAGTGTGAGTTTCCAAATTCTGAGTTTTTGCATCTTTGATACAAGTTTAAAATGTCATTTTGGTGCAATCTCACGTGCTCAAGTGGCTACACAAGCTTGGGAAGCAAAATTGGACACTTTGATGCTTGTAGAGACCATAAAAATGACCAAATTGGAACCCTATGGCATAAACTCACCAAATGGATGAATCTTCCCATAAAATTTTGTAGACATGTAGAACTTATTGAGAGCTTTTTTTGGGAGCTAAAGTGCAGAAAAATAAGAGCACTACAGAATTAATTATGAATTTTCAAAGTTAGGATTTTTCTGCTATTCTGATGTATGTACTGTTCATATGGTCAATTTTGTATTCTATATTATTCGATGGTCAAATGGTGTCCAATGCTTATAAAATTTTATAAACATAAACTAGAGGTTATAAGCTTTCTGTGGCCATCAAGATCACCTCATTTGGAATTTGACCAAAGAGTGATGAATTTTTGAAATTTAATGTCAGTACCAATAGTGCCACTTAACCTTCTGTACTATTCCATTGTAATTCAGTTCTTAAATGGACTTAGTGTGGTCTGGAGATATTGTTCCATTAGAGTTAAAGTTAACATCTGTAGCTTCTCTAATTGACTAAATTTACATGATTTGGATTTTTCTATAATTAGTTATGAATTTTCAAAGTTTACGACAATAGCCTATGACAGTAGCCTAGATAGCTGAGACCATAGCTATTTTTTGAATATCAAACATCTTCTACTTGATGTTCCATGACCTAGAATTATTTTTAGCATAAAGTATACTTATTTATCTTTCTAGAATGGTAAAGAATACATGATTTTGATTTTGTTAGAATTAGTTATGATTTTTTAAAGTTTGTGATAGAAAACATGAAATTCTGGCTGAGGCTACACTATAGTATTTTATGTGTTTCTTTTATTTACACGAGTTCTAGGACACTTTTGATGATGAAATTGAGTTGTATCTACATAATTAAATATGAGAATATGATACATGAGATCACAAGGTTCATGGGATATCGAATGAAAAATTCATATACTACGCAATGCAAATTTATTTACTTTTTAATGCTATTTTCTTGCCTCCTTTATGAGATACATGGCATATGGCATGGGAATAGCATAAGATAAGCTAGAAATTTATGGTGTTACATTTGGTATTGTTACATTTGGTGATTATAAAAATGGAAGAATAATGGGTTTGAGTACAATAAGCATAAATGCATCTCTTACCATTGAATGTTTATCTTATTGATGGACTTAAGCATAATTTTATTAACATTAGTCAATTATATGACAAAAGACATAAGGTAGAATTTGATTCTTGTACATGCACTATCTATGATAAAGAAATGAATAATATTCTAATTAAAGGGAAAGGCATGATAATTTATATATTCTGCTACTTGATAATATTATTGCATAAAAATGTCTTGTATCAATGTATGATTAAACTTGTCTTGTATCAATGCATAAAAGGTTAGAACATGTTAACATGAAATTGATATCTAAATTGTTCTTGAAAGATCTTGTGATTGGATTGCCTAAGCTTAAATATGGAAAGAATCAACTATGTGTAACTTGTTAAAAGGGAAAACAAACTAGGTTGTCACTCTTATCTAAGGTAGCTGTTTCAATAAGCAGACCATTATAATTAGCTCACATGGATTTATTCAGTCAAGTAAGGACTCAAAGCCTCATAGTTAAATCTAATGGATTGGTAATTGTTGATGATTTCTCTAGATTTACTTAGATCTTTTCTTAGCTTATAAGGATGATTACTTTGAAAATTTTAAGGCTTATTATATTAAAGTTTAAAATGAAAAAGGATACTTAATATCTTCCATTTGAAGTAATCATGGGAAGAAATTTGAAAATCAATGTTTTGAAGATTTTTGTCATGAACTTGATATAAATCATAATTTTGTGCTCCAAGAACTTCTCAACAAATAGAGTTATAGAAAGGGAAAATTATACTTTAATTGATATGGCTAAAACGTTGCTTTACGAAAATTATCTTCCTAATAATCATACATCCTACTATGTTTTGAATTAATGCTTAAAAAGACTGATCTTGAATAAAATATATTATAAGAAATAGAAAGGAAGGAAGCCTAATATTAGCTTTTTTCATGCTTTTGATTGTAAATGCTTTATTCACAATAACAACAAAGACAACTTAGGAAAATTCAATTCTAGAATTAATGAATGGATTTTTATTGGGTATTCAAACTCTAGCAAATCATATAAAGTATTCAATAAAAGATCAATGATTATTGAAGAATCTATCAATGTTGTTTTTGATGAATTTAACACTTTTATACTATGTAAAAGTAGATCTAATAATGAGGAAGAAGTCTACATAAAATAATTTAATTTTCAAGAATCTCATCATCAGGAACCTAAAAGCGTAGAAGCTAAAAAAGGTTCAGAACAAGAACCTTATATATCATCAGAACTCTCTATTGAGCAATAAAAGGAAGATGAGGAAATTTCTCTTAATCAACCAGAAGTTGATAGAAATGAAATTCCAAGAGAATGGAGACACTTTTCATCTTATCCAAATAAGTTCATCATTGAAAGTCCAAATGAAGGAAGGAGAACCAAATCCTCATACAAAGATATGATCCATATGGTTTTCATGTCAAAAATTGAACCAAAAAGCATCAATAAAGTTTTGTCAAATGAATCCTTGATTATGGCTATGCAAGTGGAGCTTAATCAATTTAAAAGGAATTAATTGTGGACTCTTGTACCTAATTATAATGATCAATTTGTCATTGGCATGAAATAGGTTTTCATAAATAAGTTTGACAAATCAGGCAATATGGTAAGGAACAAAGAAAGATGAGTTGCATAAGGATACAATCAAATTGAAAATATAGACTTTGAGGAAACATTTGCACCAATAACTAGACTAAAGTCTATAAGAATCTTACTTGTTTTTGCATGCTATAAAGGATTAAAATTATATCAAATTGACGTAAAAAGTGTATTTTTAAATGGATATTTAAATGAATAAGCTTATGTGAAATAGCCTCCTAGTTTTGAAAACTGTAATCATCCTAATTATGTGTATAAATTGTAAAAAGGTTTTCTATGGCTTAAAACAAGCTCTTAGTGCATGGTATGAAAGGATAAGTAAGATTTTAAACAAAAATTAGATTTACTATCACATTGTTCATTAAGCATATGAAGCATGATATCTTAATTGTTCAAATATATGTAGATGATATTGTCTTCACATTTACTAATGAAATTATGTGCAATGAATTCTCTAAGCTTATGACTAGTGAATTTGAAATAAATATGATGGGGGAGATGACCTTCTTCCTTAGGCTACAAATCAAATGATTAAAAGAAGGAATCTTTATTTGCCAAACTAAATATGTGGAGCAGTTGTGAAAAAGTGTGACATGGATAGCTCTAAGCTAAGTAAAACTCTAATTAGCTCATCTTTTAAACTTGACAAAGATAAGAAAGGTATTTTTGTAGATCAAAAGAAATTTTGAGGTATGATTGGAACTTTGCTTTATATAATTACTAGTAGACTTGATATCATGTTCAGAGTATGCATACTAGAGTTCAGTCTAGTCTTAAGAAATTACATCTACCTATACTAAAAAAAAAATCAAATACCTATTAAAAACCTAATAATTAGAAATTGGTTCCTTAAAAGTGATTCTTATGATTTGTTTGGAGATTGTGATGCTGACTTTAAAGGTTGAAAAATTGATAAAAAAAAGCACAAATGGCACATGCTAATTTATAGGACATTGTCTTGTATCATGGTTTAGCAAAAAGTGAAATTTGTAACACCATAATATATTAACTCCATCTAGCCTCCCTCTGGGCTCAATTCCATATGATTTCCAAAGAACCAGTACCAACCGTGGTATTTTCATGCTATAAAATGGGGTTCCAAACACTCATCTTTTGCCCCGTGGGTCCTGTGAACCCATCATTCACATTCTCTACTCAAAATCCATTTATACAACTCATATATAGCATAAAAAAAGCCATAAGCCATGGGAATGGAGCCAAAAACTAGAAAATGCAATTTCTCACATGGACCCAAAAGTCAGATTTTTGGCTCTAAATTTGGAAAATCATAACTAATTATAGAAAAATAGGAATCTAGCAAACCATAGCTTTCTGGAAAGATCTAAGTGTTATCTTTATAGTAAAAATAATTCCTAACCATAATCTCAGCGTTTGGACTATGTTTGACATCAAAAATGAGACAGAGGTTCGGTTGTCTCTGTTTCTGGCGCAGCTTACTGTCATGAACTTCGAAAATTCAGAACTAAATCCAAAAAAATCCAATCTAGAAAAAAATACCAATTTATAAAGATACAGATGTCTAATAGAGGATAAAAATAAGTTCAGATCAGTTCAGTAGCTCTTAGACCCCTAAAACCGATGGAACATTAACAAAGGTCGAATGGGCTCCCTGATGCTGAAACAGAATTTCAGAAGGTTCATTCTCTCTCTACAGACCTTAGATTTAGGTGATTCGAGTTGGTATAGGTCACTGTGGTTGTTTAGTTTATGTGTATAAAATTTCATGACATTTGGACTCCGTTTGATCCATGAATGCCATGGATTTCCTTTCTGACCTATGGTAACAGTACATGACCAAATCATGAAATTTTCCCAATTTCAACAATTCGCTAAATATTCTCTAGACCTCCGAATATTACCAACTTTAGCTTCCCAAGAAGCTCTCTACAAACCCTAGAGGCATGCAAATTTCATAACAAGAAGAGCTCGTTTAGTCATACTTTGATAGAGCTCACAAAATTAACGGTTTTGGCACCCAAAATGGTCAAAGTGGATCCAATTGGCTTCCTACATGTTCTCTCATCTTATGGACAAGTTTTAAAGCATGAAAATAGTCTATATAACATGTCCAAGTGGTCCAAATCATGATACATTTCAATCTCGCTATGCTACGGGCTAAAATACACTATCACATACATTCAACAAAAAGGGCAAAACCCACATTTTTCATTAATTTGGCTCTCTACATAGTTTGTACATCATATTTCTATACATTTACACTTGCTACAACATTTACATCTCAAAAATAGTAGGTGCATATACATTTTGGCACCACTTTACATCAAAATAGTCAAAACAACTAGAATTCATCTAACATTCTCCTAGGCTCCTTGGTGTGCACTTGGTTCTCCTTGAGCTCCACTTAGCATGTTAAGTTGGGAGGGGAAGGGGTGAGATTCATGGAATCTCAGTAGCTCATGCACTCATTCAAGAAAGCAATCAAGGCATATAACAAGTCAAAGCATATACTTTAGCATCCAACCATTCTCAATCACATAATACATGTTGTACATGCCATGGAAATCACAACAATGCCACAAGTAAGCTCTAGGGACTTTTGGTCTAGCCTCACCTGAGTTTAGGGACTTTTGGATGGCCTCACCCGAGTTTAGGGACTTTTGACTTGGCCTCACTCGGTTATGAGACTTTTGGCCTTGTCTCACCCATCTCAAGGGACTTCGACTCTACCTCACCCATCTCAAGGGACTTTCGGCACTACCTCACCCCAGCAATTTTTACAATCCATCACACAAGCACATTGGTACCAATGCATCAAAGCAATAACATATGGCATATCTCACATAATAAGCATATACATAAACATACAATGACTATTACATCCAAGAATGCAACAAGAAAGAGTGAAGAGAGAGCTACCTTATAAGCCAACACAAGCCTTCCCTTTCAATTTCTCTTCTCCCTTTTTAGGTTCACAATCACACCTTGATGGAGGTGCTTCACTTGAGCCTAGACACATCAAAGAGCATAAATTACTCTATCATAACTTAACAACTCTTAGGAGTTCTTCAGAGCAAACCTTGCTAACATATAAGAACCTAGGGTTCCCTCTCTCTCTCTAGAATGTCACCAGCTCTTCCTCTCTCTCAAGCTCTCATGGTAGTAGAATCAACATATTCAAGGAAAACAAAGAAGTTCAAGAGTGTTTTCCACTTTCCCTCTTCTGACCCATGCCTAAAACCCCACTAATTTCACAAGCAAAACCATAGGAAAAGAGGGCAAAGAGAGGAGATCAAGGTTCTAAGAAGAAAAGAGAGAAGCTTGCTTACCTTTCCTTTATTCCTCCTCCTTCTCTTGGTCTCTCTCACTTTCCACGGCTCTTTTCTCTCCTTGGGTATAAGTCTAGGGCAAATAAGAGAGAAAGAATGAGTTGGGTCGTGTAAAGAAGTCATTTTCTCCTTTTTTACGCTTTTTCGGATTGACCCTCGCTATAGCGAAAATTAACCTTCGCTACGGCGAGCTCATATCATTCACCTTCGCTACGGTGAGGTTTAACCTTCGCTACGGCGAGGTTTAACCTTCGTTATGGCGAGCTCGTATCAGTTACCTTCGCTATGGCGAGGCTTAACCTTTGCTACGGCGAGCACATATCAGTTCCAGACCCCCACTTTCGCTATGGCGTACGCTACGGCGAGCAGCTCCCTAGTTTTTGTATGGAATGCCTGCACTCGCTATAGCTAGAATCATTTTCGCTATTGCGAACAGGCACTCTCGCTATAGCAAGACCATTTCTCGCTATTGCGAGAAGACTTAGCAAAATTTTTGAATTTTGAAAATTTTCAGCTTTCTTCTTTCTTTTCCTTTTCCCTTTTTCAGGTTGTTACAAAATTTAGTTGCATTATCCATAGCTAAAGCTGAATCTACCTTAGTAAGAAGTGGTTATGCTTAACTATTGTTGATAAAACAACAACTATAAGACTATAAGCTATATCTTGATCACATCCCTATTAAGTGTGACAACATAAGTGCTATTAATATATCTAAAAGTCCAATTTATGAAGCATATTGAAATAAGGCATCGCTTCCTAAAAGATCATGCTACTAAAGGTGATATAATGTTGGACTTTGTTTCAACAAAAAATCAATTAGTTGATATACTTACTAAACCTTTAAGTGAAAAGAAATTCAATAAAATTATAAGAGAAATAGGCATGTTGCATATATAATTGTAAAATTCGCACATATAAAACAAAAAATTTCATGATTGGCTTACTTTATTATGTGTGATTATAAATTTAGAAATAAAATAGTTTCTTATTTTGTTGCATTTGAATGGAATCCTAAATATTTGATCGTTGACCATTCATATATGAAATTGACATTACATATGGAAGTTATTTTATTAAATTCAGAAAATTTTATGCTACATCATCATGACACGATCTTGGGAATGCGCAACATGATTAAAAGCTACTTCACATCCTTACATTGTATAAATTGCATCTCTCCATTTTACCTTTGTGTATTGTAATAGTCTCTTTATTATCTTTCACTTTATCAAAATCCCCTAAAACTCTAGCCTTCTTCTTTATGCAAAAGAATTTGAAAAATAATAGAGTTCAGAACTCTTAGTAAATAAATAAATTCTAAAAGCTCCCTAAGAATAACTAAAGAGAAGAGTAAGAGTAAGAAGGTACGTGTAATCAAGGATGCTAAAGCTAAGCTAAGGTATAACAATGATTACCATCATCAAAGATACTCAATCTTAAGAAAGGTAAATATGAATTTTGAAGGATTCACATGTTTCTCTCTATTTGAAAGGACTAGTTAGATTGAATTTTTTAAAATGAAGGAGGAAATTCTCCCAATCACGATTAAGAAATTTTATTCAAACCTAAATGTGATTGAATTTATCTAAATTTGGTATAATTCATGGATAAAGGTTTGAGATTAACTATGAATTTATTGCTAGTATTATTAAATGTCCAAATGTGGGTGTCAAAAGGTATAAGACTTGTCAAAGGAATGATTTTGATGGGTTTGATCACTAAGAAACTATTGAGGAATTAGTACGGAAGAATGCAAATGTGATTGATGTGTATATCGTTAATGTTATCATATGTATGCTCTTTCATGCTATAAATCAATTAGTGATTCCACAAGTAGCAAAGTCAAACTCACTAAGCCCTTTAGAAAATTTCTATCTTTGGTGCACCATCCACGTAATCCTCCTACACTTACCATACATTATACTTAGTTATATGAAAGCTGTTATTAATAGGGAATTCAATGAATTTCCTTGTGGAATGGTTGTGTCTTTGATCGCTAAGCATCTCCATGTGGATGCTATTAGGTATCAAAGAGAGAAATTTGCTTTACAATCTAACTTTGATGTATTTTTGCTTACCTCAATGCAATAAAAAGGGTTGGAATCCCTTAGAAAAAAAGGAACTAAGGATGATCTCCCCTTTGAACCATCCTCTATGAAGGGTAAGAAGAAGTCCATAGCTATAAGTCATGGAAACTCTTAAGGCAAGAAAGTTGCTCATAGCTTTCCTATTTAGAAATCTACTCGACTCTTAACTAAAGGAAAGGACAGGTTTAAGCTTAAGATGGTATATTTTATAGAAGACAAGAAGATTGACTCAACTAAGTCCAAGAAGGATTCTGGTACCATTGACATGAGTGAAGAAGAGGAAACTCTTGCTTCTCTTATCTCTTTGTTTGAGACTACATCACTTTCATTTACCATAGAACCAAAAGTTGACAAGAAAGAAGAAGGTGATGAATAACCTCTTGTACCAATTGCTATTGAAAATCCTACTATTACATCTAGGCCCCATGATAAATTAACCATCATTGTGCCACCTTAAGTGATCACCTTGATTCATCAAATTCACGATAACATCATGGGAAGAAGAAAAAATTGACTCAACTAAGTCCAAGAAGGATTCTAGCACTATAACATCTGATTCCTCCATAAACATGAGAAACGTAATGTTTGATTTCTCTGTAAACATATAAAATGTATCGAATATAAAAGGAAGTCCCCCAAATAGAATGATTTAAGGTACAATAAAATTAGAGTAATAATTTAGACCTTAAATAATAAGGATCCAAGGCCAGAGGTGCCTTGAAAACGAAGCCAGAATAACTAGATGAAATTTAACAAAGATGCAATGACATTTTAGTAATTTTGGACACTTTTTAGAAAACTCAAAGGAAGGATTTTTAAATGGAAAAATGAGTTTCTTGGGGTTTTCTGAGGCCTAAAAACTATAAAAACCTTTAGAATAGTTAAAACCCTTCCAATTTACATTTTAGAACATCGATTAATCCAAACTTTGATCCTTTTATTCGGGGAGATTTTAGATCTAATTTGAGTGATTCTAAAGGCATTTTATAAGTTACAGAATCTAGATTTTATGATGAAAAAGATGATTCTTGAAAAGGAGTTGAAATGAGCCTTAAAGGAAGAAACTAAGAATGAAGGGCAAATTGGCATTTTGAAATGTCTTAAATGGTTCTCTAGCTATATATATGAGGCATCCCTCTTCTCCTCCAAATTTAGTTGACTTAACTTCTGCTTAAGACTAGGGAAATGTTTTGTTAAGAAGGGTGCACAAGAGGGGCCTTCAAGGGAGGAGAAAAACCCAAGAAAAGATAAGAAAAATTAAGGAATTTCTTGCTCCTTCCTTTATTAAACTTGCTCTCTTCCTTCTCCTTTTTCTTTCCATGGTTTTGGTGTGTGATTTGGATTTTTTTCTGAGTCATGTTCAAAGAGAGGAAGTCCAAAATTTCAAGGAGAAGCTATAGCAAAGGAGAAAGCTCTTGAAAAGGCTAAAGAATTAAGATAATTTTATGGCTTTCCTTGCTTCCTTCTTCTTGATCTTCCATGAATGATTTTCAGCCTTATATAGAACAACCAAGAGGGAGTAAATTTTGACCTAAACCAAGCATGAAACCTAGGTTTTTGAGTGTGAAAAACAAGTATATGCAAAGAAATTCCAAAAAGAAGCATTAGAATTAGGTTTCCAAAACCTAAGGTTTTTATTGCACCATGGTTAAAATGAAGCTTCCTAAAGATAAATTAAGCTATCTAAGAGTATATATGAACTCTTAAGATATCTAGGAAGCCACCCAAGTGCCCTTCCCTTCAAGAAAACAAAACAAACTCTATAGGTGCACAATGATGTGTGTGTCTCGACTTAGACAAGAAGAACCTAGAGAGTGTTTTTATTTGTTTTAAGCCTAAAATGGGACTAGATATGATGGAAGAACATTAAAGGAAGCATTGAAAAAATTTTAGAAGCCTTGGTATGTGAGATGGAGGTTTAGGTTTCATTTTAAGCCATTAAGAAGAAACTTATAGCTAGGCTCCATGAAATGAGATTGTGGTGACTCCAAGGAGTCTAAATGGAGTCAAGAGACTTAGATTAAGGGAGAAAATGGAGCCAAGATCATAAATTCCCATAGTTTCTCCTTTAGGCCTTGTATGGAACCATAATGAAGCTAAGAAAGTAAGCCTCCATAGTAATTTCATAAGGATACAACTTGTTCCCATGAGTGATATATGTCTCTTTTAATGTGTCTAGGCTAAGAGAACCAAGGGCCATCTAATTGTAAGGCTTGGTCAAGAAAGGAGAGATGAGTTCAAGAGGAAAGTGTTGTACAATTGCACCAAGGTAGCTCTCTAACCTTTCTCTCATGCATGGCTTGGATGTTTGCTTGTCTTTGAGTGCTTGTATGTATGTTTATGCCATGAGAAATATTTCTAGCTATTGCCTACATGCCATGGTACTATGATGATCTTGAAATGTGTTTTATGAATGTGTTTTAGTTTAAATAGATATGGGGATACCAAAAGTCCCTTAACAAGGGTGATGATAAGCCAAAAGTCATGAGACAAAGTCAAAAGTCTTAAGAAGAGTAAGACTAAGTCAAAAATTCTTTAAAAATAGGTGAGGCAAATCCAAAAGTCTCAACGAAAGTGAGTGAGGCTAAACCAATGCCCTTGAGAGCCTATATATGTTATGTATGAGTTCTTGACCATGGAAAATGTTTTATATATGTTTACTAGTAACTTGAAAGGCATACATATATTCTTTAACATATATATGTATCCATTATGTGTGTTTGAAAGGGTTAAGAGCTATTAGAATTCTTTGAATCTCACTTTTTCCCCACATATGCCTAACCGTATTTAGGTGAGCCAAGTTAACCAAGGAATGGAGGCTAACAACCCTAAGAAGCTAGACTTTAACAAAGATATGGAAAAATGGACTCTATATTTGCATTTTAATGTCAAAATATGTAACCATAAGTTATATATATGGTGTAATGCTTTGAGCAAGTTTAAATGTATATATATATGATGTATGTATCAATATGGAAGCCAAACGTATAGAAATGTGAGCAGGTGCCACCCTTATGCTAGTATGTATTTGTGTATAAATGCAAGTGGCATGGTGATTTTGAGTTCCATGATATTTGGATCATTTGGCATGCTTTTATATGTTGTAATTATGCTTTTAGACTTGCTTAAGTGGTTGTAAAAAGTGAGGAAGAGCATTTGGTATCTTAAAATCCTATTTTGGACTTTAAATTTGACCAAATGTTGAGTTGAACCAAAGTCTAACAAAATGAGTGAGTTTTCCATGAAATTTGGCTAGCAAGTAGGTCTCATCTAGAGTTTTTTATAGAGGCAAAGAGTACTCAATTTGGAGTTCTAAAGAATTTATTATGATTTTTCAAAATTGTATAAATTAAGCATAAGTAGTATGATTACTATTCATTTGATTAGTTTGTTTCTTTATATCACACGTGAGTCAAATGAAGTCTAATGCTCATGAAATTTTAGAGGCATAAACTAGACATAAAAATCTTTCTATACCCACAAAGATCACCTGATTTGGAGCTTTTTAGAAGGGAAAATATATTTTTGATATTGCATGATAGTACCAATAATGTAACCCAACCTCTGGTACATTCCATCGATTTCCATGGGTTAAAGGCCATGGAATTGGTCTGGAATTATTTATAGTCATTAGTAGACATCCAAAGCTTTCCCAAATGGTATGGTTTTCTTGATTTCAAATTTTTTAGAATTAGTTATGAATTTTCAAAGTTCATATTAGAAATTTGGAAAGTGAACCTGAGAGCAAAACAATGATTTTGTGGAATGTGGTCTAAAATCTGAGACTCTAGGGATGTTTTGTGATGTGTATGACTTGTATGGATCTTTTATGGATAAAAAATGATATAGGTGAGTTCATATGGTCCATGAGGCATGAGATAAAATTTTTGGACCTTATGTAATGCAATTTATTATCATTAAATATGCTTATTTTCTATGTAAGAACATAAAGCTAGCCTTTGATGATGAATTGAGAAGTCTAATGAGTAAGGTATTACAAGTACCATTAAGATGAATGAAGAAGAAGAAACTCTTACTTCTCTTATATAGTTTAAAACTACTTCACTCTTATTTACCATAGAACTAGAAGGTGATAAGAAAGAAGAAAAGGTGATAAATAATCTCTTGTGCCAATCTCTACTAAAACTTCTACTATTACATCTCCTAAGCCCCATGATAAGTTAACCATCATTGTACCACCTCAATCGATCATCTTGATTCATCAAATTCATGATAATATCATGGGTGAAATTAGAAAGGTGAAAGAAATGATTGCTACAACTATAGTAATTTAGGTTTGAGAATTTGACAATGTGAAGAGATCTATTGGTAAAAAGCTAAAGGATGAATTGAAAATTTTTTGCATTATTTTGGCTCTGCTTGAAACCCTAAGTATTACCATTCTATACCATACTCCACCTAGTGGAAAACCCCTTGTAAGACCTTTTAACTCTTAAGACCCCTTTATACCACCTCTTATATAAACCTTCTTGCAATAGGCATTTTTTAATTTGGATGAATGTGACACATATCTTTTTGGATTACTTTGATAGACCTACCTGGGACTATGGTTGCTTTAGACTTTTTTACATTTTGTTAGGCTCTTATGCCAAACTTTGTTACTACTTCGTGCTATTTTCTATTTGATCTTTTAATGATAGTTACTGGCTTTTGGCTTTATTTACACTTGTTTTGATATTCTGATGATCTCATGATTCATTGTCCTTTTTTCTTTTTACTTATGGCAAAGGGGGAGAAATATTAGATTGTTGAACATTTATATTATGATCATTGCTAAGCTATATTATGCTACTATATGGAATGTATATATCTTAATTGTAGTAAGTTTTTAAGGAGACACAAATTAAGGGTGAGCTCTCCCTTACTAATATTTATATATGCATTGATTAAGGGGGAGAAAATTTGCTCTATAATTCTTTGTGATAGGGAGCTACTCTTTACTCTCAAACTTTTTGAATATTTTCAAAAAATTATTAAATCATAAATTTTCACATGTTTACCATAATAAATAAGGGGAAGACTGTTAGATCCAAGGCTTTAGGCATTTTGGTTTTGAATTATGACTAACATATATAATTATGTGTTTTTGGAAAATGGATTAATTGGGTAGAAAATATTGGATCAATATTAATAGGCTTAACCATGCTTAATAGTTAATTACCAAGGTTTGAATTTTATATTAAATATATTAATTTTGGTAAGATTTCAAACATATCATAAATTCATATAAATATGTTATAAAGAAGGTTTTCAAAGTTCTCATATAAGGAAACTTCTTGAATATGCATATAAATAGAAAAAATCTTAAAAAGCATGATATGCTTTTGAATTAATATATCTTACACATTATGAAAGTGATATTTTAAGAAAGTTTTAAAATTGTTTAGGTTAAGTTAATTATATGATAATATCTCATTTTGACCTTACATTGATGAGTTATTCTATGAGTTTAATGTTACAATTCAAATTAGGAATATAAAAGCCAAGTCCATATTTTAAGGAAGCTATATATGGAAGACTTGTTATTTGAAGGAAGCAGAAATGCCATTTGTAACAATCCTAACTACTAATAAAGTGAATTAAGCATAATTGTGCTCTTAACTGAGTGCACTTAGTGTCTAATTTGGTTAATGAGTTAGCAGTGGATGAAAATACAAAAAAATTTGAACCTTTAAATAATCAATATTCACCATCAAGTTGTACAATATGGTTATTGTTTCTAACTATTTAAAACTCTCATTTACAATTTTGTCTTAACCAAAATACCTCTAAGAAGCCTAAAAACTTATATATGTTGGACTAAAAGTCATTACTCATCACTACCATGGTGAAAATTAAAGATTTATAACTAAATTGGGGGTTTCAAGACTTAAGCTACAGCTTAAAATGGTTGCATCGTAGTGAACTTGGCTTATGGAACCTTTAAAAGCTAAATTCTACACTTATGTCGTGACTTGAAGAACTTATGTCTCGGCTAAACTTAGGTTTAGATCATTTCAACATACACACAATTTGCGTTGTGGCTAAAAATATTTATACCGCTACCAACTACTTGTGCTGTGGCTGAAATACTTGTGCCATAGCCAAATTAGTCTTTGGATGATTTTATGTTGCAGCAAAGTGCTTGAGCCGTGGCCAAAATTGCTACTGGAACACTATTAGCCCCTTTTGGCTGCAATTTAGGAAAACTTGGGCATAACTTGAAAACCTACTACACCTAAATATTTAAAAGAACGAATAAACAACTTATTATCACTTCAAGATCAATCTTAAGGTCTTTTAATGGCTAAAAGGCAAGGTCATTAAAGGGTTTATATCCCTATAATTTCCATCCAATTGTCTTACCTAACTTAAGGATTAAAAGATAATTTAATCATTCTAACTTCAATTATAACAGCAAAGGCACATGAAGCCATAAGTGACAACTTCAAAAAATGTATTTTTCCTACCAATTGAACTTAGAACACTTTGAACAAGTTTCAATGAACCAAATAAACATGTCCCTATCCCTAAAACCCCAGGACAATCTCACATGCAACATCCACAAAATCATCTAATGACTTTTCATGCTAGCAAAATGAGCCAAGGTATGCTTAGGGGATGGATTGACTTATAACCAACATGAACAAAACAACCCAGCCATATCCCTCAAGGATCTTAAACCACAACTAAACTTAGAAACACAATTGGCCAAGCATTAATGTCCACTTTACACCTTATATGACAACAAAATGACTAGCAAAAACAAAGAGTTACTTCTAAAACTTTCAAGTGATAACTCAAAACACAAAAGGATGAAACCATGGTATATAAAATCATGCTAGCATACTTTTTGTAACACCATAATTTCTAACTCAATTCCATCATATATTCATACTCATATAATACATTCCAAGAGTGGAAGTGAGAAAAATCCATTAAAATACTACAATTTCTTGCGTTGTATCACATATAAAATTTTTGTTCGGTGTCATGTGAGCTCATACAATATATTTCCATATTTAATCACATAAATAAAACTTGTTTGGATCATAAAATGTGACCCACAACTCATGGAACTCAAAGGAAAACTTAAAATAGGTATATTAAATTTCAGATATAATTTTGCTTATTTTTTACCCAACTTTGAAAAATCATAACTAATTCTATACAAATCAAAATCATGCATTCTTAGCCACTTTGTAAAGCTACAGATATCTAATTCATATTAAAAATATTTCCAGACTATAATATCCATTGCAGAGAACATTTGACATTAAAAAATGTCCAGAGATCAGACTATCTCCTAGTGCTGTCATAGATTTCTACAGCAAATTTTAAAAATGTCTAATTAATTCTACAAAACTTCAATCCATGCAAATGATACCAATCTAGAAAGATGTAGATGTTAGATAAAGGGGAAAAATATTTTTAGACCAACTTAGCCACACCCAAACCTCAAAATTTAATAGAACAGTAACTGAGGTTGTATGAAGCTCTTGATACTAGACAAAATATTTAAAAATTCACATCTCCCTCTCTAGACCTCCAAATGAGGTGTTTCTAGTTGTCATAATTCACTGGGAATATCTAGTTTCTTGTATACAATTTCATGGCAATTGGAAATTATTTAAGCCCTGTACGATAGGTTTTATTTTTGGACTAAATGATTAGTGCAGCAGACTAAAATTAGAAAATTTGCCAACTTTGGAAATTCATCAGATATTATGTAGACCTTGAAAAATTATGTTCTTTAGCTTTCCAAAAAGATCTCAACAAGCTCTAATTGCATGCCAAATCTTAAATCAAGAAGAGCTCATTTGGCTAAAAAGTGATATAGGGTTCTCTTATGGTCAATTTTGGCTCCATATGGGGTACCAAAGTGACCAAATGGCTTTCTCTAGGGTTTGACACCTTTTAGGCAAGTCTAAAAGCATGATTAAGACTTGTGTAAGCTGCCCAAATGGTCCCAAACTCCATACATCTAATTTTTACCATTTTATCCACACATATACATAATTTTATCAAACCACCAATGAAGCTAATTTGCTACCATATACCCATTTCACATTCTAATGACTATAAAACATATTCTCTCATTCAGATATAGAATAATATCATAATTACACATGTCTAAGAGGTCATGGACCATATACATCAAGGGGTTGCAACATTTGACATCATTATGGTTTTAAAAAGCAAAGACTAAACATGTTGGTGTCAAACTCTTCTCTTCAAGGTGGTTGGCTTCCATTACCTTGTTCACTTGGTCCATCTAGCATGTGAGATCATTGGAAAGGAGGGGATGAGATTCAAAGAATCCCAATAGCTCTCTCCTATTCAATCATATATAATTGATGCAAACAAGTCTCATAAATGCATGTATGGTCATGTAGACATGTGCAAGCACTCAAGAAACATTTTTATCATTTAAGAAAGTCATACATAGTATACAAAGGCTTGCCAAGCAAGTGGATTGGCCTTACCCAATTTCTTGTGGATATTGGACTTGCCTCACCCATTCTTTAATGCATTCTTGGACTCAACCATGCTCTTGGGAGCCTACTTTGCTTTTGGGAGACTTTTTACTTTGTTTCAACTAATTTTAAGGGTTCTTGGCTTATCCTCACCATGGCTAAGGGTTATTGGCCTCACTACACTCAAACAAAGTCAGGCACACATCAAAATATCATATGAAACATAATATGTCATCATAAAACCATGGCATATGAAATCATGCTATTATACTTTGCATGACTTGAAAATATACATACACACATTCTAAGACAAGATAAGCATACATCCATGCATGAGAGAAGGTGGAGAGAGCTACCTTGTACATAATTACACACTTTTTCTCTTGAAATTCCCTCCCTTGCTTTGACCACACATCCAAAAAAGTGTGGGGAAGATTTCTCTTGGCCTAAACACAATTTATGGAAGCCAATTAGGTTCATGAAACAAAATCAAAGGCCATACAACTTGCTTAGACACTAGGTTGTTCTATAAACCCCATTATGGTCCATAAATACACCAAATGAATCAAAACCCCTCAAATAAATTCTAAGCTCCATTGTTTCCCTTCACACATGATTCTTGACTGCTTTTAAGCCTCTTGGAGTTATCATACAATTAAAATAGATTCTAGCTATATGTTGCTTCTTTAGGTCATAATATGGAACCTAAAGCACTAACTCACTTTCTATGTGTTCCAAATTTTTTCCAAGGCCTCCTTTCATTTTCATTCATCATACATGACTCAAAAATGGGCTTAGATAATTTTAAAACTCTCTCTAGCTACACAAACCCCTTTAGACCGAGGCTATAGAAGAAATGAGGCTTTTTGGAGTTTGCTTTGTTTTCTCAAGGGAAGAAGCATATGGGGAGCCTCTTAGGGATCTTATAAGCTCATTTAAACTCTTATTTAGGCCTCAGAATTATCATACAAAATTCGATTTTATAAGGTATAATTGAAACCCTAGAACTTGCATATTAAAATCTAATAGTTTTTTGTTGATTCTCTTTGTATATTCTTAATCTCCACACCCTTTTTCCTTAGATTCACCCTTGGTTCTATCTAAAAATCAAGTCCTCTTAGGGTTTTCTAATGTTGGGTGGAATGGAGGAGGAGGGAACTAAATATGACAACCATAGGAAGAGAAATTACCTTATTTTCTTACTTTTTCTCACTTGAATCTTGTGTTCTTTAAGCTCCTCTCTTCAAATCCAAATTTTCCCCTCAATTTTTCCTTTAAAATAGATCCATATACTTCATTATAATCATAGGAAATAAAAAAGAATGAAGGAGAAGAGGTTTGGAAGAGAAAGAGCATGAAAATCCATACCTTTCTACCTTGAATTTCTCCTCCTTTTCTTCCTCCTTTTGTGCGCCTCATCCCCTAGGGTGTTCCTCTGGTTTTGGGCAGAAAATGGTTGTGCATAATGAATGGAGAAGAAGGCCACATCATATATATAGGTGAGAGGGAGTTACACTTTTCAAAAGTTTCTATTTTGCCTTTCGTTCTTGCCATTTTCGTTTCTCCTTCGTTTTAACTCCTTTTTGAGAACCGTCTTTTCCATTATGAAATTTAGATTCCAAATTTAGTAAAATTCCTTTGGAATCACTCAAATCAAAGCTAAAACCTTCCTGAATAAATCCATCCAAGTTTGAGTACACTGACGTTGGAAAATGTCGACCAGAGGAGATTTAACTGTCTTGAGGCTTTCCATGATTTTTCAGGGCCTTTGAGAACCCTGAAGAACTCAAAACTTTCATTTAAAAAGCCTTCCTATATGAATTCTAAAAGTTGTTCAAAATTACAAAAATGCCATTATGTTTTGTAAGCTTTTCGTAAGAAATTATTTTTTCATTCTAGCTCCGTTTTTCTTTTTGTTTGATCCTGGGATTCTCATTTTTAGGAGTCTATAATGTTTCCCAAATTTTTTAAGACCTTAACTATCTCATTTCAGGGACTTCCTTTTGTATTCGGTAAATTTCTTTCATTTACAGAGAAATCTTATGTTACGTTTCTCACGTTTCCTCTTGTTTTTAGAGAACTGGATGTTACACTTTTCATGGCTTGAAAATACATATACACACATTCTAAGACAAGCTAAGCACACATCCATGCATAAGAGAAGCTGAAGAGAGCTACCTTTGTCATATTTGCATATTTTCTTCCTTTGGACTTAATTCCTCTCCCACGGCCACACACTCACAAGGAGGTGGAGATCATCTCTCTCAGTCTAGACACATCATATGGAAGCCAATTAGGTTCATGAAACAATTTCTAAGGCCACACAACTTACTTAGGCATTAGATTACTCTATAAACCCCATTATGGTTCCATAATTGTACCTTGTAACACTATAAATTCTATCTCTTTCATAATATTTGTAAGCTTTACAATCATCATTTCCATGAGAGCATATAAAAAGAGGACTGAAAACAACAGATTTATTCACGTTGCGTCATACTAAAAATTTTCAATCGGTGTTGCGTGGACCATATGAGCTCATACTATACATTCTCATATTTAATTACATCCAAAAAACTCATTTGCATCACAAAATCATGCCTACAACTCAGAAACCGAAATGGATCATGGAAAATGGGAGTTCATTCTTAGCTAGAATTAGTCTCTTTTCTGGGCAAATTTTGGAAAATCATAACTAAATCTAGAAAAATTGAAAGCATGAAATCTTAGTCATTCTAGAAAGCTTAGGATGTCTACTTCACACTTAAAATATGCCCAAACCATAACATGTATCATAAAGGACATTTGACATCCAAAATAATCCAAAGGTCTAACTGAATTCTGGAACTGTCACAGAATTCTATAGAAAACTTTGAAAATGTCCAATTAATTCCAAAAAATCCAATCCATGCAAATGATACCAATCTAGAAAGATGTTGATGTTAACTAGAGAGGAAAAATATCTGTAAATCAGTTCATCAAGCCCAAACCTCAGAATTTAATGGAACAATACTTCAGGCCGAACAATTTTACTAATACTAGATAGAAAGTTCAAAAATTCATATCTCCCTCTCTAGACCTCCAAATGAGGTGCTTCTAGTTAGCACGAGTCACTGTGATTTTCTAGTTTCTTTGTATAAAATTTCATGGCAATTGGACATCATTTGGGCCTTGTGTGATAGAATGCAATTTTGGACCAAATAAATAGTGCAGTAAACCAGAAACCATGAAAATTGCCAACTTTGAAAAATTATCAAATATTCTGTAGACCTCCAAAAATTATGATCTTAAGCTTCCTAAAAAGCTCTAAATGAGACCTAATTTCATGCCAAATCTCAGATCAAGACTAACTCATTTCGCTAAAAAGTGGCATAGGGTTCCATTATGGTCAAATTTGGCTCTATATGAGGTACCAAATTCGCCAAGTGGCTTTCCCTTGGTTGTGGCACCTTTTGGGAAAGTCTAAAAGCATATTTAAGACTTGTGTAAGCTGTGCAAATAGTCCCAAATCTCATGCATCTCATTTTGGCCATTTAACCCACACTTATGCACATTTTCATTAAACTTTCAAATTCCATACTTAGGCATTACATACTCAAAATAGGTTCTAGAGGTCATACATCGTATCCATACATTTAAACATCATATAATAGTATATTTACACATGTATCAAGGGCCATAGACCATTTACAACATCATATATATTGTGAAGCATCATTATGGATTCAAAAAGAATAAAACTAGGTATATGCTTGTCAATCTCCTTCTCTCATTGTTGTTGGCTCCCTTCACCATAGCTACTTGGTCCACCTAGCATGTTAGAGCATTGGAGAGGAGGGGATGAGATTCAAAGAATCCCAATAGCTCATCCCCCATTCAATCATACATAATATATGTAAAGCAAGCTTTACAAATGCATGCATGGAGAAAATGTAAGTCATTGACATTTTAAAGGCAAACTTGGCATATGAAAAATTCATACAAGACATTCAAGAGCTCACCAAGTGCTTGGATTGGCTTCACACTTCTCCTTATGGATTTTGGACTTGCCTCACTCATTCTTTAAGAGCTTTGAATTTAACCATACTCTTGGGAGCCCATTTTGCTTTTGGAAGGCTCTTTATTTTGTCTCAACCAAGTTCAAGGGTTCTTAGCTCATCTTCACTAAAGGGAAGAGTTCATGGCCTCTCCACACTCAAACAAACTCAAACAAATATCATGTACTCATTTAGAAATATAACATGGCATCAACAATCATGGCATATAAAGGCATGTTAGCATATTTTTCATAACTTGAAAATACACATACACACATTCTAAAACAAGCTAAACACACATCCATGCAAGAGAAAAGGTGGAGAGAGCTACCTTGCACACAATTACACACTTTTCCTTTTAGATTCAAGCCTCCTCTTTCGGCCACACACTCAAAAATTGGTGGAGACAGTTTCTCTTGGCCTAGATATAATTTTTGGGAGCCAATTATCTTCATGAAACATTCTCTAGAGCCATACAACTTGCTTAAGTAGTAGATTGTTCTATAACCCCCATTATGGTCCATAAAGGCACCTAATGAAGCAACACCTCTCAAATAATTTCTAGGCCTTATTCTTTCCTTTCAAATATGATTCTTGACTCCTCTTAAGCCTCTTGGAGTTATCACACCATCAAAACAAAAGGCCTAATATTATGTTACTTCTTTAGGTCATAATATGGAACTTAAGACACCAAATCACTTTCCATGAGTTCTAAATTTTTTCCAAGGCCTCCCTTTACTTTCATTCATTAAATATGACTCAAGAATGGCCTTAGAAAAATTTAAAACTCTCCCCCACTATAAGAACCCTCTTTGGCCGAGACTATAGGCTTCCTTGGAGTTCTCTTGGTTTTCTTAAAGGAGGAAGCTTGTAGGAAGCATCTTAAGTGTCTCAAGAACTCATTTAAACTCTCAATTAAACCTAGGAATCATCATACAAAATCAGAATTTGGAAGGTGCACATAAAACCCTACAATTTGCATCTTGATTTCTAATGGTTATTTTGTTGTTTTCTTTGCATATTCATAATCTCCACACCCTTTTTCCTTAGATTCATGCTTGGTTCTGCCTAAAAATCCTAAAAATCATCTCCTCATAGGGTTTTCTCAAGTGGGGCAAAATGGAGGAGGAGGGAACCAAAGATGACAACCATAGGAAGAGAATTACCTTGTTTTCTTACTTTTTCTCACTTGAATCTTGTGTTCTTTGAGCTCCTCTCTTCAAATCCGAATTTTCCCCTCAATTTATCCTTTAAAATAGATCCATATACTTTATTATAATCATAGGAAATAAAAGGAGAATGAAAGAGAAGAGGTTTGGAAGAGAAAGCGCATGAAAATCCATACCTTTCTACCTCTAATTTCTCCTCCTTTTCTTCCTTCTCTTATGTGCCTCATCCCCTAGGGTTTTCTTCTGGTTTTAGGTAGAACATGGTCATACATAATGAAAGGAGGAGAAGGGTGCATCATATATGTAGGTGAGAATAAGTTATACTTTTCAAAAATTTTCATTTTGCCCTTTATACTTTGCATTTTTGTTTCTCCTTTGTTTTAGCTCCTTTTTGAGAACCATCTTTTCCATTATAAAATTTAGGTTCCTAGTTAAGAAAAATGCCTTTGGAATCACTCAAATTAGAGCTAAAATCTTCCTAAACGGATCCGTCAAAGTTTAGGCACATTGACGTCGGAAAACGTCCACCGAAGAGGATTTAACTGTCTTGGGGACTTTCCATAGTTTTTAGGGCCTCTGAGAACCTTGAAGAGCCCAAAAATTTCATTTAAAAAGCCCTCCTATGTGAATTCCAAAAATTTCTCAAAATTATGAAAATGCCATTACGTTTCATAGGCTTTTTGTACGAAATTATTTCTTCATTTTAGCTCCATTTTTCTTTTCGCCTGAGCCTAAGATTCTCATTTTTTGAAGTCTAGAATGCTTTCAAATTTTTTAGGACCTTTACTACATCATCTTGGGGGACTTCCTTTTATATTCGGTGAGTTTCGTTCGTTAATGGAGAAACTGTATGTTACGTTTCTTACATTTTCTTTCATTTTCAGAGAACCAGATGTTACACACCTAATGAAGCAACACCTCTCAAATAAATTCTAGTCTCCATTCTTTCATTTCAAATATGATTCTTGACTCTTTTTAAGCCTCTTGGAGTCATCACATAATCAAAATTAAGAGTCTAATTACATGTTGCTTCTTTAGGTCATAATATGGAACCTTAAGCACCAACTCACTTTCTATGAGTTCTAAATTTTTTCCAAGGCCTCCCCTCATTTTCATTCATCATATATGACTCAAGAATGGGCCTAGAAAAATTTAAAACTCTCCCTAGCTAGGAGAACCCCTTTAGGCCAAGACAAGGAGCATTTTTGACCTCCTTGAAGCTTTCTTTATTTTCTCATGGGAAGAAGCATATAGGGAGCCTTTTAGGGATCTTGAGAGTTCATTTAAACTCTTATTTAGGCTTAGGAATCATCATACAAAATCAAATTTTATAAAGTGCACTTGAAATCCTAGAAATTGCATCTTGAAATCTAATGATTTTTTGTTAATTCTCTTTACATATTATTAATCTCCACACCCTTTTTCCTTAGATTCATCCTTGGTTCTACCTAAAATTCAAGTTCTTCTAGGGTTTCTCATGCTAGGCAAAATGAAGAAGGAGAGGAACTAAAGGTATCAACCATAGGAAGAGAAATTACCTAGTTTTCTTGCTTTTTCTTACTTAAATCTTTTTTTCTTCAAGCTCCTCTCTTCAAATCCGAAATTTCCCCTAAGTTTCTCCCTTAAATCAGATTTGTAAACTTTATTTTAATCAAACAAAACAAAGGAGAATGAAGGAGAGGAAGTTTGGATGGAAGAAAGCATGAAAAACTACCATGGAAGCATACCTTTAAGCTTGGATTTCTCCTTCTTCTTCTTCTTCTCTTGTGCACCTAAAACCCTAGCTCCCTTCTCTAAAATTGGGCAAAAATTTTTGATTCTAAATGAGGGAGAGAGTGGGGCACCACCTATATATAGGGGGAGGAGGAAGCAATTTTTTAAAATTTTCATTTTGCCCTTCATTCTTTGCATTTTCGTTTCTCCTTCGTTTTAGGTCCTTTTTGAGAACCATCTTTTCCATTATAAAATTTAGATTCCTAATTTAGTGAAATGCCTTTGGATCACTCAAATTGGAGCTAAAACCTTCTCGAACAAATCCGTCAAAGTTAGGGCACACTAATGTTAGAAAATGTCCACTGGAGGGGTTTTAGCTGTCCTAAGCCTTCCTATAGTTTTCAAGGCCTCTAAGAACCCTGGGAAACACAAAACTTTCATTTAAAAAACCCTCCTCTGTGAATTCCAAAATTTGCTCAAAATTACAAAAATACCATTACATTTCGTAAGTTTTCTGTAAGAAATTGTTTCTTCATTCTAGCTCTATTTTTCTTTCCATCTGAGCTGGGATTCTCATTTTTAGGAGTTTAGAGTACTTCTTAAATTTTTTGGGACCTTAACTACATCATTTCGGGGGACTTCCTTTTGTATCCAATGAGTTTTGTTTATTTACGAAGAAATCGTACGTTATGTTTCTCACGTTTTACACTAAGCCTATGACAAGTATAATTATCATCATTTAAATATTATTCAAAAGAGTCTCTTATCCATTGATCCATTTTATTAAGAATCCATTAGAAACCACTTACCCAAGTTCCTAAAGAATCCATTACACCAATTAAGGTCAAAACACTAAGAACTCACAATGAGTCACTCCCAACATCTCTATTTTCACAATGTAAAAGCCATGCACCAGAAGTCAATCCAAATGATAAAAATTTAGCACATATACTTCATAAGAGAAAACACTTACCCATACATATGGGATATCAAATGGATTGGGTTGAGCCTTAAAGATCAAGAAAACATCATAAGATATTCCAAAAACTTGAATTTTCGCATATACCATTAGCCATATACCAAAGTCCTATAACATGAAATTTGAGCAAGGTTACACTTCAAAATGAAGGAAAACACTTATCTTATGATTCCACCAACTTCAAACTCCAAAAATCTTGCAAGGAATCACCTAAACACCAAATTTTAGATTTGAGAAGGAGATGAAAATCCACCAAACTAGAAACTAATTAGACCAAAATGAAGAGGAGAATGAGAAGGGTATATTTTATATAGATTATCTTGGTTAAATCTTTTGCTAGAAGTGAGAAATGGTGGGAAAATGTAGAAAACCCTATCCTCCTCTTCCTATGCAAAAATAAAGTTCTCCCTTGTCTAAGATTGATTGGGTTTGCAGAATAGAGGATGGGGGTTGAGTAAATTAGGGTTTTATATCGGTTTGGGCCAACCCTAAAGCCCAAAATCTAATTGGGTTCAAATATGTGTTTATTGGACCATAAGTTAAAGGGTTTACTTGATGAAATGAGAGTTGGTTTTTAAGGAATGAGATTAGACCTTCTTACAACTAGAAGTAGGCTTTCTTATTTGGCTCATGGCATAAATAAATTGATGATAAGGCCCAAATTAAATGTCCATATCCCTTTAGTTAATTACCTAATTAAACCCATAACCAAAATTAATATATCTTCACCCAACAATAACCAAACATGATTGTTAGCTCGAAATGTTTAAAATAGACCCATTTCTTTAAAAACCTTATTTTCCTTATTTTTCCCAAATCTTTGTATTAATTCCTTAATTCACCATAATTATTCTTTATAAATTTTGAGGTGGTACACCATCACATTGATGAAGACCATTTTAGATATGCTGACAAAATATGGAAGTAATGACCCAAATGTGTAATGGCTACTTGATATGGGAAAGAGTTGTTGCTATGTGATATGGATGATTCAAGAGAAATTCTTGATTAGTAAGCATATCTGGGCAATTTATGGAAGTTTCTATCAATGGTCACTAAGCTAAAAGGTAAGATATATATTGAAAGCCTTTTGATGAGCAAAAAGAGGACAAGAGAACTAAATGCTGATCATTTTGTTTTGAAGATATTCTAGCTATACTTTAATGTATAATTAACTTGTGTGAGTTAGCCTTTGCATTTTGAGAGAACCTCTACATAGTTTGTGAGCTTAACCTTATTCTTCTTCTATTTTGAATTTTTAGATGTCTTAGGAAAAACCTAAGGATAAGTTTAGAAATATCTTGTGGAAAAACCTTGGAGAAAGTTTTTAACGATTTTAATGGAAAAACTTGAGTGGGAAATTATGTGAAGAGAAGAAATGTGTAAAGGGTATATGCTAAGCCTTATTAAGTTGCCTTAGGAAAGGTTATAAAATTAAAAGTGCTGCACTTGTATTGGTGGGGTTACTTGTATCCTTGGTGATTATCTACAGTTAATAAAAATCTCTTGCTATGTGTTCAAAGATTGAATGTAAGACATTTTGGTCCAAACTAGTATAATTTATGTGAGTCTCTCTCGTCCTTACTCTTTTTACTTTTTTTTTTTTTTATCTTAGTTAGTTAAAAAGTAAAACCACATTCATTAGGAACCTAACATTAATCAAAGGAATCAAAATTATTCAAAGGATGCAAAATACTTTTAATATCCAATTCAACCTCCTTTCTTGGATTATTTCTAGACTAACATTAAGTTTGCATTGTTTTCATTTTAAGTTTGGGGGAACAGCCCCATAAATATAAAAAATATAAATTAAAATTTAAAAATATATATTGTGTATTGTACTGATGCACTACCACTTGATTTTGCTAATGTCTAGACAATCCTATGTCTAGGTATCTATAGTAGAATAGAATTCATTTGAGAGATCTTGAGAGTTATTATACTTCTAATGTCATTGTGCTTACATTTTGAACATAGTTTAACATTCAGACTATAAAGAGAACAATTGTATTGCCTTTAATAGAGTAGTTGTTGTTTGTTTTTCTTTTTCTTTTTCTTAAGTTTACGAAAGGATCACTGCTAGTTAATTCTTCTTTAGGCTAGTCTTACAAATTGACCTAGTAAGTAAATACAATATAAGGTGATCTTTCTATGCATCTTAGATTGATATAATAATTTATGTTGAATATTATTTACTATATTTCAAGATTCAATTTCATATAATACACACAAAATATTTTCTATCCATTATTCTTCATATTTTAAAGAAAACTTTCCATTAGTATGTTGATTTCTTCATGATAAAGTTAACTACAACAAGAACTACATAAGTATTTGTTGACCTTATTGCATTAAGCATTTCTTGTGTCATCTAGTCTAAGTACATACATTCATGCATATATATATATATATGTTTTGTATGATTAGAAACATGAAAAAAGAAATTAAAAAGAGTGGTGGGTCATGTGTTCATGTTGACATAGTACTTGGCATTATTTAGAGAAAATGAACATTAAATTTGTCTTTTTCAAGGTACCATTTTGTTCTATCTTTAGTCTCTTGAAAGTGATATATATCTTTATAAAGGGGTTAATTAGAAGCCTAAAGTAGCTAAAAAAATTTGATAACTTACAGGCAATATGGAAGTTTTGAGTTGACTATATTTGGAAAACTAAATTTGGAGCTAGGAAACAATATTTTAACAAAAGTATGAAAGATGGCTCTATAACTTTATAAATGTGACGACCCTAAATTCTAATATCGGTGATTATAGCTAAATACGTAATTAATAAATAATAATCAAGGTTTGGAGTCATAGCAATTAATTACATTAAGAAAATATAAGGAAAATTTAAGCCTTGATACCACTAGGATCATCAACCAACAACCATAACAGAAACATGCATAAAAGGGTTTGTACTATCATTAAAGGCTTAGGATTCATCCATTAATCAATTCCAACCCACAAAACATCCCACCAATGTCCCCATGCTACTCCCTAACATTAGCTTTACTAAAATTAGGGTTTCTAGGTCAAATATAGAAGTTTGGGGACCTGCGCCGTGACCTGGAACTTCCCCGCCGCGGCTAAGCTAGGTTCTGGAGCTCGAAAACTAAGTTTTTAAACTTGCGCCGTGGCCTGGAACTCTTGCGCCGCGGCCAAGTTGCTCTCTGGAATTTTCCTGACTTTCACTGCGGTGAGTTGGATCTGCGCCGCGGCCAACCTATGTGGCGCCGCGGTGAGTTTTGCTACTGTAACCTCCATAATTAATTTTCTCGACTTGCGCCGCGGTGAGTTTTGCTACTGTAACCTCCATAATTAATTTTCTCGACTTGCGCCGCGGTGAGACTTATTGCGCCGCGGTGAGACTTATTGCGCCGCGGCGAGGTTACGTTCTGTCACCCCCTGGGGGATTATTTTCACTCCGCGCCGCGGCGGGATTTCTCAAGCCGCGGCGTCCCTCCCCACTGTCACTCGCTAGGCCACGGCGAAGCCTTCTTGGCCATGGCGTGACTCCCTTCTGTAGCTATTTTCCCTATATTTCGCCCCCTACACTCCATTTCTCTTCTTAGGGACACCCTAAGGTCACTTCCCCTCATTTTATATGGCTCTAATGGCACTTATCTACCTTATTTACTTAGCTATGCTTCCATTACCAACTAAAATCTTATATGCCCATTTCTTTCTTCCAATTACCTTCTATCAGCAAGTTTATAAAGTAACAACAATAGATTATACATGAACTACCATCAGCCATCCATAAATACTCAATCAATGGGGGTTCCATACATAAGGGGTTCATATCAATATCTCAAGAGTCACATTTCCATTAATAAGCAATATTATAGGTCAGCTTCAATTACAGCAGAAACCATGAGTCCATACAACAATTACTAAGTCAGGATGAGGTCTAACCCCTCATTACATACATCCTCAATAAATCAAATGTGCAAGCCTACACTTGGCAATACAGATACATGATGATGCTATATGAAACTAAACAAAATTCAGCATCTACCCTATTACACTCAGACCAAGTGTAGCCTCCCCACACTAGGCCTCAGCTCATGGATGTTCATCCACTTGCTTGCCCTTATCCTTACCCGAGGAACCTTCACCTGAAATATTAATCCCATAAAATGGGGTGAGATATAAATCTCAGTAACCATGACAATTCCATCATACAATCCATTTTAATCAACATATATGCATGAATCAAAATTCATATCAGAATCATATCAGTCATTTCAGCAAATGAAACAATTAGACTATCATGATTACTATCCCATACTAGCAATCATATATTTAATATGTTAAAGGCCATTAACACTGGGAGAGGCCCGTCCACGGCACCTACTCCCCATTGAGCACAACCAGGGCTCAGTGCATCTGGGGTTGATCATACCCGGTGCTCGATCGTAACACATGCACGGGTGGCAGCCGCACCACAGCTCCACCATGGACTCACAAGGTCCAATCATAATACAACAGATAGCCAACCAATTCATTCAACATTTCAAATCATTCATATATATAGCAAATATGAAATTAAAATAGATACATGCATGGAATTACTGTAAACCCCGGTTACCTCACTTGCAGACAATTGCAACAGCCACCAAAAATCTCAAATTCGGATTCAAGTATCTCCCACCAGAATTCTCAATGTTTCACCCAAAATCCTAAGCAAATTCGTACCAAATTAATACCCATAATATAAACAAGCTATGGGGGTCTCAAACCATCAAAGAAAGCATCAAAATGAGGGTTTAAACTCACCTAATGTCAGCCCTAGCCTCAACCTACGAATTTCATCAAGAAAATCCCCAAACACCCACATTTCAGATTTTGGGTATGATAAAAATTCTCCAAATGAAAAACTAATCGGACCAAATTAAAGAGAAAGATGAGGGGGTTAAGTTGTACAACTATTACCTTGGCTAAATCTTGCTCTAAGTGTGTAAAAATGCAGAATTTTTGCCCTAAACCCTAGCCTCCTTCTCCACCTCCGAATTTCACTTTTGAGTTTCAGCAAATGGGATAAGTGGCTGAAGTATTAGGGTTTTAGATGGGTTTAAGTTAGGTCAAGGGGCTGGGTCATGGGTTTCTCTAAGTCCAAACCTAATTGGGTTTCAGATTTTGCTTATTGGGCCAGTTTTCAATTGTTGGGCTGCAGAATTTCATTGGGCCAATTTTATACATTGGGTTGCTGAAGTTTAATGGGTTTTGGACCAAACTTGAAGGGCTCAAGGGCTTGGGTCTGCACAAGGGTAATTGGGCCACTTAATTGAGCCTATACAAGATAAATCTTGGGCCTCCATCTCATTAAATTAGTTTGGGTCTACCTCTAATTCATTAGGCCTCCATTAGCCTCTTATCATGATTCATTAATTTGGACCTAGGTGAAGTTTCTATCCCAAATAAATTCTTAACCCAGATTAACAATTTATCTCTCTAGAATACCTATTCACTTAACTTGCCCAATCATCCTATATTAATTATTCTTAATTAATCTTAATCCATGATTAACACCTTAATTAATTTCGAGGTGTTACAATAAAAATATATTTGTTGCAAAAAAAGTTGTCGAAAGGATGACAATAGAGATTTTATGACTACTAATCCTTGGCTCAAAACTAGGATCAATTATAAGGCAATAATGGGAGTTACACTTATGAATGGAAAACATAAAGTCTATGACTTTGTTGAAGAACAAAATCACCCACTCCAACATCAAACAACTCACATGTTAGCATTACAATGTAAAAGTTCTCAAGTTCAAGCCCATAAGATTGATTAGGCAGAGATTCCAAGCTTGAATAGAGAACATCTTTTGAATTAATAAGTAGGCACATGGGAGGAAGAGTTAGTCTTGATTATAGCGGATTGGAAGCATGTACATATATTAGGAGGAAATGTAGTTTGAGACTACATGAAGTAGCTTATTGTCAAAGTATGATGTTCCTAAAAATAGTTTCCTAAGATCAATTTACACCATGAAGGAAAAGTTGCAACTTGTCACATGAATAAAGCTTTCACACTTCACATGCAAAGCACATAATTTAGTGAAAATTTAAATTCAAACTTCAAGAGTTGTATGAATCTAGACTTAGACATCATTCAATTCTTTAAGCACTTTGAATGAGTTATGGAGGACAAGTAGTACAATGAGTCGAGGTGTGAGTTTAAAGGACAAGTAGTATAATGACTTAAAGTGTGAATTTGAATCATGATAGAAAATACCAAGATTGAAAAATGAAGAATTCACTTATGTTGTTATAGCTTGCTAGTATTTACACCACCACTATTTTTAACTTGTTCCAAAAGGAGTTTGATTTATACACAACTGCCTATATAAAACATCTAAATGAAAGTCAACCTTTGTTTAAATATTTTATTACTATGGTTAATTAGGAGGGAGAATACAAGGTTTTGCTTGATCTATCAACAAGTCCATTTCTTCTACTTGTAGGAAGTTTGAGCATTTTAGGATATTGTACTACCATGCTTTAAAGGTGCTTGATGTGATGTGTGACAACCCTAACTTCTGAACACATTAATTAAGTTTAGTTAGTCTATTAAACATGAGTACTAAAGGTTAAAATTTAATGATGGTTTGTTAGTGGATCAAAATCTAGGGTCCTAAATGCCAATTAGATATACAAGAAGATTCATAACTAAAGGATACAAAAATTCTCCTATAAGATCTCCATCCCATTCAGATTAACTTATAAGAGGCATAAAACTTATTTACATTAGTTTACAAGTCAATACATGTCATTACCATAGTGAGAACCAAGGTTTCTAAGCTAAAATGAGAGCTCAAAGACTTAGGCCGCAACTTGGAGAAGTTTGGCCAGGACCAAGTTAGCTTCTGGAACTCTAAAAAGCTTCAAAATGCATTTACACCATGACTTAGACACTCCTCACTATGACTTGGTTTGCTCGGGTATTTTTCCAAGATACACAACTCTTGCCATGACTTAAAACTCCCATGCCATGGTGTAACTTTCACCATTCTCATCACGGTGGGCTTCCCTTGCACTATGGTGAGATCATGGTGAGATAAGCTACTGGAACATTATTCTCGATTCTCACCGTGGTGAAGTTGTCTCTAGAATCCTCCCCTTCTATTTTCCTTAATATGCACTGTAGCGAGGAGACCTGTGCCTCATCAAAGATTAGTTTTGTTACCCTTTGGATGTGTTTTAGCTATAACTCACTTAATTTTGGCCGTGATTTAAATACCTTCTAAACCTATACTCCTCACATACATGTTCCAAAATAACCTATACCTCCCTCCAATTGATAATTGATATCAAGGGTCTTCCCATGACTAAATACATGGTCTTAATGTAATATTCTCCCCAAGTCTCCCAATTAATCAATTTCCATAACTTAGGAACCTAGGCTTAGACTAGATTATCTGGGGATTAATTTATATTAGTAAATTTCCTTTCAAGATAGCAAAAAGGAATGTGGAACTTCAAGGGACAACCTAACATTGTGTTACACCCTACCAATTGTCCTTAAATTATTTTGCATAAGTCTTAATGGACCAAACTAATATGTTCCTTTTCCCAAGTTTGCCAAGGGACCTCAAATACAAAATTAAGATATGGCACTCCCATATTTCCTATATCAGACCCATATAGAAGTTAAGGTAACATATATAAAACCCAAATCAAACATTTAAGGGTCATTATATTGATATCCATTGCTTTAAAGTAACATTTCCATACAACAGTATTCAATTTGATCATTCATTACAAAGCATAATTATAATCTCAAAGGAAAGATCGTGATTCGTCATTAGCAATAATCCATATTAGATAATAATTAATTATATACATCAGATTTCAAGTGCTACATAGCCTGACTTCCTAATAAATTCAATCCTAGTTACAAAACATCAAATGCCTACACTTAGCAATATGAGTGCGCCATGATGCTTGTAATACCATATTTCTCTATTCTTTCTTACTCATTTACTTAACTCAAATCCCTTGGTATAGCAATTCTCACAAGAAAATGGAATAAAATAATGGATTATTTTGTATTATGTAGGGCCTAAAATTTTCGTTTCACATTTTGTGGCCACAAGAACTCATCCATATTATTTTCTATTCCAAATACATGTATACAAGTCACAACCATCCCAAAATGTTCCATTTTGCCAGAGCTTAGGACATCCACACTAAAAAAATACAAGATTAGTCTTGGGCTCTAGGATTGAAGTTTCTGTTATCAACTTTGAAAATTCACAATTAAATCTAGAAAAATTAAAATCAAGTAAATGTTAGCTTTTTGGAAATCTATAGATGTTCACTATAGGTTAAAAATCATTTCAAGCCATGAAACACCACCTGAACCATGATTGATAATAGAAAATCACCAAAGATCTAGCTACCTAGGGTTGCTATCACAAGTTGCTGATATAAACTTCAAAAATTCATACCTAATTTTACAAAAATCAAAACCCAACAAATGATACCATTCTAAAATGCTATGGATGTTAGCTTGAGGATAAAAAATAAGTCCAGACTAGAATAGAAACATCAGGCCACTAGAATTCAATGGAACAATACCAAAGGTACTACTGTGTTACTGGTACTAACTCCAAACTTTAAAAATTCATCTCTCTTTGCTTAGATCTCCAAATGAGGTGATCTCATTGGCCATGGAAAGTTTATGCTGTAAAATTTCATAAGCATTGGATATCATTTGACCCTTGAATGACACAAGAGAAAAAACTTACTAGATGAACAGTAACCATATCAGTTCAACAGCTTTTTAGCAACTTTCAAAATTCATAATTAATTCTCTAGAGCTCCAAATAATTTAGTTTTTAGCTTTCCAAAAAGCTTTAGATGAGGCCTATCTGCATGCAAAATTTTATAGGAAAATTCGTCCATTTGGTCAATTTGTGATAAAGGGTTGCATAATGGCATTTTTATGCCTCTTAAAGGGTCAAAAATAGTCTACTTTGGCTTCTAGCTTTTCCAAGACCACTTGAGCATGTGGAAAAGCATCAAAACAAACCTTTAAACATGTTTAAAATGGCTAAATATCCATACATCTCAAAATCACTCTCTTACTTATTACTATACACAAAGATCTTACATGTTCATCTTTGCCATTCAATGCCAAAAACATTCAATATCATTCATATGCTTCTAATTCTCATACATACATCACATATCCATACAATTACACATGTTCAAGAGGTTATACATCATGGGAATACATCATTTGACAATGTTATGGTTACAAAATGAACAAATAGCAACTCCTTTGTCAATTTTCTCGCTTTCAAGTATGGTGGCTTGCATTTATTGGTTCACTTGGTCCACCTAGGCATGTTAGGGCAATGGAGTGGGAAAAGTGAGATTCTAGAAATCCTAATAGCTTTTCACCCTTTTCAATCATATATGATGAATGCAACTTCAAGTCCAAAGATGAGTGCATGGAAATCTAGCAATTCATAAATATATATGAAACATTTCTCTTATTCAAGAAAACATACTCCTCATACATAGGCTTGTCAAGACAATGGTTTAGTCTCACCTATTTTCTTTAGGACTTTTCACTAAGCCTCACTCTTCTAGAGACTTTTGGCTTTGTTTCACCTATTCTTAGGGACTTTTAGCTCATCTTTACCTTTGCTAAGAGACTTTTGGTTTCACCAAACTCATGCAAGCCAAAACACATTCATAAAACATCTTTCAAGAGCATCAACAAAGCAACATGGTACCATGGCATATGGACATTTGCTAAAAACATGTTACATAGCATAAACTTGCATACACACCTCCAAAGACAAGAAACCATTCAAGTATGCATGAGAGAAAGGAGAGAGAGCTACCTTGGAGCCAATGTTTCATACTTTTCCTTTGAAACCATCCTCCCTTTTTTTGGCCAAGCCTTAAAACTTGGAGGCACTAAATTCTCTTGGCCTAGATAAATCAAATGAGACATGTTTAGATCATTGGAATGAGCTCTAGTCTTATACAACTCCTATGCATGCTCACTTTCTCACTTGTCTCCATAATGCTTCCACGTAAGACATAATGAAGCAACTATTGGAATTCAATATTTTAGCTCCATTTTGTCTTTCATTCTAGGTCTCTTAACTCCATTGGGACTCCTTGGAGCCATCACATATTCATTTTGAAGAGCCTAGCTACGAGTTATTTCTTTATGTCCCATTATGGAGCCTATACCTTCATCTCACATTCTATGGCTTCTAAATTCTTTTCAAAGCTTTCTCTCATATTCCCCCATCATAAATGATGCCAATCTAGGCTTAGGAAAATTTAAAACACTCCTTAGGTGCTTCTTCCTCTCTTGACTGAGACATGGCTTTCTTTGGCACCAATGGAAGTTGTTTTGTTTTGTTTGATGGGAGATACATGTGACAAGCTTTCATGATGTCTTAGGAGCTCATACAAACTCTTAGATACCTTAAATTATGGCTAGAAACCTTCTTACAAATTAAGGTGCAACTAAAACCCTTGGTTAAGCATCTTGTAAATTTATGGTTCTTTCTTTATTTTCTTTGAATATTCTTGTTTCCTTCACTCTAAATCATGTGTTTCACTCTTGATAACTCCTCTCCCCTTAGCTATCCTAGAAGTGGCTGAACCATACATGTATAGAAATGAAAAGAAGCAAGCATGGAAAGTGTAAAGTCCCACATCAGAAAGGAGGGACCTAGGCTAGGGCCTTATAAGTGGGAGTAGCACTCTCCCCATATGGACACATTTTCCTTGGAGCTAATAGGAGAAGCCATCTTTCAGGAATAATAAAACCCTGGAGCTAATGGGAGAAGCCATCTACCAGGGACAATATCCTTAGGGCTTTGTAAGGTGTTTAAAAACTTTACAGAGCCCCATGGATATTATCCCTGGTCTAGCCATATTCAAAACTGGGTTCCGTAGCCAAGGTTTTGTTCCTCTTGAGCCATCTTCCCATCGCTAAGGAAAATGTGTCCACGTAGGGAGAGTACTACTCTCACTTATAAGGCCCTAGTCCAGGTCCTTCTTTTTTAATGTGAGACATTACAATCTACCCCCTTGTAGGGCCAACCTATCTTCGGGTTATACGTGTGGCTAGGTTAGCTCAGATACCAAACAGCTTACAAAGCCCTGTGGATATTGTCCCTAGTCCAGCCATGTCCAAAATTGGGTTTCGTAGTCAAGGTTTTATTCCTCTTGAGGCATCTTCCCATTGCTCAGGAAAACGTGTCCATATGGGCAGAGTACTGCTCCCACTTATAAGGCCCTAGCGCAGGTCCTTCCTTTCCGATGTGGGACTTTATAGAAAGCAATGGTTTCTACCTTGATTCAAGCTTTTTCCAAAAGCTTTTTTTACTTTAGCTCTTATCTTGAGATTCAAACTTCTCCCCTCTATATGTGGCTCAAAATAGAATCAAACACTTCAATAAAACCATGGAAGGAAATAGGAGAAGGAGGAGAACAAGTTTCCAAAAGGAAAGAACAAGAAATTCC